>LR738551.1:10762500-13162500 GCA_902685375.1 Neostethus bicornis
AAGAAGTGCTGATAAATAGAAACGAGAGAGTTTTCTAATTGTTTTATACCTTTTCTCCTTTACTTCCCCCTGGTCCTCTTGGACCCTTTGAAAACAGCAGAAACACTTAATCAGCACTATAATACAATACTCAGTATTTTTATGAACATTTTTAATGATCAACGGTTTAAAAAGTCTTACAGGATCTCCTGGTAACCCATCGTATCCTACGGGTCCCAGTTCTCCCTGACAAAAAAAACAACAAAAAAATTATTCATGTGGACGGGCATATGTTTGAGTTTGGTTAGGTACCAAACTCAAACATAGAGTAGTATCATAGGTTTTATATGTTCTGGGTTTTTTGCAAGTGGAGTAGTTTAAGTATCTCGGGGTCTTGTTCATGAGTGGGGGAAGGATGGAGCGGGAGATCGACAAACGGATTGGTGCCGCATTCGCAAAAATCAGGACGCTGTATCACTACATCCTGGTAAAGCAAGAGCTCAGCCAAAAGGCAAGCTCTCGATTTACCAGCTGATCTTCATTCCTACCCTCACCTATGGTCACCAGCTGTGGGTGGTGCGCGAAAGTATGAGATTGCGGACACATGCGGACAAAATGATCTTCCTCCAATGGGTGGTTGGACTCTCACTCGGAAATAGAGTGAGGAGTACTGCCATCCGGGAGGAGCTTGGAGTAGCTCCGTTTCTCCTCCGCACCATTGAGTATTTTTGGACATGTCCCATTGGGAGATGACCCAGGGGCAGACTCCAGACCCGCAGGAGAGACCCCCATAACCCAGCCCCAGATAAGCAGAAGACAACAGAACTGGAATTTTTTTAAAAATTAAATTTCACCACTACATGAAAAAGACAAATAGATACTAAATGTTAAAAATATTCCAGTTATTAGAAGTTATTAAAGGGAACTTTTTTAAAACACAGCTTAGGTTTTAGGTTTTAACATGAATAAATATAAACATTCCTACAGTGGCCTGCGTAATTACTTTAAAACTAAAATCCAAATTTTCTCAGCATTACAGATTTTCATTCAGAAATAAAAAAAAGAAGAAAAACAACCTGGCTGTAACATCTACTACAAATCTGAATGCTTTCTTTCTCCGTTGAACTACAGTCAGAGTTAGCTTAGCATGGTAGAGATAGAATATTTCAGCATATTCAGGTGAGAATTCGACTTTATGAAGAACTGCCTCAGGGCAAGTGGGGTTCATACCAAATGCTTTGCACTTCATCATTGTAGTGCAACAACAAACGAACTGTTACACAGAATGGGTCAGCTATTTCTAGCCCTAGGTAAGTTGGACTGTGGTTCCAGGTTAATCCAGACCTGTTGCTTGGAAACGATATTTTCAAATTCAAATTCGCCGGCGGAATGGTGAGATGTGGTGTCGTTTGCCATTTTGAGCCAAAGGGTTCGACACCAGGTTCTGTTTGAAACTCACATCTGCTAATAAGGTTATGCAATGGTGAGTATGTGTGTGCATGAGTCAACAACTCATATTTTTGAGATTAACATAATATCAAAAAGAGTTATATTTTCATCAAATTTTCAGGATACTACAGTATCTCCACAATGGGAAGATGAACAAGTGATTACATTTTGGGGTTGATCCGGGTCACAGTTTGCACCCATGAGCGTTCTAATGGTTCTGTTTTCACATGCTAGCTTTTTAAGAAGGGGCGCATAGGACACTGGAACTCTGCTCTCTATGGAAACCTTATGATTTGTCAAGTTCCTCCTGGTTCAAGTTTGTTAATCTGTACCCATTGGGCCGCAGGATATAGGGACGGCATTTTTCCACAGACCTCAGATTAGATCTTGGTAAGATAGAAATTTGAACCTCTAAGTCCAAAACCATTGTCCTCACCAAAAAAACAGGCAAGAGTGCCTTCATGTCAGGAATACAAGGCCCTGACTAATGTAGATGAATTCAAGTATCTCGGGGTCCTGTTCCCTAGATAGAGCAACACATCGCAGGTGGCATGGTGTGTCGCCCACAGAAATTAGGACACTGAATTGTTTTGTAAAAGCCTTACCGTTCAGTGAAAATAGGACCAAAGAAAGAAAAGCCATGTACTTTCTAAGCTGTTCTTACCTTTTCTCCCTTTGCACCACCTGGTTCACCAGGAGGACCCTGTCGTGTTAAAAGTGACACAAGTTATTTCAAAATTGCTGTAGGACCAAAAAATTTCAACTGAAAAAACACTCATAAATCTGAGCTTCAAGTCACGTCTCATAAATCTCTGTTTTTGACAAACTATCACCATCTTAAAGATGATTATAATGTTAATAAATATAATTATAGTTTGGAAGTCATCCGGTGATTAAACATGTCTCCCATATCTCATTTGAAGTTTTTTTTTTTTTAGTCAAACTGAACTTACAGGGGGGCCTGGTATTCCGGCAGCAGGCAGGCCGGGAGGTCCGGGCTTTCCTGGTTCTCCAGCCAACCCTTCAGGGCCCACCACACCTGGTTTACCCTGAGAATGATTTTTTCAAACACAGGTCTATTAAATCGGCTGAACATTTGTGATAAATTTGTTGACGGCAGAAAATCTAAAGGAAACAGACCTTCTGTCCTTTTGGGCCGACCACACAAATAGATCCAGCTTGACCCTGAAATATGTGAGACATAAAGAGAAATGAACAATCATTTGTGATATTCAAAGGTATCAAAAATCCCCGCTCTTCTTAAACCGTTTACCGTATTTTCCGGACTATAAGGCGCATCTAAAAACTTTAAATTTTCTCTAAAGTCCACGATGCGCCTTTTAGCCCGGAGCGTCTTATATATGGATTAGTAATTGAGCTAAAACAGGTGTCACAACTGCGGTAAGCAGCCACTGACTCCATTTCCCACGTAGAAGAAGTAGTGCGCGGTGCATGATGGGATAGTATATGAAAGGGCGTCTCATTTCCTGTAGGTGCGTTCGAGATGACACAGCCGGACGCAGTTCTGATCGGCGCAGATCGGTGCGCAATACATGCCGGTTAGCTTTTGCATTCAAAAACTAATCGGCATGCAAGGTGCGGAAAATACTGTAATTAATCTTTGTTTTTGCGTTTTTTTGTCTGATTCATTTTACTTTTAAAAACAAGATGTTTAGTCTACTTAATAAAAGGTGCAAACAATATTTTATTTGAGACCAGTTAAAACTGCATTGTAGAGCGTTAAAAAAAATATATCATTAACTTTGTTGGATTTAAGGTTTAGGACTTCCTGAATGAATATCTGGTTGTTTGAAAGACAAACAGCAACAATCAATAAGCCTCATTGATCGTGAGTGTGCTGTTGCTCGTCCGTAATCTAACAGGCATTAACCAGATGACGTAATGGAACAAGAAAGAGGATTGGGATGAAGACATAAATGGAAGTATAGAAATACTTCATAAGATTGCCAACGCATTAAACGTGTACACAGAATTTTCACTTCAAATTAAATAAATTCAGCAGTATCAAGTTTTCCTCAATGAGTCATTAATTCAAGACAAGAGCAGGGAAAACTCGCAGTGCTGTAGCCACTAAGGGATTTAGTTAAACAATGTGTCTGAATAGAATTTTTCACCCACACAAAAGCGATATTTTTAGAGCAATAGAACAGAACAATAAAAAAAAAATACCTACATCCTTCCCTGGTTTGCCTGTCAAACCCTGCATACCGATATCTCCCTTTTGACCTTTTTCCCCCTAGAGAAAGTCAGAAAATCATGTGAGGTTAGGGTTTAAATGAATCCACATTAAAGGGTCACATTAAAGGGTCCCAAACATCTCCATGGACAATGATGTTTGCAGATGACATTGTGATCTGTAGTGAGAGGAGGGAAGAGGTGGAGGAAAAGCTGGAGAGGTGGAGATTTGCACTTGAAAGAAGAGGAATGAAGATTAGTCAGAGTAAGACAGAGTACATGTGTGTGAATGAGAGGGATCCAAATGGAAAAGTGAGGTTACAGGAAGAAGAGATAAAGAAGGTGAAAGATTTTAAGTACTTAGGATCAACAGTCCAGAGCAATGGAGAGTGTGGAAAAGAGGTGAAGAAGCGTGTTCAAACAGGCTGGAACAGATGGACCAAAGAGGAGGTTCATGGATACAGTGAAGGAAGACATGAAGATAGTTTGTGTGACCGAAGAGGATACACCAGATAGGGTTAGATGGAAGAAACTGACTTGCCGTGGCGATCCCTGAAGGGAAATGCCGAAAGGAGAAGAAGAAGATTAAAGGGTCACATTTGAATATTTTTTGATGTTCCTTAAAGCATTCACCTTGTACCCAGCTACTGCATCCCAGTTGAGAGATACTGCCTATGGAGAGAAGAAACAGAGACAAGGTTCAGATCAATGACCTGGCTAGAATGAGACAAAATACACACACCACTGGAGCATGGCGAGCAATGCAGTGCCCAGTCAACGAGCCATTATGGATTACTAGCAGGAGGTTTTGCCCTGTTAATGCAAACAACATACCAACACACAACCTCTTGAAGAGGATTCTGTAGTTGGCTGTAAACACACCTTATTTTCTCCTCTCACCTCAATATTTTACTGTATAACCAGATATTTAACAAGGTTTCATATAAAAGTAAAGAGCTAGCACGCTTTAGAAGGCAGTAGGATTTGCTTCACTCACCGACTCGCCTTTCTCTCCTTTCTGGCCTTTGGGTCCTTCTGTGCACTGTGGTTGGAGACAATTGGTTGGCAGTTGTCAACACAGACTAATTTGGGTGAAAATTTCAGGCATGTAGCTCTGTGAGCCAAATGAGAAAACAGTACTTTCCTCACTAAAATGAGGCACATAGAATGAGGAAAGAACACAATGGAGCACTACTTACTGGACCTGAATGGGAGCCGGCACAGCTATCACCCTGAGATAAGCAGAGATGGAGAGGAAACATGATTGGCTACAGATATAAAACAGAAATGCTTAAGAGAGTCTTAATATGTGGGGATTTGGTCGATGTCGACCATTACTAGAGACTGGCCAAATGAAAATGTTTATATTTCGATCACGTCAATGCATTTTTACCAGTGGTGGATGTAGTACTCACTTTTTGTACTTAAGTAAAAGTACAGATAATGAGGCAAAAAAAAAAAAAAACAACTTAAGTAAAAGTATTAGTACCAATAAAAAAATCAACTTAAGTAAAACTACAAAAGTAATTGGTGTAAATTTTACTTCTTAAGTAAAAAGTGAAAGTATTCGACCATAATTCAAATGTTATTTTTTGTGCTGTAGGGTCACAATTAAATACTTTGCAGGGGCGTGACCCCCCCACCCCCTACCGCCTCTTTTGGTCCGCAAAAAAAAAAGAAGAAAGGAAAGGGGACTCGTCAAGCTATCACCTTGCAGGGCCAGCAAATGGTCCACCAAAATGCAGGAAAAAGACAATTATTTTTTAAAATGTTCTTTGGAGGGGCAGTGGGGGGCGGGGGGGGAGCAGTCACCCTACATTGGCTTTGTCAAAGACCTCACGTCCCCGCCCCATCTTCAGAAAATCCTAGAACCGCCCCTGCTCTTGGTGCTGAATGAATGCGGAAAATGTTTACTCTCGACTCCGATTGAGCCTCGATTCATGACTTCTTCTCCCGATCAACTGCTCCTTTTGATTTTGGCGATGCGGCTTCAAGATGCGCTAAAAAAACCTTTATATTTTTTAAATTCCTGAACGAAAATGTAACAAAAAATGTAAAACGCACTTTTAAAAAGTAGCGGAGTAAAAGTACAAATATTTGCTCTAAAAATGTAGTGAAGTAAAAGTAAAAGTGCCGGTCTCAAATTTTACTTAAGTAAAGTACAGATACACCATTTTTTACTTAAGTACAGTAACGAAGTACATTTACTTCGTTACGTTCCACCACTGATATTTAGTCACTTTATGAACCCCAATGAATGAACTTGCACCCGTCTTTAGATAAATATGATTTAGTGACTTGCTCCATTCCTACCCGATCTCCTTTTTCTCCTTTCAACCCAGCTGCTCCACCAAGTTTTGCCACCTGGAAAACACAAAAAGACGCCATCACACACTTTCTAAACAAACCAGGTTAATCTGATGGAAAAAATACAAGTAAAGATCAAGGACCCTTACATTTTCTTCCCTACTGAGGAGTAAACAACCAGCACACTAAAGACAGACAAAAAAAGAAAGATTTATAATCAAATGCTAGTGTCGAAAAGAAAGAGTACGTCTTGTAATTTTTTCCGTTACCTCCCAGGGGCACTCTTACACAAAACTAAAATACCACTTATTTCTTGTTCTGCTACACTGTGCAGCTAAAATTGTAGAGAGGTGCCAAGGAAGCATGCATACACACATAAACGCACACAAACAAACCCATCTCCCACGGGAGCGGGAGATCAATAAGAATGTCTGATTCGTAGAACACAGGAGTTAGCGGGCCAGCTGCTCTTCACAGGAGGCCGCAGACGTGCACATAGTCTTATGCACATACCAACTAAGGAGCGTCATTATAAATAACTGAAGCATTTTTAAGCAGAAGCGAGTGATTAAAGCTGAATTTTCTTCCGTCAGACCTGCTTTCACACACCAGGAACTTCGCAATATGGTGAAGTTGGGAGAAGTCTGCTGACACATCAGAGGTGGGCTTGTAAAAGTAAAAAGACAATGAGTTGTTTTCTTTCTTCTTTTTTTACTTAAAGCTTCATCGATATCCGGCAACACCTGCTGTGAAAACTATTCACACTTCCCAGATTTTTTTCTCCCGCGAGTAGTCGTGAGCATCCACTTAAACCTCGGAAGCTAATTTTATGGATCAAAAAAACTGCTAAAAGGTTTTTAGTTGGTAAGTTGGCATTTTGATCCACTACTCATGCATACTTTTATTGGGCTTTCTAAAGCAAGGAGAAAAGCTAAGAAAAAAAAGTTGTTTTGGTTCAAAGAACTTCTTGACTTCATGGTTATAAGTTTAGAAACTGCTTGGTTTGGGTTGTGCTATACTTGCAACAACAAACCGACAGTAAGAGGGCAAATAGATCCCCGATTCATGTCTTTTCAGTCAACTCAAAAGATTGAATGGTCGTTATTACACCAATCAAACATCAAGTCTATTTACGTTAAATTAAATCAAAAGGGGAGGTGTTAACTCAGTGGTAGAATTTCTGTCCTTGGATCGGGGGAAGCCAGTTTGATTCCCCTCGTGGACACATCGAAGGCCTGTGTCCATGGGTTTGAACACATGGAAGGCATGTGTCTATGTGTTTGATTCCCATAGACACATGCCTATGTCATCATAAACTATGTTGAATGTAGTCTTCTCCATGGACACACTCCAATGTGTCCATGAAGAAGGCACCGAATTGTAGTTACTCCCACCATTGGAGTCGTCATGGCTGCCTGCTACAGTGCAATGCAGCAAAAAAAAAAAAAAATCCAATTGTGGGACAAATATAGTACAATAAAAAAATAATAAATTAAAAAATGAGCACAATTGGGACAGTTCAGCATTAGCATGCTTCATTGGGATTAAGATGTAATATATTGTATAATGTATTGTCTATTATGTTTGTTATGTGATAAAATAAACCATAAACCATCCAACCAACCATCCATTTTGGTTACCATATTTTCCACTTGAGGTTGTCCGAAAAAAATATATTTTCACCCAAATTTTAACTATAAAGTGTTCACAATCATCTACCTACTTTTTTAAGGGTTTCTCTGTGAATACTTCATTTTATTGCATTTTGACTAACATTATTTATCCATTCCTTTTCGAGCCAGTATAGCAATTCCCAATTTTTAAAATGATCTTTTGTTGTTCTTTTATTTATCCGTTTGTATTTATCACATTTTATCGTCATTAATCCATCCTCGACATCCAAACTCAGAGGAGGGCTCCATCTTATGCTCCCTCACAGCTTCATTGTGATGAATTCTAATGACTCAACACTACCTTTCCAAATTCAATAGTGTTACATTAAAAGGTTCAATGGTTTTATTTTGTCATTTTGAACACATTAAAACCAGAAGACACAAGTTTTGGTGTTTTTGTTTTTTTTTTCTCACTGAGAAAGCATTTTTGCCCGATTATTTTTTGGAAACATTTTTCAATTTAAATTAGTATATTTCCTTTGATGCAGATAAGTACATGAAAATAGAAAGGCATTTTTCAATTCAGAAAAGCTTTTCAGCCAATAGATGCCTTTAGATTGGTGACACATGCGGTTTAACAGATTTGCCTAAAAAAACAATTAATTTGCAGAACTGACCAAAATTAAAAAATAATGTAAACTTTATTGATCCCTCACCAAGACAATTTGTGTGGAGCGCTACACTGCTACGATGGCGCCAATGGTGGGAGAAACAGGTGGTTAGGTGTCTTTTCCAAAGACCCTAGATGTGAACTCAGTGTGATTCGAACCCACGAACCTCCTGTTAAATGCTGGTCTGAGGGCGAATGCTCTAACACTGAGCCACCATCCCGCCCCTACAACCCCTCCCTAATACTCTAAAACAGAAATGAATAACACATGTCATAAACTATGATGAATGTGGTTTCTGGTTTCTAACAAACCCGAGGGAGTCAAATTAAAGACCATTTCAGACTATTTACTACTAGAATTATGATATTATGATTTTACAATACATAATAACATTGAGTAAGTTGCTTTAGTTAGTATGTTTATCTGTACTTCATAGGGGAATAAAAAAGAACCCGTGTAATTGACTAAATTAAATACTACATTTTATTACCACTAGTACGTGCCCCACGGCAGGCCAAGCTGTGTAACCCATCCCAGCTTCTAACCTACATTGAAAGACTCAGGAGAGGCGACTAGCTGCATTGGCGAGAACACACAGCAGCAACATAATGAAGCGTCTGGAGTTTTGCAGTCTATTTGTGAACAGAACTGGCCCATTCTAGGTGAATGACAAAATGAATAAGCAGAAGCAACTCCCAACAGAAAACTTGTGCATAATGAGTCATAAATCAATCAGTTGGCAAGTCTTGAAGGAAAGAAGAACATAGAGTTGGATTCACAAACACTGCCCCACCATCTTGGTTTGGTTTTCTCACATACAAGGAGGAAGTCTGTTTCCATCACTGGGCAGGGTTAATGGAAGGGTAAGACATTTCCAATCTGTTAATAATCTCAAGGGATTGTCCCGAGGAGCTAACGTGCAAATCTTTTGGACAAAGAATCCAAATACAGCGCATCTGGAGAACATGTTTCTCTGTTTTAACCAATAGATTTCCACCTAGGATTTGACCATGTTGCTCCAAACCAGCAAAATGTCCCACAGACATTGTTAAAAATTCAACATTGCCAAATCAAATGCGTGTGTGGGTGTTTTAGAGATGATACTTACTTTTTCTGCGAGTTCCTTGGTTGCAAAAATATCCTGTTGGTAAAGAAAAAAGGAACAACATATTTAATTTGCTTTGATAAACTGAATACATTATTTTAGTTAATCAGCCAGAAATTTTTTTTTTTATTTTATTGTTTTGTTTTTACCGTTTCATACATCGTGCTTATACTTTGGTTACAATTTATTGCGTCAGATGAATAACAAAAAGGTGAAATATGGGTCTGTCTTGGTTATTCTTTTGAAGTCAGATGAGGACAAGAAGAGCCTAGACGTAAATAAAAAGGGGATCCTTTATTTTCCCAGAATAAGAAATTAGTCTCTTCTAAAGAAGCCAAATAGGAATAAAGTGTTGATGAAGATATTGCAAAGATTCACTGAAACTAATTTTTCCCAGATAGTAACACAGAACTAGGAAAGATGTTCAGCTGAGAATAAAACCCCAAAAAACAGAAAAGTCATTTTACAGGTTGTGTCGGGCTTCATCATGAAAAGTCAAGTAGACAGGAAACCAAGGCTCTGGGAGGGAATAAAAAAAAAGATGTTGGGTCTTTTGAAGACTGAATGACCTTTCAATGGGAACTGGGTTGAAAGCATGAGGATAAAAAAAAGAGGCTTGCAGTGCAGAAAGATAAGAAACAGTGTGGGTGAGATTTGTCATATTGTAGGAAGGCAGTAACTGCTGTGACCCACACACAGACAGGCAATGTGCACGAAACCCTGGACAAAACCTGATTTGATCGTAGTCGCAAAGAGAGGTTGTTTGACATCGCTAGAAGATGGGGTTCAATGCTGCAGGTCAGAGCAGTCAATTACAGGTATTCCTCTTGTATTTCTGCTTCCCAGCTGGGGGAGGTAGCTATTTCAAAGTGCAATCGAAACTTCTTCAAGTTACCAGAATTTGAAAGCAAAGTTCTCCCATGGGTTGTAACGTTTACAGATGTGAAGAGGTCCGACTGAATGTTAAGGCTGGTCAAAAATATCACCAAATACTTAACACATATGAGAACTAACCATTGTTGTTTTTGGCAGCCATTTACGTTTTCGTTTGCATCTTCGTCTTTGGACGAATTTTAATTTAAGTTTTAGTCACGTTTTTGTCATCTCTTTATAGTTTCGTTTTAGTCACGTTTTAGTCACGAAAACCCAAAAGAGTTTTTGTCTAGTTTTCGTCAGGAAAGATTTAGAACGTTTGTTGTCTAGTTTCGGTATTAAAAAAAAAAAAAAAAAAAAAAAACTTTAACAATTGTGTCTTTACTGAGAATAATGCAGGTTGTTTGTTTAAAAAAAAAACTCTGCCGAACTTTAACTTGCGCAAAACAGCGAACATTGTAAAACAATGTAAATAAATATATTTTTTTTCAGTGAGTGAGGAATGTTGCAACTTATGAATACTTAAAAATGACACCTCTTAATAATCCTGTAAACAAAGTAAACATTGGAATGCATTTAAATCAGTCGTTAGCGCAACCAAGCTAACGAGGAAGTTAGCAGCCCCGACAAGCTAGCATTAGCTTGAAGTTAACATGCTGTTTGCGCAAAATGTGGAAAACTTTAAGTTTCTGACCACCAAGCCTCTTTGTTACTTTTTTCACCATGGTTTGTGACTTCCTCATGGCTGAAGGTGTGTTCTGTAGACGGTGTGAACGTGCAGTATTGTGGGGGGCGTGTCGCCGTGAGAGACAGATGCAGCCGCTGTGTTTTTTTTTCTTTTCATAGACAAAAATGTGAAAGTCTGAAGCCTATTTTGTTACGTTTTCGTCTCGTCAGCAGAAACTTGCAAACGTCTCCTCACATTTTCATCACCAAAATTTTGCATTTATTTCGTCATCGTTACGTCATCGTCAGAAAAAAATGCTTCGTCAACGAAATCATTTCGTTTTCATCATCGTTGACGAAAACAATACTGGAACTACAGATTGACGCAATTAAAATAACAAAACATCATCAACATAAGTTCGTTATCAGGGGTTTTGGAGGCACCAGCCTCAGCAGGGAAGCCCACACTTTAACCTGACCACATTTTACAGCTCATCTGTAAGAATCCTAAGGCAACCAGTTACAAGATCGCCCAGGTCCTTCAGCTGGTCCTGGGTCTACTTCTGGATTTCTTTCTGGTGGAACATACACGGACACTTCACAAGCACGGTGGCCAAGAGACATCATGATCAAATATCCAAACCACCGCATACGACTCCAATATAGAACGTAACGAGTTAAAAGATACATGTCTTCAAGTAATGCTAGACTTTTAAGTTGAGCCATGCGCAATAGTTTTAAGCACATTAGCTACTATCTGCGCTTGTATTTGTTGCTTTAAATTGGTTTCCATTTCTCTTTTTTAGCAACCCGAACCTCTTCATGCATAAACAAAGTAGTTGTTTTTTTTTTGTATCCAATAAAAGAAGAGATATTAAAAGCATATCAAGAGAAGGGTTTTACACCAACAGTGGATCCCTTGTGTTCCTTTTGTGGTAATTATGTAAAGTGTCCAATACACAGAGCAGACAGGATAGCATGCCCATTTTTTTTTTTTATTCTGTCAGCTGGCCAAGATTAGCTTAATGAAGGCTGTGGCTTAGTAACATCTGGAATACACAGTGAAAACCCAAATTTTATGGCCCATTTATTTCATAGCTCTTTTATTTTGTTAAAAAAAAAACTAAAATATAAAAAAGGAGGACATGAACAGTATTTAGTGCCTGTATTTTCCAACATTTGCGAAAATCGGACAGAACAATAGGGATATTGGATTCAAGGCGAGGGGCAGTGTACACCCCGAACAAGTCGGCAGTCTGTCGTGGGGCCACACAATCGGACAACCATCAACACATACTCATCCCTAGGGGCAATTTCATAGCGGCAAATCAATTTTCTACGCATGTTTTTGAAGATTAGGAGGAAACTGGAGTACATGGAGAAAACCCACACATACAGTACATGGGACAACATGCAAACTCCATCAAGAAAAGCTAGTGTTCTAAGTCTCATCCCCTTGTAACCCCCAACCTTCTTGCTGTGAATGCTTCGAGCTAACCACTGCGCCACTGTGCTGACTCCCGTACAGTTTAGACATCGTTGATATTTTTGAGACAACCCTTAGATACCCCGATTAATTATGAAGTCAGATCTCTCTTAGGCAACCCAACAATATGTCTTCGTTTTTGCAAAGTGCCTCAGGTTCACCAATGATGGTTCATTGGGCTAAATGGCAGCATAACATGTTCTGTTTGTGTTGTTCCGGGACTTTCCTGCTTACTTCTTCTTTTTAGAAGGCCCAAATGGTCTTTTGTGCTCAACTTTTCTTCATTAAAAAAATATGAAACTTTTACATTGATACCCAAACATTTTCTGCTACGTTGCATCACCTTTACAGCTTGACACTACTCTGAGAGAACTTGAACCATCAATATAGATTTTGAGAAAGTAAATATATACATCAGTTTTAAAGAAAAAGCACTGCTATTTAAGTTGCATCCTATTTTTTTTTTTAACCCCATTTCCTTTTACTTTGATTTCCAATTAAAGTAAGAATAAAATTCACAAAGCAGCTTCAGTGGCGGAAGTCTGCCTCTTACCTGGTTGTATGTGTGTTCTATCAGGTCGTTTTCCGCAGCACGGCGACTCTTGGGAACATCAGGAGGACACTGTCAGTAAACAATGCACAAAATAAGAAAATGGCAGAAATTGGAAGCCAGACTTAAATCATATCCCCAGTTACTTCACACTTGATTTAAATTCACATTTGAGACCAAAAAGCAATCTTTTTTTGGATAATGGGTTCTCTGAGTTCTTTGTGTTGTATGCGCGGAACATCTGTCTTTTCAACAGATGTTACACTGATATAAAGCTACATATATACAGATCTGTTCATGTGTTCAATCAACCACAATGCACAAAAAAATAATCTAAGACGTTGAATACATTATGTTCACCTTCATTTTTCATTTCAATTTTTTTCAAACTTAGCGGAGCTGTAGCAAGCGTTGGGCTAGACATGTTTTTTTATTTAATTGAGACGATCCTCGTTGCTTAAATTATGTTATTGTTACTAAATTTATTTGTCTCAATTTGTATATGTTATGTCTACTATACCAGGCTGGTGTCTAGGTGAAGATTAATATGAAAAGATACTAGTAGATGGTAGAAATTGGGGAAAGGATGGTACATTGAGGATCATCTAACTCTATCTACTATTCTCTGCCAGACTACCTTGGCTGCTTGATGTATCCACACCACCCTTGGCAGATATCTGGCTTTCTATCTCATTCATTGTTCTCTATTGTCTGTTCATTTAGATTTACACTGCTAGTTGGTACAGTACAATTCACATGCTGTCCACCTCTCTCTCCCTCCTCTTTGGGAGAGAGCTCTGTTTCAGATTCCTGATGGATCCTCTGCATTCCTGTCCTGGGCATGGCCAGACCAGAGAGGCCTCCGCGCTTCATCTATCATCCCCGCTCAAACAGGATGAAATCCTTCTCCTCATCCCCATCCTGGGCATCACCAGGCTGAGGAGTCCTCCGTGTTTCCATCAGGATGAAGAACATCTATTGACTTCTTTAGAAAATTTAGCTGTAGGGTAGAATAAGCTAATATTTAAACAATAGTCTTAGACAAATTGGATGCCCTTCCCGGAGGGGGGATCTCTCTTTCGTGTGGATCCCCACAAGGTTTCTTATTTTTCACCACTGATGGGTATTTTAGGAGTTTTTCCTCACCATGAAGGAGAGTCTAAGGGCAGGAAGGTGCTAGCATTGTTTAATTAGCGTTTGTTAGTTTTCTTGCTGTGTATTTGTGTTTATACATTCCTCTTTTTTCTTGTTTTCTTCCTTCTAAGATCTTCAATGTGAAGCCCATTGAAACAGAAATCCTGTGATTTTGGACTATACAAATAAAATTATATTGAATTGAAGAGAGTGTCAAAAACTTTTAGATAAAGTTACATTTACCTCTTTTTTATATAGTTTATTTCTTTTTTTATCTCATTTAAATTTATGTGTAGTTACTCATTTTTCTTTAAAAAAATTTTTTAAAGTGTTTTAACAGCATTAATATTTTCTTTAAAAAACAAATGGGTTCATTCCCTTGTTTTTGGTTCATCTTCTGAGCCGCTTATTCCCTAACGAGGTCATACGGCCCGCCAGAACCTTTCCCCGCTGATTTAAGGCAAGAGGCAGGGTGAACTCCGAACAGGTTATCTATTCGACGCAGAGTAACGCACAACCAACCGTCCCAACACATACTGATTCCAAGGGGCAATTTCATAACAGCCAATCAACCTAACAAGCATGTTTTTGGAGGGTAGGAGGAAACCGGAATACCTGCAGAAAACTCTCACATACACTAGGAGAGGGCATGCAAACTCCTTACGGAAAGGATAGTGTTTAAAGCCTCGTTGCTGAACCCTGACCATCTTGCCATGAGGCCTCCATGCTAACCATTGCTTGACTGTGCCACCTTTTTCGTTAATTTATTGTTAAAAATAAGTTCCCCTGTTTCAGTAATCAATACAGACTTACTTTTGCCTTTATGTTGGTAATATTATGTACTGTATTAAAAAAATACAAAAAAACCCCAAACCTTTACTTGATGTGGAAAATAGTTTAGGAGGAACAACCCTAGCACACCTAATCTGCATTTCTCAAAGTGTTCCATGTTTTAGAACAAAACCAGGTGCTTATTTATAACTTCCAGCATAATGCACTTTCATCCTTTCATTTAAGTTTCACAACAGCAGCCATCACAGGTTTGTGTGTCTACATATTTGCACACCTGCTCGTCTCGGCTGAAATTTAAATGAGTCCAACAGCACACACGCCACGAGCTAAAGAAAAAAAAAAGCTTTTCTTCAGAATATTCTAATCAATTTTGCAGCATGGAGTCTCTTCTGTGAAAGACTTCACTTCATACTTCTAAAGAACCATCCAACCCTGTGTCAGTATCCCTACTTTATATTCATTTTGGAATAATAAAAAAAAGCATATCCATGCAAACACAGACACTTCAGCACAAACACCATGGAGAATTCTGTCTAAAGCTTTACTGAGTATAAACATTTTAAGTTAGCTTTTATGGGGTTTTATTCTGTTTTATTCCGATTCTGTTCATCACCTTCATGGACAGAATATCTAGGCGCGGCCGAGTTGGAGGGATCCGGTTTGGTGACCTCAGGATCAGATCTCTGCTTTTTGCAGATGATGTGGTCCTGTTGGCTTCATCGGATCGTGATCTCCAGCTCTCACTAGATCGATTTGTTGCCGAGTGTGAAGCGGCCGGGATGGGAATTAGCGCCTCCAAATCCGAGACCATGGTCCTGCGGGTCAGGGACAGGGTCCTGCCCCAAGTGGAGGAGTTTAAGTATCTCGGGGTCTTGTTCACAAGTGGGGGAAGGATGGAGCGGGAGATCGACAGGCGGATCGGTGCGGCATCAGCAATAACTAGGACGCTGCATCGGTCCGTTGTGGTAAAGAGAGAACTGAGCCGAAAAGCAAAGCTCTCGATTTACAAGTCGATCTACATTCCAACCCTCACCTATGATCACCAGCTGTGGGTGGTGACCGAAAGAATGAGATCGCGGGTACAAGCGGCCAAAATGAGCTTTCTCCGCTGGGTGGCTGGGCTCTCACTCAGAGATCGGGTGAGGAGCTCTGCCATCTGGAAGGGGCTCGGTGTCGAGCCGCTCTTCCTCCAAGTCGAGAGGAGCCAGATGGGGTGGTTCGGGTATCTGGTCAGGATGCCCCCGAGCGCCTTGCGAGCGAGGTGTTTCGGGCACGTCCCACCGGGAGGAGACCAAGGGGCAGATCCCGGACCCGCTGGAGAGACTATGTCTCACAGCTGGCCGGGGAACGACTTGGGATCCTACCGGGTGAGCTGGAGGATGCAGCCGGGTAGAGAGAGGCCTGGGCTACCCGTTTGAGGCTGTTGCCCCCTCGACCCGACCCCGGAACACGCGGAAGATGACGGAACGGGTTTTATGTGACATATAAAAAAACATATCAGGCTTTTGATTACAGTCTTCCCAAAAAAGAAAAAAAAAATCTTTAAGACGTGCATTCAAAGAAAAGCATGAATGGGAATCTACAACTATAAAAAAAAAATGATTTTTTTTATTCAAAATTATTTGCATCTTGCAAAGGTTCCAAGAATAAAGTTTTTATTGCTGGGATTTGTTTAAGCTGAATCCATGGGAAAATTCAATTGGAATATTTAGTATTTAATATAATTTTCATTGCAATGAAGGGCATGAAGATAGTTGGCATGGCCAAAGAGGATTCCTGGGACGGGATTAGATGAGAAACAGACTTGTTGTGGCGACCCCCGAAGGGAAATGCCAAAAGGAGAAGATGTATCGAATAATAAAAAAAAAAAAGTTACAAGAAGGTACCCGAACTTTATTCAATGTACAAGCTATTCAACATGGCGCCACTTTCCTTCAGGAACATGTCCTCCCTCCACATCTGCCCTAATTTAGCGCGCCTAGTCCAAATTACCTCTCCCTTATGTCTGCACCCGCTGGTCATTAAACCCCTGATGTTAGATCTTCTGCTGTTCTGCTCTCCTACTGCGGCCATGATGCTGTTCCTTCCACATCTGGTCCCTTAGCCTCATGTTTTCCCTTCAATGACTCCTCTGTCTGATCTTCACTGTCTGGACGCAGTGAAGGAAGACATGAAGATAGTTGGTGTGACCAAAAAGGATACAGCAGATAGGGTTAGATGGAAGAAACTGACTTGCTGTGGCGACCCCTGAAGAGAAATGCCGAAAGAACAAGTAGACTCCTCTGTCTGATACTGTCAAGCCTGCCCAGGATACACATGCCTGCCCAGGATTACTTTCAAGCTGCACCTGCTTACGTCTCTTCCCTAACTCCTGGTCACCTGCATTAAAACTGGCTATGCTTCTGGTGGTATCTCCACCTTCACCACCTTGTGATGGTTTGGTGGATGTTGCTGCTGCTCTTGTTACACGTGTGAATATTTGATTCTTTTCCCTTGTTCACATTTTTGCTTTTGTTTTTTTCTCCACTTATTTCTAATTTGAATTAATCAATTTAGGATTAACAAACTACATCTACCTCTCCTTTTCAAGATAAAATCAGTAAAAAAAAAAAAAAAAAAAAAAAAACTCATAAATTAACTTAAGGATATTCAAATTCAGCGTTATAGAACATTTTAAACTTGTTACTGTTTATGACGCCTGCTAATGTTTAAATAGTTTTTAAAAATCAAATTAACGTACTTTTATTTATTCAGCATGTACAAAACTTTTAACAACAAAATTATTAAAAAAAAAAAACTAATCAATAAAAGTGAAAAAATGGTATTAATTTAAAAAAAAATTCATGGGTGTAAGTTATTTTGTTTAAAAAAAAGAAGGCTTTTTTAATGCAAATTGTTTCTATAGCTTTTCATTCACTCAATAGAACAATAAATAGTGAAATTCACATAATTCTTCACCAGAATAGATTAGAAATGCTTTTAAAATCCTGTGCTTGAAAATATGTGCATGTCTGTGTAGGTTTTGTAATGTGAGTGCAAAAAACCCCAAAAACATCAAGGGTGTCAATTCTGGACAAAAACCGACAAAGATCACCAATGACATATTTTGTCTCTTTTAACAAAGCCTGTAATTTCCTTAAAGTAAAGTTATCAAATACCTGAAATTTAAGAACATTTTTGCTTCCAGGAAATGATTATTTAACTATAAAACATCCCATCAGAGCACATTTATTCTTATCAGGCAAGTGAGATTCAAAATAAAATGTTGAACCACTTTATATACATTCTGCTGAGATTCAAAACTTGAGAAAGTGTTTTGTTCGGTGGGAAATTATTGGCTGCCCTCAAGTTAAAAACAGGAAAACACGATATTAATTAATTTCAAGTAAAATGACAAGTTGTTGAATACCATCAAGAATATCTCAAGGAATACCTACAAGACTACTGAAAAACAGGTTTCTTGTTCAATCAAAGAGTGTTAAATTGGATTTTAGTGGAAATTAACGTGTCTCTCTCGTGCTTTAGCTGATGGTTTGGTAGCAGCAGGTGACATCTTATTTCATAGAGAATTCTTCTCAGTTAAAAATCAATAAATCATTATTGTGTGAGGGTTTTTAGTCCATAAAACAACCAGATAAGCCGTTTAACATGCACTACATCCCTATGTACATGATACAACTTCCATTTACAAACCATGACGATGTCCCAGAAGTAAAAGGTCACGATGTTTGAGAATATCGTAACGGAACGAGATCAACTGCCAGTAACTAACTTGAGAAGAAGAAATAAAATAGTAATCAAGAAAACCTTTATTAGTCCCACAATTGGAAAATTGCAATAATATAAAATAATAGTAATATAATGCAAATAAAAATACAAATTAAAAGTGCTTCTGGTTCACTTTTAGCAATTTTGCATTTTGCAATTTTTCTTCGTAAAGTTCTCTTTTTTGTAACTAGATTCACTGTCAATCTCTGCCATGTATTTTACTTCAAAAGGGTTTTGGCAAAAATTGACAAAATTGATCTAAATTTGTATTATTTTTTTCCAAGAGTTGAGAACAGAAACATCTGGAAATGTCGATACCCATCTGTGAAAAGCGCATAAAACTGTGCAATAAAAAATCTTACATATGTAACATTGGTAAAAATACAAAGTACTACTGATAATAATAAAGCATAAAGTTTAGCAGATTTTGCCTGTTTTTTTGCAAAGTGACACTTAAAAAGAAGTGTAAATGTAAAATTTTGTATACAGTACATTTGTTTAGGAGCTTTTTGCAGTGGTGTCAAACTCCGGTCCTCGAGAGCCAGTCTCCTCGAGGTTTTCCATGTGTTCTTGGTTCAACACAGCTGATGCACGTAAAGTGAAATCCACAGCCAATAAAATTTAGCACATTGACTCAATAACCTGGATCTGGTGGGTGGATGGTAGACCACATGTAAAACCCTCAGGACACCGGCCCTCCAGGACCTGACTGATACCTGTGATTTAATGAGTTAGAAATAAAATTGATTTTTAGATGAAGTTATATCTTTAAGTTTTGAATGATTTATTTAGACCACGAAAGGGTCGTAAGATGGACATTTTGGAATTTGATTCTAACAATGTCGTCAACACTTGGATTTCTGTTTCCAATATATTGGGATAGCGGACTATAGCCAAACAGACGATAGTCGGTTTTGTTGTCGGCCGAACATTTCTAAGCTACTTTTAAGATTAATTTTATGACTAAATACAAACTGAGAAAAAGTTCCAGGTACACCATGCAGCTAGAGTGCCACCATGATTTTATAATCAATTTGTTTTGATTATTAAATGTGCAACCAGTTTATTTTCACTTAGTGTAGCTTTCAATTATCTGAGAGGCTAATATTCTCAAGTTAAAAATGCATAAAATTTCTGGCCGGACGTATCACTTCAGAGTTTTGTTTTTTTGAGCAAGGTTATTATTGAAACACTCCACATTTGAAGTCATTTATTGTAATTTAATTGTAATTTACTGGATCAACTTTTCTTTTACCAGAAACATACTAACTCAGGCAACACATTTTCAAGATGGCACCAGAAAAAGTAATGGACCAGTCAATGAGAAAATAACCAAACTCTTTAGAAAAAGTTTTACAATCGTGAAAAACACTTTTAACTTGTAGTAATGCATTTGTATTTATATAGCACTTTTCAGGATCCAAGACACTTCACCTCTGCATCATTTATTCACTCCATAGTCGATAATGAAACACTACTGTTGTAGCCACAGCTGCCCTAGGGGAAATCGACAGAAGCCATCTGCCCCTCTGACCATCGCCAACCAATCACACACACACCATCCAGACTAAGCAATGTGGGTGAAGTGTCTTGCCCAGGGACACAGCAACAATTTAATCTCAATGGCCGTCCTACTCTGGCACCTGGGGTTTCAGCAATCTCCCATCCAAATACTACCAAATACTACTATCCAAATACTGTTTAGCTTCTGAGGTCTGACGGGGCCTCGTTTAGCAAGGGACCAATCATTTGAGGCAAACAAAGTCTTAATTAAAAGAATTAATTAAGGCACTTGAGAACCTCACATAATATAAACAACATTTCAGAAATGAAGTTTGTGATTCATGAGCTATACCAATACGACATTCATAATCTGTGACTACACTGAAGTCCTTTTGCATCCTAGCTTCAGTTATACAGTCAAAAGTCATTTTTCCTTTTTGTTCGTGTCACCATATTGCACCTGTATGATAATGATGGTATTGCAATACATAGGATTACTAAGAACAGCTGAAGGAGCCGTGTTCCTTTCTACATCCCTGTGATTGTTAATCACCGCTAACAACCGTTTTCAGTCTTACCCGTGCACCAGGAATCTCACAGCAGGCTTCCTGAATGGCGAGCAAAGGGTCACAGTACAGCATTGCTTGCTGAATATCCATCTGAGAAAACGAGTGGGAGGAGAGAAGGAGTTAGTGAACAAAGTGTTTTGCATGCAGGAGTATGAGACATCTGTTTTATTTATTTTAAAAGTTTAAATGAGGCAGTAAACAAAGCTGAGAGTCAATTAATTTTCCATTTATATGAAGCATTGAGAAGCTATTTGTCAAGCTATTCACCTGCAGGTGTTTGCATGCGGATAAATACCTCCTTCCTCTACCAATAAAAAGATCTTTCTGTAATTTTAACAAAGTAAGTTAACTGATGATCATTGTTAGCCGTCTCAGCAGACTATAAATATCCTCTTAAATGGGTCCTCTCTCTCTGTTTAGCCAGAGCCAAAAAATAGTGTAAGACAATAAAAACCTTCAGTGTCTCACATTTATGCCTAGATAGAATGGGTCAAAAAGTTGGGTATTGACGAATCCTAACAATTATACCATATACTGTATAAGTATTTAGATAAAACATTTGGAAATACATTGAAATCTCCAACCAATCTCCAACCATTGGGCTTCCCAATCAAAAGACACCTTACCTTCACCATGAGTCCACTGAGACACCAGATTTTCTGACGAACAAATTATCGTTTCTTAATAAAAATTTAGGGGTCATTCAGCAACATTCGGGAAGCTTAGTCATCAAATCAAATGCTAAAGAATCTTCTTTGTTGGTGATAATTTAATTGAAAAACATTTGTAAGTTCAGTAGGAGTCGGACTCTTTGGCTTGAAACTGGCCAAAGGTCTCACATTTTCGGGTATGACTCATACACTTTATGGGTATGGCTCTTCGAGGACTTGCCGGCTACTTGACTTGATACTCCGGCAATTTGGTAAGAGCTTCCCAAATGTGAAGATTCATACACTTTTTCGGGTTCCGCTCTTTGGGCACTTGCAAGCTACTTTGACTTGATACTCCGGCAATTTGCTGAGAGCTTCCCAAATGTGAAGATTCATACACTTTTTCAGGTGTGACTCTTTGGGTACTTGCAAGCTACTTTGACTTGATATTACGACAATTTGCTGAGAACTTCCCAAATGCGATGATTTTTTGTAATAAACAGTTTTTCTATCACTTCTAGAACAAATTTATCTTATAAAGTGTCTTTTTTCCACATTATCTCATCACTAGAACCCCACAACCAACCACCAACTCTCCTGCACATTCTTTCTACTGATTAAAAAAACCCATGTAACGTGTGACATATATATGCCATATATGTAAAAAATGAGTTGAAATGTCATCCTAACACATTACTATTCCAATCAAGAAGCTTTGGCTTTACTTCTGACGTTATTTACTCTGCAAACAGTCTGATTGGGGTGTATGTAACAAACCTTTAACATCACGGAAAAAATTTATTTTATTGAAAGAAGCACGCGCAGCATTGCTTTGATCTCTTTCAAGGGAAACTAAGGCAGTTGTTCAAGAATTTACCTTAAAAGTTCACATTAAAGTTTACATTTCGATTTTTCTCTTTAAAATCAGCTCAAGAACACAGTGACTCATACCAGCTTAGGTTTAACTTGGCTGACTCACAGTGGCTTATTCAAACAGTTTAACTCGCCTGAATGTAATAGCAGACAATAAATGTCTGGTTTGTATTGGTTTAGCTCAAAAAATGCTGTAAATATTAAATTAAGTCACATTATCTTAAATGCCATAGTGATTATGTCAATTGGAAATCAGAAAACATGTGACTGATCTGTTTTATGTGGTTTATCTGTTTCTACATTCCTGCAACCTTACCTCTACTGGTCCAGCGTTTGAAGCCTGAACCGCAAGCAGAGTGTGTCCATCTACTGGCAGAACTCCTCTGGGCTCCAGAGGTTTTGTTTCAATTGAGCTGCAGTCCACGTGAATGGAGGCCGCACCACGTTGCACGCTCAGAGCTAGCTTGTGCCAGCGGAGGTCCATCAGGGCCTCTACTCCCTCTCCAGAGAAAACACAGCTAACTGGTTCGGCCGTGGGGTCCACTCCTTTGGCTCGAAGGGTAAGTGTTCCATCAGGGCCGCTGAACTCCACTGAGAGCTTGGTTTGGGGAGCAAGGTAAGTATTAGCATTCAAATAAGCATGGAGGCTGTAGGAAATGTTTGGCTGAGTTCTAAATCAAGTAGTCTGATATGAAGTTGGTTTAACAAAGAAAAAGACAAAGAAGAGTCTCACACCAAACAAAGCTGTAAGAAGACGCACAATCAAAGATGAGGTAAGAAGGAAGATATATTAATTACACACTGGAGCGGTACGGCCAATCAATCACCCCTAATGAGCCGACTTAGCCTCCATCCATCATACACGCTAAGTATTTAAATCTGGCCCAACACTCTTAGTGATTATCGGCACTCCAAGGAACCCAAGTGCTTCATCATGGAACACATATGAATAACAATGAAGGTGAATAAAAGAGGAGTGCATGAGATGATTGAGGGAGGGCCAATGAAGTTACAGGATGAGGGGTGGAGGGGTGTTCGATAAAAAAATACAGGAGGACAAAAGGCGGATGGGATGAAAAAGCCAAGTGGATTGAAAAGATGTCACGCGAGCGAAAAAAAAATCGAACGAGAAAGTGAATGACTCTGCAAAAATAGGATGAGAGGGAGGGGAATAGGGGAAAAAAGAGGTGGTTAAAAAGTGAAAGATCAATGAATAGAGAATCAGGGGTGGAGGAGTAATGAGATGATACAAAAAAGTGGATGATGAAACAAAGTGTGAGCTTCACCTGCGGGTATCCCTGCTGGTCCGATATTTGGAAGAGGTAGATGGTGTCCCTCAGGGCATCACTCTTCAAAGCCAGTGTGAAGACCAGGGTAAACTCATCAGGTAAGCCATGAGGGAACACCTGACTGGAGAACAAGGTTAAATAAGTCATGAATGAAAGATTCAAACATCACAAGAAAACTTTTATTTCAATAAAACCAAAAAATAACCCCTTTTCAACTTTATTTTGTCCCTCCAAGGGACACCGCTATGAACTAGTCACATCTGTGTACCCCTGTTTAAACTATCCTCTTCCTTCTAACCGTCTTCTTCTGTAGTCTTCTACTGCATGGTTCTGTGAGCCAATTCTATAATATCGTCCTATACCTATAATGTCCTAACCTTCTCAGCCTGGCCTCCCTACCTTTATCACCAAAACCTCTAACGTATGCTGTTCCTCTGATGTACTCCTTCCTGATCCTTTACATTCTGGTCCCTCTCAAAGAGAACCATGGCATCTTCATCTCTATTACTTTTGGGTCTGCTTCCTGGCTCGTCCTTAGTGTAAGTTAGACCGTCTGCCATAACAGTCACCCGAAGTTTTAGGCTAGCACCTATCATTCATTTAAATAATTTCTAATGCAATGGTGGTAGACAGAGGAAACTTGGCATGGAAGAGGCGCTAGCAGGAACTATATGCAGGAATCAAAGAGTCTATCATTGAGCGGATTGTAAAGACAGGAATTAAATCTAAAGAGCTCATGTTGCCGAACTCATTTCCAGGTGTTGCTTCTTTTATTTAGATATTTACATAGAATATACAAATAAATTAAATAAAAACATTTCCATTTGATTTCAAGATATCTAGGTCAAAGACTTGTTGAAACCACCTTGGTCTACTTTTCTTTAACTGGCTAAATCAATAAAACAAAGAAACTAAAAAAAAAAAATTATGCCAATTTTTTTATGGTTGAAGTGTTTCTCTTTAAAACAGGTTCCAAAAAGCTTGTTATCTGTAATTATCACCAATGTCATCTATGAATTCTGTTTGATAAAATGTGCACTATTGATGACATTTTTTTTTTAAGATCGCTCTTTAAAATTGGGTTGTGTTTAACTGTGATTTTGTATCTGAATAAAGATTGTGAATCACAGATATAGCTGATTAGGTACTGTGAGTAAGCCACTAAAAAAGATGGGAAAGGAGGCGATAGCTCAGTAGTAGAATGTCCACTCTTGGACCAGGAGAAGCTGGTTCGATTTCCACCGAGCTCATGTGTATGTATCCTTGGGGAAGACACCTATCGTCCACCATTGGCACCATCATGGCTGCCTGCTGCGGTGTAATACAGGCCAGAAATTTACCAATTTGAGGAATGAATACAGTACGTTAAAATAAACACACACACATTGAGAGATTCTTTATGAATCATTTTGGCTTTGGGCTAATGTTTGGTTCATGCAACAAAAACAAAACCCCAAAACTGTTTTGAATTAAACACGCCAGTGGCCTAAGGTGGAAAATTCTGGGAAATCTGAAACCTTCAACAAAACAAAATCATTCTCTATGTTTTGTCTTTTTTTTACTTATGTGCATGTACACCAAATAAATATTCTGTCCACTTTCTCCAGTTTCCAACATTTTGCTTTTTTTTCCACACAAATTTGCACACTAAAGCTAGAAGTACAGCACAAAAGTTCTGTGTGCATCCTCCAAGAACTCTCTTTCATAACGAACCCTCTAAGGCAGGTTCATCCTTAAGTTTAGGTGAAGGTCAGCTATGCATATATTACAATGCAACCTACAAACACAAAGTGCTTGGCTTTGCATACCATATAGATAAATTTAGAAACAAGAGTTTAAAACCAAGCCCTAGGACGGAAAAAACTTTCAAATATTCCTCTTTCTCTGTTGTAGTGCCTCTTCATTTTTAATGCACACGCGAGGCACTGACATACACCGGCATGCATGCGAAATTGTTGATGCTGGCTGCTGGTGTCTCCATTCCTAGAAGTGGGGTGACAGTGATTTATGACTGAGTGAAGATCCAAGGGAAAACAGCCAGCTACAGGACGTCAAAACAAAGGAAAGACTAGTGGAGGAAATAAGGTGAATAGCAAAAAGAAAAGCAAAACTTAAGAGATCAAGGGATTGAGAACTTTTTTGAGGGGTCAAAGAAATTCAAGTATAAAAATGAAAATGCATCACAATTTTCTTGAGGGTAAATTTAGGCTAAATCTATACGAAAAAATGTTTAAGTGGGATGAAGATAAAACCAAAACAGCTACAGACAGAGTTGTTCTATTGTCGATTGGAGAAATTTGCTGCGGGGCACAAAGGCATTCACAAAATTCATCGACTTTTTAAGGTGGAAGTACAGCACTCTGACCTAGTATGCCCGCAGTCCAAAAAAAAAAAAAAAAAATCTTAAACACGCAGAGAAAACAACCAGAGGATAAATCACTCAGAACCAGCCTGACAGATTTAGATCTTCTGGAGAAAACTATTTGTGCTTCTCTCGTTTAAGAAAAAGAACGTTAGACGGTAAAGAGGCTGGAAAAAACGAGTAGACACCAAATAGCAGTGGTGGAATGTGACGAAGTAAATGTACTTCGTTACTGTACTTAAGTAAAAAAAAAATGTGTATTTGTACTTTACTTAAGTAAAATTTAAGAACGGTACTTTTACTTTTACTTCACTACATTTTCAGAGCAAATATCTGTACTTTTACTTCGCTACTTTTTAAAAGTGTGTTTTACATTTTTGTTACATTTCCGTTCAGGAATTTGAAAAATACACAGGTTTTTTTTAAGCGCATCTTGAAGCCGCATCGCCAAAATCAAAAGAAGCAGTTAATCGGGAGAAGAAGTAATGAATCGAGAAACATTTTCCGCATTCATTAAGCGCCAAAAACCTAACATCAAATGTGGTACACATTAAAAAGTCAGAAGATCGTTGTTTGTTGTGTTCACTTCTAAATAAAAAGTTGAGCCATCATTACACAGAGCAGGGGCGGATCTAGAATTTTCCAAAGGGGGGTGGGGCTTTGACAAAGCCAATATATAGTGACTGGGGGACTCCCCCCCAAAACATTCTACAAAAATAAGAGTCATTTTCCTCCATTTTGGCGGCCCATTCACTGGCCCTTCTAGGGGATAACTTGACTTGTCCCCTTTCCTTTTATTTTATTTATTTATTTATTTTTGTGGACCAAAAGAGGCGGGAGAGGGGGGTCACACCCCTGCAGAGTATTTATCCTGGTTACCATGGTGACACCCTATAGCACAAAAAATAACATTTGAATTATGGTTGAATACTTTTACTTTTTACTTAAAAAGTACAATTTACACCAACTACTTTTGTACTTTTACTTAAGTAGTATTTTTTTTATTGGTACTTTTACTTTTACTTAAGTACATTTTTTGCCTAATTATCTGTACTTTTACTTAAGTACAAAAAGTGAGTACTTCATCCACCACTGCCAAATAGGCAAGATGGAGTAGTGTTAATTTGTGTCTGTAAACATTTCAGCTCTCATCACATCTCATGTTTACCTGGTTCTAATTTATTCCTTGATATCTTCTAACAACAATGTGTAAAAAAAAAAAAAAAAAATCTTGTTTCATTGTTTATTGACTCTTTGCATTCCTGTTACGTCTACAACATCTGTCGTCTTTGCCGTGTTCCACGATATCATCAAAATACTTTGACACAATCTAGTTCCAAGAAACATGTGAAGCAATCAAATTGCATTTGCCTGAGAGTGTAATCCATGTGAGCAGATGTGAGTGGTGTCTATTCCAGCACCATGATGGAGGAGGGAGACAATTATCATCCACTGGCTGTCACACATTGGTGTTAACCTGGATCCAGTAAGTGAATTGGTCTGTGATAGAAAGCTTCTCTCCAATTACTGTGTCCATGTCGAACACCTCCATTAAACATAACTGAGTGGAATCAAAAGGCTGCTTGAGTAACGGAAGAACCCCTCTCACATACAATAGGGATTTTTTTTGTCATGATGTGGAGCTGAGGCCAAAAATATACCCTTGACACAACAGACAGGTTCAGATGAAAAATCACAAAGCAGATTTATTAGGTTGATAAAAAGTCCAAATAAAGAGGACAAAACAGATAAACTAGGCAGGAGCTGGAGCCAAAAACTGGATAACAAGTCAAGCATGATAAACAACGATCTGGCAAAGAGTGTGTCAAAAACTGTTACATTTATGCTGCAGCTAATAAGTAGATTAGTTTCAGGTGTGATTAGTTGCAGACACAGACAAGAGGGAGGGGGGAAACAGGACACAGAGGGGGAACAGACTTCTATCCTGACAGTACACCCCCTTAACGGGCGCCACACGGCGCCCACCAGGTTGGCGCCTGCTCGGCCGGCCAGGATGAGACCGGTGAAAGTCCCTCACCAGGGAAGCATCCCACGACCGTTCTTCAGGACCCAAAATGCTGCTGCTCGAGTCCTAACAAGAACTAGAAAGTATGATCACATTAGTCCTGCGCTCAAGTCTCTACACTGGCTTCCTGTGGCTCAGAGAATAGACTTTAAAGCTGCTCTGCTTGTGTTTAAGTCTATCCATGGTCTAGCACCAAAGTACATCTGTGATATGTTAGTACCTTATGAACCATCTAGAACTCTGAGGACCTCCGAGACCGGCCTCCTTCTGGAGCCTAGAGTCAGGACTAAACATGAACCCTCTAGAACTCTGAGGACCTCCGGGACCGGTCTCCTGCTGGAGTCTAGAGTCAGGACTAAACATGGAGAAGCTGCATTTCACTTCAGTCCCCCGTGTTTCCATCAGGATGGAGAACATCTATTGACTTTTTTAGATATTTAGCTGTAGAGTAGAATAAGCTAATATTTAAACAATAATCTTTAACACATTGGTTGCTCGTCCCGGGGGAGGGATCTCTCTTTCATGTGGATCCCCACGAGGTTTCTTATTTTTTCCCCACTGATGGGTTTTTTAGAAGTTTTTCCTCACCGTGAAGGAGGGTCTAAGGGCATAAATGTGCTAGTCTTGTTTAGTTAGCATTTGTTAGTTATTTTTCTTGCTGTGTATCTGTGTTAATACATTCCTCTTTTTCTTGTGAAGCCCATTGAGAAGGAAATTCTGTGATTTTGGGCTATACAAATAAAATTGAATTGAATTGTATGCTGCAAAAGTCTGGAATAAACTTCCTGAGGCCGTGAAACAGGCCTCCACTGTGACGATGTTTGATCAGTTCTGTTTAACTATGCATTTGATAAATTACTCTTTTTATATGTTTTAATTATTATTTTCGTAACTTTTTGATTCTATGTTTTATGATTTTAATGCATTTTTTTTCCTTCTTGTGAAGCGCTTTGAATTACATTTTGTATAAATTCTGCTACACAAATAAACTTGCCTTGCCATTTAAAAATAATCCTCACCCTCTGCAAATGGTCCAACCCACTTATCAAGCTCTGGTTCTGTACCAGAGGCCAGAAAGCTGCTGGAACTACTGCTCCAGTTTGGGCGGTAATGCCCCGGCTGTCGATTCACCACAGGTACCACTGCTGCCTTCACCTTCTAAACCTCTACAGCTCAAAAACCAAATGTCCTGTTCTTAATGTCCTAGAAATGGCCAATGATAACTATGATCTCATTTCACAATTGCTATAAGGATCTTTTTCTGATAAGTACCATTTTTTAAATGGTACTTATCATAGAATAAAAACATAAACCGGCCTCGATTCATCATCAAGACATTTGGACCTTCTGTTTAAAAAATAAAGGTTTTGAATAAAAATGTGACTAATACATCACATTCTAAACCTTTCTTCCAAAACAACGAGTTTGTTCAGGAGAAAGAATATTACAGTGAAAATATGACTTAGATTTTCAAACAAGGTTCTTGGAAGCAAGCAAAGCAACACATTAATAACTGTCAGTGAGTTCTGTATACAAAAATACAAAAAAAAGAAAAACAGTCAACAAGCGAGGCTGAGTAACAGACATTGATCATTTTCTGTCTCAGAAAAGCAAGAGTCACTCAGGTAGCATGCTTCACTGATAAAACCGACATCCAAGCTCCCTGCAGAATCAAAATTTCAATATAAGCCGCTCCCTAACAAAATCCAATACCAGCTACACAAAATAGATTGTGGTTTTCCTGTCCTCTTACTTGTATGATTGCAGTAAAAAAAAAAAAAAAAAAAAAAACGGTTATCTTTTCTTCTAAGGCAATCTTCTTCTTCTTCTTTCGGCATTTCCCTTTAGGGGTCGCCACAGCAAATCAGTTTCTTCCATCTAACCCTATCTGCTGCATCCTCTTTGGTCACACAAACTATCTTCATGTCTTCCTTCACTGCGTCCATGAACCTCCTCTTTGGTCTTCCTCTAGTCCTCTTTCCTGGTGGTTCCAAATCCAGCATCCTTCTTCCGAAGTACTCTCTCTCTCTCCTCTGTACGTGCCCAAACCATCTCAGTCTGGCCTCTTGAACTTTATCCCCAAAACCTCTAACATGTACTGCTCCCCTAATGTACTCATTTCTGATCCTGTCCATCCTGGTCACTCCCAGAGAGATCCTCAGCATCTTCATCTTTGCTACCTGTTCCTTTTATGCTCCAGCAGATGAGTAGATTAGTTTCAGGTGTGACTAGTTGCACAGACACAGACAAGAGGGAGGGGGGAAACAGGACACAGAGGGGGAACAGACTACCCTGCTGACAGTACCCCCCCTTAACGGGCGCCGGGTGGCCCGTCTTTTCTTCAGTGCCACTGCTTCCTGTCTTTTCTTCAGTGCCACTGTTTCTAGACCAAACAGCATGGCCGGTCTCACCACGGTTTTGTACACTTTCCCTTTCATTCTAGCTGAAACTCTTCTGTCACACATCACACCTGATACTTTCCTCCACCCGTTCCAGCCTGCCTGAACATGCTTCTTCACCTCTTTTCCACACTCTCCATTGCTCTGGGCTGTTGATCCTAGATACTTAAAATCTTCCACCTTCTTTATCTCTTCTCCCTTCTCTCTTCTAAGGCAATGCTAATGCTGATTTAAAGAAAGGCGACAAGTTTCTTCTAAATTGTTTCACCGAGCCCATCCCTTTTTTTTTTTTTTTTTTTTTTAATAAGAATAACTTCTCACCGTAGCCGTGACAAAGAACATTTTTCACCTCTTCAAGGACAGAATGTCTCAACTCAGAAGCCTGTTTAGTTGGCAGATTTATCTCAGACTGAGCTCACATTAGCACACAGTCTGATGAAACACACTGTGCTGACCCTATTTGTCAAATCTCGCCAAGTAATTAAAGAAGAATGTCGCAGAAACTCATGGGAACAATAAAAAAAACAAAAAAAAAAACCTAAAACAATAAAATTGCAAGTGAAAAAATGGAAACTAAATCTTAACACATCTTCCTGCAGACGCTGCAATACCATGTGAAGCCATGAGAAGATAATTACAACAAAACCATTGGTTGTTTGGTTTTATAATTACTGGTTTTCTTGACAAAAACAAGTTGACAGGGAGCTCATACACCCTGATGAAAAAAAATCCAACTTGTGCCGTTTTCCACTGCTCACCGTTGTCAGTTTCACTCCTGCTAATTAGGACATCAGTTTTTCAGTTTAATGGTAGAGCATAAAGTTCATGATGAGAGCTTGTTATAATAACTACATGCGGTTACAACCAAATAGCCAAAACAGGCTGTTAAAGCTCAACTTTACAAGTCAGAGTCACCGCAGGAGCAAATAAGATTTTCTGGAAATGCAATCAACGAATTACCAACATTTGGATTTTCAGAGAGAAGCCACCATACAGCGTTCATATGTTGAGTGAAGTCCTTGAGGATAGTGGGTAATATTTCTGAATTTATCGAACGGCAAAGCCTGGACCCAGAAAACAGAGAACCTCCAGGGAACGTTAGCCTGAGGTTCTCTAAAGGTTTGTTTTTACCTAACCAAAAACTAACGTTCCCTAAACGTTAACTGTTGGTTATGTTAGAACCTAACCTTCCCAGAATGTTCAGAGAACCAAATTCCAAACGTTATGGTCAAAATTAATGTCAGAGGAACATTTTGAAAACCAAAAAAATAACGCTTCACAGCCGTCATAAATCTTTCCATTTGAATTTTTAGAGAACCAAATTTAACCTGTAAAGAACGATCCACTAACTTTTGAAAAACATTCCCCAACGTTCTGGGAATGTTAAATTGTTAGCTCGAGAGCAGTTGCATGGTGTGTTTTAATTAAACTATCTCAAAAAAAAAAAAAAGAAAAGCACATGGGACACATACTGTAGAAAACACAAGCTGTTATTTCAATTGAAAGATGAAACTCTATGTTTTTTTTAACACTTTTCTTAACTATGATCATGTTTGTGGAAGGGTTCTTGTGTGTGTAAACCTAAATCTATCAAGAATCAAACAATAATGGCCTTAAATGGCGTAGGAATTCTCCAACAGAAACTACTTTTAAAATTTTACATGGACTTATGAAGACACTACACTTTAAAACTAGTTTATCAGTCAACATTTCGTCATCTATTGGGATCGCAACATTGTGACGGAAGAGTTTCAGCTAAAATGAAAAGGAAAGTGTACAAAACCTTGGTGAGATCGGTTATGCTGTTTGGTCTAGAAACAGTAGCACTGAGGAAAAGACAGCAAACAGAGATGGAGGTAGCAGAGAGATGAAGATGCTGAGGATCTCTCTGGGAGTGACCAGAATGGACAGGATTAGAAATGCGTATATCAGAGGAACAGCACATGTTAGAGGGTTTGGAGCTAAAGTCCGAGAGGCCAGACTGAGATGGTTTGGACATGTGCCGAGGAGCGAGAGAGAGTACATCGGCAGAAGGATGCCACGTTTGGAACCACCAGGAAAGAGGTCTAGAGGAAGACCAAAGAGGAGGTTCATAGATACAGTGAAGGAAGACATAAAGATAGTTGGCGTGACCAAAGAAGATGCAGCAGATAGGGTTAGATGGAAGAAACTGACTTTCTGTGGTGACCCCTGATGGGAAATGCCGAAAGAAGAAGATTGGTATTGCAACATCAGAGCTGCAGAAAGATACATGACCAAACTTCTAACCAAAATTCTAACCAAAGTCAATTTCAAAGTTTTTGAAGTTGACTGTGGTCCTCTTTTTAAGCGACAGGTATGGACAGGATAACGAAGGAGGACATACGAGGGCCAGTCAATGCTAGAAGTTTCAGACTGAGATTGAGATGGTTCAGACATGACCAGAGAAGATAGACACCAAAAGAAGCTGAATTTTGAACTGCACGGTAGAATGCCTAATGGAAGACAAAAAGGAGCTTTTTTGATACAGTGACTGTTGTGAAAGAAGAGGATGCAGAAGACAGGGTTAGACGAGGAAAACTGGTTCAAGATGGCATCCCATCAAGGCAAAAGCCAAACAGAAAATAGAAGTTTGGAGAACTCAACAAAAAGACTTTACAGGTCCAAGCTAGAAACAGTTTCCTAACACTTGTTTTAAAGACAGAACAGTCACATCGTGACTCAGATGATCTGTTTTTCTTCTGACTTTTGCCCAACACTAGTTATTGTTAGATCGGAGAACAATGGAAATTCCAACACGTTTCACTTTGTTTTTCTTCCTGTAACACCCTTTCTCCCACTTCAAGGTGCATACAGCATCTTTGTGTGAAAAGTGTTGATGTGGTGATAGGATAAAAACGAGTGGAAGCGTGCTTACTTAGTTGGTCGCAAGATTGCCGTCTTGCCCAGGCGGAGGATGACTGGTCCTCGGGGGTTACGGATTTTCTTGACATCTGTGCTCTTGTAGAGGGAGAATCGCCTCGCCAGATTAAAACCTATTGATGAGAGAGCTTTGATCAGCACCAAGCTGAATAAACTAAAACAGGATCTGTTGTTGGTTTCCACACAATGGAGAGTGTGGAAAAGAGGTGAAGAAGCGTGTTCAAGCAGGCTGGAATGGGTGGAGAAAAGTATCAGGTGTGATGTGTGACAAAAGAGTTTCAGCTAAAATGAAAAGAAAAGTGTACAAAACCGTGGTGAGACCGGCCATGCTGTTTGGTCTAGAGACAGTAGCACTGAGAAAAAGACAGGAAACAGAGATGGAGGTAGCAGAGATGAAGATGCTGAGGATCTCTCTGGGAGTGACCAAGATGGACAGGATCAGAAATGAGTATATTAGAGGAACAGCACATGTTAGAGGTTTTGGAGATAAAGTCCGAGAGGCCAGACTGAGATGGTTTGGACATGTACAGAGAAGAGAGATCAAGTATATCGGCAGAAGGATGCTGGGTTTGGAAACCCCACGAAAGAGGGCTAGAGAAAGACCAAAGAGGAGGTTCATGGATACATTGAAGGAAGACAAGAAGATAGTTGGTGTGACCAAAGAGGATGCAGCAGATAGGGTTAGATGGAAGAAACTGACTTGCTGTGGCGACCCCTAAAGGGAAATGCCGAAAGGAAAAGAAGAAGAAGTATATGTTGTTGGTTTCGTCACTGCACCTGTAATATTGTGGCGTGCCGTTTGAGGAAACTTCCAATCATCCACTTGTAAAGCCGGACACTCTACACCTGTAGAAATAAAGCCAATGCACAGAGGATTAAACAGGGATGCAGTAAAAGTGTTTGAATAGGTGAAAACCAAAAATATCCCTGGAGAGCTTATGTCAAATACCGACTTTGACACTTTTCGGAGAATGGAACCAAATTAACACAAAGGACAATGAACAAATGGAAACATACTGGAATATTTATCTACTCACAAAGAAAATGAGTTGGGAAGGTTGATTGAGAGTTTTAAAAAGGTGTGAAACATGGACAGAGAGATGAAATGAGGGCAAAGCTGTACGGTGTGAAACACAACCTGCCCTGACAGGTTGTCTAGCACTAAAGTTGTCGGCAGCGGCAGCCTCATTTTGATGGATATGTTCTCACCCTGTCAGGGGAGGTTGCAGAGAAAAGTGTTGTCTGTCAGCGTGGCCTGGCTGGCTGCAGGGGGAGATGTGAGATGTAGAGAAAAAAAAAAAAAAAACCACAGTACTACAGGTAGATGTGAACCTTGTGAATCACTCTGATCCACAATTAATTGATCTCTTTGGGGCCAATGACTATGGCCCTAAGCAAGACGTTCTACCAGATAGATTTCTTTTTTCTCAATATGACTGCAGAGAAATTTGAAGCAGATGGTGCCTTGTGCAAACCAAAAATAAAACTTCATAATTATCTCCAAGACGTGTTGCTGTCAGTTATATTCTTAATCATTGATACGAGCCGTATGCCAACGCTCAAGGTTGGATATTTTAATTTGGTATCATCCAGCTAGGCCTCAAGCACGCACTGTACGTAGTGGTTACAATTTCATATCTGCTATGATAAGCGAGAATGATGTTGTTTTTTTCATTTTAGGTTCAACAGAAATAATAAAACTATGCAACACTTTCTGAAAGAAAAAATAAACATAGCTTAATTCAATTCAAATATGTACGTAGCCTGTGTATCTATGTTTATCATTACCGTATTTTCCGCACTATAAGGCGCACATAAAAACCTTAAATTTTCTCTAAAGTCCACGATGCGCCTTTTAAACCGGCGCGCCTTATATATGGATTAATATTGAGCTACAACATGTGTCGCAACTGCGGTAAGCAGCTGCCGACTCCATTTCCCTTGTAGAAGAATTAGTGCGCGGTGCATGCTGGGATATGTGAAAGGGCGTCGTCTCATTAGGTGTGTTCGAGATGACACAGGCGGACGTTTTTGAATGCAAAAACTAACCGGCATGCATTGCGCACTGATCTGTGCCGATCAGAACTGCGTCCGCCTGTGTCATCTCGAACACACTTATTTCCATTTGTGTGTTTGTGTAAAGACCCGGAAATGGCTCCTACCAAGAGACACTGTTACACCGCAGAGTTTAAACTCAAAGCAATCGGTCAGGTAATAGAACCGCAGCGAGAGAGTTTAACATCATTTTTTTACATTCCCTTTAGCGCAGCACCATTTAGTGGACGTATAACGTAACCCCAGCCTTTACTGTAGCGCCTTATAATGCGGTGCGCCTTATATATGAAAAAAGTTTTTAAAAATGTCATTTATTGAAGGTGCGCCTTATAGTGCGGAAAATACGGTAATCATCTAGACAAATTTCATCAAGACAAAAGATTGAGTTTGAAGATGGAATTGCCTGTAATCCAAGAAGTTTTCTCAATTTCAAAGTGGGAGCAAAAATAATGATCCCAGGATATTTGCTATCCAAAAGATCATTATCCTAACTCAAGTTCAAATGACTGATAGACTTCGCCCATAAAATTATGAATGCAACCATGTCTACGGTTAGCATCTAACCCCAGTTTGAAGACCCTCCTCTGTCTCCTGTTTGGGAACGCATTGGCTTCCTGGTTAAATATTGGAATGGATATTGGACGTAAATTTTGGTGGATAAATCAAAAGTAGGTTGCCGAATGCTGAGGTTGGGTACATGTCATACATGCTAACTTACCTGAAATAGCACCAACCCAGGGTAAAATTTCCACATCACGACAAGAAAAAAAACCCAGTTCAGACACAGCTGGTTTGCTTTCAAGCAGCCTATTTTTACTAATTATAGGTCAAACCTGTAACAGAACCCATTTGAATGCTCATAGCAACGGATCTAAACCCATGTTCAGTCAAACTAAAAGTGATGCTCTTCCCACTTTTGTAAAGTTTTGTTTAAAAATCTTAACGAAGACCAAAATTCTCTTCAAGGACAGACAGGCAAAGTACATAAAACTACAGTAGTAATTGGCTTTTCTAAATCTTAGAAAATACAATTCATGTTTGCAGGATGCAGTAGCTCCATTCTAATGGGATTGGAGCTGAGTTAACAGTAAAGACAAGGTTAAGATCCAACAGATCTTGAGCACTCAGCATCAAAGTGTACTTCGATTAGTCAAAGGTCTTTTTACCTCACTGTGTTCACAAAAAAAGCCCGATGCTGGATGTTTTATGTGCATGTTCAGTTCCGTCATCTTCCGCTTGTTCTGGGGTCGGGTCGCGGGGGCAACAGCCTCAACCGGGCAGCCCAGGCCTCTCTCTCCCCGGCTGCATCCTCCAGCTCACCTGGAAGGATCCCAAGTCGTTCCCCGGCCAGCTGTGAGACATAGTCTCTCCAGCGGGTCCGGGGTCTTCCCCTTGGTCTCCTCCCAGTGGGACGTGCCCGAAACACCTCGTCCGAGAAGCGCTCGGGGGGCATCCTGACCAGATGCCCGAACCACCCCATCTGGCTCCTCTCGACCTGGAGGAGGAGTTGCTCGACAACGAGCTCCTCCTGGATGGCAGAGCTCCTCACCCGATCTCTGAGAGCCCAGCCACCCTGCGGAGGAAGCGCATTTCGGCCGCTTGTACCCGCGATCTCATTCTTTCGGTCACCACCCACAGCTGGTGACCATAGGTGAGGGTTGGAACGTAGATCAACTTGTAAATCGAGAGCTTTGCTTTTCGGCTCAGCTCTCTCTTTATCACGATGGACCGATGCAGCGTCCTAGTTATTGCTGATGCCGCACCGATCCGCCTGTCGATCTACCGCTCCATCCTTCCCCCACTCGTGAACAAGACACCGAGATACTTAATCTCCTCCACTTGGGGCAGGACCCTGTCCTTGACCCGCAGGGGGCATTCCATCTTTTTCCGGGCGAGGACCATGGTCTCGGATTTGGAGGTGCTAATTCCCATCCCGGCCGCTTCACACTCGGCAGCAAATCGATCGAATGCCTTCTCCAGATCCACAAAACACATGTAGACTGGTTGGGCAAACTCCCACGACCCCTCCAGGATCCTGAAGAGGGTATAGAGCTGGTCCGTAGTTCCACGTCCAGGGCGGAAACCACACTGCTCCTCTTCAATCCGGGACTCGACAATCCGACGGACCCTCCTCTCCAGTACCCCCGAATACACCTTCCGAGGGAGGCACTTATCTTGAGCACTCAGCATCAATGTGTACTTCGATTGGTCACAGGTCTTTTTACCTCACTGTGTTCACAAAAAAAGCACGATGCTGGATGTTTTATGTGCATGTGAAGTTTTTATTTTGGGGTTTGGCTCGTTTTCGTCCAATTCCTATTTCTTTCGCTCAGCCTCTTTTTTTTTCTTTTTGCTTAGAAAACTACAAATATGAGAATGCTTGTACATCCATAAGTAGTCCATACAATTTGTCCAACAAAATCGTGACATCTATAATCTACATTGCTGTAATAGCAAAAATAATTTTAATTTTTGCTAAGATAAAAAGCTTTAGTCAGATATTTCCCAACTTTTCCCAGAACATTTTATACTAGTTAAATTCTGTTCCCAAGTAAATTGACTAAGACAGATGGGTAATAACTAGCAGTCGACGGAGTGCACTGAAACATAGAGCTTAACATTTAGAATTTTTTAAGAGGCTCAACTAATTGCACTATTAATGAGAAGGAGATTAAAACTTAAAGCCCCGGCAAAACACTTAGTTTTCCAGGCACTTTAAAATTAATCAAAATGTTGAAAAGGTTTTTTGTGATAGGCCAGTAAAGGCACAGAGTAGAGGTTTCCTCGAGCAACTAATGGTAAAATACTCATTAAGCTTTGCTCTGTCGTAAATACACATTATAATAAGAAAACAAAAGTTAATCATAATAAGAAAATCAACAGTATTTATTTGATTTTATTTGTGAGTTGGAAGCTTACCGTATTTTCCGCACTATAAGGCGCACCTAAAGCCTTACATTTTCTCTAAAGTCCACAATGCGCCTTTTAACCCGGAGTGCCTTATATATGGATTAATATTGAGTTACAACAGGTGTCGCAACTGCGGTAGGCAGCCGTCAACTCTATTTCCCCCGTAGAAGAAGTAGTGCGCGGTGCATGCTGGGATATGTGAAAGGGCGTCTCATTAGGTGTGTTCGAGATGACATAGGCGGACGCAGTTCTGATCGGTGCAGATTGGTGCGCAATGCATGCCAGTTAGTTTTTTAATGCAAAACCTAACCGGCATTAAAAGGTTTTGCATTCAAAAACTAACCGGCATGCATTGCGCACCAATCTGCGCCGATCAGAACTGCGTCCGCCCGTGTCATCTCGAATGCACCTATTTCCATTTGTGTGTTTGTGTGAAGACCCGGAAATGGCTCCTACCAAGAGACACTGTTGCACCGCAGAGTTTAAACTCAAGCCGATCGGTCACGCAGTAGAACACAGGAATAGAGCCACAGTGAGAGAGTTTAACATCAATGAATCAATGATGAGGAAGTAGAGGAAGCAAGAGGATGCGCTGCGCCAAGTAAGACTAAACAGAGTTTATCTCCAATGGAAGATAAACTGTGTCACGAAAATACTAATACTTTATCTCAGAGAAAATAACAAAACAGCTGTTTATTCATTTTGGGAGTAAAAACAGAAAGCTGTTTTGTAATTGTTAATAAAGTTTGAATGACCTATCTGACTGTTTTTTTTTTTTTTTTTTAGTGAATGCATAACGTAACCCCAGCCTTTACTGTAGCGCCTTATAATGCGGTGCGCCTTATATATGAAAAAAGTTTTTAAAAATGTCATTTATTGAAGGTGCGCCTTATAATGCAGTGCGCCTTATAGTGCGTAAAATATGGTATTTTTACTGTTGCCAGCTCAAAGCCGAATCAAATTACATCCAGTGCTTAGTTGTATACTGTAACTATTGCTTACATTGGTTCTTAACTAACAAAGATGATGTTTCAAAGCAAAAGACCATTAATCCTCTGTGACCATTAGTGCCAATGACCCCTTTATGTTCGAGAGCAAAGGAGGACCACATTCAAACGGTTCTGTTGTGGAACCCTAAAATAAGACATAAACAAAATGTATGAATTCAACTGGACACCACAAAAAGTGAAATATTACAAAGAGTATCAAGAAAACAATTTGAGTCCTCTGAGAGTTACTAAGCCCCACGCATGGTGTATTCCATAACTTGACAAGATCATCCTGATACTTGGGCGGCTGATTCAGCAGAAAGCTTGTAGCTTCACCATCTCGAACACACACTTACTCACACACTGTTTCTTGGTATTCCCTCACTTCAAGTATGTAAGTGAAAAGATGGTGAATTCTACCTTTGTCATTGCTTCCGCTGCTCATTTGACTTTTCATTTAACCATCCCATTTCTACCTGACAAAGTCAAAATGAAGACTTTCCAAGAAGTGTGAACATTGAGCTTGCAAAAAAAAGTACAGGAAAGAAATGGAACTCCTCATTTGGAATAAAGCAGATTTACAAGATAAGATAATCGAATGGTTGAAGTGAAACTTTTCTCACTCAAAATGATCTGAACTGATGATGAATCGAGTTATCTTAAGAAAACGTACTGACCTTCAACAGAAATACTTTGGAAACGTAAGTAGTGAGGTAGATTGATTGCTTTTGGGCCGTAGTGAACAGGCTTTCGCATTGATTTGGATTAACTATCAGTTTTCATTCAATACTTAGTTCAATTGCAAGGCAAAGAGAACACTAAGTTTTGTTTCAAAAGAACAGTCTGTTTCTGGTGGAGAGTAAAAAAAAATGCAAAACTGGATCAAATTAAAAACTTACAATGTGGGAAATTTTATAACTTTCCAACAGTCAAGTGCAGAGTGGGAGACAGAAAAATACTAATATTTTTATCCAACTGGATATTCTCATACTGCATGATGTGCCAAAAGAAATTGTATCGCTATTGGCACAGTGTTTGAGAGTAAAAAAAGACAGAATATATATCAGTCCATTTACAAGCAACATAAAATACACCTTCTTCTTCTTCTTTCGGCATTTCCCTTTAGGGGTCGCCACAGCAAGTCAGTTTCTTCCATCTAACCCTATCTGCTGTATCCTCTTTGGTCACACCAACTATCTTCATGTCTTCCTTCACTGCGTCAATGAACGTCCTCTTTGGTCTTCCTCTAGTCCTCTTTCCTGGTGGTTCCAAATCCAGCATCCTTCTTCCTATTTACTCTCTCTCTCTACTCTGTACGTGCCCAAACCATGTCAGTCTTGCCTCTCGAACTTTATCCCCAAAACCTCTAACATGTGCTGTTCCCCTGATATACAGGATAATTTCTAATCCTGTTCATCCTGGTCACTCCCAGAGGGGTCTTCATCATCTTCATCTCTGCTACCTCCATCTCTGCTTCCTGTCTTTTCTTCAGTGCTACTGTCTCTAGACCAAACAGCATGGCCGGTCTCATCACGGTTTTGTACACTTTCCCTTTTATTCTAGCTGAAACTCTTCTGTCGCACATCACACCTGATACTTTCCTCCACCCGTTCCAGCCTGCCTGAACACGCTTCTTCACCTCTTTTCCACACTCTCCATTGCTCTGGACTGTTGATCCTAGATACTTAAAATCTTCCACCATCTTTATCTCTTCTCCCTGTAACCTAAAATAAAATACATAGGTAACTGATAGTAAAATACTCTTTAGCCTTGTGTTTAAGTCACATTAATTTTGTCTGCTTCAGTACAGACAGTGTTACAGCTCCTGTTACTCTGAAATATGTGTATTTGTTCTCAGATTTCACAACCAAATATAATTGGTTAAATCTGGGTTGAAAAATTTATGTTTGGAATTTAGTTGCTTAAGACTGGGAATCACTAATTTTGGATCAACCTGTTGACCCACCCCTTTTTCACTACACACACGCACACAGTTAAAGGGCCCATCTCATGCAAAACAACTCTTTTCACATTGTATCCTATGCACATACACACGCAAAATGTTTGGTTTGCAACATGCATTACACGATGGTTATGAAAATATATTGATTTGGTGGAGCGCAGTCACAGACCCGGAACTATGAAAGGCCGGGTATTACTCATCCCCCCGCCGGTCCTGAGAAAGTACAAGCTCCGCCCTCTGCTCTCACTGAGCCGCTATTCCTCCGCCCATCTCTGAGCGGAAGGGGGAAGGCAGGCGTAAACCCGTGCGTAGCTGTTTGGTAGCATCTGAAATAAGATTTTATCATGTCGATTCATCAAAAAAGCCTGTTTCAAGCAAGAAAATAAAAAAGACGCAGAGCAGCGAACCAGCCTGTATATCGGATGTTGAAAGCGAGTTTGTGAGGGCGTAAGGCCGGAGTGGAGGCGGGTGTAGAGGGCGGGCGGGTGGTGAGGAGGGAGGGTTTGCTGCGGAGGGGGGGTGTGTGAAGTCCGTCCTGGCTACGTCAAATGCGTCATACTTTAGACATTTGCTCATTCATTGTTTTGTCTGAGCGTACCAGAAATCCACAGCAATTTGTGAAAAACGGGCTGAATGAATCTAGAAACCCCTTTGGTGACATATACAAGGCCCGGACATCACTCTTACAAGGTAGAAAACTCTGGAAGTCGATTTTGCATGAGATAGGCCCTTTATATTTTTTAAAACCTTCATGAATAGTATGCCAGTCTTTGCCTTTGTCAATGGTTTAGTATACTTGCAAAACTTGGTGTACCATCTAAAGCTAAGAATCAAGTTCAATATTATGCTTGCTTGTTAAAGCATTGGCCATTTACTAAAAGCCACGGTGGAAATATCCCATTTCCTCAAAAAACCTCCCATGATGGAAGATGCAGCAGTGAACTTTGTGTTGTAAAGCACTTAGGCAGTTTGGCAGTGGACATGGTGGAAAACTTGAACCCATTTCCTTTCAAGCTGTGATCAAAGGAAAGCTATCGCTTGTTGACAAGCTAATTAGCAGAAAGTATGAGCGCTTCTGCAGCATCCCGCTAGCAGCTCTGTGTATCCTTAAAAAGTTTTGATGGTTTGGACTGGTTTCACTCCACACTTGATGAGTCAGGCTTGAATCTTACCACAATATTGACACCTGGCTGGAAAGGTTACATTTTGATTCAAACACTTAATGTCATAATGTCAAAGTAGCTTGTATCCAACATTACGTTAAAAAGGATCCTCATTTACGCAACCCATAAGTATTCATTATAATGATAAACTCTGTCTTTAAAAGTAATTTCCAAAGTTCTTTTCCGACACTGTTTTGTTGTGTTTGGGCCTCAGTCATTAATTCAATTTTTACAGCAGCAGACTCGGCACTGTGTTGTCATTAGGGGCTGTAAGGTCGAAAGTAGGCTCAAAGTTTCAGAGTTTGCACTATGTAGTTCGGGAAGGGCCATGCTAGTTATTCAATAAGCTTTGCAATGTGGCATTCCAAGATAATTGGACTGCGCTGCTGATCAGCAGAAAGCCAGAGTCAGTCGGTGAAGTTTCCATGTCCTGAATCTATTAAAGACACGGAGAAGGGAGAGAAGGGTGTATAGAGGCTGATGCAGTGGATGATTCAATACAACAAATATAGTTGGGGTCACCAGACTGAGTCTGAAAATGCAAGTTTTGAGACGACTCTGACATGCTGTTTCTGGCAAATGAGACAGCCAACAGGAAAAAAAAAAACCTTTGTTACTTTCCACAAAAAAAAGTTGCAGAGAGGAGTGGAAAGACTTAAAACACGACACTACAGGGGGATGAGCTCACTCATTTTCCATTCACAGGCCTCTGGCATGCTTTTGCTCACACAAGCTCACATCGATAGAGACAGACGCTTGACACACATTTACAAGCTTTTACATCCATAAACTTGAACAATTGAGATCACTTTGGTGCACTCAAATGTCTGCCTTTTGTTTTCTTCTAAGCAGTTCCGTATGTGTAAATAAATTAGTACCATGGCTCGAATCCTGAGTGGGACGATGGAAGTGCCCTAAGAAGTTTGCTTCCAAAACAAAAAAGCATTAATACACAAGCTATATGTAAGAGTTTGGGCTTTCTTTTACAATAAATCAATAAGAAATCGTGTTCTAAAACTAAAATGGTGGTGTACATTCCTAAACACAAACCTAATGGAATTTGAAGATATTGCGCCCTTGAGTGCACTTTAGACTAGACATGAAGGATTGGTTTTAATTATGCAAAATCAGTTTATGTGAGCAAAATGCCTTTTTGTTTTAGGACTAAAATTCTATGAAATAAATGTATGCCACTATACAGTACGCCTTGTGTCTCAATATAGTTTTCTGCTTTTTGCTAACCCAGCATAAATCAACCCGTAAGTCAACCAATGGATTGGGCATTTTTCTTCCATTCCAGCCCATTGACCTCAAATTATTATAACAGAGAAAGTTCAAGATCAAGTGTCTTTTTACAATCCCACAAAATCAAGGAGAAAAATATAACTGCAGTATCATCACAAAAAAATAAAAAGAAATGTGGATGTCACATTAAATACAAACTGGCTGACGGTAAAGTGTTAGGTGCTATTAAGTGCTTAATTGATGTTGGGATGAATGTAGCACACAATCTCTTTGTTCTAAGAGGTGGAAATCTGTAGAGTGCTTTCAGGTGACATCACCAACTCGGAAGTCGGCCATTTTGGAGGCATGTATCAGTCATGCATTGGCATGTAACTATCAACAAAGCAGTAGTTTATTTTTTCATTTTTTGGTGTTATTCAGAGGTGAAATAAGTTTTCTACGTCATTAGCATGATATGGCAGAAAATAATATGGCCTTGGAGCGGAAGATAAGATGCAATATTTAGAAAAATTGCGGTTGATTGGTGGACAAGATCCTCTTACAATTCCAAAAAATTTATTATCGAACAATCCCGATTTGATGCCTGCAATTCTGTACACAGACATTGCAAATTACCTTATGTTCCGGGGTCGGGTCGCGGGGGCAACAGCCTCAAGCAGGCAGCCCAGGCCTCTCTCACCCCAGCTGCATCCTCCAGCACACCTGGAAGGATCCCAAGTTGTTCCCCGGCCAGCTGTGAGACATAGTCTCTCCAGCGGGTCCGGGGTCTGCCCCTTGGTCTCCTCCCGGTGGTACGTGCCCAAAACACCTCGCCCGCGAGGCGCTCGGGGGGCATCCTGACCAGATGCCCAAACCACCCCATCTGGCTCCTCTCGACCTGGAGGAGGAGCGGCTCGACACCGAGCTCCTCCCGGATGGCAGAGCTCCTCACCCGATCTCTGAGTGAGAGCCCAGCCACCCTGCAGAGGAAGCTCATTTCGGCCGCTTGTACCCGCAATCTCATTCTTTTGGTCACCACCCACAGCTGGTGACCATAGGTGAGGAATGGAACGTAGATAGACTTGTAAATCGAGAGCTTTGCTTTTCGGCTCAGCTCTCTCTTTACCATGACGGACCGATGCAGCGTCCTAGTTATTGCTGATGCCGCACCGATCCGCCTGTCGATCTCCCGCTCCATCCTTCCACCACTCGTGAACAAGACCCCGAGATACTTAAACTCCTCCACTCATGGGAGGCGTGGGGATGTCAATGCATTGCATGTAGAGTGTTGTGCAAATGTGTCCGAATGTGAGACAATTTTTTTAAATGTACTTTGCTTTTAATTTGTTATTGTTTAATGATCTAGATTTTAAGTCTTGGTTGAGTTTTATTTTCTCTATTCAGGAATTAGTGCAACTTTAAGGTTTGAAAAACTCTTTACAGATAAAGTTTGATTTGAAAGTATAAACTGTAGCTTATAGTTGCATTTAATGCAATCTGTAAATAGAATTCTGGTCTTTGGGGATATCTTTCACATTAAGGATATTATTGGGACTGCACCAGTAATCAATCTAATGATGATCTAGTCGGAATGCGAGTTTGCCTAATAGCTGATAGCAGTTGTTCTGTCATTTAATTTCCTTTTTCCGAGAGAGCACTAAAACACAGCATCAATCACAAGTTTGGACCCAACTCCTCCTCAAATCTAATGGAAAAGACTGTATAAATTAATGGTTGTGAGAATAATAAGAACTGAACTCTCTCAGGACGCAGTAAAAATTAGTCACTCCAATCAGCTGAAGTTATTTTGTTTGTTGATTAGTTCAGCAGAACAAACTGGATATTAGTCGCTGATTTTTCATTAGTTACACAACATTTTTAATCTTTTCAAGATGATTGGTTATTCCCACAGAGATTGCAATTGTTTCTAATTTAAATAAGTTTTTAATAGAAAAACACATCAAGTGAGTGTGTTGGTTTTAAACAATTGTGGAGTATTACTTTGATATTTAAACATAATAACATTCGTCAAATAAAAATGCATTGATCAGATACTGTAGATACTTTTATCAATCTGGCCAAGCTAACTGTGTAAATGAGACGTTATTTGGATGTAAATGACGATACAATCAGCTTCAATTTAATGTCCAGTATTTCTCCATCCACACAGAAACACGGTCACTGGGAATTAGAGTAATAACATCTTCATTCATTCATCTTCTGAACCACTTATACCTGACGAGGTCACAGGATACTGAAGCCTATCCCGACCGGATCAAGGCAAGAGGAGGTCGCCAGTCTGTCGCGGGGTCACTTACACATACAACTTTTCACACACATACTCGTTCCAAGGGGCAATTTGTAGTGGCCTGTTCAAGAAAATCTTTATTTGTCCCACAATGGGGAAATTGCAAATAGCAATGGAGAGTGTGGAAAAGAGGTGAAGAAGCGTGTTCAGGCACGGTTGGAGGAAAGTATCAAGTGTGATGTGTGACAGAAGAGTTTCAGCTAGAATGAAAGGGAAAGTGTACAAAACCGTGGTGAGACCGGCCATGCTGTTTGGTCTAGAAACAGTAGCACTGAAGAAAAGACAGGAAGCAGAGATGGAGGTAGCAGAGATGAAGATGCTGAGGATCTCTCTGGGAGTGACCAGGATGGCCAGGATTAGAAATGAGTACATCAGGGGAACAGCACATGTTAGAGGTTTTGGGGATAAAGTTCGAGAGGCAAGACTGAGATGGTTTGGGCACGTACAGAGGAGAGAGAGAGTACATAGGAAGAAGGATGCTGGATTTGGAACCACCAGGAAAGAGGACTAGAGGAAGACCAAAGAGGAGGTTCATGGATACAGTGAAGGAAGACATGAAGATAGTTGATGTGACCAAAGAGGATACAGAAGAAAGGATTAGATTGAGGAAAATGACTTGCTGTGGCGACCCCTAAAGGGAAAAGCCGAAAGAAGAAGAAGAAGAATGGGGAAATTGCAGTATGCAACAGTATAGGCACAGAGAGAAAAAAAGGTCACGACAAGTATACGCAAACAAAACAAAAACAAAAAAAGGCAAAATAGACAAAGGACAGAAACATGCCTTCAAAGTGAGTAAGCTACTGCATAGTTCTGGTGAGAAATAGCAAAAAGAGCACATGGTTAAAATTGCTCATTGTGGAGTTTCACAACAGAAGGAAGGAAAGACCTCCTGAATCTCTCCTTCACACAGCGAGGGTGGAGCAGCCTGTTAACCTATCATGCATGTTTTTGGAGGGTGGGAGGAAATCGGAGTACCTAGAAAAAACCCACACATACACAGGGAGTAGATGCAAACTTCTCATAGAAAGGCCAATGTTTCACGTCTTGTGAAACACCCAGAATTTAACCTCTGTGCCACAATGTTCCCTGGTAAAATTTTGGTTTTATATATTTGTAATATACCTAGTTTTTTCGTAGAGCAAATTATATGTAGTTTGAAGGAGACTTGCCAATAATTAAAACTTTGTCCAAAACTCAACTTTTTGACATTAATTTAAGTCTGCCTCCCTGTAAAGTCAGCAAATTACCATAAAGTCTAGATTTGGATAAGTTGGTGGATTGTTAGAGTGTGTATTGTGCTTGCTATGACAAAATGTTACGGTTACACTTGAAAGAGCACTTTCTTCCAAACACCAGAGGGGCCGACTCAGGGGAGCTGCGAGCTGACTTAGTTTTATCTGAGATGCTGTGACTAGGATCTCCCAAGGGGGACCACCTTCTCCTCAAAGCTCCCTTCAGAGCTCCGCGAGCTATAGAGGATCTCTCCCCCTCGCCCCAAGTGATATCACAGCGCAGCCCCTGAGAACACAATGACAGCGTGATGAGGGAGGATGACAGTTCAGAGTGAAATATATAAATAAAACTACACAACAAAAGACATTTCACCTGTCTGCTTCTTGATATCTGGGTTGTCTGTTTCTGTTGCACACACAAATACACGCACACTAATACACATGTATAGGTGCAAATAGTGAGCATCTTCCAAACAACTGACTGATATACCAGTGTATCTGCTCAGATAAAAAAGACTATTTTCACATACACATCCTTAGAATGACTGATGGTTCAAACCAGACATGGTTGACGCACACACACCACTGAACCACATTGCCACTTGAGGCCATAAAGGCTGTAATTACATGGTTTTCACTTTGGCCTAAGACTCTATTACACAGTCTGACATATAAAACAAAGCAGAAAACTACTCAAGCAGTCATTCCATCGAGAAATATTTGAAACTTTTATATTATTTAACTGTCACTTGAAAGCTATTGCAATCTTATTAAGTGCTCCGTCAAAGCATAAAGCAATTATTTAGATGCTTTCCATCATTAAGTAACATTTAGGTTGACATATGAGCTCTTTAGTGCATAGCTGTTACAACTAATAGAGTCGATGCAAGGATCCAGCCAATTTTAATTCACAACATAGTTTTATGCTGCTTTTAAAGAAGTTTAATTGTTCTGTACCATGTTTTCATACTTCCATTGTTACAGTACGTACTGTATGATCCGTTCCGTCATCTTCCGCTCATCTGGGGCCGGGTTGCGGGGGCAACAGCCTCAGATGGGAAGCCCAGGCTTCTCTCACCCCGGCGGCATCCTCCAGCTTACCCGGAAGGATCCCTAGTCGTTCCCCAGCCAGCTGTGGGAAATAGTCTCTCCAGCAGGTCCGGGGTCTGCCTCTTGGTCTCCTCCCGGTACGACGTGCCCGAAACACCTGACCAGCGAGGCGCTCGGGGGGCATCCTGACCAGATGCGTGAACCACCCCATTTGGCTTCTCTCGACCTGGAAGAGGAGCGGCTCGACCCCAAGCTCCTCCCGGATGGCAAAGCTCCTCACCCGATCTCTGAGTGTGAGCCCAGCAACCCTGCGGAGGAAGCTCATTTCGGCTGCTTGTATCCGTAATCTGATTCTTTTGGGAATAAGACCCCGAGATACTTAAACTCCTCCACTTGGGGCAGGACTCTGTCCGTGACCCGCAGCATTCCACCCTTTTTCTGGGCGAGGACCATGGTCTCGGATTTGGAGGCGCTAATTCCCATCCCGGCTCCTTCACACATTTGGCAGCAAATCGATCCAGTGAGAGCTGGAAATCATGGGACCACATCCTCCGCAAAAAGGAGAGATCCGATCCTGAGTACTGTATGCTGCTTTAATTTTCTTTCATTCTCTCAATATTTATTGATATTTAATTTCATCTATGGGTGTTTGTAAAATTTGCAAAGCTCTCCTGGTCAGTATCCAAACACTTTTGAACGCCAGGGTTTTCTTGGCCACAAATTTTGTTTTCTGCCGCGACAATCTTCTGATATAGGCAAGACGTTTTTTGCTGAAGCAGCAAAAGTATACATGCTCTTCTCAGATGTCTCTACCCCCAGGTACTGCTTTCTCTCTCTCGTCACATTTATTTGTTAAGCAGCAAAATACGAATATAAAAGCTAAAGTGCTGAGTAAACAAAAGGTATTGTGTTTACCCATTTATGGGATGAAGAAGAATGTCCCCACAAGAGGACAATACCAACTCTTTAAAGGTTTATCCACTGATTTCCTTAACTATTTTGCAACACTGAATTGGGAGTGGGTTCCAGAGCATGTCCTGGCTGAATATTAACTTTTTCCAGACAAAATTTGACTGGAAAATTTGAGCGGAAGCATTAGCACAGTGGTAGAATGGCCGCCTTTGGACCGGAAGAAGCTGGTTGGATTCCCACTCGGCCCCTCCGTAAGTGTCCCTGTAGAAGACACCTAGCCCCAAGTTACTCTCACCATTGGTACCGTCATGGCTGCCTGCTCCAGTTTAATGGAGTAATTCCTCATGAGGGATGAATATATTTAAAAAGAATTAGAATGTCCAACATTCTGAAGTCACTTGAACATACCAAACTGTTTTGCAAAATTTTAATGAAACATTTTTTAGACAGTGAGTCATTTTTGGTGCCACATTCCAAGATTCATGCAAAACAACTTCTAAAAAATGTAAAAAAGTAGAACCCACCTTGATCCAATGTCTCCATCTCACATGATCCCAAACTAAGGGCCAACAGGGTCAGGGAGCAGCAGAGAATCCACATGGTTAAATTTTCCTCAAATTCTTCCCCTCACCACCAGCTGAGGAGAGAAACAATATATTTTTTGTAAAAACAGACACAATTTCTATCAAACCACCAAGATGTCTGCTCCCCTCTCAGGAAGTTGATGTATATTTATGAGTTAGTAGCAGCTGATATGATAATTATGTGGTATGATGTGGGGTTCTTTTAGTAGCATGTAAATTAACCAGAATGTCCCTCATTATAGACTCAAACTCGATAAAATCTAATCACAGTCATAATCTTATCCATCTGGTTTGACTGGACAGCAGCTGCACACAGAAAGTTTGAACCTGCACCAGGACGTACAGTTCAATGCACCACCGAATTAGCATAAAGGTGATGATTTTCAAGCAAAATGACATTCATAAGTACACATATCTTGGTGAAACGTTCCTTTAAATGAGAGAAAAACACTGAAATGGAGGTAAAATTATTTCCATGCAAGCTGGTAAGTCCAAATATATTAGAGCCAAAACACACAAACACATCTGGAGCCCGTTCCTTTGGAGCCACAGTACTGTTGGACCAGATGCTGCCACATGGCCCAACAACAAGCACACACACATAGATTTAAAAAGCCTGCCACGTGTAAACAAATATTACATTTCAAAAGCCCCTCATCCACACACCCATACTCGCATTAACACTTCCCAGCTGACCTGGACTTGCCCTCAACATGTGAGAGAACCTCATAACTTAATGTTTAGCAGTACAACAGGACCCTCTAGGCAGCCAGACAGACTGTGTATCTACTCACACACACACCTGTCCTTTCTGCTAGGAGAAATGACCCCCACATTACCTTAAGTAGGCACAATGTGCTGCTCCAGCCATGAAGAAAGCACAGGAACACCAGCCATTGTTAGCATGGCTAGCTGCTAACAAACACTGCCATGAAGCATTTTGAAAAGGATTTTACGAGCTTCATGTCTCATGAAGGTCGAGACAAGGCTATTTTCTTAATCTTTAATAGTAAATGTATGTAAAAAAAATATAGTTTTTGCCTGTTTAATATCATTTGCACCATTTTGTTTTTGAGGATTTGGGCACTGCCTGATTGTAGCTGAACAACAAAGAGAAATGGTTTTCTCCTGCAGCTGGGTTTAGGTAGACTGTAAATCAAAGCTTTAGAGAGATGCTGTGTTTTAAACAGTCTGAAGCAGCGGCCATTATGCCAAGCTTCATGCGACATGATCACAATAACAAGAAGGTTCACACAGTACATAATTCATAACCTATCAGTCTGCAGGGGAAGTTCCAGCTCACTGCCATTATTATCTGGCTTCTATCCAAAACAGCTTAAGAGCTTTTACAATATGTGTTTGCAAAGATGTCTTTCTTTCTCCTGCTCTCTTTGCTTTCTATGGTTGAGAAAGTCAGCATGGAGGTTTGGCCGCTGGTTTTGGTCGGTGGTCTGGCTGGGAGCCCAGTTATGAGGCATGAAAGTGATGGGGTCACTGTGTTTGCCGGAAGGAAAACAGTGATAGATTTCCTGCAGCCCTAAAAGCCCGACGACAGGAGCTGGCAGACAGAAGTGATGAACAACAACCACAGCATGATCTGTTCATTTTTATTTATTTATTTTATCAGTTACAGCGTTTGACCTTCTTTTTGGATTTATTTCAGCAAGTGCATATCTTTTTTTTTTTTTCCTGTTTTGAGAAACAACGTTGCATGCTGAGATTTTACCGTTATGTATTTATGCTCAGTTTACTTTGGAAGATTTATTTTTTTGTGACATTCAACATGTCTATAAAATTTTTTGTAACGATTTCTTTGAAAATACCATAATTCAACAAAAACATTCCCAAGTAGACGAGTTTAAGTATCTCGGGGTCTTGTTCACGAGTGGGGGTAGGATGGAGCAGGAGATCGACAGCCGGATTGGTGCGGCGTCAGCAATAACTTTGGTCACCACCAATCGGTGGTGACCAAAAGAATGAGATAGCAGATACAAGCGTCCGAAATGAGCTTCCTCCGCAGGATGGCTGGGCTCTAAATCAGAAATTGGGTCAGGAGTTCTGCCATCCAGGAGGAGCTCAGTGTCGAGCCGCTCCTCCTCCGGGTCGAGAGGAGCCAGATGGGTTGGTTTGGGCATCTGGTCAGGATGCTCCCCGAGCGCCTCGCAGGTGAGGTGTTTTGGGCACGTCCCACTGGGAGGAGATCAATCGGCAGACCACGAACCCGCTGGAGAGACTATGTCTCACTGCTGACCGGGGATCGACTCGGGATCGTTCCGGGTGAGCTGGAGGACGCAGCCAGGGTGAGAGAAGCCTGGGCTTTCCGTCTGAGGCTGTTGCCTCCGCGACCCGGCCCCGGATGAGCGGAAGACGACGGAACGGAACATTCAGGACCTTTGGAAAATCTATTTTTCAACCACTTATTGTTTCACTGCTGATCTTAACAATTATTGTGAGCATTTTTATGGCCTATTTATGTCTTTCTTAAAGATTGTACATTATTCAGAATTTTTGAGGTTTCTATCGGGGTTTGAACAATATCGTCACATCAAACAAATACTTTGAGTGGTTTTCTTTGAGCAGTTTGCAAGCACACTGGACATTATTGTCCGAATTATTTGAATGTTATGCAGACATTATTTAAATACCCCGTTGTTCTTGGCCACAGCCACGTTCTGCCACACCCACATTCTAACATGAGCAGGAAGTATTTTTGCAGCAGCAGTGCAGATGCTTTGAGTCAGATGGAGGGTTTGCACGTGTACAGTTGCACAACTCGAAATGCCTTTCTATGGAGCAGGTGTATCTTATCCAATCCTAAATACACCAAAATAAGAACATTAAAAAACTGCCAGCTTTGCTAACACAGTAAACAGTGTCAATAACATGTTTAGCTTCATCTTCTGAACCACTTTTCCTTATGGGTTGTTCGGGGGTGCCGGAGCCTATACCAGCTGATTTCAGGCAAATTGCAAGGAACACCCTGGAAAGATCGCCAGTCTGTTGCGGGGCCACAAAATCACAATCATCCATCGACACACTAATTCGTGGGGACAATTTTGTGGGAGGAAATGTCATGTTGTGCATGTATCTAAGGGACGGGCCAAGGCGGGGAATGGAATTAACCTTTCTTTTCTAAAAATATCACATTTCTAAGCCAACAAAACAAATCATAATACGGAATGAGATAATTATCAACCCACAAAAACACAAACATCCCTTTTCAAAGCTAAATTAACAACAGTTTGTCTCAAAAACTACTGGCCAAAAAATGAATCATTTTGAAATGATTGTATTCTGGGAATTTGTCATGATCCTCCTCACATCTGGAACATTTCCTCCTAATAATCCTGCCCTAATTCTGCACACCTGGACCCAATTGCTTCTCCTTGATGTTTCCAGCTGTTTGTTGTCTTCCCTCAGATTGTTTAAACCCTGGTGCCCTTCACTTCTGGGTCAGATCATCTACGTTGCTGCTGTCATACACTCCTACGGCAGCCAATATGGCGCCCCTCCACGTTGGGTCCCTTAACCTATTTCTGCTGCATCCTGTTGTGGCTCCACGTCTGGTCCCTCATCCTGCTGTGGCTCCACGTCTGGTCCCTCATCCTGCTGTGGCTCCACGCCTGGTCCATCATCCTGCTGTGGCTCAACATCTGGTCCCTCATCCTGCTAAGCTCTATCTCTGGCTCTGCACTCCTGCTAGCTCCAATAAATTGGTTTTGCATCTGAGATCGACTTCACCCCCATTGGGACATGATTATGCTTGAATTATTTAGTTGAATATTTGCGATTTGCCATTCTTCCGTTCCGTCATCTTCCGCTTGTTCCGGGGTCGGGTCGCGGGGGCAACAGCCTCAAACGGGCAGCCCAGGCCTCTCTCTTCCCGGCTGCATCCTCTAGCTCACCTGGAAGGATCCCGAGTCGTTCCCCGGCCAGCTGTGAGACATAGTCTCTCCAGCGGGTCTGGGGTCTGCCCCTTGGTCTCCTCCCGGTGGGACGTGCCCGAAACACCGCTCGGGGGGCATCCTGACCAGATGCCCAAACCACCCCATCTGGCTCCTCTCGACCTGGAAGAGTAGCGGCTTGACACCGAGCTCCTCCCGGATGGCAGCGCTCCTCACCCGATCTTTGAGTGAGAGTCCAGCCACCCTGCGGAGGAAGCTCATTTCGGCCGCTTGTACCCGCGATCTCAGATTTGCCATTTTTTAGATTTGCCAGATTTCTATATTTGCCATTCTATATTTCCCAATTGTTGCAATTACTAACAGATAAAACAGTAAAACTCCTAAAAATTTGCTAAGAGAAACACCAAAAAAAAAATAACTTAAGCATCTCCACTCGATGCGTCACGTATCTTGAATGATTAAGCAACAGCTAATCATATTTCCAAATACGTTGCATCTGTTAACATCGGAAGTGTCTTTTTTAAAATTGTCAATCTATCAAGAATAAGTCCAGGTTGCTTGTCTTTTCATCTGTCTCCTGATATAAAAAGACTGATTGAAATGCTATTCATAGATAATCTGCTTCCAATCACTCACGTCTCTGTTGATGATGTTGTTTTCTTTCCCCATTCAAAGCTTACTGATCAGATTTGAAAGATATTGCAAGGGATTGGACCAGCTACAAGTGTGTGGTGAACAAAGGTAAAACGAATGTTGCAATTACTCTAATTGACCAGAGATCAATTAGTTGGATTCAAGCAATCAAATTTGGATCATTTTAAAGAAAGCATGATGAAAAGAACATGGATAATTATATATATCATAATTATATATAATAATATGTATTATTATATTATATATATAATTAATATATTAATTATATATATATAATATGATAATTATAATAATAAAAGGGACGCTGCATGGGTCCGTCGTGGTAAAGAGAGAGCTGAGCCGAAAAGCAAAGCTCTCGATTTACAAGTCGATCTATGTTCCTACCCTCATCTATGGTCACCAGCTGTGGGTGGTGACCGAAAGAATGAGATCGTGGGTACAAGCGGCCGAAATGAGCTTCCTCCGCAGGGTGGCTGGGCTCTCACTCAGAGATTGGGTGAGGAGCTCTGCCATCCGGGAGGAGCTCGGTGTCGAGCCGCTCCTCCTCCAGGTCAAGAGGAGCCAGATGGGGTGGTTCGGGCATCTGGTCAGGATGCCCCCCCGAGCGCCTCGCGGGCGAGGTATTTTGTGCACATCCCACCAGGAGGAGACCAACGGCTGACCCCGGACCTGCTGGAGAGACTATGTCTCACAGCTGGCCGGGGAACGACTTGGGATCCTTTCGGGTGAACTGGAGGATGCAACCGGGGTGAGAGAGGCCTGGGCTTCCCGTTTGAGGCTGTTGCCCCCACGACCCGACTCGGAACAAGTGGAAGATGATGGAACGGAATAATAATAATAATAATACATTTTATTTCTAAGGTGCCTTTTTGGGCACGCAAGGTCGCTGTATATCACATTTAAAAATATAAAGAAATACAGTAATAGTTAAAAACAACACAAAATATTAAATACATACAAATTTAAACATTTATCAGTATAAAAACATAGGTTTAACAAAGAGAATAAGCCTGTTGAAAAAGATGAGTAAAATAAAATGACACACAATAAGTTTGTAAGTGATTTCAGGCCTTTTTAAAAGTATTTATACCAAAATTCCATTTTATTATTTTTTGTCCTTGGATTTTTTTTTAATTCATTTGGAATATGATTTACAAAATTCAGCATAAAGTAGTTCTTTTCATATGGAACGTGCAAATTTTATAAGGAAGTTTTTTTTTTTTTCTTTTTTCATTTGCATGTGGAATTCATTCCACATAAATTGGATCCACATGTTTACCTCACATGGAATGTGCAAACAAAGTCTTTTTGTGGTTGATGTTCACATTTTACATTAACCTTAGCAAACTCAGATTGTCATGTATTTTCATAAATGAATAATAAAAAAAGTTGTTTGTCCCAGAACGCATCATTCAGACAGGCAGACCAAAAGCATGCCGATGTACAGTATAGTACATAAACATGGGTATTTCATTACTCGGAGGTTAAACTCAAGGCTAAACTCCCCCTGACAAACAAAATAATGAATATATAAACAGCTCATATTTAATTTAGAGATTTATTTGAATGAAAATGACATTTCTCCCTGCAATGAAAAAAGAAAATTCTGTAAACAGTCACCAGATACTAACTTTCCTTGTGCCCTGGGAGCCCTGGATGTTCCTCATCACCCTGATTAGGGACACCTGAGATTGATTCCTGATGCCACATATCTGTGGACCCTGCCATCTATTTAAGGGCGATCACCCCAGACTTCCCTGTTGGGTCATACCATCCCTTCCCACCACGTCCCCTGGTTGCCTGACCATGAACACATTCTGACAATTACCCTTTGCCAAAACACTGAAACTTTGTTTTTCTTTTCACAGTATCAATGGGCTGCCACATTTAAATAAACCATGTTTTCTGTCTGCAATTGGGTCCTCCTCTTTCCACCTGCACACCGCTTCATGACAGTTTGATGCATTTTTACACATCAAAAAAAGTCAAATTTATTCTAAAAGCAACTCATGTCCTAAATTTTCTGTGTTTATGTGCTCACTTGTAAAATACAACTAAGGATTCACAACAAATTTATTCTCTGGGAATTGTTCAGTATATTAGTTTTATTAGCAAGGCACAGATAAATAAAAAGACCCATTAAGAGAATAAAGTTTAATTCATTATATTATTTTTAAAAGGAGTTATAATAAAGCTGTTTTTGGTTTCCACTAAATCAAAGAATTTTACTTCACAAAGAAATTACGTTTAGTGGATTATGGTAATTTAAATCATACTTAAATACTTTAGAATATTTAATATCTGAATAATAACTATCTGTAATCTAAACAGATTTGTTTTCCACTCGAATACTCGAGTGTAGTTTTCAAGTGTACAAACACACTGAACAATGAAAGTAATGTCGTAATGGAAAGTACTAAAGCAGTCTTTTCTTTCCCAGATGAATGTTTCAGAGATTTTTCGAGCAGCTGCTGCAGATGTTAAACAACTCTTGCATCGTGTTCTTCTCCATTTCTCGAAAAAAAAAAAAAAAGGTCTGTGAAGTTAAACAACTTTGGCATTTCCTGTGGATTAAACATGGCCTGTTTCACACTTTAAACATGGTGTCTTTTCTGCAATATTACAGTTACTTTGCAATGAACGATTCTTATTCTTTTCAGATAAATGCGGGCCACGCTTAGAAAATGAAAGCCAACATTTACATGTACAAGACGAAATATTGGAAGACAGTGTGTAGAACAGATCACACATTGTGCCATCAAACTATTTCATTTAAATTGGAAATTCTTGCAGATTGCTTTACACTCCAGTTTGACCATGCCGAGTATTTCTATTGGAGGATGTTTAATTCATAACTTCACATCTAACTGATGGTTTTGTATAAATTAAATGTGCTGGTTTCATTTGTCATAACATTTCAGCATTATAACAGTTATTTTTCCCCAGCAGTGTTAAAATAGCATACTTGAACTGTGCACATGGTCAGTGAGGACCATCTCCTTATTATGTTTAATAATTATCTGGTGAATTTGCAAGTTCATGCAAAAGGAACAGAAAAATCTCAAAAGTATGCAAAATTTCTTTATTTTTCTTCTTATGATGACTATGGGTGATCGTTGGAAAACTGAGGGCTTCACATTTTAGCTCAGCTTTCTCTTAACAATTGATACGACAGCCTAATTATTGCAGACGCTGCACAAATCTGCGTCTGGAGCTCCCATACTATCTTTCCCCCACAGCTGACCGTGGCTCAAGATGCAGTACTTGAACTAGTTTATTTGGGTTTGGGCCCTGTCCCTAAACCAAGCATGGGCAGACTAAGGCGCGTTGTGGTGCCACATACGGCCCGTTGGACGTTTTAATCCGGCCTGCCGATCTTGAAAAACTGAAATAAACCTTGTAAATGTTTTATTTTTTCTGTAATTCTAATGTTTTGTCACTAGATAGCGCCAAAGATACAACACTGCTCCCATTAAAATGTGTGTGTCTCCGTGATGCGCACGCTGTCAAAATAAACCGTGTGCACAGATATGAAAAGCCATCGGGCCCGATACATGCACGCAAACAAGCGTGTTAGATGTTACATTGAGCGCTTAGATTTCAAATCTAGCGCAGCTAAATGTACTGCTAAATTTGTGCAGCTAAATTTAAGCGCTATCGCACTCGATTTCAGACCTAGCACCGCTAAATTTGAAACTTAACACTCTTGACGTAACATTTAGCGCTTGTTTAAAATCTAGCGCGCCATTCTATCTGCCTAATCTAGTGGTTACCAAAGCATGCCATCCATCTGGTACGGTTCCGACCCGCGAGTCAAATGTTAGAACTCAATGTGGCCCACAAACCAAAAAGTTTGCCCACCCCTGTCCTAGACAACTTTGAATGGACGAATGGTTGTTTTGAGAAAGATGAAATTTGTGAACTACAAAGGTCAGCCTTCCAGTTTTAAGGTGTAAAAGAATGTGTTGTTTGTTTGTGTTGTTTGTTTTTTTTTTTTTGTTAAAACCCTTTAGTTTTTTGTTGTTGCTATTGTTGTTCTCACGGAAACTATCCAAGGTCAAACATCTACCTCCTACGATTCTTACAGGCAATTAATTGAAATGTAAACCTAACATGGAGAAAAATTGCTCAACAACAGTTATTATTCCATACAAGTTCACCGTGCGAAGCCATTGACACGTTCACCAAACCCCTATCTGAAATTCAATCTTCAGACGTGCTTCAGGCAAAATCTGAGTGAGAGCTGTACGTCTGTTTAAACAAGCATGAGTGTATTAAAGCAACTAAAGCCCCAAAACCTTGACAGACTCCAAAATAACTACTGACCTAGAGCAGTGAAAACTTTTAAACTAGAAATAGGTAATATCCAAAGCTGTCCGACACCCATGTGAGAGCGAACGGGCAAGTTTTTACTAGTCTTACCTTCTGGGCAACATTCAAGGACTTTCCTTGCAATATTTGTAATGGAGAAATGGGCTAGCTAAAGAGGGAAATGTTGAATACATCCAGTTTCCCTACACACACATACCTGCTCTAGGCTACCAGGCAGTCCCAGTGCAACGGATGCGTGGTCCAAATTGCAAAAAGTAATGATGGAAAGTGAGGCCAACTTTGATGACATGACCTAGTTGGCCTCAAGCCACTACCATGCATGACAGACTTGGCCTTCCGCTAACAGATGACCGGCTGCTTTTTATCAGGCTTTAATTTACATTTCTGATAGCTTAATGTTCGCTGCACCAGTGACCTGAATGAGCAAAGAATGAAGTGGTATCATAATTTACAACTGGCCCATCAGACAGTCGGGAGTTGAGGGAAGAATGTGAGTCTACGACTACTCGTTGCGTAGGCCGCCTTAAGCAGCTTTACTGCGCACCACTTAATGTGCCTGAGCACCTAATTCAAATATTAAGGGCTACATTCCCAAGAGTGAAGGAAGCAGAGTATTTCTCTGCGGGGATATAATATATTCCTGAAGATTCTGCTGAATGGAAAGATTTCTAATACGTAAAATGTGCCTGAGACGTTACTGCAGGTAAAAATGGAAAATGTCTAAAACAGAACTTTTAAAACTCTAGGGGTTTAAATATGTGTATGTGTGTGACCAGAGGTATACACACAGGATGCGAAACCGAACACGTAATGAGAAAAGCAGATGTGGCAGTCAAGCTTCCTCTGTGTTCCTTCCTAAAAGAAAATGGAATGTTACGTTGCTAGTTTAACTTAAAATTATTGCAATGTTTACCTAGATCAACCCTAAATGACAAACACATGTAAAAAAAAAAAATCTTGTAGCAACAGTCATGTTTTGTTGCTTTTCCATAAAACGGGGGTTGGACACAAGCTAGCAGAATTTTACAGTAACAACTCAGCATGCATAAGTGTGTCCAGGCTGGGTTTAGACATGAAGGGAAACTCAGCATCACTTTTGCCGGCAGCTATAGCAACCACCAAAACGGTTGAAAAGTTTGCAGCAAAGACTGAACAAAGAATAAAAATGTTAGGGGCTGGCATGTGTCAGGACCACTGAGGAGATAATGATCTCTACTGGAAGAGAGTTTCTATTACCTCTGTAACTGTGACTCTGCTGTATTTATTTGGCCAACCAGTGGTTGACATGCTTTGAACATCTCTCTAAAGACTGTTAGATTGAAAAAAGTAGAAACTTATCACCTTAAACTAGCTGATACTATGGGTAGGGTGGGTGGGCCACAATACTTCACAAAATGCAACTTTCCTGTGATCAAAGTAAAAGTTTCCCAAACTTCTTATCAAATCAATGAATACTTACCTTTAACCACCTTCAATCCACAAAGTTGTTACATTAATCCATTTAAAAAAAAACAGTGAAAAACTGAAAGTTGGTTTTATTCAAAGTATTCCAATGTAAGTTTTGTCCTCCTGACTTTTTTCTTGAGAGGAAGAAAAGAAGAGGAAAGTTTCTCCAGAATTGTCTGTGTCCAACTTTCCCCTCCCCTCTCCCAATCTGCAGTCCAACTCCCCCGTGTTCACCTCACCCTCTCCCTGCCTGTTCCATGTGTAGAATTCGGTTTCTTATTACTTTTCCTCTCAGACTCTGTCTCTTGCTCTTATCCAATCTCTTTTCAACTCCCCCCTACTACTTTCCATATATTCCTCCCTCCTTCTTTCTTTCTCTCGATGGGAGATCCCTGGATCAGACATGTAGTGACATCACCTTGTCCACAATGTAGGAAATGAGCCCCGGGCATCTCTTTAATCTCTCTGGCAAGCTGTTCCAGGCCTCTACCCTCTCTTTACCCTCTCCTCCCCACTTATCAGCCATATCTCTTCAGTAGACCCACTTCTATACTTCTCACTCTGTGATTCATGGCATACTAGAGGGGCAAACCAGACTTGCTTCAATTGGTTTCAAGTTGGAGAATCAGGTCTTTACTAGAAGAAGAAACACAGACTATAAAGTCTTTCCGGACCATTAAAGACGCAAATTTATATCATTTAAATGTACAAGTATAGACTTCTTTACTCTGTTTTTTCTGTGATTGAAGGCAAGTGAAACGATCCCGATATTGTGTTATCAGTTGGATTGTTGTGATCCCCTCGCCTGCCGCCAGAGGGAGCCCTGGGCCCTCCTCGCCACCCTGAACAGAGACACCTGATGGTGATTAGTCGGATGACACTCACCTGTGGATCCTGGTACCTATTTAAAGGCAGATCCCCTGACTTCCATGTCGGGTCATTGTCGTCCTTCCCAGACAGGTACTCCTGGCTGCCTGACCAAGTCTATCACCGAACTCTGTTATATCATTTGAACTTTTTGATCCTGAGTTAATCCTGTGTCCTTTGCCTTACAGACTTGCATGACTTCTGTTCATGAATCCTGTTTTTGTCGTGCATTTGGGTCCTCCTCCTTCCACATCACAACAGCTGACCTTGTCCGTCTATAATGTGATCTTGGTGGCTGCCTCTGACAATCACCGTAATTTCACGGCTATAAGGCGCATAAAAACGTCTTAGATTTTCTTCAAAATGAGCGGTGCACCCTTTCGTGCGGTGCGCCTTGTGTGTACGAAAAGGTGGACCTAAAAGAAAAAGCGGTGCCCGTGAGGCGAGGTGGACCTGAAAGAAAAGGCATGAGAACGTTAAAGAGTGAAGTGTGGGCGTGGATTGTGTATAAAAAAGGTATGTGCTGTATGCACAACATTGCTGTTTTAACCCTGAAAATGGCAAAGAGACAAGCTTATGACGCTCAGTTTAAGCTGAAGGCAATCAGCTACGCGGAGGAACATGGGAATCGAGCCGCTAAGAGATATTTCAGCATTAACGAGTCAATGGATTGTAGATGCTTGGACTAACGTGTCTGCTGGTACTGTTATCCGAGCTTTCGCAAAAGCTGGTATCCTTTCTGAGGAGCCGCACAGTACAGTACAGACAGTGACTTTGACAGCGAGGAGTGAAGTGGACCTGCTCTGTTGGATTTTGCTCAGCTGTTCGATTCCGAAACAGAGGATGAGGACTTTGACGGATTTGAAAAAAGACTATTACCGGTAATGTGCTTGTTTAGTATCGTTACAACTTAAATAAAGCACAACCAAACTCAGTTTTGCTCCCGATCTATTTTTTAATATGCACATTTGCATGCTTGCGTGTGTTGTTGTAAGGCGGTGTGTGACTGAGACTGCGCCTTTTCTTACAGTGCACCTTATGTGAGTGTTAAATACAGCAATGGCGCACATAACTGACACTGCGCCTTTTTGCACCGTGCGCCTAATGGTTGTGAAATTACGGTAGTTAAAACTTGCAAGAAAAACTGTAAAAATTCAGATTTTACTATCAGCAGATCAACAATAATAGCGACACATTTAACACCCGCTTGTTTCAAATGAGCACAAAAACAAAGTTATATTTCTAATTCACTTTGTACAAGAAAACCTCAGAAATATCTGATCATAAACATTTCACATAAAGGTAACTTGCCAACAGTAATTTGTTGCTTCAAATATAACTCACAGTCATCATGACAGTCCATTAATTAGAATCGCGTCATCTCGTAGTTGTTGGCTGAAACCCAAGATACTTCTTTAAACTATGACAGCAGTTCACACAAAGGTTATTGTTTCCATTATGTTATTTTTCCACACGGAGGGATGGCATGTTCAGCCACGTAGATTACACGCCTGCTTTGATTAAACAAGCGAGAGAGGCTAATTCCTATAAAACAAAAGAGCATCCATCCATCTATACTGCATGCCCGCTCGTGTCGCAGGTTGTTGGAGTTCATCTTGGCTAGTTTACACAAGACGAAGGTTGAACCCAGAACAAAGTGACCGATTTGTGTCAAGTTTCTAAAAGTCTAAATAATTATAATGTTTTGTGATTTACAATCACCATGATGGTATCTAAACAATAGCAACTGTATACTTAATCATTTTGACATACTTGGTAAATTCCCTGTCTAGCTTTTGAAATGTCTGAGAGGGTGAAGCACGTTCGGTAAATGTGAGCAAAAAATTGTCTTGTCGTATTTGTTTAAATATTTTTACAAATTATTGTTCTATATCTATCCCTTATGGGGAAATTACTTTTGCTGCTTTGCACCACAATAGGCAGCCTTGACGATACAAATAGTGGGAGTAACTGGGGATAAGGTGCCTTCACTTAAGCATGGACCCAATAGAAATTGAACCGGCTTCTCCCAGTCAAAGGACAGACATTCTACCCGTTAGCTAACGTCATTCTACTAGGAGCAGTACTACTGCTAAACATACTATTTCACTAAGTATTTAAATATGTGTTTGACATTTTCTTTGGGCAGCACGGTGGTGTTAGCCAAAGGTGGTGTTGGGGTTAGCCCGGTGGTGCTATAACCAAAAATTACAAAATCCCTGCCTAAAAAGGTCTTTAGGACTTTTTTAGTTTTTATTTCTCTTTCTTTGAGAGGAGGTCACTGAACAAAATTTTGTCCCTCATGGACAATCATGACCATCCTCTCTACCCACTCCTGGACGAACAGCGGCCAAGAGGCTTCTCCAAGAGGCTCAGACAGCTCCACTCGAGAACATCTCGTTACCGGAGGTCTTTCTTTCCGTACGTGATCGGGCTCTACAACGACTCACTTAGCAGATAGGAAATTGTTGCTGTGACACACAAATTTCCCATGTGTGGGATCATTTAAGTATATTCTGATTCTGATTCTTTCAAAGAGAAACGGAACACTGGCCTTTTCGTGTGGAGTTTGCATGTTTGCATGTTTTTGCCGTGTATGTGTGGGTTTCCCAGAGTACTCCGGTTCCCTTCCGCCCTTCAAAAACATACATGTTAGGTAAATGGGCTTCTACAAAACTGTTCCTAGGATTTATGCATGTGGCCCCGCGAAAGACTGGCAACCTGTTTGGGGTGTATCTTGCCTCTCGCCTTAAATCAGCTGGGATAGGCTTCGGCACTCCCTGCTGCCCTACTAGGGATAAGCGGTCCAGAAGACAAAACTAAACTTTTTTCTTTCTGTTTGCAGAATGTATTTCATTTGTCCCATTAAAAACAAGATGCTGCATTCCAGGGAAATTCTATATAATAAAAAAATCAAACAAACGTGTTTTTAGAGGATGGGAGGAAACGAGAGTTCCCAAAAACCCGCAGATACCTGGGTAAACATATAAATACCACAGATAAAAGGAAAAGTCTCAAACCTAGCCCAAGAAATTATTCCTCCTTATGGTAAATCGATCGTTCAAGATTTGTAATATTTAAGTATATGCCACCACCCAAGTAGCAGTTTTTAAGTCTTCCCTAATTGGATTGGAAAAGCAACAAAAAGGCCATTAAAATATTTTTCTCGACAAAATTCTTTTCACAAAGAGAAAGCATTGAGAAACAAATACATTAGCACAAACTAGTCCCTTGATAAGCAGATAAAACCGCCTTATAAAGTGGCAAAGGTTTTTGCGACTGTGTTACTGAGATCATCCCCTAGCAGAGGAAAAGAACCGCAATAATTACTAGATTTTGTCTTCAGAGAGGCTCTAAGTGTTCCTGTACCACAGAGGGAAGGAAACGAGACCGTTGACAAAAAAGACACACTTATTTAGAACATTTGTGTATTACAAATGAAAAGACGCAGCTTCAGAGCCCTCCAGTGAGTTGTGTAGTGTTACACTTTTGTCTTCTCTTTTAATTCCTCGCAGTGCTACTTTGCATATATAGCCCTTGCAGAGGCGTGCAACTAGAGTTTTAATAAGGACTGGTGTGAACGCTTCAGCTCACATTCGTGTTAGCTATTCACATCTACACCAGGTGAGACTAAGTTGTGATGACAATCCCGAGAGATACAATCATTACAAGCTTCATCGTAGAGATGACGGAACACAAAAGACAATAAAACAAAGTAATTGACTGCCTTGAAGGATCGACATTGGAGATATGATCATACAAGTATGAGCCTCGAGGGAAGAGTGTGTTTTTCATTGAATTGGCTCCACTACAATTCAATTCAATTCAATTTTATTTGTATAGCCCAAAATCACAGAATGTCCGTCTCAATGGGCTTCACAAGAAAAAGAGGAATGTATAAACACAAATACACAACAAGAAAAATAACTAACAAATGCTAACTACAAAACAATGTCTATGCTGTTGTTACACAAATTGACAGCAAACAGAAGGCTTCTGAGCTTAGCAAGGTGAGGTTGTGGCAGGTTTCAGAACAATACATAGGAGTATGTACTGAAGGTGAATGAGTGTGTACGTGGGGATAAAATGCTGCGATCCATTACAGTCCCACTTACTGAGAGTGGTGGGTGAGTTTGGATGAAATCCAACAATTGGCTGGGGAGAGTCTGCAAAAGAGGATCAATGAGCCAGTCAACCAGCATCGTATGGTGGTCTGAAAACATTTCAAGATTTATGACATATGAGGCATTCGTCCAACTAGCATCATCCTGTCAACACCCAAACTTTCTGCTCAACTTGAATCACACCTCAGTAGGCTAATGTCAAATAAAAAACCCCTTAAAAGTCTTTTGATTCTTTAGGATTCACGAGTACATATCAGTAATCTCAATTAAATTAAGACATCAATAGACCTCTTTCTTTATTACTTAGTCCTCAGCAAAAGGTTGCACCATCAAGGTGGAGAGTCCACATACTGTATGTAGACGATAATTACTCCCAAACCAATGCATGTGCCATGTAAGTTACCGTATTTTCCGTACTATAAGGCGCACTGCATTGTAAGGCGCACCTTCAATAAATGACATTTTTTAAAACTTTTTCCATATATAAGGCACACCGCATTATAAGGCGCTACAGTAAAGTCTGTTCAACTTTGTCCTCTAACTGTGGCCATCTGGCTTTGTTCCCGCGTACACTCTGTTTAGTCTTGTTTACTTGGCGCAGCGCATCCTCTTGCTTCCTCCACTTCCTCACCATTGATTCATTAACGTTAAACTCTCTCGCTGCGGCTCTATTCCCGTGTTCTACTGCGTGACCGATCACCTTGAGTTTAAACTCTGCGGTGTAACAGTGTCTCTTGGTAGGAGCCATCTCCGGGTCTTTACACAAACACACAAATGGAAATGAGACGCCTTTTCATATATCCCAGCATGCACCGCGCACTACTTCTTCTATGGGGGAAATGGAGTCGGCTGCTTAGCACAGTTGCGACGCCTGTTGTAGCTCAATATTAATTCATATACGTATAAAACGCTCCGGGTTAAAAGACGCATCGTGGACTTTAGAGAAAATTTAAGTTTTTTAGGTGCGCTTTATAGTGCGGAAAATACGATACACCATCTTTATCCCATCTCACTTCCATCTTCTATCCGTTTGAGTCAAATTCTATCAAGTAAACCCTTTCTTTTTTTACCTTAGTTGCATTGCTGATTACGCTTTTTGGTTTCATTACACTCTTCACCTGTTCCCTCTGTCAGGGACCACACGAGTCAAAAAAAGTCAATAAATTTTATCTTCACTGCATGCTCCCATGCTTTCCAAAGACGATGAGGGGTTTTAGATCAAGTGAAGCTCAGATGAACAGAGTTGTTGGAGACAATTGGACAGGCGTTGTTGTGGGGTATAAAAAAGTACAGGACAGAAAAAAAATAACGAGTATAAAAGACAGAGGGCCTCCTAGTGGACTGTCACCTATGGAGAGAACACCTAGCAAATACATACCTGCATCATCACTGCAGAACAGGAAATAGATTTTATTTCACGCACGACTGCCAATACAAATCAATCAATAGTGAGAGATATCAGCACAAATTCTGACACATGGGCAGTCTTTCGAAACTCACCTCAACACACACCAGCGAGTTAGAGCCAGAGAGTCTCTTGTTTTGATAGTCATTAAAAAGTTGAGAAGACCTGTATATACCAGTAAATTGGCTTAATAGTTAACCACAGCTGGGCCTGGGATCACCTAGCATGAATGCGTAATTTTGCACTTTGTTTGGTCAAATAATATCTTGAACAAAGAATGTGCTCAATAAGAGATGAAGATGCTGAAGATCTCTCTGGGAGTGACCAGGATGGATAGGATTAGAAATGAGTACATCAGGGGAACAGCACATGTTAGAGGTTTTGGAGATAAAGTCAGAGAGGCCAGGCTGAGATGGTTTGGAAATGTGCAGAAGGATGCCGGGTTTGGAACCACCAGGAAAGAGGCCTCGAGGAGGACCAAAGAGAAGGTTCATGGATACAGTGAACGAAAACATGAAGACATTTGGCTTGACCAAAGATAATGCAGAAGATAGGGTTAGATCAGGCATGGGCAAACTACGGCCCGCGGGCCACATGTGGCCCGATAAACGGTTTAATCCGGCCCGCCACATTAGAAAAAATTAAATAAAAAACCTTGTTAATGTTTTATTTTTCCTGTAATGGCACCAAAGATGCAACAACACTGCTTCCATTAAAATGTGTGTGTCTCCGTGATGCGCATGCTGTCAAAACAAACAGTGCACGCAGGGATGGAAAGCCATCGTGCTCAATACACGCTTGTAAACAAGCGTGTTAGATGTTAAAACAAGCAAAATGTTACATCAAGCGCTTAGATTTCAAACCTAGCACCGCTACATTTGAAATTTAACGCTCTTGATGTAACATTTAGCGCTTCTTTAAAATGTAGCGCCATTCTATCGATCTAATCTAAACCGATCTACCAAAGCATGCCATCCATCTGCTCCTGTTCCGGCCCCTTTGTCAAATGTTAGAACTCAATGTTGCCCGCGAACCAAAAAGTTTGCCCACCCCTAGGTTAGATGGAAAAAACTGACTTGCTGTGGCGACCCCTAAAGGGAAATGCCGAAAGAAGAAGAAGAATGCTAACAGAGGTATATAGGGCACATAAATAAGGAAGGGGATCAAGCATGCTTCATCCGACTATAATATGACATGCTTGTGACACCTCCACATCCTTCTACATGTCTTCTTTTTTCCTCTCTAACCACTTGGTCTTTCCATTCAGAGTGGAGATGCATTAGGCATTGGTGGGAGTTCTGGGCTAAGGAGTTTATGCTGACACAGGCTAATAAGAACAAGGGGAAAAAAAGAGAAATACAAAAAGACATGCTCACAGAGCAAGTGACGGTAAAAACGATGTGGTGAACAGCGCAAGAACCACAGTAGCTGCTCTAGTAGTTTTCCATTAGCGTATGGAAAGAGTTTGTGTTCTCAGGAAACACGTGTGTGTTCACATGATCTTTGTGCCACGTTAGTCCAGTTGATGGGAACTCACTGCTGTCAGAGATCTGGAAAGAAAAGGATTTCTTTCTGCCAGGTGTCAGAGAAGAGCTCAGAAAGAAATCCTGAGTCTCACAAGCAGAATGGCAAATGAATTGTTCTTCATACAACTTTCCACAGGCAACTCTGTTGGTCCAATTCATCACAGTTTTTTTTTCCCTCGCTCTTACTAAATCAGCAGCAGTGGCACACCCTTTGAATTCTAACATTCCCTGTATCTGAGAAACATTCACAGGCCTATACTGTTTATGCTCTGTATCCAGTTCCTGTTTGTACATGCAAGAAATACAGAAGGTGCGTGTGGACCAAGGACTGTGTAATTTGTTTCATTCCTTAAAGTCACATTACAGCACCATGTCCAAATTCTTATAAGTTCACATGTGGAGCCTAATCTCACAAGTCTGTACCTGACTCTCTGCAACATACTGTCAACATTTTGCAGTTCTAGACCTTATTTATGCAAATTGACAGGAATGTCCATGATTTCCATAACATGCATAATTGTTTTTTGAAGAGCCAATCTCATGGAAATGAAATTTTTCAGAGTTTTTTGCCTTGCATTAGAGCTATTTGCACCTCACAACCAAGCCCAAAGTGTTTCTCTGATTTAATAATAATAATCATACTTTATCATTCCCTTGTGAAAAAAATTAAAGTGCTGCATTGCACCAAAGCAGTCGGCCATGAAGGCGCCAATGGTGGGATTAACTGGGTTTAGGTGTCTTTTCAAGAGACTCTTAGGCATCAGCTCATCAAGAATCGAACCACCAACTTTTCAGTTCAAAGATGGGCATTCCACCACTGAGTAACAACTCATTATCTCATCTTCATGTTAAAACCTTTCTGTCATCTTCTACCTATAGCAGCAAAGAAACTGGTTGATAATGAAGTAGATTTTGGTCAAAGTTGAAAAAAGACTTCTTGCAAGGAATTTGGTGATATGAAAAAAGGTTTATTACAGAAAAATCACGTTAACAAATTGGATAGAGGCCAGATGAAAATGCCACATCGACAGATTGTGAAGTGTTTTTTTAAAGGGCTTTGATGGAAAGTTGCCCATCCTTCTTTATCATATTTTACCAACTTTAGGCACAGAGAGATCCCTTTTCTACCATCTGCTTTCAATCGGTCATCCTAGTGGTCATCCTGTAGGTCACCAGTTGAACTTTTGAGATGTCTCTCAAGCAAATGCAGAGTTATGTTTTAGCTTTTGGTTCTTCCAAGACTGGTAACCTTAATTTGAACTCTAAAGCAGATGTCTCGGTGAATGAAATGTTCATCTGGAATTACAGTATCTATATTTTCAGACCCTACAAGAACGCCTGGCAATGACAATGCCTGTTACCTTGCAACCTTGTTCGGAGTGCACAGGTTTTTAAGCCCTGTGCCCAGTTTATAATGTTTCCCTTTGGATGTTCTGTTGCTGCTGCTAGCACTGCTAATTAGCAACACATTTCTTTAGAGAAAATGTGTTTTCAGTTAGAAACATGTGCACTAATCAATATCACAATTGTACAGTTGAGGTACAATTGTTCTTTTGCAGCTTGAACTTCCTGTACGACTACTATTACTGTTAGAATGTCTGTGAAATTTTAGTTCACAATTAACACAGTCTCTGTGTTCTTTGATGTTGTGTGCACGGTTTACTTGGAAATATGTTTTCTGTATTAATTTGACAAAAACCTTCTGACAAAAATACGCGAAATCCCTCATTCATCCAGAAATGATCCATTGTCGAAAATGCTTCAAAGTTGTCTTCTTGACAGTGTATTTTCTGATCGAAGTTGAAACGTCTTAATCAGAAAATACATTGTCCAGAAGACAACTTTGAAGCCTTTTCTAGTTCTGACAAAAGTTATGAAAACCTATTAACTTCTTCTTCAAAAAAAAAAAAAAAGCTGAAATAAATCAGAACAAAAATCTTTGGATTATTTACATTTCATTCCTGGTAACTATGGGTGTGGCTTAATGTGCTCCTATGATACCATATGAACGGAAGCCTCTACAAGTTCTTTATGACATCGCAGCAAAGATTATGAGAAGAGACTTATACTCTGATCTTCTCTTCCTTCAGTTATTATTAATTTAATTAAATGTATAAAATAGAAATGATGAAAACTACAAGGAGTGAAGATTGTGACAAAATTGTTTATCCCGCTGTCACAATGAGAACAATGGAAAAAGAAATTGAATATTTGAGAAAGTGCATGAATAAACTCCAGGAAAATGAAGAAATAGGAAAGAGGAACAACAAAAAAGTGACGGCTGAGTTGGCTCATATTGAAAAAGTTTATTTTAAAACACTTCAAGAAAACGACCACCTTCGAACACAGATGTATTATATGGAAACACAACTGGAAACCCCTCAGAAGGTCAACACAGAAACCAATGAAATAAAACAGAAGTTGGATGAGGCAAACCAAAAGAATGAAACATTGGAGACCCAAAACAAAAACCTACTATCTGAAATTTTAGACTTAAAAGAAGACCAAGCTTACGTTGAAACCAATTATGAGAAGACAAAGACTGAACTGGCTGCAAATAAAGTAAAACTGGAAATGATGATGAAAGATAAAGTCAATTTGATGGACATGATTGAATTTCATAAGACAAATGAAACACATTTGTGTGAAAAAATCAAAACCCTCATGACGAACTTCGATGAATCCAACAAAAGAATGGAAAAGATAACCAATGATTTGAAATGGCTTCAGCTCGAACATGACCAGGCAAACAAAAATCTAGCGGAAAAAAACCAAGCTGTAGTAAGAGCCCGAGATAAACTATTACGCATGAAGAATGTCATCAACGAGTTATATTCTGAGAGAAACAAATTTAAACGTGCAAATGAAAATCTAAAAAAACAAGTTGACGAAAAGCAGCAAGAAATTTATGAAACCGAAATTCTGCTCCAACAGTTTAAGACGCAACTGAAGACCTTGCTTGAAAATTTTAAATTTCCACAAGAGGTAGATGAAACACCAGAGGTGAAAACAACTGCTGATAGTAGCGTTGAACTGTTCGGGAGAAATACTACTTATATGCATACCTGGCCAAAATCCATGGGTAGATATTGTATATATGCTGTGGTCTTGGGCCTTTCATGGATGTTAGGACTACATCTTGCTGTCTTACTTATTTCAAATTATGACATTCCTAAAATGCGGCCTCACTGATATCACATTCACTTCGCAAAAGTCCAGCTGTCAGAAGGAAACTGCATTGAGAAACCTATAAAATTTTAATAAAAGCTTGGAAGTTTCTTCTATTTACTCTGTATTGGTCGCTGACTCACAATTGGTCGCTGATAGCTGGAGGGAATTAAATTACATAGAGGCAATAGGTGAGGTTGGCGGGCTGGTTTGACCCAAAATGCTTGCACAAGTGGAGGTAGAAGCAGGAACTCAAGATTTTATGGTTAAATTTCTTGAATACAAAACAAAAAGTTGTCTAGAAGAGAGATAAAAGTTCAGTGGTAACCGAATTATTATGACAGTGGTTGAAAAACATTGGTGGTTCGAGAATTCTACTTGGTGTAATGTTCTGGCTTTAGGAGAAGTTGTTTGAAACATTCTTTGAATTTCTCTCTCAAACACCATACCCTCTTCGAAATTATGTGTACAAAATTCTGAAACTTTGTATCTGATAAGCTAAAACAAATTCTGGCACGCATGCGTACGTTGAAGAGGATGATCTGGACTAGGGTCTGGAACAAAGGGGTAATAGAGCTGAAGTTGTCGGCGTATAGTGCCAGGGTTTAATGGGTTAAGGCAGTCTCCAGTGGTAACCACACTGAAGCTAAGGCACTGACCTGGTTGCTGGAGATGATACTGGTTGATGGCCTGGACTCAGAAGAGATCCTTTAGTCATCATGTGGGCATTTTCTCTTCTCTAACTTGATTGTGTAAGAGCTTTTAGGTAGCGTCGTTGGTCCAAACTCCCAAATCCTATCCCAGGAACTTTTCAGGAATCGTAGCTAACACAGACTGATTTGGTTCTGTCTTCTTACTTAGCGACAAAACTACAAACATAACCAGATAGACGCTTTGGTTCTGATGTCACGGCATTCTCTCCATTGTTCAGGGATCTCACAAATGGTCGCTGATAGCTGGAGGGAAATTATATTACATAGAGGCAATAGGTGAGGTTGGCGGGCTGGTTTGACCCAAAATGCTTGCACAAGTGGAGGTAGAAGCCAGAACTCAAGATTGCATGGTTACATTTCTTGAATACAAAACAAAAAAGTTGTTTATAAGAGAGATAAAAATTCAGTGGTAACCTTTACAATCTAAAAAAATTGTTTAAACAATAGCAGGTAATCAGAGGACTTTGCAAATTAAGGGAAAAGAGGATATCTTATCCCCATCATCTTGTAGATGGGGATTGGATGGTGATTAAATTATTAAATTGAATTGTTCAATTTTGCCATTTTGATTCGATCAATGGTTTGATTAGATTATAAAAATAGATATGATTTTGTTCAGTTTTGCCATATCGATTTAGTGCATATGCACCAACACCGGTACAATTAATTTGCAATGCTGTGTGTGAGTTCAAAGTAGAGTAATTAGATAAGTAATAGATAAGCAATTGTTAGATAGCATAGTGATGAGAGAGTTGTAGATAAAAGCCTAACCATCATCAGCAAGTACTGAAAAATGCACTTGTCCTATCATACTGTAAACAAAACATCTAAGATATTCGCGCATTTGCAAATATACGTTTCGAACATGACAAAGTGTTTAATGCAAAGTTTTTATTTTACTGAAAACTCCACAAAAGCAAAGGCCTTAAACGAATCTAATGAGTTTATCACAAAAAATTTGCAGCCATATTTGAGTAACAACATACGTAATGTCTAAACATAGTTTACAGCTGCACAAAACCTCTCAGTTTCAACTTTTATTATAAGTATTTTAAAACTGATCAGAATGTAAACACTTGTTATTGTTTATTTGTTAATTAGTCATTTTTCCAGAAACTTTGAAGTGTATTTTTGAGTAGGTTGAAAGTTTATTACTGGGTATAAATACCAGATCATTTAAACATTATCTGTCACATAACAAGAACACTTGAATGCTACATATATGATATTTATCACAGTCTGCTCAATTATCTTACGCTGTTGGAGAATGACAGCTCTTCACCTTTATCTTCAGGGAGAAATAGTTTTCTAAGCTATAAAGTTTTTATAAAAAAAGAATATATATATATATATCAATTACTATCAATTTTTATTACTGATAAGGTTTCAAAAACTTTCAAACACAAAAAATATTGGATTATTTTGTAGTTAAAATTTGTTTTATCAAACCGGATTAAAAACCAAGTGTATTTGGTTAAAAAATTGAAAATTGTCACTCCACAATCTAAATCAAATCGAAAAAAAAAAATTGCCTCAAAGTTATGAAGTTAAAAAGGGAACATTTTATGAGAAGAACAAGGTAAAAAATAAATAAATAAATAAATAATCATCAAGTACGACATACAAAGGAGAACATGTTAGATAGCTACTTAGCATTACCATTTCCATCCTGTAGGTCAGGGGTGCCCAACCCTTTTTTTCTGCCAAGAGCTACTTTTCGAGTATCAAACCTCCTGAGATCTACCAGTCCAGTGTTGAAATCGTTTGGTCGTTATCACACAATCATTAGACATCATATCACAAACCCACCCTCTCTCAAACACTCAAAGACAGGTTCCTCTCTCAAACACACACAGACAAATTCCTCTCTCAAACACTAACACAGACAAATTACCCTTTCTCTCAAACACATATAGACAAATTCATCTCTCTGTCAAACACACAGATAAATTCCTCTCTCTCTCAAATACACACAGACAAATTCCTCTCTCTCTCAAACGCACAGATAAATTTCTCTCTCAAATACACACGCTTTCTGATAAATTCCTCTCTCTAAAACTTTTTTTCTCTCTCCAATACACACACAGACATTTTTTACGCACATGAAGAGCTTCAGGAGACAGGCAAGAGAGTACTTGGTGTGTCATCTGGAAGGAAGATAGATAAAGAGACTTGGTAGTGGAATGAGGAGGTGCAGGATTGTATCAAAAGAAAGAGGCTGGCTAAGAAGAAGTGGGACACTGAGAGGACTGAGGAGAGTAGGCAAGAGTACAGGGAGATACAGCATAAGGTTAAAGTAGAGGTGGCAAAGGCAAAACAAGCAGCCTTCGACGACTTGTATGCTAAGCTGAAAAGCAAGGAGGGAGAGATGGACCTATACAGGTTGGCAAGACAGAGAGACAAAGATGGGAAGGATGTGCAGCAAGTTAAGGTGATTAAAGACAGGAATGGATGTCTCTTGACAGATGCCAGTAATGTGATGGGAAGATGGAAAGAGTACTTTGAAGAGTTGATGAATGAAGAAAATGAAAGAGAACAAAGAGTGGAAAACGTTACCAAAGTGGACCGGAAAGTGGCTAGGATCAGTAAGGTAGAAATAAAGAGGGCACTGAAGAGGATGAAGAGTGGAAAGGCTCTCGGCCCTGACGGAATCCCTATAGAAGTATGGAAGTGTTTAGGTGAGGTGGCAGTAGAGTTTCTGACTGGGCTGTTTAACAGAATATTAGAAAGTGAGAAGATGCCTGATGAATGGAGAAGAAGTGTGCTAGTTCCTGTTTTTAAGAACAAGGGAGATGTACAGAGTTGTGGTAACTACAGAGGAATTAAACTGATCAGTCATACGATGAAGTTATGGGAAAAAGTTGTCGAAGCTAGGCTAAGGTCTGAAGTAAGAATTTGTGAGCAGCAGTATGGTTTTATGCCTAAAAAGAGCACTACAGATGCAGTATTTGCCTTGAGGATGCTGATAGAGAAGTACAGGGAAGGTCAGAGGGAGCTGCGCTGTGTCTTTGTAGATCTTGAGAAAGCGTATGACAGGGTACCTAGAGAAGAACTATGGTATTGTATGAGGAAGTCTGGTGTGACAGAGAAGTATGTTAGAGCGGTTCAGGACATGTATGAGGGCTGTAAGACAGTGGTGAGGTGTGCTGTAGGTGAGACAGAGGAGTTCAGTGTGGGGGTGGGACTGCACCAAGGATCTGCTCTGAGTCCTTTGCTGTTTGCTATGGTGATGGACAGGCTGACAGACGAGGTCAGACAGGAATCTCCATGGACAATGATGTTTGCAGATGACATTGTGATCTGTAGTGAGAGGAGGGAAGAGGTGGAGGAAAAGCTGGAGAGGTGGAGGTTTGCACTAGAAAGAAGAGGAATGAAGATTAGTCAGAGTAAGACAGAGTACATGTGTGTGAATGAGAGGGATCCAAATGGAAAAGTGAGGTTACAGGGAGAAGAGATAAACAAGGTGGAAGATTTTAAGTACTTGTACTTGGGATCAACAGTCCAGAGCAACGGAGAGTGTGGAAAAGAGGTGAAGAAGCGTGTTCAAGCAGGCTGGAACGGGTGGAGAAAAGTATCAGGTGTGATGTGTGACAGAAGAGTTTCAGCTAAAATGAAAGGAAAAGTGTACAAAACCGTGGTGAGACCCGCCATGCTGTTTGGTCTAGAGACAGTGCCACTGAGGAAAAGACAGGAAGCAGAGATGGAGGTAGCAGAGATGAAGATGCTGAGGATCTCTCTGGGAGTGACCAGGATGGACAGGATCAGAAATGAGTATATCAGAGGAACAGCACATGTTAGAGGTTTTGGAGATAAAGTCCGGGAGGCCAGACTGAGATGGTTTGGACATGTACAGAGGAGAGAGACCGAGTACATCGGCAGAAGGATGCTGGATTTGGAACCACCAGGAAAGAGGGCTAGAGGAAGACCAAAGAGGAGGTTCATGGATACAGTGAAGGAAGACATGAAGATAGTTGGCGTGACCGAAGAGGATGCAGCAGATAGGGTTAGATGGAAGAAACTGACTTGCTGTGGCGACCCCTGAAGGGAAATGCCGAAAGGAGAAGAAGAAGAAGAAGAGCTTCAGGAGCTACGTTATAGACCCCAAAAATCTTCAACAACACTGGAAAGAGCCGCTAGATTGATACTTTTAAAATAATAAGAAAAAGAGTAGCTAAATTTTTAGCAACTGTAGCATTTAGGGGGTCTGCATACTCGCTAAATATAGTGTCAAAATTGCTGAGTGAACAATACGGACTTCATTTCATAATATTTTTTTTTTCCACACACCTGATAGTTGACTTGGAATCAGTCCGCAGGCTATCGGTAGACCGCGATCGACTGGTCAGGCACCCCTGCTCCAGCTGAATCAGCGCTTTGGGATCCTTTCCAAGGCATTCATCAACAAATGTAGACTGCAGTATTGTGGGCGGCACATCTTTGTCAAATGAACTACAGACAAAACAAAAAAGACAGAAACAGACCAACTAGTAATTAAACATTTAGCTTCTAATTTATAAACGGACAAAGCAGCCAAACCACTTAGTTGATCATTGACTCAAACAGTTGAAATATATTTATTATTATCTTCACAGAAGATTTTTTTTTCTCAAGACATTTGTGTTGTGGTAATGTTAGTTATTAGAGTATTAGTTATTAAAGTAAACATAAATTTTGGAGGTCTAGAACAATTGGCGCCACAGTAGAGTGGTGACCCCTCTGCACTATGTGTTATACTATTGTCTTCCTTTCTTCATCAGTCTGGCCTTTCTCTGATGCTGAGTTGCTGTCATTTCAGGACACGTTCATGCTTGTGTTATACAGCAAATAATCTAACAAGAGTAGAAAAAATTCCCAAATGGATTTTATGCACATGTGATAATGCATTACAGCTCCACTCTGGAATTTACTGAACTCCAAAGAGCAAATAAATATTTTACAAACATTTCTTTCAAATGCTCATGGTGAAAAGGCAACCAGTGTATTTCATAAATCAGTTTATTGCAATGTCTCCTTAAGCAAATGAACATTTGCTAACATTAGAAAAAAAAAAAATTACACCTAAGCCGCTAAAAACAGAAAGAAAATAAAATGACATTTTAACTAACAGTAGACTTAAATCAGGAATAGCTCATCATAACATGGACATTTAGCCACATTAAAATTGCATGGTCGTTAATCCATGCAAACATACTATTACAGCTTCGAAACAGCCACATTTCTCGTGTTTGTAATCATATTGAAATCCTAATGAAAAAGTTAGAATCTGTCCCTGTTAGATGCAACGGTAGAAAGAAAGATTTCACCGTAGCAACTGCAATTAACATTGAAAAGTTTTGATTTTATATGCTGAAATTAAACTCTTTGCAAAGTTTCTTGTTCGGTATCTTGGTAAGAAAAATAATAACAACATAAAAGATTGTGTGGTTTTTTTGTAAATGCCGTAGCCGTAAGCAGACAGGTACATTTTGAAGAATAAAAACAGACAGGCGTATATTTTAAAAAGATGATTCAATTTTTTCAGTTGAGAAACAATCACATACCCCGATTTCAGAAATACAAAGTGGCCTGAGGGTAAATACGAACACAGGTTAAGCAAGAAACGCAAAGTCTCTCATCATTGGATTCCCAGTTTTCTGTAGTCCAGGAGTGATTCAAACTTTTACAGGAGATGTTTCTGTTATAAATCTTGCCCTTTAGCACACGGCTTTGACTTTAAAGTTAACAGCATAGAGAAAAACTTGCTCTATTCAAAGTTAATGCAATACTTCAGAAAAGTAGAAAAGATGCAGAGAATCAGTAAAAACAGCCCAAAAATGATGCACAAAAAAAGAAAAACAATTATTTTCCATTTTTATAATACAAAAGGAGCTCAGTGGCCTCAGAGCAAGAAGGTTGGGTTTCGAATCCTGGATGAGAATGAGGCTTGAAACACTGGCTTTTTGGTTTGCATGTGCTCCCGTCTATGTGGGGGTTTTCTCCGGGTTCTCCAGTTTCCTATCTCCCTCCAAAAGCATGCATGTTGGGGTCAAATTGGCCGCTACGAAATTGCCACTAGGAAAGCGTTTGTGTGTCTGTGTGTGTGGCCCCGCAACAGACTGGCGACCTTTTCGGGGTGTACGATGCCTCTTGCCTTGAATCAGCTGGGATAGGCTCCTAGGGACCCCATCAGATGAAATGCACATTAAAATAAGCACAAGGTAGCTTAATTTAAGACTGGTCAAACGGAATTGAGCCAAACTTTGGAACTCATTTGCCTTGATTGTCATGTTGGTCTGGTTCCACCAGAGAAACCACTTACTTTAGAGATGTTTTTATTTCCATCAGTACTTTGATGGTAATTCATTTATTATTGAAGATGCATAGGTGAGCCAGGCAGCTTGGCAAGACGACACCTCTGAGGATTTGAGAAGTGGTGTCTTAAGTTCAAGGGCTGAAGACAGCCACGGGAGCATCAACTCTTGGCCAGGGTTGACTATTGACACTCACTTCCTAATTGCCAAGAGGGTGCGTGGGCATGAAATATGCTTTCAAATGCAAAACTGCACTTTAAAAGATTACAGAAACACACCTGGAATACATATTATCACTTAGCATCATCAATGACTTTTAACTGGGCTGATAAAAGTGTGAAAAAAAAAACAAGTGTGGCCGCGTCCCAAACTGACACTTTTAACCATAACACACTTACCAGATTAAGACTTTGGCATGCAAAACCATGTTTTCACACCAACCAAAGCAGACCTACATTACTAGATGAAAGACTTTTTACTAGCCATTGTGAGAAGATAAGAAAAACACATGCACGTCCCTCCACTAGCTCTGCATCCAATTACAGAAAGTCATAAAGCAAATTCAAAACACCTACCACAGCAAGCACCGGACCAAATCAATATCTGTATGCATCATGTGGAGGAAGCTCACACACATGCATGCTTTCACTCACAAACAGACAGGGTGTTTATAACTAATTCAATACGAGCAATATAAAAAATGTGTGTCTCTGCTGTAACCCCAGTGCTGTGTCGGCCACATGCCTCGTTGTAATTTCTACTCCATTAAGCATACGACGTAGGCAGTGCAGTAGACATACAGCTACTGGTGTTTTTCTTAAAACGAATGTTATCTTCTAAAGACCTCCAAGTGTCTTAAATTTTGCTATATATTCCTGGAAAACAGACAAAAGGAAATGTAAATTAGTTGTAGGCTTTTAGGCTAATCGAACTGTCCGCCAGGTAAATGGAGCACAGCAGGAGTTCAGGATACTTCTGACAACCAATGGTGGCAGGTTTAATGAAAGTGTTGGCTCATTAACGTAGAGCATGGGCAGTGGCCTTGTGTCATCCCTTCCAAGCTCGTTATCTCAACGGCGATCTACCGCAGCCTCGGCTAATTGGCCTCAGCGAACAATAAAACTTCAAACAGTTTTGAGGCATTATTGGAAGACTTTTTTTTTTGAGCCCACTAAAATATTATAACAATAAATCCATAGTAAGGATCATCTGGCAGCAAGTTCGCCTAGGAAAAGCGATAATCTAGATCGACAAATTTAGTCCAGCTTTTCAGAGAACTACCCCTTACTTATTTTTATTCTTAAAGTGCAAATAATGCCTGTTTGTGTTGAGTAGTGTTGTTGGCATCCTTCCATCTCTAGAGACAATGTAGTCTGGACCTACATCTGTTTGGATGCAGCTCCTTCCGCACTTGCAGCAAATGTGACCGATGGTATGGGTCCCGGGGGCGGCAGAGGCAGACTGCCTTTTTTGCTCTTTCTGGGTCTTTGTTGCCTGGCGTTGGATCTTTCTGTTCTCCTCGGCCAGCTTGACTTTGATTTTGACAGTGGCCACCTGTATCGGTCAGAGCGCAAGGATTCCAGAGGAAAAACATCTTAGATGCAATTAAATAAGCTCTTGTAGCGAGTAAGGTTTTTTTTTTCTGTGCCGCCCTGATTTAACTGGTACAGTATTGTTATTTTATCAACTTTTAACAGTTCACACATCTCCATCTCACTTTCTTTCGAGTCTTTTTCTAACTTTATGTTCCTCTTTCTTTACTTTCCAGCAGTAAGGTTTTATTTTTGGAAATTGGTGAAGTCCAAAAAACACCTAGTGATTCTGTCTCTTTATTATTTTTGACTGCTGTAAGTGTCAAGGTATAAGAGATAAAACTAGAAATGAGGTCAGGCAAAGAGTCAAGCCTTATTTTTATCACCTGTAACTACATGTCTGGGATTGTTCTTAACTGTGCTACACTTGTGTGTTAGAGTATGTGGCATCTGGGCAAAAATGTGGTTCATTCGAACATCTCTGGGAATTTTTTAGGATACAGTGCCGTTGCTATGGTGATCTTCACAACAAAAACATACTGTCTGATAAACGTTTTTTGCAGAGTTAGTTCCAACTAAAAAGTTTTTTAAAGGTGTTTCACTAAATAATAATATACTAAACACATAGGTTTTTATTCTAATTGACAATAAACTGATGCTAAGTGCGGGAAAAGTAGTCAGACTTTACGCTCATTTGTGAGTCATCACAGCTGTACAATATTAACAACTTCCTCACGCAACACTAAGCTGTGCTCTTCTCACATTTCCTTTGTATTATTCTCTTAGTGATTTCAGCCATATGCTGTCTAGCCTCCTCAAATACTTAACACTTTTCTTTCATCAGACTTTTCCCTATAAAATGAAACGACCCCAAAGTGGTTGGAAAAAACATGTTGGCTATAAACTACTAAAGGCCTGACAAAGAACTTTTTTTTTTATGTTTAAACAGCTATAAATGCTCATAATCAGCAATTTAACAATTGTTTTGGTGTGGCCCCTTTTTTACGATGCACAGTATAACAATGTGTTTTTTCAAGAATCAAGAAAACTTTTATCTGCCTCACAATGGGGAAATTGCAGCATGCAACAGTGTAAACAAAGGAAGAAAAAAAGGTCACGGCAAGTGTGTGCAAGCAAAACAAAAATGGCAAAATAGACAAAGGACAAAAACATGCATTCAAAGTGAGCTACCACACCGTTTTGGTGGGAAATAGCAAAACGAGCACATGGTTAAAATTGCTCATTGTGGAGTCTCACAGCAGAAGGAAGGAAAGACCTCCTGAATCTCTACTTCACACAGCGACGGTAGAGCAGCCTGCCACTGAAGCTGCTTTTTAGTGCAGACAGTGTCCTGCAGGGGGTGGGACTTGTTGTCCAGCATGGATGTCAGTCTCTTCAGGACCCTTCTGTCACCCACCTCCCGCACTAAGTCCAGGGAGCAGTCCAGGACAGAGCTGGACTTCTTCATGATTCGGTCCAGCTTCTTCCTCTCCCTTTCTATGATGCTATTGTTCCAGCAGACCACACCGTACAGGGTGACTGCTGCCACCACAGAGTCGTAGAATGTCTTCAAGAGTGCCCCATACACACTGCAGTCTCCTCAGGAGGTAGAGCCTGCTCTGACCCTTCCTGTACAGTGCGTCAGTATTATGAGTCCAGGCCAGTTTGTTGTTGAGGTGAACACCCAAATATTTGTAAGAGTCCACCTGTTCAATGTTCATTCCCTGAATGTTCACCGGTGAGGGAGTGGTAGAGTGATGCCTGCGGAAGTCCACCAACATCTCCTTGGTTTTCCCTGCATTGATCAGGAGGTGGTTTCGCTGACATCAGTCCACAAAGTTCTGCGTCAGCCCTCTGTACACCGCGTCATTATCATCGCTAATGAGACCAAGAATTGTGGTGTCGTCGGACAACTTCTGCAGCACTCATTCTTCCATGTCGTGGTTTGTAAATGAAGAAAATTTAAATGTCCTTTTGCTTGTTCTATTTTTTACCCCCTTCGTCGGCAATAAAGGGGAAAATGGACTCTACTTATTCAGCACTTTTCTACCTACGTTGGTACCCAAAGTGCTTTACATTGTAGCTCACATTCACCCCTTCACACATACATTCACATCTGATGGGGATGCAAGGGGTTTGGTGTCTTGCTCAAGAACACCATGTTATAAAGTCCGGGCAAGATGATCAAACCCTAGACCCTTCAGTTACAGGATGGTCGCCCTACCCTTTGAGCCATCCCCACAGTGTTTACCATTTTGAGTGTACTCTGTCTTTTACTTCTTGCAAGAAAGATCTTCACCATCGCAGTTTCCCTCGAGCTTTTTATTTTCCTAAATTTTTTGAGTTGCTTGAAGTTATTCTGAGTAAGGATTTGTTTTCAGTTTGCTGTACTATGTTCGATAGGTCTATAAAACACGTTGGTTCTGTTTGATTGCAGTTTGAATAAAATATGTTTAAAAAATAAGGCATTCTACAACTGCTAGATGTGCTGGAAAAATAAATATGAGAATTCCAGTCCTGTTTTTTAGAGTTTGAATGTAATTAGACAGTTAATTAGAAAATATTTTCACTGATTTGTACTAGTCGTCTCTTGATAATTAAAAAAGAAAATCTCTTGAGAAGTAAAATGTTTGTAGATGATTCCAAATAAGGCATTCACGTATGGAATTTGTCGGATGTGAGCTCCTTAATATTCATTAAGAGTGTACCAACAAACTCAAAACATTAGAAGTATCCATCTGTTAAACTCCCATTTACATAAAACAGTGATGACAAAGAGAGGACGGGGTGAAGGGGGTACTTTTTTACACCATTTACCTACATAAAGAGCTCGCTACAGGAGGCGTATGTTTCGTTATTCCAGTCAAAAATAGAAAACTTGACAGAATCAGAAGCAGCAACTTTCCTATAAGGCCGTTTGAAAATGCTTGAATAGAATTCATCTTAAAAGTATCAGTAGGAAAAGTCCTGGAATAGCTTCTGATCTGAAGCATAAAGCATTCTCTCGGATCTAATGTGGCAATGTGTGTGCATGCATGCTTTTCTCTGCCTCCAGGATAGCTGTTTTGATGATTCAAAAGAAGTCAGAAATAACCAGACTATCATCTGGAATGGTAAGAAAGTGTCAGGAAGCTTCAGAATCATCCAAATGAAATAAAGTGATGGAAAGCGCTTAACATAGCAGATTAGCAATAATTACCCATTTTTTAATTGATTAGGTAAAAATACTCAGGAATACCCTCAACAAATGTGTAATGCTTGCTGAATTGAGCTGCCTATACTTGTTGATCCCTCCAACCATCACAAATTAGTCCCAATGAAAATTTCAGTCATTCTGTTTTTTTAACCGTTTGATCTGGGATAAGCTTGCAGGGTGCTAACACTTATTCTGGACTTGTTCTTCTCCTTCTTTCGGCATTTCCCTTTAGGAGTCCCTTCTACCTAATCCTGTCTCCTGCATCCACTTTGGATACACCAACTATCTTCATGTCTTCCTTCACTGTATCCATGAACCTCCTCTTTGGTCTTCTTCTAGGCCTCTTGCCTGGCGGTCTGAAACCCAGCATCCATCTGCTGAAGTACTGTCTCTCTCTCTTCTGCACATGCCCAAACCATCTCAGTCTGGCCTCTCTGACTTTATCGCCAAAACCTCTAACATGTGCTGTTCCTCTGATATGCTCATTCCTGATCTGTCCATCCCAGACTCTGGACTGCATCAAGTAAAACAATGGACGCAATCAATATTTCATAATACCATCAGAGAGTTTAAACCTAAAGTCAGTCACAGTTATTTTTATTTCCCATACTATTTTCATCCTTCAATGGGGAAATTATTTTTGCTGCATTGCACCACAGCAGGTGGCAAACAGTGGCAATGATGGGATCCATTGGCGCAACAGATGTCTGAACACTTAGACATAGGCCCAGTGGTAATCAAACCAGCTTCCCCCAGTCCAAAGATGGACACACTACCACTGACCAAACGCCTCCTCCGTATCCTTACCTCCCTAGTTATGTTCCCATCCCAAAACATTGGACATGGAACATTTTTAGTTGTTATTATTAGTCAGGTTATCTGGAGAAAACTCGTGCATTCATATAGAAAACTGAAATTATATTTTTAAAAACTCCAATTAATTACTAGCCTATTGAAGAAAAAATGTTCTAAATAATTTATTCAAAGGGCTTGGTTAATACCAGTGTGAAAAATTTCTCTAGTGTAAGCTATTTTTGAGCAGTTTTTCTTCAACCAACACTTTACTAAAAAGAGATCAAAGTTTGGTTTCACAGAAAACCTTCATAGTGTCTACGACTGCACACTTTTTACATCCAATAAGGACAATATAGGCACCCAACAGCCTACAAGATCTTAACCGAATCTAAGGATGTTGCAATCTGAAAGTGAGAATGGATTGACTTGGTGGGAGATAACAGTTAGCCATCACGAGCAAGTAGACTTGTCTCGACGACACTACAGTAACTATTTTTGTGTCTTTGTATTGTGTGCAACTCACTCAATGGGATTTACTTCAGATAGAGTGACTACAATGAAAACCTCTTTTCACTACGTGCCTTCCTGCTTCACATAGACTTAGCCATTAAGATCTTAAAGGGCTTAGAGCTGACCTGTTCATTCTCTAGAGGAGATATGTGCACTATCAACGCCTGGGATCAATGACAGGATGAGACAGAGAACAGAAAGCGAGAGCAAAAAGAGAGAGAGGCAGTCAGCAAGAGAGATTTATGGAGAAAGAGACCATTTCATATGAAGTACTAAGCTAATCGATTGTCTCTAACAGGACCTACTGGCATCGATTATTGAGTAAGTATCTTCCTTTACATTGATATTAACCCACCAATGCAATAAAAAGTTGTGTTTTGTATACTTTTCACTATTCTTGCACCATGTTATGTTAAATATATCCATTTAACAACCTCCCATAAAAAGATGGACAGAATAGCAGCCGTACACAAGACTGTTATCAATGCAACTGTTGACCAACGTCCAATTGTCTGTAATTTTCTCTCGAGACCATTCATGCGTGCAGGAACGTGTATTCCCTTTGAGCCAGATACTCGAGGGAATTTTCTTGGTTATGTTCAGAGCAGAAAATCTAAACAAGCTAAACGGGGTGGAATAGAGAGACCAACGGACAGAAATGCACAGAGGGAGATTGGATGTAGTTGGGGGGAGGATGAGCAGAATAAAGGAAAAAAAAAAAAGCAGTACTCTGGGCATGCCTCTAAAGATTACTGCATGAAGGTGGTCTTGGCTGCACGGCTAATTATGCGTGACATTACTGAATAAGCTGTTCCACTTGCTACATTTTATTAAGGGTAGTGAGACGGGGCATGTCTTGATTCATTCTTTATTGATTTGAACTTTTTTTTCACAACATAAAGACAGTACAGGATTATAGTCACCATCCACTGCCTTAAAGGTGCCCTTCAAGTTTTCAAATGATAAGCATTTTGGAGTTGTCTAATTATATATTTGGAAGGGGTTTTATTAAAAAAATTCCTTCATGGTGTTAGTTGACTTTAAAACCTTTTTATAAATGTGTTTTATCTATGAATTACTTTGGTATTTTGTCCAGTTCAAATATAAATTTCACTAAAAAGTCTTATGTTAGACCTCCACTACGGGGTCTTGTTTAAATTGCAGCAACTCTGTCCAAATTGAGAAGGTTTCTCAGAATATTGTCTCTAAAAGTACTTTAACGTTTAGTGAAAATGTTCAATGCAATTCTTAAACCATTTTTAATGTGTCATATTTTTGTAGAAGTCTAGACATTTATGGCTTTTTTTTTGGTACATGCCAATCGTAATGACTGTCTAACGCCCTGAATGTTTTCACTTTTTGTTCCCCAAACAGTATCAAACATTTGAATTAGCCGTATTATTTTTCCACTATAAGTCGCACCTGAGTATAAGTCACATCAGCCAAAAATGCATAAAACGAAAGGGAAAAAAATATAAATTGATCCGGAGTATAAGTCGCACTCCGACCAAACTATGAAAATAAACTGCGACTTATAGTCCGAAAAATATGGTAATTGAAAAAAATATTTCATTGAAGCTACTTTTATGTATTCAAAGATTCTCAAACTTAAGGCAAAAAAGATGCTTGACAGCACAAGACGACCTTGTCCATGCATTGCTATCGGTAGAGTACACATATTCGTTTTGGCCGTTTTTTTTTTTTTTTTCAATAATTCCCATTACTTATTGATAATCCTGATTACAAATGTGTTTTATCCATGTCCATTCCCAAATATCGCAAATATCTAAGCATAAACTGGCCTATTTCAAGTTGCCACTCAATTTTTCCACAGAAAGGTTAACATCTGTTGTGGTCTCCATGTCAGTCAATGGCTTTGGCTTGAGTCAGGGATTTCGGCCATGTGTGGTCTAAATGTGAATCATTAGCTTAGACATAAATTATGACAAGTGTTCTGTTGGCCAGTAGTGATGATCATATAAAAAGCTGGAAATTTCTATGTGAGTCACATATGTTGGTTGTGTGGCAAGTTTTTGGCAGCAAACCATACACAGCAAACTGTCGCCAAAAATATGGATTTAGGGCATTTCTGGGCCAAAACATGTTTTGTTTTCTGGGCGGGTTAATCAAGGCCGCATCAGAAGGGATAAAACTTATTATAAGAAGACAAGACACATGCAAAAGACACTAATTCCTCCCTATGGCATGGAATTGACTATGATTGAACAAGTGTGGGACCCCGGAACAATGAGAAAGCAAAATCAAAATGCTTCGGAAGTCTTTAGTTTTCTTTTTCCTGGAATCTACTCAAAGTAATTAGGAGGAAGCTCGTTAAACAAAAGACTCCGCAATGTGAAAGAAAAAAGATATCCCAAATGTTGACTTTTAAAACTACTTTAAAACAAATCCTGCCTTTCATATTCCAATTTATATTCATGTTTTAACAAAATTGAGTGTCTATTCTCTGCTCAGGATTGTGCATGCTTGTATCTTTGTGTTCAGTATTTAGTTGCAGAGTTGGAGGAATGAGCATTTAGTTCTGTACAAGGCATTGACTCAGACTTCCAGCTGTGCAAGCGGCAAAGATTCTAATCCATTCATTTGTTCCCCCCATGAAGCACTTGCCAAACATCTTAATCTGCTTAAAAATGCCAACTTCTTCTGCAGTGCAGTCTGAATTCTATACTGGAGCATGATTCATTCAGCCTTCCATCTCTACGGAATTGAAGGGCTAAGTGTCATCTTCGTATAGATTCATTTCCAACAAGGAAACCTAAGCACGTACATGATTTTCATACATGTGCACATCCAAATCCTCAGGAGAACAAGGGTGTACACAACCCGTGCGTGTTTGCTTTAACCGAAACCCCTCTGTAATGGGTGAGCTTTGGGAGCAGCTGTTACTGTGCATCTCCGGGTTGCCAGTGTGAATTACAGAGAAGCTGCTCTGCCTCCTCTAAATGTTTCATGATGTTTACCAGGCTGTTTGTTCTGAGAGCAGATCAAGGGCGGACCACTCCCACTGGCATCCACCAAGGGGGAAATGGGAGTAAAAATGGGAGGGGGCAAGGTGGGTGATAGAAGCGAAGGAGGGTGGGGGAATTAGATTTTATATGGAAGAAATAATAGATGCATGGAAACTGATACATAAAGTGTAAGGACGACATAAAGATGGAAATTCATGTACCATGTTATTCCCAACAGAAGCACACTTTCTAATAGAAGCACACTATTGTTTTTTTCCTGAAACTTGATTGATATGCAACTTTAGCTCAAGTCTGACATGACCTTGTTCTTTTAAATAGTGCTAAATAGTGCTACTGTGCATGTGCAGCTTGTGCTGGTACCAGTACTATCGTTGTACTCATTTTAGAAATCAACACAATCTGGAAATTACTTGCCAGCAATTCAATTCTTGCTAACTCTTAACCTCTCACCGTGACTATAACACTTCTTGCCTGTTGTTGAATCGTTGCCACGTTTTACCACGTAAAACTACAATTTGTAAGTTGCATGGATTTCTAAAATGTGTACAACCTTATGGAAAGCAATCAGGGCCAGTACACGCACATAAACAAGCGGGTTTAATTTCAAACAAAGCGTGTAAGATTTCAAACCTAGTGCTAAATGCAGCTTGTTTAAGCGCCCTATGAAGCGTGTCCAACTAGCGTGTTAATGTGCGTGTAGTGGCCCTGATGGCTTTCCATACATATCGCACAGACCTAAATTTTTTTGTCCTGCAGATTTTTTTTTTTTTTGCAAATAGCTTGTTTATAGATGCGCATAACATCAGTGCAAACACACATGCGCGTGTATCAGGCATAATACGGAATTAAGAGTACAAAAATATCACTCATTAAATAAAATAAAAAGAACACATATATTTAATACACAGTATGTGTACATAACGAATCAAGGCAGATAATTTAAGTTGTCATTAAGAGAAAGGAAAGTACTGTTTGTCTCTTTCAATTTAAGCAGTTTAACAGGATGGTTTCCCCTAATGGGCCATATCCGCTGCTTTGTTCACTTTTAAATCATTGTGCATCATATGTTCTAAACTAAACTAATCAGGATTCTATATGTGGCTTGATAATAACACACGTTCACACCTAATTCAAGAATTTAAATTAGTGCATGCTCCAACAGGAGCCGTTTCAAAAATCATTTGCAACACAGGAAGTTTGAATGATTAATCAATGGGTGTGAAAACTAAATATTCTTGTGGAATTATGCAGTTGTGTTGGACGTGTATTAAATAGTGAGTAGAAACAAGGAATATAAATCACAACATTAGGCTAGTATAATTGTAACAGTGTCGCCATTATTCGGTAATAGTGAGTCTATTAATAGCGTAATAGATAATATAGATAATATTGTAATACTATTACATTGTAATAATAGTGAGTATATCTAGGTGCTTACTCCATTGCTTCTAGAGACAGAAGGATGCCAACAACAACAAAGTAAAAGGCATCATAATTACATCCAAAAGTGTTCTTACTCTACTCCAGAAGCTCTCGGATCAAAGCAAATTCCAAAGATGGTTTGCATTGTTGTGGTTCCCTCAACCACCACCAGAGGGAGCCAGGGACCATCTCACCTTTCCCCCCAATTCTACCTGATTGGACCACCTGCACCTGATTGGACCACCTGCACTTAATCTCTCTGCTGCCTATTTAAAGGCAGCCTCACCAGCATTCCTCGTCGGGTCTTCATGCCTTCCAGCCCTGGCTGACTCCCGACCCAGCGGATATCCTTTAGGACTGAGATTGACTCTTTTGATAACCATTTTGATCCCTTTTCTTTGCTTTCAGCTTTGCTGATCATTGGTGTAATAAATCTTGTTTGATGTCCTGCATTTGGGTCCTCCTCCTTCCACATCACAACATCATGAGCTATCCACATTATTGTGAGATTAAAATTGTGAAACTACTCTTTTGTGAGATTTGTTACACAGTTGAAACATAATTAATTTTTTCTCTAGTACAGGTGACCTTTAGATTTAGAATAAAAACTAAAATGAACTCTATATGGATCATTCTCAACAACCTTAACATTTCTTTTTACTTTACATCTTGCTTTAATCGACAAAAATTTTAATATTTCTCTCTAACTTGCTTCGTCTGACTTAGTTCCAGTGTCTCCCTCGCCCCATTTCTCTGACGGCATTTAAGGTGATAATTGACAATCCCCAGACAGGATCAGAGCTGACCTGGAAATGAGCAGGGGAGCGTTTAGGCAGTGCTGAGCCTCACAATGCCCTACTGTTCAGCTGGTAATTACAGCAGCGGCACGAAGATCAGCCACTACTTATTGAATTTATATTAAACATAAATCCAAAAAATCTGCCAGCTAAGAATACATTTCTCCTGCTTATCCATTCACAGGGTTCCATTGGACAGATTTGGCAGCTATTAACAAGTGTGGACACATATATTCTTCTTGGTGTCCTTCACAGCTGATGATCCCTTCTAGTCGTTCTGTTGATGATACTTTCCTTTTAAAGGATGCAAATAAAAATCAGCTTACTCCCACACAAGAGCCACTTTTGGAACACTAAGAGCTACATTGCTGTTTTAAGGCTCTGCCGCAGTTTGCTCATACACTGTTCTAACTCCAACCACATGGAGGTGACATTTACTTGCAATTTTATGTATTGATAGATCTGCAGCTGCAGGTCCACTGCCCCTGTTGCATCCCAGACACAGTCCACAGTTTCTAAGTTACTGTACCTCATGGGTACCTACACTCTCTCCTTCACCTTTTCTTGTTTCCTCCGATCTCTCAATCCTCCACCCCCGCACTTCTTAAATCAGCAGCGATAAAAACAGATGCCGGATTGAAATGTCAGAAGTGTATCTCAAACTGCCAGAACATTAACCTGCTCACCCTCAGGTGGCTTGCTTTTCTTGGAAGCTGGGCGTAGGTGAGCACAGAACAGCGGTGGGTGCTAAGGGAGTTGAAGAAAAGGAGGTGGATGGGGGAAAAAAAAGAAAAGGTAAGGTGAAATGTCGTTGATTAGGAGCCTTCATGGATTATGAAGTGCTAGCAGGTATACAGACAGGCTGTTGAGGGAGGTGGGTTGGCACGGGTGGCGTAAGCAAAATAGAAATACTCCAATAGCAATGGAATGGAGAGAGAGAGGAGGGGATGCAGGCTTCGAGAGCAGTAAAGCAGAAAGATGTGGATGAGCAGAGAAAAAAGATAAGAGATGGTCTACTGAACATGAGACACAAAGTCAAAGAGACAGTGAAAAAGAGCGGGAAAAAAAGGTGAGAGGTGAGTAAACACCAAAGCAGACGTCTGAGAAAAAAAACTTAAACTGGTTATGTATGTTGATGGTGGTCACGCCGAGCAGTGATGTGGAAAAAGAGGGAGAGTTTTGATACAGACAGTGTAGAACAGAGTAGATCCGCGCTGTGACTCAGCGGGGGCGATTTGGTTGATAATAGGCTGATAAAACGGTTGCCTGCTCTCAATGCCTGTCATAAATCTGTCATAAATTCATTCCTCCTATTTTTTTTTTCAATTTTACTCATCTAAGACTTTCATAGGCTTTGAGTCATGTCCCAAAATTGTTACTGCTAAAGAAAGCAAAGCGTCCTTCTAAAATAAGAACCACAAGTGGTAGAAAAGACTAAGCAAATGGCTAAAAACAAAATATCATGGGGAATTTCAACCCAATAGGTCTCTAATCTGATTTACGTAGTGCCCAAATTATTCTTCTCAAGTTGGTTATAAATGGCAAAAATGAACAAGGATACTGGGAGAAAGTCTTTGACATTGACACAGAGACTTAATTATCAGTTAACGTGGAGAATTGAGGATGTTTTCATAACTGCAGTTTCCTTGCGGCACTTTCACCGTCCTCTCTTTCATTTCTGCTCCTAACCCACCCATACATCCCCTCTTCTCACTTCCTCCTGCCTATCTTCACCTCGTTTCCATGTCTGTCCCTTGACACAGCCATAAATCACGAGGACTGAGAGGGTCTTGTTTGCGTTTGGGGGGGTAATTATATGTAGCGTATGTAAGCTCTCAGGCCGTGATGAATTAGCTGCCCTAAGTAGGCCATTTCTAACTGACACAGATGGCACAAACATCAGCCTCCACCAGGCAAACCAGCGCCTAGTGAGTAAGGTGAATAGGTGGAAATGTAAGAGGGATAATTGAAAATAGTAATACACAGGGTGAGGAACTGCAGATATGGTGTGCTTTAAGGTTTTCTGCATTCTGAAAGTTAAAAGAATTAGCCGTCAAAAACATTACGAAAAGTTATGTAAAGCTAATATAAAGTTTGAACGTCAACTCGCTGAATATTTTCTCAACTTTTACATTGCCACGATGCGGGTGAACGACCTAAGTGCAGGACAACAAACATTTATTTAGTAAAGGAGTCCAGTAAAACTGAAAAGGAAAACACATGGTTCAGATGAACGTCTCAAGGTAAATATTACTTTTCAATACCTTTAAATAGGCAGCTGGTCAATCACCAATAGGTGTCCCAAATCAGGGAGATGAAGGAAGGTCCCAGTCTCGCTATGGCGGTGGGGGAGGGAATCATGACATACATACGTAATGTAACCAGACGGTCAGTCGTTTTCCACTGCGGGTGTGCCCAGAACGCACCATTTTTCACTCTCGGCTATAGTCAATCAGTACAGGAAATTAAACACAGGTGTTCAGTGCAGCGTGTTAGTTGTTTGTTCAATTCTATCAGAGATAATGGCAATCCATTCAACTCTTTTACGGCTTTATAGATGAGAGAGCATTTGAGAAAAGGAGTGTTTGTTCTGATAATCAAAAACCACCCTTCAGTGGCATGTCCATGGCAATCTGAGTTTTGTTTAAACTGATTGGACACAACTAAATGGGGTTTATTGTAAAAAGAAATCCACATTTTGATTTTTAGCCAGCCTAGTTTTGAGTGCATTGGGTTTATAGTGGTTCTAAAAGAACAGGTTAGTGCTAGATGTATCACTAATTCGGTATGGATTCTTTTTCTTTTTTTGTGTCCATTAATTTTAAGAGTTTAATTCAAAGTTCCACATTTATGTTTAATGTTAAATGTTTTTTAAAATGTACACTGAATGATTTCGGGGACCAACACGGATTAAGAATGTCTACAATTATACTTTGAAACTGTTGATTAGTTCTCAATCACAACCTTTGATCACTCTATATTTCCCGTATTGGTGTCTTTGGATAAACAAAACATTTGATCAAACCCCTTCATCAGTCCAACCACTTCTCTTCTTTGGCAGTGAATCTATTCCTCATCACTCATCGGAACTTATCTAAAATACCCACAGTACTTTTCTACAGCTGCATTTTGTTTATTATCCTTCCAAACTTTCACGAGAGTCGATGGTTGTTTTTAATAGCGGACACCTACTTGAATTGTGATAAGTGCTCATTTGTAATCATGGACCAAACTACTTGAGTTAGTAAGAAGACAAATGAGATTTCCCAACTCTCACACCCAGATTTTGTATTTAGTTTTCATTGTATTTGTTTTTTTTTTGTGATCTTGGTTTGGGTTTATTTTTTTTTTAAATACTTTAGTAATCCCTCACTGACGACGACGCCAATGGTGGGAGAAATGGGAGCTTAGGTGTCTTCTACATGGACCTTAGACGTGCACTCAGTGGGATCGAAACCGCAAACTTCCGGTTCGCGGGCGAATGCTCTAACCGCTGAGCCACCTCTCCCCCACCCATGGAAGTTCCTGGTGAAGATTGGCAAGAATTTTTTTCTTTTCACCATAATGTTAAATGTGAATTTGTTGATTTTCCTGTACTTTTATTGTGAGAACAAAAGAAAGCTAAAATCTGAATCTTGAATTTATGTTATGAAGGTTGTCTGGGACATGAGTCCTAGACGAAATGCTAATGTGGTCTGACGCGTGCTTGAGGTTAAGTTGCAATTGGTCTATTTACACATTTGCAATGGGTGATCTATCATGTGTCAAACGTGATATTTTCAGTTTTAGTTAAAGGCAATGTGCAGAACAAAAACATAAAAAAAACTGGTGCCAAATACAATAATCCTTCATGATGAATAAATCTTTAAAACAGAAACAATGGTATGACGGAACCGTTGTGTTATTTTCTATTGAATCAATATAGAAAACATAGTCACTTAATTATTTTACTTACTACAGTTAAAATTCCTCCATGTATGTCAAACCTCAGCAGGAAAAACGTATAGTTTTATATCCCGACACATCGTAGTCAAACAGCCATCTGTTTCCATTTCCTGACTAAACTGAACCTCACAGTGTGTGATTTTTAATATACAGCTCACAGCTGGGAACAAAATTATCCATTTCTCATAAATGTTTCTGAAGATTATAAAAGCCAGTTTACATCAGCAATCTAAGCACAGTCAGCGTTTGAACCATGTTAAAAAAGATCCTGTCACATGGCTGCTTTAGTTGGCTTCAAAATTAATTGATACAAGTTGTTTTCTTAGAAGTTCATGGCAGGTTGGAGAATGAAACGTCACTAGATACTTTTGATTGGTTTTGGTGGTTGGGACTTAGTTGGTGAATTACTAGAAAATACTCTGAACAAGAAGTGATACATCAAATTCCAGCCAGGAGAAGAAACACAGGAAAAGAATGTTTGATGAGATTGAAACAAAGTCAGAAGTAGGCTGGTGCAGAATATTCCGTATTGCTAGTGTTCTCTCTATTTCATGCCAGCTATTGTCATCCCTCAGCTGACAAGTGATGTTCGGTTTGCTCCAAACACCAAGACAGAATGCTCCATCGTTCCATGTCAGCCAGCCAGACAGCAGTAAAAGAGGAGAAGAAGAAGCTGGGATATTGTTGCTGGACCAAAGAATACAGAATGAGAAGTGAGGGATTAGGGGACAGGGAACGAAGCAAGGAGAGAAAACACATTTATCTTCTGCCAAATGAATAATCTTTTTCGGCATCCGTACCTTTCACTACCAGTTCTCGCTCCCATGCATAATGTTTTTCTTCATCACTGGCAAAGATGTCTGTGAGTAGAGGTGCAAGAGTCGTGGCAGGAAAAGAAGTGGGAAAGACTCACAGATGTAGATGGCACCCCCAATATGTCTAGTAGATATAGTATATGTGCAGCAACACACACAGCTGGACATCCTCCTCGACTGCAGGTGTGAGGGATATTTATGAGCCTCTTGACGGTCACCATGACAATATGACACATGGTAGAAGTTTTCTCTCTAAAAGCAGCATCTGCAAAGGTAGATACACAGCATTTGTTAGACATGCATGTATAAACTCTGCCACACACTGAGGTCTAGACAGTAATTGCTTGCTGGATATCGGTGCTTTTTCTTCCAGCCGGTATCCGATGGCTTGCTGGTATCTGGGACTGTCATTTGCAAGGTGTTCAATCTGTTTCATCTTACCTGGAGGATAGATCTCTCCTTTTTTTTTTTCTTCTCCTTGGCTGTGGCACTGCATCTCCCCAGTCCCCTAACCCCCTTCCTTTTCTCACTTTCTCTCTTTCTCCTTGTCTCGTTGGCACAAGTCTCTACTCGCTCTCAGTAGAGGTGTGTGTCCATCCAGCTGGTGTGTGTCATGCTCTGCTGCTTGGTGTTACTCAGTAATGGCCACAGTGGCCAAGAGAGCAGCTGGACACACACATAAGCAGACACAAGCAAAAAGAAAGTCGTCCCAGAGACTCACAATTCATTCTGCTCATTTCCATATCTTTTGTGTTGGAGAGAAGAGGGGATGGAAGTGGAGTGTGTGCAGTTGTTTTACTCCAAAGCCCAATCTAACAACTTTGGAATGGCTTTCAATGCGATGACCAGTGGCATGTTTCCATTTCCATCAAACTTGAAATGCTATGGGAGTGAAAGGTTCAAGCTGGGACAGACAAGTACTGGATTCAAGCCAGAATGGGTATTTGTAACAACACAGCACTAATCACTAGACTTCTGAAAACAAATCCATCTTAATTAAAAGTCCCCATAAATACAAGATGCAGGCTACTGATGAATGTCAGACTTGTTTTTTCTGTTGGCTTCGAGGTTTTCAGTCAAAAGCAGTTCCGCCCCATCTCACTCTTACTTCCTCCTCTCACATACCAAACTAAATCATTGGTGAAATTAAACAGGTTTATATAACAGAAAATGCTGAGTAACAATCAATGGTTGCTAAGCGACAGCATGTTTTACGCTACCAAATTAACTCAATTTATCTTTTATCTATCTTTTTACTTAAGAGTTCCATTCATCTTTGTTGGACAACAGTTTTCCAACTCAGAGGTTGGCAACCTTTTGAAAACTTTTTTCTGACCCAAAGATGCCATCTTAACTCCTAATATCAGCAAAAACATATTTACTTTTGAACAAATTGTCACATTATATTTTCAAAAACATGTTACCACAATTACCAGCAATGTTACCAGCAATAACTAGGACGCTGCATCGGTCCGTCGTGGTAAAGAGAGAGCTGAGTCGAAAAGCAAAGCTCTCGATTTACAAGTCGATCTACGTTCCAACCCTCACTTATGGTCACCAGCTGTGGGTGGTGACCGAAAGAATGAGATCGCGGGTACAAGCGGCCGAAATGAGCTTCCTCCGCAGGGTGGCTGGGCTCTCACTCAGAGATTGGGTGAGGAGCTCTGCCATCCGGGAGGAGCTCGGTGTCGAGCTGCTCCTCCTCCAGGTCGAGAGGAGCCAGATGGGGTGGTTCGGGCATCTGGTCAGGATGCCCCCCGAGCGCCTCGCGGGCGAGGTGTTTCGAGCACATCCCACCAAGAGGAGACCAAGGGGCACCTGCTGGAGAGACTATGTCTCACGGCTGGCCGGGGAACGACTCGGGATCCTCCCGGGTGAGCTGGAGGATGCAGCCGGGGTGAGAGAAGCCTGGGCTGCCCGTTTGAGGCTGTTGCCCCCGCGACCCAACCCTGGAACAAGCGGAAGATGATGGAACGGAATGTTACCACAATTGCCTCGCAGCAATAAGGTCAGGGTTTGAGACCCAGGTGGGATGAAGTTTGGAACACTGGCCTTTCTGTATGAGGCTTGTATGTTCTTCTTGTGTATGCATTGGTTTTCACCAGGTTTCCCTCCAAAATCATGCACGTTAGGATGTTTGGCCATTTCGAAATTGCCCCTAGGAATCCCCAGTTATTATATCCTCGCAGCATCAGGCCAGATGCTTATTTTTATTTCAGTTAAAGAGACGGTAGCTATCGGTTCAGGTGAAATGGGAGTTGGGGAAGGATGGGCGTACGAGGGGCCGGGGTGAACGTCGATGCATGTGTGCAGTGTTTTGTACGAGTGTGTGATTTTTGATGGATGCTGGTTTTTTGACTTTTTGTTTTTTTTAATGATCTGGATTTTAATGTTGTTTACATTTTTATTTGTTCTGTTAAGCAATTTTTGTGTTGGAAAAGTGCTTTATAAATAAAATTTGATTAGATTTGATTCGAGTGTATGTGTGGATGGTTGTGTGTGTGGCCCCACGACAGACTGGCGACCTGTTCGGGGTGTACGTAGCCTGTTTTTCACCTTTAATTAGCCGGTATAGCCTGTGGCAACCCTTGCCAGCCTGTCACGGATAAACTATTCAAAAGATGAAAGAATTTTCAAAACCCAAATATTGAGAGCCAGTACTTTGATCATGTGCTGGAAGTTTAGAAAATTGTAACCATTTCCAGTGAGAACAATAAACCTTTCTTAATGTATCTATTTTTAGATTGATAAACTATATGATGATCTTGGCTAATATGTAGCTTTGGCTAATTAAGGTAAGTGGTTTGGAAAAAAAAGCACTTGGATGGACCTCAACAATACATTGGGTTGCTCCTGAAAAACAATGCCAAAGGTTTCCTGATTAACCTGTTTTGATTATACTTTCAATGCCTCATAACAGGATATCTCGAACAGATGCTTTTGTGAATGACCTGTGAGGCAAATTGCTGTTCCTTGTAGAGGTTGATGGATTAGATAATATAATCATTGTGCTGCTAGCTGCATGCTAATAACAGCTGGAATTTTGCCTCGAGTACATCCTCTGTGCAGAATAAGTGAGAGACAGATCACAGATTGACGTAAAACGTCTCCTTCAATTCACTCCTTTTTGGCTCAGAGCTGTAAAATAGATTTTATAGTTCAATATATAAGATTCTTTTTCCACCCTGAAACATCAGCATTAATTCATTTATGCAAATTTGAGCAAGAATTGTTTGTTAAATTTCTGTCTGTCAGACCACTTGCAATATGGAGACCACAAGTTACAAATATTGTATTATTTGGGGATAAAGTTCGAGAGGCAAGACTGAGATGGTTTGGGCATGTGCAGAGGAGAGAGAGAGTACATAGGAAGAAGGACGCTGGATTTTGAACCACCAGGAAAGAGGACTAGAGGAAGACCAAAGAGGAGGTTCATGGACGCAGTGAAGGAAGACATGAAGATAGTTGGTGTGACCAGAGAGGATACAGCAGATAGGGTTAGATGGAAGAAACTGACTTGCTGTGGCGACCCCTAAAGGGAAATGTTGAAAGAGGAAGAAGTTACAAATATTGACTTCATATTTCTTGTTGCATATAAGATAGAAGTGAACTTAAATTTGTTTAAAGAAATATAGGTAGCTAACACGTCAAATTTAGAAAAGGTAAAGTTTAAAACTTCACCTCCGTTTGAGGAGGCCTCTCATCCAGAAGAGGTTTGGAGTAGAGTGGGCACTACTCTGCCTGGACAGAAGCCAGTAGAGGGTATTTGTCCATCTGGTTGAAATGCTTTACCAATGAGGGGTTGGAGATTGTCCTACTGGGAGGAGGTCCAAAGGTAGACCCAGGACATACTGCAAGGGCTACATTGTATGGTTTGGCCTGCAAATGCATATGGGTTCATACTGGTAAGAAGTGACCAAGGTAAGTCTGTATATGTTCACTTTGTATACTGCCCCTGTCAGACAACTCCAGACAGGTGGAGGGCCATGGGATTAAAAGATTTATTTAGTCCGTTCCGTTCCTCAGGAGGATTCTTAGGTGTTCCCTGTCCCGCTGTGAGACACAGTCTCTCCAGCTGTGTCTACCTCTAGCTCTCCTTCCAGTGGGACGTGCCTGAAAAGCCTCACCAGCAAGGCTCTCAGGAAGCATCCTAACCAGATGCCCAAACCACCCCCTCTGGCTTCTCTCGACCCGGAGAAGCAACAGCTCTACTTTGTGCCCCTCTTGGATGGCAGAGCTCGTCATTCTATCTGAGTGAGAGCCCAGACACGATGCGTTTATAAAAATGAGTTAAAGTCTGGCAAATGAGTCGTTTCATGGATAAATTTGATTTATTCATCAAAAAATGAAGGTGACAATTTTGACCCCATACACTTTTGTTTTTAAATTTTCATAAAGATTTTACACATTCATAAATCAGTTCAGCACAATGGAACAGCATTTTTTTCTGCTATAACTTTACTATTAAATTAAAGTAGCTCATTGACATCCTTGCACTGTTTACTCTCGAAATAGCCAGAGTATTTTAACAGGCGAGGAAATGTATTCCGAAAAATTCAGTTTACATCAAAATTTTGTTTGCCTCAAATGGTGAGCCGTGAAATAAATGGTGAGTCTTGTTATGATATTTCAAACATATTTAATTTTGAATGTAAATGATTCTGGTGGTGAAGACAGCTTTTATGAAACAACAAAGAAACTACGGTTGCTAATATGAGTTGTGTTAAGTAGAGCTTGTTCTTGTTCTTCTCTGTTTGAATAAATCTTTATGTAATTATTCCCAAAGAATCAAAATGTGGGTTTTTTTGTGTTGTAATCATGAACCCTGTGACAGGTGCTTGGCCTACATCTTTAGAGAACGATGGAGTGAATGAGAATGTTTTTAAAAAGGATAAATGAGAGTTTTGTACTTGAACTCTACATTTTGCTCATGGCGAGCTGGCATTGTTTCAGAGCTGGAACCTGGCAAGGTTGTAACCACAGAACATTCTGGTTTTTCAATGCAGCAATGCTGGGTTAATGCCTGGTAATTTGTTGTTGCTATGAATGACGGCCTGCTGCTAAGAACCTGGTGACGTTCGCAGATAGTGAGTCATTACACAAAGGACTATTTTTTTTCAATAAAAAACCAAAACCAAACATGTCTATAATTTTACAAGAAGGTTTGAAGTTCCTGCTATTATTCGTAACATAGGTACAAGTAGCTGAGTGGTAAGACCCACTTTTGCTTGGAGAAGTGCCTGAGTACCAACGGGTAAAAAACAAGCAGCTTTTTTGGGGCCCTTATAACTCTATGTGATAGAATCTTTTAAAAATCTATCTTTCAGATGTAGACAAGATGGCCAAAAAACAATAATTTCCTAATTTTTTCTACACAAAACCCAATTTTAATCTGTTTTTTCCTGGTCTATTAAAAAACAAATAAAAGGTTCAGTACAAGTTTTAATTTTATTCCATTTTAACTTTAGGATTCAAGTACAATTTGACAAGAAAAAAAAAAAAACTATCTACAAGCTTAGCAGCATACTAGCATGTAACCTCAATGCTCTAGTTTGACATTAACAAAATACCCATGGATAAAAACAACAGAGCAGTAACTCTATTATAAATAATGTTGGTTGTATTAAACATCCAAATGACGGAGGTACATTTGCATTATAATGATAAAAGTAATTAGCAACCGTTAGCAGGTGTCAAAAACATTAAACCGAGTAGGACCTCTTGGCTGTCCAACTAAGTGCCTAATGTAAAATATAAACTATGGGGTTTGATGTCTTTCTTCGGTTTTCGGAAGGACAACACGCAAAATCATAAAATGTTCCTTTTTTTTGTTTGTTTTGTTTTTCGAGCTGCGAGGCACAGCTCTGTGATAGCATGGTCATGTTTGGACCAGAGAGTTTTAGGTTTTGTTACATTTAAACTCTAAGTTAGAATTAATCAATATATTGTGCACCTCTTCCATCTTCGTGCAATTTTCATGTAAACTTGTTTTGATCCAGTAATTGTTGGTTTAAAGTTGTACCAAAGCTGAAGGGGGATTTGTGGTAAAATATTTTATAAGCTCTAACTAAGTGTTTTTGCTTATGCAAAAAGCTGCAGGTCTTGTAAAAACACCACAGTGAGACAAATACAGATGACCATCCAATCAGGAGTTGGAATTGACGTGATATTGATAGGGTACTTGAGCAATAATACAGTTGATGCACTAATACTCTTTCCTTGTGTGGAATCATTAAAGTTATTCTGATTCGGATACAACGCTAACACCGGCTGTATAGGCTTGGTTTCTGTCAGATTCTTTCAGTAACACAGAAAGGGGGATCCCGGGACTGGGCACTCATGGATTTGCATTCCACTTGCTCTTTGGGATGTCAACCCGGCTTTGCTGTCTTAATTCAGACTCAGCTTGAAGTTTGGACAGTTTGGACACTGGAAGCTTGGTTATTGTTTATCTGGTGGAAGGCTGTTAACCTCAGACGTCTCCTAGGCATCACCTAGACAAGCATGTCCAATATGTTCACCATACTGCTAAGGCTAAGCCATGTGTTCAGGATAGACGGAGGGTACGTTCCAAAGGACATCCCCTATAGGGAGCTTGCCACAGAAACACGGCCAACTGGACGACCTTCCCTGTGGTACAAAGATTCCTGCAAGAGGGATCTGAAGTCGTGCAAATTCAATGCAGCAAATCTCAAGTCAGTGACTTCTGACCGCTACACGTAGCAACTGTCGAAATCGGTGTCAAGCAGGCCGAGGAGGCCAAAGAGATCCAGCGCAAGGCTACAAAGACCCAGAAACAGCCCAAAAGTCAGTCTACCACTGCTCTGCCATGACTCATACCGCAAATCACATTAGCGGCAGGTGTGGTAGGGGCTGCAACGCCCACATTGGCTTATTCAACCACAGCCGACGCTGCACAAACAAATAAGTAACCAGGTGTCTCTGGAAACAGAAGGATGCCAACAACTTGAGTACTTTGATTAATTTGCTCTATGCATGCAGATACCAAGTGTAATTTTATTTTATGAAGCACATTGCATTGGTTAATTAAAATAAAAAAATCACAATTACATTTTTCTAACTGACAAAGATAGATTGTAGAGAAATAAAGACAACACACTTTGCATGAATTTTAACATATGCTATCAATATTTTATCTAACTTTTAAAAAGACACCAAAAACTAAATTTTATGCAAAGGTCCATCAGGATTTCTGTTTTATGTCGTTCCCACAGCATAGAAGACGGATGGCATCCTTTGCTCTGTGCTTATTAAATCTCTGTAGACATTGTATGAGTGATGTTTGTATTCCATTTGCCCATTCTGGTGGGAACCACACATGGTGAGCCATCTGAATAACTTTACAAACTTTAAACAAAGTTAGAGTTAAATTAAAATGGCAACACACATTGGCAAAAGATGGATCAGCATAATACTTTGTGTTTTTAGAGTGGTTTCTGCTCTCTTTTTTGCTAAAGCTGAATCTACCACAAATTTAATATGAACAATATACAAGTATCTGCACATTTTCTCTGTTAAGAAGAATCAGAGTTTTAGTAAATCTGGCAACCTAAAATATATATTTTTTGTGTTTATTAAGCTCACAGCATGCCAAAAAAAAAAGTACTCTGTATATGTAATTGAAAGGGGGTTTAAAGTTGTGTCTGTTTTCTCATGTGTATTGTTTTTTTTGTAAAGGTGGCAGAAAATAGTGACACAATTATTGTTTGGCAATGTAGGGACCTTTGAAGAGGAATTTCTTCCAGTTATTGTACCGGTACATGTTTTAATTGACCTGTACCACTTCCCAGAGGGCAGAAGGTTTGTGATCTGGAAAGGCGGGTGATGGGAGCAAAATTCTCAAGTGAGAAAAGAGGGCAGCCAAAGATCTTTTGTACTCTGAGGAAATGCTCTTCCGACAGCATGAGTGATAATTCCTATCTAAACTTTTAATTAAAAACAGCATCAAAAACCTTCCCAACTCAAATGCATCTTCATACTGCATAAATTTTAATGTCACGTTTATTGTTTTAGTATTTGACGGCTAATGTGTAAAATCTAATTGATTTGCATTAGGAATGTTTGGAGATTATAAAAGATTGGTTGAACTGGGTAGTTTGATAAAATTTAGGAGGAGTTCTCAAAACAATGGAACTTGAATCAACAACAAATGTGAGAGATTTCAAACAAAGTTTTTTTCATGTTGGCACTTGAAAACAATCAACAGTATGGCCAATGAATCTTTAAAAAGGATCGAGTTCATTTGGTTGATGGATTTATTTTAAAGAAATAGTCTTGTTTCAGCTTTATTTTAAAGTCTACGAAAAGTCTGCGTGTGTTAAGAACAAGCACAATTGTTTGGGCTTCAGCTTGACATCTCTTAAAGCAGGGGTCACCAACCTATTTGAAACTGAGAGCTACTTCAAGGGCACTGAGTAATGCAAAGGGCTACCATTTGGATGATACACGGCTGAAATAACAAAGTTACACAGTGTACCTTTTATATATATTTTATATTATTTTTAATGATATTCTATGTGAAGACACTGATTGTTAATGATCCATCACAATAATTATTTCAGTATGATTAAACAAGGTAGGAAACAAATAGATTTCAATATAATTCATTTTCAAAGGATCATTTCCACAACAATTTTGCAGGAAGTCTTTAAATTTTTACTACCCACCAACAGTTATCAAATCATAAACTCTGAAGCATGTTTGTACAAATGATCAATTATGTAAGATTTAACAAAAATCTACTCTTTTCAAAATAAGGATGGTGCGACTGTGCGTCGCCACAGTCGCACCACAAATGAGACGCACACAGTTTTCTTTCAGGTTAGTAAAAGAGGACTCTTCCTCCCATTCACTGTGAAAATGATAAGTTTTCTTCCTTGTTTCTGCCATGTTTTTGTGGGTAGAAAACGTGTTCCAACCTCCAACCCATACTACATCAGAGTTCGTATATTAAACTTTTTTCGTGCTATACATTTTTTTTTTTTACGTTTTTATGTATTCGTTTTTAAATTTACACCACAGTAAATGAAATTCAGAAACAATAGCAACACGATTAAATAAAAATTGTAGACCTAGCTAATTCGTGATTAGTGCTTTTTTTAGAACTGGCCTGCGGGCGACTGATGCGGTCCGTGCGGTCGACCTGGTGCCCGCAGGCACCGGGTTGGTGACCCCCGATTTAAAGAATGTTAGCTTGATTGAAATTTAAAGCTGTGGAGTAGAATACGCTACTATTTAAATAGTAGTCTCCGACACATTGGATACTCGTCCCGGGGGAGGGATCTCTCTTTCGTGTCTGTCTCCATGAGGTTTATTATTTTTTTTCCCCCACTGATGGGTTTTTCCATACCGTGAAGGAATGTCCAAGGGCTGGAATGTGCTAAAATTGTTTAGCTAGATTTTGTTAGTTAGCTTTTGGCTGTATGTTTGTTTATACATTTAACCATACACATAAAATTGAATTGAAAAATGTATTGAAAATATATTTTAAAAGTCTTACTCGAGCCAAATCTCTAACACACTCTAATCTCTGACGCAATGAGCATGAGGACGTTTTTTAAATCAAAAGTGTTCTTCTGCAAAAATTATAAGAAAACTTCTATTCTCTTTTCCTTGTACCGAAACAATAAGTGGTTGAGTGACTAATGCGGGGGTGCCCAATCGGTCGACCACGGTCGACCGGTAGATCGCGGACTGGTACCGAGTCGACCGCGAGACGTGTTGAAAAAAAATTAAAAAAAAATATTTTATGACTTTTTTTTTTTTTTAATGACAGAAAGTCAGTGTTGCCAATTTAGCGACTTTGACGCTAAATTTAGCGACCATTCAGTCACTCAGAAAAGCGATTAGCGACAACCTAGCGCCATTCATGTGTTATAAAGCGCTTTCACCCACGTGACTAAAACCCTGAAGTCGGCAAGGATCAGAATGAAACTATCAAAGCAGTATTTTTTTTTTTTTACTTCTCCACCAGTCAAGCTACAGTTGACTGGTGGAGAAGATTTTTATTCAATTATAAATCATTTATTTTCAAACAATCCCGATTTGATGCCTGCAATTCACTCCAAGTTTCCACTCAGCTGCCGATCTGAAGGCTAATAAAGGAGTAGATGCATGCTTGCGGGTTGATGACGTCATGTGAGAATTTAATCAGCTGTAGTTTTTCTAAATACATTTTCTAAATGGCTGTGGGTCAGGAGAAACAACTCAGGACCGATATTAGTTTTAATACAGGCTGGAAATATCTGTGGGGTTTTGCAATGTTCCCGTGGGACTGGTCAATTTCAAGAGGTTTGCTACTTGAAAGTAGATCTTGGGACAAAAAAGGTTGGGCACCCTTGATCTAATGCATGATTGTCTACAAGTCTGGACCAGATCACTCACAAGTTTTCATAAAGAGTTTTACCATCAGTCATTAAATAAAATTTAAAAGTCTACATAGCGTGTTGATTCAAATCTTATTCTCTTGCAAAGCTTTCAGCTTTTCAGCAATATTCATCCCTCCTTTGTAAAATAAAAAAAATGACTTCCCCTATACCAGTTGCTGACTGCAAGTCATAATTTCTCTTTCCACCTCACTTTGTCTAGTCTCTAATCCACCAAGATGTTCTATCTCTAATTGCTCTCTTTCTCCTCTACTCCTCTCAGTTTTTTCTCTATCATTTTGCTAATAATTTTCTCTCCTGGACTTGTATTTGCTTCTCTATTACCCCCTCCACCTGCTTTACTCTTCCTTCCTCCTTCCCAGGCTCCAGGTGATGTATGGTCCCTGTCAGGATGAGGATCAATGGGATGCCGGTTGTTTTAATTTAGCCTGGGAGCCCAGCAGATCCAGATCCTCTGTGTCACATAAGAGCGATAGCGGTGGCCTTTCTCCGCTCTTCTTTAACTCCCCTCCCTTTGTCCTCTTTTGCTTGCCGCATTGATCACACTGTACTTCTGTTGGACAGTGTTTGGTAGAGACCTATGCCATGAGGTCGCTTCTCCTCTTAGCGATAACATACTCCAGATTTCCACATTGAGACGCTCCACAAACAAAAATGGCTGACTTGGATGTGCTAAAACTGACCTAAAGAGATTAAAATGACCAACATCATGTGACATAATTACTTATGTCACCACCCACCCCATAGGATGACAAGTAATTGATGGGTTGTAAGGTAAAAGGTTGGATAGGCTTCATTTGAGCCGTGATCTGTCGCTCATCAGCCACATTTTTCCTGACTGTTCCTCCCTTCATTCTGTCCTATATAATTTTCCTCCCTTTCATCTTTTCCCCTCCATTGCTACCCATACAAATCAACTACCCTAATATTCCCTACTGCCGGGCCTGAGCGATAGCCGACATGCAATGCTCGCATCACGGGCTAAAGTAATTAAAGTGCCTGCTTTGAAACAAAAGAATGGCTACAGAGCTCCTTTGGAGAAAATGAAAGAAATGGAAAGAGAAAGGAAAAAAAAGCAACCAGAGAGGAAGGTTCCGGCACAATAATTTCCTTGATGAGAAATGTGCTGTACACATGGGTCATGTTTTATTAGGTTTCTGACAAAAGTTTTTCTGACAAAAAAGGCCACAGTCATTTGGCTTTTATTAGAGTCATCATAGCAAACACAAAAAATACAATATATAGTGAATAATTGGGAGGGATAAAGAATAAATGCCTGTGGCATTCTTTCTCAAATGAAAACCTGACCTCAATTTAAACCCAAAGCTTTGGAAAATAACCAGGAACCCAGGCAACCATTTTGTTAACCGGAATAATTTAGTCATATGTTCAAGTTAAACAGACTAAAACTTTGCCATTACCATCTCAATTGATCGTTGAGTCATAACATATTATTCCAAAAAGGTGAAAGTTTGTTCAACAGTTGGTGAACTCAGTTATGGGAATTCTTTGCCAAGACACTCTGGCGATTGCGGCACGACTACTACTGGTGTCAGCATCGCCGTGATGAATGTGCAGTCCACAAAGAGGCCCTGCAGCAGTCCCATACACCATTCCTGCAACAACGGAATGGTGTCTCCATCGTCTCTTCTTCATCGGCTGAAGAAAAATTGGAGAGGGTGGCTGTTGACATTGAAGATCCCTTCCCAAAGACAGACCAGGAAAACACGTATGTCCTGTATGTGAAGGACTACTTTACAAAGAGGCCAGAAGCTTATGCGTTGCCAGACCAAGAGGCAGAAACAGTGACTGATGCTCTTCTGGATGGCATGTTTGGCAATGGGTTTGGGACAGACATATTCCAGTGGTCTTGATGGCTTATCGTTCGGAAGTGCAGAGCTCCACAAACTGCACACCAGCTCTGCTGGCGATGTCCCTGGATCAGTGTACGCCAGATAGCTCCAGGAACGAATGGAAGTTGTCCATGCTTTTGCTCAGGATCAGCTAAAAAAAAATGGCACGAAGCAAAAACAGAACTATGACCCCAGGACCAAAGGAAGAGACTTTAGGGCTGGAGAATGCACATAGGCTTACATACCCAAATGGAAGGAGGGGGCTGCCCAGAATTTGACAGCCACTGGGATGGTCCATGCAGGGTGCTGGAGCGGGTTATTGAGGTGGTTTAAAGGGAAACCGGACCTCCACCGGAACAGATTAGCACCATACCAAGGGCAAGCTGTTCTGTCATTAACCATCTTCATGTCTTCCTTCACTGTATCCATGAACCTCCTCTTTGGTAATCCTCTAGGCCTCTTTCCTGGTGGTTCCAAACCCAGCATCCTTCTGGGACCATGTCCAAACCATCTCAGTCTGGCCTCTCTCACTTTATCTCCAAAACCTCTGACATGTGCTGTTCCCCTGATATACTCATTTCTAATCAGGTCCATCCTGGTCACTCCCAGAGAGATCCTTAGCATCTTCATCTCTGCTACCTCCATCTCTGTTTCCTGTCTTTTCCCCAGTGCCACTGTCTCACCTCTGTGAAGCTGGCCTCTCTTAAAAAAATATAAACAAAAATAAACAAAAAACATGTCAATTGTTAGTGCTGCGTTTGTGCTGTTTTGTGGTGTAAAAATGTTAATTTGTGCTATTTTAGTGTTTTAAATATTTATGATCCTTTTATAGGTCAATCTGTGGTCATCCAACCCCTAGTTTTGCTTAAAAAAGTGAGAAAACTTCTAAAAATGGTGTCAATCGTTTGTGCTACGTTTGTGCTGTAAAAATTTTTGTTTGTTAGTTTTTTTTAATTCAAGAAATACGATTTGAACAATGACGTCATCAAAAATGACGACGCCCAGAAATAAAATAAGGTCTGTACAACATTCATCGTCCACCAAGTTTACGTCCACATCATACAGTTTCCCTTTCATTTTAGCTGAAACTCTTCTATCACACATCACACCTGATACTTTTCTCTACCGTTCCAGCCTGCCTGCAAAGGCTTCTTCACCTCTTTTCCACACTACATTGCTCTGGACTGTTGATCCTAAGTACTTAAAATCTTCCACCTTCTTTATCTCTTCTCCCTGTAACCTCAGGAACAGAAGTTGTATGAAACTTCACAAACTGGTTGGTTTGTCAAAGCCAATACCGCTGCAAATGGTATTTTAATCTGTTAAAACTTAGTAATTACTGCTAAAAAATACATGACCTACACAAACTTGTAACCGTATGATCCAATGCTTTCGAAACTTTGTGAACACACGAATATCCGACAAAAGACTTAAAAACTCTTCCATGAAAGATATAGCAAACATGATTATTGAACAAAGCCTTACTGAGTTTAATGATTTCAAAACTCTATAACAAAATTAATTGAAAACAAATGTTAAATGACATTTTACAAATTTTGCTTTTGAAACTCCACCAAAATACTTAGCAAATACATGAACATTCGACAAATGTTTCGCACATCACTTTCAAAATGTAGTGAACTTTAGTAAATACACAAATACTCAATAAAATGTTAATAATAAGAATGTTTTGAGCACTTTGTAGTTTTTATATTAATATTTATTATTCTTTGGTGCTAGATTGTTTTTTTCAAAGACTTTTTTAATAACCCTCACCCCCTTTTTTTTTTTCTCAAATGGTTCGACCCACCGGTATATATCTGCCCTTTTACTCATTGTTAGCTATTCATAGTATAATTCCTGCTGGTAGATCCTCTTGCAAGTTGTTTCCTCCCGTTTCTATAATCAATTGTATTCATCCCTCAAATGGGGATATTTCTGTGTTGCATTGCCCTTGTGCAGAAATGCCCTCACATAAGCCTTCGATACCAGATATTTCTGTCCTTAAATAACAGGTCAGACAATACACTCTAGACTTTCACATTTTGCATCTCATAAAATGTCATTTAAATTGTTAACTGTTTTAAACCCGTTAGGTTTATCAGGTTCTGCATCGGCACCGATCATGGTAGAGGGACATGGTACATCCGTATCCCTTCTAGTTTTTGTGACTCAAAGTCTGGTGTCTCTTCTTTGATCCAGCTGGAGTAAATGTATGAAAGTCATGTTGATGGTTTCTGAAATTGTATGTTGTCTTTTAAGTGGTAGTCAGTGGCATTCACTTTACAGGCTCACTTTGTTGTCTCAGAAAGACATTTAATAACTGTTCTCAAGTTAATAAATTCTCTATGGCCTCAGGAATATTCTCTGATGAATGTACAAAGTCCGTATTTTTGGAATGATAATTCTATATGTTTGTTTTCAGTCAAAGGTTTTTAAATGTATACACACACAAGCTTTGCAAACATAGCAAAAAAAGATGATAAACACACGAACATTCGATGAAAGACTTAAAAACTCTTCCATGAAAGATATAGCAAACATGATTATTGAACAAAGCCTTACTAGTTTAATGATTTCAAAACTCTTTAACAAAATGAATTGAAAACAAATATTAAATGACATTTTACGAATTTTGCTTTTGAAACTCCACAAAAAAACATAGCAAATACATGAACAAATGTTCATGTATTCGACAAATGTTTCATACATCACTTTCAAAATGTAGTGAACTTTAGTAAATACACAAATACTCAAATTTTTTTTTTTTTACCAATAATAATGTTCTGAGCAGTTTGCAATTTCATATTAATATTTATTATTCTTTGGCGCTAGACTGTTTTGTTTTACAGACTTTTCAATCCCGCCCCCTTTTTTTTCTCAAATGGTTCGACCCACCGGTATATATCTGCCCTTTTACTCATTGTTAGCTATTCATAGTATAATTCCTGCTGGTAGATCCTCTTGCAAGTTGTTTCCTCCCGTTTCTATAATCAATTGTATTCATCCCTCAAATGGGGATATTTCTGTGTTGCATTGCCCTTGTGCAGAAATGCCCTCACATAAGCCTTCGATACCAGATATTTCTGTCCTTAAATAACAGGTCAGACAATACACTCTAGACTTTGACATTTTGTATCTCATAAAATGTCATTTAAATTGTTAACTGTTTTAAACCCGTTAGGTTTATCAGGTTCTGCATCGGCACTGATCATGGTAGAGGGACATGGTACATCTGTATCCCTTCTAGTTGTTGTGACCCAAAGTCTGGTGTCTCTTCTTTGATCCAGCTGGAGTAAATGTATTAGTCACGTTGATGGTTTCTGAAATTCTATGTTGTCTTTTGAGTGGTAGTCAGTGGCATTCACTCTACTTTACAGGCTCACTTTGTTGTCTCAGAAAGACATTTAATAACTGTTCTCAAGTTAATAAATTCTCTTTGTCCTCAGGAATATTCTCTGATGAATTTACAAAGTCTGTAATTTTGGAATGATGATTCTCTGTGTTTTTTTTTTTCAGTTAAAGGTTTTTAAATGTGTACACACATTAAGCTTTGCAAACCTAGCAAAAAAAGATATGATAAACACATGAACATTCGACGAAAGTTTGTGATGCTCGTTTTGGTCTTTTTTTGACCCCTCCAAGTTTTCACAAATGGTCTGACCCACTGGTTTGAATGTTAGCCATTCACAGATTCATGCTAGTAGCTATGTGAGTTGTGACCCACAATATGTTCATTCGGTCTTTGATGCTGCTGGATTACGTATCAAAGTAAAGTTGAAGGATTCCAATTATCTATATTGTTTGTTTAATGATGGTTGAACAAACAGTTGGCCACTTTATTGTCTGAGAATGGTATTTAATTACTGTCCCAAAGAATATGTCCTTATAAATTTACAAGGTCTGCTTTTTGAAGTGATGATTGTCATTGTTTTTTGATAAATTAAATGCCTTTAACAAGTACCCACCTTATGTCATTGTGTCATTGGTGCAATTGGAGTAAATGTGTCAAAGTCACGTTTAAGGATTCCAATCATCTACATTGTTTGTTACGGTAGTTGATAACTGTCGTCAAGAATATTCTTTCATGAATATGCAACAGTCTTTTTTTTTTCGAAGTATTTTTGATTTTGCACGCCAATTTCCTTGTCTTTTTTATCCGGTAGCTTCGATGTCCATCAGGACTTGCAGTGTTTGTGAGAGGATTACTGGCATAATGTGAAAAATATCCAAGTTAATGTTAAATTAATGTTGATTGAGACTCTTATGACTCAAACAAGGTGTTGTTTTGTTGTCGTAACTATTTTTAACACTAATGTTGCTACACTTTCAATATTTACAGTGTACATTTTGCTAAACGGCATTTTCACTTGTATTTTATACATGTTATATTTCATATGTGTTTTGATACATATTTAATTTAGTGAAAAGTAACTTAAAAATAGAAACGCCTTTAAGATAAAAATATGGTGATAACACCTTATCAGTTTTTGATATCGAATTGTTTCCAAAGTTTTTTAAGCAAGTTCGTAAAGCAAGTACTCTTCCAGTACTTTTTCTGTGGGCCTCAAAATTCGCAGTGCTTGTCAAAATGACTTTCAAAGAAAATCTCATCAGTGGAAAACTACGTTCAATAGAAACCTGTAATGTTTTATACCAAAATAATTTAATGAAAAAATACTTTGAAACTTTTGTCGGACATTTAAAAAATGGCAAGAAAAGAGCCTCCTACATTTAAAATTAAAGGGTGTACATTGTACAATATCCAAATCTTTGTTCATATGTTTTGACTGTCTATATCTTGCTCCCGATTGGTTGATACACAAAGAATACTTTCGACATATGGCAAGTGTCAATATATCTTTCTGAAACAAAAGTGTTTTCTGATCTAGAAAGAGCGCATGGCGATCACTCCCATTTTTTCTTCAAAGAGAATGTGTTTGAAGCGCCTTTCAGAAATTAGTTTCTCAAGAAAATTTGCATTTAATCTTGGACATTGAAGGAATCCATATTTGTTACGAATGTTCGTGTTTGCAGATCTTGTTTTGTTTTAAGAATTGGGTACATGGGTTTAAATGACACACTTAGGGTTTGGGGTAAGGATTTGGACGGGGGCTGTGATTTCTGTGGGGAGATGAACGGCGTTGAATTTAGCCATATGTAATTTTTATTGAACTATTGATTATACTTCTTGATATATTCAAGGTATATTTCTGTGTTTTATAAAGTTCGTCAATAAGAATTTTCATTTGCTGAAACAAAATGCAGTTCTGAATTACTGGTTTTTGCTAAAAATCTGCACTTTGTGTCCACACTTTTTCTGTTTAGTGTGGCTTTTACTTCCCAAGTTTCACTGATACAGTGAATTTTATCTGACGTAGAGTCGGACCAGTAACTTTATCCTCACTCTCGCTTGAAGAAAAATAATGCAAGCTTAACAGGAAGATCATTTGCGTTTAGTTAAGATCTCATTTATGTCCATTAGTAGATTGTTTAAAATGGAAGATATTCTTAGGAGCCTCTCTGAATGAAATCTTTTTTTATTTTTTTTTTAAAGGAACACAGTTTTATTTTTGGCATTTAACATTTAAATCAGGTTGAAAATGATTTGTTAAGGTGTCATCAATAAAACCTCAAGTTCAAGTATCTTTTTGAAACAAATGTTGCAAGACCTCTTTTAATATTCACTGCATAGGGTGTTCTATTCTATCGTTACTATTATCGTTTCTATCCTTCTACCGTTTAGATGTTTGAAGAGCGTTTTGCCTTACAGACGTTTGAAAGAATCATTGTAATAGAATATTTGTGAGTCAGTGTCAAGAATCTATGTTGATCACAAATGTTCGTGTTTTGGAAAACTCTTTCTGAGACGATTGATTATTGCAAAATTTCTTCGGTCTTTAACGGCATTCCTATTTTTTGTAAACGTGGAGTGTGGTGGTGACTCTAACTTACATGACCATCTCTCGCTGATGCAATAGTACATTTTGCCTGATTTCTTTGTTAATTCTTCTGAAAAAATTTTAGGTTGTGTAAGCTTAACACTAAAATATTTGCTTTTGTTAAGATCTTTTAGATGGTCCAGAACGCACAGTTCCAAGTTTAGTTGGTACTTTGTAACTTGGTTAAGTTTTTTGAATACGCTGGAAAATGGTTGGTTAAAGAATGCTCAATAAAGTGTAGAACTTCATTATTTTTAATGTTTTCTTGTCCCAGATAGACATTTTCTCAATGTGTTGAGCGCATGGATAGTCCCCTTTTATCTTTTCAGAAAAATGATTTGAATTGCAAAATCTTCTAGATATGAAAAAATATGTAACAGTATATGTGGGTCATTCTCAAGAGTCCATCTTGATCAAAATGCTCGCTACAGACACAAGTTGTGATTATAGATTTTTTTTTTTACAACTGCTGTGGCAACTCTTTCTTATCTGGCCACTTCTGACAGATGCAAGAGTATATTTTACCTGATGTAGTTATTAATTCTTTTGAAAATATATGATTGACATTTTATGATTGTCTTTATGTAATGTATGCATCAATCTATTTTATAGTTTTCTATAATGATAGAATGTACTTTTTCTTTAGTCTTGTTTCTATGGAGAAGCGGCACAAAAGTGAACATGTGCACACTTTTATCCGTGCCTGATGATAAGGTAGTACTTGAAAAGTCGAAAGGCTAAATGATACTGTAAATGTTTTCATTCAGCTTTTTGCACAGCATGAGAATACATTTACTCGAACACATTAATCAAAATCAGGTACAACATCTTGGAGAAATATCACATCAATACAACATGCTTCGGATTATTGTATCTTCTACTATCAAAGCTATAATTTTTGATGTACTGTATGCTACCCTAAAAGTGGACATACTCCCAGAATTGTCTGGAATTAAATGATCTAGAATTATCTCACGAATGTCATCTTGAATAAGAACCACATGAACAGTTGGCTCTTTAGTTGTAAGAAAATATATACCGTAAATAATAATACTTTTAGCTACAAAAGTAGTTTCACCAAAAGTGTATTATGAGACGCGCCACTTTATTGACACAGAAGTATAATATTTACAAAGCATACTTCTGATAACTAAAACTGATGTATTGGTCTTAATTCCTAAGAGAATTCAGCATGTTGTGATATCAGTAAGAGTTTATCAATACCAGTGTCCGACCGATCGCAGTTGCTCAAGTAGATCGGCTGAAGCAAGATCTGCAATGAGCAAAAATTGTATTTGTTGACCACTTGTCGACCATATTTACAGAGTGCAATCCTGTAGACCTGTAGCCCCAAATAACATTTTGCCAACAGGGCATGAGTAACATTCTCTCTGCCGCTATTGCGCTCTGGTATGTCTGGTATCGTTCTTACCACGTCGTACTAAAAACACCAACAAGTTCAGTTTTTACATAGCAGGAAATTCCAAGAAACGCGTATTATTTTCAGTCAGACAAGAAAGGAAAGTAGAGAGAATGAAAAAGAATTATTCTGCCTGCAAGATGCGCCACCCCAGGAAATTGCCTCCAGACCACAGCAGTGCACCTGTAACTAACAGTCAGCACAATGTTGACGTGTGGTGCTCAAGCATTTTTTCGTACACTTCCATCTCCCTACCCTGAGCCACATTGCCCCCACTAGGTCATCATTACTACCTTTGTAAAGGCCATTGTATTTCATTTAGAGCAGGAAAAAAAAAGATGCTTGCAGAATCTTCACAGAGGAAATGTTTCTCCTGCTGTTTTTGCCCAAAGGCATGGAAGTGTTTGACTGCAGACAAGCAGACCACCTAGAGCAATGCTGACAGCAAAAGAGTTTTAAAAGAAAGAAATTGTTTGCAAGAGTAATGAGGAAAATTTTGTATTTTCAAAATGACATTAGATTTTCATAGAATAGAACAATCTTGTATTTCTATTTTTCTCTTCAGAAAAATTACCAAATCTGGGTCAGTAGAAAATGTATCTTTTGTTATCCCTACTTGAAAAACTGGAATAAATTAGAATAGTCTATAATTCAACCACTGCATGTGGTCTCTGTTTTCTATTCTCACCCTGTAAGAAATATTGCTGCAGTTGTCAATAATGAAGTGGCGCCTGCCAGCTAGTTCAGGCAAACAAGTTGAGCTGATGTGCCGCACCCCATGTAATTTGCCTCAAAATTTTATGCCAATATCAAACACACCCATCCAATCTGGCTGTTTTTTTTAGACAGCACAATTCCTTGCTGTTTGCTTCATGCCACTGCTGCCATAACAAAAGAATAGAAGTGAACTTCTTGTATGAAGAATACTTTGTTCGGTCTTCAAGTTGGAGTTGTTCAAACTTGTCTAGACATGCATTTGTACAAAGATGTATGACCACTGAGCATCATACTTTATTCGGTTTAACAAGCTACTCAAGTACCTCACTGTCCTGAACACAATTGATCAAAATTCTCGTCCGACCTAAAGAGTCCACTGAGTCCAAAGAGCACCCCGGACAGAGCTAGGCCTCCTGACTAGCTTGTCTAGTTTCCTTGTATCACACCTTGTTATTTATTCCTCTACAGCAGCTTGCCACTTCATAGAAAGTTGCTAATGCAGCAATGGCCTCATAAAAGGTCTTTAGCAATGGTTCGTACGGAAAGGCACCAATAGGTCACCAATGTTATCTAACTAGTTCAATTTTAAAAAACAATTACCCAGGTGTTCGCAACAAGTTCAAGTCTCTAGGTGTTAAACGTTGAGGTCAGAGTGGCGTTTTACCTGAAACACTATCTTTGTTTTGTTGGCATTGATGCTGAGGTTATTGAGTTTGCACTAGTCAACAAAGACCTTGACCGCCTTCTTGTATTTTTGAGCATTACCTTCAAATATACATCTAAGAATGGCTGTTTAATTAGAGAACTTCTTCTTGTGGCACATGTTTGACTCATAGCACAAGTCTGATGTGCATAGAATGAGAAGGGAAAAGGAGAGAATACTGTGCCTTGTAGAGCTCCTATGCTGCAAGACTATCTGATAAGACACAATGTTGGAGCCTCACAGACTGTTATCTGATGGTCAGATAGTCCATGCAGTCAGGTTGTTGTCGAACCTGGTAAATGTAGCTGTCTGAATGGAGTTGAAAGCATTGGAGAAGTAAAACAACACGACTCATGACACTCAGGCTTTTTAAGGTGTGCTCTTAGTGCACAGCAGTGATCCATGCACTAAGTAAGATGACAACATCATCCATTTCAATGTCATTTTCTGCTTGCGGCTTCCTCAGGTGTTGGAAGTGTTTCAGGATTAGCCTGTCAATGGACTTCATCAAATCAAATGTTAAAGCTACAAGTCTAAAGTGGTTGGGTACAGTTGGTCTTTAAACGTTCCTGTTCTGTGGAAACCACCTTGAGACTCGGGACTTGATTTGCATAATCCTGAAGAGGATCAGATGCCTTTTGGACCGGTAGCATCCATAGGAGTTTGTAGCTCTCATCTGATACTCTGTGATGTTGAGTTATGCTTATGAGGAGTGCATTTGGTGAAGGGATGTTGAGTACGCATTGGTGCTGGGGTGATAATGGGTCCCGAATCAAATCTGTTGAAAAACAGATGCAGATAATTTGCCCACTATTAACCTCGCCTCCCCAGGCCTTCTACTTTGCCAGTGTTAAATCCAGAGAGGATTTTTGGGCATCTAAAGGCCTCCCTTATTAGCAAAGCAGTTCCAAAGCAAACAAACATATAGTCAATGGAGTGGCTGCTCCTTTTGTGGCATGTAAAATGTGTGGAATTGGTCAGAGTAATCCTTGTAGAGACTCAATTTTGAAATTCAAAATGTGCTTAACCATTGATTTCCTTTGCATTTCTTTTTGCTATAGTTCTCAAGGGTTGCCAGCAAATCCGGTTTTATTTACGTCATTTTTATGCTCAACATGATTTATACATGTTTTATTTGAAAAGTTGATACGACTATAATTATAAAAGTTCAAGCTGTCAGACTTGATAAGAGTCTAAAATTAAACACACTGATCAGTGATACACTCTAGATTACTTGGGCAAAGTCTTGGTAAATCATCCATTAGAGAACAATTCTGCACTGGAGTGCTTGCTATTTTGTACTTGAGGTGGCTTCTCCTAATGTGTAATCAAAATCCTGCTCTATACATCCCAAACACAGTTGGTCCTCTAGGGCTTCTTCATAGATTGACTCCAGCACCCAAAAGCAAGAAGAAACTATTCCACATTCTTCCTCCCAGCAGCAGTTAAAATGAAAACCGGCACTGCTCCCATTAGACCACAATCACACACACACACAAAAACTGGTAATAATTTATCTTTTTTTTTTTAAAAAAAAAAATCTATCAATAAATGAGGTCTGTGAGGTTTGCATGTTGTTCTATGTGTGACTTTTGTATCAACTTTCTAAGTTAATCCCAAGAGATGCACGTTGAACAGACTTATACCAGTTAGAATCTCAAGATAACGGCTTTGACTGAGATGAAGTACCCACCTACTTTAAAAGAAGAAATAATTCAGAATATTTTAACTTTCAGGAAAAAAAATTGAACTTTCCAAAGTTTAATAAAAAAAGATGAATACAAAAAGTTTTTTTTTTTAATTTCTGGAAGGGGGGTCTCTTATGCATCTTACTGGGTGGGTGGGTGGGTGGGAGGGATGGCTCAGCCTCGAGGTCCCAGAATCTGGATGAGTCCAGGCCTGGGTTGCGTGTGTCTCTGTGTCCCCCATTCCAGTCTTTCGGGGTTGATGAGGATCTGTTTGCCCTAATAAGCTCATGGTTCACATTGACAGCATGGATGTACTTTCACTCACACTTTATACCATGCTGTTAACTGTCCGCTATGTTCCTTGCTCCCAACCAACATTATTATAGCTCGAGTTACATGGGTTTGTGTTCTATATAATTTGTTATAGAAGGTTTTGTTGTGTGTGTCAGCTTTAACCTCATGCTTGTACTTTTTTTAACAAAAAAAAAAAAAATTGTAAAAAGTTTGCAAATTGACCTTGTAAATCAAATCTTCCAAATTTTACATAAAGGTAGGATTTTCTTTGCTTTTCGTTACCAATATTGTGAAGTGCCATGGCAAATCTTGACTTTGAACATTGAAAAACGAATTAAACAGGAATAGTCTTTCACATCATTCTACGGGGGAAAAAAAGTTTTAAAAAATGGGCTCATCAATGTAATCTCAGCAACAGGGATCTTGGCTTCTGCATGGTTCAGAGAACTCTCTCCAACCAGCCAAGAATCAGTGATTTTAGCTGCCGAGAGAGCCAACAAGATCCTTTCTCTGCCTTGTTATCTAAATGTCCTCCTCTGAGTTTGCTGATTAAAAGGTGTTCCATTTAAAGTGGCTTTCTCTTCTCTCTCTTCCCCCCATTATTTTGTATTTTCCTCTCGTTCATTCATGTTCAGTTTTCCTCTTCCTAAATTCTGTCCTTTTTTAAGCTTCACTTTCCTAAGAGCATCCAACCATGGTCTCAGACATTCGCATACAGTTGAGCTAGACATTTACAACATAACCACAAACAGGAGAAAAGAGAGGGAGATATTTTGTTTTTATACAGCTCTATTTTAATTATATGTAGAAGCTGTGGCTTCGAAGGAGTTCCTCCGCCTGTTGCTGCATCAGAAAAATGTAATGATGGAGCGGATGAAGGAATTATATCCACAAATCCGTAACTATATTTCAATAATTTTGTTCTGGTAAAAACGGAGACCAATGCAACTTTATCATGGAATAAAGAGCTGAACATCTCGGACAAGAATGTAGGCTGCAGTAAAGTAGCAGACCAGACATAGAGAATAAAAAAATAAAAGACATTCTTCCACATGAGCACAGAGCAGTAAATGGGGCAAATTGATTCTGTCTCATGCGTATTAATAACACCCAGACTCTCTTTAATTTCAGGGGAAACGCTTCAGAATCACATTACCCGCTCTCTGTAATCCATTTCAGGCCCTCCAGACCCCAGGTCATGTTTCCTAATTTAGTTCCAAATCTCTGCACTGAGGACCAGGCATAGCTACGGCAACAACATCACTTTCTGAATGAGACCCTGGCATCACAGGCGAGTTAGGGAGAGGAGGAGCCGAGTATAAAACGGAGCCATGATGCTTCATTAATGTGGTACTTGCGGCTAATTTTTCTCCGCTTTAACTAGGTCTGCCTACAATTTTCCTTTGTAGCCTTTTGTCTCCCCTTATTACGTGCCTGTCTAAAACGGTGACACCCTATCATCAAATTCTCTTCCATTTCCTCTGTTTTTCAATCCCAGAAATGCCATAAAATTACCCACACCTATGGTCACCAGCTGTAGGGGTTCAATCAGGGGTTGCCACTGATTGATAGAAACTTTTGTAAATACACTGAGCTCCTAATTATTTTGCAGATGAGATTTTTCTGCAGAAGATTTACAGAAATGCAAGCCTGTGAAATGCAAGCCTATCTGCTGCTGTCTAATGTAATTTTAGCAGCTCTTCTCTTAGGGTGGCAAATTTGTCTGGGGGAATCCCTCATAATCATGCACGGCACAATTTGGGCTCTGACTTAGACACATACAGTATCTCTGTAAATGCTTACTTTTCTGGGGAGAAGGAAAGAATTTCATCAACCTTTTGCTGCTTACCACCAGTAAAGATTCTTTTCCAGATAGCAAGAAATATTGATCTACCCAATGATGTAATACAGCGTTCATGAGTTTTTTGTTATCGAGCTCAACCAACAAACTGACATCACAAAACAAAGTGCTTTCAGAAATCCAAAAACCCTGCTACAATACAATCCAGATAAACCAGAGTAATTATGTTGCTAACACTTAAATTCCATTTGCATCGGGATTTAGAACATCTCTAGAGGCCAGAAAAAAGGTCAATTTATACTTTACACTGTGCTGGAACAATTGACCACCGCCTCCTTGAAGCACATATTCAAAGGAAGCGTTTAGTCTTTATAGGACTGTAGAGCACATCTGATGTACAAAAAAATTTTTTTGTACATCAGCCCAACCTGTCTATAAACCGCATGTGCCCACATTGACACATGAGATATTTACGAAGAAAGACCAGCGGTACACAGAGAGAGTTTTTAAAGATTTAGTAATATATCTTAGCTTTGCTTTCTAAACTGTACCTGTGACGCGACAGTAACACAGCAGGAATATGGTAGCACAGCACTAACAGGGCTAGTTGAAACCCCTGTTACATGCCGGTAAAAATCACTGAGCGCCATCTGCCTCTTGTGCACTAAACCATGGAAGTCAGCTCTGTTTCCTTCTTCATCAGCCAGCTCGATTGTTTTTAACTTGAAAACTGCGTCATATGCGTTTCTTGCCTTTTTCATGAGGAGAGTCTGTTCATCATACAGACTCTCTAATTTTATTCGTGGACAAAGCCCAAAGTTACATTAAACTTGCATCTTCCTCGACACATATATTCCAGCTGTCTCACTCTTACTTTTCTGCTCGAGCGCCCCTGGCGGCCGTTAGAAAAAATGCATTAAAAAAAATGAAAGAATGAAAAAAATGCATAAATTAGCTGCATCATTGCATAAGCCACAGGGTTGAGAGCATGTGTCAAAAGTTGTAGCTTATCGTCCGAAAATTAAGGTACATGTATTTGCATTCATGAAGTGTTTTTCACAATTACTCTCGAGAGTAGTAAAGAAACTACAACATTACCTTTTTTTTTTTTTTTTTTTTTTTTTTTGAAGAAACATGTCCAACACTTCCAGGAATTGAGATCCTATCGAATAGCAATTTCTTTTTTTGCACAAGACATCATTCAACAAACTGGTATCTTTGACACATCAAACTGTCCTTGGACTCTTAGCTTCCAGATGGACCCATCACATGCTTATCTGTTGACAACATGCACGCTTCATCATTCTGACAATAATGTGAAGAGAGAGAAAAAAAGCATAGCCTGTCAAACAGATTAAACAAAGCAAAAGTCTTAACATATTTCACAATCAGTGATTCAAATAGAGGCTTAAGCTGGGTCCTAACTCCTATTTAAATCTGCAGATTGGTCTTCGTGATTAAGTACACTGTACAATGCGAGCAATGGTTTGTCGGAGAAAAAAACTGCATGTATAACTCATGCAGTTTAGGAGAACAATTGAAGCCTTACTAGTATGCTGGTTGATTCTCAATAATTACTTGTGCAAAATTACACACAAACAAGTGACACATACAGTACACCAATCTATTGGACAGCACAATGAGAGATTTATCTTTCCTAAGTGGGATATGTTTAACGTAGCCCCTTCGATCACAACTGGTTAGAATAGTATATTAAATTGCAGACTGTAGTTTCACAGCAATAAATTTTGACAATCAAATTTTTTTACAAAAGACAAAATCAACTCCTCAGCAGAAAAATCACCACATAGGTATAGGTTTTTAGTTAAACCCAGTCTAATTGAGGAGCTTTGTGGCAGATGCAAGGACCGAGAACAAACTTACATATGTACTGCCTGCAACCAGCTCGGATAGGTTCCAGTGACACCACTCAGAATAGGCGGTATAGAAGATGGACAAATGAACTTGAAAAGTTCAAATCAACTGTATGAGAGGGATCCAAATGAAAAAGTGAGGTTACAGGGAGAAGAGATAAAGAAGGTGGAAGATTTTAAGTATCTAGGATCAACAGTCCAGAGCAATGGAGAGTGTGGAAAAGAGGTGAAGAAGCGTGTTCAGGCAGGCTGGAACGGGTGGAGCAAAGTATCAGGTGTGATGTGTGATAGAAGAGTTTCAGCTAAAATGAAAGGAAAAGTGTACAAAACTGTGGTGAGACCGGTCATGCTGTTTGGTCTAGAAACAGTAGCCCCGAAGAAAAGACAGGAAGCAAAGATGGAGGTAGTAGAGATGAAGATGCTGAGGATCTCTCTGGGAGTGAGCAGGATGGACAGGATTAGAAATGAGTACATCAGGGGAACAGCACATGTTAGAGATTTTGGGTATAAAGTCAGAGAGGCCAGACTGAGATGGTTTGGACACGTGCAGAGAAGAGAGAGAGTACATAGGAAGAAGGATGCTGGATTTGGAACCACCAGGAAAGAGGACTAGAGGAAGACCAAAGAGGAAGTTCATGGACGGCCCAATTCTCTCATCTCCAGATGGTCTCTATTCTCTGTGCCTGTTACACCTGCCTCTCGTTTGTCCCTAGTCTTTACAAGTCGTGTTCTCCCTCACACTTACGTTGGATTGTCTGTAATGTTTCTCTTTTCTGTTATATCAGAATCAGAATCAGAATGCTTTTATTGCCATGTCAGTGAAAAACATCAGAGACTAGGAACTATCCTTTCCTTGGGACCCCAGCTCTAGCCATAGTCTCGAGCCGCCTACATTGCCACCTCTGGTCTCCAGCAACCATGGAGGTAGCCATGTTTAGCTACCTTCATGGTAGCTAAACATTTAGCAACCATGGAGGTAGCCATGTTTAGCTACCTCCATTGTTGCTAAACATGGAGGTAGGCAAACAGACTCGGATAGAGGCTTTTGTTTTAATGTCATGGCAATATCTGTACTTACTGATGACCTACGTTTTTGCCTGTGTATCACAAACAGACCCAGATTTTTTTAAACTAGTAATTGGTGTGAAATAAAATTGAGTTGAGGCACTTGGCTGGCACGATACTGGGAAGCTGTTTTTGTCATGAAGGTCATCATGTTAAATGTTGATATGTTGTTAAAGCCCATGTTGACTGGACTTGGACACATTTGCAACAAATGAACACTTATTAAAAGGAGGAAGCTACTAATTTAAAGCTCTATATTTTGTCTTTTCATATTTTACAATCTCTCATTCTATGTCATCATTGATCCTAATTTGTTTAAGTTGCATGCTGTCATCTCTTTAGATGACCTCTATCATCTGTGTGCCTGGCTGCTCTGATCTAAGCCCATGGGCTTTTCTTTGGTACAGCTGGTTGGCCACTACTCATTGTGACATGAACATTTTCATGACATTTCCATTCCCGATTGCAAAACAACAGGGTAAATGTTAAAAGAAGAGATATGATGGTCAAGAAAAGCAAAAATGAAAAAGATTATAAGAGATATATCAATTTGAGAGTGGATTGATAGAGAGTATGACCAAATTTGTGTAACAAAACTCTACAAAAACTTTGAAATTCCCTGTTTTTTCTCAGGTTTACCATCAAAACATTCAACACATTCGAAGATGCTTGCTGCTTTCTAATGTCAAAGACAACTTGAGCATTAATATGCCACTGGGGAGGCATGAGATTTATGTAGAAGGCATTTGTGCTCCTAACACTCCCCCAACTGGAGTGCACTGAGCCACCTAATACATAGCACACCAGTGAAGAAAGCATTTTAAAAGGAAAAAAAGGGGGTTCCTATGTCGTCAGGGCAACCAACGTAAGACCAGACAGATTAATAAACAATAAAAAAAGAAACCAGACAGAAAAATTGTTGCAATTGTTCCGATCATAAATGATCTGTCATAATGCTGTCCAGTGGTTTTATGTTGTACGACCACCGGGACAAATAGCGGTGTCATTGATCTGTCATTGGACAAGTTGTAAAGAGGCATCATTTAACGATGGCCTCTAAAGCATTTGATTGCTTCTTATGACCTGCATCGAGCAACTCAGAGACCCTATATATCACCCAGAGAATATTACAAAGACTGGAGGACACTAGCTTGTGTATGCTAGGTTTTATCATAAACAGAAAGGTAAGAAGAGCTATCCTTCAAAGTAACACAATGCCAAAGCTTTAGAGGTTAAAACTTTTTAAAACTTATGCAAACCTTTCTAAAGCAAGTCGAGGGAAATTAAGAAATATAATAGAAATAAAATTTTGAGATTTGCATTTTATAAACTCAGTACTAACCGTCTTTTTTTTTTTTAATACAAAAAGTTAAAGCAAAGTCATCCATTCTGTAATAATCATCAAATCTTCTTCTTGACCAAATTGGTATTCCCGACTGAGGTATCTCGGGGTCTTGTATCTCGGGGTCTTCAGAGCACTTTCTGACAGAGAAGTGTCTCTCTCACCAGCTTGTGTAGCGCAACATCAATACTCAAGAAGTGGGACACTTGTCATTGGTTTGGACTTTCATAGAACTCATATATCATCCTTGTGACTGAAGACAGAATGATGGTGCAGAGAAAATGGAGGGCAGTAGAGGCTGTTTGCTGAGACGGAGTGTGCAGGATACCTCATAAAATATGTTTTCATTATCTGTTTTATTTAAATAAGTAATATCATGTATCGGAGGAACAGGTAAGCATGATCCTACTATGGATGAAGTGGAAGAAACTGAAACAATAGCATGTTTTTTGGGGTTTTTTTGGTATCTTAAAATATGAATAACTACTTAAAAATGTTTTTTGCCTCCGGACTTTTGCACAAGTACCGTCGCTGAAGGACATTGACTTAATAAAACAGGCAACTGGGATGATTATACCATGTGGAGGAGGCTCAGGTAGACAGCACCTGCATTAGCCTTACAGAAATCACATTAACAGCTGTTCAAGGTTGACTCGGTTATTCCTTTTCAAGCTAAAAAAACCTAAAGATTAGTCACTGCTGTGCTGCTTCACTTGCACATGTTCACATCAAGAACAAATTATTAATAACCCTACATTCATCCCATGTGTTGTTTCCTTTTTTTTCAATGAGAAACAAACAAAACACAAGCTGTTGTGATTATTCTTAAATTTCAAATGTTCGGAGAGCAAAACTCTCTCAGTAAGTTGGGTAGCTCATTGTGTTCTCTTAATAAACTGATTTCAAGCTCCAATTTTTTGCTATAACAGAGTTGCTGATGAAGCAGGACCACCACCAGCTGCTGCAGGACGCACAGTACCGAGCCAAGAGAAGGCTGGAAAGACAAATTCGTGTGTATGGGCACACATTGCACAGTTTTAAACAGCAAGGAGAATCAAATCAGAGCAAACTAAAACAGGTCCAATTCGATAAGAGTAAAATTCCAAAGTCTAATATAAACTCGGGTTGCAGAGCCTGGGCTTCTCTTTAATCCAAGGTAAAAGGCATGATTGGTTTTTGCTAAAAGGAGCAAAATAAATAGGAAAAATTAACAATTTTAGTAGTCTAATTTCTGGCGACACATGAGAGTAGTTTTATTAAATTGAGAAAAAAAAATGGCTACCTACTTCCAATTGGAAACTGCTGCTTGGTTGAACACTTGGTTCCACTTTTATTTACATCTTGCTCTGAAGGTTTTTAAATCTTTTTTTTACGTATTCTATTGATCCCTCACCAAGGAAATTTGTGTGCTGCACTACTACACCACAGTAGGCTGCCACGACGGCGCCAATGGTGGGAGAAACTGGGGGTTAGATGTCTTTTCCAAGGACCTTAACGAACCCACGAACTTCCAGTTAACTTCCGGTCCGCGGGCAAACGCTCTACCACTGAGCCATGGTCTCACTAACCCTTCAGCTGACATTAAAACCAGAAACAGTAATGTTTGGCATTTAACTAAGCTTATTCACGTCACTTAAATGACCATAATCAAATTGATTTTATGATTTGGTGTTGACTTGTCAGTGTAATGGTCAAGTGCGAGGAGTCCAAGTATTTAGAAGTATTGTTCACTGATCTCAGTGCAGCGTCCTCAACAATAAGAACACTATTGTTTTGTTGTTGTGAAAAAACACCTGACCCAGAAGACAGTAGAAGTCCACAAACTTTAACTTTTTTCAATGAATCCCCCATAATCCAAAAGTAAAATCACAGAAACAAAAAGACTGTAGCATTTCTAATCAAATTTGTAAAAGAAAAAAAAAAAAAGGGTATGGGAAAGTATGAAATGTCAGTTTTTAAAAAATGTATTTATTTTCTAGCATATCACTAATAAGTGCCCAATTGTTTGTATTCTTAAATAATGCTGCAAAATTCTATTTAGTTTCGGTTGAGATATTTTTTTTCCCCATTGGTTGTTTAAAAATGAATTTTTCTGTGACGTAGATACTAACATTATTAACCTGTTTATCTCTCGAATTCACTCTCACCCATTGTCAGGAATATTCTGTTCCATTGTCATCCGCTTATCCAGGCTGCATCCTCTAGCTCACTGTGGATTTCTCAACGTGTTCCCCAGCCATCTGTGGGGCATAGTCTCTGCAGGGGACTCAGGGTCTGCCTCTGGATCTCTGGCCCGGTGGGACGTCCTTAAAACACCTCACCAGCGAGGCGTTCGGGAGGCATCCTAACCAGATGCCCAAACCTTCCCATCTGGCTTCTCTCGACTCAGAGGAGCAACGGCTCTACTCAAAGGTCCTCCTGGAGGGCAGAGCTCCTCCCTGCAACATTGACTCCTTTTTTTGTTCAATTCCACGCCCTTAATTTATTAAATGTATTTAATCTTTTTATTGTAATCAAATCTAGTTGTTTCTTGCAGTGAACTTTTTTTTTCTTCCGCTATCATAGACCCTTTTTTAATCTCATCTTTTTTTTAACCCATTTAATAATTTGAATACATTAGGGAACCTGCAACCGTTTCCAGTTCTTCTACCATTTACAAATTCATATATAAAATATGGGCTTCAGTAATGGTGCTAGATAAAACTAATCAAAAGGCTGTTTAAATGCATATCAGGTTGTTACATCACAAAGTGCTAGATGGATAAAATGCTGATGTTTAATTAAATTCTTACTTAATGTCAAACTTTTTAATTAGGGCACAGATAGTCAAATCATGGGCTGTTTTATGTGATGTACAAACTTAAAAAAAATATTATTTCAAGTTGGCATAAATCAGAACAAAATAACTATGGAATGCGTGGCAAGTTGTTTTAAGGTGAAGGGTGAGATTTTAAATAAGGATACAGTATGAGTAAATAACTGAAAATGTTGGGTTAAATTTTTTTAACTTAGAGTCTACAACTTTGTCAAAATTGGTTTAAAGTGTAATCGGGAAATAAGTGTTTGTTGACATTAAATTTACATCCATCGGAGAAGAAAATGTGTAAAGAGACGGTGGCTCTGTAGTTAAAGCGTTTGCCACGGAACAGAAGTTAACCAGAAGTTTGTGGGTTTGCATCCCACTGAGTTTACGTCTAGAGTCTTTGGAGAAGACACCTAACCCCCGTTTCCCCACCATTGGTGCCGTCATAGACGACAGCCTGCTGCGGTGTGATGCAGCACACGAATCTCCCGGTGAAAAATGAATTAAGTATATAAAATAAAAGCAACACAAAGACAACATCAAGGGAACTGGTTGTACACTTGTAAGAATTTTGATAGAGTGAATAGTTGCAAGAAGAGATTCTAAACAGTTCGAGAGGTATCCTAACCAGATGCCCGAACCAACCCATCTGGCTTCTCTCGACCTGAAGAGGAACAAGTCTACTTTGAGCTCCTCCCTGATGGCAGAGTTCCTCACTCCATTTCTGAGATAGAGTCCAGCCACCAGGCGAAGGAAGCGCATTTTGGCCACTAATATTCATGATCTCGTTCTTTTGGTCACCACCCATAGTTGGTGATCAGAGGTGAGAGTAACAACGTTGATCTACTGGTAAATTGAGAGCTTATTGGCTCAGCTCTTTCTTCACCACGATGGACCAATCCAGTATATTGCGGGGGCCGCACCAATCCATCTGTCATCTCCTGCTCCATCCTACCCCACTCATGGACAAGACTAAGAAAGACTTAAACTCCTCCACTTGGGACAGAACCTTGTCTAAACACCCGTTCCTGGCTTGCAGGGACAGGGTTTTACCCTTTTTGGGCGAGGACCATAATCTCGTATTTTGAGGCGCCGATTCCCATCATGGCCATGATCAAAGGTGTCAGAGGTTAATATTTTTATATAGTTTATCAAGATAAAATGATTAAATAAAACAGTAAAATCTAAGTATCCTTTAAAGAATAACTATGATGTATATCTGACACTGACATTATTAAATCAAGTCAAGCACCACTTTATTTTTCTTTACAGGGGTCGCCACAGCAAGTCAATTTCTTCCATCTAACCCTATCTGCTGAATCGTCTTCAGTCACACCAACTATCTTCTCGTCTTTCTTCACTGCGTTGATGAACCTCCTCTTTGGTCTTACTTGAGTCCTCTTTCCTGGTGGTTCCAAATCCAGCATCCTTCTTCCTATGTACTCTCTCTCTCTCCTCTGTACATGCCCAAACCATCTCAGTCTGGCCTCTCGGACTTTATCTTCAAAACCTCTAACATGTGCTGTTCCTCTGATATACTCATTTCTACTCCTGTCCATTCTGGTCACTCCCAAAGAGATCCTCAGCATCTTCATCTATGCTACCTCTATCTCTGTTTCCTGTCTTTTTCTCATTGCCACTGTTTCTAGACAAAACAGCATGGCTGGTCTCGTCACGGTTTTGTACACTTTCCCTTTCATTCTAGCTGAAACTCTTCTATCACACATCGCATCTGATACTTTCTTCCACCCGTTCCGGCCTGCCTTCACACGCTTCTTCACCTCTTTTCCACACTCTCCATTGCTCTGGACTGTTGATCCGAAATACTTAAAATCTTCCACCTTCTTCTGAAGATTTATGTAATTATTACAAGTAAGACGTGTATGGATTTGCAAACATTACGACAACTAGCAGCAGAGAGATTGATTAAATTATTTGATAAAACAAAATCAAAAGGTGGTCTCTGTGCTGTTTGGAGCCTTTTTTCTTAATCCTTACTTAGAAACTAAAAATCCTCCTACACTTTTTATACAATACTGTGATTTTTTTTTATATTGCCTTACAGAAGCATTACACACGTACTGTTTAATTTTATCCTCAGGTCAGTAAAATTTGGAAAATATTATCACAATTTTTAATAAAAGTTAATGATTCTTCTGCAATGTTCCTTTTTTTTTTACTTTCCCCTCAATAATTACACAAACTTGGATTTTTTTTAATGTTTTATGAAATTTAGTAGTTTTGTTTTTTGTGAAATCTAACTTTCTTTTTTCTTGTTTTCAGCCTCAAGAGAAAGTGCTTTTCCTAATTCTTTAAAGATTAATGGAGTCCTTGGAAAACATTTGTTTTGGTAAAGGAAGAGAACTTAATAAGGACAGATTGAACACGTTAATCCCCACATTAATCACTTGAATGCAACAAATGTTAGCACAAATACAGAGTTTGATATTTTCTCTCTTTTTAAAAAATTAAACCATATTTTCATACTGCAACGGAGGAAAAAAACACACATTTTTTGTTTCATTTTTATAAAAGTTTGATGGAAGATTCTATTGAATTTGAAAAAAAAAAAAAAAAAAAACTAAATAATGAGGACACTGCATTGGTCCGTTGCGGCAAAGAAAAAGCTGACCTGAAAAACAAGGCTCTCAATTTACCAGTCAATTGCAGATACAAATGGCAGAAATGAGCTTCCTCCGCAGGGTGGCTAGGCTCTCACTCAGAGATAGAGTGAGGAGGTCCACCATCAGGGAGAAGCTCGGAGTAGAGCCATTGCTCCTCCGGTTTGAGAAAAGCCAGATGGGGTGGTTAGGGCATCTAGTCAGGATGCCTCCCGAACGCCTCGTTGGTGAGTTTTTTCAGGCACGTCCTAGTGGGATGCGATCCACGGGCAGAACCCAGAGTCGCTGGAGAGACTATGTCTCACAGCTGGCCGGGGAGCACCTTGGGATCTTCCCTGGTGAGTTGAGGGATGCAGCTGGGGTAAGAGAAGGTCAATAAGAAGTCAATTTCTTATTACCGGACCACAATTTAATCGAACAGCTAATTAATTTGCTTCTGATGAAAACACAGAACTAAAGATTTATTTGATCATACTCTAATAATCACTCATGGGGAAGTTATGTTTGCTGCATTGCACCGGAGTAGGCAGCCTATGACGGCGCCGATGGTGGGAAAAGCTGAGGGTTAGGCGTCTTCCCCAGGGACACATACTGTAGGTATGGACTTAGCGGCAACTCTTCGGTTCAAAAATGGCAATTTTACCACTGAGCGATACCTCCTGTTATGATGGCATTGTTCCACAATTATACAGTAGCTATCCATTTTTTGTTTTTTTAGGTAATCTAAAACCAATTTTACACATAGGACATAGCATATGATTTTAATTTGTGAAATTTTACAGTTCGTTTGCTAGTTTACTGCAAAAGCAGCAAGTTTAAATGACAAACTCACGATAACATTTGATCCAGTCTACTCAAACGCACACAAAATTCTGGTTACAAAACTCCACCCAGCGATGACTTAAATTACAATTTTTTTTCTTAACCTCAGAGTCTTGTTATTGTTTTCATACATACTAGATACCAGTGGTGGAACGTAACGAAGTAAATATACTTTGTTACTGTACTTAAGTAAAAAAAATGTGTATCTGTACTTTACTTAAATAAAATTTAAGACCAGTACTTTTACTTTACTACATTTTTAGAGCAAATATCTGTACTTTTACTTCACTACTTTTTAAAAGTGTGTTTTACATTTTTTGTTACATTTTCGTTCAGGAATTTGAAAAATACACAGGTTTTTTTGTGCATCTTGAAGCCGCATCGCCAAAATCAAAAGGAGCAGTTGATCGGGAGAAGAAGTAATGAATCGAGAAACATTTTCCGCATTCATTCAGCGCCAAAAACCTAACATCAAATATAGTACAAATTAAAAAGAGTCAGAAGATCGTTGTTCGTTGTGTTTACTTCTAAATAAAAAGTTGAGCCATCATTACACAGAGCAGGGGCGGATCTAGAATTTTCCAAAGGGGGGTGGGGCTTTGACAAAGCTAATAAGTGACTGGGGGCCTCCCCCCCAAAACATTTTAAAAAATAAGTGTCATTTTCCTCCATTTTGGCGGCCCATTCAGTGGCTCTTCTAGGGGATAGCTTGACTTGTCTCCTTTCCTTTTATTTTATTTATTTACTTTTTTTGTGGACCAAAAGAGGCGGGAGAGGGGGGTCACACCCCTGCAGAGTAATTTATCCTGGTTACCATGGTGACACCCTATATCAAAAAAATAATATTTGAATTATGATCGAATACTTTTACTTTTTACTTAAAAAGTACAATTTACACCAACTACTGTACTTTTGTACTTTTACTTAAGTAGATTTTTTTATTGGTACTTTTACTTAAGTAAATTTTTTGCCTATTTATCTGTACTTTTACTTAAGTACAAAAAGCGAGTACTTCATCCACCACTGATAGATACACACAAACTAGCAATCTGTTTCACATCTACCATGACAGAAAAATTACAGAGATAGGTTTAAGTTGTGAAACACCTCCAGGACAGGTTATGGTTACAAATGCAGAAAAATACAAGACAGTGTAGGAATCCATTGCTGTGTTGTTGTGAATTAGGTGTACTTGGCACTGAGAGGTTCTTTGAGTGGGATCAAATAATAAGTCCTTACCCTCAGGGTAGATATAAGGTCCTTGAATGGATCCTGCTTTTATCTCAGTCCACTCTGTTTGGCATGAAGCCTCACGGGTGAACGAAGGGATGAAAAGTAGCTGAAGTGAGATTGAGACATTCTGTGTATGCTGATGTGTTAAGTCGATTTCTCGGTAGCTTAGAGAAGCGAAGGAAATCTCGTCAAAAATTCATTTTTCTGTTATGGAATTCTTGTGAGATTTCAGCATGGATGATTGTCGTGTGACTGTGTTTAAAAACACAATGCATGCAGTAATGAGAAGAATGTAAGCATATTTTGAGTTTACGCTAAACGCTTAATTTGTGACATAAGTCCATAAAAAAAAATAATAAATAAATAAATAAACTAGCACAGCAGGTTATTTGTGGAATTGAAAACATCTTAATTCAAGCAAAAAAAAAGAGCCTGTAGTGTTGCGTAATTCATTTAACAAGAGATTATTTCACACGGTTAGCCCGTACGACTAGCTGGTCGAGTTGATGAACACTTGCTACAACTTAAACTATAATTTTACAAATAGTCAAATAGGCCTACCCCCAGCAGGTTTTTATCCTGGCTGGTTAAAAATAAGAGGTAGTATATACCTTGAGTGTGAAGCGGCCAGGATGGGAATTAGCGCCTCCAAATCCGAGACCATGGTCCTCGCCCGGAAAAGGGTGGAATGCCCCCTGCGGGTCAGGGACAGGGTCCTGCCCCAAGTGGAGGAGTTTAAGTATCTCAGGGTCTTGTTCACGAGTGGGGGAAGGATGGAGCGGGAGATCGACAGGCGGATCGGTGGGGCGTCAGCAATAACTAGGACGCTGCATCGGTCTGTCGTGGTAAAGAGAGAGCTGAGCCGAAAAGCAAAGCTCTCGATTTACAAGTTGATCTACTGTATGTTGCCACCCTCACCTATGCTCACCAGCTGTGGATGGTGACCGAAAGAATGAGATGGCGGATACAAGCAGCCGAAATGAGCTTTTTCCGCAGGGTGGCAAGGCTCTTACTCAGAGATCGGGTGAGGAGCTCTGCCATCCGGGAGGAGCTTGGTGTCAAGCCGCTTTCCTGCAGGTCGAGAGGAGCCAGATGGGGTGGTTCGAGCATCTGGTCAGGATGCCCTTCGAGCGCCCCGAGGTGTTTCGGGCACATTCCACTGGGAGGAGACCAAGAGGTAGACCCCAGACCCGCTGGAGAGACTATGCCTCACAGCTGGCCGGGGAACGACTTGGGATGCTTCCGGGTGAGCTGGAGGATGCAGCCGGGGTGAGAGAGGCCTGGGCTACCCGTTTGGGGCTGTCGCTGCCGCGACCCGACCCCGGAACAAGCGGAAGATGACGGAACGGAATACACCTTGAAGCGGTCCTATTACGGGGCAACATATCGGGACAAAAAACCTCACACACACTCCTTCCCGGGGGAATTTTCCAAGTGACTAACACACCTAATACACGTTTATGGAAAAAAGCTGGAGTACCTGAAGAAAACCCACGTATTCACAGGAAGAACATGCAAACTCCACACAGAGAGGCTAGCATAACGAGCCTCGCTCCACTGGGACTAGAACCCTGACTTTCTCACTGTGAGGCCAAAGTGCTAACTATCTGTACGACGCAATCGTAGGTCAAACAGATTCACGTGGCCATAAGAAAGTCGGTAGTTTTAGTGTCCATCACTAATACTATCAATCCCATCAAAAGCAATAGTATTTACAACTATGTGAACTTTTTTTTTTTTAACTGTACTATATTGATCCCTTATTTGGGGACATTCCTGTCCTGCATTGCACCACAGCAGGCAGCACCCAGGGACATCTTGACATGGGCCCAGTTGGAATTGAACTGGCTTCTCTCGGTCAAAAGACAGACATTCTACAACTGAGCCAATGCCTCTCCCAACTTGAGTAGTTGAAAAGATAGGGTAAAAATAAAATGATGGTGGAAAAGTAACTACCATCAATTTTCTTTAAAAAAATTGTATCAGAGGAAATAGTTCAATAAATAAATTGTTATTATGATGAAAACCCCAAACTGAAATAGGGTAGCATTATAGTATCAAATTTTGTATATAATAACTTACTGTAACATCTTCTGCTTCATCCATGATCAGGTCGCAGGGGCAGCAGCCGTGACTTCCCTCAGCCCACCACATCTTCAAGCTCATTGGAGAGGACCCTGAGGCAATCCATATCCAGCTGTGAAACATTGTTACTCCAGCAGGTCCTCACTCCTCATGTGGGTCTCCGTTTAGTGGGGCGTGCCCGGAATACCTCACCATCAAGGCGTTTGGAAAGCATCCTATCTTTAACCATCCCATCTGGTCAGTCTCAACTCAGAGGAGCAATGATTGAACTACAACCCCCTATGGATTGGCAAACACACATAGGGTTAACTATGTCTGAGCAAGAGGCCGGCCACCCTGCTTATTTCCAACCATTTGATTCTTGATCTTGCTCTATAGGTCACCATCCACAGCTGATGAGGGCTGGAACCTAAATTGGCTGGTATATTGAAAGCTTTGTTTTTTTGCTCAACTATTTCTTCACCACAACAGACAGGTGCAGGATCCTAATTAATGAGTGCCCCACCCATACACCTGTTGATCTTAGATTCAGGCCCTGTCCACACTTAGCTGGGTATCTGGTACAACAAATATATTTGTATTTGTTTTTGCAAGTCATTCACACGAACCTGTAGGTTTTTTTCACTCAAAACAGTAATTTTTTGAAAATTCTGACCAAAGTGAAGATTTTGGAAAACTCCATTTTTGGGTTTGCGTGTGGACATGCATGTTGTAGTTCCCTCAACCACCACCAGAGGGAGGCAGGGACCATCTCACCTTTCCCCCAATTCTACCTGATTGGACCACCTGCACGTAATCTCTCTGCTGCTTATTTAAAAGCAGCCTCACCAGCATTCCTTGTCGGGTCTTCATGCCTTCCAGCTAGGGATGGTAAATCCGAAGCCCCATGAACCATCGAGTAATTTCGAACCAATTTCCTCAAATAGACCTAAAGATTCGAATCTTTCGAGCTCACAAAGAGCTCCATCTGCGGGCTGCGGGATGTAAAGAAAAATCCAGTAGAAAAAAAGAAAGATGAATAATACGCTCCAAGTCTCAAGTCATTAGAAAAGTGGTTAAGATTCCGCGAGGTTTTCTGCTTCCTATTCTTTGCTAATATTTTTTCACCGGTGTCATACAGTAGTTACGTATGTCGATACTGTATGTTAATTTAAATTTTACTCTCCCAAAACAAATAAAAGAAATATTCCACTCTGTTCATTTAAATTATGACTCTGTGTTTAATAAAACACAGACTGACCACACCGCGCGCTCCTGTCATCAATATGAATCATTAAAGAGAACTGAGCCTTTGTTCAGTGGTCCCAAACCACCGGGCCGCGGACCGGTACCGGGCCGCACAGACAGAAGAAATAACTTCCATTATTTCCATTTGGTTTTTATTCCATAATTCATCTTCGAGATAAAGATGTTTTAATTTGAAAAGTCACCGGATTTTCTTCCTTACGTCCGTCAATCACTCACCATTGATACATCATTCCATTAAATTTAAACCTCTAACACCGGTAAAATGAGAACACACTTCAGGTCAAGATGGGACTGTCTGGTTCCAGCAAAACAAACTCAACTCTGACTGATCTAGTCTTACTGTGAATAATCTAACTAGTATTTTTATTCACTTTGTTTTTGTGATGTCTTTTATTTTGAAGGTATGTTTACCGTTACCATAACAACCAGAGTACGTTCGAGCAGAGAGAATGTTTCAATGTTATAAAGACGCTGCTAATAAATTTTCTCTTTAAGACAAAGTGGAATTAAGTTTGTTATTGCTTAAAAAGCCAGTTTTAGGCTGGTCTTTAGTTTTTCTGCTACACCTTTAGACCAGTCCGTGAAATTATTGTCAGACACTGAACCAGTCTGAGGTGCAGAAAAGGTTGGGAACCAGTCCCTCAGAGGACTGAAAAACTTAAAGTATGGAAAAAAAAACTGCGGACCAACATTAAAGAAGCAGACACTAACATTTGGGGTAAATGTGAGCAGGGCTTTGTGACGCCCACCCACACAACGAAAACAATCTCATTATTAGAAAAAAACTGAAATAAGACAAACTCAAACAAATGTTTTATCCACAAATTTTATTTCATAATTTTTTATTTAAATATAGAATTTTTTCCACGGTGTTAGGCTTCAGTCTGCTCCTCTTTTAGTTTACAACCTCTCCAGCTTTGGAGAAGACCCGCTCGCAGGGCACCGCTCGCAGGGCACCGCTCGCAGGGCACCGCTCGCAGGGCACCGAGGTGTTGCTGGCATATGCAGATAGTACTTGGCCAGTTTATACAAATTGGGATACACAGCTTCCCTCGATGCCCAGTACTGGAGCGGGTCTTCACCTCTGGAGAGATGGGGCTCTGCCACAGATATCGCTGGACCTCCACCGTCGCGTTCGCCGAGGCGCAATTTATTCGCTGGGTTTCACCCAAAAAGAAAAATGAATTTAGTTTGTAAAGCCATATAAGATGAGGTCATGTTGCTGATCAGAAGCACCAACCCGGCTGTCCAGAAGATCCTCTGTAGAAGAGGAACCCGGTTGTGACTAATAAAGCAGAATGGATTTTAACACCAGAAAAATAAATCTAAATGAAATAAAGTTTGTGATAGCTTACCTGGATGTAGAAGAATCTCTTCTTTCTGTTCTTCTTCTGCCCACATTTCCTGAATGAATCTCTTTTATATCTTCCTGCTGATTGAACAACTCCGCCCAGTTCGAATCACCAGCGAGCTACTCGAAACCTGATCTCAGGTACGAGCAGACTCCGAGCTCTGGTCACGTGGTTGGAAGGTTTGCTTGCCCTGCTCGAAGCAAAACTCGCGGGACTTTTTTTTCATTCTGCTCGATACTACTCGAGTAGGGCTGCTCGAGCTGGCCATCCCTACTTCCAGCCCTGGCTGACTACCGACCCAACGGATATCCTTTGGAACTGATATTAACTCTTTGAAAACCATTTTGATCCATTTTGACATCTGTTTCTTTGCTTACAGCCTTGCAGATCCTTGGTTTAATAAATCTTGTTTGATGTCCTGCATTTGGGTCCTCCTCCTTCCACATCACAACAATGCATAATTGATGTTTTGTGTTTTTAAACATCACTACCTGCGGCACTTAATGCATAAACGTCATTTGTGTGCGTCCTTGTTTTTAATATTAAACAGTGGGCAGCATAAATCCTCTGCAAAAAACGCTCTTTTCTTTCTTTTTTTTTCCAACTGCTCTTGCTTATTGATGAAGAAGGAAAATGTATTGCTGTCGGCTATTACCCACCACATAAGCCTTCCTAGCTCAGAGCTTATGTTTAGATAAATACTGCCAACTACTGGTCTGGCATGCTTATAACGACACTCAGAAGTATATTTATACAAATCCGTGTGGATGTGGTGACCAAAGAGTTTCAGCTAAAATGAAAGGGAAAGTGTACAAAACCCTGGTGAGACCGGCCATGCTGTTTGGTCTAGAGATGGTGCCACTGAGGAAAAGACAGGAAACAGTAATGGAAGTAGCAGAGATGAAGATGCTGAGGATCTCTCTGGGAGTGACCAGGATGGACAGGATTAGACATGAGTATATCAGGGGAACAGCACATGTTAGAAAGAGGACTAGAAGAAGGCCAAAGAGGAGGTACATGGATACAGTGAAGGAAGACATGAAGATAGTTGGTGTGACCGAAGAGGATGCAACAGTTAGGGTTAGGTGGAAGAAACTGACTTGCTGTGGTGACCCCTGAAGGGAAATGCCGAAAGATGGAGAAGAAGTGTGGATGTGGTTATGTTGAAAACGATTACATGTGTACGTACACAAGAGTTTTTCTAAGACGAAGACAGTGGATATACCGTTTCAAAAATACCTGTTCACGTGTGGACATGGTCTCAGTCAACCTGCCCATTAAACTTTAAAAAAAAATACTAAATGTAAGAATTCAGAATAAAACGATCGGATATTCATCAATTTTGTTTAGTTGTATTAAGACGATATTTAACGATATCAAACACACCTTTTGTAAATATTCTGGGACTAAGTAAATTTTCTTCCTTCTTCTTTTTTGCAAAGTTTTTAAAATGTCACATCTCATCAATAACAAAATTTCTTCTTTAAGAACTTGTTCCTTGGCAACAAAAATGAACTAAACCTTCCCAGCTTAGTCAGCAGGGCAACCATCAACACACAGGCAGCTGAAAACAATGACTGAATATTATGAAGGAGGAATGGAGGTGTACACCCACATTTGGATTCATCATGACTGACCGCTGTTCGACATTTGGAGTTCAAAAGGTCAGCATAGCTGTCTCATTACACCTGGAACTAGAAGGTTGTGAGTGGGTGAATCACATCCCCCCTCTCTTCTCATTGGTCCTGTCAACATGTCTCCTATCACTGTCCTACAACTCCAGACAGTGCCCTTCTTAGTTTGTATTTCTCTTCACAATAAAAAAGTCACCGTTAAACATGGAGCATGTCCCTGGCATTGCTTCTCCAGACGTTACAAAATATGATCGAAGCTGTGGTGGATTCCATTAGCCAAAGCCTACAACTAAATTACGCCAGCGATTCGAGAAGCCCTTGGCAGTGTGGAGAGGCAATTCATTCTGACTAAATGTAGGTTGCCATGATATGTGTGGAGCGCTTTGCGGAGCCAAAAGAAGCTTCAATGAGTCCTTTACCTCAGTTCTGAATAAATCACCCTCAAAGTGTCAAAGACCACTTATGTTCCATCCCGGTTTTTATGACGGAGATGGAAACACTGAATCAACAGGGCCAGATTTTGGATGAGGGACAGTGAGGGCATTTCATATGAACAACGATCTAAAACGATTGTTGAAACGCTGTCTCAAAAGAGAAGTCTGACAGAGGTATACAAGCCAAAGACACGTGCCAAAACTGCAACACGGGCATTGGAAAGCATTCAGGGATCTAACGCCTGACAATACAGATTAGTTTAAAATGTCTGGTCAAGCTTTAGCAGATTTCTTTTTTTTTTTTTTCCGGAATATATATCTCATAACCTATTTTTTTTTTCTGCAAGAAAGACATTTATCTTCAATAAGTTTCCAGGATGTGAATTTTACTTCTCATGGCTCTACTCCTTTCTGGCCTGGTCCACTCTACCCTCTGTTCTAATCAATCTGCTGCTTTCCCAGTGTCCTCTTGGAGCAGCATGGCATCAGAGCCTGTGGGACAGAACCATCTGTCAGCCACAGAGGAGGGACAGCTAGACATGCCACAGCCATTAGAGCAATGGATTTCTCCTCTTTCCTGTTCTCAGGTAGAAAACTTACTTCTTTGCTTGCCAGCCGTACTTTTACTTTCTAGCAATGTCAAAGTCAGACATGTTATTCAACCCGCAGCCTGCTGAATGGAATATTCCCAAGGTAGTTAATTTTCCCAAATCCGGCCAGGTTCTGTGGAAACTAAAGTTTTTACTTTCCTTCAGCATATGTTTTGGTAGCATTTGGATTTTTTTTTGTTCCTGTTTAAATCCAATTCTCATATCTTATGCCTTGTGTAACTTTACAGAATGGGATGGACCGCTCACTGTGGTGATTTTGCTGATTCAACGTGCAAATAAAGCCTGAAAACCTAACGTTATACTCAGATTTTTTTCAAAAATCTCAAATTAATAAACTAGTCCACAACATGCTTTTGAAAAACAAAGGAAACCAAAGCCATTGCAGAATAACCCCCTCATTTCCAGAAATATTCTGGTTGCATATTCCCTTTGGTTCTCTAAAAGCTTCCCACACAGCAAAGGTTAATTGGTGGCTCTAGCTGACCAGAAAAATGAGTGTGACCATGCATGGTTGTTTGTCTCATTAAAGTCTCTGGGCCGGTATTTGTGATGGACTGGTATCCCATCCGGGCCACACACATGGCTAAACCTGTCATCCTGCATTGGCTTAAACAGTCGTATATAGAAAAAAGTTCTAGTATAAAATAAATAAGTTCCATAAAAAACAATCATCTAGTGTTAGGGAAGAATGCATGTGCAGAAGTTCAGAGGTCATGTGTCATCCAATTAGCATTGTTTGTGCAAAAAAACCAAAACAAACCAAAATAGTAAGGAAAAAAAACGTTCATATGAATCAAAGCAAATTAAAGATTTTCAAAAGACAGAAGTTAACAGTTGTTAAAGTAGAACAAAACGAAAGATTTCGGCTTGAATTTTTTTTTGTTCAGTTAAATCTGGAAACATTGTGGAAATTTAAAGCAATAGGTTTTTTTTGGGTTAGAAGTGTTTTTTTTTTGGAAAGAAGTTGGAACCACTGATCATCGTGCAGAACAACTAAAAAAAGAAATTTTTATATTATTGAAGCAGATTTTTTTCTGTAGGTCAGTTTTAGCTAAACTTAAAACAATCAAACCTCGTGATTCTTTAAATACTTCAAACTTGAGTTTAAAATTTCCATGATGAATATCGAACAGGGCTGGATGGTAGTCCAGTGGTTAGCACAAGGGCCTCATAGCAAGATGGCTGGGGTTCGAGTCCTGGAACACTGGCTTTTCCATGTGGATTTTGCATGTTACCCTGTGTATCGGTGGGTTTTCTTCGGGTACTCCGGTTTCCTACTACCCTCCAAAAACATAGATGTTAAGCTAATTGGACGCTACGAAACTGCACCTTGGAAGGAGTGGGTGTGTGGATGGTTTTGTGTGTGTGGCCCCATGACAGACTGGTGACCATTGTGTGGTGTGTCTTGGTCTCACCTTAAATCAGCCACGATAGGCTACGGCACCCACGACCTTGTCAGATATGACCGGTTCAGGAGATAAAATGGAAAAAAATTAACAGTCCGTGGGCGAACGCTCTAACCACTGACCCACCGTCTCCCCCAATTCATTGGTAACAATTGTTACAATTGTATTGTTTTTTTTTTAATGTTTATTGCTTATGTTTTGGTAACAAATGTATTGTTACCAATTCATTGGTAACAATACCACGTATTACCAACCTAATTAATCATTACTAATTCCATCACTATAATTGGTAATGATGACATATTTTTGATCCCACCATTCGTTTTTGGTTATTTTTAGGCTTGCACTGCAAAATGCTTTACCGTGAATAGTAGCAAAAAAAGTGAGGTTACAGGGAGAAGAGATAAAGAAGGTAGAAGATTTTAAGTATGTAGGCTCAACAGTCCAGAGCAATGGAGAGTTTGGAAAAAAGGTGAAGAAGCGTGTGCAGGCAGACTGGGACGGGTGGAGAAAAGAATCAGGTGTGATATGTGATAGAAGAGTTTCAGCTAAAATGAAAGGGAAAGTGTACAAAACTGTGGGGAGACCAACCATGCTGTTTGGTCTAGAGACAGTAGCACTGAGAAAAAGACAGGAAATACAGATGGAGGTAGCAGAGATGAAGATGCTGAGGATCTCTCTGGGAGTGACCAGGATGGACAGGATTAGAAACAAGTACATCAGGGGAACAGCATGTGTTAGAGGTTTTGAAGATAAAGTTCGAGAGGCCAGGCTGAGATGGTTTGGACATGTGTAGAGTAGAGAGAGAGAAAGAGTACATCGGCAGAAGGATGCTGGACTTGGAACCACCGGGAAAGAGGACTAGAGGAAGACCAAAGAGGAGGTTCATGGATACAGTGAAGGAAGACATGAAGATAGTTGGTGTGACCGAAGAAGATGCAGCAGTTTGGGTTAGATGGAAGAAACTGACTTGCTGTGGCGATCCCTTAAGGGATATGCCGAAAGAAGAAGAAGTAACAAAAAATATTTTAACATGAGTTTCATATTCGATTTCATTGTGCTTTTGTTTAAGCCAATAGAGATTAATCACAAAAAAAAGTTCTTGGATCATCTGCTTTGCTTAAAATGGAAAGTAAAGTTCTCCATGTTCCTGCCGTGTCACTATCTGTAAGCCATAGTAAGAATTTCTCTTGTTTTCTTTGCCTCAGCTATATTAAGCTTTCTAAACTTGCTGCTCTGAGCAGGAAATTACTTTAAAAATGTCACCTCCCAGCTGTGTCAGGGACAAACAATATTGTCGTTATAATAAAATGCCAAGCATAAAGGCACTTTGACCAGAGATTCCACGTGGTTTAAGCTGCTGTCGGAATTAAATCTATTACATCTTTTTGAATCCTTGTATTATTTATCACTAATCACATCATTATCACTATTTAATTACGACAAAGCCTAAAAGCAGAGTTACCAAAAGGCTCTTCCATCATTGGGATTCTTCTGTTGAGGGTCTCACAAGAACGCTTTTCTTGCTTTCTACTCCATCACAATGCCTTTTATCCTCCCGGCAGACTTTACTATTTCTTCCTCCTCTGACCTCTCACTCATCCCCTCTTCACTCTGTTGAGAAGGTTCCAGTTGGTGGCCTTTCTCCGGGGTGACTGATGGCAGCTCCATGGGCAGACTCATCCACACTTAATTACCCATAAGCCCTTTGGAGGGTCCATGTAGAGGGGAATGAGACATTGGCAATGCTTCATTCTCTTTTCCACTGGTTTCTCTGATTCCAGCAACACACAGCGGACTATTAAATCCCATCCAGAAGAAGAGAGGAAGATTTATGTAAGCTTAACTGCTGCTTACGGCTTATATAAATGTATATTTATATATAAATATATATCCTTTTTGAGGAAATAATCACTTTGACTTGACATTTCCCCTCCTTTAGTTCTTCCAACGCGACAGAACTTCAAATCCACAAAGCTGTTCTCTTTTACATTTTCAGACAGACCAGCGGGAGCTCTGATTGGTTCCAGTTCAGCTTCAGTGCTTCTGGGTAACAAAGTTTGTCATGCCTGACTCTCAGAGCCATGATCAGAAAACACGGGGCCGACAATCCATGTCCTTGAAGCAGCACATAGAAGACACCAAAGTCAGTTTGAAAATTTATTTTCATATAAAAAGACACTATGAAAACATTAGAGGACTACTTTGTACAATCTTATGTATAAAAAACAAAAATGAAGGAAAAGAGGGGGGGCGTTTCGGTATTAAATCAACTGGAATGTTGGACGGTTTTGAATACGTTTAACACTGAAGCGTCAAAGGCTGAGGAGCAGGGAGAAGGTGAACACGGATGGGTTTTCTTTAACTTCTACGAGGAAGTCGAGTTGCAAATTTGCAGTCTTGTCGAGTTTGGCAAGCTTTTAGCACTGAAAGGAAAACAACGGAACACAGTGACAAACATCGGAAAAAAAATCCTATTGTGTTAGAGTTAGCATGTTAGCAGGGAATTAGCGTAGAAATGAAAACAGGAAAAAAGCGGGATATTCGGAGTGTTTCTTCTCTGGACCAAGCAGCATCTCACCATTAGTGGAAACACAATCATCCAACAGAACAAAACCATAAACCTTTATTTTCCGCTCAATTTTTCAAAGACTCCTCCAATTTTCCTCAACCAGTTTAGTTTCATAGAGTAAAAAGAGCCAAGGAAACACCTATATAGCAGTATTTTTGGGCTGCTATATGGCTCAAAGAATGTAGGTCCTGAATCTCAAAGAAGGTTAGGTGAATGTGACCCAAGCTCAGCAACGTGGGATCAAACCAATCTAGCTCCTCAGAGAAAGGGCGAGCTGAAGGTTCGCCCATCAGCTGATTAGCTTGAAAGGTTAGAAGGGCGGCACTCTTGTCTCACCATCTGCGCTTTGCTGCTCCACCACCACATTAGGGATCTTTAAACAGATGGTTCGAGAGTTCCATTGGAAAATGTCAGGACAAATCATCATCCCTGGGTAATTACTGTTTTGAGCATGCCATTTTTTCTGGATTTTACCTATATCTTAATCTCTTCTTTTGCCCTTTCCTGCCTTTTGTCTATTTTTCTGCAGTTTCCACAGCTTCTTTGATGGTTCTTCATCTGATTCTTCTGTCCGTTAGATTAATGGCAGCTGCTTTGAATGTAGACAGCAGAGTTATTGAGCAAGCCGTCGAATTGATCGTGCACTTTGGCCTTTTTCTCTCAGAAAACAAGGAGGTAGTGGGTCGTCTTCTCATAAAAACAGCCACACTGATGTTTAAGGTCAAGTAGAAGTCATTCCCAGCTCTTTTTCAAAGTGACACCATGTTGACTTTTAACTTTACTTTCTATAACTCAGTGGCCACCATTTTTCTAAGTGTGTATAAGTGGGTTCATTTGCATGGAAGCCAACCTCACTGCTTTACCAGCGGAAGAGTCTGGTCGCCGTATGAGGCAACTCCATTTCAAAGGTGAGAAAAATCTGAGAAAACAAATTGTGGAGAGAACCAATCAGAAGAGGGTGGGGAGAACCAATCAGAAGAGGGTGGAGAGCTTTTCAACAGTGACCAGAAAGTGTACCGTGCGGAAGTAAATAAACCTCAGCTGTGAATATGAAGAAGGCAATGGCACGTACTGTAGGTAATGCAGTTTCAAAGACTCAATGTTGATTCTTATTGTTTCATATAGAATTTACTGCTGAATAAAACAAACTCCCGATTTGTGTCAGCGCCATCTTGCTTTTAGTTATTGGCTTGCGAATAATGTGGTGGAAGTAAACCATTTTCATTTTACATCTGAAATGAACTGCAGGGATCATGATGACCACACTGATACGGGTCAGTATGACAAATACAGAGGTATATCATTCTAGATTTCTAGCAAGGAATGGAAGCTAACGGACAAGAAGAAAGGCCATACAATACAGTTAATGAAAGGCATATTTTCGGGGCTTAATATTTAATTCCATCATGAAGCTCTTGAGCTCAGGTGGTATCTTGTTTAGCGATTGATCAGCTGATGAAGTTCAAGTTAGCAGCCATATCGATCAATACTCCAATCAAAGCAGCATATTTTAAGAGCTGAGATGAGCTCAATGTGGTTAGGAATTACCACATTTTCTCCTCTTGACATTGCGATGACTAATGATGGCTAAAACTAATCGAGACGTAATAATCTTCAAAGCAATGAGACCAAATGAGATGCTAACATCTGCCTGACCATCGTTGTCCTTTAGGTTTCTTGTTTATGAGTTCATTGGCTTTGGAATTTTGAGAAAAAGTTGTAATGAATCAATAGTAAGCAGCACAAGCACAAATCAAGACAGTTGGAAAATAGTTTTCATCTCTTTTTTTCATGAAACAGGAAGGGGGGAAGTGAACTGTAAAAAACACACAGTAAAACGTGTCAACACAGTGAATGTAAAAGGAACAAAATGGGCATAGTTTAACTAAAACCGGCAGAAACGATGGAGAATGGCACATCTCAGTGAACAGCTCTGTCTTCTTCTTCCCTTTTGATCTGCGTTTGAGAAATAAAACAAAGTAAAAACAAATTTTGTAATTCAATTGAAAAGGGAAAAGAAGGAAATGATATCAGGTTAGCCAGGTGGTGTGGAGGAGGGGACGAGAGGCTACCAGTGTGCGACACAATCGGAGATCTTTCCCTTTTTGCTATAAAAAGAAATAAACAGTGCAGAAATATTTTTATTTTCTCTCCCTCCCACGTGCTCTTACTCCCCCTCCCCCAAGTCAAACAATTAAAAGACATTTTCTTCTTCTCAAGAATAAAATCATGATTTTTTTTCTCAGAAATACCTTTTTATACTTTTTTTTCTTTAAAGTTCTTTTAAAAAGTGTCTCCAGTCACAGACATTGTCCAGTCTCTGTTCTTTCTTTTCAATAGTTTTTTTTTTTTTGCGAAAATATAGAGTAGAACAGTCTTTCCTTCACGTCTGTCCTCTGCAGCAGTAAACAAATACGGTATGGGATTAAGAGGCGGGAGCAGATTGTGTGTAAGAGTTTCACCAAAACCTGGAAAAAAACAAAAACGTGGACACGCCGCCTTTTACGAGTCCAGTATCTCTGTGTGCGTCTGTGTGTATTCTGTGAGCTCATGTACGTTAGCAAGTCTTCACACTTCAGTCTGGAAGTCTCCCTCTGATGAGTCCGGTGTGTTAGCTGAAGATGAGTCCCAGTTTTTATTGTGCAGTTCCAGACGGTCCTTCTGCTCCCCAGGCACGATGGACAGCTCGGGGGTCATGGTTTTGAAGCTGTCCCAAGAACTCTGGTCCTCTGGGGTGGACTTGTCCTGATAGAGAAGAGGGATGAAGGGGGAAGAAAGAATTTATCAAAGGTAGTATTTTTTTTTTTTTTACTACCTAAGTTAGCAATTTTATCTTTTTAATCTAATGCTAAATAAAATGCTGACGACATCTTGTTAGAAAAAAATACTTTCTTCATTCTTCATGACAAAATTACTTTTGCTGCATTGCACCGTACCCATAATGGCACCAATGGTAGGACTAACTGGAGTTTAGGTGTCTTCTGCAGGGACACGTAGGCATGAAGTCCTCGAGAATCGAACCGGAAACTCTTTGGTTCAAAGATGGCAATTCTACCGGTGAGCTATGCCCCCCCTCCTACCAGCTATTTGGAAATAATTCTTTCCAAGAAAGGGGATGCATCACTTTCATCTTCTAAAATATACATATTGATAGCCAGATAATTCAAACTTGATTTGAAATCTCAAAATAAAGTAATAAATGCTTCTTCTCTCTTTAAAAAAATAAAATCGGTCTACTTTGCGTTGTCTGTCCCAACCAATCACATCCCATCTATTTGTGTTCCTCATGACTTTTAAATTACATACTCGCAATTGTTAAGATTCAAAATGACATATTGTTAACACAGACTGAAGGTGTATGAACTAAAAACCTCGATGTTTGCTGTAAATAGATTTTTTGTTCTTCTGAGATGACATACTAGGCAGGGCAATCAAAAAAAGTAGAAGATGAAACCAAATATTCCCCATTATAGTAGTTTGAGTTTTTCTACCATTAAGGAGATCAGTTTGGTGTTAGATTAAATTACTTTCTTCAATTGAGTCGCTGTATTTGACGACTGAAGGAGAACCTTGACCACATTTTGAAAAAGACGAGCGTGTTAGTTGCTTCCGAGTTAACATTGAACTTCTACTGATTGTGAATGAGATCTGTCTTCCTTCTAAAAACCCAAATAAAGGACTATTGAACCTTCAGTAGTTAGAGTGAAATAATAATGGTACAACCAGTATTTCGTCCTTCTAATTTCTCAACCATGTCATCCAGTACACAATGGGAAAGGCCTAGAGCCCATTCCAGCAAATAACCAGGCATGAGGTGCCATGACTATTGTTTGAGGCAAAAATGACTGGGTAGAAGATTTGTTTATTTGGTTTCTATAATGAAGAGAAGCATGGATCATGCTGACAGGTTGACCTATCAGAGAGTCAAGGACTTGGTAAAATGTGCATGTGTCAAACACACCATAACACGCTTTTGCTAGACATGTTTAGGCTTTAGGATTTTGAACATATTTACTTACTCACGTATTTTCACATTTTCAGCTGTTTGAGATGTGATTGCACATTTTTACAATGTTGACCACATTTTTCTTTTTTTATTTTTATCATACTATATTTATCCCTCAAGGTGAAATTACTTTGCTGCATTGTACAGCAGCAGGCAGCCATGACAGCGCAAATGGTGGATACAACTATGGGGTAAGGTGTCTGGTCCAGAGACTCTTAGGTATGGTCACAGTTGGAATTATTAAAACAAAAAAATGTAAAAATAGTTTTCTTTGTGAAACATATCTGAATTATGTCGCATTTATTTACTGTCTTATAAAGTATTTATAGTTTAATTAGATGAAATTTGGTTGCGTTGCTGTTATGCTTTTCATGTCAGAATCTAGATACAACTTGCAAAGAATTATATAAATGAGACATTTTACTCTTACAATAACTGTGCAATCAAAATTTTCCTGTCACAAACTTTATTGTTGAATGACTCATTTAAAAAAATAAAATGTAGTGATTTTTTTTTTTTTGTCTGACCTTCGCTAAGACAAAGTTTCATAAACATATAATTGTAAAAACTGAATTTATTTTTATTTGTAACCTAGAAGGACTGCTAACAGGGATTTTGGGACATATGGCGAGAAGACCGAAAGCCACAAAATTTTTCATCCACACACCAACTATGAAGCCCCCGCGAACCACTAGCGGCTCATCAGGACACATTTTAATGTGAATATCTGTCTGAGTACCCCTTACCCCTCTCTTGGACTCAGAAGAGTATCCAAAATTTCAGTCTTGCTAAGAAATCTTGTGACACAGAATAAAGCCAAATAAAATCCTGAATGTTCTTTCCCCTTTTTGTAAATTGAGAAACACGTTCGACAATGTTCATTTTGGGCACTAGGATAATCACATGCTTTTTTTTCACCTCCTTGATATAAAATGATTGTACTTTATTCATTCTTTATGAGGAAATTACTTTTCTGCATTGCACCGCAGCCATGATGGCCCCAATGGTAGGACTAACTGGAGGTTAGGTGTCTTCTGCAGGGACACCTAGGTCTGAAGTCATCGAGAATTGAACTAAAGTAGTAGTAAAGCAAGGGAGATCTTGAAGTTTTTATGAGGTTTGCACATGTTCCCTAAAACACATATGATGTACACAATCTATGCTGGGAAACTAACCAAAAATTAAGAACATTAGTATTTCACATTGCAAAAAAAATGTGTGCCTCATTGTCGCCATTATCCCACAGACTGATTTTATGAACACATTTGGGAAGAGACATTGGGATCATTAACCCACAGAAGGTTGGTGCAAAACGTACATAAAGACAAGACAAAATTGAAGGGAATTGCCTGTTTTACACACTAAAGACCCAAGTTCCATCTGAAGGATCATCATTCCCCTCAAAGTTCCAGCAGCGGCAAAGATGGTAATTGTACGTTTTTGTACCAGTTTTGTGTGAGCTTTCTCTCTTGAAAAAAAAAAAAAAAGTGGACTGAACCAAAGTGTGCTTAAGACATGTGGAACCTGCTGATTTCTTAAATGCTAGCATCACGGTTTGGATGACGCCAAAGCTTCTGCTTGGAGTATCAAAGAGAAGTCTGAGATGATTGGCAAAAGATTTGAGTCAAAAGTTTGCCAAAAATTATGGATTTAAAAAGTAAATTTTCAGCACTGAATCAAAACAGATACGACAAAAATTGTCAAGGATGAAGAACAAAACAACCATGTAGTTACGGAAAAATTTGCTTCAGCAAAAAACAATATTTTTCCATACATCTTGTTCCTATTCTTTATTCCCATTTGTTCTAACCTTTTATTTTCAAGCCTGATTTTACCCAATCTGCACCTGATCTTTGCACAGCCCCACCACTAAGGGTCAAAGGCTTTCATGGAGGACTCTGTAGACTCTGGTTCATTTCATTAACTTTGCGTGTAGCCATTGCAAGCTCTCCAGTTGGTACAAACACACAAGTTATTTGTTCATGACCTCGCACCGCTGAAACACTACCCGTAATGATGCAGCGGAAATTATCGGCTCTACGAGCTAAGCAGAGGAAACTGAGTTCCACAAAAAACATTTCCATCTATAGCACCAAAAAGCACACATCTCCCTGTTTTATTTCTGTAAGTGGAACTTGTGGTCATTAAAGTAATTACAATCTCCCAAAAATAAGAGTATAGGACCCAGAATAAAAGTAAAAAGAGTAACCAATGTGATTAAAACGAATATCCAAGGGGCTCAGAAGAAGAATCCATAAGTAATGGGTCAGAGTTTTCTTTAACTTACAATCTCTTTGCATGAACCTGTTCCAAATTCCCCCCTTTCCTTGCTATAGTTACTCAAAATAGGCACATGTAAAGCTTTCAGAGATATTTAAACCAAGATCCTCATCGATGTATCTCCTGCACATCAAACACAAAAGGCATACCGTTGATCTGCAGTATACCACAGACTACCACTCTCTATCTATTTCAGTGTGTGATGATTGTCACGGAGGCGCTAGGGGGCAATATCTGCCTGATTATCATTCTCCTCACGTCACAGCCTGACAGTTGGTAAAATGAATACAAAAGGCATAATCTGGGAGCCAATTTGCATGCTAAATGCAGGCGAAAGAACATTTTGTAATGCAGAAGAGTGGCCAATGTTGCATTTAAGCCCAACTTTATTCCCGCGAGGCTAGGCTGACACGATGGTGCTGCATGTGTATCCATTCCCCTTTCACCGTCTTTGCCAGTCTCCCTTCTCTTCTCGCCCAAAATCCCTCTTTCATCTCACTCTCTCACGGCCAGAAACCCTTCTACTTACACTCAATGAGTTCCTTTCACCTCCGGCAGACGAAATGCTCCATCTTTTTTCCCTCTGTGGTGATGAAATGAGAAGGAGAGGACACAGAAGGGGGTGAGGGAAAGAAAAGAAGGAGAAGGGGGGAAGGGTCACAGTCACTGACAACTCTGCCCTGAAACAACAGCAACACTTACACCTGGTGAAAAGGCACTCGGTGCTTTGTGGTTGCACCTTTTCTTTTTTTTTTTCTCCCTTTCTCTGCCTTCACCACTCACATAACACACACACAGACACACTCATTTACACTCTCACATGTGAACTGAAGGTGTGCAGACAATGAAATGTGTGGATCAGGCTGGATTTTCCACTTTCAGACCTGCCGAAGCTCAAAGGAAGCTTCAGATGCAAGAAACGATAGATGCCGGTGCACATTCAACATGCACTATGAATAAAGTCTAGGAGCATCACAAAAAGAAGAAAAGAATGAGCAAATCATGTGTGAAAAGTCATTTGAAGCTGGAAGTGCTAACGACCGTGCACAGCTTTGCAGAAACAGTTTTCTAAATAATGTTAAGAGAGGACAACCAAGGGGTTATCAGTGCATGAGAAGCCCTTCTGCACTACCAGCATTATTGATTTTACACTCTAAAGTGTTAAAATAACACATAAAATAGTTAAAGCTTGGCTATAAAGTGACATTGCAAAGCTTGTATGTTAGACCTCTGGCTTTAACACATTAACCTCACTACCTCAGCGGTATGTCTTTTTAATCTCCTGTCCTTTCTTTGAACTGCTGATTGTGGTTCTAACTCGGTGGTCCGATTCTTAGTTTGCTCATATTTTGAGCAGGTGTTGCGATGTAACAAGTGTTTCCCAATGGGAAGGTTAGGGCGGAGAAATTAAAAAAAGAGGTTAAAAAAAGGCCATTGTTTAATGTTGTGACAGCTGTGTTAACTAGCCAACAGCTGTGTTGTGCGTTTGTGTGTGTTTTCATTAAGTTAGGTCAAGGTATTCTCATGTCATTTGTACTCTGAATCCCAGACTTTCCAGTATCAGACTCCAGACTGAATCCCTGCTGTGGTTCTAATTTATCATGCCAACCTTGGCTCTTCCGTTCACCCCCACTACCTTTGTTTTTTGGCTCTAGTTTTCTTTTCTTTTATTAATCTATAGAGGTGGCCGATGAAATAACACATCATCCAATTGAATAATTTGATAAGGGGATGCTGAACTTTAATGGAGAGACATTACATGTCTACAATAATAGACTTATCACCATCAAGTATGAAATCGTCTGATTGGGTAGGCGTCCAGCACAACCACTGCGTCCATAAAGGACACTCTCAAACAGAAAGTTGACAAATAACATGTCTAATGTAATCTCTTTTATGACAATCCCATAATCTGGATTTAAGTAAAACTGACTCTAACCAGAATGGCCAGAATGGAACCATTTGCAACTATACTGGTTTATCTTAGACATCTGTATACGCTGCATCGTGCCGTCGTGGTAAAGAGAGAGCTGAGCCGAAAAGCAAATTTCTCGATTTATTAGTCGATCTACGTTCCTACCCTCACCTATGGTCACCAGCTGTGGGTGGTGACCGAAAGAATGAGATCGCAAATACAAGCGGCCAAAATGAGCGTCCTCCGCAGGGTGGCTGGGCTCTCACTCAGAGATCGGGTAATGAGGTCTGCCATCCGGGAGGAGCTTGGTGTTGAGCCGCTCCCCCTCCAGGTCGAGAGGAGCCAGATAGGGTGGTTCGGGCATCTGGTCAGGATGCCGCCCCGGCACATTGCTGGTGAGGTGTTTCAGCCATGTCCTACCGGGAGGAGACCAAGAGACAGACCCTGGACCCGCTGGAGAGACTATGTCTAACAGCTGGCCGGGGAACGACTAGGGATCGTTTCGGGTGAGCTGGAGAATGCAGCTGGGGTGAGAGAAGCCTGGGCTTTCCGTTTGAGGCTGTTTGAGGCTCACCTGGCCCCGGATGAACGGAAGACAACGGAACGGAACTATTTGTATACCCTGAAAACTACAAACCTTGAAGAACAGTATAAAGTATCATGTCTGAGTCTTTTATTGAACTAAATTGAAAATACTTTCTTCATCCCCGAAGGAAAATTTAAGCTATGACAATTTTGATGGATTAGCTAATGCTTGCCCTGCTTCGTTAACATGTTTGCTTAATGACGCCAATAAAAGAAGCCGTCGCCATGCTTGTGTTAATGTCGTTAAGAAAACTAGTTTAATGTTTTAAGTTTGACTTGTGTTGAATGTCGAAGCAAAGATGAAAACAGTGTTTATGTGAGATGACTATCAAATCGCAATGCAAGTGACCTTCGGGACACCGATGAGCATTTAATCATAGAAAAAAACAAATAAAATTCAGGCAGCACAGATGACAGCTTTATACTGGTGTTTTAAAATTTGTTGGTTGTAAATTGCCCTTCAAAAACGGTAAATATAAATAGAAAATTTCCTGTTTTGTTATTCTACAATACATACTACCATAGTGACATTAAGGGTATTAAATAAGACTGTTTTAGAGCTGACATCTATCTTTTTTATTATCTCATGCAAACCGATTCAAATAAATCATAAATAAAAATAGGCCCCGGATATGCGGAAGACGACGGAACGGAACATGAGTTGCATAACGTCTTGACCAAAACTAGTTTAAGGCCCTGTCCACGTATTTTTGAAAACGCATATATTTTTATCCATTTTGGCCTGCCGTCCACCCAAAAACTGAGTTTTTTTTTTCACTCAAAACCGGCGTTGATGTTGAGGAGCAAAGGAGGAGAAATGCGTTGCAATCGGCGATTATTAATCACATAACCATCCCTCCTCCTCCAATCAATACTGCCGACTACTGGTCTGGCATGCTCATAACCGCACTCAGAAGCGTATTCGTGTGGACGTGGATTTTTTGAAAACTATTACGTGTGGATGCGAGCGTTTTCCTAAAAGAGAGGACAGCAGATATGCATTTTCAAAAATACCCGGCTACGTATGGACAAGGCCCAAACCAAAAAAGAAAATGGTTGCATAATCAGGTTTACTAGTGATTGTTTTCTATACATGTAAATTGATAGTACGAGTGTCAATCGATGAGCAAATTAAAATAAATGGTTGTTCTTTGGACAACAAGACTTAATTGGAAAGAAAATAATACTTTTCATGTCAGTACATTACCAACCACTGTCTGTTGCTTTTTATGTGTAATACTTTTACAGCTAGTGAAAAAAGGTCATCCAGAATATTAAGGAGTAACTTTTGAGCCAAAATACTTTGGGAAACGTTAACCCTTTGATCAGTCGAAGGATGTCAACTGCAAGTTAGATACAAATCAATAAAGACAAAGAGTGAAGGGAACTTGTGAAAAAGAATCTAAGGTGAATCTATCGAAAGAGATGTCTACTACCAAGTTGTTAGAAAAGAACTACTGTTTCCTTCTGGGAATCTACTTCTTTTGGGACTATTAATCTACAACTAGAAGGAAATTTAGGATACAAAGGGGATGGACAAGCGATTGTATGTAAATGGGTTAACTTTACCTTGGTTGGCTTGGATGGCCATGGTTCTGTTGACTGTCTGGCTACAATCAAACTGAGACATGACAAAAAGCATGCAACGCAAAGTCCGCCAACAAAAGCACAAAGAACAGCGTACAAAAACAAACAAACAAAAAGAAAAAGAAGAAGCATAAATCAATAAAATGCAAAATTATGGTAAATGAATAAATACACAGAGTGTGAGATTCACATGGGACAAACTGATGTTACAATTAACACAAACCAAATGGAAATAACAACAAAAGATGGAGGAGCAGAGAGAGTGGATGCCAGAACACTGGTGCATATTTATGATATCAAAAAGCAAATGAGAAAAAAAAATAGCATTAGGATAATTTATTTGGGAGCATAATGACAGACCTTGTATGCAGTGTTTAACACCATTTACCCTCTTAGCTGACATGGAATCTGTGTCACAAGTAATAAAGCCTTTGAAAAGATCCAAATGTGGGGAATGTAGGGTAAATAAATTCCATTAGTGCAACACATTGCAAACAAATGAGCAATCAGCCACACGGGCTCGGTTTGCTGCTGCCTGGGCCTGTGCAATCCAAGACCAAAGCTTCTAAACAGCAAACAGTTCCAGCTGGTGATTCAGACCTTTTCACCTCTTTTTAATTGGCTCAAGGACACTAAATGGGCTAAATTAGTATTGTGCCTGTTGGTGCACGAAGCCAGCGTTCGGCTTGTTCCGCCTGGACTGGCCGTCCCCTCATTAAGAGCTACTGATAGAGCCAATGTGCTATAGCTACACTCCAATGGTCCTCAGTTTTCACGGGCAATTTGTGTGGAAGGATGAAAACAGCTGATGAGTTTATACTTGGAATGAAGATGGGGGCAAGGAAATAATTAAAAACAAGCTAATGAGAGGAATTAATTATTCAATTAATGCCTCAAACGTACCACCGAGAGCTGAGCTCAGAGGGAGAAATGGGTAAATGAGGTAGACGGCAAGACAGAAAATGTCAAGCTGTGAGGACAAATATAGAGAAAGATGAGCTATTGAGAGGGAAAAGTGGGGTGGACTTGCTTTATTGCTGGTTTGTGAAATTGAAACCTCTCAGCTTAATGCTGGCAAATTGACTATCAAGACATAAAGCCTTTGCAAGGATGCAAATTACCCTTACTAAATCAACAAAAATTGGGTCTCCTTCACTTATAATATTACATCTTCATCTTACATGTGACACCCCGGAAGCAGAAATATTATTTTCATATAACAGCCTAAAGACATTCTCAGAATATCAATGATAACTGCTAATGCTAATCGTGAATGCATCAGGACCTGATTCACCTCACTTTAAATGGGAATAGCTAATGGTGACGCGTCCTAGACAGAAAAACAGCACATTTGAACAGTGTTCCTTAATGTAGCTGGGTTTTATCTTTCTCTTCACACACCTATGACCATCTACTGAATAGCTAATGCTATTCTCATCATGGCTGTTTCTGCTCTGATCCGGCGTGAGTAAAATTGCGACAAGATGGGTTTGTTTCTTTTGTTTCCATTTCCATCCTGCTGCGCTCTACACAGCTACCCACCATCTTTCTGGAGAGAAAAGGTAGCATTTCCATGCTGTTCATCAAGAAAACAGCATGGAAATATATATTCCGTTTGAGAGTTTTTGGAAAAAAAATCCATCAGGCGAGCCATTATACTGTGTAAAGTTTTTTTTTTTCCTTGCAGCCACACGCCCACCTTTCATCCCACTCACTGCGAAGCACAACACCGCATCGCCGGGCACGCATGCAAATTTATGTTCTGACCTTCTGAACCGCATGGAAAGGATTGAAACCAGCAGGCTAAATCCACAGTGGCACGGGCCAAAAACCGTTTCCAAATCTGAGCATAAGCACAGAAGCTAATGTTAATACATCCAGTTACACACACATTGGCCCTCATTTATAAAGGTTATGCAGAAAATGGTGTAAATTTCAGGTGTTCAAAAGGAATACGCCAGGAGGCGTGTAGCATTTATGAAGGTGGGTGTACCTGTCCTCTTTAGACGTATGAAAAAAGAGATCTTGATGAATATAGCGGTAGAAGACAAGTGATAAGAACACACCAGTCCTACTCTTATTTTATAATACAGAGGGACTGGAGATGACAAATAAGAATGTGCACTGGTTTTGTACCTTAAAGTGACAAACTGCCAAAAACCACCAACCTACAAGTGCTAACTGATTTCCACCATCTAACCAGCAAAAAACGCCAATTTAAAGGGAAAAGAAAAGAATATTTTCTACAAGTGCCCACAAAAAAAACAACCTTTGGTCAGAAAAAAACCAAAGATTCAATGTGTAAAAAGATGAATGTGGAGCATTATTTTTACATGCGTAATTCATCCCTGAATGGGGAAATTTGTGTGCTGCGTTACACTGCTAATGGTGGAAAATATCAGAATCAGAATCATATGAGGGGTTAGTTGTCTTCCCCAAGGAAACATCAACATAAGCTCAGTGGGATTCAATCTCGCGAACTTCTGGTCCAAGGGCGAACGTTCTACCACTGAGCAATTGCCTCAATGGCAAGGACCGTAATCAACAGCACATCTTTTTTTAATTGACAGTTGCAGAAAATAATCTAAAAATGCACTTGACACAAATCAAAATGTTTTTTTGTTGTAAGAATTTGTTGATGTATTGTTTTCAGATTTGTGTACAAGTTTTTTTACAGGTTTTTGTTGTATGGCTACGCACCTCACAACAGCAAGCCATTTTTGGTATGACACCAGTTTTTCCAGGCAGAAATCCTCCTCGTTGGCCAGGAATGCTGGTTTATTGCTATGGCAATAAAGCTATCAAAAAATCTGATTCCTTATGATCTTTCAGAACATAAGAGATCTACCACAGAACAAAATTGCAATTCATTTTGGTCACAACAAAAACATTTTTTAATCACTACAACATCTTGATCGGATGCAGCAATTTGTTCTCATTGTACCTTCGCGTCCTTTTGATGTATCCTTATAAGCGAATTGTTCTGTTCGTACATCAACAGCAAGTCCAAATTTTGACATACACAACTTTGGTAAATGAGGGCCAAGGCATCAAGGCAATATATAAGGGAACCAAAAAAAAAAAAAAAAACGTTCTTTGTTTCCTGTGTTCATTGTGGCAAACCAAATAAAAACTGACTATGTTACATTTGCTTGCTGTTTGGCCTCAAGTGGAACGCTCAGTGTATTTAAAGCAGAGTGAAATTTACATTTGTTTTTACCATTAGCATAAACGCAAAGCCCACTCTTAATCCACTTCCGTGGAGTGCTGTACAAGTGTTATCAGAGCAGATAGAATGCTAAAATAGATGACAGCTTTTAGGTAATATACATATTATCATTGTAACCTTGGAAAAAACACATCATTTCAAGTCAAAAGCTGTTCAATATTGTTGACAGAGCAAAAACAGACTCAAATTTAACATAAATTACTACAGTTAGTTAATTAACTGGCTTCAACTTCCTACTTGTCTTTCTCTGGTAAAGATGTCTGCTATAGTCCAAGAGTAGTAGCATAGATCTTTGTTTCACAGTTAGCCATGAGCACCAGCTATATATCTTCCCAGAGAACGAGAATAGCTCAGCAAGCTTCAGCTGCCTGACGAAGCGGACATAGTCGGCAATTTTCCAGCACTGAGGTTAATGCATACTCCTGTGATGTACCGTCTCACTTTTGTTAGTCCACTCGTTTGTTGTAAATCCTTTCTGCCCGGTAAGCATTATGCTTGTATTTATCACACAACAACCTCTCATGTAAGTGGCAAATATGACGCTAACAATCAGAAGGTAAAGTTTAGTTAGCAGGATCAGAAGAGGATGGGATCGATGGAGGATAGAATGAGTTTGTGTTTTGAAGGTTATGGATTTGATCTGCAATGGATAACTTTATATTCATATAACATGTTAAGTTAGAATACAGAGTTATGAAGAGGTGAAAATATTCTGATATCCACTCGTCTCTGATACGATCAACAGATATATACTCTTACTCTAAATCAAAATGTACACTCTTTTTAACCAATGGTTTAACAAACAAGCACAACAAAGGATTTAGAGATGATTTAAAAGTTTATGATCAAGTTTGAATGTTGTTTGCATGTTTGTTTTTAATCATTTTTAGAGTAGAATTAGAAAATTGTTATGTTCGATTTGAACGTGGACATGGAAAGCGACTGCATGATTGAAACACATAAAAAGGATGGGGAATACACACATACATATAACAAAGAAAATTATTCTCACTTAATTCTGAATCAGACCACTAAAACATTTTTTTCCCAAAAAAAAAAAAAAAACCCAAAACGTTTTATTTGCTTTAACTCTTTACAGGGCGTAGCGGCCAAAAGCGGCCACACTGGTGATCAGGCAAAATGGCCAAAAGCATCCGTGGCAACTCACGTTAGAAAACGAGATTATTCGAGTACAACCAGAAACCGGGAGTGAACAACTTTCAGGAAGTTGTTCACTTCCTGATTCCTGTTAGTTGGAAAGCATACTAACAGCCCGATCATTTTTTTTTTTTTTTTGCCCGTTAAAGGGTTAAAACAAGTTTGCACAAGGGCTGATAAAGGATGGAGAATTGGCATTCATTCCTGAATGCTGAAGCACGAGGAGTCTTTACAAGGTTGCACTGAACTGTTACCGTACAGCACCACACCACTAGGGGACTAATATCAAGGTTCAGTCACTTTACGACAAGAAGTTATTGAGCCACCACATGCTGTACATTTAGAGTCTGACACTTTTTTGTTGCTATTTTAAAAGTAAGAAACTTTCTTTTTAACACATTGACACAAGTTCAAAAGGCTGAGATGAAATTCGTAACCTCTTTGCAATCGATTCTTATTTTGTCAAGATTCGCAACTCACAAGTTGAGTTATAGTTTAAAATGTTCAGATTTTAATGCTTGGATCACTTGTTTAAACCAACAATGTCATTTTTATTTTCTTTTTATATACAGTATACTTTTTTATATATAATAAGGGGGAAGGATGGCTCAGTGAGTAGGGTGACCGCCCTGTAACCGGAGGGTTGCCGGTTCGATCCCCTGCCAGGAGTTCATGCCGAGGTGTCCTTGAGCAAGACACCGAACCCCCAATTGCTCCTGATGGTGGTTTGCTCCTTGCATAGAGGCATCCCCATCAGGTGTGAATGGGTGAATGTGACCTACACTGTAAAGCGCTTTGAGTGCCGACACAGGTGGAAAAGCGCTATACAAGTAGAGTCCATTTACCATTTTACCATATTTTTTTTTTATTTTTACCATTGACACCTTTGAAACAAAATCTGTTGATAATTTCTAAGTCCAGTGGCTTGCGTTCAATTTTCTATGTTCTATTTTATTTGTATAGCCCAAAATCACAAAACAATTGTCTCAATGGGCTTCACATTGCAGATTGAAAAACAAAGTACAAAAACAAAGAGCAAAAAAGAAAAGAAACTAACAGAAACTAAAAAAAGCCATCTAAACAATTTCGGAACATTCCTGCCTACAGTCCTTCCTTCATGGTGAGGAAAAACACCAAAAAGGCCAGCTGTGAAAAAAATAGAAACCTTGTGGGGATCCATACAAGAGAGATCCCTCCTTCGGGTAGAGTAACCTATCATAGCGACAGTGACCAGGATGCCCCACTTTTCTTCTTTTTTTGCTTTTACAATGTTAATTGTAATTTTCAACAAGCTTCAAATAAACTAGCATATTTTGCTCTATATTTAACATTGAGGCAACTTCCTGTTTTACAAACACGCAAAATATATAAACTGACATCAAAATAAATAATATATATATATATATCACTATAAAAATCCCAAACTTTATCAACTGTCAAGCAGTTTTCAACAAGTTCTTTTAAGAGTAAGTATTAAACCAGAAATAGTCACATTTATGTGGCTACGTAACAAATCAGTGTCAGACTTTTAAAAATGTACTGGTGCATGTGGTGCATCAATTCTAACCAAACTCAGGTTTACTTTTTGTTTAATCTTTACTCTAATTAAGCTCATTTATGTTGGGTTTAGTGCGTCTTACGTTGACTTTCTTTGTATACAAGAGAAGGTCTGCGTGCTAGCGATGGCTCTGTGTTGTGTCTTGGTGGCGGGGGAGGGGGAACCTGTGGTGGATGATGTTAGAAGGGTTAACATGAGGTTTAGCATGCTGATTAAATGTCATTTTAAAGGAAAAATACATGCAAAAATCAAGAAGTTAAACATTTTAAAGGGTTGACTTGTGTTAGTAACGTTGTTAGAGAAGGTTAAAGAGTTTGAGGTTTGCTTCTTTTCTCTTGGCTAAGATTTTATCATCCACCTTTATCATTAAAAGGTGAGATGCTAAATTGTGCCAGAGTTTAAATAACTTATTCAATGATCCATAAGAAGCTTAAAATGACTTATAACTTTTATGGTACTTTGGCTGCCTTGTACAACCCTCGCTTTAATCAGTCCGCTAATACTCGAGATAAAACTGTTATAAAGTGTAGATAGAAGGTTATAAATATTATTATGGGTAATTTAATCTTTTTTATGCTGTGATTTATTGAACATTTGTGCTTCAAACACAAACTGTGCAACACAATGACTCAAACACGGATAAAAACACAATCAATTCACAAACAAAGAACAAGTGGGCAGACAATTCTAACCACAACCACGCACGTAGGCACGCACACACCCCCTCTCATCTCCATAATTACTGTACAGTCAGCATGTTCGTGTCTGGGGGTGACTCTCAAACTGAGATGTTGACAACAGCAAAGCTGAACCCGAGCTGGGACCCGTCAAAGGCCTGACACTGATAGCATTATCCATGTAATTATTCTCACTTAACTGAACTGCCTACTTACTTTTAACATAACAGATTTGGATGAGTAAGCCACAACTCCGCTGCCCTTTCTTTGCCAATCCTCACAACCACTGACGTCAACGGGCATAAGCAAAAAAGAGAAAAATGAAACACTCCAATTTGCCTCAAATAGCATCTGAGCAACCCATCCATTATTTTCAACCAGCCCTTAATATCTAAAATCTGAAACCAGCTGTAGAGAGACTGCTGCTGACCATAGGCAATACTCGCTGTACCATAGGCTGAGTGTAGGCTGTACTCGCATTGGACAGTTTGAATTGTAACCAAGTGCCTTTGACCACCCTAATGTGGTGCATTTGAGAAGTGTGAAGGCTCAAACCGCACCTCGGCACCTCTTCCTATTTGGAAGATATTGAATTGTACTTGAACGCTTTTTGCATGCAGTGCTAGCATAAATTGTTCTAAAGTACGGAACCGGACGTGGGACGACAAATTTTTAATATGCTTCAAAAATATTTTTATTTGCCACGTAAGTGACCTACCTTTTTAGCAACAGGCTGTAAGAGTGTTAAAAGAGTGTTTTGGACCAAAGTGTTTTGGACCAAAAAACTTTAACGTGATAACCCACTACTATATAACCAGAACGATGAAGTACATTGAGTTCAGTGAGAGCGCCACTCTTCCTTTGTATTGTGAAACCAATGTAGCACACGGATATAAATGTGCTTCAAGAATAACGGAAAAACCCTATTTGAGTGCAGACCAGAAAGGGGAATTGCTATCTTAATGCAAAATATTAGCTCAGCATGGGCAAATGACTAGTCAGCCGACACCTCTGAGAATCATTCTCAAGACGTTAAGCAAATGAAAAGTGAAGAAAAAGTCTACCAGACACGTGAAAGTGGAAGCAAATCTGCATGCAAGAGTGTGTACGTGAAGCTACATGACACGGCGAATATGAAAGATGTCAGGCTAGCCTCTGCTCCTCTGCTTGGGGTGTAAATTAGATGAGAACCAGCGCTCTGCCGATAACGCTAGAAGGTACACCTATCAAGGCTGAAGATCTCAGTGCAGCTGTGAGAGGAGTGTGTGTTTAAAACTTAATGAAAGTGGTCCTCTGAAGGTCAGCATGAAGATGAGCAGGGGTTGTTTTTTTATGCTGTTAATGGAGGATTAATGATTCAAGGATGCTTTGGTGTCTCGCACACTCAGGTGGCCACCCAAGCACCTTACAGACTTGCACGCCCAACTAACCACACACACAGACACATACACACTTATTTATATATACATCCAGTCACATTCAATGCAATAATAAAGATACAGACACATGAACTGATGTCACATATGCTAAAACAACACATTTATAGAAATAAGTAGATGTGGTGTTTGTCTTTGTATTGCTTCTATTATCACCCTGTAACGGTTCGGTAAAGGTGACAAATTATTCCATGGGTGTAAATTAAAAATTCATTAATAATCTTTGATTGATTATTTCTCCGCTAAGCGCTCAACGAGATCAATTTTTTTTCTATTTCTATTACGTGTGCAAACAGAAAACAAATTAAGTTAAGGCCAATTATGTCAGGTGGAAAATGAATTTACAGTATGAAAGATGGAACTGAAAGTCCCTCTAAAGAAATATTTATGAGCTGGTTATTGTTTGATTCGTCACAGTCGCGATAACAAGAACAAAAGTGAATTAATCAAACGCCGATGGAAACGTACGCGGTGTTCACTTTACATTCATGTTCTCCTGTTAGAAGAGACAATGTTTTCACGTTTGTAAGCAAGAAAAAAAAAGGCTAATGACTAGAATTGCTCTCAATTGTACGCTCATGTTTGTAAATGACTTGGCGCTTTGCTCAGAATATTTATAACTATAATCATCTGAAAACCACATTTACAAGTAAATGTAATTCCACAATTCTGCTGATAATATTTAGTCAGACATGAATGCTCTCTGTTTAGCCTATTAGAGTCATTTTGATCATTATTTCCTCTCCAGGTTTTGATCTGCTGTGTTTGAGTCTGGTTTAAATTGTGGAGGTGCATGAAGAACAGCAAGGTTCCCAATCCTGTTTCTGGGCAATGATCTTACCTTAAATGTGGACATGGCTGGGTCCCTGTTATACCTGTCTATGGTGTGGAACTTGGACGAGTGGTTAAGCTCATGGTACAGCTCAGAATGTCTTTTGCGAGTGTGCATCACTTTCTGGAAGGGAAAAAAAAAGGAAGGGACAGCAAAAAAATGAAGTAAATAGAAACAAAAAAGAAAGTAAAAAGAATGGAGGGAGCATGGTGTGGGTGTAATGTGAGGGCAAACAGAGTGGGGTTAAAGGCTGAGGGGGGGCTGCGGTGATGCCAGCTATGGAAAGGAGAGCGGGGGATTAGAAAGCGATGCCGGCGGATCAATCACTTGCTGAGTCATGCGCATCCATCAACTACTTCCTTTGTCTTTACAAATGTGTCAACTTTGTCAGGGACAAACAATTTTTTTGAATACATTATTGATGACAAGTGTCTTCAAATTATTGCTACACTAAACGATGTTCTTATTAGTTGTTGAGTTTTTAAAACTCACTTAAATTAGTCAATAAGACAGAAAATCCTCTCTAAAGTAGTTCTGTTTGTATAGGTCTACTCGTGTGGCTGGGTGGAGCTGGAGTTAGCAGCTACAGCAGCAAATCGTCAAAGCTGCTCATGGCTTTAAAGCGACATCGGGGCAAGAAGCCAGCACTCACACCCACTCACTTCGCCAGACTGCTGCTTAATACTTCCTCCAATTACCGGAGTTATTCTTGCCGTTTCCTCTTTGCCAAGAGCCCTTTTGTTATTTTAGTTTTGAAGGGGAGAGTTAAATATAACCCGACGTAATCCACAAAAAAGTGTGAGCCCAGCAAGCCGTCATAAACATTCAATCGGTTTACACACAAGTCTCACGGCATAAAGTGTTACAGTCAACACAAAAATATGACCATAAAGCTCCATAAATTGCTTACTTTTTTGTAGTAATGGGCATAAAAATACCTCCCTCGATGAAACAGGCATTGCTGAATTTCATCGAAACATAACCCCAGCTTTATATTCACATCTTCGAAAGGTCTAAAGTAGATGAAGGGGCTGAATCTAATTAATAATAGCACATTAAATTTTAAAGTTGACTTGCACGTCACCTGTCTCAGTACTTGCCCACAACTCCTATGTTTTATCGATTTAAAGCAATTATTTCCTTTTGCGCCCCCCTTAGGGAGAAGAAAATATTTTGTGCCTCCCACTATCCACAATGACTATAGTTAGTATCCATCGTCTATGAAATTGTTCTAAGTACACTTCTGCATAACATTGTATCCTGTTAGGCAGGATACAATGTTTTTAAAGAAAAACAAAAAGAAAAAGCAACGTATAATAAAAAACAGGTGTCTTATGGTGTCTGTTGAGGGTTTGTTTACTCCACTGCCTACACCTCGCTCTGTGCTGTGTTCGAGAATGTTCGGTGCAAAAAAACTGTTCACCATAGCGTTAATACTCCCTGCGCACACTGTGACAATGAGAGCACCAACTACTGTAGTGGATGAGAAATTACACTTTATTCTATTACGGCGAAAAAAAAAACCCAACATGTTCCACAGGGTTATACGCCCCACTATTTGAGAAGCACTGATTTAAAGACAGTTAAATGTGGTGTGCAACACATCATAGTTCTTTTTTATCCACTTAGAAAATTGCTACCTTATATTTTGTGTTACCGTTCTTATTTGTGTAACTAATCATGTAACTATATTTAAATGGACAAAACATGGAAGAGTTTGATGGCTTCTAAATACATCTCTCTGGTTTCTAATGCTTTCATGGCACTAAGCTAAATCCTAACTAATCCTTAGCGAGACTGGAGACGTATGTATCAATTTGTCTACATCAAGGGACTAACACGTTGCGATATGCAAAAATAGTGGTGTGTTCTTTTAAGGTGTAATTATCTCAGTTATTTTTACCCAAACCAATTTAGCTAATGTATATTTATATGTATACATTTTTTAAAAAAATCAAATTTGGAGCGGACTCATGCAAACGCTACAGATGATTTCAGAAAAATTAGCCAGACTGGTTAAAATAATTAGCTGATTAGTAAACCCTGCTGTTCCTATTCCCTCAATACAACCGATGCATTTCCACGGTGGGAGGTGAATGTCCAGTCTGTTTAACAGTAGAAAGTTGGATGTGTTCCTTTGGGAAAAAGCAGCAACCTTGCATTTTACTCTGCTTGAGACTGGAGATTCACAGAACATCCAGATAATTCTGGCACATATATAATAACACAATACACATTGCCAAATCAGCTGACTCCGACAAACAAAACTGGCAAACCAACAACCACAAACTCGGTGTAGACCCAGAACTCTATTATTGGTATTCATCCAGCCAGACACATGATGCAATCTACTTTGGTGTTTCTTCAACCAGGAATCCACAAAGATGGGAAGACTTGTGCAATTGATTGGTAAGTATCAATAAGATACATTCAGGATTATATTTTAATAGACTTGGTAGTGGTGGGAAATAGGAGTGAGGGGCAAATGGTGCACCTAAGTCCATAGTTGGAGAAACAACAAATAGCTGTAAAATAGTTCTGGAACATTTCTAAGTGCAAGGAAGACAAGTGCAAAGGGAAGGGTTTAGCAAAGCTTTTTTTGGCTCTACTGTGCGTTACTTGTGTCTTGGCAAAAGCACAGAAAAAGCAGAGACAGCCTGATGACAGGGAAAGAGGTCCAGGATCTTACCTCGAAATCCAGCTCAGAGTACCGTACTCTTTTCCTCTGGAAGAGGAGGGGGCAAGGGGAGAGAAGACAGCATCAATGACCGCCCCTTGACCGCTATTGAATGTTTTAATCTTAATCTCTTCGTGGACCTCTCAGTCCCATTGTTAAGGGAAAAAAAAATGAATGAGTTTGGCTGATACGTACCAGTGGCCCGGTTTGATATAGATATTAAGAAGGTCAAAGCATAAAGCAAATGGTCTAGAACACTTCAATAGAATGTGATTAGGAAAGTAAAATAACCTGATATTAGAAGAAAAATCATTTCTTTGCAGAAGATAGTTTCGAATAAGTATCCCAACCACAGCAAAAATCATTCCTTTTGACTATTTTTTTGAGAGTTTATTTGAGGCATAACCTTATAAAAAGCTGCAAAAGACCATAAAAGCGTTGGAATTTTTTTCGTTTTTAATCTCCTTATCTCTTTTGGATGCTACTGCTAGCCCTAAGTGCCTCTGTAGCTAGCCACACACCAACGACCAATTTGACAGCTGCAGACATTTCCAACTCATCTGGCCTTGCCATTGCACTAAATTGCATTCAATCTCTGAATTTCTATCTGGCTCAAGCTTTCTGCCACATTTGCATTTGGCAAGAGTAGCAGCCCTTCTCCACAGTTAGTTAAAAGCTATATTCATCCCTTCTCAAGGGCAAAGTTGCTGATCTGATGCTACGGCAGCCAAGGTTTAAGGAGAAGAAATTCAAACAGGTAGAGAGAGACAGGTTTCTACCTGAGCTGTCTTCTTCACTTTGTGAGTCGCCCTATTGCAACTGACAAAACCAAATGCACTCGTTCTCCTCTGGAAGGTTAGAGGAAATCATCACTTTAAAGAAGAAAACCTCCAGGATTGGAGTCAAACTTTGTGGTATGAACACATGCATATTTGGGGGTATATTCTTGTTTAGATGGGGACACAGATGAAGCAGCCAATAATACTTCCACACAAAATTCAAAAGGTAAGTCATTAAGCTAAACTTTTCAAGCTTTTGATTGAAAATCAACAATGAAAGAAGACTCTGTAGCTACTTCGTACAACAAGAAAGAAGGCCATTGGTGCAATTTAATCTTCAGAGGCACATTTTGATACCCATCTTAAATCCAAGCATGTCTAAGAAGGTTGAAATTAGAGCCATAAATTACATTCAGCAGGTTTTCTACAACCCACCCGCCCCTTCCCTCCTTTTGGCATTCATGAATACACTTGTGGTCCTGACAGAGTTTCTTTATGACTTTTAATCATTCTCGACTCAAAACGAGGCATCGGCACTTTCAGCTTTAGTGCCATTTTCATATCTTCAACCAGCCTTGTGAGTCAGCAAGATGAGGAGGGGAACGTCCAAAATCTGCCTATTTATGTGTCAACATTACTGTGTGCTGTATGTGTGCCAGGATAAGTGTGAGGATGCAGCTTTACAGAGATTCACCGAGGGGTATTTCCTCCAATCCTGTGTGTCCCAGTCCATCTGCCGCACCACCTTGTACGGTTAGAAGGGGGCTTGCATACACACACGCTGCATCACAATCATTCAAACGAAGACTGTAAGCTAGTAAAAAGCCGCTCGTCATTATGAAAATGGCTCATTGTCTCAGTCAGCAACAATAAATATTGCTCAGCTGAAAAAAAAAACCCAGCAGCTGCCATAGCAGACTTTTTCCAGGCCCATAACAATGTTGTTATCACAGTTTCAGGAGTCATGTTTCTTTGCATAGTAAAAATGTCTTAAGAACTATTTTGTTCGAAAGTTTGGCCGACTTGTTTGACAGCAACTCTTGTAAAATTGCTGTTAAAAACAATGAAGGAGTAACTTCTCACTTTTTGGAACATATTTTCTAGTTGATGCGCTAATTGGGATATGCATTTTCACTTGCGTAGAAAAGTAAGGTGTTAAGCCCCTAAATTGCAGATGACTTCCTGTACAAATCAACATCATTGCCAAGTTACTATCCCGTTGCCACTAAAACCACCATCTGACACAATCTGCTACTCACCTCCAGAGATCCTGCAGAGAGGCTGGTGTTGGCGTTGCTGCTTCCCAGGTTGCGTGGCAGAGTTCTTGTTCTCTCCACCGTAGGCCCCCCTGTCAGAATCTGCCTGACTGATGGTCTCTGGCCCTGCTTCAGTTGTAGAGAATGGCCATGAGAATGCATGTGCCCTCCGTGGGAGTGCACAAGGCCACCCTGAGGCATCAAGTGGCCGTGCCCATGGGGCAGGGTTTTGATCGTCCCGTAGGAGCGGTTGAGGTTCATAGAGAGGTTCATGTCTCCAACACTAGATGGTACAAAATCTGCCGGGTAGGCTTCACTCTCAGCTGGGTGGAGGGTTAAAGGAGAGGGAGGTGGAGGGAATGGGGGATCTTCTACTGCGATATTGAGAGGCTTTTCCTCGCATCCGAGTCCCAGGCCACCTCCTTGCGAGGAGGAAGCTGGAGGTTTGAGACTGACCGTCCTACGAGGCAAAACCATGTAGTCTCCCTCTCCTCCACCGCTACTTCCTCCTCCACCACCTCCACTTCCTCCGCTCCCTGCACTTCCGTCCTGGGAGTTATTGGAGGACGCAGGAGGCCGAGCCCAGCCAAGACCACTCTCGGTACACAGGTAGATGGGAGCTGCGCTGCGTTGCTGTCCCTGCTGCCTCTGCTGGTCCACATTGACCTCTTTTTTCAGCGGTGTCTCACTCAGCTCGTTCAGACCTAAGTTTGGAACCTTGCAGAAGAAAAAAAAAAATCAGCTAATTTAAATTCATCACAAGATTTGTTTTAGACTCTTAAATAGGATGAACTCTTGCACCTGTACAATGAGGTTTGGAGGTGGTATGTTTCCTGGGAGGGCACTGAAGTTGACCCCAACTCCTCCCTCCTGATGGGCAAGTTTAGGATCGTCCTCATCATCCAGGGAGATTCGGGACAGAGTCCCAGTGATGGTAGCTGGATTACAGGTGTTAACCTCTTTGAAAATGACTGAAGGATTATAAGGGGGTTCAAGAATTGAAAAACAAAGTGACAAGAGTTGGAGAAAGAGGTATTGCAAAAAAGTATAAAAGAATGAACATATGAAGATCTTGTAGCCAAGGGAATCTATGCAAAAAGAAGTTTACATATCGTAAAAAGTGTTGCAAAGAAAATGTGTTTTAAAAAAGAACCGTCGGGAATGCAAGCGGACAAAGAAAAAGACGAATGACATACCAAAGGTATGACAAAAAATTTCTTTGGATCTATGATGTAGCCCGGAGTCAGATTGCATTTCAGAAGAAAAGTTTCACTTATCACTTTTGACTTTAAGGTTTACAGTACACAAGATGAGTTTTGCCTCTGGCACTGTGACCTTAAGTCTTACTCAATCTCAAGATTTGCCGGTGAGCAAGAATTTTATTATCTTAGAGAAGGCGCCTTGGTGTAAAATGCTGCGTGCTTCAAATGAAATGGAACCTCATTCCCTTGCTAGTCCTATCCAATATCTTGCTCAGTGCCTTGTTTCTTCCCTGCCTTGCCGTAACAGATCTCTGTGAATCCGGTTGTTTTTGTCTAAATTAATGTGTTAGAGTTTTGGGTATCTGTAAATCTCATAATATCTGTGACAAAACACAAAAAAGTGGTTTTGGGTTTGTTTCATGCACAATGTTAAGGGAGAAGCTTTACTTTTTTTTGGTGACGTTCCACTGCAGGAACTCTGATCAAATACGATGTGGTTTGAACATATTTATAGGACCAGTATCCAGACTTATGCCCTGTGTGACTCTAAAAAGTGGCAAAGTCACTCTATAGTAGTGTCAATACTGTGAAATTGGGTAAACAAAAATATAACCACAAATCCAAAGGATAAAGGTACAGACTACTATTGAAACAAAAAAATGTGTACTTGTTCTTGCAGTGGAACAGAGTCCAAAAACATGCTTCCAACATTTTTTTTTTTTTAGTACTAGATCCTCTATGTTTAGCAAGAATAATAAAAAAAAAAATCACCCATGCTGGTTCTCATGCACATCCATGCAAACTAAATATCTATATCTATGCAAATATAGATGCATAATATATATATATTTAAACTATAGTTAAACATCTAGATTAAATTCCCTCAAATTTTAACTGAAGAAAAAAATGTCTCCATGTGACGCAGCATTTTTATTCAAACTGCATTAATAAAAACCCAAATGTTAGGCTGCATGTTTGATCAAAAATTGAAGCTGGATCTTGCTGTGAATGAATACAGCAGCAAGCTCACAGAGTAAAGATCTTTTTTCTCTCTTTCACCATCTTTTTGGTGCAAATCAATGAAACAAGCTTGGGCAGGATTTGAGATGTTGCACCAATCTCCTTTCTGCCTCACAGATCTGCATCAAACAATGACGGCCAAAAGGAATATATATAAAGTAGACAAATTCAGTGCTGTCTTCTGTGATGTCTTCGTAACGCTGCCAGTGTTAAGGCAGCAAAAAAGTTAAAATCAGCTTATTTAAGCTGAAAGCAAATGAAAAGCCTTTAAAAATGTGAAAGTTATTCGGCCTGAAATGAAGTGTGTTTAACTTTGGGTGAAATAAAATGAATGCATTGCATCTTTCTAGTGTGGATGTCAGCAAGAATGATTTTCTCAGTGTTTAATTCTATCACATAAATCCAACAAATGGATAATAGTAAAAGGACACAAAAGCTAAGGATATCTTTGTGTGCAGGGTTTGATCTTTAATGGGCAAAAAAAAAAGCACTGTGCAACACATCTAAGTTTATTTTTATTTTAATAATTGCAAAAAGAAAATAGAGAGCAAGCAAAGTTGCACTTCTCTTATGGGAAGTTTCCCTTTTTGTGTATGATCTACAACCAACAAGCGTTCACTGGTGCAGAAGCAGAACGCGACATTCATTAATACATCGGAGATTAGCACCATTCATCATTTGTTTATATATTCCAACTCATTCTGAAGCCGTAATCTTTCAGAATGAAATCCTTAGTTTTTTTATTGTGCAGACCGGTGAAGAAAGCAAGAAGTAATTATTCAAAACCATGCAAATAATTCTCTTTAGGACTATTATATTTTTCTAATTAATGACAACTGAAGGAACAACTAGTGAGTCTACGGTGATGTTTAAATTTAACTCAACAGCACTGGATTTGTCTATAGGATCTATTCAAGTCCAGGATGGATCAGGCAATGTTAAGTAGGTCAGTTGGGTGTGAAACTTACATGGGTGTCCTCGCTCTGCAAGGGTGGAGGGGGGGGAAAGTGTGTTAATACATCAAGGCACAACACACACTCGACTGTGGTACATTCGTAGCACAGCCAAACACCCACACAAGACCATTGTCGACTAACAAGTGAAGCCGCTCTGTTCACACAGAGGAGTGGTATTATCATGCACAATTAAACAGACCCATCCAAACATATGCTTGCTGAACACTTATTGGACAGAATCAGTGTGATTGATAAGGCATAGTAATTGGAGCACAGCCATGTGGAGATGTAGCGCATCAACTACCGCCATTTCATCAGCTAGCGAAAGATGTAAGAGTCTGCAATGCTAAAAAACATGTGCAAGGAGGAAAAGAAGATTTAGAACTAGGGGAAAAGTGACTGGGAAATGACAGCTCACCTGTTTGACAAGCCAAGTCCACATCCTTCTCAAAATCCGTCTGAGAGATTAGAGAAGGGGAAGGAAAAAAAAGAAAATTATAATGAGCATGTGCAAGTGGATTAATTCCGTTAGAAGCAGAAGAGACCCGATGAGTGATCGGATCACAAATGGTTACAACGTATCCGATGACTCCAATGTGCTGATTCAACTTTATAGAAACGAATAGCAATTGTTGCCATGGAGACTGTGTGAACAAGAACAAAAAGAGGTTGCCTTAAGTGATTCTTCAAATCTTCAGCTTTCATTTCTTCATGATGAATTTCCCTACAGCTTTACAAAGCCATGGAAAAACAGAGATAAAGGCAATCTATAATAGTTGTGCGCATGCACCAGAGCAACTAAGTTTCCAATTTGTATTGCAGCAGTGGATCCAGATAAAAATGAAAAAGACAAGCAGTAGGAGGTTTTTTTTTGGTTTTTACTGTATGCCTCATCTGTCGCCTCACTGTTGTCTGTGTGTCAACAAAATCAAAACCTCTAACTTTAGGTTGAGATAAAAATGAAATAAACAACAAAAATGCTTATTAAATTTTACATATTCTGACTATTTGCTGATGATTTTTTTTTTACACATCTAAAAACGATGTGTTCTCAGAACACGAGACAGATTAAAGTCGATTTTAGAGGTGGAGAATCACTCGCAAATCATTAACCGAGCTGATTAGAGAATCAACACTTACCCAAATTCTTACAGTACTCTAAACTTTAGTAAAACTTTTGCAGCTGCTTTAATCAATTCTCTCTCCACTGAGACCTCCCTCTAGCCTCAATAAAATTTAAATACTAAAGCTTTTGTTTGGCTTATAAACTAGAGATTTTAGACCATTAAAGCATGCCACACAGAAAAAAAAATAATAAGAGGAAAATGAGAGATGAAAAATGAGAGGAAGATAAAGAGAATGTGCAAAAGAATAGTCTCATAGGAGCAGCGAAGCTCTTAGTAACTAATCACCCACAGGAGCATAAGTGGGTCTTTACTAAATAGGCAAATCTGAATATGAAAGAAACTTTTCTTTTATCAGAAACTAAAGAAAACAGTATTAATAGTCCATGGTTTACAGCAGCCCGAAGCTTAGTCTTACAATTCATTAATGGCGATACTTTATAAAACTACCACGGGAAACAGCAGCAGCAAACTACATAAACGTTAACGTGCCACACTTAAGTGCTAAATAGTTCCGCTATTGCACAAGCTACACCACCACAATATCTATTTACACTTAGAAGGTGCAATACATAATGAAGACAAAATGGTTTTAGTACTTTTTCACTGTAAGAAATTGCTTTCCATTTGTAATAAAAATTGAACTACTCTCAAGTGTGCCTGTTCGACGATAAGCCAAAAACCTATTCAGCTTCAAACACCTCAAATATATCCATTTATACATAAGTACACAGTTATGAAAAAATTGGCAAGTATTTCAAATTTTGTGGCTAGCTTTTCAGCGAAATTTGAGTATGTGACAAAATTGGGAAGATCTTACCGTTTGAGTAGTTTCAAATTTAATGTCGTACGGCTTAAATTAAAGTTTGAAAAAAAAAAATGGATCGATAACAGATTTGATTGTTTATTAAATTTTCCAATCCATTTTGTACATTACTTGGTTGCCCATTCCAGTTTGTGACGGCTGTTAGAAGAGATTATAGATTCAGAAATATTTTGATTAAGCAATGACACGGCATGTTAACATAGATGAAAAATAAGTTTGCACTGGTAGCAAAAGGAAGATTTTGGCTTGGTATTTTATCATTTTATCATGTGCAACATTGATTAATTAAACAATGTGTGCAATTTAATATGTTAATTAATCAATTTTCTAAGCAACTTAATGCAAAACTGAAAGAATGCGATCACGGATATAAGTGGCCGAAATGAGCTTCCTCTGCAGGGTAGCTAGCTTCCCACCCAGAGACAGAGTGAGGAGCTCTGACACCTGAGAGGAGATCGGAATAGAGACTTTGCACCTCCGGGTTGAGAGAAGCCAAACGGAGTGCTTTGGACATCTGGTTGGGATGCTTACCAAGCACCTTGCTGGTGAGGTGTTTCGGGCACGTCCAACCGGGAGGAGACCCAAAGGCAGATCCCGAACCTGCTACAACTACCTTTTCACTAAAAACAATTCTATTAAATTAAATTTAGCTGTACTTTATCTACATCTGACCTCCAAAAGCCTTTGAGTTTTGTTTTTGTTTTTTAAAGCTGTAACACTTTTCCTTTTCTTCTTCTGTTTATTTTTGGGCAAAACATTATTTTACGTATTGCACCTTTTCTTAACAACTACTATCTCTAGTAAGAATGAACTAATTTGGAGGTGACCTACTGATCGGCTGCTGATGTGATTATAGGCGTGGTTGTGGGTATTGTTGAGTATGGGGGTAAGCTCAGGGTTTAGACCGTAGCTGCGGTCACTGCGAGGCAGACTGTGGTAACAGGCTTGTTGGCATGTCTGCTGGCACGTTGGTGGGTGACAGCCTGACGGGCACAGCGGTGTGCTGTGGCGAGAGCTGTGCTGCTGTCCACAGACGCCCGCACTCCCACACGTCTAATCATTCAAAAAACAAAAAAAAAAATGGATGAAAAACATCAAGTTGAAACGTTAGGAGATGACATCCAAGCCATTTTGCGGAGCGTTAATGAGAGATCAGAAACGATTTTCTAAAGATAGCTTTCATTCTGCCTCAACAAAGAAGATTTAGCTTTGACTCTACACCTCTACGCTCAATGTAAATGTCAAGGGTTTAACATGTTAATGAGGTTTTCTCTGAATAAAACTTGAGAAAATGCTGTTCACTGTAATTATGATTCTGATTTAACTGGTGGCATACTCAGCAAATTATCTATCACGGTTAGCGTTGGAAAAAAAAGGCACCGTGCCTCTTGCGCAACACTTGGGACTTGAAAAGACCTTTAAGAGTGTTAGATGCACATTTTTTAACAAGAAAAGAAATACTAAATGGATAACAAACAAGCCTCCATAGGTAGAAAATTAACCAGAAAAACCACTGAAAATACTCTGTGTTTAACCAAAAAATTAAACGATTCCTCTTAGATTCCAATAAAACTTTGAGTGGGTCAAAACAACTTTGTTGTTGGCACCAAATGTGTAATCTCAATAACCTCAAAGGAACATTTAAAAAAAAAACGTAAACAGCTTTGAAGGAAAAAAAAAAAGGGAATGGGAATGAGAAATTCTCGTGGTGGTGTGACCGCACTGACATTGGCGAGGAGTTCGAGTCTCCTTGATTTATCACATTATTAAACACATCTGGAAACCCTACACACAAACACCATATAGGTACCATGTGTACCAAGAAAGATAAATATGTTTACTTTGAGACAAAGAGAAAAATGGAATAAGTCTTTTTTTTAAGCTTAGAGAAGGAGAATGTACAATGGAAATGATAAAAATGGAATAATGAAGGCAGAATAAAAGAAAATGTTTTTGAATAATTTAGAGAAATTATTTTGTATTAATGATGAATTCATCTTAAAAGTTATGCATATTTATGGCAAAAAAAAAAAAAAAAGCACAGATAAAAGCCAGGCAGGTGTTCTAGCGCTGGTAGTCATGCATCGGTGTGATCAAGTAGAGACTATGGGGGCCTCTGGCCTATTAGTCGGAAACGTGTGAACAGCAATGCGGGATGAAATGGGAAAGCTATTCACCATGATCTGCACCTGTCCGTTCTTGCAGGAGTCGGGGGAGTTTTCACTGTCGTCTTTACATCCCCCCATTCGACAACGCACCGCATCTTGCACCTGGGAGAGGGAGGTAAGAGATGCCAGAGGAAAGGAAGGGAAGGTAAAAATAGAGAGAGGGGGAAGAGTTGGGGGAAGAATTATGAGGCAGAGGAAAAGATTGTTGCAAAGGAACAAAGTTAGTCAGGGAGACGACTGGTTTGAAAAATAGGAAGAACTTTACACTCGAAGACAATGTGGAAGAGCTTTAGAAATTGTTGGCAACTGTTTTTAGAGCTTTTAGCGGCAGTTTAAGATCTTAATGTGATCCACAGGATCTCTCAAAGATTGTTGTGATAATGACATATATTCCCGTACGGAGCCAACTGCCATGTGTTCCACGAATGGCCGTTTCTGCTCTATTCCACCAAGCTGCTCTGCCGTGGCTGTTCCACCAACCAGATTTTTGTTTTAAAGATATAAGTTTTTGAACTTGAGCCATTTATTTTTTTAATTGCTTCATCCAAAACTACAGAATTAGAGCCTCTCCTGGCAAATGACAAGAGATGGGGTATGGCCTAGAAAAGTCACCACTTTATCACAGGTTAAAAAATATGCGTTTTTGTAAATCCCATTTATACTACTACCAAGGTTTTTTACTTATCTGGACTTGATATCTACCCTACCCCATCTGAATACTCTTTATGGTATGTGCTGATTCAATAGATTAGCAGATCTATTCGCCATCTTGTTATTTTGGTCACAACCCACAGCTGGTGACTACCAATGCAAATAATATTGCTGATTTTAATGTTTGTTTTAGTTGAGTTAATAATAATTGAAAACTACTTAAAAGTTGTTTTCATTTTTGTTAGTATTATTTGTATAGTTTCTATAGCAGGTTACTATGAATACCAAAATATGTAGGAAAGAACAAAGGTAGAGATGTATCCTTTTCAAAGAAGCTCCGCCTATAGATTATCAAAAAGTCAGCGAACACAGCGCAGCACTTCAAAGCGGCCCATCCGAGCTCTGTAAGCATTTGCGGCTCTAATTAAAACGAACAACACAATACAAAGCCGTTCTAACCCTTCAGCTTTTCCGCTGCCACATTGTTTTTCTTTATCCGCCCACGTATGGCACTGAAGTAAACTTAAGTAAGCTCCAATCAAATGTGTACATGTGCATCATCGCTCAGCAAACCCCGAGATTCTCAGTTCTGTTTTATAGATGTTCTTTGCTACTTTCAGAGTATTTTCCCTGCTGTTCTCGCTGTCACATCGCACAATCTCATGGGTAAAAACAAGAGCACTTGAGTAAGATGTTGTATAGCAGATCCATTCTCTTCTCAGGCGTGCGTGTGTGTGCACAAGGCCTGCTACAAAATGGCAGATTGCATCTCTGTCTGATTAATACTGCATGGACGAACCTATTTGCACCATTGTTTCCTTTCATCTGTCGTTTCCGTTTACATTCGTGCTCAACCATTAATGGCGTTTGTTTCCTACACCCTGACTCCGCTGTGTGCGTTTGTGTTGGAAGCAAATGCACTTCATTCAAACTTCAAAGAGAAAACCCCCTCGATGCACATCTTTCTCTGTCTCAACCTTCCTCCCTATTCTCTCCTCCCTCTCTATGACCCCCTACTTGGATCATGACTCACATTCAGTCTCTCAGATCCCTGCGTGTGTTTTCTGTCTTCCTCCTTTCTCTCCCCCACCCCCTCTTTTACAGAAAACTGATTATCTGATCCCGCACTTCTTTGCACGTTCTTTTAGAGTTTCTCTGGCTGCCTCTTATAGAGCAAAATCTGCCACATTACATGTACTTTTCTGTCGCTACATCCCAGCAGGTCGCTTGTCTGTGCTTCCATGGTCCTTACATTCTACTTCAACACCATCCATTCAGAAGCCGACATCGAGGAGCTCCACATGGGGCTACACACATTAGTGAGCTTTTAGTCTGCAATGTCACACCTTGCAGAGTTTGTCTATCATGTTTCCTACGTTAATACGTCCTCATTCTTTTCCTCCTTCTCTGACTCCACTGCCTTCTGTCTGTTGTGCAGCTAGCGGGATTCGTGCTCAATCTCTCGCAGAGGATTTTCATACATTTACAACAAATAATTCCTGGATTTGCCAAACCCTGATCCCTGCTGCTTTTGTGATATTGATTTAAAGCAGCCAAGCAGTTAAATTTCACTTACACCCAACGCGCTATTCAATATTCTGATAATCTTTCAGCGAAAGCTAAACCTAAGTATGTGTCGCACATATATTAGCAAAAACTGACGCATATATAATTAAAGAAAAACTGATGATTTTGTAAATCCATTAACTGTACGAGGAAAGCACGAGCATTTTCATCAGAATGGGAGCTAATGTGTGTGTGAATCTGGTACATGTATGTGCATAATGAGTTGAGAATGGAGAATCCCGAGGGATCCGGCAAAGCTTGTGGCAAACAGACACCAGGGGCCATTAGTTAGCGACTTATCGTCTTATTCCATACAGCATCTTCGTAAGCTTCTTAAACCAGCAAACAATAGCGCTATCACGCTGCTTTATGAGAGGAAGCCCAGCAACATCGGACATAAATACCATGTTAATCCTTCTCATCCGCCTGTGCTGTGTCACGGCCCCAGACTGACCTGGGAAATGAGGTGAACGAGTCCTACCTAGTAATGTGCGAGTGTTGCTGGGGATAAAAGTGAATTTAAGTGTGTGGGATCCACACATTTGCTTAATCAGCACAACGAGGAGAAATGGACCTACCTCCCGGCGCATTGCGCAGTGGACGGTGATGATGACAAAGCCTTGAACCGAGTCAAAGACGGCAAAGAGGACCTGAAGGAGAGAAATGATGAGATGTTTCAGTTGTAATCAAGCAAATTGTTCAGTCTCAGGACAAAGTAAATTAAATATGTTTAATAACTTTGCAGTTTGGGGGAAAACAACTCATTAATAGGTTACGTTTTAGTTTGGATTAGTTATTTTGCTTCTCCAAAATCAACCTACTTCTCAGAACCACACTAACTCGTTGAGTTCTCTCTTCTTGAAATATTAAAACTTTCCTGGAACCAAATATCCAGCAGATGTTTCTCTAAAACCAGTCATATATATTTCACACGGTCCATTTCCACATATGCAGAAAGTTGGTTCGAAGAGCACGTCACCTTCACTTCAAAAACAAGCTTTTCTTCGTCTTTTTCTAGTTCGGAATTTCACAGAGATCCCATCACTTTGACATCCCATTGTACAACTAATCCAAAGACGAGGCTAAATGTCCTTTTTAGAAAAAAATCTAATCTCATTTATTTAGAGTGAGTTATAGCAGCTATCAAACTAACTTGAACATTGTCAATTTTTAATAGTCGAGATTCTTTCTTCACGAGGTTTCTTAGGGTTTTTACTCACATTAGGCATCGTTATCATGAATCAGACCAGAGTACGATTGGCCCCCATAACTACTCCCTATCAGACGTTCAGAGCTTGTAAGCTCTTACATGAGTCAAACCCACGTAGGCATGATTCTTGGCCCATGTCCTTGAGCATCCATGTGCAAGGACATGGATGTTTTTACTTGGTTCGGTGACTTGTGTTAACTGTGCAATGTCAGAAATGATTAATAATTGGAGTGTGAAACTCTGAATGGTCTGTGTTTGGTGGGTGTATAGTACATAAAGTTGAAGTAAAATGAGACAATGTGACTTGTCGATGCCCAGTATATGCAAGCTTCTCTTAAACCGCAATTTCTATGTTACTTTCTGCCCTGTCTCTGGGCTGAGCAAGCTAAGCATTTCATCAGTTTGAAGGAATGTATCTTATCTGTCCTTGAATGTGGGAGTAATAAAACTGCCCTGCTGATGAGGAACTGTGGAAGGGACCCACTGAGGGACAGAAGCAGGAGCTGTTTTTTGCTCCACTCTCAGCTGAGGTTTTTAACTTGACATCGACCGCTTTCTGCATCTTCTTTTCAGTCTGTTATTGTTAACTAAGTGTTGTCTAGACCTAACAGACAATTTGTGTCATTTGTGAACAGAATTGAGCAGATAGTGACCCTTTATCAGACCACCATAATTCCATATTTTATTGTTGTCCCGACTTAAGTTATTCTTTCTTGCCCACACCAATAAATCAAAATAAGTAAGGCTTTTCTATATACATAATATAAACAGTATGTCTATATTATAAATTGACAATTTGGTAAGGTGTACTTATCCATTTGAAAAAGAAAATAGTTTGTGCGAATAAAAGATCGAGTCATATGAGAGTTACTTCTGTGATTTTTTTCTGGCTGTTATAGCACATCACAAATTCAAAAGAACAAGTCTAAGCAGAAGGTTTTTCCTCACAGCTACAATTTCGAATTTCTCTACTCAAATTGGCTTTTGTTTTTTTCAGTCACAATCCATTTGATAGAAGAAATAAATCCTTTGGCAATGTGGAACTTCTTTAAGGCACCACATGTTGTTTTTCTATCCGCCATGATAGCCCATTTCTCTATGTGGAGATTGTATTATGATTGTGTTATTGTACTAAAATCAGTCACAGTGTATTCTTGAAAAACAAGCGATTCAAGTCTAAAAGAGGTCTGCAAATGTATGATTATTCATAAGAAATAACCTGCGGAAAAAGTCACATTTTTCTACAGTACTTACATTTCCAATCAGAATTTGGCACAATGGGGATGTGTTTTTGATCATCTATTTTTTTCTAATATTTTGTTGTTTTTTCAGATTGAGTTAAGCATACATAGAATTGGATTTGCTGCTTTATTTTATTGTCTTAAAAAATGGAACAAAGAAACTTCAAACCAACAAAGAATAAGTAAATAAAATGAAAGCAATGAAAAGAATTGAGTTACATTTTTAAGAAAAAAAAATGGCATTGGTCCGTCGTGGCAAAGAAAGAACTGAGCCGAAAAGCAAAGCTCTTGATTTACAAGTTAATCTACGTTCCTGCCCTCACCTATGGTCACCAGCTGTGGGTGGTGACCAAAAGAATGAGATCTACAAGCGGCTGAATGAGCTTCCTCCACAGGGTGGCTGGGCTCTCAGAGATCAAGTGAGGAGTTCTGCCATCTGGGAGGAGATGCTCCTACTCCAGGTGGAGAAAAGCCAAATGGGTTGGTTCGGGCATTGGTCAGGATGCCCCTCGAGTGCCTCGCTGGTGAGGTGTTTTGGGCATGTCCCACCGGGAGGAGACCAAGAAGTCGACCCAGGACCCACTTGAGAGACTATGTCTCACAGCTGGCTGGGGAATGACTTGGGATTCTTCCGGGTGGGCTGGAGTATTGCGGCCGGGGTGAGAGAAGCCTGGGCTTCCCGTCTGAGGCTGTTGCCCCCGCAACCCGATCCCGGATGAGTGGAAGACGTCTGAACGGAAAATTATGACAATCTGAAGCAATATGTTCATGTAAAAGTTGAGGTATATTTCTGGACAAATAAAAAAATAGAACAATGGCAACTTATTGGACGAAAGCATCTGAAACCATATAAAAATGTTTATTTATTACCCTTTCTGTTTTCTTATTTTCCTCTAATTTTCTAAACTTTTTTAACAGGTCAAATGTTTAAAACTTTACCCAGGTGCAAAAGGTGTCAAAAAAAAAGAAGATAAAGAAGTTTCTGAGGTACATGCACGTGATTTCGGCTAGATGACATGTATCACCTGGAATAGTGTGGAGCGGCGGTCCGTTATGGCCAGCACTGCTGACATCCAGGTCAGCGCTAACAGGGGAAGAACCACGCAGGAGCTCCATAGAGACGCCCTGTCAGAAGAACAGAACAACACGGAGGGGTGGCGGGGGTAGAGGAGGTGTAGAAGGAACAAGGAATTCAGTCTCACAGCAGAAAGGCCAGTTCTGGTAACACATGTAACTCTATACCACACATGCATAAAAAGCACCCAAGTACGCAGTCACACACACGCACATACAGATCAATCGTAAGTTCAATGGTGAGCAATTTGAAGCTGATTGCCACGCTGTGATTTTGGATCAGACTTTATATTCGAACCCATAAGTGGAAGATGATGTGTAATCATGTAGATAGTTTGGATTCTGACAATTGCTCACAATTACACGGCTGATGGACACTAAGTGCCATGCTGTGGGACCGTGAGACAAAAGGCTGAAGCGTTACATCTAACAGGGTTGGTGGGGGGTTAGACCAATGACAAGAATGACATGGGCTTCTGGAGTGAGAAGTTAGACTCCAATTTCAAATGTTCATGCTGTGTGACCACAACTTCAGCGTTTTCTCGCTGTCATTCACACAACTTTCTCTAACTATGCTCAGAAGTCTTTATGTCCCCGTCGAGGCAACGAGTCAACGAGAAGAAAAGAGAGTTAAAGTCTAGACTGGATCTCTTGTTTGCGTGTCAAAATTGGAGAGGCTATTGATTTAAATTCAAACCACACTGTCTGCTTTTTCACGTAACATTTTGAAAAGACCAGTCGCTGAAAGTTCTATTTCAAAGTGAGCCGTGTAGTTTTGGAATATCGACATTGAAAAAGAAATACATCTTTTTCAATTCCAAGCCTGTCCTAAAACAACATTTTGTTGCTTTCAAAGTAAAAAAAAACCCTAATAATAAAATCTAAAATGTTTTTTTTTTTTAATAAATTGAACTTTTACTGTGGATGAAACTTTGTCAGAAGAGCCTAATGTCTAAAAAGTCTGATCATCTTCTTCTCCTTTCAGTATTTCCATTCAGGGATCGCCACAGCAAGTAAGTCTCTTCCATCTAACCTTATCTTCTGCATCTTCTTCGGTCACGCCAACTATCTTCATGTCTTCCTTCACTGTATCCATGAACCTCCTCTTTGGTGTTCCTCTAGGCCTCTAACCTGGTGGTTCCAAATCCAGCATCCTTCTACCGATGTCCTCTCTGTCTCTCTTCTTCACACGTCCAAACCATCTCAGTCTGGCCTCTCTGACTTTATCTCCAAAATCTCTAACATGTGCTGTTCCTCTGATCCTGTTCATCCTGGTCACTCCCAGAGAGATCCTCAGCATCTTCATCTCTGTTTCCAGTCTTTTCCTCAGTGCCACTGTCTCTCGACCAAACAGTATGGCCGGTCTCACCACAGTTTGTACACTTTCCCTTTCAATTTAGCTGAAACTCTTCTATCGCACATCACACCTGATACTTTTCTCCACCCATTCCAGCCTGCCTGCACATGCTTCTTCACCTCTTTTCCACACTCTCTGTTGCTCTGGACTTTTGATCATAAGTACTTAAAATCTTCCACCTTCCTTATCTTTTCTCCCTGTAATCTCAAAAAGCCTCATATCGATGAAAATAAGGTTAAAAGTAACCTTATTGGGATAGATTTTCTTTTTCTGCATCATTTTCCACAAAAAAAAACTCAAATATCTCAAATATTATTGTGTTCTTCAGAAAAAATAATGAAAGAAAACAAATTTATAAGGAACTTCAAATAGCAGTAAGCTTCAGTTGATCTCTAATCAAAGCAGCAAATCACTCAACATATAGAAACCTCAACTTCTACTGATGTTTAAAATTTTTCTTACACAAACAATTGTTATAATAGGAGGCTAAAATATCCGACTGTGAAAATGAAAGATCTCAATCCAGAAACTGTTTGTGTTGATTGGGAAACCATGGTAATAGTGCAACAATCGAGCACCTAAAGAAACATTAGTACAGACTTTTTCTTCTTTTTTACTACACCATTACCAGCGTTACGTATTCCAAAATGTCGAAGTGTGCGATACAAATGTTGCAATGCATAGTAGTAGAAGACATTAAACTGAACACAGCTACTTTCATTTCACTTTGCAGGAGTACTAAATGTCTTTTTACTTAAATATCCACAGTAATCTTTCACAGAAGCACACAGATTATGAGGATCCTCTTGTGTATTACTTGGATAAGGTTTGCTTATTTTTAAGCCTGTAATTTAGCTTAGACGCTCAATGAAGCTAAGAGATTAGCCAGAATCTGTTTAGAGCTCAACTGATCCAGAAATATTCCAATTTTAGTCTTCCTGTTGGACTTGTCTGTCTGTAACTAATGTATTATCTTTTATTTTAGACTTTTCAAATAGATCTAGGTAATACTGCTTTTTTTATTTCAGTTGAGATTTCGGTGGCATAGTTATCGAAAATAGTCCAAATAAATTGGATTACATTCATTATGATTAAAAATTCAGTTTAAGTATGTGTACCTCTATCTCGGAGAAAAAAACACTCACAAAAGCTATTTTTGACTAAGGCAAGTTCAATTTTTCTAGTTTGCTTAATGTTTTCAGTTTCTATTGATAATTTCAAATAAACTATCTTCCTTTGAAAAGGGAAAGATTATGTAAAATCTTACATATTTTGTTTTAGGTTTCTACTGTGTTTGATAGTTGCTGCATATCCAAATCATACCTGAAGTGGTTTTCTATTTTAGTCATCCACGTTTGACAAATTTGCAAGGTCTTTGGTTGGATATTAGGTTACAATTAAAATGACATGTTTGTTCTCTGCCACACCCACATTCTGAGGTAAACAGGAAGTGTTTTTGTAGCATGGTGACATTGCTTACGCTCAAGAAAGGGAGTACCGTTTTTATGTGAATACACCAAAATAAGAATTGAAATATAAATTAATTTTATACTCTATTCATCCGTCACCGGGGAAATTTGTGTGCTGCACTCCTACACTGCAGCAGGCTGTCCACGATGGTGCCAATGGTGGGAGAAACAGGGGGTTAGGTATCTTCTCCAAAGACCCTAGACGGGCACTCAGAGGGATGCAAACCCACAAACTTCCGGTTGACTTCTGGTCTGCGTGCGAACGCTCTAACCACTGAGCCACCATCTCCCCCCAAATATGATGTTTGCTAACTTGGATGCATTTTGCACCGTATTTATAGCCACAGACAATATTGGTGCTGTCTCACGCATTCACCTAGGGAACGGTACTAAGCAGGGAGCAAGAGGAGGGTGGAAATTACGGTGTAAAAAACAAAAATGAACTTAATACATGTATTTAAAAGCTTTTTTTTCTCTGCAAATATTGCATTTGTAAGGTAACAAAAAGTTTCTCCATTTATGTTGTAAGATACAAAATACCCCTCAAAGACCCAATGGCCCCCTTAACTGTACTTTGTTTTATTTGTATTGGTTCATAACATTTTTTGAAGAATCTTGATTCAAAATTCTCATTAGTTGAACCACTTCTATGTTCTTTCGAACTTGGCAAAATCAAGAAGTCTTAGTAAGGTGAAAATGATAAATTGATTACTTTCAGCTACTGTCAAAATCCAACAGTCGGACGATGTCATTAAAATGGTCCAAACATCTGCTTTTCCAAGTCTGTTATTTATTTTTGCCTGTTAGGTGATGTGTCGCTTTGGTGAATTTTTTAAAGTGGATGTACAGTAGCTCAAACATTAACAGTAATGTTCTTACCATCGGTAAAGTTTCATTTAATCAACAGCTAGTTAGAGATGCAGCTGTATTTTTGTGTTAAGCCTCTGCTATTTTGCACCCTAACAAACCTCTATAAAATGATTCAGAAACATAGATTGGTCTGGGTCAGTTTACCCTTAAGGGAAAGCAATGTTCGGTTCTACTCTCATTAAAAGGAGCCTATTTGGTTTGGTTTTGCTTCCCGGCATGAATTTGAATGTCTCCATGCATGAATGTAGACAGCTAGAGATTAAAAGATGAAGCAGAGATGGAGAGAAAATGATTAGAAGCAAGAGATGATGAAGAAAAAAAGATGAGTGAAGAGTGAGAGAGAAGATGGACTAACATGGCGCTGCTGGCGGTCGAGCTGGACATAGCGGTGCTCGAGATCACGCCACACTTGGAGCATTTGAGGAGCAGTCGGCTACGAGCCTCCGCTGGGACACTTTGGCACAAACAAACACACATTTTCACACAAACATGTGAAGAAAAGAGAGAAAAAGAAAGAATGGGAAAAAGTGGGAGTGGGTTTCAAAATAACAGACGTACCGGTGAAGGCAACGAGTGAATATGAGGGATGAAAATATACAACAAAGAAAAAAAAATTAAAACCAAACAAATATGTGAAGACAATATAGAGAGGGAGTGGTAAAGAAAGAACAAAAAAACAAAGGGTTGGGGGAGGGGAGAAAAAAGAAAGAAAGGCAAATTAAAACCAGATTTTAAAAAGTAGCAGCAATGAAAAACAGTCAGAATACAAAGATTTGATTCAAAAGAAGAGAACATGGTGGACGGACATTGTAATGTTACAGCGATTGTGCGGATTTACAGATCACAGTGGCACAAACAAAAATAAAGAAAAACATGGCTGCAGCTCACATGTTTGGCTAGTTCATGACTTTACACATAGAGACTATCAGGGACAAAAAAAACTGCCTATTTAATTATGAATGACTGACGTTTATTCAAGTCTTTCAATTTGTGCATCCACATGCAGGAGCACAATGATAGCGCTATGCTACGTTAGCATCTGAGCACACCTATTGGTCCCAAACACAAACCAAAGCTTTCTTAAGGAAATGCATTACCCAATTGGCAGGCAGCTCTATTAATATTACTCATGAATGTGTGTGTGAGTGATTTAAGAAAAGGAACTAAGGATGTGTGCGTTTCCCTCTATGCAATCACTCTAGAGAATTTCAAGGAAAAGCTGCTTAAAATGTGGATAAGGCTTCTCCGGGAACAAAGACAGCTACACCTGTGTGTGTGTGTTTTCTTGAGTGTTTACTCAGGGAAAAAAACTGCTTTAATCTCTGTGGCATGACTGTGCAAGAAAGCTAATCAACCCCCCAAGGATTCAATCTGTACTGCTAACCCGGCCCATTATAAACAAACTATCAATTTCAATTTGCGCAATAGGTACACATTGGTGAGAACGCAACGAGGAAGACAAAAAAAAAGAGGGAAAGAGAAGTCAATGGAATCAATAGGTGTGAAAATTAAAGCATTGGTTTAGCCGCTAAGAGCCAAGGAGATATCCACTCAGGATTGAGGACAAAGATGATGAATGCTTGCTAACCGCATTATTTGATGGAATGGTTTATGCAAATGTATGTCACATTTATCATTTGTATGTATGTATGTGCTTTTTAACGGCTTACAAGATCCGGGACACATAATCCCAGTCTGAGTGTATCTAATTATCTTTCCAACCTCTGTTGATTTTTATAGAAACAATAGTCACTGGCCAACTAGTTAGAAAATCTGGGTTTTTTTAGAACGTAAGGATGTTACATTGGGTTTTTTCTCATAGAGCAACAGTGCTCTTGCCATTTGCATTCCAAGTAATTTTTGATGTGTACGTCTTTAGACTCGGGTTTAATTTACATGAGTGCGCAGTTACCTTTAAAAAGCAGTTTGAGTTAGTTGTGGTGAGCATGTTTATAGAAGCAGAAATTTATCCAATGTGGTAAAAACATAACGTCTGTGAGTAAGGAGGTGACTTACCCTGCTCTCTGCTTTTTAGACTTGTCCGAGATGCCGTCCCGAGACATGAGCTTGTTAAACACCACGATTCCAATGAGCATGTTCACCTGAGAGAGAGAGACAGAGAGAGAGAGACAAAAAAGCTCAACAGACTCGAATTTTCCTTCAGCAGGTGGAAGATGGCCCTAAAATCTGAAGACTGAACATAAATGAACGGTTCTAAAGTACCGTATATTCACAACCAAAAGGCACACCGTATTAAAAGACGCAGTCTCAGTTTCGTGTGCTCTGCCTTTAACATATACTGTACGTAAGACGCACTTGATGATAGGGCGCGGCTTTTATATACTGTACATATCCTCGGACTACGTACGTTCGCCTTACAACAACACACACACACACAAGTAGACAAATGTGAGTACTTAAAAATAGATTGGGAGCAAAACTGAGTTTGGTTGGCTTTATTTAAATATTAGTTACAATCGTCATAAAGTCATTTATCAAATCCATCCAAGTCCTCATCCTCTGTTTCAGAATCAAACAGATGACTTGTTTTCAGAATTGATCAGCTGCGCTAAATCCAACAAAGCAGGTTCACTTTCCTCGCTGTCAGTCACTTTCTGTACCATTGTGCGCTCCCCGGAAATGATGCCGGCTTTTGCGAAAGCTCGGACAACAGTGCCAGCAGATACGCTAGCCCTAGCAACTACAATCCACTGGCAAACTGTGGCGCAACTCGCCCGGCACTGCCTTCCACTCTTCGTGAAGCTGTGGTCTCCTCTGGTCATCCATCGCTCCCACACCGCTCAAAACCTTACTTTGAATGGCTGGTTCACACCAATGTCCAGCGGTTGGAGTTCCTTTCTGAGACCTCCCGGAATCACAGCAAGTGTAGTGTTCATCTACTTCACTTGTTTTTTTTCATGTCGGTGGTGGTTTTTCACAACACACATAGGGCGCATTGCACGATAGGGCTCAATGCTGATTTTGAAGAAAATCGAAGACTTTTACATGCGCCTTATAGTCGTGAAAATACGGTAAATGTAATTGTTGCAAAATCAGAATCTCTGAAAACTGAAAGACTGCTTTTTGCCTCAAAACATTTTTTTTTTAAAAATGAGAAAAACAATATTAGGTCTACATGTAAACGCACATACAGTATCCATATGAATGTTTTGTTTCATCTTCTGAACCGCTTTTCCCTAATAGGGTTGCAGGGGTACCGGCGCCTATCCCAGCCAATTTCCAGCGACAGGATGGTACACCCTGAACAGGTCACCAGTCTGTTGTAGGGCCACACACATATATACTCATTCCTAGGGGCAATTTAATAGTGGCCAATCAGTGTTTTAAGCCTCGCGTCAACTCCAGACCTCAAACCCTAACCTTCTTACTGTGAGACCCAATGTGCTAACCACTGCACGACCGTGCACCACTCATATGAAAGCGTACGTCCTTTGAAACTTAGAAATGTTTAAATATATTTAATTTTGTGGGAAACTACTAAGATATTTGAGGAACTCAAAATGTCCCAAAAAAAAAAAACTCAACTGGATCAACAAAGGTGATAATTAAAACCAAATTAGGTGGAAATAAACATTTACAACAAAAAAAAGTAAATATCTGAGAATTAGACATTCAAAATGAGCACAAAGTTAAATAAAAATAGAACGTATTAGTTGCTTCGGATTGCTGAAACAGATTTTTTTGGACACACAGAATTCTGAGTAAAGACTTGTAGATCTCTTTCCCTCTGAAATCCTGACCATCTGGAGATTTTCTTTGCTGATGACGTGCTCCTTATAATCCTCATTTTTAAACACAGTCTTTGGGCCGTCGTTTCTGCCCTGTAGTGTTTTTGATCATTCATCTGCTTGTGTTCTTTTGGATGCCAGCATGAGGCACATCAGTGACAGGTGAGCTTCACTCCGTTCTGCATACCTACACAGCATCTATGGACCCCATTGCTATTCTTCACTGACTCCCTAACTCAATAAAGTCTATGTGGATTCTTTTCTTTGGTTGTCAACGACAACAGCTCCTGGCAATGAAAGACGGATTTTACACATTCAATGCATGGCTGTGAGAAATCTATCGAGTTGAAGTCTGTCTTTTCATGCGGTCAGTTTTTTCTGAAGCTTTACTCGAAGCCCAGTTTTTACTTCTTTGCTTCGACTACATTATGATTCATCCGGCAGCCTCTACAGTTTGCTAAAATCCCTTCCTCGCTCTGATCTCCTTCGTTCTCAGGAGTGTCACCGCTGACAACCCAGTGCCATGCGGCAGATTGTGAGAGCGCCGTTGACATGCCAGTCATGTCTGGCCCCAGTGCAGTGACTCAGCATCATCCTGCTCTTGTATTCGCCCAAGGCCAGGTTTATTAATTAGAGACGAGTCCTATGGGAAGGTCTGTGCTGCTTCGCTACTCTCATTACAGCTGTTTGCTAAGAGAGGACAGCCCAGGTTCCAACGCTGTGGGACCTAGAACCACATCACAGCTGGGGTGTGGAATATGGAGTGAGAAACGGAGGAAAGTTGGACCAAAAAAAGGTACACTAAAGCAACTTCTGAGCAATTCTCTTGTTGGATTGTACCTAATTGCTGCAACCTTTTACACATGAAGACCCTAAATGCCAAGCAATGATTCATTAGAACGTGGTAATTTTGCCACTTGGATGCATCTATTTGGTATTTAATTAGATGAAGCATCAGCTTTGTGTTCTTTTAAAAAGAAATTTCAGTCTTTACAGCCTCATTTGAACTCTTCGGGCTTAGATGACTGCTGTTCCCACGCTCTGAAGACGCTTTAGTTCAGAGGGGGTTAAAAACCCTGGATTTTGTGTCGATTTGACTTGAAACTAACAGTGGCCTTGCAAGCAACTGTATTACCATAGCAATAAATATTCAGCACTGTGTAATTTTTTCATGAGTAAAAGCTCTCTAGTAGACAGAACAAGGTGGAAAAATCATGCACATCACTTGGTGCACCTGACACATTCTCATCTATGCCTCCCATTTCCTGTCGGATACACTATGCTATTGTGGACCAACCAGCAACCGCAGTGGCATCCTAAGGGTTCCTACATTTATTTAGGGCTGCAACTAACAATTATTTTGATACTCGAGTAGTGGAACGATTAATTGATTAATCGGATAAATTTAGCAACTTCATGAATATTAGTTTTTCTGCATTTTATTGAATGTAATTGTGCAAAACGCAACTCATAGCCACTTAAACAACACGTTGGGCTTATTCTAGTAAGTGTGAATGTTAATCTTTCTGTAAAATAAAGAGGTAGAATATTATCATTTAAAATATTAAATAATAAATCTATTTACTGTATATAGTAAAAGTAAATCATAAGCACCTATAAAATGTGCTTTAGTAATACTGACTAATAAAACATCAAATATAAACTGTTGCCCATCCAGAATCATATTTGAAAAGAAGAAATATTTAACAGTTTAAGATTCGTAAATTTAACCTTGTTTTGAGGTATCGCACAAAAAAATGGCCCAGGTTAACACGAGTAAAAATATACAAAAAAAATTCAAGTTGTGTTGTATTAGTGAAAAAAAAAGAAAAACACCACCTCAACTGTAAAAATAAATAAAACTATCATAGCCATTTATAAAACACAGAGGACATTGTTGCGTTCTTGGCTCATCATTCTAGTCGCAACTTTATGTTAAAAAAGAGTCGGGAAGTGTGACTAGTGCTTTGAAAGTTTACTTTAAAGAGAGAATTTCAGGGTTAGAATTGGGCTATAATTCACTCTGGACATGTGTTGCTTTGCCAAATGCTCTCGTCTACTGGAACATTATTCAGTTTAGCTTTTTCCAGGCTGACATTTGAAACTCGGGGATCAAAGCACTCGGCTCATCATTTTGTTTTGTCCGTAGCGGGTGTGTACGGCGGCGTGTGAGCAGGACAGGAAACGGAGGAGGAAAAGTCTCAAAGGTTAACTCACAGCCATTAAAAATGCTCGAAACCCTCTGGGTGGGAGCCCAACTTAGGGAAAATATCTACCGAATTACACGTGTGACCTCTGAATGGACAGAGACTTTTTGATCTGGGAGTGAGGAAATCTTTTCACGAGACAGAGAGAGAGCAGGTTTTCTGCATACTCACCAACACAATGACAGCGGCTGGACCGACGAAGGCATAAAGCAGGCCGCCCTCCAAAGATAACCAGCAGCTGCAGGGAAAACAGAAGGAGAGCAAAACTTCCATTTTAACTTGAATGCCAAATGCACAACCACAGTAAACAAAGAAATCACATTTCATTGTGGGTAAAATCATCTCATTGTATGTCGAAGTACATCTTCCAGTTAATAATGACTCCAGGCTTTAACAAATTTTCTCAAATGTGTGCAAAAACCATAAATATGTCCTCCAACTGTGACTTTAATTTGGTGTGAGAGCCACTGAAAGTTAATGAGATGAAACTTGTCCTCCGGTGATGTCATCAGAGTACGTTAAAACCCCTTTGACATGTAAATAGGACTAAAAAAGAGAACGCTACAAAGAAAATACACAGTGAAAGCAAAATTGCTGCATTATTGATAATTGGAGACGAGTAAATGGCAGAACAGCTCGGTAAATAACAACGTAAATACGATGAAAATACACGAGTGCAAGACGGAAATCCAAGGACGTTCAGAGTTAAACTTTCCCACTGTTCATTAAAATAGTTTTATAATAAAAATATGATGAAATATACATGTATTTTATTAATTAGGTTGAAATATATAAACACTATAAAATAAAATAAAATTTAAATTGAATTTTTATGAAAGGCAGGGCAATGGAGAGTGTGGAAAAGAGGTGAAGAAGCATGTGCAGGCAGGCTGAAAATGGGTGTGATGTGTGATAGAAGAGTTTCAGCTAAAATAAAAGGGAAAGTGTACAAAACCGTGCTGGGACTGGCCATGCTGTTTGGTCTAGAAACAGTGGCACTGAGGAAAAGATAAGAAAAAAGAGATGGAGGTAGCAGAGATGAAGATGCTGAGGATCTCTCTGGGAGTGACCAGGATGGACAGGATCAGAGGAACAGCACATGTTGGAGGTTTTGGAGGTAAAGTCAGAGGGGTCAGACTGAGATGGTTTGGACATGTGCAGAGAAGAGAGAAAGTGTACATCGGCAGAAGGATGGTGGGTTCGGAACCACCAGGATAGAGGCCTAGAGGAAGACCAAAGAGGAGGTTCATGGATACAGTGAAGCAAAACATGAAGATGGTCGCCTTGACCGAAGAAGATGCAGGAGATAGGGTTATATGGAAGAAACTGACTTGCTGTGGCGACCCCTGAAGGAATATGCCGAAAAAGAAGAATAATTGTTTTATAAATAATACTTTTAAAATGTATTTGAATACACTTCATAGATAATGACATGTTTTGTACTTTAATGTCAACAAATAATCCACATCATTAATTAGAAACAGATCTGCTAGATTAAAAAAATAAAAAAATGTAGAAAATAACCACGCTCTTTCAAATTTTCGAAAGTATTACTGATAAATTCTGAATAAATAATAATAGCTTTCATTTTTAAAGAAAAGTTTTAAAATGCTGAACTGTGGACAGAATGCCGGACAAAACATGGACCATTTCTCTCTGTTTATCCTTCTTTTCACACTTTTTATTATTCTTTTCCTGTGGTAACCTTTAAGTTGTCCCTGTATTTAACATGAGCTATGGCAAGCAGAAAATAATACAGATATTCAGCAAGACCTACATTTAAAGTTCTAAAGGGATAAGAATAAACTTCAACACAAGCAGCCTTCTTTGACGGGACACATTTCTGTAGTAAAACTTGTTACAATGACTAGTGTTCTGCTCGTCAGTACACCGGGAAATTACTTTGCTGCATTGCATTGCATCGGGCAGCCATGATGGCGTCAATGATGAGAATAACTGGGGGTTATATTTACGAGATATTTACGATCAGTGTGAGTCTAAATCAGATACAAAATGTATATAAAGAGTAATAAATGGCATGATAAATGGATAAATAAAATTGTCCACCTCTTACAATATATCGACCCATTTTAAGCTAATACTAGTTTTCCAATGTGCCAAAGCCTCTTTCTGCTGGCATCAGGTGAGAAGCAGGTTACACACTGTACAATTCACCATTGTGTTGCAAGGCCAAAGAAAAAACAGCATAACCAATCATGCACATATTTTATCCGAGAAGGAACGTCTCAGCAATTACCGTATTTTCCGCACTATAAGGCGCACCTAAAAACCTTAAATTTTCTCTAAAGTCAACGATGCGCCTTTTAACCCGAAGCGCGTTGTATATGGATTAATATTGAGCTACAACAGGTGTCACAACTGCGGTAAGCAGCCACCGACTCCATTTCCCCTGTTGAAGAAGTAGGGCGCGCTGAAATATATGAAAGGGCGTCTCATTAAGTGGGTTCGAGATGACACAAGCGGACGCAGTTCTGATCGGCGCAAATTGGTCCGTAATGCATGCCGGTTAGTTTTTGAATGCAAAACCTAACCGGCATGCATTGCTCACCAATCTGCGCTGATCAGAACTGCGTCCGCCTGTGTCATCTCGAACGCACCTATTTCCATTTGTGTGTTTGTGTAAAGACCCGGAAATGGCTCCTACCAAGAGACACTGTTACACCGCAGAGTTTAAACTCAAGGCGATCGGTCACGCAGTAGAACACGGAACAGAGCCGCAGCGAGAGAGTTTAACATCAATGAACCAATGGTGAGGAAGTGGAGGAAGCAAGAGGATGCGCTGCGCCAAGTAAGTAAGACTAAACAGAGTTTATCTCCAATGGAAGATAAACTGTGTCACGAAAATACTAATTTTTACAATACTAAGTATTGAACCTTACTGTATGTGTTGCAACATTTTGTTACAAAATTTTTGGACCAAAAAAAGCTGGTATTTGGTGATGACATTCTAACAAAGTGATCATTAGCACGTAAGTCAAGGTGGGAGGTCTCGAAGTGATACTCACTAGCTGGCTGTGCCATAACCTCTCGCTCTAGTGAAACCCACCGACACTGCAACAACGAGGGCTGGAAGACCTGCAGACAAACAGAGGGAGAGAAAGATCAAAAGTCTGGAAGTGGGGATAAAAAGGAAGCCTTAAATGGGAACAACCAAGCATGTCGGAAAAATACGATTCTCCTGTGTGAACAGCTACGCGGGTTTCTTTCCATTCAGATGCAAAGCAGCTTTGGAAAAGTGTGTTACACGTGTGCGTACGACTGAAACCGACTGAAGGCAGGTCTGTTCATCTCTAAGTGAAACCATCTCATAAAATCAAAGCATGGAAATGTTAGCAATTGAGGTACAAAGAGAGAAAATGGAAAATAAAGTGACATATAAGCTTGCCAAAAGTGGTCAACAAGTCATGAATTAATTAACTAAATCAAGCGCTTTTGTGTGTGCAAATGAGAAGGAAAGACCGGGTGCCAGAATGAAAAGCAGAAAATATGCCGTGCCTGTAATGAGCTTGGCTCTGAAATATTCATGTAATTAACAAAGCTGTGATTATGGCAGCAAATGAAAAGCAATTAAAAAAAAAGTCCTTTTGACATTAATAAATAAATCGGTAAAGTTAGGCCGAAAACTAACATCATCACTCCTAGCATTTACACGCAAATAACATGGTGAATGCACACCTGAATCTCGAGCTCACACCCACAATGTTACCACTCAAAACTGTTGTTTCCATGGCAACCGATTTCAATCTCATAATTTGGGAAGAAAATTGCAAAATCGGACACGAGGAGGATAAGACGTTTGATCCCCTCTGCTACACAGCTGTTTCACGCGTGTCATATGTGTCCACCGAGTGTGTCGGGTAAATTGTGTAGCAGTCACTGTAAACCTGTTTACCCCTGCACGTGCACACACATACACACACACACACACTGTGTCACTATCTGTCCATCTGTGACTTGTAGAGCAGTCCATACATTCTCTCCCTCTATCAGGTAAGGGCATCAGTGACTTGGCAGATTAGACTGGTGGGATCAATACCGAGTGAAATGAGCAGATTGTGTCCTTGTGAGTGTGCGCACACGTGTTTGAGAGGTTGTAATTTGCGGGGCTATCTCCAAAACATCTTCCCCGTGTTGTGCAGATGTTATCATACGTTTTGATTATCCCTGAACATCCCAGGTGCCTGTTGCACCAGGTTGTCGTACATTGAGGGAACGGCTTAATAGAGTGACACGAAAACTGAATGGAAGAGGTGACTAGCACGGAGGTGTTACATCACGTTCACTATAAATTTATAGTGACACATTATATAAATTTATATGCATGAGAACGTTAATAACTGACTGATTTTTTACACACATACACACAAAAAATGAGAATAAATACATTAAGGGTGTAATGAATGTCTTGAGAGATTGAGTAGCAAATAATTGCATAGCAAAAAGACAAATGAGATGGAACGGGAATGAACGGAATAAAAATTTCAAAGCGTATTACAGACCGCAATCTCTACTCCACCAACCAAAAAGCTACTGTTTTTTTTTTTTTTTACTTTGCTCTCTATCAGCGATACATCCCGCATGAAGGTGGTTCGATCAGCGGCCAATTTACAAGAAAGTCTTTATTTGAGATGTTAAAAAACTGCCTGCCACACGTAAACGGAATGAAGTTTAAGTTAGAGCGTTCGCGCACGGACCGGGAGTTCGCGGGTTTGCGTCCCACAGAGAGCACGTCTAGGGTCCTTGGAGAAGACACCTAACCCCCGCTTATCCCACCATTGGCGCTGTCAAAGGGCAGCCTGCTGCGGTGTAAGGAGTGCAGCACATAAATTTACCCGGTGAGGGATGAATAGAGTAATTCATTTATTATTTATTTATTTATTTAAAATGAACCACTCAAAGATCTTCTTTTAAAACTACTTTTATGATATTTGACAAAACTTGTGAAGTTTTTTGGTCTGTAAACAGTTAGTGTTGTTTAATTTTACACATTTGGACTTCATTCTAAAGCGATTAAACCAGGGTTGGGCAAACTTTTTAGTTCGCGGGGCACATTGAGTTCTTACATTTGACAAAGGGGCCGGAACAGGAGCGGATAGACGGAGTGCTTCGGTAACCGCTAGATTAGACCAATAGATTGTCGCGCTAGATTTTAAAAAGGCACGCTAAATGTTACATCAAGAGCGTTATATGTATTTAAAATCTAGCAGCGCTACGTCTGAAATCTAGTGCGATAGCGCTTAAAAACGTGCATTTAGCGATGCTAGGTTTGAAATCTAAGCACTTGATGTAAAATTTTGCTTGTTTTAACATCTAACACGCTAGTTTACATGCGTGTATTGGGCCCGCACGGTTTATTTGGACAACATGCGAATCACAGAGAGACACATTTTTGAATGGGAGCAGTGTTGTTTTTATTTTTCTTCTCAATAAAGCCAAAATACCTAGAGTGCACCATCTAGTGACAAAACACCAGAATCACAAAAAAATGAAACATTAACATGGTTTAATTACTTAAATTTTTTCAAGTTCGGCAGACCAAATTAAAACGTTCAACGTGTCACATGTGGCCCACGAGTTGTAGTTTGCCCATGCGTGGATTAAACCCTCAATATTCAGATGTTAAAATACACAAATTGGTATTAAAACTAAACACATGTGCGGGATGGTATCAATAATGAAAATTTCCATGCACTTTCAATATCTATAATTTTATATCTTGTGAACAATAGGCCAACCAGTATTCATTAGATCTGTGTTAAAATCACTGAGGCGAAAGTCATTTTTGGAGTTTTGCAAAGGCAGCTTATAAAATGTGTTGAAAAAAATGACCAGAACCAGCCAAAACTTTCATTTTAAGCAGTTTTGGTGGGTGTTTCAATGAAAGACCTTGTTAAAATAGAAATTGACCACAATGTATGCACTCAACGATGCACAACTTTTCTTCATTTCGCTACCAATTTTGACTGAATGAATCTATTTCAAGTGTCAAGTTAAGTTTTGAAGACTAATGCTGACATTTTATTCAGTTTCCTGGTGTAAATGAGGTATAGCATTTATACCCCTTTCACAAGTAAAATGTGTTCTTGTGCTTATAGAGAGTAATTTGAAAGAAGGTTAAGAGAAGTTTGATATTTTTCTGACTTACATTGTTGGGCTAAACAAGTTACATCTACGTGAAAGTGAACGTGACAAATAGTGCAACATGAGCTAACATGCTAACCAAAGTCATGCTACACACAAAATTAGCCTGAAATGTATTGTAATATAGTAATCCTCAACCCCTGGGGCGAGGACTTGTACAGAGCCGTGGGGTCTTGTGGAACTGGGCCGCACAGAAAGAATGAATAACTTCTATTATGACCATTTGGTTTATTATCCAAGCCTGTAATAATGTTTTATTTTGAAAACTCGCCAGATTTGCTGCATTCAATCCAACAGTGATTCACCTTTGAGGTATCTTTCCACTAAAATTAAACCCTCAAACTAGCATAATGGGTACGTAAACAGACATGTTTAGAAAGTTTTTTTGCTAAGGCGATTTACACAATTACAACTTTCAGCCCAAGATGGGACTGTCTGGTTGCAGCAAAATATTCTTAGGACTCTCCCTGATTTAGTTTTACTATTTTTATCCTTTTTTTTTTAATAATGTCTTATATTTTGAGGGCAAGTTTCAACGTTACCACAGCAACCAGAGAGCGTTAGAGCAAAAAGAATGTTATTTATGTTATAAAGATGTTGCTAATAAAGTACCTCATGGAGACAACGTGGATTTAAGTAATGCTACTGTAATATACATACCTGTAAAATGCAAGAACTGAGAAATTAAAACTAGCAAACTTTTTGTCCTGTAACTAATAACTTGATTGGGCAGAAAAGTTTTCTGTAGAGCTGTGTCCGAGAGGTTAGGATTTAACATCAAAATGAAAATGTTGAAGTCATTTTAAAGACCACAGTGTTGTGTATGTGGTGCTCACCCCAACCGAGGCACAGAAAACGCTTGCGGATGAGTCGTGATCTGGTCTTGCCAATAACGGCCAGGTAGGACTGCCATGCCTCAGTCAGCACCCAGCAGAATGAAGCCAAGAAGAAGAAATGTAGAAAGGCAGCAGTCACAGTACAGAGGCCCTGCAGAGGAAAGGAAAATAAAACAGAGAGTTTGAGTTAGATGTGTTTTCCAAGACAGTATAAATAAGCTTGTAAGGAAATAAGTAGAGAAAATTAAACCGTCACTAAAAACAGCAAACAAAGAAGAAAAAAGGAGACTGATACAAGAGGAAATGATGTTCAATCTGGCTTGGCTGTGTTCTTTAGTTTGATCGATATTGACCACCACACTGTGAAACCTTGCTTAGTCACACAACTTTGAGTGTTTTTAGCTAACAAAATAACATGCCACTCAGAGAACTTCACCACCCTGACTCCATTCACTACTGAACCATCTAAGGTTGAACACTTTCGTTTCTGAGAACATCTACTGTAAAGCGGGCTGGTGTAATCTTAGAGGGTTTGTTCCTGTCTTTTTTTCCTTTTTGTATTAAATTGATGTGGACGGTACTTTGTCATAAAACATCCATGCTTGGTCTTGCCATACCTTGCTGAGTGTTTGAGATTGTCCCACCAAAATCAATAAATTGGAGGCCAGGATGGAGAGACAGAAATTCACCAAGATGATTGATCTCTCCGATCGAATGTACCTACAGAGAGAAGGAGACAGAGAAACAATGGAATGAAATATTAACCCCGTACCCCCTAAAAAAACATTATGTATCTCCGACAAATTACATGTTATTAGATTGATTCGATTGACCATGCTAACTATGACCAATGCAAGCTAGTTCCTCTCCAGGAATTACATTTATTTATGGTACGAATGGGGGACGATGACAGAAGAGTGAATGCATTTGCTTTTGTAGGGTTACATATTCACCTCCAGAAGGCAGCGTAGATTAGCAGCAAGATGAGGAGAGCCGTGCAGGAGACTCCACATCCCACCATGAGGGGCACAGAGGGCATACTGGTAGGACCCATGTCCTAAACAAAAAGAGATAAACTTTGAGTACATATTTGTTCTTTATGACTTTCAACGTCCTACTCTGGTCAACATTGATACAGTTAAACACACGCTCAACGCACGCGCAACACTCGCAATTTTTTCAGCATCCTATTTTCCTTTCCTGATTTTAATTCCTTTGGTTGGATCCCATTAATGAAACAAAATAAACTTTAATTACAATCCCATGAGTGTGTTACTGTAAATGAAGCTATTAAATGGCACAAAATTACCATTCTCCCTGTGTTGTTGTTTTGGACGAAGAGCAGCTATCTTGACCGGTCTCTTCTCACTAAGACACTTATTACAGACCATATAAGTTTAATTATAGCCTCAGTTTACTTATTTACTCATGACCAGCATGTAAAGAACTCAAGTGGCTCTTCATTAACAGCTTGACGTCAGTGGATACAGCTCAGAAACTAGACCGTCGAGAATAATTAAGCAACCCAGGTCATCACATGTAACACACCTCCATTCTCACCGACAAGTGAAGATGCATGTAAATGAAACACCCCACTGGGTCTCAAATGGGCTTGATGTTTGTCCCTATTTTATCTTTTCAATCATGCAATTTACTTCAATTTACCCCCTGGAGTGACTCGAGTCTTTGCTTTTATCTCAAATATTTCCCCCAAAAGACTTCAATTTGCTTTTATTCCTAATAAAGCGAATGTCCTTTCAAAGAAGCACGTAAACGAAGGTGTGAGAACCAACTGCAAGTGGGGTGTTTAAGCTGCAGAGATGCGTGTCTGTCTCTTCAGAAGCTGAGCAAACTGCAGCACAGAAAGAGGAGTTCTTTATTCTCACATGCAAGAATCAGGAACTCAACGTGCAAAGAATGAGTCGGGCAAAAATTCAGCCGCAAATGCAGTGGGAAGAGTTAAAGACAAGTAAGTGAAAAGAAGTAAGGGGGTGGCAGGGTTGGGGAGAAGAAACAGACAGAAAGAAAGAAAAGCGGGAGAAAGTCAAAGCTTCCCTTTTAGTGGTTTTCCTCGGCCATCAAAGGAAGCCAATTTCTCCAGGGAAGCTGGTAGTGGTGGAATACCAATACGACACACACAGGCGCACACGGGGAGGCGAATGGAGGTGAAACATAATCAACACCACCTCATATGAAAGAAGAGTCGCAAAAAAAGAGAGGGATAGGAGGAACATCTGCTTGAGGAAATATGGAGGGTATATAAGGCAGGGCAAAGATACCAGAGTCTGATTGGATTTGATATTATGTTGAGAGGAAGGTCAAAGATTCACAGGCGTTTGTCCTTTTCTTTTTAAAGTTTGATAGATCCCAGTTAGCAGATGCATAGTGAGGCACAGAGAAGTATACTCTGACTTATAACAATTCTTCCTTTTACTGCATCTTGAAAAAATGATGCACAAGCATTGCGTTCTGACCGTCACATTTAAACACCTGCTGTGGGTGGTGATCGAAAAATCCTGCATACAAGCGGTCGAAATGAACTTCCTCTACATGGCGACCAACCCCTCACTCAGACATCAGGTGAAGAACTTTGTCACTGAGAAAACAGTGACAAAGCCACTACCCCTATGCCCAAAGAACAGAGGTGTCAAAAGTATCAACATTTTCTACTCAAGTAGAAGTATAGATACCGAGTTAAAAAACTACTTTAGTAAAAGTAGAAGTATCAACTGAAGTTTTTACTCAAGTAAAAGTAAACAGTAAGCTATTGTCAAAACTACTTAAAGTAGAAAAGTAAAAGTAATTTTCAAGAAAAAGAAATATTATCAACAAAAGCATATGGACATATTTTTAACCATTATTACATGCTTTAAGGAGCAGAAAATATCATAACTAAATGAAAGTGTTGTGGGGTGAAACTTTATGAATCAGAAACATTTATTTCTTAATAATCTTTATTGGAAATTGATTAATGAACACAATCAAATGTATTATCATAAGCAGGGCATTATGTAACGTCCATTCAGCTACCAAGCTTCACTCTGCATCACCTAATTTAACCAACTTCAGCAGACACAAACACACTCGATGTATAAAAAAAATACCAAAAGGCTTTTTTTCTTTGAGGCAATACTGAATAGTCTTTCACAAGTTGCTAAGGTTGGGAGTGCCACATACAGCCTGCGTGACACCTGGAACACAGCAGGGGGGGTGCGGGGAGCGTGTATATGTGAATGCATGCGCGCGTGCTGTGTGTCACGTGTTAAAGTGATGAAGCAAGAGGAAGTCTTATCGAGATTACGTAATCACGCCTCATCCAACCACATTCAAATCAAATGGCGCGATTTATCCGGATTGGTTTTTAAAGACTTTTTTCTTTATTTTTAACGGTGACAAAATGGCGAAAGTAGCGACTACTTTTTATAAAAATAACGAAGTAAAAGTACAGATAATTGCATAAAAAGTAGTGAGTAAAAGTAAAAAGTAGACAAAAAAATATTTACCTCGATAAAGTAAAGATAACGAGATTTTCTACTTGAGTAAAGTAACGAAGTAGTTCTACTTCGCTACTTGACACCTCTGCCAAAGAAGAGGTGGAGGAGGATGCCCCCCTGAAACCTTAGTGACAAAATGCTGGAAAAGAACGTCCGACTGGGGGACATCAAAATTTAGACCCAGGACCTGCTCATTGATTATTTCTTGCAGTTGGCCTCTCGTCGAGATCCTCCTGAATGAGCTGAAAGATGTAGCCTTGACAATGAAAGTCCTGAATGACTAAGCAAAAGAAGATGGTACAGTTAGGCTACTTTCCATTCTACATCTATAAATTACCTTCTTGTTGAGTTAACTAGACCGTTAGTGCCTTTTAAAGCAAGCATATGCCTTCAATGAAACAAAGCAATTGGGCAAAGACGTGATACCAAAGGGGCAATGAAGAACATCCAATGAGTCAAATTAATGTCTGTCTCTTTAAAAATGATATGACATCCCATTGTAAGGGAACGAGACTTGTGACTGTGTTCTGTGTGTGTTCGCTGTGTGAAACACTGACAAAGTGCAGATCAGAAAGATTGTGCTGAGGCTGTACATGGCCAGGCTCCCCTGGGCAGCTTGGCTACCATGTGATGGAGAAGATAGCTATTTTCAGCACAAGAAGTTTAACCTACTTATCTCTTTTCATGACACCACCTCCCCCTCATTCCCGCTCTGCCTCCCATCCACCCTCCTTCTTACTTATCTTCTAACCGCCCTCTCTTTCCTCATTATGCCACCAACCCTTCCCCTCGTTTCCCTCTAAAATCTAACTCAAATATCGCTCCATCACCTTTTCTATTGTAGGAAAAATGTGACAATTGTGAAGTGCTGAAATTACACGTTGGAGTACGTGTTAATGGATTCGCCGTAGGGGAGTGTTACATTAGGTGTACATCCCTGTATACATTAGCACTTTGTGCATGTAGAACGATAATCCTCTAACTCCTGTAGAGCATGATGAAGTTCTCGTATATCTAAAAATGTCTAAGTGTAATATTATCCAATGCTAAGTCAATTTTTTCCATTAATCTAGCATTTCTTGTTCTTTATTTTCAAGCAATTTTAATTGTTCTATAGAATCATAATTCATCTTTAATTCAGACTTTCTTAATTATTGTAAAAAATACTTTATACAGCCTTAAAATTTACCGGGAAATTTATGTGCTAAATTTTACCGCAGCAGGCTGCCACCTATGACGGCGCCAATGGTGGGAGAATTGAGGGGTTAGGTGTCTTCTCCAACCCCCTCTCATCTTAGTTCCTCTCTCAAACTAAGACGGGATGCTTATCCCGTCCCGTCTTAGGGATAAGCTACCCTAGATGTGCACTTAGTGGAATGCAAACCTGCGAACTTCCGGTTGACTTCCGGTTTGTGGGCGAACGCTTTTAGATGACCATTGGCAACAAATGGAAACTCCCCTGACATCTATGTTTTTATGAAATACATTTGCTAAAACATACGTGTTAACAAACGAGAATCACAAAAAGAAAAAAAAATTAGTAAAAAATAAACCTATTACACTTGATGGGAAAAAAACTGTAAACAGCAACGTGAGAATTTTAAATGTCAAACAACAAAATAATTAGTTTTTGTACCTTATTTTTTTTTACAATAAAGACATTAAAATTGTGATTTTTCCATTAAAATTTGTTTTTGTTATATGTTTAACATTGTAAAAATGTGGGCCTTTTAGAAATGTGAAACATGTTATTTTTTTTATCCTTTTTTTTTTTTTTTTTTTTTTTTTTTTTACAGTTGACATTTGTAATTTCCCCCATACGGTGCTGTACTTACAAACACACACTGATTGATGGCTAAATTAACTCTCGCTTTTAAAGGAGACCACATACTGCCATTTAAGTGAATAAATTCAGAAAATTGTAAAGGGTTTAACTCAACAAGCAGTGACTTCTGTGGACTTAAAGCAATCCATAAACTTGAAGTGTTGACAACATGAAGATGTGAGACTGAGGCTATAATCATTTACTGGTCTTATTCTTTGACATAGTTCCTTTAATACTTTTATTAAAAAAAATGTTTGACATTGATGGATAAAAGAAAATGAGAGTTGAAATAAACCAAGCTGTATATATATATATATATATATATATATATATATATATATCCAGGGGTGGAACGTAATGAAGTAAATGTACTTCGTTACTATACTTAAGTAAAAAAAAAAATGTGAATCTGTACTTTACTTAAGTAAAATTTGAGACCTTTACTTTTACTTCACTACATTTTAGAGCAAATATCTGTACTTTTACCCCGCTACTTTTTAAAAGTCTGTTTTGCATATTTTGTTACATTTTCGGTCAGGAATTTGAAAAATATACAGTTTTTTTTTTTATCGCGTCGTGAAGCCGCATCGCCAAAATCAACCTGTAGACAAAGCAGTTGACCGCCTACTTTTCCCAGAGGGAGAAGTAATGAATCAAGGACCAATAAGAATCAAGAGTAAACATTTTCTGCAGTCATTCACCGCCAAAAAACTAACATGGAATATAGCAAAAATTGAAAAAGAGTCAGAAGATCATTGTTCGTTGTGTTCACTTTAAAATAAAAAGTTGAGCCATCAACTGGGGGGGTGTGAGGTCGTTGACAAAGCCAGTATAGGAGGACTGGGGGCCTCCCTCCCAAAACGTTTTGAAAAATAAGAGTAATTTTCCTGCATTTTAGAGGTCCATTCGCTGGCCCTGCAAGGGGATAGCTTTACTAGCTAACTTTCCTTTCTTCATTTTTTTTTTTTTGGACCAAAGAAGGGACAGAGGTGGGAGGGGAGGGGATGTGAGGGGTGCGCCCCCCCGTCTTTTCCTGGATCCGCCCCTGCAGAGTATTTCTGTGACCCTACGGCACAAAAAATTACATTTGAATTATGGTCGAATACTTTTACTTTTTACTTTAAAAGTACAATTTACACAAGTACTTTTGTATTTTTACTTAAGTAGCTTTTTTTATCGGTACTTTTACTTTTGTGATTTTTCTGCCTAATTATTTGTACTTTTACTTACGTACAAAAAGTGAGTACTTCATGCACCACTGTATACATACAGTATATACATACATGTACAAATACTGACTTTGTATATTCACAATTGATCTAATTAAGAAAATGTTTGAAACATTTATGTCTTGATTTTCTGTTTTAAAATAAATTCCCAGTCTTCTTTGATGCCATTATTAGTAAGCATATCCAAAATGAGGCTTTCCACTATGCCACAAATATTTAATCACATTATTACGTCCCTGCTATGCCTCACTTTATTCATTCTGCATCTTCAAATGGATACATAGAGCTAAATCATCTCACCTTTTTAGTTGTAATCTTTGCTGTCACTTGGATAACCTTTAATTAATGCAATTTCACACGGAGTCTTTAATAAATTTTAAAAACCGTTATCCTTAAATCACAGTTGACAAGTGCATGATATTTGCATAGTGTAACCTTGACGTTCTGCTTCATCTGAGAAAGGCTTTGCTTTTTTCTCTTTCAGCAATGCTTCCAATTATAATGAAGTAAAATATGAACTGCCATTCTGAAATGCCTCATTCATCCCAAATCCATATGCGCAAATCAAAAGCTGAGGCCATAAATAGTCTAAATAATAGAGTGGACTCAAATGTTTCTATCCTGATTAGGCACAAAACAGTAGAAGTGAGAAAATAAACAGAACAAATCAGATTTATCCCGAGTAGTCCATCATCTATCTAAAAATGCCTCGGTCAAAAAAACAGTTAATAATAGCAGGTTTGAGACATCGAGAAAAATAATTCAAAGAGCCACAAAGTGGCTTTGTTGCAGTAATTGGCTTATAAATAAATGACAAAGAAACCATAAAAACTGAATAAAATCCTCCCCATCACTCCGTGCTGGCGTGTATATCTCCCTCTTGTCCGTGTATTTGTTTGCGCGTTCATCTACATCGACCAAATGGAGGTCTCAGGTGCTGTTCGAGCAACTGACCTTTTCATGAACATTTCTGGTTACCTGCTTGGGCGAGCATGAGCTACAAATCCCTCTGTGGTTATAAAAAACAAACTTGAAAAAGGCATTTGAAGCAATAATTAATTTCTATGTCAACACAAACTGGACAGTAGGTCACAAACACCCAAAGCGAATCTACAAGTCAAGTTGTGAACTGAAATTCAAAATTTTTCAAATAGACTTTCTAAAGTCCAGTAGTTCCTTCAGACTCCCAATCCCATGATCTTTGCAAACATTGGAGAAGTCTGCAGGGTTTGTTTAACCACTGAAGTGATTATTTTTAGAAGTGGCTTGGTCTTTTGTATACCATCATGACCTCGGTCAATCGACTCCTAACTTTCCTGCTCCCTTGTTGGTTTCTCTGAAGCAAACTTGTGTTTTTGTCTGATAGTGGTAGTCCATCTGTGTTGTCTAAAACACAAACAGTACTGTGCACACAAATACGTGCATTGCAATCTCAGGGGTTATAGAAAGTAAACAGGATTAACCAGCTATACTTTGCTCCACTGTAAACGTCCGGTAATGGTACCACCACTTCTAAATCCCTCCTTTTCTTTCTGGCCTTTCCATCCCTTTCTTTTTCTATTAAACATGGAGGTTAATCCTCAGTCTGCCTTGACCTTTAGTAACATGGTCCTGGATAAGCTGCTGATACCCAGATCACCACCAACATGCATACAACCTGGTGACTAGAATAGCCTCCACATACATTTTGCATTTCATTCAATCTAACTTGGAAGCCATAAAGACACTTTTTTTTTCTGTTGCTGGTTGAGTTCACGTGTCTGGTTACACTAATCTATTTTTCCATTTCAATTATCCCGACCACCTTTTTATAGAATTCAGTCTCTACCAGAGTGAAAAGCTTCATCGGAGCACCCTAAGGCAGGGAAGTGCACTCAGTACCAGCTTTCGCACCTCACAACTAAGAGCCATTGACACAAAAACACTGACCCATACCTCCTGGTGCTTTGCACTGGGTCGTATGGTCACGCTGCAGGCTGAATGACGACTGGCTAATGACTACTACACTTTTCATTGATGTCACAAATGCCACAAAAGTCAATGTGCTTTCCCTCATAGCCCACTTTCACTCATTACCTCTGGCCCACTTGCTGGGCGTAAAGGGAAAAGTCAATACTGTTCAGCTGGAAGAGGAGTAACAGGAAACAGAAACATCGGCCCGAGCGACCTCTTCAGTATAAAGGTCGTAGCCATCATGTTTCGTCATATTATGGGAATTAATGTTCTCTAATAGGTTCCAGACCCCTGTGAAGTCATTTAAGCCATGAAGAACCAAATAATGACTAACAGCAGTTTCTCACCTTAAGGCCGTCACCTTATTTTGACCCTCTTAGCACCTAATAAAAAGAAGAAGTGAAATCCATGGGACAAAGCAGGAGAAAACAAGTTCCTCGTTACAGTCGACCGTAAATAACTGACAATAGGCTGATTAGATGGGATTTTGTCTCACATAACAGAATTCATTTCCCCCATGCCGAGTCAGCTCCAGTAAATGGTCTAGTTTGTTTAAATTTCTTCGAGCTTGCAGCACAAGTGCTTGGAAAATAACTTCGAATTTTTAACACATAAGGATTCAAAATCCACACAAAATAGGAAGACCTTGAAAGGGCACCTATCTGCTCTTTAATACAGAGTTTCAAGGTTAAGTTAAAAAATCAGAATAATCTTGTCTGTTTTTTTCCACCTGGTCTTGTTTAATGGGGGGAAAATTAGTTGTTTCAGGGTCAGATGTAATCCCTCCCTAGAGCCACGAGTTGGCCCTCATTTGACTGCTAGTATCTCGTGAACTTCAACAAGAGGCTAGACTGGGGCACGGGCCATTGTTCTCATCAGGTTTTCACTAAATATTTGTCACAGGTGCTGGAGGTTTTGCACCCATATGGAGACACAGGAGGCGGCCAGGTGAATTTGTTATAATTAAACAAAAAAAATAATGAATTTAACAAGAACATGAATCCGACAAGATCATCAAGCCAGGACAAATGACAAGAAAATAATCTTTTATTAGATACGAAGTAAGGACAAAACAAAGAGGATCACTTTACAGAAAATTAGCATGAATACCATGAGACCCACGACAAAACTAACAAACTCACATTGTAAAGACAAAAAACAGGTTACATGAAAAACTATGCGCCAAATTTATTCAATCATTATGGGAACTTTGGAAAATTGAGCTTTAACTTTCTTTTTCAAAAACATGTATATTATGTCATATTTTTTTATCATAAACACTGCCATTGAAAAATATATACAGTATGTGATACTACTAATTATAAGGTTGTGGGTTCGAGTCCTGGGTGGGACGAGGCTTGAACCCCTTGCCTTTGTGGTTGGCTAATTGAAATTGCCCCTAGGAATGGGTGTGCATGTGGATGGTTATGGGTTTTTGGACCCGCGACGAACTAGCGACCTGTTTGGGGTACCATGCCTCTTGCCTTAAATCAATCGGGATAGGCTCTGGCATCCCCCGTGACCCTATTAGGGATGGGCAAATCAAAAGATGAAACAAAACAATTTATTTTTTAATTTATAAGTGGGAACTTGGAAAGGTATTGTAAGGCACATTTTTATCATTACTTTTACAGTTGTAGAAATCAAGAAAAAGAATGGTTTCAACCATTTGCTTAACTAACCTTGTTGCCTTGGAAAAACTACAAAAAGAGAATAACATTACGGAAGGGTGAGACCAAACAGGGAAGAAAATTTGATCAAATCAGTTTTATTTCTCCTGTTCATCTATGCAACTAAATGATTCTTGAAAAGAAGGCAAAAAAAAAAAAAGAATATTTCCAGGTACTTGGAGACTCTCCAACTCATTTAACTTTTTTACTGCTTTAGGTAAGATGAGCATGACATAAAAAAATGTAACCCATCCATCCACATTTACTGATTTAAAGCAATTCATTCGTATAAAGGTACCTAAAAAAGATATGACTTGAAATTACATCTTCTTAAGAATAGAGGATATTACAAAAGAAAGGCTATGATTATTAGAAACATTAAACCACTTTAGAGGAGAGAATGTAAAAATTAGTGGCCATGTACCAAAATTTAACATTGATAATGTGCTCATCAGATGATCACATTTTAATTTAACGAGAGTCTAATATCAATTGTTGAAGTTATAAGCCGTCAAGCATTAAATAAAAAATAAACCTAGTGACCCTTGCAACTTGTGAGATGTTTGAGCAAATAAAGCACCCTGTTGTGCTCCCTGGGTATTTCCTAACTCTGCCCGTCTTCTGTTTACTCCTGTCCGGATAAAACACGACACTGTTAAAAGGGATTTAAAGCTTTCATAAAGGAAACCGCAGCTAGCTAAAACCGATAGCAGTAAAGTTGTCTTCACTCTACTCAAATGCAAGGTGATAGATTTTGAAAAATTAGAGCCATACTATGTAGAGCTCTAGTGAAACCTCGAGGGAAGCAGCTGGAAAAGTTACAATAAGGAATTGATGGCAACATAAATGCACAACTCTTTATCTGCAAGCTTGACAATGCATAAACTCAAAGCACAGAGGACATACACTACTCTCTTCTTTTTCATTTAAATTGTTTTTTAATCTAATTTCATTTATATGAGTAACAATCTGCTTTGCTTGTTCCTTTTTTATTAAAAGTCTAAACAAAGAAGACAACTTTATGTTAGAAAAAGTTGATCTCATTTTAAGTATCAATGAGATTCGAAACAAACTAATTACTCTTTTTGTTCCTGCTGAACACTGACCTTAAATCTAATGCTCGATATACACCTTTTTTAGTCTTCTAGTAGAAAAAGCAGATATGCCAAATCTCTTTCCATTGCCCTCCTCTATTTTTAATTTAATTTTCTTGTTTAACCCTGTCCTGTCCGGTGTCTGGACAGAATGGATGATGCTCTGCTTGTCATATCTCGCTCGACAGATTTGCTCTACCAAGAGGGCATCACATACCAACCTTGGCAAATATAGAAGTGATTTTGTGTGTTTGTGAAATTTCTAAATATAAATGTAAATGTCTTAGTTTGTTTGTCAAACCAAACAGGGTGGATTGGATTAGGAGTGAGGGTAACTGGTAAATGGATTGTACTTAAGTTGCATTTTTCCACCAGTGTCGACATTCAAAGCGCTATACAATGTAGCTACCTTACACATTCACTGCTAGAACCACCAAGCAAGGTGCTAACTTGAACCCGTCAGAGCAACTGGGGATTTGGCGGTTGCAGTTATCAGTAGTTATTACAATGAGCATGAAAGAAGTTGAAATAAAACAGAATTTAAGATACATTACAACAACCTTCAACATATAAAAATAAATGGTAGCAAATACTATGATGATTCCTGAGCAAGACTCCGGATAGGAAGAAAGGGAAAATAGCAAGAAGCACCGTGAAACTTTGTGGAAACAAATACATGCCCACAGCCTAAGTGTTCTCTCTTCTAATTTTTAATGCATTTTCCTTTTGGGACAAATTAGAGGCAAGAAATGCGGACTAAAATGTTCAGCTGATGCTAAGTGGATTATTTTGACTGGTAGAGACTGGTTTTTGAGAGCAATGGAAAGTGTGGAAAAGAGGTGAAGAAGCGTGTGCCGGCAGGCTGGAACGGGTGTAGAAAAGTATCAGGTGTGATGTGTGATAGAAAAGTTTCAGTTAAAATGAAAGCAAAAGTGTATAAAACCGTGGTGAGACCGGTCATGCTGTTTGGTCTGAGGAAAAGACAGGAAACAGAGATGGAGGTAGCAGAGATGAAGATGCTGAGGATCTCTCTGGGAAAGAGGAACAGCACATGTTAGAGGTTTTGGAGATAAAGTCAGAGAGGCTAGACTCAGATGGTTTGGACATGAGCAGAGGAGAGTGAGAGTACATTGGCAGAAGGATGCTGGGTTTGGAACCACCAGGAAAGAGGCCTAGAGGAAGACCAAAGAGGAGGTTCATGGATACAGTGAAGGAAGCCATGAAAGTAGTTGGCATAATGAAAGAGGATTCAGCGGATAGGGTTAGATGGAAGAAATTGAAAAGATTGCTGTGGTGATCCGTGAAGGGAAATGCCAAAAGGCGAAGAAGAAGAAGAAGAGTCGGAATGTAAGAAAAAAAAAAGTTGGATTAATATAGAAAAAATAGATTTTAAGAAAAGCTACAGAAAGCTAAAGAAAGCAAAAACAAGTGGGGTTTATTAATGACTAATTATTAATTAATGATAATTAAGAATGAGCTGTCAAACAGTGCACAGTTAGGAAATTACTGAAAAGTAAAAAAAACCAACAATGACAATTGGATGACTACAATTAGAATAAAGTACAATAAAAAAAAAGGTGTTCCCTTAATGTTAAAAAGCTCTCTTTATTCCTTACCTACCCACATCAACTATTTATAGAAATACAGGTTACGTTCAGCTAGCAAAAAAAAAAAAAAAAATCACACCCAGACAATATAAAAAAAAATCTCGACACCTTCCCCTTGACGCGTCTTCCTCTGTCACATCACAAGGGAATAGCTTGGTGAGCAACCTGACCTTTATCGAGTTCACACTTTAAAAGTTGTATAAAGCAATGAATGACAGCGTCAGCGAATAATTAGAGAACCAAAAAACCCAGTGATTAAAATAGCAACCTTAGAAGGATTGGAAAAAGCTCCAAAATGTTGCTGCACCCATTTTTATACGAGATATCAAGTATGACATGTTGCAATCAAAACTCAGCCAATCATATCAACATCACCCAACCGTAGCTCCCTAAGGAAAATAACAAGGAACAATACAAGTTGTTGTATTTTTAACAGGAATGCCAGACATGTTCTTAGTAAATGTGTCAGCTCAGTGACTAGTTTCTGCTAGTAGTTGCCTTGTTAGTGACTCACCCCCCCACCTCTCCCTTAAGTCTCGCAGAGTGCCATCAGGCTATGCACCGGTGACTTACCGGGTCTTTAGCTTGCTGCGCTAACACTGCGTAGGTGGAAATCCTGCTGCACAGGCATTTGGTGTGGACAGTGTTTGACGCGAGCGTTTGGCAGCCTTCTGTGCCCCAGTTTTCTGCACCAGCTTCCCTGGAGGTGGAGAGAAAAGGGAAATAAGGGGTTGCACACAGGATATAAACAGACTGAAGTGATGGCATGAGCTCTAAATGCCAAAAAAGCGGATGATATTTAGGAAATGCCCTTGTGATTGAATTCAACGTGTTCACTTATTTAGTCTTTGAGTTTGTTGGTGCTGAACTTTAATCAAAGTTCATTTATCTTTTTTTAACACTAACTTTTTATTGCGTTTTTCCCTTTTTTTCCATCAAAGCAAAGTGATTTTTAAACAAGTGTCCAAAGACCTTGTTGGAAAGTCTTGTATCAGCTAACTGAACAAAAAGAACTATGCAGCTTAAATAGCAGACAAGAGTGATGAACCACTTACTAAATAGTATTTTTATTGAACATTCAAAGTTAACAGCAAAGTAGAAGTACCTTAAAAATCTTTCATTGGAGCCTTGAGCACTTTACCGTGCTAAAACTCTCCGCCATACCTCCCGTCAACCACTATCCGTTCACTTCTCTTTAAGGGCTCCCCAAAGAAAGCTGGAGAAAGCTGGGCTGATCGATATGATTCTAACCAAACTAATTACTCTTTCAGTTCCAACTGAGCACTGAACCTAAGTCTAACCCTGGATATACTCCTATTTTAGTCAGCAGGGACAGGTGGAGGATTAACAAGACACATAAAAGCCATAGAGATGTTCTGATGGGGTCAAGAGGGACTCTTTTGTGACTGATGGGAAAATAAGAGCTCTCAATTCTTTCTGAAGAGCTTTTGTAATACCTCTATTTGATTTTTTTATATAGAGTTTGAAGCTGGTAGATTCGAGATGGTTATTTGATCATCCCGCTATTCTGATTGGGCCACATAAAGCAAATTAGCCAAGGTTCTGAGATTAAAGCAAGATTAGGTCGTGATTGTTGCTCATCTAGTTATGGATTTTTTGTAAAGGATTTCATAGATAAAACAGACTTTTCAAAGAGTTCCCTTTCAAAAGATTGTTTAAATGCATGTTACGAGATTTTGAGCAGGTGTCCCAGGGCAAAATGAGTCACCATGGAAACAGATGATGGATAACAACAAACAGATTTGAAAACAGAAGACATGTTGCATCAAATTAAAACACTTCAAATGTGAGTTTGATCTGGTATGGATTAAATTCGCACCCCCGCCCCACCTATCTCACCAATGTGATTATAAAACTGATGTTTCTTTTTTTTTCTTCTTTCAACCAAGAAGTTGAAGCTCATTAGAGACTCCAAAGAATTTGTGTCGTCAATGCTACAATAACAGCTACATTTGATACGTAGTAGGTGTTTAAGATAGAGATGAGAAATATCTCTGGGTGATGCAAGAGTGCACGAATGTTTCTGAACAAGGAAATAAGTCGATGTTGTGTTTTGAAAAATATATATTTGAGAAAGATTTACTGTCCAGAGAAAGACTGTTTAAAAATGTATCTAAATCTTACGGAAAACAGTGAGGTGAAATATTGGAAAAGGCTTTTTTGCAAGTAAAAAAAGGTCAAATTGAACATTAAACTTTTGTTTTTATTTTTTTTACACATTCAAATACTGTTGAATAAAACTGAAAAAAAAATTAACCCTTTCTATCCCTTCTATTCTGTTTGTTTTTTTCCACAGTAGAGAACTTAATTAACCTAAAAAAAGCCGGCAGCTTTTTTTTTTAAAAGAATCCGGAAAAAAATATTTGGACAATGCTTCCTGTTATGGTGAAAAAAAAGAGTTGAACTGACTCTTGACTGATGTCAATCTATGTTTAAAGCCTCATATTCGTGGGGGATGACTGAAAGAAAAAGATTGCAAATTAGCAATCAAACAAGCTTCTTCCTGCAAAAATGATGTCAAATCTCAACTCGTCTGTGGTGCCATCTTTGCTAGTTGGCAACCAAATTGGGACCTCAGATTTTCTCATTTGTGTTTTTTTTTTTGTCAAGTATGTACAGTATTTGCGTATTTCTTTTGTTTTACTTGATGTTTTGTTTCTTGCTACAAATTAACTTTAAAATGTGTATTGTTATTCTATTATAATTTTTTTTACGTATTCCACTGAGTGTTGATCACTTTCTTTTAATCTCATTGTACAATGAAAATGAAGATCCTCATCATCATCATTATTTAATTGGTATTTTTCCGACAAGCCGGCACATCATAACAACCTCTTTACTGTCACGGTCTAATATTACTGATGCGACATAACCATTAAAAAAAAAAGAAAAAATGGCTTCTGACAAGCTTCAAACTCCTTTAACACTAACTCAAATGGCGCTTGATACAATGGAAGGGAATGTGTGTTGGTAAATTTTATTGTGATTTTGTGATCCTGCCGTTGACGTTCAGTAATTCCCAAAAAGCCAGTTGACTTCATCAAAGCAAATCACACCACATCTCAAGTAGTTCAAGAAAAATGTCAAAAAATCATTTAAAGAGCTGTTTGAGGTCAAACACTCCTCAAGCCCGACTCAATCATGATTGAGCGATGTACCAGAACAAGTCCGGCCCATGGGGCACACCCTACCACAGTTCACAAACACCTCCCAGAACAAAGTGTTGGGTTTTTTCCTGCAATTATCTACTCACCAGAACACAAAAATATTGAAGTAGATAAAAAGAAAAACTTAGAACTGTGTTTATCAGGACGTTCATTGAAGTATAGACAAATAAGAGATTTATAATAAAGCAAGCTTTTATGTTTCAACAGTCAAAACAAACAGATAGTTAAAAGGACACCATCACTTGCAAATAACCTGCTCACCGGAGCGCAGAACATCCCCCCTCGAGACTTAATATACTTGTGGTATGATGGAACGCTCCAACATCAGTGTGACTTTGAATGACAAGAACGCATCAACATTAATCCTCAAAAGTCTATCAGAACATGAAGGAGCATGCTCACACACAGACGTACGAGCTACAAACACACACTCTGACACATAATTTATAATGTCAGTAATGAGTTGTGAGCCCTGATGATCGTCATCTGCGGGGTGACACTTCAAAGACTGAAGATGGGAAAATGAGTCACGGCGGTGAAGCACGGCGACAGTTTGACAGGTAGCAACATGGCACGGGGTGGTGGGTGTGTGTCAGATAATCGTATGATACCAACAGGAGAAAACACTGTGTGCATGTGCACATGGGGTTGTTGCAACTCATATGTGAGGATTTTCCTAAATCAATCTTAGGAAAGTGCTTTCATTCAAGTTTCTGTTAAAAGCTGAGACCTCACATGAGATTGAAGGCAAAAATGAAGGAAAATACATAAAACATGAACATGGTCCGTCGTGGTAAAGAGAGAGCTGAGCCGAAAAGCAAAGCTCTCGATTTACAAGTCGATCTACGTTCCAACCCTCACCTATGATCACCAGCTGTGGGTGGTGACCGAAAGAATGACATTGCGGGTACAAGCGGCCGAAATGAGCTTCCTCCGCAGGGTGGCTGGGCTCTCACTCAGAGATCGGGTGAGGAGCTCTGCCATCCGGGTGGAGCTCGGTGTCAAGCCGCTCCTCCTCCAGATCGAGAGGAGCCAGATGGGGTGGTTCGGGCATCTGGTCAGGATACCCCCCGAGCGCCTCACGGGCGAGGTGTTTTGGGCACATCCCACCGGTAGGAGACCAAGGGGCAGACCCCGGACCTGCTGGAGAGACTATGTCTCACAGCTGGCCGGGGAAAGACTTGGGTTCCTTCCGGGTGAGCTGGAGGATGCAGCCAGGGTGAGAGAGGCCTCGGCCCCGCGACCCGACCCCGGAACAAGCGGAAGATGACGGAACGGAATGAACATGGTCCTAAATCAAGTTATAAAGAGGAACAATGTCATATGATGGTGTGGGCACAGTGACAGCGGACACTACACATGCACACAGAAGCCATATGGACATTGTGTAATAATAACAATGTGTTCTAGGTCACATAGTGTGAGCTCCTCATTAATTTATGTACACATGGATATGCAGTAAAGACATGTATGTGGTTCATTTATCAACAATAGTCTTGACTTCGTACAGTTAAAATGTATATGGAGCATTCAACACTCTAGCGGCAAAGTGGAAGGAGAGATAATGAGGAACAACCGTCTGCCAGCTCACAACAGGAGGTCTCTTTTGATAAGACTAGCACAAATATGTGGCCCTTTGTTTCATCTGCTGAAATCCAAGCTTAATTGACTACTGATACTCATCTATTTCAGTAAGAATTGATTGCAAACTTTGCATGCCCTTCAGCTAAAAAGCTAGCTTTGAATTAAGCGCAGTGTCATACTTTCTTTTTTTTTTTTTTAATTCACAAACACATTACATCTTATGGTGCTTTTTTTTGTTAGTCCAGTGATTTAAAAAGGATTACAAGCTGGGTTGAGATTAAAAAGGAGACTGCTTTTGCTTTGTGGCTGGGACTTAAAAGAAATCAACTGGCGTAAACTGTTTTTCTCCAAGCATAAAGGTGATAGGGCCACCTAAAGCTTTACAAACATAAATGTAAGCTTCTCTTTGCCTCTTTGTGTAACTATCTTGTTATCTCACACAGATGGATTGAAGGTTTTGCTCATCAAAAGTATTTGGAAGAACAAAATGTGTCTTCAAAGAATGAGCAACTGTATTAAAAATCATTATGTTAATATACACGTCTGCAGATATCAATTATGCTGTTAGTGTAGAAAACTGTGTGCAGAAGGGAAAGGATTATTCATCAGTGTGTGTAACTTGGCAACAGTGTGAGTCTGTAACACTTTGTGACAATCCATCTAACCAATTCAAAAATATTTCACAGTTGACATGTTAGTAAAACGGGTAAAATGGAAAGCTTTCCAATTTGCTCACTAATTATTTGATTATGGTTTAGCTTTTAGGAAAACACTGGAAAAATACATCCTGTCCAGCCATGCAAAGTGACCTTTCATGTCCGAAGAGAATAAATTGCGAGAAATTCTGGACTGAAAGGGCATTTTTATAAAAAGCCAATTGGACCCTTTTAAGAGCGTATAAAGAATATTTTAAAAAGGAATACACATGATTTGAATTCCTAAACAGACGTTTTTGTTATGGGGATTTTAACGACATGACGGCAAAGCCTTCCTTTGTGTCCCTCACACACACTAATATTAGTGGTGGTTATTTTATTCTTTTTAGCATTTCACCCAAGGCAACCTCTTGCAGTAATTTGGAAATTTTGTAGAGTCTGTGTAAAAAAAAGTACCTATTGTCTGTAAGGCAATCATAAGTGAAGAAGATCGGAAGATCCGACGATCAGTTTTGTACGCTAAATTGCTTCCATAAAAAAGTAAACTTCTTTTGCAGTGGACGTGTTCACCCAAATGTGGCCAAAAAACAGAAATATTGGTGCACATGAAGAACTTTTTGAACCATGCATTAGATCGTTTCCAATGGAAAGTAAATGAGACTATTCAACTAATCAAACCAAGAGAATGGTATCGAGCATGTTTATGTACACAACGAATGGGGTTGTTCCATTCTGAAGAGCTTCTTGTAAAACCTGCACTGAATGTAAACACCAATATGAAATTTGAGACCTCAAAAGCTTATTGTATGTCTTCCATTTTCTCAGGAGAATGAGTGAATTCCTGGTCATTCTGTTGCAGCCAATAATACGATGCCATTTAAACATTGGTCCATTGAGGAAAAAAACAAACAAAAAAACAAACCCTGGAACAAAACTATAGGGGATTCTCCAAGTTTATATTAAGGTCACTGATGTTCAACTCTGGGAACAGGAGATTTAAGGGAAAAGAAACACAACCAACTTTTCAACTTTTCTCTCGATTTACCAGTCGATCTACATTCCTGCCCTCACCTACGGTCACCAGCTATGGGTGGTGACTGAAAGAACGAGATTTCGGATACACTGCGGGGTGTATCGGGGATTTTGGGCTCAGCCGAAATGAGGTACCTCCGCAAGGTGGCTGGTCTCTGCCATCCGGGCGGAGCTTGGAGTGGAACCATTCCTCCTTCGGGCCAAGAGAAGCCAGATGGGGGGGTTCGGGCACCTGGATAGTATGCCTCCTGTCCTGATGACTCGCTGTGGTGCAGTTTTTTGGGCACAAGTAAGTAAAACACAGCGTTTTCTTATTTCTTTCTAACTCAATGTTTATTTATATTTTACATGTTACGAATGAACTGGCTCTTAATTTTTTTTAAAACAATCAGAATGAAGGTCAATTAAAATCATTTTGCCCATTTGCCTAAAAATTGATTTAGGCAGAGGTGTAAAATAATTAACTGGGTGTGGGTCCTTAATTGGTGGGAAAATTGTTTATGTAGAAAAATGGTCAACTCTAGTCATTTATTGTCAAAAATAGTTTTTTTTTGTTTTTAAATCTAAATGGGGTATTTTTTATGAGCTTAAACATATTTGAAGTATTTTACAGTAACGGAAAAAAAAAGTTTTGATCAACCCCTTTAAATCTGCTGAAAGGGAGTTTTCATACACGCTGTCTACGTTCTAAGTTTCTTTTAACTGCCGATATGAAACTATGACATCATCATCCCGGTTGTAGCTGGATACTAAAATACTCTTTAATGCACTAAAAGCATCCGTCTTTAGGGATTTTAACCCTGATTCTGCTATATTTTGAATTGACCGGTTTATCCATTTCATTTTTAATCTTTATTGAACTTTGGCATTTTTATTCGCACCATTTGCTTCTACAATCAGTTTGTGTTCATATCAGAGTTCACTGCAAAACTGAGTGCATACTAAAACATAATCTCGGACAGATGAGTGAAACTCAGATTTTTACTAATCTACTTTGAAATAGACTCTTCTTCTTTCGGCACATCCCTTCAGGGGTCGCAACAGCAAGTCAGTTTTTGCCATCTAACCCTATCTGCTGCATCTTCTTCGGTCACGCCAACTATCTTCATGTCTTCCTTCACTGTATCCATGAACCTCCTCTTTGGTCTTCCTCTAGGCCTCTTTACTAGTGGTTCCAAATCCAGCACCCCAGCATTCTTCTGCCGAATGTACTCTCTTTCTTCTCTGCACACGTAAAAACCGTCTCAGTCTGGCTTTTCTGACTTTATCTCCAAAATTTCAAACATGAATAGAAATATACTCATTTCTAATCCTATCCATCCTGGTCACTCCCAGAGAGATCCTCAGCATCTTCATCTCTGCTACCTCCATCTCTGTTTCCTGTCTTTGCCTCAGTGCCACTGTCTCTACACCAAACAGCATGGTCGCTCTCACCACGGTTTTGTACACTTCCCCTTTCATTTTAGCTGAAACTCTTCTATTACTGTGATGAGAGGAAACTCATCACACCTGATACTTTTCTCCACCTATTCCAGCCTGAACTGCACACGCTTCTTTACCTCTTTTCCACGCTCTCCATTGTTCTGGGCTGTTGATCCTAAGTACTTTGAAATAGAATTTGAAAGGAATTATTAGGACTTTTGCTGTAGATATCAGGTACAAGTAAATTTTTCTTGGTTGGTAATTTTGTTAAATGAATATTATAAACAATAAGTTGTCATTTTAACACAGTTTAGTAAAAAGTTAGTAAAAAGTTTTCAATAAGTTTTCTAACTATCTTCATCTATTTAAACACTTTTGTAATTCAGGAAGTAAATCAATAAAGGTCTTGCAGAAGAAAACTACCGAAGAAAATTTCTTACGATGTCACAAAATTCCTCGTCAGCTTAGGTTGGTTTTATTTGTGAAAATGTCTCAAATCCTGCAGATTTATTGGGTCTAAACATTCCCATTTATGGGCAACAAACGACATCAACAAGCCTGAAGTGATAAATGTCTTTTTTAAAGACTTACTTTGGAACTCTATTTTTTTTTTTTTTTTTTGTATCTTGCTATTACGTTCTCTCCCTGCAGATGTGTGTAAAACATTTCATTGTGTGATCAAATGGCCTGAAGTTGTAAACGGATTTTAAGGAAAAAAAAAAATCACATAAAACAAACTTAATGTCAAGAAAATGCAAGAAGATGAAAAAGGAGCTTTACATGATGACTAAAGATTTTTTACGCACAGATGGAAATCGACATGTAAATCACATAGTTTTGTTCTCATCGCAAAAAGAGGGCTTTAAACTCAAATTGCTTTGATTCTTTAGAAGTCAAGCGACTATGCTCTCATGCTATTGAAAAGTAGGTATCAATTTGCAACAGAACTAAGTGACTCAATGTTACAGTCTATTTTTTTTTGTCAAGTCAATGTGTGAAAAAGAATAAGTCAATGATTCACTGTGGAAACATAAAAGCTAATGAGTCAGAGACGAATAGACAAGTGGGAAGAAGAGAGTTTGCTGGAAAAGATGTTAGAGATGAATGGCCTCAAGAGGAATCTGATCCAAACAAATGTGTTCAAATCATCAACAAAATTCAGAAACTATCATGCACGTTAAAACAAATCTGCATCCAGTATTTTCTTCTTAAAGCCATCTTACTTGTACTGCTTGAAATTCGGCATGATGCAATATTTCAGCTTTTTTTTTTTTCCACTTTTTAAAAAATAATTATTCCAAACTAGAAGACGGTAAACCAATTTCCACTCCCACCAGGAGTAAGACATGTAATATCTATTTAAATACAACTCGTCCCCACCAGAAACCATGCAAATCCATGGCTATAAATTGGTTGTAGAAACAGCGTTCCGAGGCAGCTGGAATTTGGGCCAACTTTGCTATGAAGCAACTGAAATTTTAAACTTGCTAAAAACATTCTGCTGGATTCATTTTAAGTCACTGACTTAGAATGAGATATTTTATAATTTAGCAACTTCTTCTGCTTTCGCAGTGATATTTTTTAGCCAAGGGACAAAAAAACAAATTTATGAAGGTATAGTGGTTGCAACTTATTAGTATGCTACCACTCACTTCTTCCTTTGTTCTTTTTAGTGAGTAGAGTCTGCTGACTGGAGTCACAGGAGATCAAATAGTGACCCAGTTCAATTTACAGTAGCTGCTTCACTTCTAGAGTCCTGATCTAATGCTGGCAGGTTCATGGTCACACTCCTAAACCATATATGGGTAAAATATTGGAATAAATTAAACAGGACCAAAAAAAAAGGACACACTTTTTTAAAACACAATACTTTGCAATTGAAGGCTGAATGTGTGTATACAATCATTTTCTGAGCCACTTTGTCTAACACTAGGCAGCAAAAAACATGATATAAATGTATTTTTTTCAACTTAATTCAATTCTTATTGTCCGTCTGCACGCATCTACTTTCTGTTACAAAAAATGTCAGCACTACCAGACAAATATTTCCAAGCTCAACCAGAAGTTTCAGCTCCCATCGACACTAAAAATTGTTTTCCCAGGCAAGATGGATGTAGAGTAAGACTTTCTCGCAGATATGGAATAAAAATAAAGATTACCAGTGAGCGAGAGTTTACATTTCTCAGGCGCATTAAATTCCAACTTTTTACTCTCAATGGAGCAAGAAAGCACTGAAGCGAATTTTTACACGACACAAATCATATGTACTTACTCAACCTTTCGTAACACTCATTATACAGGACTGCACAGCATGCATTTATACAGCAGCTGCCACAGAGTGGGCCCACATCTGTGTTTCTGTACTTGTGTATTTGTGTCCACATGCATTAATATATTTGACCCAGATATTAACTCTGTAGGAACTCAGCTTTTGATTTCCTGCACTGTCCAATGCAGAGGCAGGTCTTACAGCCAGAACATGATACGAGATTACTTCAAAGATGTTGCTATGTTGATGTGCAAGGCAGGAAAACTCATGTCTAAATGTTATCTCTACAGAGAACACATGAACATGAAACATTTATTGATGTGGGCTGTGTGTGCGTCAGATTGATTCTCCATTTGTGGCTGAATCAATGTAGAGAATTTAAAAAAGAGAGAATGTTCTAGTCAAAGGTTATTTGTGGTTCCATTACTTTTCCCATTCTGTTTCCCATATTGCTTTCTAAAAGTACTACAGTAGAGATAAATCTACTGTCCTTGCTTAATCCTCTTTTACTTTCTTGTATTTTATATGAGAATGGAACAGAAAACCTTGGAGTTGTGTGAGGAGAATGCTTTGTCAGTGACCTCTACTCCCCCAATCTGCTGCTCTTTGGCATGGCCTTGGGCTAATTTATAAGCTTCTTTCCAGGGATTAACTTTCCTCCCGGTGTGCAAACTAGTGAGCTAACACAAAATAGAGAGATACCAGACTTGGCAGCAACCGCTAATGGTCTGCCATTGTGGTAAATGTAAAGGACAGTCTACATAGACACTACAAAAAGTGACCTCTAAAGAAGTAAGATCCAAAAAAAACTACAAAAAGTACTCAACCATGGCTTCAAGCATTTTTACGTTATGTCCATTGAGATTCTCCATTGATTTATTTAATAGGAAGTGTTATAGATTTCCCAAAAACTTTGAAAACTATTCAGTCAGACATTACAGGACTTGCTCAAAAAAGGACACCTAAAGAGTAAATGGCAACCAATACAAATCCTCTCAACCTACTTTCAAGAGAAATGACAATAAAGAAAATAACGTGTAAATCAGCATTAGAAATTCAATCTAAACACTTCACCTGAAAGAAGATTCTTTTTAGAATTTGTAGAAGTATTGTGAGAACATAAGCACTACTCAGTGACATGGACGAGATTTTTTTTTTTTTTTAACTATTGATGCTACTTACCAAGTGGCTTTCAAGCTCTACAAATCCAGCAGAAAAGAACCAATATATTCCCACTGTCAGCAAAGATCCATCTTCTGAACTTCAAGAACTAATCAGCACAAATGCCTAACATCTTCATCTATAACTATCACTCCAGCTCTGAACGTTTCCTCGGTTTGGACAGCGAGATAGAGCGCTCCATTCCACCTCCTCTGGTCACATGGTGATAAAAATCAATAAAAATGCTTTAAGCGGGAACAAAAAAAAAAAAAAAAAATCTCAATGGGTTTACATTATTCCTTCAGTCAAAAGCAATAGTGAAACTTTCCTCCAGTAGGCACCATTCACCCATCTCCATGTGGTCCAAAATAAGAAAAAAAAAATCATAGTTACAATCTTGGCTGATTTGTATCCATGCCAATTAAAAAAAAAAAAAAACTAAAACCAAACTTTACTCCAAAGCAGGACTTTGATTTTTTTGTATGACAAATTAAATTTACCACATTGACATTCCCTGCGGACTGTTGTGATAGCTGTAATCAGCCTATCCACGTCTCTAATGCCCAGGAGTCAGAGCGCACATAAGCCCTACTGGCCTACTCCCTCTCGCCAGGCAGGCTCGCTGTTTGACACAGTCTTGATCCCTTGTGTTCTGTCAGATGGAAAAGTGGAGCAAGCCGTATCAGCTGTTCACCCTCCCTCCTCCTCTCTGTGGTTGTGTTAGTCTCTATGCTAATGGATCTAAGCCTAAAAAAAGACCAATGCAGGGAAAATGACTTGTTAACGGACTAAAAACTTCAATTTATTCTCATCGAAAGACTGAGCCCCTTGTGAGTATGGTTGAGTGTGGCATCGCCATAGATGGCGAACTGTTTGGAATGTATCCTGCCCATCACCTTGAATCAGCAAGGATGGGCTCCGGCACCCGTGGCAACCCTATAAGGGATAGATGGTTAAGAAGGTGACTGACTGACAGATCGAGCCCCTATGTGCCCCTTATTTAAAGCTGATTACATTTGCAAGCCACGAAATTATTGGCTATTTTCGCCTTGGTACATGTTCACCGGCTATCTAAAACCCTAAATAAAGGCTTGAGATTTTCACCAATCTGTTACAAAGTGAAATTATTTGCATGCAAAAATGGGATTGGATCATTTTCGTCTCAGTCCGTTGTGGTCGATTAGCATCTCTGTTGGAATTAAAGTGATCGTAAAATCTTTTTGATTTTCTCACTATCCATCAAATTGATTATCATGTCCATCAACTGGATGAACCTGCTAGCACCTCCTTTAGAAAGGAGTATTAGTATGTTTATTGTAAGCTAAACTCATTTGCATATAAAGATACGATTGGTTACTTTTAGGCCATAGCCCATTCTTTACTGATTAGCATCCCCGGGGATTAAATAATTAATATCTCTTTAATTCCAACATCACTGCTTATGGAATTGTTTCTATATTTATTGGTTGGATAGATTTGCTAACTAGCTAAGACCTGAATATCAAAAGGTTTATGTGATCGGACATTTATAGTCTCATTACGATGACAGTTGCAAGCATCTCTTTAGAGATTAACACGCTTGATCCCAACATCACCGTCTATCAAATCGATTACCGTGCCTACATATACTGCCTATGATCACAGCATGGTACATACTTTCCCATAATGCTTTGGGGTGATACACTAGCAACAAACACATAGACACATTAACGCATCGGATTTAGATTGCACCAGTACATCCCACACATCGAACCTGGAATCTTAGAAAGCGATGCCGAAACGAACAAAGGAAGTGTTATCTTCTTAAATATTTTTTTACCCCCGAGATATTGCCCATCACTCATTTTTTCTTGATATGCTGTGGTAAATGTACCATACTTTTTTGGCGCTTTCCACCTGCATTGGTTCTCAAAGTGCTTTACCATGTTGCCAACCCACACGCACATTCATACCTAATAGTGGATGCTGTCATGCAACGTGCAAACCACGATCAGGAGCAATTGAGGGTTCAGTGTCTTTCTCTAGGGCACCTCACCAGGATCTCCTGGCCGAGGGATCAAACTGGCAACCCTTTGGTTACATGGCGGTCGCCTTACTCACAGAGCCATTTTTCCCCCATAAAATAGCAACTTATTGAAACGTGCAACAACATTGAACGGTAATGAATAAGGATACTAAATATGACTTAAAAAGAGTTGGTATTTGGAGTTCTTACTTTTTTTTCAACCAATTTCAATCTTCGAGGAAAGTTTCCAGTTATTTTTTACAAATAGTAATCAGGAAAAGTTTGGCTAATTTTGTAAAAAAGAAAAAAAAGTAATAAAACTTTTTTTTAGTTTTTGCCTGCCTTTGTTCTGTGTGAAGATGATCTCACGCTGCTTCTATCCTGCTTAGGTCTGGGCTGAGGGGAGTATTCTTAATTACCAGCTCTTTTTAACATGCTGCAAGTTTTAAAAAAAGAACCCTAGAAAAAAGATGCAGTTCCATAAAAATTAACATAAAAAATAGTAAAAAAAAAAACTAATCTTTTTCTAAGCCTTTCTCATGTAGATTAAAGCCTTTTCTATGAAAAGATTCAAGCTCTGAATGTAATGTTTGGAAAAAGAACAAATGAGCATTTGGTAATTATGCTTCTCATTTACTTCCTCGTTTGTTCCATATTAGAGAAAGCATCACATCTAATGGTCGCCGAAGCTGGTGGTCTGCAAACTGGGACTGTCACATTCAGTTTATGACTAACCTTTTAGTAAACTAAATACTACTAAACATTTTGGCTAGGTCTGCACCAGGCTCCATTTTTGGCTGCACGCAGGTTTTTAAAATTCTTTTTTTGTTACTTCAATTAAGGTTGGAACGCGCCAAAGCGGACAGCAGGACCAGATCATCCTGAGCCAAAAGCACACCATGTCAACATGAGGATGTGAAAGCTAGTTTTGCTACACACCAGGTCTTGATTAATCTGTGGCGATGATGTGGAATGGAGGGCTAAGGCTGGGTCTTTAACTACTTATCCCTGATCAAGCCGAACAACATTGAGGATTAGAAACAGGATTAATTGAACCTCATCCCTTCTCGTGCTCTCTCATCTTCCATCGGACTAAAAACTATACGTCAGATTTATCTCAGTTCAATTCCTTATATCTAAATGTCTATTTAAACCTTGCTCACTGCATGTGATGCACACATTTCTTCAGTTTTTACAACTTTTCTACCATAAGAGAAACAGAAATGCATGAGCGAAGCGCATAAATGTTTGAATAGAGCGATGATGTATTTTTAATAGATGCCAACAAGTCTTCTAACATCCTAACAGAGCTCCAGTGATCTATAATGCACCAGCAGTGGAGCAAGTGCATGTGCCACATAGATGTGTGTCAGCATGGGGATGGAACGGGGCGGGGGTGATCAGATATTCCATTCGGTGGCAGAGTGAGGGTCAAAGAAGCCAGAGGCAAGGTCAGGAACCACAAGAAAGATAAGTTTTAACATGGATCATCATGTGTCATGAATGAGAGGGTCTAGAATTGAAAATATCAGTTTCACTCAATTGATTCCTCTATTATAATAAGTAGCCATTTCACATGCTCTTTTTCATTTCGTTGGAAACAATCTGACTTCACACCACTCGGACTGGAGTCTGTTTCTCTAAATGGTGGGTACTTTTTTTGCTTCGACAAATTTCTGCTTTTTGGTCGACACTTATTGTCAGTAGGTGGTGAGGAACAAAATGATGGCAAAACTGTTGTCAACCATGTTGAAACGGTTTTATATCCTCCATGAATCTATGGACCATCTTAAGGCAGATTCAGTCACAGACTCCTGCAACCCCATTGCACAAAGTAACGGGACAGAACATTATCTCTGCCGTTCACCATCAAAATCTTTAAAAGAGGTTTCATCCTTTGGTCTAACTAGCAGTCTGAAGGTGGTTACTGATTCTTCTTTTTCACTCAAATTTCCCTCAGAGGATCAACAAAGTATTTTCATTTCAGTCATTATGTGTGTAATAGTCACAGTAGTTAAAAAATCTGAGTGTCAACAATTGTTGCCAAACTACAAAATAGACTGATATTTGCCATTGAGGTCATGACGTCTTCTTTTTTTGCTGATGCCCAATCATTCTTCCTGGTATAGCAAACAATCCTTAAAGTTTGTGATACCTGAATGTATCACATTCTCCAGGTATGTGATATCTGGAGAATGCAGTATCACCTAGTGGCTACTAGGTATCACCTAGTAGCTAGGTTGGGAACCTAGTAGCTAGGTTGGGAACCTAATAGCTAGGTTGAGAACCTAGTAGCTAGGTTGGGAACCTAGTAGCTAGGTTGGGAACCTATTAGTTAGGTTGGCAACCTAGTAGCTTGGTTGAGAACCTAGTAGCTAGGTTGGGAACCTAGTAGCTAGGTTGGGAACCTAGTAGCTATGTTGGGAACCTAGTAGCTATGTTGGGAACCTAGTAGCTTGGTTGAGAACCTAGTAGCTAGGTTGGGAACCTAGTAGCTAGGTTGAGAACCTAGTAGCTAGGTTGGGAACCTATTAGTTAGGTTGGCAACCTAGTAGCTTGGTTGAGAACCTAGTAGCTAGGTTGGGAACCTAGTAGCTAGGTTGGGAACCTAGTAGCTTGGTTGAGAACCTAGTAGCTAAGTTGGGAACCTAGTAGCTACGTCGAGAACCTAGTAGCTAGGTTGGGAACCTAGTAGCTTGGTTGAGAACCTAGTAGCTAGGTTGGGAACCTATTATCTAGGTTGGGAACCTAGTAGCTTGGTTGAGAACCTAGTAGCTAGGTTGGGAACCTAGTAGCTAGGTTGGGAACTGAGTAGCTAGTTTGGGAACCTCGCTATTAGGTTCCCATCCTAGTAGCTAGAATTAAATTACACAGGGGCTAAATCTTGCTTGGTGTCATAATAATATTGATATACGGCTCCCAATCCCTTGTTGATAAAGTAACCAAATTCATACTTTAAACCTTGTAAAACTTTTTTTCATCAACCTAACATAATGACATGTAAATAACTACAGGTTGGGAATTGGTTCGAGGGGTCGTGCAAATGCGTAGAGATGGGGAATGGATGCATGGTGAGCTCGGCGATTTGGGTGGCCAGATGGTGCAGACATATGGGCCTGTTAGGGGCTAAATAAATAAATAAACACTCACACATAAATACCGAGATGAACTGTGAGAGCCATAAACTGTCGGCCAACGTGAACGGCATAGAGAGAGGGAGATGGTGATGGAGAGAAAAAGGACTACCACTGAAAGGGTTTTCCAATTTCTAAACATAACCTGGCTACTGGAAAAAAAATAGACAATTGTGACCAGGATAACAATAGGTTGTGTGGATTTGAGCCCCCGTGTGAGGCCTAATCTCCATTTCAGAGTGCGTAAAACAGCAGTGTTTATGACTGTTAAATGGGAAAAAATACCAAGAAGAGAATATAATCTGTGGTATCACATGCGGATGAATTCAAGGGGATTAAAAATAGTCTCCAAATGGTGCACACAGAGAAGTAATCTTTTTTTTTTCCCCTTCCATCAATGTGTCTTTGCCCTCCTTCCACACCTCTCGTCTACCTCCTGCTCAACCCGCGGCTCAGTGAGAAAGACAGCTGGGCCGAGAGAGGTGATATCTCCGAGCAAACAAACGGAAGCTTTGTACAACATGTTCTCTGTCCATATCAACTTCACACTCATGCCAAGCTCCAGTCCAGATCCAACCGGGCTCCTCAGACAAACAATGGAGGAGGATTGAAGAGCAAACACGTATATTTCACTCCATAGAGAACTATTGCTTTTCTGCACGTGCTTTCTGTGCACCTAGGAACTATGAAACCACACTGCATTGCATTAACTGTGTTTGTGTTATTGCATCTGGCCACATGAACCAGCTGTTCCATAGTGGTTGTGTCTGCCTGATAGACATCACTGCTGTGTTGCCACTTTGTATTCCGTTTGGCTGCCTGCCCTTGTCGTGTCTGTGAATTTAATTTGATTGCAGCTGTAATCTGCAAGCTAGTTAATTGACTTTACCCAACATTGTTCCTCTCCCACCTTGATGGAAGTGGGAGGGACTTTGATAAGTTTATAATTTCTCATCCCCTCACCTGCAAACCTCTGAAGCAGGATAAGCTTGTGTGGTCTTATGGGAAAAGTTGACTGATGCAGAAACTTTAAGTCATCAGTCTAAGAGGGGAGCCTTTTTTCAATGCCTCTTTACAAAGGTCACACATAACTGTTGGTTATTGTTCCATACCGTTCTATTGCCAATTCTCTTAAGGTCACGTTGTGCAGAGGAAGCTCATTTTGGCCACTTATAGTTTTTTCGGTTGTTACCCACACCTTGTGAAATTACGTAAATGAGGGTCGGAATATGGATCGACAGGTTATATTGTCACCTATGGTCACCAGCTGTGACCATGGTCACCAGCTGTGGGTGGTGACCGAAAGAATGAGATCGTAGGTAAAAGCGGCCGAAATGAGCTTCCTCCGCAGCATTTTACAACACAATTGACAATTTCTTCTGCTTTTGGCATTTCCCTTCAGGGGACGCCACAGCACGTCAGTCTCTTCCAACTACCCCAGTCTGCTGAATCCACTCCGGTCACACAGACTATCATCATGTCTTCCTTCACTGTATCCATGAACTCCCACTTTGGTCTTCCTCTATCCCTCTTTCCTGGTGGTTCCAAACCCAGCATCCTTCTGTCAATGTACTCTCTCTCCTCTGCAGATGTCCAAACCATCTCAGTCTGGCCACCCTGACTTTATCTCCAAAACCTCTAAGATGTACTGTTCCTCTGATGTACTCATTTCTGAGCCTGTCCATTCTGGTCACTCCCAAAGAGATTCTCAGCATCTTCATCTAGGCTACCTCCATCTCGAATTCCTGTCTTTTTCTCAGTGCCACTGTCTCTCGACCAAACAGCATGGCTGGTCTCATCATGGTTTTGTAAACTTTCCCTTTCAGTTTAGCTGAAACTCTTCTATCACACATCACACCTGATACTTTTCTCCACCCGTTCCTGCCTGCCTGCACACACTTCTTCATCTCTTTTCCACACTCTCCAATGTTCTGGACTGTTGATCCTAGATACTTAAAGTCTTCCACCTTGTTTATCTCTTCTTAAAGAGGCAACTAATTGACAATTTATTATTGACATTAAAAGTATAGTGCTCATTGTAGGGTGGCACGAAAAACTCATTTACTTTCTGCTTTTACAATTTAGACTCATTACAGATTGAAACAAATCACTGGATACAATTTGTATCGTTCAGCCTTTTCTAGAAGGTTATTCAGCTCTTCAAAAGCCCTTTTTGTCAGTCTGAGATAGTGTAACGATAAAGTTCTATGGATAATATTAGTCGTTAGGAGAGGAAAAAAAAACACATATGTTTTATTCAGTTTAGTTGGAGGATAATGGATCAACTTCATTAAGAGATTTGATTGATTTATTACATTTTCCCAATCTCTACATTTTATTGATGTAGAGATTCTGACATGCCACCAGTGTCTCAATTTGACCACAATTAAACTGTAGAATTGAAGAATACAGCACCGTCTTCATTTACACCAACAAGCACTGTGTTTTAGCTGGTAGGCTGAGAGGGCCTGAAAGTGCTTCTACTGATGGAAAGTTTGATTTTTATCAGCTGAACAGAAGCTCATAATCAAGTTAAAAGCTGCATAAGCATGATGCCATTAGCAATGCTTCCATTAGTGTTTTGGAAGCTCGTTTTGAAGGATTCCACTAGAAAATGTTTATGGTAGATGATCCACACTCATAAAGAGCCTTATTAACCCTGTTTATATTCAGGAAAGTGCTTTACAATTTGTTTCACATTCACACATTTACATAAACACTCATGTACTTAGTGTATATTAGAAGTTATTTGAATTGCGCGGAAAGGTGTTTGTTTTATTATAATCACAGTAATTGTACAGAATAAGAAGGAAAAAAGGGCTTAGCGTTCCAGCCAAAGATAGTTTGCACATAAATGGTTTGTTGATTGAACAATCCATTTTTCGTAAGGGGGGGTGTTGATAACTACTGCGTTCTTACATTTCTGAGTCATGGCTGCCGTTATATGATGAGAACAAAAATGCCCAATTTTGCTTTACAGTAAGTGAGAGGACCTTCCCGGTATGCAAATTTTACTGTACTATTGGGACTAATAGACAATATGGGCCGTTCAACAATGTAGTTTAGCAGTGATTAAAGTGCAGTGAGATGATGACCTGGAATGAGAAGAGCCCGAGGAAGTAAGCAACTTTCAGTTTTTAGTTTGCTGGTTTTAATGTTCTCACCCCGTAAAGGACAAATACAAAGCAACACATGCTTTTTTAACTAAATTTAGGTTGTTTGGAAATGGGTCGGTTGTAGTTACACAATTCCCTGACACCAAAAGTTTGCATGCTAATAAAAATATATTTGCAAATGGTGCAAGATGGCTTACTGATTAGATTTGTTTAGAAATTCACGGATCCTCAACAGTCAAAACAAAACATCCAATTGCCTTTTCATGTCTTTGGCAAACAATGAGCTGCTAAAATATGTAAAAGGAAGAAAATGCGGAGGCTTCAATCTTGATGATAGTTAAGTCCAGAACCAAAGCTTGTTTTTTGATATTCTTTAAGTAGCACTCATGAGACCGTACTTGAGACTTCTTGGGAAATGTTCATTTGGGTATGCCCAACTAGACAAGACACATAAGAGCCATTATGTAGTTTTGTTAGCCTTGCAGGTTTTGGTGGAATGGGCTAAATTCCATTAACCACCCTCACATATGGTCACCAGCTGTTGGTGGTGACCAAAAGAATGAGACTGCGGATACAAGCGGCCGAAATGAGCTTCCTCCACAGGGTGGCTGGGCTCTCACTCAGATCGGTTGAGGAGCTCTGCCATCCGGGAGGAGCTCGGTGTCAAGCCGCTCCTCCTACAGGTCGAGAGGAGCCAGATGGGGTGGTTCGGGCATCTGGTCAGGATGCCCCCACCGAGCGCCTCACTGGTGAGGTGTTTTGGGAACCAAGAGGTAGACCCCGGACCTGCAATTTACAGATTATCTCACAGCTGGCCGGGGAATGACTCAGGATCCTTCCGGGTGAGCTGGAGGATGCAGCCAGGATGAGAGAGGCCTGGGCAGCCCGTTTGAGGCTATTGCCCCCGCGACCCGACCCCAGATGAGCGGAAGACAACAGAACGGCTAAATTTTGTAGTCTTTACCTAATCCCTGACATACAGTAGAGGATGGTTGTTTTTTTTTTTGGATACTCTTGGTCCCACAATAGGGGAATTACTTTGCTGCATTGCACCACAGCAGGCAGCCATGACAGCGCCAATGGTGGGAGTAACTAGAAGGGTTAAGTGTCTGTTCCAGGGACACCTAGGGGACTCATTGGGAATAAAACCAGCTTATCCCTGTCCTAAAAAACAAACACTCCTACCACTGAGCCAACAATGGATAGATTGATGTAGAGATACTGTAAATGGATGAAGAGAAAAATGGGTCTGTTATTATTGGATATCAACAACCACTCAGGCTGTATTTCTTTTTTATGTATAAATTTGAGTTTTTCTTTAATACATAATATTAAAACTAACACTTTGTAGTTATTTTTGGTTGTTGTGACCAGGTTCTTAAATTTTAAAGTAAGTTGAGTCAATTCAAAAGAGCAATTTAAGTTGTTCTTCATTGCCAGATTTAAAACTGAAGAACAAAACAGCGGGCATACACCAAGGCTTTTTCCACCCCATCTATTGAGTTTGGAAGTAAACTGTTCTCACTTAATCTTGTAACCATGCCTGGAACCAAAGCCTGGTTTAATGGTTGTGAACAAGTTTTACTTTCTTATTGACAAATTGGACAATCGCTATGTGGGTTAATGGAGATAACAGTGTGATCAATTGTGCTGGTTTGCATTATGTTGTTCACTAGATGGTCCACTAATCAAAGAGAACAAAGTCAAACTCTCCATGGCCTACTTAGGCGGTTGAGGGAAAACCCATTAGATAGAAAGTAACACTTCAGGATACTGATGGAACACAAATGGATTGCTCAAATTAAACTAAACGTTCGTAACAGAACAAAGACGACTGAATTAAATTGCCAGTGTGGTGTGAGAAGAGTAAAGGCAGAAAATGAAGATCGCAATAAAAGAAAAGCTACTTAGGACTTTGAGTGGTGCATCCAAAAGAGAAAACAGACCTTTTCATTTGCGTACTGAATCGCTCATACTGAGAATTTTGTCAATAGAACGTGAATGTGTCTGAGAACATGATGGATAAACATGATTGAGGTGGTGATTTTATTCATTCAAAGAAACTCACGGGTTGCCGTAGTCCCAGACAACACACTGAGGATCCGATGTACCCTGTAAGATAAAAAAAAAGGGAGGGGGAGAGGTGAAGATAAGATTTTATTGCCAGTCTAGAGGATGACTGAGAGACAGGGTGGCGAAGAGAGAAGACTGAGTAGCTCGCTGCCAGAGGAGAAAGACTGATGCTGCTTGGAAAGTGGAGAAGGAGAGGGAAACAGACAATGAAAAAGACAGATGAAGACAGACATCAGGAGAAAGAGATGAAGAAAGAGCCATTGCTGTCAGACAGGGGAGAAAGTAGTTGCAGGAGTATGTTTTGAATTCAGAGCACTGAAAACATTTCAAGTCTGAACACAGTAAACAAATAAAATCACATCTAAATTAAGTTAATCTCAGTTTAGTCATCACCAAAAATGGCCGTCCAGTTCTTGGACGAGCTCAAGCTGCTGCAGTTCAACATTGAGAAATTACTGGACATAAACTCTTTAAAGGTGTACGAACATTAGGCAGTTTGAACTGTGCCCAATTGCAATTTACAGCCAAATTGCGTTTCATTTGACCAGTGTGTCCGGGCATGTTTCATTTGGCTGGAAGATGTGCGCTACTGCATGGTTCAGTTGAAGTTGGTAACAGTTTGTAAATAGTTTGAACATTAATTCTGAAAGCGCAATGAACAGAAAGCTTGACACTACGTTATCGTAATTCTCCAAAACCATTGTTTTTATTCAGTTTGGTTTGCTGGGAACAACTGCAGACCAAACTACTAAAAATCAGTACAGATAAAGTAACCAGAGTTATGCACTCCATTGGGTTCACAAGTAGCATTGCTTTTCCAATTAATTCTAAAACAATTGCATATTACTGATGTAAGGATGCTCTGGCACAAATGGTGAAACCCTATGTGAGTGCACTCTTCACCCAGTGAAGAGTGGGTTTGTATTAGGGTCCAGTTCATGGCAACCATGCTGTCAGGAGAGTAGTCTGTTCCCCTTCTGAGTCTTCTTGTCCCTGTTTGTCTGTGTGTGTATGTGGAGTTGGGCGGACCCAGCGGGGAGCTGCAACAAGTCACACCTGAAACTCATCTACTCATCTCCTGCAGCATAAATGGACCACACACTCTTCGCCAGATTGTTTGTTTACCATGCTTGACCTGTTATCCAGTTTTTAGCTTCTTCTCCTACATAAGAACCTGCCTAATTAATCTGTTTTTGTCTTCTTTCTTTGGACATTTTATCAGTCTAATAAATCTGCTTGTGATTTCTTCATCTGAGCCTGTCTGTTGTGTCAAGGGTATATTTTTTGGCCTTTATGACACAGGCCTAGCGTGACTACACACTGATTGAACTGCATAAATTTCATTTATTGTATTTTTCTGTTTATGTTCCACTTCTGTGTATAAAAAATGTATATTGTACAAAGAAAAACTAAACAGAAGCTAAAATATGTAGTACATCATTAATCTTTCAACTTGTTGGAGTCAAGCCACTCCAGCTGAAGTTAAACGTTAGCTAAATAGCATGCTAATTGTAGCCTAAATGACCGTGGAGACTAATTTCAACACACAACGACTCAGCCAATTAAACTAATTTAATTCGCTCATCTCGACCAGTTCGTTTATCTGAATGCATCCGGTAAAGTCTTAATAAATCACTCGTTTTCTTCCCTAACCTGAGGGTTGACATTGCAGACCTTGGGTTTGCATCAGGTTCTTCCCATCATACCTTTCTTTCCTAAATCAAACGAATGAAGAGACTCAACCTGTCAAAATGAACATCTCTGATCCCAGTTTGAAACCACCAATTATCCCATACTTATGGGGGGTGGCTGGAGGTGTAGCTGAGCACACACAACTGAAAGATCCATCGATTCATGAGGCTAAAAAAAATAGTTTTCATCCTTCCATTCTGTTTAATAATCTTTCCTCAGTCCTGCAAATGGCACTTTGCCTTTGAGCTCCCCCCTATGGCAAAGAAGATGATAGCAGAAAGTCAGCGGCCATGTTGATCTACATCTAGAGAGGATTCATAACTAGAATTCGATTCAAAGAAACTCCTTCTTGTAAGATAAATAAACCTATTTGATATAAACAGTGGTGGATGAAGTACTCACTTTTTGTACTTAAGTAAAAGTAAAGATAATTAGGCAAAAAATTTACTTAAGTAAAAGTAAAAGTTCCAATAAAAAAATCTACTTAAGTAAAAGCACAAAAGTAGTTGGTGTAAATTGTACTTTTTAAGTAAAAAGTAAAAGTATTCAATTATAATTCAAATGTTATTTTTTGTGCTATTGGGTGTCATCATGGTAACCAGGATAAATACGCTGCAGGGGTGTGACCCCCCATTCCCGCCTCTTTTGGGCCACAAAAAAATAAATAAAATAAAATAAAAAGAAAGGGGGCAAGTCAAGCTATCCCCTAGAAGGGCCAGTGAATGGGCCGCCAAAATGGAGGAAAATGATTTTTTAAAATGTTTTGGGGGGGAGGCCCCCAGTCACTATATATTGGCTTTGTCAAAGCCCCACGCCTCTTTGGAAAATTCTAGATCTGCCCCTGCTCTGTGTAATGATGGCTCAATTTTTTATTTAGAAGTAAACACAACGAACAACGATCTTCTGACTCTTTTTAATTTGTACTATATTTGATATTAGGATTTTGGCGCTGAATGAATGCAGAAAATGTTTCTCGATTCATTACTTCTTCTCCCGATCAACTGCTTCTTTTGATTTTGGCGATGCGGCTTCAAGATGCGCTAAAAAAACCTGTGTATTTTTCAAATTCCTGAACAAAATGTAAGGAAAAATGTAAAACACACTTTTAAAAAGTAGTGAAGTAAAAGTACAGATATTTGCTCTAAAAATGTAGTGAAGTAAAAGTAAAAGTACCGGTGTTAAATTTTACTTAAGTAAAGTACAGATGCACAATTTTTTTGACTTAAGTACAGTTACGAAGTAGATTTACTTCGTTATGTTCCACCACTGGATATAAATAAGCAAAAAAAGGTGATGCAAGCAGAAAACAAGAGTGAAGATACACTCCTCCACAGAAAAGGTCATTCATCCTCACTCTAAACAGCTCAGAAGTGCTCTTTCACGACATGGGCTTTTGAAGACAGAGTGATGCAATGTTCATACACACACGAGCTGAGGCTAGGTGACGTAGATTGATGGATGACACCGCTTTGTTCTGCTTCTCACGCAGACCACCATCACCAATGTTAGATGTCCCTGGGCGTGCTTTGGCGTGGCAAGCTGTGTTAGCATCCAGTCATCAATCAGAGAACGCGGTGTTGACTACAGCGGGAGTGACATCTGTGTACTCCCACCATGTCTGGCTCCTCTTTAGCACCGATACCTTGCATAATGACATCTCCTGCTCAGCTGATACCTCTCAGGGGAGAAATGGAACACGTCTGTGGTTTTGACAGCAGTTGTCTCATATTTTCTCTTGAGAGTAATAGCCTTTTTTCTTCAAGGTGTTTAACACCATGCCTGTCATGGACAATGTCTGGAAAAAACACAAGCTAATACGATGAGATAGGAAAGGAGAACGTGACCGCTCTGACTAAGGGCGTCCTCCTACTGTCCTGCTCGTAAACTCCGTAATTGAAAGCGTAAAAGTAGCTTTTGCTGATTGATTTTGACCATAGTTTAAGTTTAACGTCAGTCATATTCTAATCCGTCTATCCCTTACCGGGTGCCGGAGCCCATCCCGGCTGATTCAAGGCGAAGGGCAGGGTACACCCCGAACAGGTCGCCAGTCTGTTGCAGGGCCACACACACACAACCATCCTTGAGGCAATTTGGCACCGGCCAGTCAATCTAGCATGCATGTCTTTGGAGGGTGGGAGGAAACCCACGCAAACATGGGGAGAACATGCAAACTCCACACAGAAAGAACAGTGTTCCAAGTCTCGTCCCCACGCGGGACTCGAACCCACGACCTTCTTGCTGTGAGGACACTGTGCTACCCACTGCACCGTGCCGCCCAGTCTAACGTCAATTATTTATTTATTTTTATCATATAAGAGACGACGAGGCTTGGAACACTGTCCTTTCTGTGTGGAGTTTGCATGTTCTCCCCATGTTTGCATGGGTTTCCTCAGGGTACTCCGGTTTCCTCCCACCCCATCAACATGCATGCTAAGTTAATTGGCCGGTGACAAATTGCCCCTAGGAATGAGTGTGTGTGTGTGGATGGTTATATGTGTGTGGCCCCGCGACAGACTGGTGACCTGTTCAGGGTGTACTCTGCCCTTCGCCTTAAATTGGCCGGGATGGGCTCTGGTACCCCCCGCAAACCTGAAAGGGATAGACGGATAAGAAATAAGAGACTTCAGAGGAGACAATTGAAGGATTTGGCATATGGTAGAGGTCTTCTGTTGGGAGGTGGGACTCTTGGGCCTCTAGATTCCTTCTCGCTCTTTAAGACACACGCACATTAGGACAGTGGTGGAACGTAACAAAGTAAATGTACTTCGTTACTGTACTTAAGTAAAAAAATAGTGTATCTGTACTTTACTTAAGTAAAATTTAAGACCAGTACTTTTACTTTTACTTCACTACATTTTTAGAGCAAATATCTGTACTTTTACTTCGCTACTTTTTAAAAGTGCGTTTTACATTTTTTGTTACATTTTCGTTCAGGAATTTGAAAAATACGCAGGTTTTTTTTGCGCAACTTGAAGCCGCATCACCAAAATCAAAAGAAGCAGTTGATCGGGAGAAGAAGTAATGAATCGAGAAACATTTTCCGCATTCATTCAGTGCCAAAAACCTAACATTAAATATAGTACAAATTAAAAAGAGTCAGAAGATCGTTGTTCGTTGTGTTTACTTCTAAATAAAAAGTTGAGCCAGCATTACACAGAGCAGGGGCGGATCTAGAATTTTCCAAAGGGGGGTGGGGCTTTGACAAAGCCAATACATAGTGACTGGGGGCCTCCTCCTCAAAACATTTTAAAAAATAAGTGTCATTTTCCTCCATTTTGGCGGCCCATTCACTGGCCCTTCTAGGGGATAGCTTGACTTGTCGCCTTTCCTTTTATTTTATTTATTTATTTATTTTGTGGACCAAAAGAGGCGGGAGATGGGGTCACACCCCTGCAGAGTAATTTATCCTGGTTATCATGGTGACACCCTATAGCACAAAAAATAACATTTGAATTATGATCAAATACTTTTACTTTTTACTTAAAAAGTACAATTTAGTAGATTTTTTTATTGGTACTTTTACTTTTACTTAAGTAATTTTTTTGCCTAATTATCTGTACTTTTACTTAAGTACAAAAAGTGAGTACTTCATCCACCTCTGCATTAGGACACCAGGGATAAAGATGGCCAAGCTGACTGGAGCCTGAAGCAGATGTCCACTAAGTAAGGATATAACACTGCACAATTTCGTCTGGACAGCGAAGCCCAGGGCAGCTGTTACCGTGCTTCTATAGCAACATCTGGATGTTCCTACACTGGCTAAGGTAGATTGTGCCATACTATTCTGTCTTTCTGAGGTAGTTTTTCTTCATATTTAGAAGGAACACAATAGCTTGTTTAATATCCAAATGACAGAAGGTGCTAACAATGACAGGATATGAGGAACTCTAAAATGAGTACAGATTGTTCTGCTGAAACCCTACGAAGTAAAACAACATGAAACTAATTAAAACTAAAGAAATGAATTTAATATGTATCTAATCTTGTTACCGCGCTTCCACCGAAATATATTAAACAGCAGAGCTTTCATTTATTTTTACATCACACATTATCCACGATGGCGCTTAAATTACATTTTAGCCAGAGCTCCTGATCTAAGCGGTGTTGACAGATCTCATAAAACGAGCAACCTAATCAACCCAAATGTATAAAAACAGCTTAATGATTAAACCATTTATAGGATATAAAGAACTTCAAGCTGTCAGATAAAGAGGAAAGTGTCATTGAAACTAATCCAGTGTGATCCAGTAGACTGACTCAGGACTTCCTGAAGCTGCCGTGATGTCCATTAATCTCTTTGAAATCTCTAAAAGTGAGAGCCCTGAAATAATGCGACTGTGAAGGATCTCATGGAGAAGGACAACATTAGCCTCTTATCCACTGGTTATGTACATGTGAGCATCTGCTGTGTCCACTCTGGCTTGGCCCTGTGCTTCGACGTGTGCCAGAGAACTGCCCGTCCTCAGCAGGTGCCTCCGCTTTGCAGTGCAGCACAGCGTGCGAGGACCAGCATTAAGACATTCTGCTCCAGACAGAAAGCCTGCAGTACTTCTTGCTTTGTGTTTAAATGTGAGAAGAAAACGTCATTGGATCGAAAGTAAACATCATAACTAATACTGTAGATCAGGTGTTTAGATGGTAAAAATGGGGTACGCAAGATGAGTTAATAAAACCTTGTGTAACGGATTTGACCCAATGTCAACCTGCCATCTCATTGTAATGATAATGAAGCGTTCTACTTTCTTTTTCTTCTTCTTCTTTCGGCATTTCCCTTTAGGGGTCGCCACAGCAAGTCGGTTTCTTCCATCTAACCCTATCTGCTGTATCCTCTTTGGTCACACCAACTATCTTCATGTCTTCCTTCACTGTATCCATGAACCTCCTCTTTGGTCTTCCTCTAGTCCTCTTTCCTGGTGGTTCCAAATCCAGCATCCTTCTTCCTATGTACTGTGCTCTCTCCATTCCTCTTCACATTGTACACTTCAGACTTCCAGCACAACTCCGATTCATGCCACCTACAGAAATTCTCTGATGACTCAGCAGTTGTAGGATGTATAAGTGGTGGGCAGGAGGAGGAGTCCAGGAGGGTGGTGGATGGATTTGTGGTGTGGACAGAAGAGAATCACTTGCTCCTCAATGTGGACAAGACCAGGGAGATGGTGATTGACTTCCGGAAGAGGAGTACTGCTTTGCAGCCGCTCTGCATTCTGGGTAGACATGTGGAGGTGGTGGAGGAGTACAAATACCTGAGACCATCGACAGTAGACTGAGCTGGAGGAGCAACAGTACTGCTGTGTACAAGAAGACCTCCAGCCGACTTTACTTTCTAAGGAAGCTGAGGTCCTTCAATGTGTGCAGCATGATCCTGGAGACCTTCTACCAGTCTGTGGTGGTCAGCTCCTTGTTCTTCTCCGTCATCTGCTGGGGGAGCAGCATCGCAGCCAGTGACACCAACAGACTGAATAAACTAATCAGACTGGCTGGCTCTGTCATTGGCAGCAAACAGGACTCACTTGAGGCAGTGGTAGAGAGGAGGTCACTGAACAAACTTTTGTCCATCATGGACAATCATGACCATCCTCTCTACCCACTCCTGGACGAACAGCAGAGCTCCTTCTCCAAGAGGCTCAGACAGCTCCGCTCGAGAACATCTCGTTACCGGAGGTCTTTCTTTCCGTACGTGATCGGGCTCTACAACGACTCACTTAGGAGATAGGAAGTTGTTGCTGTGATACACAAATTTCCCATGTGTGGGATCGTTAAAGTTAATTCTGATTCTGATACTCTCTCTCTCTCCTCTGTACGTGCCCAAACCATCTCAGTCTTGCCTCTTGAACTTTATCCCCAAAACCTTTAACATGTGCTGTTCCCCTGATGTACTCATTTCTAATCCTGTCCATCCTGGTCACTCCCAGAGAGATCCTCAGCATCTTCATTTCTGCTACCTCCATCTCTGCTTCCTGTCTTTTCTTCAGTGCTACTGTTTCTAGACCAAACAGCATGGCCGCTCTCACCACGGTTTTGTACACTTTCCCTTTCATTTTAGCTGAAACTCTTCTGTCACACATCACACCTGATACTTTCCTCCACCCGTTCCAGCCTGCCTGAACACGCTTCTTCACCTCTTTTCCACACTCTCCATTGCTCTGGACTGTTGATCCTAGATACTTAAAATCTTCCACCTTCTTTATCTCTTCTGCCTGTAACCTCACTTTTCAATTTGGATCCCTCTCATTCACACACATGTACTACTTGTGTGCGTTCTACTTTCTACAGTCCGAAAATATAAAGCACGTATGCACGGAGGCGTGTGTTTGCATTGACTATAGAGGACCCACGCATATCCTGCAATTCAAGGTGGTTAATGAAACCTGCATCTTATTGAGGTCATGAGGTGGGCCTCTCATTAAAATAGCCTTCAGTCATTTCCACCAAAGACACCACACAAGTCATTTACAATAACACACTTCACGCTGTAATATAAAAGGAATAGCCGCCGGGAGGCTGAGCAATATAAAAAAGTAAAAAAAAAATCTGTGTTTATTCCTGCGATTCAGCCAGCTCCACGGCACTTTATGACATGCAGCACTTTCCGTTTGCCCTGAATCCAGGAAACATGGGTCAGCAGGGAGAAGAGAGTTTCTTTAAACTCAACAAATCCACTTCTAGTGTTCGTCCAAGAGAGAAATAAAAAGCATCATATTTACAAGTGCAGGAAAAGTAACGGTTGCTATTGAAATGCAAACATTAAGCAAACAGATTCTCCTCAACTAACTCTACGTAGCCAGTTTTAGTTCATGGTTACCAATGTTTGCCTTGCATTGGTGTTGTTTTTTGGCTTACATTTAAAAGTGGCGAGAGCTCCACCACCACCATCGGTTCGCTGGGCTGCGGTTCTGGCCGAACGGTCACTGTCAAGATCTTAGAGTTGATCACCGCAGGGAGGCTGCAGACACACAAACAGAAAACTGAGTGTAAAGAACGGAGATAAATTGGCATTTGACACTGACATCGTTTTGAGGGTCTAACAAATTTGTGAATCTGACTTTTGGTCGAATGAAGCAACAATAAAAAGCAAAGTAGAGAAACAGAAGGCTGTACTTATTATCATTCAGCAGGCTGGAGAAAGAAAAAGAGTTTTAACAGCTCAAGCTCATCCGCAACCAAGAGCGTTGACCTGAATAAAGGGCCCCGGGGCCAGCATAAGAAAACCATATTACAGAGGACTTCCTGCTTTTCTTCAACTTCTGCTTTTTTTGTTCTAGGCAAAGTTTGATGTGACCCATTAGACGTGCACTCACTCACAACCTTGTGTGAACTTCCAAAAAAGAAATAAGAAAAAAAAAAAAAACTGACATTGCAAAATGAAAAAAATAACATCTGAGGATCTCTGCTTTTTGTGGATGATGTGGTTCTGTTGGCTTCATCGGACAGTGATCTCCAGCTCTCACTGGATCGATTTTCTGCCGAGTGCAAAGCGGCCGGGATGGTCTGAGTCCATGGTCCTCGCCCGGAGAAGAGTGGAATGCCCCCTGAAGGTCAGGGACAGGGTCCCGCCCCAAGTGGAGGAGTTTAAGTATCTTGGGTCTTCTTTAAGAGTGGGGGAAAGATGGAGCAGATCGGCGCGGCGTCAGCAATAACTAGGACGCTGCATAGGTCTGTCGTGGTAAAGAGAGAGCTGAGCCGAAAAACAAAGCTCTCGATTTACAAGTCAATCTACGTTCCAACCCTCACCTATGGTCACCAGCTGTGGGTGGTGACCGAAAGAATGAGATCGCGGATACAAGCGGCCGAAATGAGCATCCTCCGCAGGGTGGCTGGGCTCTCACTCAGAGATCGGGTGAGGAGCTCTGCCATCTGGGAGGAGCTCGGTGTCGAGTCGCTCCTCCTCCAGGTCGAGAGGAGCCAGATAGGGTGGTCCGGGCATCTGGTCAGGTTGGCCAAAGAGCACCTTGGGGGTGAGGTGTTTTGGGCACGTCCCACCGGGAGGAGACCAAGGGGCAGACCCTGGACCCGCTGGGGAGACTATGTCTCTCAGCTGGCTGGGGAACTAGTTGGGATTCTACCAGGTGAGCTGGAGGGTGCAGCCAGGGTGAGAGAAGCCTGGGCTTCCCATTTGAGGCTGTTGCCCCTGCGACCCAGCCCCAGATGAGCGGAAGATGACGGAACGGAACAGAACAATTTGGACAGTAAAAGAGAAAAGATGAAAAAAAGATAGATGAAAAATCTAATTGAGAATTATACACTAAGAACTGTAAAAACAAAGAGGTGAAGTACGGTTTAGAAAGAAATCTTCTTACATCGGTGGAGGTAGGATGACGCCCAACGTTCTGTACAAGATCGCTCCGATCACATAGTGGATTGTGGATTCTGAATCAGTTTCCACCTCTGAAAGATAAGACAACCAATCAGTTAGAGAAATATACAATGAATTATGTATGAACACATTAAAAATCCAATAAAAGAGTTTGAGGAACCACTATTCTTTTCTGCATGAGTAGACTAACAAGGTTCGGAATGTGAACAAAAACTAATTCATTCTTCAATATACATAAAAAAAAATAAAAAAACACGCTGAAACTCTTGCAGAGTAAGTGTTGCTTTGTTTCTGATCCCAGGAGATTCCAGACAAAAAAGCACCACTAAAGTAAATTTAAAAGAAAAATCAAATTATACCATTCAATATTTATTATCTGATGTAGTAAACAATCAGAATTTTCACCTCAATCGTCGACCCTGAACTTCTCTTTTTTAAATAAATAAATAATAAATAAATAAATGAATTACTCTATTCATCCCTCACCGGGAAAATTTGTCTGCTGCACTCCTTACACCGCAGCAGGCTGCCCTTCAACGGCGCCAATGGTGGGAGAAGCGGGGGTTAGGTATCTTCTCCAAGGACCCTAGACGTGCTCTCCGTGGGACGCAAACCCGCGACCTTCCGGTCCGCGGGCGAACGCTCTAACCACGCGGCCACCGTCTCCCCCAAAAATTTTTATACCTAAAAGACTAAATTCTGTTATTAACTTCATAACAAATTATTGCTCAGTTTGATCTGGTGCAACGCAATTAATTGATTGCATTGGTAGAAAAAAAGCAAGATGAGAAATTTAAGCATCTCTGCGCATCTCAGTGTTTCTATTTTTTGCTAGTTACTCTGAGTACCTCAGGAACACGCTTTTTACTGATGACCAAAAAATACTAATCTCAGGGAAGCACTGTTCTAATTTTACACAGCTAAAATTTGGACTGGTCTTCCTAATTATGTGAGAAGGGCTTCTACTCAGAAGTATTCAAATCTAGACTAAAAACTGGATTTTTTGGTTGTGCATGCAATAACTAACAGCACTCTTTGTAGTTTATTTTAAACAAATATTTAGCTTTACATTTTAAAATGCAAATTTACTTTTTTTTTTAAATGCTGCTTTATGTTTGTTTCAGTGTTGTTTTCGTCAACGATAACGACAACAAAATGATTTTGTCGACAAAGCTTTTTTTCATGAAGATGACGGAACGATAACTAAAATACGGCTTTTTGGTGACAAAAATATGACGAGACGTTTGCAAGTTTCTGTTGATTAGACGAAAATATAACAAAATAGGCATCAGACGTTCATATTTTTGTCTGTGAAAAGAAAAAGCACAGGGGCTGTGTTCTGTTTCTCACAGCGGCACGCCCCCCACAATGCTGCACGTTCACACTGTCTACACAACACACGTGCCTCCACGAGAAAGTCACACACCATGGCTGCTAACTTCCGCCTTACAGTTCCGCCTTTTTTAAAATAAATAACCTGCATCATTCGCAGTAATAAAGCCAGGATTGTTAAAGTAAGAATATTTGTTTGTTTTGTTTGGGGGTTTTTTTACACTAAAACTAGACAAAAACCGTTTTGAGTTTTTGTCGACTACAACTTGACTAAAACTAATATACATAGTTTTATTCAGGGCTTGTGACTTGACAAAAACTAAGCTACGTATATATAGATGACGAATATGTTCCATTCCGTTCCGTCATCTTCCGCTTGTTCCGGGATCGGGTCGCGGGGGCAACAGCCTCAAACGGGTAACCCAGGCCTCTCTGACCCTGGCTGCATCATCCACCTCACCTGGAAGGATCCCAAGTTGTTCCCCGGCCAGCTGTGAGACATAGTCTCTCCAGCGGGTCTGGGGTCTGCCCCCTGGTCTCCTCCTGGTGGGACGTGCCTTAAACACCTCGCCCGCGAGGCGCTCTGGGGGCATCCTGACCAGATGCCCGAACCACCCCATCTGGCTCCTCTCGACCTGGAGGAGGAGCAACTCGACATCGAGCACCTCCCGGATGGCAGAGCACCTCACCCGATCTCTGAGTGAGAGCCCAGCCACCCTGCGGAGGAAGCTCATTTCGGCCGCTTGTACCCGCTATCTCATTCTTTCGGTCACCACCCACAGCTGGTGACCATAGGTGACGGCTGGAACGTAGATCAACTTGTAAATCGAGAGCTTTGGTTTTCAGCTCAGCTCTCTCTTTACCACGACGGACCGATGCAGCGTCCTAGTTATTGCTGATGCCGCACTGATCCACCTGTCGATCTCCCGCTCCATCCTTCTCCCACTCGTGAACAAGACCCTGAGATACTTAAAGTCCTCCAATTGGGGCAGGACCCAGTCCGTGACCTACAGGGGGCATTCCACCCTTTTCCGGGCGAGGACCATGGTCTCGAATTTGGAGGCGCTAATTCCCATCCTGGCCGCTTCACACTCGGCAGCAAATTGATCCAGCGAGAGCTGGAGATCACTGTCCGATGAAGCCAACAGGACCACATCATCAGCAAAAAGCAGAGATCCGATCCTGAGGTCACCAAATCGGATCCCTCCAACGCTTCGGCTGCGCCTAGATATTCTGTCCATAAAGGTGATGAACAGAATCGGTGACAAAGGGCAGCCTTGGTGGAGTCCAACTCTTACTGGAAATGGAACTGACGAATATGTGACAAACTTAAATTAATTTTTGTTCCAAAGGCTAAGACTAAAACAAAAACTCAGATGGCTGCCAAAAACAACATTGGTTTGTGTCTATAAAGCATTTTAAATTACCCTTTGAAAGGGTTGTGTTATACAGATAAACTTGTCCTGCCTTACTCTTACTTATTTATCAACCCACTTTCCAACCTCATTTCTCCTCGCTGTGGTCAATGCTTTCGCCCAAAAAATAGCTTCCGGGGAGATGTATGTAATGCTCCTTTGTAAATGTCACTTTGTGTCAAGTGAGCGAAGGCTGAAGGAAGCAGACAGTAGAGGTACAAGGAACGAGTTCATGTTGAGAGATGCCACTCCCTCCTTTGCCCTTTCGGGATTGAGAGAAACGATGGACGAGAATCAGCGGCGAGAGGAAGATGGGAAAGGGAGGGGAGCGTACAATCAGACATACTGGGTGACTCATCCAAAATCCGTCTGCCTGCTTCCAGGTAGAAAAGAAAGATAGCTATGCATGGGATGAGGAAAGAAAAGATGACAAAGATCTGAACTGCGGTGAAATAAAAAGAATAGGGGAACAATATAGAGACAAAAAAAAAAAAAACGAGATCAAAGTCGGTTTGAGTAAGCCTGCGAGTTTGATGGAACCTAATTGGACAGTGTCTGCGAAGGCATGCAAATGAGAGAGTGTATTATGGGTAAATGGTAAATCAGTATGTGAGGGGGTGGTACTCCTACACTCACGGATGATTAATTCCACAAAAGCACTCAATCACAAAACTCCAATTTCCCACTAACACGCTTTTCGCCACTCTCCCCTCGCTGAACATGGGAATGATTGGTGGTCAGCTCTAATCCAGCAAATTGGCAAGCCACCAGTCACCAGCTGTGAACTTTAATATGCCATTTATCAGGAAAAGATACGCTCAGGGTTGATGCTAACTCAGAATTTACTATTTTAATTAATATTCAGATGCTCCTCAGATCCTACAACGCAACGCCCACTTGAGAGTCTCTTGTGTTTTCTGTACGTTCAACTTAGAATATGATCAAACTGAATCAAAAATGTGAAAAATCAATAGTTTATTAAATATGTATTTATTTTAATCTATAGACGGAATTTCATAATGATATGTGATTGATAGTAGCCCAGACGGTCTTCTGTATTAACCAATATGTTTGTGGTTAAAGAAGTATCTAGTGTTTAATAAAAAGAGTGAAAAAATGTAATCGTGTATTTAGGAAGGACAAACAAAACCCAGCGTAAACCAGAAAAATAAAAGGTGCTAGTTTGGCTAATGTTTTGCAAATTCCAAGTACTAAAAGCTAAATATGGAAAATGGCACACTAGACCAATCCAAGATTGAGCCTTTGGGCTCAGGTTGCATTTGACCGCTTAATTTGCAAGCTTTAACAAACTAAATGCTATCCACCTACGTTGTATTTATGGTTGCCATAAAAATTGGGACAAGCCTGCTCTTGTAACAGTAAGATTTAACTTTGCTGTAAGATCTGTGTTTTCTAAATAAAATCTCCCATTTCTCGACACACAAAAAGGTTAAATGTGGATATTTTGATTTTGGAAGGTATTAATCGTCTCATATCTTACATATTTTTTTTTCTTTCGGCATTTCCCTTCATGGATCGCCACAGCAAGTTTCTATCATATCATATATATGTATAGCTCACAAATGTGACAATTTCCGGAAAAGAAGATTAAAAATTCATTCATTCATCAGTTTTATTTCGAATTATGACACCAAGTTCCCCCTTCCTCTCAGTTTTCCCATAGTTCTGCGCTACGGGTGTATCAATGACAGGGCATAAGTTTTGTTACAAATAAAGTGTAAAGCGCATCAAGTTGGCAATAAACTATTTTATATTCTTAATATAAAATCTCGGGGGTATATCAGGGTCTTGTTCACAAGTGGGGGAACGATGGAGCGGGAGATCGACTGGCGGATCAGTGCGGCAACAGCAATAACTAGGACGCTGCATCGGTCCGTCGTGGTAAAGAGAGAGCTGAGCAGAAAAGCAAAGCTCTCGATTTACAAGTCGATCTACGTTCCAACCCTCACCTATGGTCACCAGCTGTGGGTGGTGACCGAAAGAATGAAATCGCCGGTACAAGCGGCCGAAATGAGCTTCCTCCGCAGGGTGGCTGGGCTCTCACTCAGAAATCGCGTGAGGAGCTCTGCCATTCGGGAGGAGCTCGGTGTCGAGCCACTCCTCCTCCAGGTCGAGAGGAGCCAGATAGGGTGGTTCGGGCATCTGGTAAGGATGCCCCCCGAGCGCCTCCCAGGCGAGGTGTTTTGGGCACGTCCCACCAGGAGGAGACCAAGGGGCAGACCCCGGACCCGCTGGAGAGACTATGTCTCACAGCTGGCTGGGGAACGACTTGGGATCCTTCCGGGTGAGCTGGAGGATGCAGCCAGGGAGAGAGAGGCCTGGGCTACCCGTTTGAGGCTGTTGCCCCCACGACCCGACCCCGGAACAAGCGGAAGATGACGGAACAGAACGGATATTCTTAATATGGTACATTACATCAAAAAGGCAATCAATCCACGTTCGTGAAGGGAGGGACCAAGCATGAGCAGAGCGCTGCCATGTGCACTGCTGTTGCAAAACAAACAAACAAAAACTTCCTGCTCAACTCAAAATGTCAGAACAGAATTAGATCCCAAGAACTACCTCGCGTCAAATTAGTACCCAAATACTGAAAATGAGAGCATGCACATTGCTCAAGCATGCATAAATGAAATAAACAATAGCAGGTATGTTATTGTTCAAATTACGAAGGTTTTTATTTTTCACATGTTGTCTTTTAAAATGAACACTATAGTCCAAAACTAAAGCAGGTACTTTTTCAACAATAGTAAGACGAATAGTTTCAGAGTCAAGTCTTCAAAACCCAGGCAATTCTTTTTTTATTTATGAAGATTAAAATGTATTTATTTTCTGTTCGTGCAATGAACTTGCAACCTCCTCTAGATTCAACTCTCCATGCACTCTGCCAACTTGAATAGAGGCAATCATGAAAAAAATATGAATGAATACATGCTTGTTTGTGGAGATATTAGTTACTAACTTAAAGTATTTTGAAAGAGTTGGAAGAGTGGGGGAAAAAAGCATTCCCTGTTGGGTTTTTAGTGTAAATCTGAATTAGTTTATCTGAGAAAAAAACTTTAACATCAGTCAGAGTGAAACATGTTAGAAGTTGCGATTTATATTTGGCACGTAAATGGTAGAAAAACATCAAAATTATTTAAGACCCGAGGCTTCTTTCAGCTTACTCATTTGTTGCATCAGACTGGGTTGAAGTCTGGATTTGGCCTGTTTCTCTTTTCTACCTTACCCAAGACTAACTAATAGAAGAGAGAGAAAAAAAAACCCTTAAAATGTTTTCTTTTAGGGACATTTTGGCTTTTTTCTTTGTGACTTAATCAATATTTTTTGTTTCAAGAGTAGCCTTTTTTTCAGCTCCAACTAGTTTAGAAGTTGACCATCAGAGTTAAATGTCCTATTCTTATTATCTGTGCTTTAATCTGCCATCGCAATTAGCTTATTGAGTTTTCTTGTGAATCCCTAATGCAGTGTGTATAATAGCAGTTCGAGGCAATGATGTTCTGAACTATCAGTCACTCTCGAGAGGCAAGAATTAATTGACCCATATAAACAGAATATGGGGTTGTGCAAGAAAAGAGTTTTCTCGGAGTTCTGCATTGTTAGGATTAAGTCTTTACCACCTCAATTTATGACCCTTTGATACAACAAGAGTATTTAACACAAAGTCTGTTAAAATTTGTAAACGCGATCTTTGACTAAACAATGAGACCCAAAGAACACATAAAACAAAAACTTTAACACTTAGATCTTCAAACACTTGAGTGGATCATGTTTATTTTGTGGAGCAAATCCAATCACTGGCATTTCACAATATTAGCATTTTACAGCCATTTGAAGTTTAAAGTCACATTTAAGTCGCGTTTTTTTTCCATATGATTAGTCTGTGACTTACAGGGTAGTTTTCATTCAGAGAAAACAGAAAGTGAGTGATGGCATCTGTTGGACCAAAAATAAAATGAGCCGACCCAGCTTCTGCTTATTGAAGCAGCTCATGAACCTACCAATCGGGGGGTGTATGCGTCCACACATGTGTGCCGATTGGCTTTTATGAGCATGTTTAAGCTGTCCATCTGAGATGGGTTTTCATTACCGGGTAAATGAACCAAGCAAACCAAAAGCAATCAGCTGAAGACTTTCAGCTCATAGCTTTACAATGAGAAGATGCAGCATTCCCGCAGGGATGAACAGCATTAATGATGTCCTAACCCAGAAGGATGAAACTATTTACAACATTTTATTGGCTGAAATGATAGCAGTAAGTGTAAATGATCAACTGGTCAGACAAACTACTAAAAAACAGCAAAGGAAACGTAACGTCCTTTCTGGCCAAAGACCTATCGATGCTGATATGAATCAAATACAAACAGGTGTTTTTTTGGGTTTTTTTTACATTCAAGCTATATGACCAGGTTTTATGTGAAAACTAATTCTGGTATCTGTGGATAATAAAGACACAAAGCATTCGAGCGATCAGCTTGGTGTCCCAGTTTGTCCTAAAACGTCAATCAAAGAGTTTTGTCCGTGTAAGTTGGAGGCCAGAGAAGCTGCACTCTTTTGGCCCACAGCCCTCTGAACTTTAATTTGGGACAGGGGGATGGGATGCCAGACAGAAAGTCTGCCAGTGTAATTTCCTGTGGGATATGACCTTTGCCTTTGCTGGTAGTGGATCCCATCTGCCACAGCAATTCTTTTATCCAGTATAAAACATTTTCTTTCCACTGCTTTACACCCGTTTATTTATAAAAGCATCAACTAAAATGCTTCATAATTTCTTCTTTTATAATATGTTTTTAATTAATGTTCAACAGTAGCGTTTACTTGTTTGATTTTTTTTTAAAAATGCGTTGGGATAAGTTTTCCAGATTCACAGGTCAAACTTTAAATCCAAAGAAAAAACTTGAAAGCTATAAACCTTCTTGACTCACAGATTGAATTGCCATCTTTCAGAACCGGTTGAAGACTTGATGCTTTCAGGATATTACAGAAAACCACTATTGATAAAAGACTTATTGAGAAGCCCTCCAAGGCCATTTTACAGTCCAAAATCCCCTGAACATTACCCTTTCAAAGCCTTGAGAAGCCCTATATGTGCATCAGTCAGAGGAATCTTTGAGTACTGAAATCAAACAGGAGAAAAGGCTTTTAGCAAAGCTGGTTTGTCCTTGGTGGAAGAAAGAAGGTTAAAGAAAGATGCCTCATGAAATAAAAATGGTCAAGTTAATGCACTCAGTTTTCAACTTAAATCTAATAAAATCTCATTTTAAAGTAATGCCGAAGCTCTTTTTTCCCCTCCAACTAAAACCTGGAGTTTTGTTGGGTTTTTTTTATGTCATGTTTGAAAGCTTATTATGTCGAAATGATGAGATAAAAACAGACCAATGGTTCAAGTTAAGGTAGTAGTGGTATAACTTCTAAGATGTAGAAAACATCATTACGCAATCAGTTACAGAATAAATTTTGTTAGTTTGTTCTTCCTAAACAGTTATTGAGGAAAAATAAATTGATACAGTTTATTTATTCATTTTATTTTTACATATTCTATTGATCCCTCACTGGGGAAATTTCTGTGCTACTCTACTACACCGCAGTAGGCTGCCACGACGGCGCCAATGGTGGGAGCCTAGACAATGGAGGACCATAGACGTGAACTCAGCGGAACCCGTGAGCTTCCGGTTAACTTTCGGCCCTTGGGTGAACGCTCTACCATCTCAGCAGTAGTAGAAAACTTTACTCTGTCTGAGTCACGAAAGATCCTACAATGTCTACATTGTGGTCTGATTAGCGACCTTGCAAGTGGAAAAAATGTAGAACAAAATAGGTTTGAATTGAAACTTTTAAATGAAAATCCATTAATCTTTCTAGAAGTGTTGAGGTAAACCTGCCTCTTGTCCATTTTTGGAACAATTGGCTGACTAAGTAAAATTTATCATCAGAAATGTATTGTATGAAAGAAGGAGGTGAAAGCACAGTGCTAGAATGTTCTTCCTTGGACCGGGAAGAGACGGTTCGATTCCCAGTCAGATTTTCTGAGAAACCCCTCACACCTCAACAATTAAATAAACAAATTGTTTAATTGCTGAACGAACTCTTGCTGAGGACTTTTTTGACAGGTTCCATGTAGCCATCGGTGCATAGTTTGCCCATCCTTACCTCGCATGTACATTTTAGCCATTGTGGCTCTAGTTAATAAAACTGTCACTCTGAACACAAACTGAATTTTATGAATGAGGGAATTTTGAGAAGCTTGCCTAGAAGGAGACATTTTTAAACATATTGAAGTTACATTAAAACTTTTGGAGTTTTAACAATAAACAATGTCGAACATAGTCATGTTTGTCTACCGGAAGGATTAGTATCAACCATTACAGGAACATCTGATCACTCTTACCCTCAGCTGGCATGGTGAACACCTCTTTGGGGATGAAGAGCTTATCTTCTGCTGTTCTCGCCCAGTCCTTCATCCCTCTCCGGCCTTTCATAGGGAAGTTTATATCACTGGAAACGGCGGAAACAGGCTCTCTCTGTATGGTTATCACTGAACAGACACAAAGAGTTTCAAAATAAATAACGATAAAAAATAAATTCCTGGTATGCAATAATTAAGCATTAAGCTACCAAAGCAACATAAAACATTGAAACTTAGTCGTATAATGAATTTGAGAGAAGTGTGGTATGTAAGTATTTTAGGAAGTAAAATTTTCGAACTCGGCATTTCATCTCAAATCTAAAACATTCAGAATACCAATTCTATGTCTGTCCAGCTTTTGATTTTACTTACTAAGATTGTTTGTAACCACGAGGAAACTCTGAAAAGGCTTCTGAGCTTCTCCAATGAAGTGAATAAAATCTTCTAATATCTTCATCAGCAAAGCAGCTCCGGGAGCGAACTATGGAAGCAGAAAAGAAATGACGCGAGGAACTGAAAAACCAAAGCTAACAATTGATACAGCACATCCACCACTAAAAAAGAAAATATAATTGTTCACTTTATGCGCTTCAGGACTGTAAAATGTGACGATGTGTGAAAAGAAAATCTCCTCTCGACATACTTGTTTAGCATGTCCAGATGGCCATTAAATATCCTAACACTCAAGGGCAAACGGATGGGTCACACATAAAATCACCAAAACGTGCAATTCCACATGTTGGGTGACTATCAGGCAGACAGCTGTGTTTTTATGATGACAACAAAAATGAAATAACTCATTTTACATGAGTCACTTCTGGCTGATCAAACAGATATCAAAAGCCCATTTAAGACTTTACATTCACGCATCAACAAACATCCATTCAAACAAGGGTTTACCTGATGGATGTCCTCCCATTTGTCTAGATTTTCTAAGTCCAACATATGGCTGACAATCTGGAAGAATTTCTGCGAAGAGGAGGAAGAGTATTTAGTTATTGTTGGCAAACATGTTTTGTTCAACACAATCAAATGGCGCAAAACTGCTGCAAAAATATTCTTTTTAAAATACTAAAACTATTTTTGATCCCTTTAAACATACGAATGATTGTCTAACAAACTTTTTGAATGGAGGCCAGAAACTTTTCCAATGCAGAAAGGCATTAAAGGGCCATGCATAGTTGCTGTGTAATGGTCTACCATGGAAAGCTCGAAAGGTTTACCAACCTGCACGTCGTCGGGAGCTGGGATGTAAGTTGCTCTTTTGAAGGTGTCCGTCACATTTCGCAGGATCTCCGTGGAGAAGAGAAGGTCGCCACTAAAGTAGCTCCTTCTCAGCAAAAGTTCCAGGAGACGCCGTACGATCTGAGACATTCCCTCCCCAGCCAGGGTCCTCTGACCCTTCGCGAGATGCTCTCGTAACTACAACAGGTGAAGAAATAGAGAAGTTCAGAGACGCTGATGTCTTTGTCAAATTTCTTGTCCTTTTTTTTAAACCAAAAACTTTTGTCTGATGGAGAAGAACACATGAGTCAGATTTTATTCTTGCTTATCTAATAGTGTCATGTCAAGTAATCAGACTGCAGGAAAAGAGAAAAAGTAATTAGTTTAGAAACTCATTTGCTTTCCCAAGAATCCTAAAATCAAACAGTGAAGCACAGGCGAATAAAACGTTCAATGAAACTTTCACAAATAGTTTTGAAAACTTTGTTCACTTAGAATTGCATATCCCCGATTCTACAACCAATGAAAAAAATATGTGGTGGCACCCAAAAAATGAAATCAATGCATCAATACATTTAAATAAGCACACGTGTTTTGTGTGTACACAAAATACAGAACATAATCTTTTCTTGAGTAGGGTGATAGAAAGAAGAAACCAAAATGGGAGGTTCACATTTCAACTCCATCAACTAAATTCTTCTTCTTTCGGCATTTCCCTTTGGGGGTCACCACAGCAAGTCAGTTTCTTCCATCTAACCCTATCTGCTGTATCCTCTTCGGTCACACCAACTATCTTCATGTCTTCCTTCACTGCGTCCATGAACCTCCTCTTTGGCCTTCCTCTAGTCCTCTTTCCTGGTGGTTCCAAACCCAGCATCCTTTTTCCTATGTACTCTCTCTCTCTCTTCTGTGCGTGCCCAAATCTCAGTCTTGCCTCTCAAACTTTATCCCCAAAGCCTCTAACATGTACTGTTCCCCTGATGTACTCATTTCTAATCCTGTCCATCCTGGTCACTCCCAGAGAGATCCTCAGCATCTTCATCTCTGCTACCTCCATCTCTGCTTCCTGTCTTTTCGTCAGTGCTACTGTTTCTAGACCAAACAGCATGGCCGGTCTCACCACGGTTTTCTACACTTTCCCTTTCATTCTAGCTGAAACTCTTCTGTCGCACATCACACCTGATACTTTCCTCCACCCGTTCCAGCCTGCCTGAACATGCTTCTTCACCTCTTTTCCACACTCTCCATTGCTCTGGACTGTTGATCCTAGATACTTAAAATCTCCCACCTTCTTTATCTCTTCTCCCTGTAACCTCACTTTTCAATTTGGATCCCTCTCATTCACACACATGTACAACTTAATTAAAACAATAATATAATAGAAAATAAAAAAAATAGTGGTGTATTTCTTTAAATCTGAACAGAACGTAAAAGAAGAAAATCTGAAACTTAAAGTCAAAGATAAGAGCGATCACAGAAAATTAACTATCAACCTATTGTGTTAATGAAAGGTTGGATTAGGAGCGAAAAGTGCAATCAGCTCTGTCACACATAATCCCTGACCCTCATCTCGTCGGGCCATCATCGCGTAGATGGAAAAGGTTGAAGTTCACAAAGGAGGAGAAGAGTCTCCCTGATGAACACATTCATTAGCTACGTTCATTAATAGATAAGTGGGAGTGCAATGCTCTGGAAAACCTATTTAGAGATAGGGGAAGTCTTTAGTACCAACATTATTCCTGTTCTATTTTAAGAAGCTAAAATGGAAACACTAAAACCCAGGATGACTTTTTAAAGACCTCGTAGAAGCAATACTTTTGAAAGAGAGGATTAGTTAGGAAAACGGATGAAAACTTGTCCGGTTAAGTTGATGTGACCTGGAAAAAAAAAAACACATGTCCCCCTTTCAAATTCAAAAGGTTATTAAAAAAAAAAACAAAAAAAAAAAACAATGTAGAACTTACAGAAATGTGTAAATTTTTATAATCAAGTGAGACGCATCTGGCGAAGCTCGGAGGACCCCAGAAAGCAACTCCGGTATTGTCCAGCATACAACGACGACTAACAGTTCCTAAAAGACAAAAAAGAAAACACATTAGCTCTTATTGCCAAAGTTTAGTTTTTCAACATATGAAAAAATATCACTGATATTAAGCTTTGAACCCAGGTCTTCAGAAAATGCCAAATTGAGTTCTTGGCATAATAAAGCCACTAAATCTTTCACTGTTGCATCTTCGGTGTTTCAATAGCTAATAGCGAATGCTATTTGCAGCATGGGGGAGGAGTGGTTAGCATAGGGGCTTCACGGCAAGAAGGTAGTGGGTTTGAATCCCATTTGGAGAACGAGTTTTGAAACTATGGTCTTATTGTATGGAGTTTGCTTGTTCAACCCGTCTGTGAGTGGGTTTCCTCCAGGTACTCTGGTTTCCTCCTACCCACCAAAAACATGTGTTAGGTTGAGGAACCCCTCGAAAATGAGATGTCTTATCTCAAGGGGCTTCCTCCTAAGAAAATAAAATAAAAAAAATATCTCAATACGGGAGTGCCCAACGGGTCGATCGCGGTCTACCGGTAGATTGCGGAATGATCTTGAGTCGACCGCGAGTCTTGTTGGAAAAAAATTTAGAAAAGTGAGTATTGCCAATTTAACCACTAAATCTAGCGGCCCTAATCTTAGGGCGCTATTGAGAGGTGCAATTACTTTTGTACATTATTAGTTTGATATGGCAGAAAAATCGTCAGGTCTTGGAGCAGAAAAAAGAGATAATACTTAGAAAAACTACTGTTGATTGGATTCTCACGTGATATGGTTTGAAATGTTGCCGCAGGACTGGTTGATCTCAAGAGGTTTGCTACTTGAAAAATAGATCTTGGGGCAAAAAGGGTTGGGCACCCTTGTCTCAATACATAGCGGGCCATGGGCCTGGACTTAGCGGGGAGGATGAGGAGGGCAGAATTCACTGTGTCAAATGCAGAAGCTGCACTGCATAAAGGTACTCATACATTTTTGGGGGTTTTGTGGGGGAGCAGAAAGGGGGCAATTCACTAATTTTGACCAAACAAGGTTACCATGTTTACATATGTACTATAAGATAAAATTATTAGCCATCAAAAGCACACAACCTCTTCTTTAATTAAACTATTCATCTTTCAATATGATTTTTAGAAGTATAGAGAAACAAGACACGGCCAAGATTTTAGCCTTTTAGATACAAAACTAGCCTTAGAGTTCAAGAATGCCACTACAAAACAAAAATACAACAATGTATAATCCCCATGGGGACTAATAGATGGACTTCTGCTTCACAAATATGGATAACAAGCGTGTGTCTGATCCAAGGTGGAGACATCATACTCGGTAAAAGATGCATTGTAAAGTGGCATTTCACCAAAGTTCACAGTTACATCTCCTGGGATCTTCCAGTTGGGGAAAACAGGCTTACTTAATAGAAGCACAAAAAACCTACACTCCAAAAAACAGCAGTATCTGTTCACTAAAAACAACTGTGGAAAGAAAATGCAACAATCCCAGCATTTAAAAAGGGTAAAGACACAAAAACGCTTTGCCTTCATATTGGGATACTACAATTATGCCTGGATTAGGGTCTGAATAATAAAGGGAATTTTTTGCCTAACAAAAGGAGAACTTGTAAACCACTATCTTCAGGTTTTATTCATTGAATTGTCACTGATTTCCGAGAGAAAAATTTCTACACTCAAAAAACCCACCGTTCACTTTGCATTGAGTACTAAGAGTTTGTTACCACAAGGCCAAGCCGGTGAATCACCACTGAAACTGTAGATTTCACAGTTTCATTAGCATTTTTTGTTGTTGTTAAAAAGACTTTTGCTCTATTAAATTACTTTATGTTGATCAAACCGACAAAATTGACTCATTGCCCATCTCAACTAAGAAATTTTGCTTTGTCTTTTGAACCACTTATTCCCAATGTGGTTGTGGGGATATCAAAGCATATCCGGCAAATTTAAGGCAAGAGGGAGAGTACAAGCAAGGGTACAAGCAATTTTCCATAGCAGCTGATCAACCTAACCTGCATGTTTTTGGAAGGTGTGAAAGGGAACTAGAATACCTGGAGAAAACCCACGCATACACAGGGAGAACATGCAAACTCCACACAGAAAGGCGAGCGTTCCAAGCCACGTCCCACCCGGGACTCGAACACCAACCTTCCTACTGTGAGACAAAGCAATTTCTGAAACCTAAATTTTTCTTTGGTTTCAGTTGTTTTAATATTTTTCTTAATTCAACCTGTAAAAAATCATTTTCCAGGTTTTGACACTATTTTATTTCATTAAAGAATTTTTAAAGTAAGCAGTGCAAGCATGAAAGGCTTGCACAATTGGATACCTGCAAACTCCCTTAACCCAACAGTCAAGACACTAATCAATACAGACGGAAGAAAACACAACCAGTAACCATCTTTTTTTTTTAATCAGTCAATGCAAAATAGAGCAAATACGTGTCAAGGTTCTTAATAAAATGTTACACTTGATTTAATATCAAATGTAATTCCTTAAGCTATGAATGCATTCTGGCATGCTATCTAATTCAATCAGGCGTGTTTTGATGTTAAAGTCAATGGCAGGGCGCATGTTCGAATTACAGACCATCTGAACCTCATCTCATCTTGACTTGACCCGAGAATTTAAAAGAAAAGGTCTGGCAGCCCGGGTTGAGAAATCGCTCAGTTAAGATTAAAACTACTGGGATGAGTAATATATACAGCCTAACTGCGTTTAGGCAGCACATGTCCGCCTGACTAATTTATGGAAGGTAATGGATATTGCATGAGTGCTATTATGACCACAGGAATACCGTTTAGGAACATGGGTTTTATGAAGCTTTAAATCAATGGTAATCGTTTTCATTCCAATTCAGCCCATGTATGTTCCAGCTTGTGGAATCATGGAGAAAACATGAGATCTGCACATCCTGCTGGGTATGTTTAAATTGCTATTCCGACATTGTCCAAATCGGTCAAAATATGGTATGTTGAAATAACCAGTTGTATTGGGATTTTTTTTTTTTTTTTTATTATGTCAAATGCTCTCATTCAATGTTGTTTGTTAACCCCAAAATTTCATTAATTGAATGATGTCATTGACATAAAGGGTGGAATGTATTGGGATTTATTTTTTGATGTCAAATGCCCTCATTCAATGTTAGAATGTACAGAATCTTGTTATAAGAAAGATTATTATGAGAAAGAAGCCTTCAATGTGGGTTGCTATGGGGAAAATTGTACAGAGAGAGAAACACGGAACGTTGTTATGAGAAAAGTTTGTTCATGGAACGTTGTTTGTCATAAGGTAGAAAAGCGGGGATTCCTCTATACTCGGTAGAGTCTGCTGCGAGCTTTTGGATTAACACATCCAACCGGATTTTATGCACGCTCTACCGGGGTTGTGGGCTCTCCAACCTTGCTAACGGTAAGAGATGAAAACTTAAAAAAAAAAAAAATTACTCTATTCATTCCTCTCCGGGGAAATTTGTTTGCTGCACTCCTTACACCGCAGCAGGCTGCCCTTCAACGGCGCCAATGGTGGGAGAAGCGGGGGTTAGGTGTCTTCTCCAAGGACCCTAGACGTGCTCTCCGTGGGACGCGAACCCGCGACCTTCCGGTCCGCGGGCGAACGCTCTAACCACGCGGCCACCGTCTGAAAGTGCTATTAACCACTATTATGCTTATGCTTTTTATTTATCCACTATTATGCTTTTATATATATATATTCAGGCTAAATAAACGCATTTAATAATCAGGAAGTGTTGTGTCATTCTTTGCCGACTTCCAACGACCTGACAAAATTAATAAAAGTGTTTCACTACACCAGTCCATATTTCTTTCAGTGGCCGTCCAATAGATGAATATTTGAAAAGTTTTATGCTCTATGTGGTGTGGTAAGTTCACATATAGTCTTAAGAAATCTTCCATAAAATATTACATAATTGAAGTTATGGCTGCACAGTGGTTGGCATAGTGGCCTCACAGCCAAAAGGTCAGGGATTAAGTCAATGAGTAGGGGTGAGGGTTGAAACACTGGCCTTTCTGTGTGGAGTTTGCATGTCTCCCTGTTTGTGCATGAGTTTCCGCCGGGTACTCGGGTTTCCTTCCACCCTCCAAAATCATACATGTGAGGTTTCTTTCTGATGTGAGGTTGATTGGGCAATTATAAATGGACCCCTAGGAATGAGTCTGAATGTCGATAGATGGCTGTGTTTTTGTTGTCCTGAGACAAACTGGTGACCTGTTCGAGTCGACCTGCCTCTCTCCTGAAATCAGCCGAGATAGGCTCTAGGACCCTCTGGGACCCCATTCGGGAATAAGAGGTTCAGAAGATAGAATTTGTTAGTTATTTAATTAGTTATTTGGTGTAAAATCAAAAAGGACAACACTACTGAACATTATTGGCGCAGGAAATTGTTTCCCTGCCACAGGCTACTTCTAGTCCTTTATTATTCATCTCTACAAATCACAGTATTTTCTGGATTAGAGTTATCGAGTGTCACTTTGGCCAGCGTTATCTTCTCTCTTTCATCTTTTATATGCAAAAGAGGAACAATGAAGGACATACTAAGGCTCTTATTTGTGGAATTTTAAAGACATCTCAGCAGCTTTTACTATTGTTGCGAGTAAAACATATTTTGGCCACTTAAAATCAATTAGAGAGCTGACTCGGCAAAAAAAAAAAAAAAAATTCACACTTTGATTCAATTCATAATGGTGTATTATATAAATTATCCCAAATGTACTTTTATTTCATTTGGTAATAGAATTTTATTTTGCATCAAACCACCTAATGCATTTTTAAATGATTTTTTTTTACCATATTATGTAAGAGGATACATTGGCTTTTAAAAAAAAAATACAAAGGTTTTACAAAATGTAAAGATGATTACATATTCCGGCAAAACTTGATTGTAAAATGGGATGGGACAGATTACATAAAAACTGTGACAATTTACAGGGGCAGATCCAGGGGAGGGACGTGGGGGGCGCACCCTTCTCCCTTTTTGTCCACAAGAACAAAAAAAAAAAAAAAAAAAAAAAAAAAAAGAAGAGAAAAGGGGACTAGTCAAGCTAACCTCTTGCAGGGTCAGTGAATGGGCCACCAAAATGCAGAAAAATGACTTTTCTTTTTCAAAAAATTCTGGGGGGAATGCCTTCCCACCCCTCCCCCCTTTAGAAAATCCTGGCTCCGCCTCTGATTTACAACACAATACAGCTTTATTACAACAATGAATAAAATTGTTGTTTAATTTTGAGTATTTAATACATAATCTAGCATTATTAGGAAAAAAACAGTCTTGTTTTAAGTGAGGAGTTCTGCCATCTGGGAGGAACTCAGAGTAGAGCTGTTGTCCCTCCAGGTCGAGAGAAGCCAGATGGGGTGGTTCGGGCATCCGGTTAGGATGCATCCTGAACGCCTAATGATGAGGTGTTTCGGCCATGGACAAGATCCAGAAGGAAACCCCGGACTCGCTGGACAGACTATGTCTCACAGTTGGTCGGGTAACATTTCGGGATCCTCCCGGGTTAGCTAGAGGATGCAGCCAGGGTGAGAGAAGCCTAGGTTTTCTGTCTGGGGCTGTTGCCTTCACGACCCGACCCAAGATCAGCAGAAGTCGGCGGAACAGAGCTAATACTAACTAGTCTACTACCCTCACGACTTATTCGGTAACAGGCTTTTTAAATCAAACTGTCTACTGAGTCGTCTATTGATTGCTAATAATGATGCTAAAGTGAGACCGTCATAAACACCAAGTGATAGCTTCATTAGCATCGTGCATTGATGGGACTTACCAGTGGCATTTATTGGACACTTGTTGAAGACAGTTTCTCCAGCTGAGGCTCTTTTCCATGACATAGAGAGGAGACTTTCATCTTTGCATATCTCATGAGGAGCTGCAGTTAAGAAACACACATGAAAGTGAAACGCTGTATTTCCCAGGAGATAAAGAGAAATAGGAAAAAAAATCCACTCAGTCTCACACACATCTCACTAGAGAGAATAAAAAAAGAGGGAAATATGTGGGTGGAGAGACAGAAAGCACCAAAAAACAAGATTCAAATCTATACCCTTCTCATGCATCTCCCAATCTGATTCCCTTGTACATTTTTCAGTGCACTGTCAGTGACATTGCCTCAGTGCAGTATCTCATTCCCTCTTCATCTTATCCCCTCTTTATATTCATCTATTTTCTACCCCCATCCCTTCCCTTGCCTTGGTAACCCTGATGAAAAAACAAGGGAGAGTGCTCTGAAGATATTCCAAGAGAAGGCGGGAGGGGATGAGCGCTGGCAGAAGCAGATATAGAAAGATGAAGAGGGACAGAGAGCAAAGAGCAAAGGCAGAGAGAGTGAAAATATGATATGATGTTCCCCTGCAATGCCAACAGACAAGATCCTTGTCTGGTGTAAAAAGAGGCTCTAGAGCTGAAAAACAAAGAGGTGGTGATGGAGGCTGTATGCACAAGTTTATCATTTGCGGTGGCCTTAAAGCGTGCATGGAGATAAAAGATATTCAAGTATACACCAAAAACACACTTGTATACTCAAACATCGTCAATAAAGACCCAGCCAAATAGTTTCATATGGGCCATTGAACATTGTATTTTCAAGTAGGGAAATACAGCGAGCTAGCAGTTTAGATAAGCACTTCAAAGTAATATTAAATAAGAGATGTACGAAGGGAAATGGAGTAACTCACAAGTAAACAGACAGGATTAAAAGACAACAAACAATGCCTTGAAGATGTAAAAATCAATAAAAAAAAAGTGAGAATGGACAAGAATAAGAATGGAGAAACAGATTTCCGAAGATAAGAAGCCTAGTTATAGGTCTGGAATTGAAGCCTTTGGCTGTGGTGTGAGCCATGGGGAATTACTTCCACTCAGCCTGAAAAACACCATCCATGTGCAAATAAGGCCCAGACACATTTCATTTTAGGTGGAAAGCACAACAAGTGAGACCTGCTGGTGTATATGGAGCGCCATGGCTATTTAAAGCATGAATGGCAAACACGGTATTTTATAGTATTCAGAATTTATAATAAATGTATGGTCAACTGCTCATATGTATGTGCATATCTATCAATGTACTGTATATGAGAGGTGGATTGTGCATTTCACTTTGACATTCACTAGTGCACTGTCTGGATCTCCTTATTCTTTTGGCATTTCCCTCCAGGGGTCGCCACAGCAAGTCAGTTTCTTCCATCTAACCCTATCTGCCACATCCTCTTCGGTCACACCAACTACCTTCATGTCTTCCTTCACTGTATCCATGAACCTCCTTTTTGGTCTTCCTCTAGTCCTCTTTCCTGGTGGTTCCAAATCCAGCATCCTTCTTCCGATGTACTCTCTCTCTCCTCTGCACATGTCCAAACCATCTCAGTCTGGCCTCTCTGACTTTATCTCCAAAACCTCTAACATGCGCTGTTACCCTGATATACTCATTTCTGATCCTGTCCATCCTTGTCACTCCCAGAGAGATCCTCAGCATCTTCATCTCTGCTACCTCCATCTCTGTTTCCTGTCTTTTCTTCAGTGCTACTGTTTCTAGACCAAACAGCATGGCCGGTCTCACCACGGTTTTGTACACTATCCCTTTCATTTTAGCTGAACCTTTTCTATCACACATCACACCTGATACTTTTCTCCACCCATTCTAGCCTACCTGCACACGCTTCTTCACCTCTTTTCCACACTCTCCATTGCTCTGGACTGTTGATCCTAAGTACTTAAAATCTTCCACCTTCTTTATCTCTTCTCCCTGTAACTGGATAGCTATGTAGATAGCTTAAGCTTAATTTGTGTTTAGAACGAATATCTTAATTTCTAGAATCAATGACAATGTCTTTTTTCAACGACCAACTTTTTTACGTCAGTAGAAAAGGCCTTTAAGAGGTCTGACAGCCCACCGTTGATTTTGTGTGGGTGTGTTCATTTACATATTGACATTTAAATACATATGCATGTGTGTGGTCAGGTTACCAAATGTCACAAATTTAAGCTAATGTCAACCAGAAGGGAAGACACTTAAGTCACTGACCAGGGCACTTCTTGTCATTACAGGATTGGACCTCCTCTCCTAGCCCCTCGCAGGGATAACCTTGTGCCCCGGTGGCCTCGCACATCCTGAAACGTCGCTGCCATCCAGAGTCGCACGTCTTGCTGCAGAGACTCCAGTGGTTCCAGTTTCCCCAATTACCGCCACCTTAAGCAAGACAAAGATTTGACCATGTAAATCAGGGAGATACTGTAGGTAGATTTAAAAAAAAAATCTATGAATTCTAAAAGGAATACCCAAAAGATGATTGCTCATTAAAATCCTAATTTTTTTTGTCCCTTCGGGACCGCTTAAAAACAGACTACCTAACTGGGTCCCATCCCACAAATGACTCATACATGGACCTATAAAAAGAGTAATGGAAATGCATGCCTTTTGATGATATATGGTCTATGTTTGCATAATGGAGTTTGGGACATGTATGTGAGTGTAAATACTGAGCTTTCATTTGTATGCCTTACCGCTGCACGATGGGTTGCTGCAGTTCCTGCTCTCCTGATGGGGACCCTTACACTCGGCCCAGCCGTGCACAGATGGACTGCAGCGTCTCTGTCGCTGCTGGGTTCCTGTGTTACAAGTCACACTGCACTTGGACCAGGTTCCCCACTCCAACCACTGGCCCTCCACTGAAGAGCAGGAGAGAGATATAGGTGGAAAAAAATGGGTGAATTAGGGACACCAGAAAAAAAGTGAGACCTTAAAAGATAATTTATGTGACATCAGAATTAAGGAGACGTTTTCAGGTAAAATTAGCAGGGAAACTTTTAATATTCTGAACTAATTTAGAGGGTAAACACATTTTGCTCTATTAGTTAATTTACAGGAAAAGAACAGCTTGTTTGGGTTTATGAACTATCACAACGTTTCACTGCTCAATAAATTTCATCAAGAGTTTCTGAAGAATATGTTCTGCTGGATATGACTGTAATGTTCTTAAAAAGACATTGTACAGGAGAGGCACACATTTCATAAAAATAATGTCATGGATTTACATTTGCAACCAATTACAATCACAAAAATGAATAATAAAACATACCAAAGCTGGAAAGTTTAATCAAAGTTTTTAATGAGAATTCACATGTTTTTTTTTTCAAACATAGAAAAACCGACCAGCTATGCTTGACTGCATATTTCTTCAATCCAATTTACACAGTAAAATCACACTTTTTTTGTTTTCATAGAACTCAACTATTTCAGCCAATCATGAAACAGAAATTTGCCTTAATTATCAACTCACCAGAAATATATGATATCTTTTTTTTTTAACAAGCTAACTTTTTCTCCCCAGGTTTGATTAATTGTCTTCGGCAGTAGCAGGCCACATCTGGTATACTCATTTCTAATCTTGTTCATTCTGGTAACTCCCAGAGAGATCATCAGCATCTTCATCTCTGCTACCTCCATCTCTGTTTCCTGTCTTTTCCTTAGTGCTACTGTCTCTAGACCAAACAGCATGGCCGGTCTCACCACGGTTTTGTACACTTTCCCTTTCGTTTTAGCTGAAACTCTTCTATCACACATCATGCCTGATACTTTTCTCCACCGGTTGCAGCATGCCTACACATGCTTCTTCACCTCTTTTCCACACTCTCCGTTGCTCTGAACTGTTGATCCTATGTACTCAAAATCTTCCACCTTCTTTATTTCTTCTCCCTGTAACCTCACTTTTCCATTTGGGTCCTTCTCATTTACACACGTACTTCGTCTTACTCTAGCTAATCTTCATTCCTCTTCTTTCCAGTGCAAACATCCACCTCCCCAGCGATGTAAATAAGAAGCTTACATCACTTCTAATATTTCACTTTTCCGGACATATTAATACATCCTACTCAAACTGAAGTAATGGATATAGAAAAAAGAAATCATAAAGGAAAGCTATGTCAGGTGGTGAAGCAACTGTTTGTATTTTTAACTAAACAACCTATTGAATGCAGATTTCAATTTAACACAACAAAAAAACTAATCAAACCAGAACGTTTTGTAAGATGTTAAATGAGTTCAAATTTGTGGAAGCTTTGGGAGCAGTCGTACAAAATCTCAAACCACAAACTGGTTTCAACAAGCATTGATACAACAAAAAGCTTGAGGCTTTGTTGTTGCAGCTGTCATATGAACCACAACTGGTTGTAAACTGTTTTGAAAAAAGTGGCAGATAAAGAAAAAAGCCTTATCAGTTTAATCGCTCGTTGTTGTTGTTTAGGCTCACATTACCAAAGACATTTATTCAAAATGAGTTGAGAAAAATTGTTATGGATAGACTTGTGGGATGTATTTTAAATGCGCAATTTGTGTATTTTTAAATGGACTCATGATAATAATTGCGTATTAATTTTACGTTGCTTTCAACTCCGATGCATGTGCGATGATTTAAAAGTTGCCAAAAGGTAACTTGGGATTACTTTTATAGCAAATTCTGGGCTTTAAACCAAGACGTAAACACATCTTATCACCTTTGAAGATTGGCAAGGTAGTAAATGTAATCAAACAGCGAGCTCTCTGCACATTAAGAAGACTGATCACCAAATTAGCAAATTTGGGTTTTCTGGCTACTGCACATTTCAAATGGTCCTTGAAGCTCCGCTTTGCTGCCAACAGGTACAACTTGCTCCTCGCTTCTACAACAGATTGATGCTAACATCAAGTGATTTCTGGTAATCGATGGTTTTCCATCAAGGCCATAAAATAAGAATTAAATGATTGCAAGCATAACCTGGGAGTAGTTGTAATTTCTACAACAATGGGCAGATATCCCTTTGTAAGTATTTTAAATTTGAGATTTTTTAACCTTTGTATATGACCAGACAAACACACTTCACTTGTCATCTTCTTCTCTTTTTTGTTTTTGAAGTGAATTGAAAATACTTTATTGATCCACGAAGGGAAGTTTGAGTTCTGCAGTTCTGCAGATGAGAGGACGAAAGGCCTTTCAAAGAGTCCGATGGAGGATGGCTGAAATGCTTCCCTGCACTGCTCCTCCGAGCAGTGGGGTTGCAGGAGTCTGTCAACAGAGCTACTCCCAAAATGGTCCAAAAATTCAAGGAGGGTGTGGGACGGGTTCAACATGATTGTCGAGCCACCACAACTACAAATCCAGTCATCCCGGTCAGCTAGTTTAGTTTGTGGCATCCTTTGGTCTCCACAAAAACCCCAACAGATCACAGCAGAGAACAGGTCATGGAGACCTTCTCCATGATGGACCCTCAGAACACAGAGATCATCCCCTTGCAGGTGTTGAGGCACCTGAGCTTTCCGAGGTGGTACAATCTACCACCTTTTCTTTTTAGTTGATTTCAACAACGTCAGTTTATGCCTTGGTAAAATTTGTTCCACTAGACACTCAAGAGAATAAGTTTAGGGCACTTTCAATTCATACAAAATTCAGTGCCAAACTTTAGCTTACAGCAACTGATAGACTTCCCAACGATAAAAAAATTGTTCCATAATCGCTTGGTCAAAGATTTTATACAATAGCATTAAAGAAAACTTGAAGGCACCATTTGATAAACTGCAAAAGAATTCTGCTCGATAAAAATCAACATGAAAGAACCATTAGATATTTGAATAGAGGCATTTTTATGTAACATCTGGATAACTTTTTTTTCAAGACATGGGTCAAACTAGGATTGTTTTCAACAAAAAAAAAAAATCAAAGATAAAGACAGTGTTTAAAAGACAGCTCAGAAGTGTTTTACTAACCAGGGATGACCAAGGCCACTTTGCCAAACTATCCACTGATGAATTGTGATTATAGAAAACTCATTAGCGACTTGGCACCAAATGTTTGCTGGTAAAAAAAAAAAAAAAAAAAAAAAAAAAAAGAGGTGTTTTCTAAAAATTATTTGATTTCGATACAGGCAGTGACAAAAAATGTATACAAAAAACAAAGCAAACTATCCAGTTTGGGCCAGAATTCATCTTGTCCTACATGTAAGCTGGTTTGGAGAATAAGGAACTTTTAAAAAATTGAACCCTAGAGTCAGCAACCAATAGCAAAAACAGCAACAAAAAGTTTCTACGAAAAATTTCTGAAAATACCTAGTTGTGAAAATGGGTTTAATCGTATCAACCATCATACGGATCAATTATTTCCATAGCAACATTAGCATCCAAATCTACAGAATTCCTTTTTTATCTAATCCCGCTTTGAAATCTAATAATCATTAACTGAGATTCAGAAGATATTTACAGCTAGCATTGATGTGAATATTCTCAAAGAGATGGTGTCTGTTTATTTGAATAATTACGTATATGCATTCGTGTATACATATGTAAAACATATTGAGGAGAGGGCAATTTGTCTTTTCATCTTCTGATGTTTTTAGCTCAGCGTGGGTTCTAGAAGTCCATCCCAGACACAGAAGCAGCAGGACGTTAATAAAGAGAAGTAGACATCCTCAGATATCTTTGTGGCTCTCCATTGGACAAGCTTTGCCAGCACTCTTTGGAAATGCGGTCACTCATGCTGTGTACGGCACATTCTGTGTAGGAACACGTCAGACCTAGACTGTGTTGTGAAGAGGGCGAGCAAGGTTAGAAGAATCAAAGTGACACTTGATTCTGTTTTTTTTTTATATGAAAAAAACATTTCAGAACCAGACCATGTCTACAAAATAAAGACCTGGCCTGGGTATGAAGGGAACGAAAACAAGTGACCAACACAAGTGGGTTTGGTTTGTTCTTGACGACACAAATTCTAAACGCTTCAAAATAAGCATTTTTAATTATTCATGGAGTACAGTTTTTGTTACGTATACACTAGTCTGTCTGTTCTCTCGCCGAGTCCTGCTGAGCTGCTGCTTTGTGTAATTTTTTATGTCACGTGTACGAATTTAGAGTTTTTAGCTCAACCAACCAGAGGAGATAAATTTGTCTCGTGAGGTTTTCAGTCATTCAAGTTATAGTTAGAAAAACATGGGAATGCAAATTTCATATTGGTGTAAGATTGGACAAAGGTCGAAAGTTATGGACGACCAATGCAGGTAAACCAAAGTAATTCTCCAAAAAAGACCCTGGAATGAAATGGAGCTCTGTTTCTACTGGTTAATAGCAAACAATGTGTAATGGTGAGATGCATTTAAGAAATTCACCCCGATTCCATCCAAGAATCATCCTGTTTTTGCTGGTAATACTACAACACAAAAAATACAGATGGCTGCCTTGAAAACAAGATGGAATCCCTTTGTTCAACAACCAAGACTTCACTGAAAAACACTTGTGAAATTGTTGAGAATAGAACACGTAACATGATCCGAGATGCCTACAGAACTGAAAAAGTTGAACTTTAACAAATTATAATTGCCTAAGTGCACATTTACAAAAAGTATCCTTTAGCTGCAATGCAGTATTTGAAAAAGAGGATGTTTCCATCAATACGTGTATTTCTTCAGGTATTTGTAAAGACAAGTCTTGGTTTCCCAGCCAAGACTCTTCTCATTGCCAATGCTGGATGAGGGACAAGAAAATGATACAGATTATTTTGAACTAGATTAATAGACATTTCGGACTGCGTGTCGATACCTTTTCATATAGTTGTGGGTCTTTAGTGAAATTACACCACTCAGCATGGTGTTGCTTCTACTGACACTGACTTGTGTCTTTTAAAAAGAAGACTAAAGTAAGTAGTGGTTCATTTAAAGAACCTCTCTTTAGAATTGCAAATAAAGTTAAATCAGTTTTTAAACTGATGTGGATCAGTCAACCAGTAAGATATTCTCGAAAATCTAAGAGAACCTTTTCAAGAAAAACGGATTTCCTCTCTCTTGGATGTCAACTCCTTAGCCTCTCTGTTTGGCCAAATTGGCCATTTTGGTTATTTTTAATGTTGTAAATGTTCAAAGTAACTAAAATGTCAAAGTTTTAAAATGATAAAAAAAAGAGGTCAAAAACATTATTCAGTTTTACAAAGAGCTTCAAATCAGACTTTAGCAGCATCAAGTTGTCCAGTGGAAAATGATTCATTCGTCTTGGTCTTACCAAATAAAACAAGTTAGTCTGCGATAATTTTTCAAGCCATAAGTGATTGTGCACTAGGCAAACACACTCAGACTGAAATCCCTTCATGAGAAAAAAAAGGTCCATTAATCATTAAGCATAAAGCACTTTTCTTATAAACCGTTTGATGTTTTAATATTTGTGTGTCCATTAACGTCCAAATTCCACAGTAAAATTCATTTATAGTCTGACAACACAGAAGGAAAGAGCTATTCCAATTACTGAAATGAATATGCTTTTCCGACATTTTTGCTTTTAGACTGTTTTTCTTCTGAGGGTCAAAACTGAAAAAGTCGGATGAGAGAGAAAGAGGTTTAAGCAGATGTTCTTTTTTGTTGATCGATTTGTTTTCTTTCATTTAAATGAAATACTAACTAGAATGCTGCGCAACAGTAAGCTACAGTAATTGACATATTGTAATTTTTAACCAAGGCTTTTCTGAAAAGGGTTACCAGGCTCTTGCTCCAGTTTTGCCTGTAAATGATCTTGCCAGATGCTGGCGATGCTTTTCTAAAGAACTAAACATGGACCTATCCACGTCAAAGGCAATTACTTTTTTTTGTGAAATTTACTGAATTTGTTCTTTGCGTAACTTCAATAAAAATTACGCAAAGAAAATGCAGAAGGCTTAATCAAAATTGTGCGCCAAATAAAGTGTATAAGTAAACATTAAAACTGTTTTCTCAAAAAGCCACATTTACCACATAAAGAGACAATCAGGAGAAAGAAGCTACTAAATTTCAAAAGTGTTGCTAGACATGGTAGTTCAACGGTTAGAGCATTTGCCTACGAACCGGAAGTCAACCGGAAGTTCGCGGGTTCAAATCCAACTGAGTGCATTTCTAGGGTCCTTAAAGAAGACACCTAACCCCTTGTTTCTCCCACCATTGGTGCCGTCATAGGAGGCAGCACAAAATTTCCCGGTGAGGGATTAATAAAGTATATTAAAATGACAAAAAAAAAAAACAAACTCTGTTCAGTTCTTCTTCTACTATATCAAGGACGGTAACTAGAAAGAAAAAAAACAAAACACAAGTGGTAAATTTGAACAGATTGTAACCATTGAATTATCTAACAGAAACATCAAACTATCATTTGAAAGGGTTTGGGCCCAGAAAGAATCAGTCATAAAATATGTCCAGACATGTCCAGTCTTTCCTAGCGTAGCCTTGCCGATCAACAGGAATATTTTAAATGCTACAAAACCCAGAGTTTTTGTTTTCTTTCTTAACATGCTGTATATAAAGATTTTTAAAAAGTTTATTTACAACCTTTAAAAGTAGGCTGTGTAAAACATTTCTTTCAGCTTACATCTTCCCACTGTTTTTGTTTTCTAATCTGTTTGATCTTTGCCTTGCTTTAGTCTATTTTTCTCTTGACTTTCACTCATTTGCCGTCAGGTTATCTTCCCTCAACTTACCTCTAGATGTCCAACATCATTGTGTAATTAAGTTAAAAGCTAAGAGAGAAAAAAATCAATATTCAGGTGGAAAAAAAAGAAGCTGAATATTTACAAAGGTTTATTTTTTCTTCCGCCAAGCTTCAGTTCGGAAAGCAAATCTCATCACAACATGGCTGACCTAGCATGCTGCTCATATTGCGCAACCTTTTGAAAAAAACAAATATAAAATAAACGTAACATCATGCGATGTGTAGCTGTCACTAGTTGTGCAATTGCAATAGTAAAATTAATAAGAAGAAGCAAGTGGTGCATAAATTGAGATCAAATATTTTCTTAGGCTTTACAGTATGTGTACGACAATGAAAAAATCCTAGAATTTTTAAACTGTAATAATAATCAAAGAGCTGAAGAATCTTGTGCATGTGCCGTTCATAGAAGAATACAAACAGCAACGAAGGAAAAAAAAAAGAAACTGTAAAATTAAAACATACACATCAAACACATTTCTTTTTAACTTGTTTTTTGCTATGTTCTTATCCTGCAATCTGCCTTTTTTAACTTATACAACACTCTTCCACTTTATGTAAAAGAGGCGAGCACATTGTTTAAATCCAAGGTTAGTTCTTAAGCATTCATCTAGGAAAAGCTCATTACCATGCCAATTAGGAATAGCATTAGCTTAATAGTTTCTTGCAGACTGCTATTAGCCAGACGCTGGGGTCACTGTTCTTGGGTTAGATCCACTTTTTTTATCGTTTGACATTGTTGTGTCTTTTCTTGATGGGATTTTCTTGGATGCATTGATATTGGGTGTTGGATATCGGATCTAAAAAGCATCTCTCCAAACAGACTTATGGACAAAATAGTGTATTCATTAAAATAAATTATGGTTACAGATAAGAAGTGAATCTGGTGACTTAAAGATACCAATTCGAGATGAGCAACACCAACTCCTAAGAGAGTCAACTCTCATAGAGATCTGACTCTTATAGGGAAACTAAGACTTATCCAGATGCCTGGCTTCTAGTGGATGTATGAACCATAGCTGACTCCATCTGTGCTCCTTCTCTAATCTATAAGCCTGCAAACTCCTCTAAACCCCTTTCTCATACATGTCTCGATAAAACCCACCTCCTTCATGCTAAAGACGTGAACTGCATTGGTATAGACCCAAATAGCCAATAGCTAAAACTTTGGAAGATCCATTATGCAGTAGTTATAGCATTTCACAGGTTCATAAAGCTTTTTCACCAACCAGAAAGAATAAAAGTCTGACTATCGCTGATTTACCCAACCTGTACAGAGAAAGCACAACTCTGGCTCTAAAATTGGACCAAAGTCCTGAGTGAGCACCACCTAGTGCCCAGCGCATGGAGGGAGTGAAGACGGGTGTGTGAAATGCTTAATGCTACATAAAATGCATCATCATTGCAGATGGAGGTTGCTATATAGGAAGGGTGCGGAAATATTGAATCTTTCTAAAATCTCTTTTGGTGACAAAAACAAGGCTCACATTACTATTGGACGGTAGAAAGCGCCTAAAAACTTTTAAAAGTTGATTTTGAGATAGGACCTTTTAGACTTCTTTGTATGAAGGTAAAATATTTAAAACATTCCTAATACATGATACAATAAAAAATTTGATGAACAAAAAAGCAATCCTCAGTTTTCAAAGATATTTCCAAACAACAATAGCTTTCAAGTAAAGATTCCCAAGTGACTGTTTTTCAAATAATGAAGACTTTTAGAAATTCTTAAAAATACTTCTAAAGATTTACTGACCAATCTCAAAAGGGACATGTGTTGTGACCTGTCATTATAAAACGGGCACTATTAGATATAAAAGTTTTTGTTCATAATTTAACAATATAATACCAAATTAGCCCTTGATTACATTGGAACAGAAAAGAAATAGGGAAAGATACTGTAATTACTGTTAGTAACCATGGAAACATAGAAATATTGCATATTTGCACATACAGAAGCAATGACATTGGCATGCTTTGGAGGAAAAGGTCATGCTTAGAGAGCAAAAGAAACTTTCTGTATTATGTCGATGGGGATGGTACTAACCAGGACACACCGCTATGTTGCAGAGTTTGGTTTGAATCTCAGGCCGAACGCAAGCCCAAGCCCCGCCTTCATCCACACACTTCCTGGCCCGGGTCCTGAAGCCCCGGCCACAGGTTACAGAGCACAAACTCCATGTTGACCACTCTTCCCATTGCCCATGCACTGGAAACACCCACAAACACACAGGACATGGGGATGAGGGATGAGGGAGGGAAGAAGGGAGAGGATGGAGCACCACATGGCAGGCAGGGGAGGTTAGAAAATGAGAAAGATGTTAGATTCATGAAGATGAAATCATTCCTTGAAATAAGCATTAGAGATCTTTTGACATTCATAAAAAAAATTGGCTATTTTTTAAAAAGCAAAATCTATGAATTCATGCACGTAAGCAGCTCAAATTAATACGAGTAAATAAATTTTGAAACTCCAAAGCATTTAAAAGCATCTCCTCTTTTTTAGCATATGATGCTGAAATAAATAGAAGCAGAATAAATAAGCACTGGGGTGAAATTTAGAGATAAAGATGCTCAGATGTTGCTTGACAGAGCGACAGTTCTTCCAGGCGTTTATCTTCTTGATCCATGTTTCTGGCAGGTTCTGCCATAGAAGTGTACGCAAACACACACACTCACACTTATTCAAGCTTGTATTTGAAGCCATAATTGCTAAAAAAACTTTTTGAAGATGGCTTCCTTCCTTTAATTAGAGGGAATATTGGTGGAAAGGCTGATGTTACTGGGCAAAGAATAACAAAAAAAGGAGGTACATTCAAATGAGGACGACAGAACTGATTAATGAACGTGATAAAAGGACAGAAAAGGAACGTTAGGAAAAGAGCGAATGATACGAGACAAGAAGCGCTGGCTCATAAAGTTTGACGAGGAAGGAAGAGGGAGAAAAAAAAACTGAAGGCACAAAAAAGGAGGAAGATATTTTGAAATATTCAGTGAGAGACCAGAGGATGCTGAACTGTGGTGAGGAGAGGTAGAAGAAAGTAAGATTGGGGAGAGAGTTAGTAAGACAGAGAGCAGGATATGGAAAAGGGGAGGGCCAGAGGGAGGGAGAGAAAGTTAGAGACAGGAGGATGGAGATAGCTGGTTCTGTGTTGAGCAAAGCTAAATAAATCATGGCAATAAATAATTAAATCTCTATGAAGAAAGGCTCAGAGGAGCGGCAGGAGGAGGCGGAGAGACGGACGTATAAAAAATGTGGAGATTTGATGTGTGAGTAAATAGTCCCATCTCCTTAAATTCAGAAAAACATAATATCAGTGTATCTGGATGCTGTGGAACCAACAAACCCTGTTTGTAGGATTTGTATACGGCTTTTCGAGCCATCTGAGATTCTCCTACTCCACATTTAATGACATCCTTTTGAAACGTATTTCTTTTTTTTTTGTGGGAAGGAAGAGAAGAAGCAGACTCCACTGGTGTGTTTTGGTAAATATTCCTCCTCTTGTGTGTTTGAACATTAGCTTGCGGCGTGATCTTCGCGGAGTTAGAAGGCTGCATTCAATATATCCACTGAAAGTTTCAGAGTGCCGTGGTGGAGCTAATAAACAAGAGCAGGTCTGGAAACTCAACTAATTTTGTCTCCAGCAGGTTTTTTTTTTATCAGCCTTGAGAAATGGAAAATTACAAGTAAACAAACCACAGCATGTCTGTCCTTCTGAATCTTTTAACCACCCAGTTCCTCCTGAGTGTTTATCCCAGGGACTGGTGCACATCTGGCATCCATCTTGCTTATTTGTCGAGCAGATTTATTGGGCCTTCTTTTTTTCAAATTGTTGAATCATACTCGCCTGTCAATTCCATCAAAGAGTGCAGACGAGTGTAGTCAGAAAATATGAGTTTATTTTACAAAAAGGAATCAAGGAGAAAGAAAATTCAAGCTAAAAAAATACCATGAATTATGAGCGTAGCCTTTTACATTGTAAAAGGTAATGATTCAAGACAAGTGTTGAGATCAGAGACACTTTTTAAATATTGTAATATTTTAATTAATGCATAGATCCCAATCTCGTCCATCCTTGTGACGTTTGAACTGCAATCCGGTCTGGTCACTGCAGTTTGGAAGATTTTTTTGAGAAATTAAACTCCATATCCACATTATCTGGCAAAGGCATGCTTTTCTAACCAAACTCTCATGTAGAAATGTTTAAAAAAAAAAGAAAAAAAAAAGAAGAAAGCTGACTAAGATGGTACTAACTGACCAAATAACCAACTTTCCAAACAATCGACCAACAAACCAAACCAATGTCTATTTACCCCTTTATTATCTCTCTTGTTACACACTTAATACACAAAATTTAATAGACAGAAGGAGCCAAAAAATTGTTTGATTTTAATTTGAAAATTACTTTTGGCGGGTGGCAAAATGGTGCAGTGGTTGGGGTTGTGGTTCGAGTCCCTGATAGAAAGAGGTGTGAATTATTGGCTTTTCTGAACTTTAGATGTTCTTCCTCATTTATCTGTGGGTTTTGTCCAGATATTCCGGTTTCCTCCCACTCTCCGAAAACATGCATGTTTGGTTTAATGAACACTATGAAATCGCCCTTATGAACGATTGTCTGTGAATGGTTGAACGTGTGTGGCCCTGAGACAGACTGGTAACCTGTTTGGGGTGTACCCTGTCTTTTGCTTTAAAATAGCCGGGATGGGGTCTGGCACCCCCGCGACCATATTTGGGGTAAGCAGTTCATGTCATGATCATCTCTACCACCACCAGAGGAAGCCCTGGATGTTCCTAATCACCCTGATTAGGGTCACCTGAGATTGATTCCTGATTCCACACACCTGTGGACCCTGCCATCTATTTAAGGGCAATCATCCCAGACTTCTCTGTCGAGTCATACCCTCCCTTCCAGCCTGGTCTCCCTGGTTGCCTGACCAAGAACACATTCTGATAGTAACCTTTTGTCATGCCACTAAAACTTTCTTTTTCTTTTCACAGTATTAATGCACAGCCAAATTCAAATAAACCATGTTTTCTGTAGGGATGGGAAATCCGACGCCTCGCGACTCATCGAGCAACTTCGAGCAACTGTGAAAAGTCGACACGAGGAGTCGGCACATCTGCAGGCTGCGCATGCGTAGATGAAAAACAAACCCCAAGAAATAAAGAAAATCTACGCCTTAAATTCTGTCTTACTAAAAGATGAAATGTGGGTTATTGTTGGGCAATAACTCTAGGTTTTTTTTAATCATGAAATGAAATTGTGTTAATCCGTTGCCATAGTAACAGTTACCTAAACAATCAAATTTCACTGTTACTAACAATGTAATTAAATGTTCAATAAACACACACTGACACTTGAATAACCAGAGGACCTGCAGATAGAATCTTACGGAAAGGAAAATGAACACACCGATGCAATTTAACAGATGATTTTGTATCAGCGCGCAGTGGAAGATTTTATAAAAATAATATTTTAGTTTTGGGAGAGTGGGATATTTTCACTTTTGTCCAATTGGATGTTCTCCAAATCAAAGTATAAATAAAGCCTGTTTTGATCTTGTTCTTTTAATCCAAAGCGCTCTGTAATGTTTTGATAAGAGAAATACTGTATAAATTAAATAGATTAGAATCAACAATCTGTGACCCAAGCAGCAACATTTAGGGAAGACGTGAGTCTCAGCGGCTCTAAAACAGCGCAAAAAACTCAAACAGGACAATTGAAAATGTTTTTGTTATAGATTTTTATTTTAAATAAAATCTTTTCCACGGTGCCTAGCTTTAGTCTGCTCCTCTTCAGACTGACACCCTCTCCAGCTTTGGAGAAGACCCGCTCACAAGGCACCGGGGTCGCTGGCATGTGGAGTTAATGCTTCACCAGTTTGTGCAGGTTTGGGTAAACGGTTGTCCTCGATGCCCAGAATGATAGCGGGTCTTCTCCCCTGAAGAAGTAGGGCTCCGATAGGCATCTCTGAACCTCCACGGTGGCGTTCGCCATCGCGCACCGACTTCTCTGGGTTTCACCAAGAAAATATAAGTTATTATTCTAAAACAATATAACATGTGGACATCGTTGATCAGATGAAAATGCGTACCAATCCGGCTGTCCAGCAGGTCCCACAAATAGCCATTCTCCGCTGAAGATGACGCTCCCGGTTGTGACTATTAAAACAGAATTGGTTCTTCCTCCATTTACAACTTGTACACAGAAACACACACTCACCTTTCACTCTCACACAGTTCACGCAAAAACTCTTTCAACCTCTCAATTCCAAACACTACTACTGTTGGTGAATCCTAAAAACTAAACTAATAAATCTGTGTGTGCGTGTGTTACTGTTGGATGAATGTGTGTCTGTGTTTTAAGTGACACCTACTAAAAGTTTAAAAGGATCAAAGTGATCGTATTGTGTGTACAATACCTACTGTGATAAAATCCCTGTAGAATCCAAAGCTGGAATGTCGCAAAATCGCTAGAAAATCTCCTCCTCACAAAAACCCACGTCTCCCTGAATGAATGAAACCCTTTTATATCTTCTGACTGATTGACCGACCCGCCCATTCAAACTTTCCGAGCTCTTCGACACCTGGCTCCACCTGACAGTAGCTCGGATTTTGGGTCGCGCGATGTTTGACATTCCGACACAAGGAATCGGAGCAATTCTCGCGATACTTTTGTGTCACTCTGTTCGGCTCAGCTCGAGCAGCAAGGCTCGAGCTGGCCATCCCTAGTTTTCTGTCTTTTGGGTCCTCCTCTTTCCACCTGCACATTGCTTCATGACAGTTCAGAAGACGAAACTAAACAAATTGATCTATTTATCTATTGTCTTTGATCAAGTTTCACTAACATCACAACAGTGACTGTTTTGAAGTTTAAATAACAAAATGGTCTTTTAAGAAGAACAAAAAAGAAAACTAGAACATTGTTAAATAAATAAAAAAATGAAAATGTGAAGACGTCATTTGTTCATTGAGTGCCACACTTTATGATTAGACATTAAAAACTATTTTGCTGAGCTGCATGTGAAGCCAAGCACAGTAAAAGCAAAAATCTATGAAGGAAAATGACTAAAAGAACTAAAGTATTTGAAACATGTAGAAATAATAAGGCTGGAATTTAAGGTTGAGATACAAAAAATGTCCAGAATCACTGTCCTCAATTATGTTGAGCTGTTTACAGTTTTTTTTCCTCGATCAAACGGCATTTTTTATCTAAAAAAACAGGAGCTCAGGGGAGCTGCATCAAATATGCAATCATTCTTTGCCTCACCAAGTAAATTAAAAACACAGCAGGACTCCATGTTCGGCTGTACTCATTTACTGGAGACATTTTACCATCTGGTTTGCAATCGAAGAAGAATGTAATATTAATAAAAATATCTTTAAAAAAAAAAGAGAGAGAAAACCAAACAGGAAAAAGTGGAATGTCCACTGCTGATCCAGAAAAAAAGAACACAGCTCAGTCAAGTACAAAACAGGTTTCTTTTAAGAGTTTCAATTCTAAAAAGATAAAGATGTAAATACAAACGCAAAGTCGCCATATCATGTATGCATTGTATTTTTTTCAGAAGTACAAGTTGGTTGTAAAAATATCTGCCTTTAATTTCCCATTTTTAACATGGTACAAGGGCAGTACGATGGCACAGTGGTTAGCACAGTGGCCTCAGAGCAAAAAGGTTGGGGTTCAAGTCCCAGAGTGGGGACGATGATTGAAACTCTAACCTTTCTGTGTCGAGTTTGCACATTCTCCGCATGTGGGTTTTCTTTTGGTACTCCAGTTTGCTACCTTCTTCTTCTCCTTTCAGCATTTCCCTTGAGGGGTTGCCACAGCAAGTCAGTTTCTTCCATCTAACCCTATCTGCTGCATCCTCTTCGGTCACGCCAACTATCTTCATGTCTTCCTTCACTGTATCCATGAACCTCCTCTTTGGCCTTCCTCTAGCCCTCTTGCCTGGTGGTTCCAAATCCAGCATCCTTCTTACAATGTACTCTCTCTCTCTCCTCTTGCACATGTCCAAACCATCTCAATCTGGCCTCTCTGACTTTATCCCCAAAATCTATATACTTCTCATTCCAAGTAATTTCAGATACAAACAAAAAGTATTAAGTGTTTCAGTCAATGATCATCTGTTCCGTCTATGTACAGACAATCAATTTAGTTTTATTTATTACTAGAAGCCATATGAGACAGTAAAAGAACATAATAAAAACAAAAATTGGTGATTTTAAATAAAAAAGTCAAATTCCAGCTGGCATCACAAGCTGTAGCCTTTTGTGTGAAAATTTAAACCAGAATTATTCATTTTTTTGAAAGTTTCTATCATGAATGGAACAGTTTGTTTTGAATAGTGCCCGCTTATTAAATTGGTATTATCACTTGTTGCCGTCGCCAATTATATGACCATTAGGGGGCCTTTTTACCACCTCCGTTGAGTGTAGTAAAGTGGAAAAAGTGAACATCTGTGGAAAAGCTGCCGGCAGTGCTAATCAGCAGAGAGATGCTCTCCAGGGGAACACAAGTCCTGCATCCATTCAAAACTGACCCCTCCAGCTTCGCCTTTGTTTAATTTGCACACTAGAAATTCTGTTTACTGCCTTTTAGCTTTGGTTTAGACACTTTTAGCATAGATTTTGCTCATTATTTTTTGGATTCCACTCAGCGCCGTTTCATTATACTTTCATAAAACTTGCATTGTGTTTTGTAATAAAACAACATATTTGGATTGTTTCCAAGGATACCCGTCTAACAGTAGCATTTTTACCGGCATTTGCATTTGTAATCAGGTTGCTTGTTGTTAACTGTTGAATAAAATGGATGTTATCAGACTGACAAATTTGTTTTGTGGTAGAGAAGGTCACCTGTCACACGGATTTATGGGACAAGGTGCCCATTTAATCCTTTCACTGGGATGGTGCATTTTAAGCTTGTGGACACTCAAAGCTTGTTAACCCATTAACAGGCAAAAGTTTTTCACCGTTGTTATTCTGAACGGGTGCACACGCTTTCAAACGAACAGGTAACTGGAAGTGAAGAACTTCCACTTCTCGAAAAAAATTGTTTTCTAACGTGAGTTGCCCTTTGTCACCGATTATGTTCATCACCTTTATGGACAGAATATCTAGGCGCAGCCGAGGCGTTGGAGGGATCCGGTTTGGTGACCTCAGGATCGGATCTCTGCTTTTTGCGGATGATGTGGTTCTGTTGGCTTCATCGGATCGTGATCTCCAGCTCTCGCTGGATCGATTTGCTGCCGAGTGTGAAGCGACCGGGATGGGAATCAGCGCCTCCAAATCCGAGACATTGGTCCTCGCCCGGAAAAGGGCGGAATGCCCCCTGCGGGTCAGGGACAGGGTCCTGCCCGAAGTGGAGGAATTTAAGTATCTCGGGGTCTTGTTCATGAGTGGGGAAAGGATTGAGCAGGAGATCGACAGGCGGATCGGTGCGGCATCAGCAATAACTAGGACGATTTACAAGTTGATCTACGTTCCAACCCTCACCTATGGTCACCAGCTGTGGGTGGTGACCGAAAGAATGAGAGCGCGGGTACAAGCGGCCGAAATAAGCTTTCTGGGCTCTCACTCAGAGATCGGGTGAGGAGGTCTGCCATCCGGGAGGAGCTCGGTGTCGAGCCGCTCCTCCTCCAGGTCGAGAAGAGCCAGATGGGGTGGTTTTGGGCATCTGGTCAAGATGCCCCCCGAGCGCCACACGGGCGAGGTGTTTCGGGCACGTCCCACCGGAAGGAGACCAAGGGGCAGACCCCGGACCCGCTGGAGAGACTATGTCTCACAGCTGGCCGGGGAACGACTTGGGATCCTTTCAGGTGAGCTAGAGGATGCAGCCGGGGAGAGAGAGGCCTGGGCTGCCCGCTTGAGGCTGTTGCTCCCACGACCTGACCCCAGAACAAGCGGAAGATGACGGAACGGAACGTGAGTTGCCACAATTGCTTTCAGCCGCTACGCCCTGTAAGGGGTTAAATACTAAGTTTAAATGGCAAATTTTGGGAAATTGTTGGTGCATGTCCGCACGTAGTTATATATGACTTCCCAATAGAACAGAAATATATTAAATACCGTACTATATATTGATCTCTCAATTGAGAAATTATTTTACTGCATTGCACTGCAGCAGGCAGTCACCATGGCGCCAATGGTGGGAGGTTAGGCGTCTTCTCCAGGGACACCTAGGGTGCTCAGTGGGAATTGAACCTTGGCTTTTCCCAGTCCAAGGACAAACACTCTACCTCTGAACCAACGCCTCCCCAAAATAGATTAACAACCCAAGCAGGCATGTAGATTCCTTCATTTTAACTCCAAAAGTCAATCACTGATTTCTTAAAGACTTTAATGGGTCTTTACTACCGCCCCCCCGCAATCCCAGTCTTCTTAAATTTGGTGTGATCCCATTCAGGGATCCCCTTGAGTGGCTCTCACGCCCCACTAGAACCACATCAGAAAACATCAGAGGAATAGAGCGGGAAATGAAATAATAAATGAAACATAACACAGCAACCAATATCCCATCAAAGGAGCGGCTGAGGATATTAATATCGACACGGAATGGAAAATGAGGCGCTTAGACATACAAATCGGCTGGCACATTTGCATAAAGACAAGATTAGCATATGCACTGACAGGGAATGAAAATGTTCCTCTTGCCTTTCCTTTTTTTTTATTTAGTTTTTAACGGGGGGACTGAGGGAATCAGTAAACATTCAACTCGCATGCAAAATTCTTAAAAAAAAAAAAAAAAAAAAAAAAGAAAGTAAAAATTCTGCAGCAGACAAAAACACTAACAAGATTCCCTTAACTTGCAATTCTAAAATAGTTTAAAAAAAAAAAAAAACATTCCCAGAGACACAAAAGGAAACTGTATGTCACAAACATGTGTGCAATCATTATTGTTGGATAAACATTTTAACTACGCAGTAACACTTGAGGGGACTCATGCATAATATGTGCCAGAGTCTGTATCCATGGGATACAAGACAGATGGGAGTGTTTAGTTTGTTTGCTATAAATACACACTGTTCATGGTTCACAGAACAGCAATTCCACAAAAAATAATGATTATGAATTACTGTCTAATCTAACCTTTGAATGAAGCCCTTTTCTATGAGGTCATCGGCTAAAAGTTGCACGTCTTTTTGCTCATTTTTGCTTGGATGTGAATGGTGAATCAGGAAAGCCTATTTAAACTCTGTCTCATCTAATGAGTGTTCGGCAGCTCTGGAAGGCACTGCTAAATAATGTAGAGCCACAGACCTGGTAGCAGGAACCAACTGACTTTACTCGGTGTTGTGACACTGACATAACAACATTAGTAGTTGCCCCGACTTCATGGGCACACCCCTCTATCATTCACAGGGATTGTTAGACTGCTGTTTATAGAGGACACCAATCCCATATCCCTGTGATCCAATCTCTTACCTGTCATTGGGTTCAAAGAGGTTAACCTAGAACTTTTTCTGTTAGCCTGAGAGAAAGGCCTTATTATCTTCTTGCCAGACAGGTGAGACATTTCTGTTCTTGTTATTGTTTCTTTTTATGTGCTCAGTTGACAGGGCAACTGTCAGTTAGTTTGACGTTGCATTTACCTAGCCTGTCTGGATTCGAGGAGGTGATTACTCAGCTTTAAGTCACAAATAACATTGCTTCTCTTTCCACAATATAATAGCGGAGGGGAAAAAAGTATTTAGACATATCGCAAAGTTTCCCTGGGAAAAGAAGAAGTAAAATATATAGAAAATATATTATCAGACCAGATTTATCATGTCATCAAACTGGAAACAAACACTTTTCCCAACAAGTTTAGAGAGATATGAAAAAAAATAAGTCACTGAAGCCCTCATTTAATTTAGTCTAATAAATTGCTTATGACTAACGGGGTTGCGGCAGGTACTGCGACCCCGACCGAACAGGTCGCCAGTCTGTCGCAGGGCCACACAGATACTCATTCCTAGGGGCAATTTCACAGCGGCCAATCAACCTAATGTAATAATAATAATAATAATAATACATTTTATTTGTAATGTGCCCTACATTTTAAGAAAAAAATCCCAAAGTGCTACACAGAAACTAGGCAAGGTAAAAACAATAAAAACACTTTAAAAACTAAAATCTACATTCTGAAAACAAAGAATCATAAAAGCTTTATTAAAAATGAATGTCTTTAGGCCTTTTTGAATGTGTCCACACTTTGTGGGGCACTGAGGAGTTCTGGGAGTTGGGAAGATGGTGGCTCAGTGGGTAGAGCGTTCGCCCTTAAACCAGAAGTTCGCAGGTTCGAATCCCACTGAGTGCACATCTAGGGTCCTTGGAGAAAACCCTAACCCCTCGTTTCTCTCACCATTAGCGCCGTCATAGGTGGCAGCCTGCTGCGGTGAAATGCAGCACAATAATTTCCCGTGAGGGATTAATAAAGTATTAAAAAAAAAAATAAAAAATTCTAATGTGGAGTTCTAATGTGCACGTTTGTGGAGAGTAGGAGGAAACCGGAGTACAAAGAGAACACTTATGCAAATACGAAGAGAACGTGCAAACTTCTCACAAAAAGGCCAGTGATTCAAGTCTAATCCCATCTGGTACTTGAACTCTATTTTCTTGCCAAGAGGCCAATATGCTAACCACTGTGCCATGGCGCAGCCATCACTGAAACTGAGAAAAACGACCTTAAAAACTATATTTCTACCAGGGCTAACACAAACAATTATTTTGATAGTGAACTAAACACCATTGTTTTCTTTTTCATTGACTAGTCGGCTAATCGGATCATACATTAATTGGTCGTACCAAAGTAATCTTATCACAACAACACGTCGCTAATCTTATTTTGCTATTATTAGCTTTGAGCTTGAGCTTGTAATATCAATTATTCAACTGGGTAAATTCTTCATCTGGATAAGTTAAACTTATGTTGGCGCAGCTTACATTGGTGGTAATGTAATGTTTTTTTTTTTTAAACCAAACCAACATGTGCTCACCATTAGTGGCTATAGAAATCAATGTGTGCAATAACTCAGTTGTTTTAGTTGGTAGTATTTCCTCCATGCTGTGTATTGATGTGAAAGTTCCTTTAAAATTTGGACAAACTAAATCAGGGATGCAGACAGCATCCCTGGGAACAACTTACAAACACTCTAATTAAGATTAAAAAGACTGAACAGTTTAAGACAAACTTCGGAAGAGCTTTACTTCTTCTCATTAGTGACTTCAGATCCTCTTAGATTTCTATGGAACACTTGTGAAAGTTCAAACATGCTTTGGTTGTAAATAAGGACGGAATTAGCATTTAACTCAGAAAGCAAGACCTAATGAACAATTGTATTTTAAAAAATATGATTTTTCCTAAATTAACACTACTGCTAAAAAGAAAAAAATAAAGCTGCCGAAGCTCCTCATCTTTTTTTTTTTATCAAATCAAAAAAATGCAACCCCATGTGTGCAAAAGAATAATCCTGGAAGGACAATAGACTTGACTGTATTTTTTTAATCAAGACTCTACTTTTCTCGTCTACAGAGGTCAGGACCATGCGGCATTTCACCTCCATTGCAATCAGGCCAATCAAACTGTGGTGGACAGAAAGCTCTTGAGCATTTCATCAAGCAAGGGCCAGCTTTGGAAATCAAAGCATAGCCAATCTGGCATTATGCAGGGTAGTCCCTAAAGTAACTTGATTGTGTTGTTTGTGTGCTGAAGCACAAAACGAAAAAAAAAAAAAAAAAAAAAAAGAAGAGACAAAAAAAAAAACGGACATGGTTTACTGCTCTCAAATTGATTTGCAGAACATGTATACATGCAAAAAAAAAAAAAAAAAAACTGAAATATTTTACTACTTTAACTTGATTGGGCTGTCCGATCTTTGTACGACTGGAGCCAGAGCTTGGTCCGTATAGCTGGCAGTATGTCGATTCCATTTCCAGTGAGAGTTGGACTCCGCCAAGGCTGCCCTTTGTCACCGATTCTGTTCATCACCTTTATGGACAGAATATCTAGGCGCAGCCGAGGCGTTGGAGGGATCCGATTTGGTGACCTCAGGATCGAATCTCTGCTTTTTGCGGATGATGTGGTCCTGTTAGCTTCATCGGACCGTGATCTCCAGCTCTCGCTGGATCGATTTGCTGCCGAGTGTGAAGCGGCCGGGATGGGAATTAGCGCCTCGAAATCCGAGACCATGGTCCTCGCCCGGAAAAGGGTGGAATGCCCCCTGCGGGTTATGGTTCTGCCCCAAGTGGAGGAGTTTAAGTATCTCGGGGTCTTGTTCACGAGTGGGGGAAGGATGGAGCGGGAGATCGACAGGCGGATCGGTGGGGCATCAGCAATAACTAGGACGCTGCATCGGTCCGTCGTGGTAAAGAGAGAGCTGAGCCGAAAAGCAAAGCTCTCAATTTACAAGTCGATCTACGTTCCCACCCTCATTTGTGGTCACCAGCTGTGGGTGGTGACTGAAAGAATGAGATCGCGGGTACAAGTGGCCGAATGAGCTTCCTCCGCAGGGCGGCTGGGCTCTCACTCAGAGATCGGGTGAGGAGCTCTGCCATCCGGGAAGAGCTCGGTGTCGAGCCGCTCCTCCAGGTCGAGAGGAGCCAGATGGGGTGGTTCGGGCATCTGGTCAAGATGCCCCCTGAGCGCCTTGCGGGAGAGGTGTTTCAGGTGCGTCCCACCGGGAGCAGACCAAGAGGCAGACCCCAGGCCCGCTGGAGAGACTATGTCTCACAGCTGGTCGGGGAACGACTTGGGATCCTTCCAGGTGAGCTAGAGGATGCAGCCGGGGAGAGAGAGGCCTGGGCTACCCGTTTGAGGCTGTTGCCCCCGCGACCCGACCCCGGAACAAGCGGAAGATGACGGAACGGAACTTGATTGGGGGCTTTAATCTAATCAACCCATTAACTATCCATCAACCCATCAACTAATTAACCCATAAATTTAGGGAAAAAAAACAAACAAAATAACTGAAGCTTAACTGAAAAAAAAACCCAGTGTCTTCACATTTCATATAACCATTTATTGAAGTTGTCTGCATGATTTAACGTACACGCAGACATTTATCTCTGCATTATTCTATAATGGATTGATTTCTAGCCAGCTTCTTCCCATATACGAGTAATCAGAGTGATACGTCTAAACAAAAGGGAGGAAATGAGAAAAAAATGCCAAGAGTCAAAGAGCTGACAAGAGCTAAATATAGAGGCCGGAAAGAATGAACTTCCGAGCTGCAGCGCCTTTAATGGACTTACTGACATCATACGCAGGTGCCATTCTTTATTTCTCACAGTCGGACAGAAGTCCGTGCTGAATTCTTTCGTATTTTACCGTTTCCACGTTTAATTAACATATTGAATTTATAAAATTTCCCTGGATACTAAATGTCCATTGTCTGCTTTAGGCTAATCTACGTCATATACATACCTGAGCTTATGATTCCAGGTTCTCCAGGGCAGGAAGCGGTGTTGTTGCACATGCGTGTTTCCCGCAGGGCACCACTGCATAATGTTCCATAAGGAGAGGAAACACATGATCTGGTTCTCACTTGCCATCCTTGTCCACACGTGAGGGAACACACACTCCATTGTGACCATTCCTCTGCAGCGGGATCGCCTAAGAAGCAGGATGAGCAAGGTGAGAAAAATAAAAAAAAAGTATTCTTTAATTTTTTTTTTTCTGGACCCTTGGAACAGATGAGTAGATGTGCATTTAGGTGGGACAAGTAGATGAGTGTTCCTGTTTGGGTAGACAAAGACCTTGCCAAAGCATGTTAACAAGTTTGAATAGTTTGAAATATGTATGGCTGCAACTAACGATTATTTTGATGATCGATTAATCTGGCGATTACTGGCTCAATTAATCGATTAATCGGGTAAAATTGGCAACTTAATAAATAATAGTTTTTGGGCATTTTATTGAATGTAATTATGCAAAACAACTCATAACCTCTTAAACAACACGTTGGGCTCATTTTAATAAGTAAAAATGTTTATCTTTCTGTGAAATAAAGAGGGAGAGTATTACCATTTCTACAGCAAATATAAAATAATTTATCTACTTACTGTGTACAGTAAAGGTAAATCACAAGCACCCATAAAATGTGTTTTATAGTACTGGCTAAAAAAACATTAATTGTAAACTGTTGACCCATCCAGGATCACATTTAAAAACAAGAAATCGTTAACAGTTTTAGATTTGCAAATTTAACCTTGTTCAGAGGTACAGTACCAAACAAAAATGGCCTAGATTAACATGAGTAAAAATATACAAAAAACAATCAAGTTGTGTAATATTAATTGGAGTTGACAGCAAAAACTCCCTAAACGATTAATCAATGACTAAATTAGTCGACAACTATTTCAATAATCGATTATAATCGATTAATTCGATTAGTTGTTTCAGCCCTACAAATATGCTTGAATCAAGAAAAATATCTTCCACTATTTTCTTCCACTATCTAATTCTGTTAAAAGTCATAAACTACGAAGTATGTTTTGGTTTGTTTTATTGGTAAATGTAAATGGCTCTAATTAAACAATACTTTTCTACCTGCGTTGGTACTCAAAGCGCTTTACATTGTAATCCACATTCACACACATTCATTCCTGATGGTGGAAATTGCCATGCATGGTACAAACACAAATCAGGGGCAATCGGGTGTTCGGTGTCTTGCTCAGGAACACCTCGGCATGAAATCCGAGCAGGGGATTGACCCAACAACCCTCCAGTTACAGGACAGTTACCCTATCCCCTGGGCCATTCTTTCCCTATTACTATAAGCTAAACAAAAGACCAAAAGAAAATGCATTTTGAAACAAAAAAAATCCCAAAACAAGTTGTAAGAGCTTTGCAACTGGAGAAAAAAGCATACTTGGCAAGACACGATAACATAAGGATCCTCTTTTTGTGCAGTTTTTATTCTTTTCCTGTGGTGACTAAATATAGCTTTACCTACAGAGGGCTTTGTTGCCAACAAGCTTTGACCAAAAGAAATGGAAAGAAAGAAACCATATTTACGATGATTTTAAACCGAGTATACTAAAGCTTTATCAGCTCATAACTGAGACAAACATCTATTTGAATATAAAGACTTCATCTCCTGACAGTCATGATTTTTGCCACCCACGGCTGCAGTATTTCATCCATGGGGCCGAGACATCATTGTCTCCACATAGATTTAACCACACAGTCAGAGCATTTATTATGTCAAATCTGGCTGTACTGGACTCTCCCTGTGGTTATGACAGTGTTATTTAACTGCGGTTTTACTATCTAGCAACAGGCCATTGGGTTGATTCCGTTGTTTAACTGCAGCGGTAAACAGCAGAACAAACCGGGCTGCCTCGTCTCCAGCATGCTACAGAAATAATGAAGCTGGAGGTGGCTGATCTTTGTAAAAAAAATGGCTGTAAAAGAAATAGCTCAATGCATGAACATAAATACTGACACACTGGCAGGATTATATAACAAACTAGTAAACAAGTATAAGACGGATGGGAAATAAATATCATGTACAGTGCACTTTTGAAGCTAATTAGCATTTGAGGCTATGAGCTAAACGTTACTACCAACGAAGCTAAAGTTGTTTGCTAGTGTTTCTAACAAATTGTTAGAAACGTCAAAGTTTAACCCGGAACAAGGTACCATTTATGGTGCAATTTGTCATATTTGTGATTTCTGCAAAAGTTTCTACTGTCTTCGAGTCTCTTCGCCAACACAAACACCTTTATTTTAAAGGATCAAGCCCAAAAACTTTTGTGCTGATGGTACTACTTTTTTCTGACTGGCTTTGCACAAGTTCGCGAAATTTGTTTACCTCTCTCAAAAACGACGACAAAAAAAGACATGTCAAAGAAAGTTTAAACGCACAATTGGGAAACAAATTTGCTATGCTAGCAACAGCAGAGTTTCTTAAATGTCAAAAGCTGTGTTGGTGCTGTTAAAATATTTCAAAATAACAAGGTTAAAAAGACTCTTAGATACAGTCATGATCAAGGCATTGTGATTGCGAAAAATTCTCGTTTACTATCCAATGTTTGGGACCTTTGGTATGCGCTACATAGTATCTTGTCATACTGGCATTCTTTAAGGTTCTCCAGATAATTGGTTGGACTTACATCCCTATAGAGGTAGACACATATCTCTACTGTAATTTTACGGGCAAAAGCGCTTTTTAAGTTTTTCAATAATGCCATAGTTGGGCATGGCTACATTGATCACTTGACAAAGTATCAATGTGTTCATCAATGTGACATTCACTTTTCAATGATACCTTTTTGGATTTTTCATTTAAAGATCTATGTTGTTTAAAAGCCTTTTTATTTCAGACCGGGGAGTATGAAAGGCTTTGAAGTGCCTTGCCCTGCCCATGCAGAAGTGTATAGTCTCCACCTCACTGAGCCCTCCATCCTCCGCTCAACTTTTTGTCTGTGTTATAAGAAACAAATCTAGCCACTTAGCATGTCTTGGTTCTTCTGTCGGCTTCCTAAGTAATTTAAATTTAGAATTGCAACCAAATACAGATACTCTTCATAAGGACATGGTTGCCATATTTGTGTTTTTGTCAGGAGAGTGGTCTGTTCCCTCTCTGTGTCCTGTTTCCCCCCTCCCTCTTGTTTATGTGTGTGCAACAAGTCACACCTGAAACTCATCTTCTCATTCGCTGGAGCATAAATGGATCAGTTTTTGACACACTCTTCGCCAGATCATTTGTTTACCATGTTATACCTGTTGTCCAGTTTTTGGCTCCAGCTCTTACATCAGAACCTGTCTAATGAATCTGTTTTTGTCTTCTTTTATATGGACTTTTTATTAATTAAAAAAATCTGCTCTTGATTTCTTCATCTGAGCCTGTCTGTGGGATCAAGGGGTATATTTTTGTCCTTACCTCCACATCATGACAGTTTTTGACAAAAATTAAGCCAACGTCTTCTTTTTCTTTCGGCCTTTCCCTTCAGGGGTCGCCATAGCAAGTCAGTTTCTTCCATCTAACCCTATCTGCTGCATCTTCTTCGGTCACGGCAACTAACTTCATGTCTTCCTTCACTGTATCCATGAACCTCCTCTTTGGTCTTCCTCTAGACCTCTTTCCTGGTGGTTCCAAATCCAGCATTCTTCTGAATCTGCTCTCTCCCCCTCTCTCTCCTCTGCACATGTCCAAACTATCACAGTCTGGCCTCTTTGACTTTATCTCCAAAACCTCTAACATGTGTTGTGCCTCCGATGTACTCATTCCTAATCCTGTCCATCCTGGTCACTCCCAGGTACATCCTCAGCATCTTCATCTCTGCTACCTCCAACGTGAAAGCCAGAAAACCTGTAGGCTACAGACCCCAAACATGATACTGAGTAGAGGTTGTAAAACAGGGACAGGAACTCTCGAGCAATGAGAGCGGAAGAGAAAGACGAATGTGAAATGCTTCCTGCTACGAAAAAAGTATTATGGCTGTAGCTGGTCGTGTCATTACTGTTTCATAGTCTCATTTGTTTTCATTTGGAGGGGGGCAGTAATTGTAATTTTGAAAGTCAAAATCAAGACCCACACCTCACTATTAGAAGGTAGAATGCTCTGTGAAGATAATTATGTTGAGATGGAACCTTTAAATCGAGTACACAGGTGAAAACATCGATTAACTACACAACAATAGTATTTTGGTATCATTGTCAAATAAGGTACATAATCAACCAGAAAAAATACCAAGGTTTTGATGTCGTATCCAAATATGCATGAATGACATCTGAATATGAGCAATAATCAATGTGTGAAGGTCATTATTACATTTAAGCCTATTAAAATAAATACAGTCTATTTTAATTGAACATAAACGCCTTTAGAAAAATATGTTTCAATGAGATTTTGAAAATGTAGAAATTATGCCAACCGAGCTGAAATTATTGCAGCTGGAAACACATGCAGGTGGTTTTCAGACACTGAGGCTGATCTGAAGCTTTCCAAGCAGCTGTAGAGAGAGTCTTATTGTTCCCTCTCGGTTATACCCTTGAAAACTACAAGCCAAGTCTTTCCGAATCTCTCCTTCTAAATTGTTTATGAACTCCATGTCCTTTTGACTAAGGCATCATCACATGGCATAGAAGAAAATCAAATTAATTGCATGTCTGTTAATCGCATTACATCTTCATTAACATGTGGTGAGTCAGGGCTTAAGCTCATCTCATATCCCTAGAGGAACGAAAGAATGGGGAAAAAAGAAAAAAAAAAGAGAGGAGGCACAAAAGAAGGACAGAGCCAGGGGTTCCCTTCACATGTCTGCACATGCGTGTGTTCACATGATGTATTGTCGCATTTTAACCATTCAAATTCTCCAGAATAAGACGAGAATTATCTTCTTCAATGTAAACGTTTACCTTTAATGTGCACATGTGACATTCATAATATGTTTAATATATCTCATTATAAATATTTAAAACACCCTTTCCCCCCAATCTTATTACTTATTAAAGATTTTAAAGTCACAAACACCATTTCATACATGTGACTCATCAACGACCACAGCTGCCCTCGGTTCCAGCGAAGCTTCACGAGCTTCAATTATTAATGAGGAACTCGCTATTTTCAGTCACAAAGACAGCCTGCGGTGATCAAGCTGCTCTTATTTGTTCCAGAAAGTGAACTTTCCATCACACACCCAACACTCACCTGTTTGTGCCTGAAACACACCTGGCTGGTCAGCTGATCGGGGTCTTTGGGTCTTCACCTTTAAGTCATCGTCATCGTATGGATCTGAAATACACAAAACAAACTCGGTCAAACTCAATGTTTTATTGTTTTATTCAAAGGTAAATGGTAAAGAAGAAATCGGAATTTGAAAAAAAAAAGTTTAGCAGATATGTTTTCATCAGTTTATGCCTCAAAAAAAAATAGTTTCAGAAAATCGAAATCAAGACTTGGCATGATCACGACACAATCGCCTACATCTCCTTGGCTTCGTTTTATGACACAGAATATTTGAAGAACACACTGATAGAGTTTAGCACAAAATATGAAGGGAAAAAATACCAAAATGTGAAATCTGTATAACTTTCAGTAAAAACAAAACTGAAGAATTCTCAATTCCAACAAGCTTAATCTTAAAAAAAGGAACACCAAATGATCATAGTTGAAACTTTTTTAAACAACAATCTAAATTATTTAGACAGCACAGAATTTTTAATGTCTAAAAATTTAAAGAATAAACCACAACAATAAACTTGAAGAAAACTTAGTTTAAGATTTACAACAGCAATTCACAAAAAAAAAAAAAAAAAAAAATCCCCAAAAACTGCCATAGGAAGAGTCGAATGACGGCTTTATCTCAGTTGGTGCAAACATACGGAGGCGTGAGATCAGATTGATCTGTTCCGCTCAAATCGATTTATGGACTTAGTTTCTCCAACTAAAGATGTAATCATTCCCCACAGCAGGGGAAACAATCTCTGATGTAAGAGATCTTTTTCACTCCAGTTCTTATTGCGTTTAGGAAGATTTTTTTTTTTTTTTTTTGCATTGAAGACATAAATGTAAAGACATAGTTTAGGTGTGTCTTTCCTAGAGGCATGGACAATCAAGAGTGGAATATTTCTTATTCTTTTGCCAACAGCCAAAAACAACAAATGCTGAGTTATTGAAAGAGGTCTTTTTGGCATGGAAATACAAATGTGCATTCATTTTTATAATCTTCAACTTTCTTTTTTATGTTTTTATTTTTATTTCACTCTCAGCAGGGCATGGCAGTAATTTACCAGAGGAACAATGTAACAACTATGTTTGTGTGCTTGCCCACAGATGATTTCACCTCTGCATGGAAGAAATAACCACTGTGAGCATGTGCGTGGGCTTTCAGTCCCGCTGTTATGGAACAACATGAATTAAAATGATAAACCAAACCTGAAAATAATGAACAAAGCAGTAATCATGTTTTAGTTGGTCTTCACCGCTTTTTTTTCTTAAAAGCTAGGTATGATACAAAGTGTGGTATATGACTAACTTTCAAATTTTTATTTGATTTTAACGTAATTAAACAACCATGTACAAACATTTTACAGCAAAAATCCATTGGCACTTTTTCGAAATGACTGAGTTCTTTTTAGGGGTACAATATCAACTTTTGTTTTTCTCATCTGTATCCAATTTATTCCTGACACACAAGCAAAAAAATCCGACTCTATCACCTTAATTTATAGAACTTAGGGCGAGGTTAATGTTCCTCTTCATGTTTTAATCATTCAATCATTCTATTTATAAAGTTAACTAGGGGTAACTGATTTTTAGAAGTAGGAGGACCAAAATTAAGTATGTGACACATCACTTGAAATCTGTACTTTGTTATCTAGACAGATTGAGATGAGAAATCAAGTCTCGTCATCCATGAGTTTAGGGATAAGTGCTCTGCTGATGTAGCTAATACTGATGAATGGAACCGGGTTTTGGATTTAAAACGAACAGCATATACTGTACTCAACTTTAACTCTTTACAGGGACTAGCGGCCGAAAGCGGCTGCAATAGAGTGCTGTCTTGTGATGTCACCGACCGGAAGTCGGCCATTTTTGGAGGCATCGATCTGGCAGAGATCAGTATGAAACTATCGACAAGGAGTCTTTTTTTTAATTTTTGTCCCCCATCTTTTTGTGCTATTCAAAGATGCTATCAGTTTTCCGTGTTTTTTGAGCAGAAGAAAAAAGACAATATTTATAAAAACTACAGTTGGTTGGCCTGTTTGGGGTGTACCCTGTCCCTTGCCTTGAGTCAGCTGGGATGGGCTCCGGCACCCCTGGCAACCTCGAAAGGGACAGACGGTTAAGAAGGTGACTGACTGACAGTTGATTGGTGGAGAAGATCCTTAGAACAAACCCAAAATAATTTATTTTCAAACAATCCCAATTTGATGCCTGCAATTTTGTAACCAGACATTTTTAATGACTCTATCGTCCCTTCAGGCTTTTACTCAGCTGCAGATCTAAAGCCCTTCAAAGGACTGGATGAATACTTCCAGTTTGATAACATCACACAAAAAACAATAAACCATAGTTTTTCCAAATATTGTCTCTTTTCTTGCGCTCCAAGACCAGATGATTTGTCTGCCATGTCACACTAATGACGTGAAAAAACAATTGCCATCATAAGATGAAAAATGACTGCGTTTACTAATCTATGCATCCAAAATGGGCAATTTCTGGGTATTAGTCGCTAGGTATAAGTACTCTATAGTAATTGGGCAAACGGCCGAAAGCGTTAGAAAAACTCGCGTTAGAAAACAAGTAAGTTGTTCACTTCCAGTTTCCTGTTAGTTTGAAAGCGTGTGCGCTCATTCAGAGTAAGAAAGGTGATTTTTTTTTTTTTTGGCCTGTTAAAGGGTTAATGTCATGATAATGCGTGATTTAGAAATTGTGAGCCAGAATCACTGATATTGAATATTATTGAGGATAATGTCTATTAGGAAATCTCTGTTAGTAATCTTTTAGGAAATACCAGAATGGCAAGCGTTATAATTTTTGCATTTGTTGAGTGGGTCAAATTGAAAGGTTTGATGGGCATATACGACTGTCTAGCCATAGTTTAGCCATAGCATCACGTCTCAGGATTCTTTAGTGTTACAGTTCTTTGACACTGATCAAAGCGGTCAAACATGACACTATCAAGGTATACAGCATAAAGATACAACATGTGACAGAAAGAAGTAAAAAAAGAGACAAAGTAATGGATAAAACCAATATCAATATCAGAGCTTTCACTGGCTGGACAAAGAAAATGGAAGACAAGTGATGCACGATGGATGCCGGGTGGTCAGATATCTATTAAAACAGTCATTGCTGGCTAATGAATCCAACTGGTTTAGCTGTCCTTGTTGTTGATTTCCTCGTCTACTTTCGAATGCTTCAAGATTTAAAAAAGTTCAAAATTGGAGCTGCGAATCAAATAAATCAAGACAAATATGAACAGCTTTTATGTAATATTTCAGCTTGTTTATTGTATTTGTTTGTGGTCTTAGATGTCTTTCTGAATTGTTACAGCCAGTAAGCTAGTTTTTCCCCCCAGTCTGGTAAGAAAAAAAAGGTAATTTGTAAATGAAATGCGTTCCCAGTGCATATTGCATAATGCCGTTTACATTGGCTGGTAGAATTTCTATGAAAAAATAAAAACCTTTCATTTTATGATCTTGAAGTTACTGAATCATTCTTTCACAGACTGGACACAAATTAAGTCTTTCTGCAGGGTATACTCGATGCTCCCATGAGATGGAGTTCAGTGAAGCAGTTCAGGCAAGTAATGTCTCACGTAAAATGACCAGAGAGAACCATTTTTCCATCTCATTGTTTCTCTTTTTTTTCTCTCAGCCTCTGTTTGTGGGATTTTCTCAGCACCACAGTGGTGGATTCAAATGGATACCAGCACGGAGTCCAGCACAGCTATGAACGTAGATCGATATTGATAAACCCCTCAGAGCACTGACCTTTACCAACCCCACCATACTGTTTAATGTTCTGGACTGCAATTTAATGGACACATCATCACACACTACAGTTTATTTTACCACCTTCATGCCTACAATTTAACCAACAAATTTAGCTTCTTCAGTATCTCCGGGGCATTTTTTCTTTCAGTATCACCTTGTGTCAGTTTCTGTTGTAAGTACAGTTTTTAATTCAAAGGAAATTGAATGTGTTACAGTATTTGTCGTCCATAAGTGCTTGAAAATTAATTCGGTGTCCAAGAAGTGAGAATCCATTTTTATCGGATTCCACATAGTTACCCTATTGCCCTCACTAGAGTTCCTCATGTTGCTTATGTTTAAGCATGGGTGTCAAATGGACTGGAGTCACACTAGGTTTAACCATAATGACTACTGGACTACCAGAATAAATTTAGAATGGATTTTTTGGACATGTTCATTTGTGGCTCATTCTGTGACTCCCAAATGTACAAAGAAACTGTTCAGGCATTATTGATGTAAAATTAAACCGTTGATGTTGAAAAAGATGCGAAAATATCAACATGTTATAATAATTATAATGCATTGAACTTATATAGCGCTTTTCTGGATATTCAAAGACGCTTCACATATTTATTTTGTGAAGCGTCTTTTCACTCCATACCAGGTACACCCACACATATGTTCCTTCCTGAAGATGGAAGCTGCCATGCAAGGCACATACTATCATCATCAGAAGCAACTGGGGGTTCCTGTCTTGCTCAAGGACACCTCTGCAAGCACTCTGGGTGGGGGATCAAACCACAACCTCCTGGTTACGGGATGGTCGCCCTACCCATCGAGCCATCCTTTCCCGTTCACCAAATTATATCATTTCACCATACAATTTTATCCCAAATCAGGAACAAAAATTTTATTTACTAGGAAAAAACACTTCAAAACTTTAAGATTTCTTTTCAAAAACATGACGAGAAATTTGGCCAAAAGAGTTACAACTGATAAATTTTTATTGACATGCCTCATTGTTCCTAACCATGCATCCTTACAGTCAAGCACAGTGGTGGTAGTATTATGGGGACAACTTTCATGATGAAAATGTTTTTGTTTTGTAAAACTCAAGAAATTTTTGTTTCCGGAGGACATCAGGAATAATGTCGACATTTTATGAAACATTTAAAAAAATACCTGGGTTCATTAGAGTGAGCAGATTACCAAATATGATTTGTTTTATGCGTTGGATATTTTTTGGCATTAGAAATTACACCAAGTTCCAGCATAAAAGCCATGTTAATTTTTGTTAATTTTTGTATTTGAGGCCTCAGGTGTTTCAACTGGTGCTCAAGTACTCCGTCATTGAAAGAATGACGAATGCCTACAGTCTCTCATTCTTCCCCGAAACCAGTTTTCTGTGTAGTTGTATGCTTTTTATTTGCATCACTGACAGTGAGCGGCTTCTTGCCAGCTTCACCCCCTGAACTCAGCAGAATAAGAAAACCTTGAAACAACCATAAACAGGCCCTTACACAATGCATTCAAACATAAGGGCCAAGCTCCATTGCCCAAGCATACCTGAATGAGGCACACACACACACCGAAAGACACACATGTATCAACTCAATAGGAAATAAATACAGCTAATAAATAACCTCATGCAGCAAAGCAGTTTAGAATCAGTAAAAAGCAGCAAGCTGGGGATAGGGATTGGTCCAGAGCCAGTTAGAGCAACGGGCTCCTTTGTCAGACTGAGCCGGGATTTAAGCCTGCTGGGAAGAGTATGTGTGCATTAGTGTGTGTGGGGCAGGCACACAGTAATATTGTAAAACAGTTAGGCTAAGTAAGTGCTATGCACAAAAACAAAGCGAAAAGGAAATGTTTGCTGTTGACCACCATTGGGTCTTTTTTTGTGGTCTATATGATTGAATGCACAGTCTAAACGCATAAAGTCCCCATGAACACACACATTGCTATTTCTCAGCAATATATCAAATCTGGGCTTATAGCTCTCTGGTGCTGTCCACTTACTCCAGAGTCCATCTGGGAGAGCCCAAACAGATAGTAGCGCTCCATAATGGACTTTTTATAAGCCACTGGACAGACAGACCCACTCCATCTTTCGCTTTTCCTCACTCTCCTCTAACCTTTTTCATTCTCAGCTGCAGATATGAAGAGAGAAGTTAAATCTAGTCGGAGCGAGACTGTGTCTGTTGACAATGTGGCCCTTAAGGTCACTGTACTTTTAAAATAGATTCACAATTTAGTTTGCTTGGTCCTACAAACAGTCTCTTTTTTTCTGTTTCCCACAGACGGTAGATTCTTTTCAATTTTTTACTATTGGAAAATAGTCAGATTTGAATTTATAAATGATTTCTCCAATCATTCTTTTCTATGTGTACCACAGATTTGATCTATTTTTTTCTTCATCCTCAACTCTGGCCTTTATTTTTTTTCTCCCTGTGACAATTTAAATGTGCTTGCAGTCCAGCAAACTCTGAGTAATGCAGAAAAGCTACAGTCTAACAGCAATCAATGCAGAGATGGCAACTATCCATTTGAAGCAAGGAAAGAAAGATTGCTGAATTTCTCTTGTTTCATCAGTTACAGGCCACGGAGGGAAATGTAGGAGAAGAAATCTGTCTATGATGTTTTTTCGATGACTCAAAATTATGGACTTTGGTATGCTCAATGTATTATGTGTGGATTTATTTAAACTTTAGCTGAACTTCGAGGTAATTTATCTACTAAACATTTCCGTCATCAACCATTCAAACATTTATTCATCACCCTTCAACTTAATTGAATATGCAAACTTTCAAAATTGTAGAAAAGGCTTCAAAGTATCTTCTTGACAGTGTATTTGACGATCGAGACGTTGCAACTTCCATCCAGAAATAATTTCCATTCCGTCGTCTTAGGCTTATTTAGGGCCAGGTCCCGGGGGCAACAGCCTCAGACGGAAAGCTCAGGTACCTCACCCCAGCTACATCCTCTAGCTTACCCGGAAGGATCCCAACTCGTTTCTCAGCCAGCTGTGAGACATAGTCTCTCCAGCAGGTCCAGGGTCTACCTCTTGGTCTCCTCCCGGTGGGACGTGCCCAAAACACCTCACCAGCAAGGTGCTCAGAGAGCATCCTGAATAGATGAAGAGCTCAAGCAGGGCCAAGTTGCCTATGCCCAGATGCAGGTCACCGGGGGAGCCAGGCCCAAAGGTGGAGCACAAGAGCGAGCACCTGGTGGCTGGGCTTTTACCCATGGGGCTCGACTGGGCTCAGCCCAAACAGGGGACATGGGCCGCCCTTCCAGTGGACTCACCACCTGCCGGAGGGGCCATAAGGGTCGTCTGAAGGAGGAGATGGGTGAACTTATTGTGTGCCATTTTTTTTTATTTTAGATATAATCATCCATGTTCTTTTCAGCCTGTTTTCTTTCAAATTGCCCAAATTTGATTGCTTAAATCCGACTAATTGATCTCTGGTCCATTAGCGTAATTGCAACATTCGTTTTACCTTTGTTCACCACACACTTATAGCAGGTCCAATCTCCTGCAATTTGGCAGCCAACGGCGGGAAAATAATTTTCAATCGAATAAAAACATACTTTTAAAACTTACCTTTCTGTTTTTTTCTTTTTATATTTAGCAAAACAGAGCGCAAAAAAACGTGGTTTGTAAAGCTGTGAAATGACCAACTTTGTTCTTTGTTTCATCAGCCTTAATTAATTATCTTTTTATGAAGTCTACAGTTATCTTAATTGAGGGCAACATATTTTCTTTTTGTTGATTTTTTCAGAAGTGGCAAATAAAGATTTTACACAAGTAAAAAACTTGATTATTTCGTCTTGGTAGGAGTATTTGCAGCTAAATAAAATTTAAATGAAGCCAGAAAAACCTGTCAATGATCGAGTTATTTCAAAGAAATACTTTTTTTGTTCGGGTAGGAATGTAGATGTACTGATAAATCAAGAGCTTTGCTTTTCGGCTCACCTCTTTCCTTACCACAACGGACCAATGCAGGCAGTCAGAAAGAGCACCTATGGTCACCAGCTGTGGGTGGTGACTTAAAAGAACGAGATCAAGGCTGAAATGAGCTTTCTTGTAGGAAGTCTGGGCTCTCACTAAGAGATAGACTAAGGAGCTCTGCCATCCATGGGGGGTTCTGATTAGGGTGTTGCTCCTCTGGGTTGAGAGAAGCCAGATAGGGTGGTTCGGTCATCTGGTTAGGATGCAACCCGTATATCTCACTGGTGATGTGTTTTGGGCATTTTTCACCAAGGGGAGACCCAGAATTTGACCCTAGACCCACTGGAGAGACTATGTTTCACAGCTGGCTGGGAAACCTCAGAATCCTCCTGGGTGAGCTGGAGGAAGCAGTCGGGGTGAGGGAAGCCAAGGTTTCCCGTCTGAGACTGATGCCCCCCTGACCTAGCCCCGGTTAGGTCGAAGACAATGGAACAGATTTGATTTTTTCCCATTTTGCCACCAATTTTTTTTTTTTATATAGGACTTGACAAAAAGATCTATACATTTATTTGATGCAACATTGTCTTTTTTTTATTGTTACGATTATGTAAAACACAGTTTTTATTATAAAAACTACTTACATAAATATAATTAATTAATTTACCACTTACAAGATTGGTGCCAGTGATAGATCATGTTCAAAAAGTCTACAGGGTACGCCATGAGCTGGTTGTGTTTATATTCATAAAGAGGCTTTATCCACACTGGGGATAGGGACTTATGAATAATGAAGGGCTTTCTGCATTATAAAAATCCAAATTTGACCATCTTGATGTTAGTCTAAACATCAGCTGGATGAAAATGTTAATTTTGCAAGAATTTGGCAACTTTTGAGAACAGAAAAAAATCTTAATGGCTAATAAGTTAATGAAGGAAATATTTTCAATTTAGTCTGTAAGTGCAAAAAGAAAAAAAAAACCATCTCGTACATAAAACTAGGAAATTAGCGCATCCACACACGAGACTATGGTCCTCGCCTGGAAAAGGGTGGAATGCCTCCTGCGAGTCAGGGCAGCGCCCTGCCCTAAGTGGAGGAGTTTAAGTATCTCAGGTTCTTGTTCACGAGTGGGGGAATGATGGAGCGGGATATCGACAGTCGGATCGGTGCGGCATCAACAATAACTAGGACACTGCATTGTTCTGTCGTGGTAACGAGAGAGCTGAGCCGAAAGGCAAAGCTCTCGATTTACAAGTCGATCTACGTTCCATTCCTCACCTATGGTCACCAGCTGTGGGTGGTGACCGAAAGAATGAGATTGCGGACACAAGCGGCCGAAATGAGCTTCCCCCACAGGGTGGCTGGGCTCTCACTCAAAGATCGGGTGAGGAGCTCTGCCATCCGTGAGGAGCTCGGTGTCGAGCCGCTCCTCCTCTAGGTTGAGAGGAGCCAGATGGGGTGGTTCGGGCATCTGGTCAGGATGCACCCCAAGCACCTCGCTGGTGAGGTGTTTTGGGCATGTCCCACCGGGAGGAGACCAAGAGGAACACCGGGCCCGCTGGAGAGACTATGTCTCACAGCTGGTCTGAGAACGACTTGGGATCCTTCCGGGTGAGCTGGAGGATGCAGCCGGGGTGAGAGAAGCCTGGGCTTCCTATCTGAGACTGTTGCCCTCGTGACGTGGCCCCGTATGAGCGGAAGACGACGGAACGGAACATAAAACCAGAGAACAATCCATTTTAGAATCTTTTTCACCCAAAATATATTTTTTAATTACTGTACTTCTTGGTCTATTCTATCATGCTCAACTTGTATTTGTTTGTTGGATTTTTTTTTTTTTTAATGTGGCATTACCATGCCACATTTTGGTGACGCAGTCACAGGAAAAGATCAATTACAGTTCTCATCGGCCTCTGCAGTGGTATGCTGTTGCCATGGCAACACTGTCACACTGTTGCCATAAAGGAATGAAGAGGACAAATTCTTGAGAGCAGCGGTAAGGGTAAGGTGGGATTTTTTTTTTTTTTTTCAAACAGAAGGGGGTTGGAAAGGGAGAAGTGGATTATAAATCAGTCAACCTCAGTCACCAGACCTGCCTGGAAGATGATGAATGCAGTCCAGAAATGATTCTTCACAACACCGATGAAGGGCAGCTGCTATGCTGCTGCTGCTTCTATGATTCATATCTTCATTTAATTTCCTCTGTTATCCACCCCTTTAAATGAATTTCTGTATCCTACTATTTATTGCTTTTTTGGGGGGGCGACGTTTCCTTGTTCTTCCTCTAAATTATTAGATTTTTTAGGGCTTTTTTTTCTATAAACGCCAACTTCTTCGAACATGTATCAATCCCTACATGCTTGCAAACAAGTTGCTCCTCTGTAGGTGCTGTTGATGTTGCTCATGTGCTCATCCATGCATGGTTTTGAATCCTCTCTCTGGTAATCAACAATGAAAGCAGTCCGTGTATCTTGGTAATGGGAAAACTGCGCGGACCATGACAGCTTAGAGAAATTAGCCACATCAGCCTGCGCATTGAAATGCATTAGAGCATGTATCGCTTCATAAATATGCACACAGATGAATGTGTACACAGATAAGCTTATCTTATTGGACCTTATTTCACAGGCCAAACAACCTGAAGCATTGTGGCAGGTGTTTTCCATGTATAACAACAGAGTATCTTGGGGATGAAAATATCGACTTTGGTTCTCGGTTGGGTAGGAAGGTAAGAAAAAAAAATACACGTAGGCTTTTACTTTTACCCTCAAACCATTTTTTGTGTACAAAAACTCTCCCAGACCACTCACTTTTTCTTTCATCAGCAGGATAGGTCACCCCTGCAGGACACAGGGGCAACATTTGAGGTGGATCACGCTTCGTGCACCTCAACACTTCCATTTACGGACACACACAGTCAGCTGCAGACATGCTTAGGTTGGCTCAGCAGTAGCGTGATATTGCTCCAGTCTGAAGAAAGACAAGGAGCTGAATTGTTCTGTTATTTTTGCTTTCAGAGAAAGAGGATTGAGCCCAGGTGAGAAAAATGATAAGAGAGCAGAAAATGGAGGTAAAATCCAAAAGGAGGTGAAAAAGCAGCCTGATGGTTTTGGAACAGACAGGCACTGACGGCCTCTCTGTGACTCACCTAAAAAAAAGACTCATTTTTATTTTCTATTTACAGCAAGTCTTGTTAATTTTATTAGTATGTGATAATCTCCACAGAATGGCATCAATCTCTCTCTTTCTTCATTCTCTAATACAACACGTTCTATTTACGCATGAATGATTTTGCGCAATTTTTGTGTGTTTACGATCCACCACTAGATGTTTGGAGTGTGATAGGCTCTGCTTATATTTAACCAATTACATACAAGTTTCCTTCTGTCTCGCAAGCCCTCCCAATCTGTCATGATCCTCTACTCTTTAGGAACATTTCCTCACACCAAATCTGGCCCTCTGTCCGGGAAGAGGCACTTAAGACCTCTCTCCGATGTCTGCAGCTGTGTCTCGTCTTCGTCCTGGTTATTTAACCCATGGTGTCCATAACTCCGGTATCATCTGCTGTTCTGCATTTCTACTGCAGCCATGATGGTATCCTTCCGTGTCGTCTGGTCCTGCCAAGCCTGCCCAGGTTGCCCAATGTCTGCCTGGGATGCACAAGCCTGCTTAGGATGACTTCCACACTGCAAATGTCTACCCCTCTTCGTTAACCCCTGATTAAATTGAAACTGGTAATGCATCTGGGTCCTACATCTCCACCTTCACCACCTCATAACACAAGTTACCAATAATTGCTGCTGTTTGCAACCAACTGGATTTTTGTTTTTTTGCTGGCAAATTGTTAGTATGTGGTTTTGTTGTATTTTCTTGAAACTAGGGCTGAAACAGTTAATCGATTTAATAGATTATAATCGATTATTGAAATAGTTGTCAACTAATTTGGTGATCGATTAATCGTCTAAAAACTTTTTGCTATCAGCTGCACTTAAATTGGTCTCCAAATGGGGCAGTAGAGAGCAAATTGACGATGCCAGCTACCAAAATAGGAGAAGATAGCAGCCAATCATTGGCCTTCATTTCACCCCGCCTCACGTGATCAGGCAGATTCAACAAGATGGCGGAAAGAAAAACACAAGCAAAATCATCCAAAGTTTGGATAATTTTCCGCTAAATTTGAAAAAGACTCACGTTAATATGCAAAGTTTGCGAAACAGACACGTTTTGGCTCGGAAGCATAACGACGCTGCACGAACATCTGAAACATTTTTATCCAATTAATCGAATAATCAATCCAATAATCGGCAGATTAATCGATTACCAAAATAATTGTTAGTTGCAGCCCTACTTGAAACCTTTGGCATTTTCACGTGAACTTGTTTTAATTGATACACAATGGTCTTTAAACCATCTAGAGCTGCCTTCTTGGGGTCACAAAGGGAAAGAGCAGTTTGATTTTTTCAACGGCCTAAAATGGTTTTTGCCTACATTACAGTTGTGGCTCGAGAATAAAAGTTACTCACAAAAACATGATAACCCATGGTGAGTTGGTTAGCATTACTCAAAAATAAGATATTTTGCAAAAGCATCTTGTGGTTTTAATTTAGAACAATTTTCTCTTGATTGGTTGGACATCTTTCAACATTTTGAGCTGGTCCAGTTTTTCCTAGAAATGTTTTTTTTTTTGCTCTTTACCCTAACCTTCCTGAAGGGTATAATTGTTGCAACATATTATTTCTCTCAATGTCTGTAATTTTCTGGGAAAAGCTACATAGTTTTAATAACAAACTAAACAAACCCTTATACAAATTCTCGGTAACCATTCACGACAAAAGGACACAGTAATGAAATCATCCTCTGTGAAAGGCCGGTCCTTATTCACTCATGTCCTCCTACATGCTTCTCAATTCTGGAGAGTGTTTTACATCAGTTCGTGCTCAGGAAGAAGATACTAACAACTGCTCTGAATGACCAACAGATTAGCTTCTGTTACTGGTTTGGAGAATCTGCAAAGGTAAAGAAAATATCCATCAACTACTTAACCTGAAAACTCTTACATTTTTATCTTGTGGAAAGAGTGTTTTAGTTCAGAACAGTGCTGAGGTTGTACTTCCTTTTGCCAAGAAGCCTTCATGGTGAAATTTAAAGTAAACCATTAGTTTTTCTCTTTTAAAAAATGCAATAATTCAGGAGAAAGTTTGAACAATTTTATAAAACACTAGTAAGGAATCACATTGCCTCAAGTATTCTCTCAATGATCCAATCAATTCTATGGCTAACTGCTTCCAGTAGCTCAGTGAATTTTAGAGTAGAACTATAAATGAAACACCACAAGAAGAACAATCCAGTTTTGAAATGTTCTCACTTCTAAATGTCCTACAGAAAACAGACAGTTTCTATAATCAAAATACATTCAGTGGATATTGTGAAGAATAATTTGACAAGGTCGCCAACTTTCTGCAAAGTCAGTTGCTTCCGATCTCACGGACATTTTTACGTTCTCAACTTTGTGGGAACAGTTTTAGCTGACCCTTTCCTCTTCAAATATGACTGTGCACTAATGCACAAAGCAAGGTTCGTAAAGACATGGAGTTTACAGTCCGGTGTGGTTGAACTTGACCTGCGCAGATTTCTGACCTCAACCCAATAGAACATTTTTGGCATGTCTAGAGGCAGGGACAAAGATCCAGGCCTCCACGTTCTACAGCAGTGTGACCTCACTAATGAAACTCAGGAAGAAGGTATAAATTTCCATAAAAACATTCCTAGACCATTTGCAAAGCCTTCCCTCAAGAGTTGAAGCTGTTTTAACTGTTGTGTCATCTTCACAATTAACCCTTCAAATGAGAATGGGATGTCATGTCTATAGTCAAGTCATGAAAGCAAATAATTTGGCAATACGAAATAAATCAAAATGCTTTCAAATGACTTTTTCTTAAAATTTTTAACATTTATTTACCTGACCAAAAAAAAAAAAAAAATTTTTTTGCCTTTGTTTTTTTTTTTTGCAGATTTTATTAAACATTTATATTAAATCTAATGAGTGACTTTGGAGGCTTTTCATATTCATCTGTTTTTTGTTTTTTTTTTTGCAATTGACAGGAATTGAATTTTTAATGTAATATTATATTTAACTCATGTTAAAATAATCTTGGTGCAAGTTTTCACATTTCATAACCTAACAATAACTGGTTGCGGATATTCGCGGATACTAGTGGCCAATATGAGCTTCCTCCTAGACTGAGGTGGTCTGCCATGCTGGAGGCGCTCTGAGTAGAGCTGTTGCTCCTCCGGGTCGAGAGAAGCCAGATGGGGTTGTTGGGTCATCTGGTTAGGATGCCTCCCAATCGCCTCGCTGGTGAGGTGTTTCAGGCACGCCCCACCGGAAGGAGACTCAGAGGCAGGCCCCAAACTTGATGCGGAAACTATGTCTTACAGCTGGGTGATGTCATCAAAAATGAATAGTAGCAAGTTTTTCATCAGGTCACTGGATGACTCGGCATTGACAAGGTTTGTTAATTTTATAGTGCACCAAATTATTGTATATTAAAAAAAAAGACTTCAATGGTGTCAATGCCAAGGATTTATTGATTGATATAAAATGATTTTCTCTTTTCTTTGAGAAATGACTCTGAACGTCCTTGCTTTTCTGTCTTCATATTTAATTGCATTTCTATGCATCACATTTCCATTAAGACACTCTGGTTCAGCGCCTCCAAATGAGAGCACTTGATATCTCGCTGTGCATAGCTGTAATTCCGATGTCCTCAAAAACTCTTGGTCTTTACATAAGTTGTAAGTGTTTTGCTTCTTTTACTCTTAAAAAAAAACCAAAAAACATATTCTGCCAGTTGAAAATCCCTAGTGTTGTGACAATGTTTAGCCGATGTGGTAAACTAACACAAAAACTGTATTTTAAAGCCACAAAACTAAGTTGCTGATGATTATGAAACAATGGACTTTTGGGACCACCAGTAGTAAAAACACTGGTTGTTAGTTTACCACTTCTTTTTTTTTTTTTAAGCTTGTCTTTCGAAAGACCGTTTTCTTGCTGAGGGCGCGCTTTAAGCCTATAACACATTATCATCTGTAAAATATCTGCTGTGTAAGGTCGAAGATGCTCAATAATGTTAGCCATAAATCGCAGGGTCCTCCATTCACAATAATTCTCATTTCTCAGGCACAGGGGGTTATTATCTGGTGTTAGCAATGGTGACTGTGAATGTTGGCTGCCAATGTTTCCCTGTGGTGCAGTTGGGGGTGAAATCATTGCACCTGCAGAGGATGGCAGTCTTTAAAACAACCTCTGCAGCTTTCGGCCATGTTAGATTTCTGGCTAGCTATGAGAAAGGAAGCAGTGTCTTCTGATGCAGGGAGGGATTCTTGGACATTGGTAGGAACATACATACAATAATAATTGATTGTGCTCTTCTCCAGGACGGTCAAAGATCATTCACATATGCATTATTAATTTACTCCACAAAAGCTAATGCTAAGCTACTGTTGTAGCCACAGCTGCCATTGGGCAGACTGACAGATGAGAGGCCTCCATTTTGTGTCTCGACCCCTCCGACCATCACCAACCAATGACATACACATCATCCAGAGTAGGCAACGTGGGTAACATGACTTGCACAGGGATTTTCCCAATGACCGTCCCATTGTGTCCCCTGGGGTTCCAGTGGTCTCCCTTCCGCCCAGGCCCAGCCTGCTTAGCTTCTGAGGTCTGGCGGGATCAGACTTTGACAAGCTGGTATGGCCACAAGTAACAGGAATAATACAAATTTTGCTGACGAGCATTTTAATTGTGGTGAAAAAGCAGGCTGTTCTGAATTCATACTTCTTTAAAAATTAAAAAATCCAAGTATTCATCACATTTTCAACAAACTTTTACTCCAGCCTTTCAGATCATTTATCAGTCGAGGCAATAGTTTTTACTCAGACTAAAACCCACACAAGCAAATATAGCCAGCAATCACAAGTTGCTAATTTCTTGACAGTATCGACACAAAACTCAACAACAACAATGTTTTGATGCTTCTTCTCCTTTCCTACTTTACCCCAAAATTATTCATGCTATTTGCTTCAAGGAGAAAAAAAAAAGGGTTTTGTAATGCCTGGATAAATAGCCGAGATTAGCCAGCCCACAAGGCTAATCAAGAGTGCCGTGCAGTCATGCATCATTAGCAAGCTTTGGTCCTTTATTGAGTTAATGTATCAGCAAAGGAATGCAGGTTGCAAAGTTTTTCTTTTATAATTCCCCCATGGACATGTGGCTTGCAAAGTACATGACCTACTAAGCAAACACCTGCATTTAATCATCTAAATAAAACAGTGTTTTCTTGTTATTGTGTGATTTCTAACAGGCAAGGACTAACGTGTTTGTGTTTGCCAATTCAAAGTGTGAAGTAATTAGTCTTTGGTGAGATCTCTCGAGAAAAAAATATAATGGATTCAACTTTTTTTTTCTGCCTTCTTATATTAGTGCATTAAATATGTCTTCATCCTTACTTGTTGTAGATGTCAGGCAGTTTTTGGCAATCCAGCGGAATGGTTGTCCACTTGGTCTTAATCAGGTGTAGTACTTACATTTGGCTTCGTTCCAAAACGGGAGCTGTGCACATTGCATTTAAGTACATTATCTTGTTGCTAAACACTGATTAAATTTTAACCTGCTCTTTTTTTACTTTGCTGAGTGAAAACCTCAAACAGGTCCCTGATTGTGGCGCTGGATGTTGACTCCATGTATGTTGTGGGCGACTTGAGTCAGTGGGTCGTGAAAAATAACTTCCTCCTCCAAGGTGGGATTCAGCCCCTGAACAATCACTCTTATTTAATGTGAGGACTTCCCCCCAGTTCTGCTTCATGGCTTTTTGGACACACAGGAACTAAGTTCTGTAGCTGTTCCATCAGCTGGCTCTACCTCAGGCTCAAAGAAAGCCATTGCCTCGCTCTGTAAATGGTTCGGTACAGCTACGCCCAAGAGGTCTTACTGGCTGACCAGTTGCTGACTCTGGTGATTGCCTGATGAGCTAAACCGTTCAGCATGCTGTCTTTTTTCATAGAACAATGTCGGTTAGTTACTTGTTTTGTTTTGCTAGTCTATCTCTAAATTCGTCATTAGCCTGGTTGTAGACACAAGCCTCTCGATGGTCGTGATCACACAGCCTGGAAAATATGGTGACTAAACTGCAAGCTGTAGGTCAGACTAGTCACTGTTATTCTGCACATAATAACTACATTCTGACACAAAGACACAGAAATCTTTGGACTTTTTTGCTGTAACACTTTACAACCCATTCGAGAAAAATGCAAACTAAACATGTCTGCCAACTCTAATGCTTGACAAATTACACAAACTGTGTTTGTTCCACAGAGTGCAGCGATTCTGTGGGACTCAGACTCACTCCAACGTGTATCTCATATATCCTAATGGGGTAAAGGATCAAAATTCTTATAATAGAGTTTTTCAGTCTCGAACAATACGATATGGAACCGTAACAGTTTTTAGCGAATCCCTGTAGGGGCGATCGTTCAGTCCTGCGAACTGAGCACCTTTTCGCTACTCATTTAGCCACATGATTACACTCTATATTACACTCTATATGAATTCTGTACCCTATACACAGTGTGAGCTGTCTCCTTGGAACAGCTGTACATAAGAACTAAACTCATTGTTTGAAACAATCTATTATTAAAAGGTAAGGTTGCTATTGTGCAGCTGTGTGTGGATGTTTTTATGGATATTTTTGTTTCACATCTCTTTCTTTTGCCATTTTTATGAAGAAATTACCTTTTTTCACAGATCATGTTTCAAGCTTTCTTTCTGCTTTATATACAGCCCGGAAAAGACAAAAAAAAAAAAAAAAAAGAACAAGTTAGATGTCAGTTTTGTTCCTACAGGCATAAAAATGTCACTTCAACCAAAATTTCTCTCAGTCACTACAGAAACTTTATTTTTTTCTTTTTCCTTTTTTTTTTTACACTTTCACAACCTCCTCCGTGTACTCAACCTGCTTCTTTTCTTTGCCCAGTCACGTCTGAATTACCTCCGCCATTTTTCACCAGGTCAGGTAACAAAACAAATTTGATGATCACTTTCTTTCTATGTTTGAACAAATTTTCACACGTTCTACATCTTAAATAATCGAAAAGTAGATAAAACATTGTGCTAGACCAGTGGTGGGCAAACTTTTTGGTTCACAGGCCACATTGCGTTCTAACATTTGGTGAGGGGGCCAGAACAGGAGCAGATGGATGGTATGCTGTGGTAACCACTAGATTAGACCGATTGAGTGGCGCGCTAGATTTCAAACAAGTGCGCTAAATGTTACATCAAGAGCATTAAATTTCAAATCTAGCATGCTAGGTCTAAAATCTAGTGCAACAGCGCTTAAAAATGTGCATTTAGCGGCGCTAGCTTTGAAATCTAAGGGCTTGATTTAACATTTTGCTAGTTTTAACGTCTAACAAGCTTGTCTACGTGCGTGTTTTGGGCTTTCCGTATCTGTGCACACTATTTATTGTGACTGCATGCACGTCACAAAGACACATCCGTTTCAATGGGAGCAGTGTTGTTGTATTCTGAACAAAGCCAATAAATCTAGAGTGCACTATCTAGTGACGAAACATCAGAATTGAAGGGGAATTAAAACTAACAAGATTTCATTATTTTATTTTTTTCAAGTTCGGCGAGCCTGATTAAAATATTTAACGAACCGCATGTGGCCCGCGGGTGGTAGTTCGCCCTTGCCTATGCTAGACAATGGTATGAGACTGCACATCAAGTTGGTTTGTGCCAAACTAAAGATATGCATTTTCATTTTTTAAAAGACAAAATTTAATGATACGTTTTAAAGACTTGAAAGAGAATGTTATTAACAGATGAAAGATTTTTTGAAGTGTACTTTCTGCTTTATGTTTACCTTCTAAATTGCATTTTCGAAAAGAGAAATAAAAACTATTGCTGAGATAATGAGCCACTTGTAAAACACAGCAACTTCAAGTAGTTTTAGAGTAGATCGCTAAATAAGACAAAATGCTACGTGAATATTTCTTAGCTTCATCTAGTGTCTGTCATAAGACACTACAAACATCCTCTTCTGTTTCTCTTAATGATGTGTTAAAGACATCTGGGAATTAGAAAGATGCAAGCTGGTTTGTTTGTCACTCCCACAATGAATCATCATGTGAAAATTTTCTCGATTAACTTGAAAAATAACTACCTACCTTCTTTGTCGTAGCCCAATCTGTTACCTCAATCATCCATCTTTGAAAAAAATTTCAGTCATGGTTGACATGTTTTACAAATTTGTGTGCACGTGTGAAAAGCTGACTCACTCAAATCAGGCAAGAACAATACTTTAATTTTAAGAAGTTAGAAATATGAAACGCTGGAAGATTGACTCTTGACCTTGAAAGTAACCCTCTAAAAGTCATGCATCTCTAATTATTTCCGATACTTTCTGCAGGCATTCTCACATTTTGTTATGTAAAGTTTTCTCAAATTTGTGTAGTGCTTAAATCCACTCTACGAACCAATCAAATGATAATGGTTTTGTTCACATTGATTTAATTGGTGCATCACACATTTTAACTGATCTTCATCTTTTGTTGTGTAGTTTAGATTGAAAAAAAAAAAAACAGATTATGTATCTTGCACTTTTAGTTTCTTGTCATTTTAGGCACGCCACAAAAATTGAAAACAGAGCAAATGCATGAGAATATCTTTGCACATATCAGCAGAACTACATTAAAAAAACCTCTAAATGTGGTTTTCTCACTTGTTATTTGGGCAACACATGCATTATTAAACTTGTGTTTTTAAAGAGAAGTATATCAAAACTTTCTGGGCTTGCAAACATGAAGGACTGCTGTGATCTCACCACTTTACCCACTAAATCAGATCCCCAAGTTTACACACACAAACCAAACCAATGCAGCCAACATTTGTCTGAAGCTCTTAAAGCTGGCATGTGATGGAACAGGTGGGTGGCAAAAAAAAAACAACAACAACAGGCGACACAAATGAGAAAGAAGACAAGATTTCGAGGCAAGTCAATATGTCTTTACGGCAGAATAGATTTGTGGGTGTAGTTGGGTTTGAAGAAATCGGTGATGAAATATATTGAAAACGTGTGCATAACACACAGCAAGTATTTTTTTAAAAACATATTTGAAGTAAAAGAGGTAAAAAAAAAAAAAAACCTAGTGGGAGGTAAAGCAAAAGAGGGAACACCAGTCAACTAATCTCACCTCAAGCAACAATTACACACTCTCAATGCTGAGAGTGTTGAGTTCATGATAGATCCATTTGAGTACTTAAAAACCCTGAATGGGCTGTAATGACACTTGTTTTTGGGGTGCTTTTTGTTTTTCAATAGTGACACACTATCACACCATCTAAAATCATGTGCAATTAGCATGCATTACTGAATAATGATGAAAACTTTCACCAGTAATTTTCTGCGAATGGAGAAGTGGGATTGTTGGATCATTTTTTATTTCAAAGTATTGGTTGAAGGAGTGTTTGAGCAGCGACCCCTGAGGCATGAAAAGCACGATTAAAATTATCACTGCGGTAATAACCCCTGTAGCCACAAGGTTCAAAATGGGTGGATTAGTGTGCCTTAAAAAGCAAACAGCTCTGTTGCGTTTCATTTCAACCAGCATCTGTCTGTCTGTTGGCATGTTTTTTTAGCTCCACAAGTGATGCTGCGTGCATCTTGTGTGTATGGACGTGCCCGCTGAGAGGGTAATGAGGACTGCTGGGGATAGTTTAAACTACTTGGGTTCACGAGCTGCAGCTCTAACCTTCTCTAAAGCATTGGTTTGAACATCTTGGAATCTAGGGTTAGTGTTAGGCACCCTAACCCTAAGGCACCCCCTAACCCTACTCACATTGGTAGCAAAAACCACTGAACTCCAAACCAGCACACTGGTACATTTACTTTGCCGTGCTTTCAAACATCAAAAGGATTGGACTTCATAATGTGCCCAGGTGAATGACTATGTTTTTTGGTCTTTCTATTTAAATCCTAGACTTTCTCTAAAAAGTTGACCGTGTGAAATGTTTCACATCTGTAAAGAATTTAGGTCACTTTTAGTTAAATTGGTAGAAACTCAAAGTGAGATGGATTCTTAGTGTGTGAATTTGAGAAAATGCTGTTTAAAAATTGACTCAAGGCTGTCAAATTCATTCAAAGATCGCTCAACTTTTCCACACTGTTTAAATGAAGGCTGAAACCCAAAAGCATATTTTTTGCGGTTTGAAAATACACTATCAACACATAAAGAAAAATTTCATCATGTTGGATTGCTAGCCAAGCAGCCGGTTAACTATCTTTGCGGTGACAGCTTGACCCACGAGTCCTGTTAGACATCCACACACTGAGATCTTTTCTTTGGCCTTTGGGGAACTCCCCAAAGCACTTATTGACCACAAAGAGAAATTGGCTATTAATCTGACAGAGGCTTAAAAGCCTGCCACATCTCTTAGCGTGTCCACACCAATATGATGTGTGAACACATGGATCGTGGTGCTCATGTTTGAAAAAATATGTCTTTGGGTTCAATGTGTTTGAATCCGTCCACTTCTCTATGTCTTCATGCATCGTTAAGCCATAAACTTAGTCAGATAAACATAAAAATGATCTGTATAGGTGTTGCTTAACTAGCTGAGGTGTCAAAGGTGTGCCTTTGAGTTGGACTGGCACCTTTTAAAACAAGAGGTAAAACTGTCTAACCTTCCATTTGAGCAAATTACTGTCATACTGTTACTTCTGCCAGTTCAGCCCCCAGAGGCAAACCTACAAGCCTGACAGAGCCAAAAGATAATGAGAGAACCAAGACAGAGACAGAGAGCAACATAAAGGGATATAAGAACGAAGGACATCCGCTGCCTTGAAAACATTTTTGTCCGTGTGTGCACTTATGCCTCCATCCATCAATTAAAGCCTCCACTCTGTGACCCTTCCCACTTTTCATCTCAGCAACAAAGAATCAATTTATTTGTTGGGCATTAAAAATCCATGTTGAGGGAAACACCGATGTTCCACGAGGTCAGAGATGTTGAGGGAGAGAAGAGATCTGTCTTTAGTTACTGTCTTTCTCTGCCAAGAACATCAACTTAGAGAAATTTGTCTCTGGAGTCTTGTTATTGTTGACTCAGTGTTCAGGGCCATTGTCCTCTGAAGTGTCACACCAATGGAAAATGTATGAAACCACACACTCGTACACTGATGATTGTAAATTCAATTGGCGAAAACAAGCACTGAACCATTTTTTTGCACTCATCTGTGCTTTTTCTTTTTTTTGGTTTAGTTTTTCCATTGCAACATCAAATTGGAAGTGGTTCAGACTGAAGTTTGTGTACACTCAGACTGCATATGTGTGGGTGCCTTTGGCACGTCCTTTGTGAATGATGGGTTTGCTAAAGTGCTGCGAAAAGAAACATTGGTTTGCAACGCCTTTGATTCATTGCTAGTATGAGAAAAATTTGCATAGCAGGCAGACTCAGGGCAGATCTGGGCTCTCGTTAGCCGGGTGGCAAGATGCTTCATCATTACCTTCACCCCAGTCTCAACCACTCTGCCCTTGCTCATAATCTTTGCGTGGTCTTCACAAAGGACGATGAAAATTGAAACCGTAAACTCTTGAGAGGATTAGACAATGCCGCCACCTCTGGATGCAATTCAGTAAAGAAATATGTTTTGCGGATGATTTGTGGTCCCTCTGAACAGTAGATTTCACCTGTCCCCTGTAATCTTTCTCTCTTCTTTCCTTGACAGGCTTGCTGCAGTCCTTTTGGGGACAGTGCTTGTTATAGAGGACATGCTGACGAGTGCCGATCGATACTAACTCCCGAACTGCAGCATTAGTCTGGTGGCTTTGTGTATGTGTGTGCACGTGAATGGATGTGTGAGTGCACGCGCACCACGGGAGTCTACGCTTGCATATCTGTTGGTGTCTAAGCAAGATGTTTGGCACCCAGGACAAACACCTGCAGGTGCTGCTGTCATTCATTTCCTAGTGCCCTTGAGGGTGTCAGCTCTCATTGCATGGATGTATGCTTGTGTGAGCACACATGCGTGTGATGGATTTAGATATCAGTTTATGGGGGATTATATAGACAGCTTCCACAGCTATTTTTCCTGCTGAATATTTTACCATCATAAAAACAAAACCCAATTCAGTGGCAGCTGTGCTAAAGTGACAGACAGAGGAGCTGTGGCTCTATGCCAAGTGTAGTACCATTAACACAAATTATAGATGTGGATTGCTTAGGGCGCTGGCACAAATGTCTGCTTCTGTCATCAAAAAGAAAGAAAGAAACTTGGACACAATTTTCTGTTTGAAAATTTCCGTCTGGTTTTACTCGATCACGTTGAAGTGAGAGTTGTCTGCGGTGGTGTAAGCATTCTTACAGCAGACAGCAAAAGAAAAGGAAAACAAGACTGAGATGGAGACTATGACTGTTTCGTCTTCCTTGAGTCTTAAATCCGCCATGGGAAACTGCTGGACTGTGACAGTAGGCTTATAACAGCCAGTGTGTCGATAAATCCCAAACGCATTTATTTCCTGCAAGACGAGCAAAGCAAACCTCGCTGAATGTGTCCCCTGCAGAACAAAAATGCAGAGTTACTTTTTTTTTTATATCCTCTTATTTCAGTCATTATTTCCATAAAAATAGGTTTATGCATCATAAACCCTTTAATCCAACTTGGTGCCTCGAAGACAAGCCAAATATATTCATAAAAATGTTTTTAGAAGTAGCACTTGAAAAATAATGTACAGAAATAACTAATGTGTTAAATCAAATAAAAAATGTAATCAGATAAAGATGGAATAAAAATAAAGAAAATCTAGTGAAAAAAAAAATTTCCACAGGGTTTAAAAATCAATGAAGAGGTCTATCTGACCTTCACTGACTTTGTTAAGAAAAGGGAAGCTGAACAAATGAGATTAAACAAAAGAGTAAAAGATTGTTATGAATTCTATTTTTATTCAACACACATGCTGTGGCTAATTTTTCAGAAGTGCTGACAAAAATTACCAAAGGAGTACCAGGACGTACGGATATAAGAATTCAGCCTTGTTGAAATAAAAGCACGTGCCTCAGGATCCTCCCGGGTGAGCTAAATGATGCAGGCGGGGTAGAGAAGCCTAGGCTTCCCATCTGAGGTTGTTGCCTTCGTTACTTCGCCCGGGAAAAGCGTAAGACAACGAAATAAAATTGCACAACAAATTTTAGTGAACTGAGAAAGACTTTAGTAAAATATGTTAGGAGACAACCAATATTATATTTGACAAATATTTACATTGTGCATCTTTCTTGTTACAAGAAATGCTTACACGATATTCTATATTTATCTTGTTGCTAGAAAAGCATTTCCATTTTCTTGGACTGGCATCTGACATTTGGAAAATGAGAGCCAAGTAAAACGGTATCACAACACTTAGTAGAAAAGTGCTTGCATTTGAAAAAGGTGAAACACTGACCAGTAGTAAAGCATTTCCACACAGAAAAGTCGGATTCTTTGATGAGTACAAGGATGAAACGAAGTAATAAGAAACTCAACTACCAGATTATGAGGTGTCTTCATAGGACTGCTCAAGTTTTCACTTTAGAGTTGATAGCCTGACTCTGGCATGAAAGGTGTTTGTTAGGCAAAGTGGCTTCACCTTGCAATGGATAAGACTCTCAAATATATTTTCACCAGATCATAGGTCTAGAAAGATGGACCATAATGGGCTACCATACAACTGTTTTTGAAAGATCTGTTTCAACCAACCAAAGTCAAGGACAAAAGTCCTTTTCAAGTGCAAATTCCTGCCTGAGACCTTATTTATGAGGTTCTGAACCTTATCCCTTTCTGGAGATGTGTGTTTATTTGTTGGCAACACATTCTTCCTTATCATGTAAGTATGCGCTTCAGTTTACTGAAAGAAAGACGTATGACTAGACATTGCGTTCAGTTTCCGAAACATCGCAATTGATAAGCAAATGACTATCTTCTGAAAAAAAGGGCAAAAAGCAATAAAACACTTATGGTCTATTAACATTTTTTTTTCTAAATGGCAAATAGGATTGTAATTCAAGGTTATTTGAACTACCATACATTTACACATAATTTGAAGTACGAACATAGAAACCAATTAAATGCCAAATAATGTCTCTAAAATTAATTTTTTTAATTATTTATTTAATTGTGATAATATTTCTTATTTTTTTGTGTTCATTAGTTTAAACAAAATGGTAAAGAAATGTAGTCAAAAAATAATTTAGATCTTCCAAAGCTTAGTATTGATTTCACTTTATTTTTCACCTCACTATGAAAGTCAAAGAAAAAATAGCCTTTAGAAAGATTTTATGGCTGCTGTGATGAAAAAAAACCCACACTGCATGACACTGCCATTGTTTGTTTGCTGTTGGGATTGTAGTAATGAAGAGAGACTCAATACTTAGGCTCCTGTTGATAATCCGTCTCTAAGAATTTGTCATTCTGTTACACGTTGGCAAATTGATGGTGGCCTGTCAATACCGACCTGTTCTCAAAAAGGACCACGCCAATTGTTTCTTCACATGGACAAAAGAGATAAACTTGTGTCCCTGAAAAGATTTTTGGGTTAGGGTGTAAGAGCTACACAAAGTGGCTTTCAACAGTCAAAGTGAGGAAGTCACCCAAACACTGATTCCAAACTTCTTCGATACTTCTGGACATTTTGTTGTGGCTCTACCCCCAAATCTATGCCCCGACATAAACTAGTCTTTGAGTAATTCTCTTCTGTCTGCGGCTCGATTTTCTGTCTGACACACACATAAACTTAAAGACCTTCCCCAGACACTCTTGTACTCTCTTAATTGTCTCCAATTTTTTTCAATTAGACGCTACTGTACTCCATTTAAGTTTATAAAAGGCTCATAATGACTACTGATTGAAGTGGGATGGCCCTGAGCTTTACTTCCTCTGCCAACCGCAAAGGTCTGCAAACTTTTGTCAATGAAGGAGTTGTGTTCTTTATCTTTTTAAAACTTTGTCCCTGTCACATAAGTTACCGGGGGAAAATAAAGTTATTCCAACGTCAAAGTGGCAACAAGTTCGAGGTGTTTCTTGATTTTAGTTGGAAATCAGGACTCCAGCCCCACTTAAAACCAGGTTTTGGACAGTTGTTTCCCAAAAGTAACGATAATCACAAACTTTTTATGAACAAACAAGTTCACTTTAGAGAACAAACTATAGTTAATTAGTCTTCTCTGATACTCAGAACTCCACTCAATTTTAATTGTTAACTTCTATTGAGTCACCAAAAGGCTTTTTGTTCGGATTTACATTGATATGTAAGCATCACACGGGAGCAAATTGAGAAGAATTTCCATTTCTATGCATTCCTTTTGGTGCATCAACGTGCTGATTCACAGCTTGTAAGTGTTGTTGACCCGCCTGCATTGAAACTATGTTCTTTTTTATCTCGCTTCAATCTTTTTCACTTCCTACCATACACAATGCATCTTTAATGACTCATTTCTTTGAATTAAACAAAAAGTAATTTAATTCATTTTATTTTGACTCACTTTCTTCTCTTTTTAAAAGTAGGATAAAATGCATGGTGATATTTCTCAGACAGTCATGAAACTATTCAAAGTTTGTGTGTTTTGGATTATTTGGCAACTGACTTTGAGATTGAATGAAATTAAAAGTTTTCTTTATTTCATTGATATGAGGTTGCACTGTGACCGAAATAAATAAATAAATAAATAAATAAAAAATAAATAAAAAAGCTGTTGATATTATTTCCCAAAATTCCGTTCCGTTCCGTCATCTTCCGCTTGTTCCGGGGTCGGGGGCAACAGCCTCAAACGGGTAGTCCAGGCCTCTCTCTCCCCGGCTGCATCCTCTAGCTCACCTGGAAGGATCCCAAGTCGTTCCCCGGCCAGCTGTGAGACATTATCTCCGGCGGGTCCGGGGTCTGCCCCTTGGTCTCCTCCCAGTGGAACGTGCCCGAAACACCTCGCCCACGAGGCGCTCGGGGGGCATCCTGACCAGATGCCCGAACCACCCCATCTGGCTCCTCTCGACCTGGAAAAAGAAGCGGCTCGACACCGAGCTCCTCCCAGATGGCAGAGCTCCTCACCCGATCTCTGAGTGAGTGCCCAGCCACCCAAAATTCTATCAGTCAATTTTTGACACTTTGTCTGGAGGCCAAAGAGTGTAGTTTTCTACAATTGACACCAATTTTGTGCAAAGTGCTATTTGTTTGGAGAATATTTTACATATAAAGCGATTGTAGACATTAAGCAAGAGACAACACTGATTTTTTTTTAACCGTTTTAGCGGTATTATTCCACATGGACGCTTTCCAGTTAGATGCTATAGAAAATATCCCACATAGATGGTTCCCAGATGGACGCTTCTCATTTAGATGCTATGGAAAATCCTAGCGCTAATTAAGGGTATGGCTTCCTATTTGAAGAGGGAGATAATCTCTTTTAACTAAAAAGCATGTGTGCTAATTAAGGGTAAGAATGTGTGCTTGAAAGGTGTTGCTGAAAAGAATGTTCCTATTCATTTCCTATACAATTGATAACATATAAAAAATGTTTGTAAAATTATATACAGATTAGCATACATTGCTCATTTGAATTGAAAATGGCAAACTAGGTGCTGTACTGCATCCAGAAATTCCTCAGTTGTGATGTCTCCTTCCCTGTATTCTGTACGGAGACTGTCCAGACGATTATCAATGTTGCGGGAGTGGAGCAACAATTTTTCTACTTTTAGTTATAAAAATGATATATCTGTGAAAGAGTAAAATATTTAGAGTAAATAAGGTCATAAGCTGGTAATAACTTAAAATTAAAATAATACCTAAGTAACAATATATTATCAACCAAATTCTTCTTCTTCTTTAGGCATTTCCCTTTAGGGGTCGCCACAGCAAGTCAGTTTCTTCCATCTAATCCTATCTGCTGCATCCTCTTTGGTCACACTAACTATCTTCATGTCCTCCTTCACTGCGTCCAGGAACCTCATCTTTGGCCTTCCTCTCTCTCTCTTCTGTACATGCCCAAACCATCTCAGTCTTGAGAGATGGTTTGGGCATGTACATGGTATTTAGGAAACCATGTACATGCCCCATGGTTGTACATGGGCATGTCTTGCCTCTCAGTCTCGAGAGGCAAGACTGAGATGGTTGCCTGAGATGGTTTCTGAGGCAACCATCTCAGTCTTGACTCTCGAACTTTATCCCCAAAACCTCTAACATGTGCTGTTCTCCGGATGTACTCATTTCTAATCATGTCCATCCTGGTCACTCCCAGAGAGATCCTCAGCATCTTCATCTCTGCTACCTCCATCTCTACTTCCTGTCTTTTACTCAGTGCTACTGTTTCTAGACCAAACGGCATGGCGGGTCTCACCACGGTTTTGTACACTTTCCCTTTCATTCTAGCTGAAACTCTTCTGTCGCACATCACACCTGATACTTTCCTCCACCCGTTCCAGCCTGCCTGCACACGCTTCTTCACCTCTTTTCCACACTCTGCATTGCTCTGGACTGTTGATCCTAGATACTTAAAATAGAGGAGCTAAATTCAACAATTTTCCAAAAATTCCGGTAGATTTTTGCATTTCAAATATAATCATTATATAAACAAATATATATACAATTATTTTATACAAAATATTGTAAAAATATGTGATTAAATTTACATTATAATATCAAAAGCGTCTAGCTGGGAAATGTCCATCTGGGAAGCGTCTATGTGGGAAGCTTCTAAATGGGAAGCGTCCATGTGGGATGAAACCGTTTTAGCGTGGTCTGCTCAAATTCCTTTGACAAAAGTGAGGCATTAATTCCCAGACAGCTGGTTTTTACTGGATATTTTCTCCATTTCAGACTATTTTCTATAAGCCCTATACTGTAGATGGACATGTATGAAAATCCCAGTAGATGTGACCAGCATATCTCACACACCCACACTATGTCTACAGTCCGGAAGTCAGTTTTCCTCAGTTTGGACTTCAGTAAGACAATTTGGAAAACTTTTCTTTAAAAAAAACTCTTGGCAGGTGAGTTTTCTTTTAATGCACAGGACTCCATTAAAGCTATCCACACAAAAAAGATTACATCAACAAGCATAGATATTGGAAACAGTAGGAAACTGATCCGGGAATAAAATTCTTTCCCGGTAGGAGATAACTAATCCATTAATCCTAAACATCACATAGACACACACACAAACACACAACATCCAGTCAAGGACAAGGAAAAGAAAGCGATGCGGTTGACCATTGTTTTATGTGCCACATCCGTTTCCCTGGCGCCCCGAAAAAACACACAGACACACACCAAAGATGCTGTTGACCATGGTGTCTCCCCGCGGGTCCATTACTCTCCCATGCAGATGATACCATCTCTACTCGGCATGCGGGAAAGGATAGAAAGACGGAAGGAGGGAGGGAGTTTTACTACCCTGTTGGAGACTGTCTGAGAAGGAATTATCTTGGAAGCGAGGAGCCATGAATGAGAGGAAGAGGGTGATGGATGAAGAAAGTAAAAACACACAGACACTTTTAACACACATACACACAACGGCAGACAGAAACATAGGTACGCTTTCCCATGTGATTTTTCTAAACTCACGGGGCAAAATTTCCTTAATAATTTCTAAATAGGGCCTCACTGCCCGGGGATCTATTTAATTGCCACACACCGGCTGCTGATGCTAATGTGTACTGACAAAAAGGGAGCAAGAGGCAGGAATAGAAGGGGAGATGAGCTAGTCAGACTTGTTTTAAAGTAGAACTTTGACTTAGCAAGGGCATGAGTAGCTGTCAGTCAGTGGCCAGCATGACGCAGACGTTTATTAAGGATGTTTGAGGACATGTTCTGTCCCCGTTGTTGCAACTGCATGCAGTTTCCTGGCTTGTTAGTCGGTTCTATAGATGGAACAAAAAGGTCATTTTTACACTGTGGATATTTTTACTTATTTTGTCTTTGAATAAATGATGGAACAGCATTCTAAAACTGTTGATAGCATCTTGTTTGTCAGCCCAAAGTATTTTCCTTTAATCTAATATGGGTTAGAGAGATACTTAAACTCCTCCACTTGGGGCAGGACCCTGTCCCTGACCCGCAGGGGGCATTCCACCCTTTTCCGGGTGAGGACCATGGTCTCGGATTTGGAGGCGCTAATTCCCATCCCGGCCGCTTCACACTCTGCAGCAAATCGATCCAGTGGATCGGTGTCGAGCCGCTCCTCCTCCAGGTCGCGAGGAGCCAGATGGGGTGGTTCGGGCATCTGGTCAAGATGCCCCCCGAGCGCCTCGCAGGCGAGGTGTTTCGGGCACGTAACACCTCGCCTCTTGGAGGAGACCAAGGGGCAGAACCCGGACCCGCTGGAGAGACTATGTCTCACGGCTGGCCGGGGAACGACTTGGGATCCTTCTGGGTGAGCTGGAGGATGGAGCCGGGGAGAGAGAGGCCTGGGCTACCCGTTTGAGGCTGTTGCCCCCGCGACCCGACCCCGGAACAAGCGGAAGATGAGGGAACGGAACAGGTTAGAAATAGGTTTTCTCACCTATTTGAGAGCAAAATGAGTTGTATAAAATTTTACAAGTGCCATTTCTGTTGTAAGCCCGAAACAGCTCAAGAGCTTACAGATAAATGTTAGCAAAATTCAACACTGATGCATGTAATGAGTCAATTCAATTAAAATAAAATAGTCAAGGATCACAACCGTGTCTTCTCAAAGAGCTTTAATAAAATATAAAAATAATCCAACATGACAGAGTGAACCCAATGACCAATTCAGATAGGCATTGGACAAGCACTCAAAGGGCTGCACTTGCGTCAAACTAGCTGAAAACAGCAAACTACTTGGTTAATCTAGTGAGCCACAGTGAACAAGAAAATTATTTAAAACCATTATATCACAGGAACAGTGCATGTTAGAGCTTTTGGAGATAAAGTCAGAGAGGCAAGACTGAGATGGTTTGGACATGTTCAGAGGAGAGAGTAGAATACATCGTCAGAAGGTTGTTGGGTTTGGAACCACCAGGAAAGAGGTCTAGAGGAAGACCAAAGAGGAGGTTCATGGATACAGTGATGGAAGACATGAAGATAATTGGTGTGACCAAAGAAGATGCAGCAGATTGGGTTAGATGGAAGAAACTGACTTGCTGCGGAGCCCCTTGAAGGGAAATTCCGAAAGAAGAAGAAGGGCACCTGCGCTTGAAGACTGAAATTTGATAGGTCTGTGTATTTTACCGCCATTTAATTTCCGTTTTGAGATCGGAATTCCAAATTCAGGAAACAAGTCGTTTCCTAAATACCATGTGCAAACGGCAAACAGGGGGAGAGGTGGCTCATTGGTTAGAGCGTTCGCCCGCGAACCGGAAGTCAACCGGAAGTTTGCAGGTTCGATTCCCACTGAGTGCACGTCTAGGGTCTTTGGAGAAGACACCAAACCCCCTGTTTCTACCACCATTGGTGCTGTCATAGGTGGCAGCCTGCTGCGGTAAAATGCAGCACATAAATTTCCTGGTGAGGGATTAATAAAGTATTTAAAAAAAAATTGGATAAAACTTGTTTTTTGTTTTCTATCTTCTTAGTTTGAAACTAAAAGGCACAAACATATTTTTTTTAAACTTTGGAACATTTTCCCTATGAGTGTATGGAACGATACAGCTTTCCATACATCTAACGAGTGTTACACCACAGCAGGATCAATGTCGGCAATGATACCTGAAAGTCACATTATACAATTAATGAAAGCTCTTCTGTTAGAAAAAAAAAGATGGAATACTCTTTCATTTGCACAGACATGTTTTTAAAGGAACTGGCTTACATCCTATTTTGGTCACTAAGACACCATTGTTTTCTCCCCGTGGATAACAGCAACCTTTGATCTTTTTGTTATCTGCTCAGGAATCAGTTAGTATCGGGTTTAACGACAGCTAATCAAAGTGATCCAACTAAAGGCAACTTTAAGCCGGCTTCCTCTGAGTCCAATTATTTTTTCACAGGATGAGGGAACAGAGATTAAAAATAAAAAAATAATTATAATTAAATAATTAATGCACCTCACTCCGACAGAGCTCTATTTTTTTTTTATTGTACTAGCTTATAATGGCAAATAAATTGCTAAGTGCAAAGCTGGTAGTATAAGTATGAGCTCTCCATGATAGTTCCCCTGACAACCAGCATCTTCTTTTCTATCTCTTATGTAGATATATTCCACTCTGGAGCGGCTATGCATATGAATAATGTCATGTTGTCCACATTCCACACTTTATGTGGCACTAACTAAAATGTAGCAAAGCCTCGTACTGCTGAATTTGCAGAGGAAGTCAACAGGAATGCAGTTTTGGGAAAGCAAAAGAAGCTAAAATGATGTTGACAGCAAAGTGTGGAACGCAATGTGAAATAAAAATGTGAACGAAGAGAAATTGCAGTTTTAGGAAGAAATTTTAAAGTATTTAAACAAAACAGCCAATGACTGAAATGAAATCAAAGATATCCAAACAAACTATTTTGAAATATTTTGATACATTCTTTTGTGGAATTGAAAATGTATTTAATTCGCTCAAATATCCAATTTATTCACTCTGAATTTTAATTCTTATCGCAGTTCATGCTTCGGTGCGGCATCAGCAATCACTAGGACGCTGCATCGGTCTGTCGTGGTAAAGAGAGAGCTGAGCCGAAAAGCAAAGCTCTTGATTTACATGTCGATCTACGTTCTCACCCTCACCTGCGGTCACCAGCTGTGGGTGGTAACTGAAAGAATAAGATTGCGGATACAACCGGCCGAAATGAACTTCCTCCGCAGGGTGGTTGGGCTCTCACTCAGGGATCAGGGTAAGGAGCTCTACCATCCGGGAGGAGCTCAGTGTCGAGCCGCTCCTCCTCCAGGTCGAGAGGAGCCAGATGGGGTGGTTCAAACATCTAGTCAAAATGCCGCCCGAGCGACTCGCGGTCGAGGTGTTTTGGGCATGTGCTATCAGGAGGAGACCAAGGGGCTGGAGAGACTATGTCTCACAGCTGGCCGGGGAACGACTTGGGATCCTTCCGGGTGAGCTGGAGGATGCAGCAGGGGTGATAGAAGCCTGGGCTTCCCGTCTGAGGCTGTTGCCCCCGCAACCTGGCCCTGGAACAAGCAGAAGATGACGGAACGGAAAGTTCATACTTGTTCTAAGCACTTCGTGCAACTTAATGTTTGAAAAGTAATTTACAAATTTAAAAGATTTTGATTTATGACGCTGCAGTTCTCTGAAAGTTTACAAATGCACACCATTTTTCCCCGATTCATGTAAGACAGTATTTGACACGATTGCCAGAAGTTATAGGGAAGCTTTTTTGTTAGAAAATAGTTTTGACATGACAAGTCTGCTAACACTCTCCTCTTGAAATGAATCGGGAACACAATGGAGCAAACTACCTGTTCCTGACAAATGGTCTACAATGTTTGCATACTTGAAATAGTTTGACAAGATTTATGTGGGCAAGATTTGGGGAAGCTCCCCTTGTTGTATTAGGATAAATAGCCTTGTCTGTCATGTAAGAGTGCGTCTGGCAAACAGATTCTCCTCACGTTGAGCCAGATGAACACAAATGAGGTCCCTAGAGGAGACATTTCTGGGGAAGAGTGCCCTTGTAACACTGATTATGAAGGACATCGTAAGGGCAACGAGAAGGTGTAGCTGTGCGGAATGGCTTTATCACGCATTGAGCAGGAGCATGGGACGCATGGTCCTGCATGTTGCTCAACGGTAATATCCTGTGCTGTAGCGTTGAAATGTACACTATCTTCATACTGTGATGTGAAAAATGAATTTCCATAATGACAGGCAATCTGTCATACCCCTTCGCTGCTTGTCATCAAAAACTTGCATCTGTCTGTCTCGGCATGTCTCTCCTGGTGACAATACCATCAGCTCACTTCTGGAAATGGATGGATGCTGCACCTATAGCACTTACAGAAGGACATTAGATAACCATTGGTTGTCAACCACGGAAACACCTATGTCACCTCACATGTGACAGGTTCCGTGCACATTAAATCACTGTACTGTACCGAGAGGTAATTATATTGCTGCGGTAAATCTTCCCTATAGCTCGGAAAGTTAGATCCAGCTTGCACAGTAGGGTCAGAAAAGCACCCATGATGTGCATGCTCACGGAGGAGCAGAAACCCATAAAGAGCAATCGCTGTGGGCTCAGGTGGCTGCTTGCTCACCACATGGGTCACAGCATTAGTCTTCCCTTGCATGATTGAATCATTAGTACAGCACATGCACTCACAGCCTATCCTGCTATGAAACTTGTATTTTATTCTCATAGTTGAACATGAGTGAACTCCCCAAAATGAACTACATAGAAGTTCTAATTGAGTGTGTTTAGTGTGAAAACATAATACTCAGAAACACGCAAACAAATAGTTGCCACAGAATTTAAAAATTTACTAAACAACATTGAGACCATTTCCGAAAAAACCCCACATACGAGTTAATTCACATGAAACGTAACTTTAGACCTCTTCAGTTCAATTCAATTTTATTTGTATAGCCCAAAATCACAGAATTTTCTGTCTCAATGGGCTTCACAAGGAAAAGAGGAACGTATTAACACAGATACACAGCAAGAAAAATAACTAACAAAGGCTAACTAAACAAGACTAGACTCTCCTTCTCGGTGAGGAAAAACTCCTAAAAACCCATCAGTGGGGAAAAAAATAAGAAAGCTCGTGGGGATCCACACGACAGAGAGATCCCTCCCCCGGGATGAGCAACCAATGTGTAAAAAATTATTGTTTAAATACTAGCTTATTCTACTCTACAGCTAAATATCTGAAGAAGTCAATAGATGTTCTTCATCTTGATGGAAATATGGGGACTCCTTAGTCCGGCGACTTCTAGTCAGTGACTAAAACGTGTTCAGACAACCAATCATTTCATTTCATCTTCTGAACCGCTTATTTACCCTGACAGGGTCGCGGGGGGTGCCGGAAGATTTCCCGGTTGATTCAAGGCGAGAGGTAAGGTACACCCTAAACAGGTTGCCATCCTGTTGCGAGACGACACACACAAACTCATTACAAGGGACAATTTTGTAGCGGCTAATTAAACTAACAGCATTTTCTAGTTAAACTAACATTCATGTCTTTGGAGGAAACCATAGCACCCGAAGGAAACCCACATGTACACAGGAGAAAACATGCAAGCTTCACACAGAAAGACCAGCATTCCAAACTTTGTCCCCAGTTGGGATTTGAACTCCAACTTTCTTGCTCTGAGGCCACTGTGCTAACCACTGCACAACTGTGCAACCACAACCAATCAGATTATTAGTAATTTCAAAATGATCTAAAGGATCAAGCCATTGTTTTTTTTTTTTCAATCTAGAACATCGTATTTAGATGAAACGAATTTGTCTCTCTGATTTCTCTACATGCTTTCAGTTGATTGAGCAAGCAGCGCCACTACTAGAGATCCACTGTGCTTAGCGCCTTGCAAGCGTTAGGATCCACGTAACGTGTTTGGATCCTTGTGCTTAAATTGTGCCATGCAAAAGGCGAACTTATTTTGATTGCAAAGATAGAACCTTCTTTTATCAGCACAACTGTCTTCATTTAAGGATTTAAAATATTTTCTACACTAACTAGTACACAGTAAGGGTCTTTGTTGATTAAGTATTGCGAAAAAGATAAAACTTAGTCAACAAAGTTAGACTTTTTCAAAATTTTTATAAGTTACAAGCTGTGGAATGAAGTACTTGCAATAGTACAAAAAAAATCATGTTTTTCTAAAATCCAGTGTTTGCCTCTTCATACTTGGTTCCAAGCAAATTGCTGACTTGGTGTCACTGTTAGAGAGATTAAGGGTACATATGGGAAGAAGCGAGGTGCATTAAAACTCTTCTAAACTGAAGCAATAACAGAATATGTGGTGTGTTCATTTAAATTGCTTACTGTAGGTATCCAAACTCTGGAATCCATTAAATTCTTTGTTTTATTTTTGTGAATCTTTGCTCAACTTTAAACTTCTACTGTCATCAATTGTTTGTTTCGGAGTCTTTCGAACCAGCCTCTCCCTGACATTGCAGTCAGTTAGGTAAGAGATCTAATGTCTGACTCCAACCAAAATATTCCGCTTTGTTGCTTTTGAGAAAAAAAGAAAAAACTCTGGGTTGCCTTTGCAGTATGCTTTTAGCTCATTGTTCATCCAAACTCTGATGTGACAATCAATCAGCCTCGCCGAATGCGAGCAGAAAGCAAATTACTATTCAGATTTCATCTGGCTTCCTCTGTCTGCTGTCACATCATCAATAAGCAGAAGTGACTCATAGCCGTTGGAAGCCATGCATCCCCATGTCATCTAACTGCCTTCAACATGGTTTATAGAAGTTATAGTGTGCTTTAGCTAAAAGCTACTCCTTGTTTTTGCAATAATTTCTTCTGTCTATCATTCTGGTACACAATGTTCTTGATTTTGTATGACTAAAAAATGCCGTACTGGATGTTTATGAAGTCTTATAAAGAGGAAAGTTGCTGGTTTTTACTGGATGGGAAATCAAACATTATTTGCCTTCATAAATTTGGGTCTTTGCAATAGACAGGGATGCCCAATCTTTTTTGTCCCAAGTACTACTTTTCAAGAAGCAGACCTCTCGAGATATACCAGGGCTCGCGGCAACATTGCAAACCGTTCCGTTTCGTCATCTTCCGCTTGTTCTGGGGTTGGGTCGCGGGGGCAACAGCCTCAAACGGGCAGCCCAGGCTTCTCTCTCCCCGGCTGCATCCTCCAGCTCACCCGGAAGAATCCCAAGTCGTTCCCCGGCCAGCTGTGAGACATAGTCTCCCCAGCGGGTCCGGGGTCTGCCCCTTGGTCTCCTCCCAGTGGGACGTGCCCGAAACACCTCGCCCGCGAGGCGCTCGGGGGGCATCCTGACCAGATGCCCAAACCACCACATCTGGCTCCTCTCGACCTGGAGGAGGAGCGGCTCGACACCGAGCTCCTCCCAGATGGCAGAGCTCCTCACATTGCAAACCATCACAGATTTTTCCAGCCTGTTTTAAAACTAATATCAGTCCTGAGTAGTTCCTCCAGATCCACAGCCATTTAGAACATTTATTTAGAAAAACTACAGCTGATTGGATTGTCACATGACGTCATCAACCTGGAAGTACGCATTCACCCCCTCAGATCCCCAGCTGAGTAGAAACTCTGGGTGAAATGCAGGCATCAAATCGAGATTGTTTGAAAATAAATTATTTAGAATTGTTTAAGGATCTTCTCCACCAGTCATCTGTATCTTGACTGTATCTTGAAGATCGAAAATACTGCTTGATAGTTTCATCCTGATTCTGGCTGACTTCTGGGTTTTAGTCACGTAGGTGAAAGCGCGCTATAACGCAAGAAAGGCACTTATTGTCGCTAGTCGCTTTTCTGAGCAACTGAATGGTCGTTAAATTGGCAACACTGACTTGCTGTCATTAAAAAAAAAGAAGTCATAAAATGTTTTGTTTCTTTTTTTTTTTCAACAAGTCTCGCGGTCGACTAGGGATCAGTCCGCGATCTACCGGTAGACCACGGTCGACCGGTTGGGCACCCCTGCTCTAACACATGCTTCATGAACAGTGATTTTTTTTTTCTTACAAAAATAATGGTTTTCCAGCATTTTAAAAATAAAAACCATTCTTTGCTTAATTTTCCTGGCATTTTCTTTTTCCAGTTTTATCAATTAATGCCTTTTAATCAACTAATTTTTATCGAGAGTCTGTTTGAGGATGCATATTTGTACCACCAAAGATTCCAGATTACAATTACAAAAAAAATGCAACTTGACAATGAAGGCATTAAGAGAAACCGTACAAAGCCCATTAAATACACTTCAAAGCCAATCTCCAAATTACGTTCCAACTACTAGAAAATGGTTTGATTTTTCACACGTTTCTCTTGCCCACCTATTCAACTACCCTTTGAACCCTTCCTATCAATGCAATTGGGCTACATCCCGATGAGTTCAAACACACATGAACTAAATACCATTTTTCAACTGAGCAAAAGTAAAAAGACGTGCAAAAGCATGGTAAACAGAGTGAAAAAAGAATGTCGAAAAAATACATAGGGAAAAAAAAAAATCTGGTATTAAAATAACACATAACAAAAGAATAACAAAGACTTGGTTTTGTCATACCACAGGGTTACTCGGAGAGCATTCGGTTGAAGATGGTGACTTTATTGTGTGTGTTTACAGAAATATCTACAGGGCATGTTGGTCTGTGACGGTGGCTATATAACTACAGTAGAAGCTCTGCTCTTTTTGTAAACATCTTTGCTTTTGCAGAAAGGAGCGTATAAAGTAAAGGTACATGTTTGGGCACTCATTTTTTTTGACACAAAGACAAGTCTTCTTTTTAGAATTCTAATGTTTTTAATGCTAATTAGCAAACAGAAGTGCCAACTGAAAAAAAAAAAACAAAACTATAAATTTACTCTTCTCATAACGTCTTCGAACTAGTTGCCATGGAAATAACTATTTGCAAAAGTCGACTTACATCCCACGGTGCTATGAAAAAGAATTTTCAAACCCACAAACTAGCATTCAGTCCTCACATGATTGCTTCATTTGAATCCTGTGATGTGTTTGTTCAAACAAATTCCGCAATTTTGTCACATACTAACCGTCATGTTTGAAAAACAACAAAAACTCATGTTTTTATAAGAGATAACACAATGAGAAAGATGTTTACTCAAAATTGTGTGATTTAAGATTGCCGCTGAGGTGTACTCAAATCATCACACGTGGAAGTTCAAGTAGATGCGCACACTCGCACACCTGCATCATAAATGCATGCCTTCCGTGATTGTGTCACAACATCGCTGGCACAGGTGCTCCATGGGAAGCCCGTCTATTTTCTGCAGTTAATCGATCATATAAAGTCACTGGAGCCTGACCGGGACTCAGTGGGCCAGAGAGTGATGTAGACTGGATTTTTGTGTGAGTCTATGCACGTATATGTGTGTGTGTGTGTGTGTGTGGTAAGATACGACTGTATTTCATTATCATTGAATTGCTCCACGACTGCTCTAGAGCTGCAAAAGCCTTCAGAGACACGTTGTAGCTCTAAGGTTATTTGTCATCCTCTCACTCACACACATCATACACACTTACGTACACATACACATCCAAACGCTGCTGGCTCAAATAGCGGGTGTGAATGGTGAGGTCTCTTGAGGTTAGCTAATTTAGCCCGCTGGTGCTTTAACCACATCTCCCTCGCTTCATCTCCTCACATGTCGTTGCAGACTTGCACTCATCCAGTGAAATATCTTTCTACTCTGCCTACGCTGCCATTTGCTTCTTAAAATCAAACAACTCTAATTAGATGGAGACAGACTGATGGGCCTAATTCAGAGCCCATCGTAGCCTTCCCACTGTCCTTGAGTTAGTGACATGAATCATTTTCTCAAACTTAACAGCTTCTATAAATATTCGTGTTTGCTTGCTGTTTTACGTAAGTAATGCCTTCAATTTTGGTGTCTAGATACTAGTAATTTGGATTTTTCTTTCATCCGAATGTTTTTAAGGACTAATTTCCGTTTTGTCGTCTTCTGCTTATTTGGCGCCAAGTCGTGGTGGCAACAGCCTCATACGGGAAGCCCAGGCTTCTCTCACCCCAGCTGCATTATCCTGCACACCCGGAAGGATCCCAAGTCGTTCCCCAGCCAGCTGTGAGACATAGTCTCTCCAGCGGGTCCAGGGTCTACCTCTTGGTCTCCTCCTTGTGGGACGTGCCCAAAACACCTCACCAGCGAGGCGACCACCAGGACTAATTTTAATTTTAAAAATCCTTTGAAATGTTTGAATCATTTTAAACCAGTGAGATGTGCTTAAATCTCGCTGAGAACATGTAGTCCCTAATAAGTTAAAAGAAATTTAGACTTCTTGAATCAAGACTTTTACGTTGAAAAAAAAAAAAAAGTAAATAGTAACCAAATCCAAGCCAGACGCCTCACAGGTGAGGTTTTTCGGATACATAATGTATCACTGAGAGAAGACCCAGCGGTACATCCAGGACAAACTGGAGGATCTATGTATAGCAGCTGGCCTGAAAACAGCTCAAGATCCTCATGGCGGACCTGGATAAATCCACCTGTATTGAATGAAGTTTTGGCTTCTCTGGTAAGGTTGTGGCTCCTGCGACCCGTTACTGAACAAGCAGCAAGAATGTGGAGACTTTGAGGTCTTTGTAAAAATCAAAATGTCAACCTTACAAAAATATCGAGTTAGTCAACTGGAGTTCAGCGTCTTCTTTTTTTTGCACCTAACCATTTAAAACTACCATAATCAATAATAAAATTAAAACGTTGATTTTTTCAAGAGTTGGACGGTGTGGTTTGCACAGTGTTCTCACAGCAAGAATGTTAGGTTGATTGGCCACTATGAAAATTGCCCCTAGCAATGAGTGTGCATGTGGATGGTTGTGTGTGTATGGCCCCACAACAGACTGGTGGCCTGTTTAGGGTGTATGCCACCTCTTGCTTGAAAGCACCCGGGATAGGCTCCGGCACCTACTGCAACCCGTTAGAGATAAGTGGTTCCGAAGAAGAAACAAAGTTGAATACACAGTTTAATGGCCCACAGAACCTCAAGGAGGAGACCAAGAGGCAGATCCCGGACTCGCTGGAGAGGCTATGTCAAACAGCTAGCCGGGGAACGACTTGGAATACTTTCGGGTGAGCAGGAGGATGCAGCCGGGGTGAGAGAAGCCTGGGCTTCCCGTCTGAGGCTGTTGGCCTCGCGACTCGGCCCCGGATGAGCGGAACACAACGGAACAGAAAGAACCTCAAGTACTATTGACTAATATAAAGAATACTATTTTCTGTTGGTTTTATTTTTATGCAAGTTTCTCAAAGTATACTTGTTGTTGTTGTTGAATACATTTGAGGACCTGATTGGCCTTTTCAGGGATTCATATAAAGTTTTTATTTCTGCTCTTTTTCCACATAATTGATGAGTAGAATTTCTCAAAATTAAAGTACAAAAACGCAACCATCGTAATTGAAGGGTTTCTTTTCAATATTTCATCAAACTGAAAAAAGCTGAATTGGAACAAACATCTTTATGTAAAACACTTGTGACCAACTTACTGGATTTAAAGTGTGTTTTATTACCTCGACACAACATTAAATAAAAGCACTGCTAAAGAACTACATGTTACATGAAAATTAGGTGACCTTGATCGCGCAATTCTTTGATTTTTTTTTTTTTTTGCTTCAACAAACATTCCCACAGCACACACACTGCAGCATGTGAATAAATCCACCACCTCAGATGTCTAGAGTCCCCCAAAGCAGCTGAAGAAAAAGCTCCATTTATTGAAGGACATGCTGTATTTTCAGATTTACCTTGATTTACGACATTTATAATGGCATTAACAGGAAGTTGGCTCATGAGCTAAAATCCGACCCATACAAAGTGATTTAAAGAGAAACCAGGAAAGGATATAAATGACAAGGTGTGTTTGTGTATGTGTGTATTTGTGGAGCGGTCTCTTCTGGAGCATAAAGGGGCTCAGTGCTAAGTGAGAGAGTCACAGCCGATGAGTGTGGAATACTAATTCTGTTGCCACAGTCACCCTGAGCAGTCTTACAAAAAACACACACAGTCTTGCTTCATTCTCTTCAGGAAAAATCTCCACAGCGACTGTTTTCCACAGCACGCAATTACTCTTTGTCACAAGCAATGGCATGTGCGCGAGTGTGGATTTTTCATTGTGTCTGCATGCGTTTGTATTGAGTTAAGGGTTATCAAAACACCTGTATGTACCATATACCCGTACAGCAAGAAAATAAACTCCTCTCACCCGCACTGCTGAAGAGACACATATAAAAATACCCACAATCCTCTCTGTTCTAATTACCAAAGAAGCAGATAGTATTCCATGAGGAAAAGATGAGCTGACTAGATGTGTGTGAAGCCAGTGTATGAAAGAATTCGCAGGCTTCTGGCCTTTACTCATATGCAAGAGTAGTTTGGCCCCAAGAGTCTGAGCGGATTCTCAGTATACTCTGTATTTCACTCTTTTTATAGCCCCAGTCTGCTTGGTCTCCATCATTCTCATGTATGAATGTTCAACAATCCACACCTTCCGTCTGTGCTAACGAGACTTCCCAAAGAGAGCAGTGTAGGTGCTCTGAGTGTTTGAAGCTGGTACGCCACATAAAGGTGCGAATGTCAAGATACAGTATAAGGGTAGATGTCTTGTCATGGAAGCTTCCGACAGTCAGGTGGCAGAAAGAAAAGGATGGTCACTTCAAGTCAAATTAATTGATTATTTCGGATTTATTCAACAATCTCAGGGTAGAAATTAATTGTTTGCAAATGTAAACTAACCTGAGATTATAATACAAATGAATGCAAGCTCAACATCTTCATAAAGTTCGCTCATCGCTGATTGCTTTCCTGTTGGTGTGCATCACTCACGGCCAAAAATGGCTGAAAGGAAATTGTAAATCTAACACGATGCTGGCTGTCCTTGCTCTCCTACTTCTGTAAATACTGCAAGTGGAGATTAAAACCATGACCTGAAAATGTCATGGTCGCACATGTACTGGAAGGAGTGGACGCTGATGCAGCATCTTTGCTGAGGATCTTATTTTTTGGCTAGGGTTGCTATGCATTGATTATGAGTAAGAATTATTCTTTTGTTGCTTGAATTTTTTTTTTCTTTTAAAAATAGCTTGTTCCAAAAATGTTGATTTTTTTTCTTCCTGTTTTTGGTTTAAATTCACATAAACTCATTTTTGCAAATAATTCAGAACTCTTTTGTTTATTGCCCATGTTTTTATGCATTTAATATTTGAATTCCCAGATTTGTACAATAATTTTGCCATTTGAACAAAATGTGACCAACAGTCCTAGAAAAGGCAGTGCACTCGCTATCCTTCATGCAATCCAAAGTGGACATTGGTAAAATGGTCAAGTGAGAAGCATCACACTTCTATTCTCTACCAAGACAAATAATTACCAGAGTTCCAAAAAACCAAGATAATCGGAACGAACTTTGTTGACTTTTTGCCACCTCAAAAATATGAACAGATGACTCTGTTCTTATGAAATAGAAAACCAGCTTCATTTCTGATTTCATTGAGTTTATGTTTTGTACTGACCTTTAAGTTCCACATTTATTCATTGAACATTTCGTCTAAATTAAAATCCACATCACTGACTCTTCAAGACTAGGTCAAACCAGTGGGTAAAAACTATTTTGAGAAAAGTAATTATTAAAAACAAACAATAGAAAAACAGTTCTAACAGATTTTTTAAATAAGACTTTGTTTTCTTTGCAAAGAAATTGATCTGATTTGATCCGCAATTTTTCCATTAGTTGTTAAAAAATAGCATTTTTTTTAGTCCAAAATCTTATTTTCCACAAAAGCAATGGTTGTCTGTAATTTGAAACACAAATGTAGCCCAACTGAGATGTTAAAAAAGCAGAACAATATATTTTTATTGGAATGAATATGGAAGATGTGGCAAAGTGAAGAACTACATTTGCATTTTTTAGGGCAAATTGTGGCTCCTTTTGAACTAATTCATCACATATTTGACCTTTACACTTGTACGCAGAACCTAAAAGAAAAACAATATTTTGCATAAAAAACAAAAGTGCACGGAATACAAATACCAGCAATGCAAGATGCATTTACTTGAAATAAGCATTTATTCACACATCATTTACCAATGAAACTTTTTTTTTCTTCTTTTAGCTCTACATTCTGATTTGCTTAAATTATAATGTGAATAATTTCTTTTGTGGGTGATGTTAGTAGTGATATTTTAGTTGTAAACAAATACAATGAAATCAGACAAAGTGTACAAAACCGTGGTGAGACCGGCCATGCAGTTTGGTCTAGAGACAGTGGCACTGAGCAAAAGACAGGAAACAGAGATGGAGGTAGCAGAGATGAAGATGCTGAGGATCTAGCTGGGAGTGACCAGGATGGACAGGAGTAGAAATGAGTATACCAGAGGAACAGCACATGTTAGAGGTTTTTGAGATAAAGTCAGAGAGGCCAGACGGAGACGGTTTGGACTTCGGCAGACGGATGCCTGGTGTTTTGTAACCACCAGGAAAGAGGACTAGAGGAAGACCAAAGAGGAGGTTCATGGATGCAGTGAAGCAAAACATAAAGATACGTAGTTGGCGTGCCTGAAGAAGATGCAGCAGATAGGGTTAGATGGAAGAAACTGACTTGCTGTGGCGACCCGTGAAGGGAAATGCCGAAAGAAGAAGAAGACGACTTACTGTAGTTGTAGAAATGTTTCAACAAAGCTGTGAATTTACACACATTTTACAGAAGCTGGTTAATTTAGCAAACATACTGAAGTTGTTACAACAATGAAAAACACTAATGGAGAATTTGGTATTTGATGCAGCTTTAGACAGAATTACTTATTGAGTCATTCCTCATCATAAAATTCAGTCAAATGCACAACAGTAAGTACGTTCGGAAGATTTCACTCACAATCCAGACTTTAGACGTGCAATATAACTTAGATGTTTTGATGAAGACCATTAGGGAATGATGGATGAGCTGATGCAAACACAATGATGTCATTTTCCTACCAATGATTTGCTATATTTTAAGACCTAGTTTGTAGTAATCAATCTTGTCTTTGCAGTCTCACAAAGAAAAATAAACACATTTTTATGCCCTTGTTGGAAGTAAAATTGTCAGTTTAGGTGAATTGAGGATTATTGACCAAAGGAGTAGAAAACACAACGTCATACAAGAAGGTACTTTGTTTTCTGGTTCAAATCACAGCTTTAAACTTTTATATCCCGTGGCTCTCAATCACATCATAAAAAAGAGAGCCGTGGGGCCACCAACATCCATCACAGTGACAGGAGCAGTGCTCTGTTATGAATGCCACATGAATGCAAGCGGTAGAAATGAGCTTTGATAACCAGTGCAAATACTAGATGTAAAACAGATTTTGAAAAAAATATGTTCGCTATCAGCTAAGCTAAACCCTTTTTTTCTGAGCGTATAGATAGTTTTGGGGTGTCTACTTACACATGATGCAAATATGACCATATCACTCTCATCCTCGAATCCCTTCACTGGCTACCCGTTAAATACAGAATTCAGTACAAGGTCTGCCTCCTCATCCATCAGTGCATACACGGCACTGCACCTGTTTATCTTCAATAACTCCTAACCCTCCACACCACTGTCCGAGACCTTCGCTCCTCCTCCTCCTTCTACTGCCTGCACCAACCAAGGACCAAACTCTCCACTATGGGGGACAGGGCCTTCCAGGCAGCTGCTCCACGGCTCTGGAACGCTCTTCCCGAGAGCTTGAGGGCTCCACAAAGCGTTGAGGTTTTTAAGAAAAGACTGAAGACATTTTTCAACAAAGTTTTTAGTGTTGTTTTTTGTGTTGTGGTTTTATTTAATTTTGCTGTTTGTTGTTCCTTTTGGTCATTGTAGCACTTTGAGATCTCCACTGGAGATATAAAGTGCGTTACAAATACATTTTTTATTATTATTATTATTATGAGAAGTTTTTTTTAACTGATTAGTTGATTTACTTGGTTGGGTCAAATATGCAGATCCAACAGAAAACTCTAGCTGAGGGGAGTTGTTGAATTTTGTATTCTTAAAAGTAATGAGTGCAAGGTGATCTTTTTCTGAATTTTAAAACCTTTTACAAGAACTAGTACTTTTTAATGATGCATAGATTTATAGCTTACTATTTGATAAACTCATCTGTGTTTTAAGGTCCAAAATCTTGCAGTGAACATTTTCAGAAGTTTAAGTAAAAAAAACCTTTTGATTTAACAATAAAAACATTGCAAGATTTTGTTTTTCAATGTAAACACCTAAACTTGTTGGTATCACAGAGACATGTGTGATGAGATACATGGGAAAGGAGAAAATGATCCAGTTGCAGATTTGTTTTTCTGAGAAACTGTCTGCAGAAGAAAAATGTGCTTCTCTGTTAAAGCTGATGATTGACAATTGGATCTCATAAACAGACATTTTTATGCAAACATTATGTCTTTCAAACAAACTCAAAACAAGACACGCAGTAACAGAATGAGATAACATGTGCAAGTGCCCGACATGATCGATTACATTCAATTTTAAAGAGTTATTGTATACACTACGAAGAAAACACTAAATAAGCTGAGAATAAATAACCTGAATGATTAACAGACACATGATTATTCAAAACGAGTGTGCCAATAAAAAAAAAATTGTCATATTGTACAGTTGTTCATCTACCCGGCCAATGGAGTTGCTAATTCTAAATGCACGTGGAAATTTATGGTTTTAAATAAAATTGTTACACTCACATTTGTCCCATCAGGACAATTTGATTTCTTTCTGAATAAAAAAAAAAGCCTCTTAATTTCCAATCTTTGCCGATTTTAAATATCTATAAAGAGTCAAACAGATAATTTCGTAAACTGACTTATATTTGTATTTGGCATAGTTTTATGTCAGACGCCCATTCCTGACACAACCTCTGTGGTTATCTGGGCTAATGCCCACTGCACAACCATTTTGATGGTTAGTCTTTAGATATTTCACTGAGGAAAAATACTAAGATATTTTTTTTTCACTAAGTACTTAGGATCAACAGTCCAGAGCAATGGAGAGTGTGGAAAAGAGGTGAAGAAGCGTGTGCAGGCAGGCTGGAATAGGTGGAGAAAAGTATCAGGTGTGATGTGGGATGGAAGAGTTTCAGCTAGAATGAAAGGAAAAGTGTACAAAACCGTGGTGAGACCGGCCATACTGTTTTGTCTAGAGACAGTAGCACTGAGGAAAAGACAGGAAACAGAGATGGAGGTAGCAGAGATGAAGATGCTGAGGATCTTTCTGGGAGTGACCAGGATGGACAGGACCAGAAATGAGTATATCAGGAGAACAGCTCCAAAACAGGTTTTGGAGAAAAAGTCAGAGAGGTCAGACTGAGATGGTTTGGACATGTGCAGAGGAGAAAGAGAGAGTACATCGGAAGAAGGATGCTGGATTTGGAACCACCAGGAAAGAGGACTAGAGGAGAACCAAAGATGAGGTTCATGGATGCAATGAAGGAAGACATGAAGATAATTGGTGTGATCAAAGAGGATGCAGCAGATAGAGTTAGATGGAAGAAATTGACTTGCTTTGGCGATCCCGAAGGAAAATACCGAAACAAGAAGAAGAAGTCAAACCTTTGACCAACAATATGATTGTTGGTGTGGCAATGTGTAACATCATTCTCTTGAATTCGTAAAGAATATTTTCCTCACTTTTTTCATTTTATGACTTATAATACATAGCAAGCTTGCATTGGAATTAGAAGTACTTTATTGATCACACACGTGGGTGGAGTCACGTGGTGGAGTCAACACAACTAAGGTTCTTGGTGCTTTTTGACTGTCTTTTCCTCTGTAATCCCGCTGCCATTGCAGACACCTGGATTATAAACTCTTCTGACATCAAGTGGGGTACCACTTTGTATGTACAGTCTCCTAAAACAAACTTTTTTTTCTGCAATAAATAACAAATATATGAACCTAAAAGTATTGACCGAAAACACAACACATTCCAACTCAATGGGCTCCAGCAGATACATTTGCTAGTTTGAGAAGAAAAAAAAAAAACTAGAAACAGCAGAGGAAAAAAATAGATGATAAGCGAAGAAAGCTGTCAACTTGAGTGCCTCTGACTCACTTGAACCAGTGGCGGTAATTTTATGGTGGATTGGGAGAAGAGAAACAGAGAAGAGCAGAAGAAAAACCCTCTACTCTGGTGGGAAAATAGTGGATTTACAGTAGTGTTAAAATCTTTGGGTAATTAGGTCATCAGGGACTTGTGTGAAAGAACAGTCTTCGACATAGAAAGGCTTGCTTACATATGGTCACATCATCGGCTAAAGTTCCTTTGAACTGCAGTAGGTTGCTTCATGTGTGGACGGCTCCAGCTGTTAACCAGCATGTAAGCAAAATAATCATCTTTGAGGTTAAATGCGGCAGTCCAACATGCCTGTCAAACAATTGGATAGACTGGTTTTGTCTCCCTTGGGTTTAATGAGCAGAGTGGGTGTTTCAACCCCAGGAGGGCAATGGAAAAGGGTAAAAGAAACAACGCCCTATGCAACACCTTTATTTATTCCTCCCTTCTTATCCCCCGCAAGGTTAGAAGATAATATGCTCCCCTGCCAATTGAAATCTGGATAACGATAACCTTTGTGTTAGTGAGACAAGATTCTCCCAGGAGCTCTTTGAATGAATGCAAGCAGAGCGTTTTATAGCTAACTATGCTGGTTCAAATTAGCTACCTAAAGTAAGAGGATGTGCCTTTGTTGTTCCCTGAACTTTAAGAGAAAAGAAAACACCTTACCTCAACAGTTAAATTGAATTTTACGAGAAGAGAACCATTTGTAAATGCTTGAGCACTCGGTTATCCATTTTTGTTCAGATAATGTAAACCATTTTACTGCAATGTTAACAGGCTCACACACAAACTTGTGTGCACACAGGCATATACAAATACAACGAGCGCAAATGGCCTCTCTGCTCCATTTTCAATTCATTGATGTAGGTATAACTCTTTTGGTAGGGAGTCGTATCAGAGACTGTCCTAATACTGTCAACAGATGGCTGTGTAGCACACGCCCCAATGCACAGTGTGTACTCTGGGAGCCACACCTCTTAGCTACATGCGGGAATCTCTAAAATATACATCAAAAGGCTGAATTTCTGTCAAGCATTACAAATCGTTTGATGAAAGGTTTAAAAGACCTGCTTTGAGCAGCTTAGTTTTTTAATTAAAGGCCAACATGCAAAAGACCAAATTCAAATAATGTATTCTGTGTTATCAAGTGAAGTAGGACTTCCCTGAGGTGGTTAAAAACCAGAACAACAACCCTTTTCCTCCTTTTTCACACTCTGAGTTATGAACACACATGAGATCAATATGCTTTTTATTTTAACCATCTTTCTTTGACTATGTGTTCAAATGTTTTACTAATTCACTGCCCAGATAACCAAAGTTATCTGTACTACCCTGGAAATAGTAAAAAGACCACTAAATTGGCAAAGTCTTACCTTGTCGAACGTCTCTGGGTGCTATAGCGATTGCATCGTTGGAGTGGATCTCGGTGACACAGCAGTCTTCAGGAACCACTGAACCATTGCTGAAACTGTGAGGTGTCTCCGGTAATAAGGGTATTGATGGTGCCATGATGTTATGATTTGGACAAATGCATCCTGTCTGCGTCATCCCACAACTGTCTCCCTCCGAAGCTTCTTGGTCGCCATTATGGTCCATGCGCAAACACTCCTCAAACCATCGGCAGAGCACACCACAGGTGAATTGACTGGAGTTCTCATTGTTGATGAGAAGTACCTCCACCAGTCTCTGCTCCAGTAATTCCTTAGACACCTGAGGCTCATCTGCTGCAGGATATCTTGTTAGACATAGTTGGACAAAGTTCTTATCAAACTGTAGGAAAGAGTAAGGTCTTTCAGAGTTGGGTTTGCTTTTGCAAAGATCAATGATTTCCTGGTCTCTGGTTGTGGCTGTTTCCAAGTGAAGAGGACAGCTTTGATTGGATTGATGGTGGTCAAGGGAAAGGAGCATTGGGGAGTGTGTCTGGCAGATGACGGGGTGACGGTTGAAACGAAGGTACAGGGAGTACTTGGTGGGATCTGGGTTTTCCAGGGACCATGAACAACCAGGTCTTCTAGAAGGAAAAAGCTCCCTTAGGGAGAAAGAGCCATAGAGAACCCCCGCTACAAGGCTGGAGCACGGTGAGGAGACAGATGAGGGGGGCCCCTCTGTCCCACCACTGGGGATGCCATCGGCAGCCCCATGGGCGGCCTCAGCCAGGGCAGAGAGAGGTGCGAGGGTGGACACGGCAACCAGGGCCCCAGCCACAGCCAGGATGGAGGACAGCACAGACAGACACACCCCACCAGCAGTGTTCATCCTATGACATTCGACCTGCAAGAGAAGAGAAAATAAGACACAAAGTTTAGATTGAAAAGCGAGCATATTTGTAACAAAATCAATAAGACAGACTCAGTGAAAGATGGAACAATAGTAGGTTTGAAAATGGTTTTTGGAGTTATTTGTGTGTCCCCCGCTTAAAAAAAAAATCCACTCTTTTGTGACAGCATTTCTCGTGAAGTTCTTCAAATGCACACAGAGACACACAACAACTGTGAAACACACAAATACATCCCTGCTGGGCTGGATTAAAAGGGTTGATGACTTGGCTGTTGAGACATGCACCGTGGGGCCTGTTCTACCCTTTCCAGTGTATGTGTGTTTCTACGTGCATGCGCACATGCACATCCTATCCTGCTGAGCGGATCCCCCAAGGCTCTGGCAAACTATTACCATCACTGACACAGCAAGGGTCCTGCAACAGTATGATTTTGACTAGAAAAACAGAAAAACTTCACTGCTTTATAAAGCGGTTTAGTGTTTTGCCTGAAACTAAGCTAATTTTCTTCTAAATGTTTCAGTTTTTTTGTATTCAGCTGTTTCATCATGTGGGACTTCAAGGTAGATGAGGAAAACCACAATTTCAGGAGATTGATGGGGTTGTTTGCTTCACCCCAACAAAAAAAAAAAAAAGAAGAAAGAAAGATAGGCTCCATGAGCCTGTGCAAAATAATTGTTCTCTATACAGGTCAGCTAATTGTTAGGATCCCTCACCTGCCGCCAGAGGGAGCCCTGGATGTTCCCAATCAATCCGATTAGGATCACCTGAGGATGATTCCTGATTCCACTCACCTGTGCACCCTGCCATCAATTTAATGGGAATAACCCCGGACTTCCCTGTTGGGTCTTACTATCCCTTCCAGCCAGATCACCGTAGTTGCCTGACCATGTTTTGAACTTTGTTATTATTTGGACTTTTGAAACCTTGAGTTAACCCTGTGCTTCTTGCTTTACAGACTTTCTGAATTGTGTTAATAAACCTTGTTTGAAGTTCTGCAATTGAGTCCTCCTCCTTCCACATCCCTTATAAACTCTGACATGAATATCGTGTTCCAGCACAAACATCTATGAGTTCAAAAACTTTGAAAATTTATACATACACATAGGACCTCGATAATGTCAGCTCAGCCCAGAACAAGAAAGATTTTTTTTTTCAGGAGTGAAAATGTAAAACTTCTAGTCCCACCCTCCAGGTAGTGATAGTTTGGCATTGTTGTGAACATATCTTTTGTGCCCACTCCCCGGTTTGATGACTGATTGGTCGACCATGAGTCCAGGCGTCTCTCAAACTCCCAGAGCCATCTTTGAGTTACCCAAAAAGTTTCAAGTTTAAGGGAAATCTGTATACAAAGCTTTGGCAGAGCATCCCAAAGCCCAACATCTATGAGTTGCCATCGTAATCATTTTTCCAATCAATCTGAGACCTTTTACTAAAAAACCAAACAAAAACTGTAAATTTGTATGTAAGTGACGGTCAATGTGTTTGACAAACGTTGAAATGATTTAGTCCTTGATTTCCCGCCAACACAAAGTCCTTTACCAACTCTTTACCAAAGATGTGTCTTTTCACACCAATTTCACTTCACACATTTCACACATTTCATCATTTTCTAAATCACATAGAAACCAGCTAGTTAAAAGTCAAGAGGAGGGGTACAACCTGAACAGTTCAACAGTCTGTTTCAAGATCACAAAAAGACAGTCGCCCATGCACACAGAACTTTGTTGAGCAAAAACTAACCCATAGCTCATGTTTTTTTTTTGTTTTGTTTTTTTTTAGGTTGGGATGAAACCGAGGTACCCTGGGATATTTGTGCTTAATGCAGGGGTTAAACCAGCAACCTTATCTGCAAAAGTGATACCACACGATTTTTCCTTCACTACCATCAATACTAACAACTCAGAAGGAGGGGTGGGGGAAAAGGGTAGAGGTGGGGCTCAGAGGTAGAGGGTTTGTTCTTGCACTGGGAGAAGCCTGTTCAAATCCCACTGAGCCTCGTAGGTGTCCTGGAGCAGAGGCCTAACCCTCTATTAACTCCCCTCATCACACTGATGTGTGGCTGCCTGCTGTGGTGCAATGCAGGACAGTAATTTCCCCATTGCGTTACCTAATAAAGGAATTCTTCTTCAGACCCTAGCATGCACAAGTTACCACTGATCTGCAGCTGAAGAACCACAAGGCCTAGTTTTAGTGCGAGTGGACCCTCCCTAAAATGCCCAGATGTATGAGACTTGGAATATTGTCCAAGATTGGCACACAGTTCACTTCTCGTCTTAATTCATTACATTAAAAAGTCCAGGAACAGCTTCACTATGCTCGGAACTGATGAAACAGAACTATGGTAGCACTTTAGCTCATCCTGTAAATTGTGTTAGATCAGGCTTAAAGTGCGTGAAAGGCAGACAAATGATTACTCGCAAAGCAGAACAGACAATGAAGGAGATGCTGGACATAAAAGTGCAAATCAAATTATTAGAATTACTCATGAGCAATAAAAATATGCAGATGATTTGCATTTCTCACCATAAAAAATGAATCATCTCTTTTGTGTGTCACTTTGTTGATGTTAACTGAAAGTGAAGTACAGAATGCAAAACGGAGCGTCGTACGGCTCAAGGACAGTTTACTTTTATACGCAACTGAATACAATAAATCAAATCAAATGTAAAAGGGGCGGAAAGCAAGGGGTCATGTGAAGGTCCATGTAACTGCCTGCCATATGCAAGCATGTGGACTTTAGAAAGTGCAGGTAGATTTTGAGCAAGAAATGTTGAAAGCAAGGTAAGTACGATTTTTTTTTTTTTTTATGCATTTGGTTTTTTACCCATTGCAGTTTAGAGTGTGGTCATTGGAATATAAAGAAAACATATCTCAAGTACTTTTTTATGAAATGCAACTTATCAGGTCTTATTAGAAATTAAGTTTCAAAGTGCTCTTGATGTTACTGAAAAAAGAAAATAACCAATTTTGTAAGAAAGAGATTTAGTCATTTTAAATATACGATACTATAAGTATGCATACTATACATACTAAAAGTATGTACGTATCATAGTTGAGGTCATTCAAATCATGTTGTTCAGCCTACCAATTACGTTATATAAATTGATAATTTGTAAACAAAAATGCTTTTTATTGAAACTAAATTTTAGTTTTTGCCTTGTAAAAATAGGCCAAAAAAATTGCTGCCACTATTATGAATGACGCTTTTGTCTCCTTGACACATGCTTTTTTTTGGGACCTTCAGTGATGTACTTTGTAACATCCCAACCTGACATCTTTTGCAGTGTTTGATTTCTTAAATCTTGTCTTCATGTCACTGTTTTGACAGAATTTACCTACATCAAACTCCTGTGAGTAATTCGTCATGGAGATTGCCCGATGAATACTTTTTAAGAAGAGCTACCGTGTTTATGGGGAGAGTTTGATGGATTTGTGGCACAGCTGAGCGATGGTTAATGTAGCATATTGTGAAGTGCGTTAAAGGACATCCTGTGGTTTGTCATATGACAGGCTATTTACATTCTGCCTCCTGATTGTGAACTCAAATACGATAAAAAAAAAAAATTGCACAGATGCCACATGACCCGCTAACAATTTGTCTCACAACTGTGAAAAGCTGCACCTCTGATTAAAATGAGTTATTCTGTAAAACCAAATTCTTTTCTAGCGACCCAATGTAGCAGAATTTTTCAAAACAACAACATCTTCAAAAAACACATGCATACAAAGTTTTATGTGCCGAGTCGAGTCAAAGTGCATTTTCAAAGAACTTTCAAAGTAATTTACAGACTAAAGGAAGCACAAAAACAAGCATGATTTACGGATGAAAAGAAGTCAAAAGCGTTAAGCAAATTGTTTTTGGGACAATGAACACTGAATATTCATAAACTCACAGACTGTGCAAGACGAGGCCCTAAAGTGCAGCCATCATGAGGGAGGGCATTCTGTCCCACTTCACTCCAAAGCAGCACTTCACTTTGGCCATCCATAAATATTCATCATCTTTGATGTCTTCCTTCCCCTGTTCCACCTTGACATTAACGTTGTCAACACGGATGACAAAATATGAATATCGTTCATGGACTTATACTTTTTTTCTTGTCACTACTTTTAATATGTTCAACCTTAAGATTTAAGGTTGAATAAGACACAATTACTTAGATTTCCCTCTCTAACATTGGAAGAAATACTAAAACCCTCCCTTCTGTAGTCCCAGGTACGTCTTCGGTCCAGTGGGAATCGAACCAGGTTCTCCTGGTCGAAAGACGGATATTCTACCACTGAGCCCACTAGTAATCAAAACCCTAGATTAGGAAACATTTAATTGTTCTAAAAAAAAGGAGAAAAGGGTGATATTTCTTGTTAACTTGATTTATGTGAATTTATGTAATATTTGAGTTTTTTCGAAGAAAAAAAAAAAAAAAACTGATCTAGACATGGCAAACGTCACGTTTATCACCTTCTGGGTCATGACTCAAAATCTTTGAGAGCCATTGCTCTAAATATAGGCTTGTAAAACTGTGGAGGACCTCATAAATATAAAAGATAAAGAGCTTTTAAGTAGATTAAGTAACCAGATGTGATAAAACAGTCATATGTTTTCAGAAAAATATGGCAAATTAGGATTTTTTTAAATGTTCCCATTCATAATGTGATCGTGACGCCCAAATGGCCAAGGTTGTAAGACATTTGATAAATACTAAATGGGATGGGCTGTAGTAACTATACAACCCAGAGTGGGACAAAGGGTTTCAGAAAATGGATAGGCCCATCCAACATTTTATTTATTGGGTAGCTTTAACTTTTTATATTAAGAAAGCCGCTCATCTTCCCGTCAACAGAAGCCAGGTGGGGAGCATCTGCTCAGGATGCCTCCAAGCGCCTCGCTGGTGAGGTGTTTCGGGCAAGTCCCAATGGGAGGAGACCAAGAGGCACACCCTGGACCCCTGGATAGACTATGTCTCACAGCTGGCTGGGGAACAACTCGGGATCTTTCCGGATGAGCTGGAGGATGCAGCCGGGATGAGAGAAGCCTGGGCTTCCCGGCTAAGGCTGTTGCCCAACGGGGCCCCAAATAAGCGGAAGACGATGGAATGAAAATATTTAATGAAAATACTTTTTTTTCGACATTAGTAGACAAAACTAAGGCTAGCTGCAAAATTTTACAATACTAAATGATGTTAATATTTAACATGCTAAAATAGATGTAAAACAAGATGTTTTTTTTTCCAAATGTAGACACAGCTACCTTAACTGAAACTTGTTTATTAAACTCATAACTCATTCTTGGAAAATGGTGCTCACCTTCAGATAAAGCAGGAGTCATATACTGAAAGTTGTTTGTGTTGAAAGTTACCAAGGTCTCATCACAGTTAATTACCAAATCAAGCAGAAAAGATTCTTCAAAGAATCAAACAACCTTGAAAAGTAAATATCACAAATTTTTTAGTTTTTTGCATAAAAAAAAGAACATTAAATTAAGATCAGTATCTTAGTTACTTTCACCACAATGGTATTTAAAATGGGACTCTTGCGGTCAAATGAGGAGCTAATCTTTTTTTCGTTCACCATGTGCTATTATTTATCAATACTACGATGCATGAGGCCAACGTTCATGCGTACAATTTTCAGAAGTTTATTTTCTACTTAGGTGATATGACACGGGTCAAAGAAACATGTAAATTAAAAAGAGAAAAACTTCAGATTCATAAACACACCAAACCATTTTAATTCCTTTTTGTTCGGAGAAAAGACATTTAGAGCTACAGAAAATTAATTTCTTTTAAAGGACAGCGCTAGACTGTAAATTAAATACCAGTGCATAACCCCTCCATATTTTTCTGCTATTTATTCGGGGAAGAGAAAAACAAAATGATTGAAAACAATAACTTCCCGAGCTGTAAAATCATAAAAGATTGATAACCTGACAAGTCTTCACATTTATAGATATCCCTTTAGACCTGATAAAGACAGCGTTGTCAGGAACATCTGACACATTGCGCGTTCCACCGTCAACCACCTGACGTTAGAATTCAATGGCAAAAAAGTATTATCTGCTGTGTCTTTTATGAAAGTTAAAGCTCAATGGATGAAAAATCTGTCAGGACTATTGGATGTTTTTTATTATTATTATTATCACTGAGAACAGCTGAACATTTACAGAAAATAAAGCGAAAAAGGGCTTTTTTGTTGGGTAATGAAATATTTATTTTATCATCCGTATTTTTAAGATGTTTTTCTAAAAGAAAACTTTCTAACTTTCTAAATGATCCGTTTCTTTAAACAGTATATACCTCCTAACTCTTAATTTTTCTTTTGACTGGAATGCAATAACGGAATATTCTTTGAAAACAACCCTATATAAATGCAGACCGCACGACTCTGAATCAATCGGCTGGTGAACCAACATAACTAATAACCACTGGATGGCCAAATCCATCTACAATATTGATATGCTCAAACACAACTTCATTTTTTCCCTGAAAACTCTTGCATTCTGGCACCGTAATGAAATAGAATAGCTTATGATGGTGAGCTTTAACAATATCCCAAGGTAGGCTGCATTTTTGGAAAGTTTCAACTGAGTATTGGGAGTTTCCTTTAACTGGTCTTGACTTTGTCTGTTCAGTGTTGCTTTGCCTCAACTATAAGTTTTGTTTCACAGAACAAGAGGTGCAGAATCATGTCTAATTTATTGATTTGGAGAATTCACTCATTTGCAAATCTCAGCAGAGGCCAGCGAGAAGTTCTTCCAGGAGACTCAAAAAGCATATTCCGAATTAATCCAAGTACAATCAAGCACAGAAGTAAACATGCTGAAAGCTTACTAGCGTCTAATATTACCATCTAATATTCAAGTTTCAATCCCGCGGGCAAGTCTTTAGAAACGCTGCCCTGCTGATTAACAAGTTTTAGAACATTTCTGTGTCTCTGCACGAAAAGTCTCAACTTTACAATGTATAACATATTCTCTTCAACTCATAGGTATTACTTCCCACTGCTTTGGCAAACTTTTCCTGCCTTACTTGTAATCAACTGGCACCCATAACCACCCTGATTTGATCTTATGTCTGGAAAAAAAAATCTCCTATTACAAAATCCCTTGTTCTCTAGATAATTTTACATGGTTGACATTTTGGTAGACAGTTATTTGTCCTCGCCGCGCTTTTCCCTTTTTATATCAGGTTTTCACAAATGGAGGACAAGCAGTGTTGATCTCACGCTGTGAATAAAAGGCAGCAGCACTAAACCCCTCGCTCACAGAAAGGGGCTTTTTATCTCATGGCTCGGTAACACACATTCATGTAATACACCAACGAAGTCAGACATGTTAATCAGTCAGTAAAAGTTGTGGCATTATTAAAGGACGAAAAAGTACAGCAAAGTATGAACCTGATTTAGCAATTATGTATTTAATAATCCACTTGACAAATCTCATGAAAGGATTTCTCAAGCGAATTCCGACACTTTCCAATTCAAATTAGCAACAAAAATCAGTAAACTTGGTCAAACTGAATTTTCTCCTCTTTTATTGTGGAGCATGTTCGTGTAGAAAAATGGGTTTCTCACCCCCCTTTACTTCCGTTGAACTATTTTAGAACAAGATAAATCTGTGCTTTCACGCCTATGTAGTTACACAAACACTTCCTAAAAGATTGACTTCCCACAAAAAAGAAAGACAACAGCACACACAGAAAGAGAGGTTGTGCCCTCTGAGGGGAACGCCATTTTTCCCCTCTTTGTTCAGTGAACTACTCATTGATTTATCGTGGCCGAAGAGCCCTTAAAGTTTACCACTTCTTTAAGTTGTTGAACTTTTCTTTTTCAAATTCGGACAAAGAGTCACATAAAACGCTTTTAGAACATTCAGTTGGAGGCTTTTCTTTCTACGAAAAAAAGAAATAGGAAACAACAAAATTATATTGTTTTATTTTTTTCTCAAAAAACAAAATATAAAACGATTTATTTTTTAAATGTCTAACTATACATATTGTTTTTGTAAATTGTATATTTATTTAGATTGCTTTTTTTATATAGTTACTGTAGTTTACAGGGAGTTTTGCCAAGTTACAATTTCAACATGTAAAATAAATCTGATCAAACACTAAGTCCTGCCCCCTACACGCATACACGGCTAAGTCTAAAATCTCGTTTAATATTGCAAATACGGAGTAAACTACATCAAATTAGCAAAGCTAGTGAATTATTTTGTTTTGGTGCTTTCACATCAATATGGCACTTCCTTTTGCACAACTATAAAAGCGTAATCCCCAATGATGCAGAGTACATGAGTTGCTGCAGCTTAAACAGTTGGTACTCATCCTGGTCACAAACAAAACGGAATAAGACGTCCTCTTCTAGACATCTGTTCAGGAGGCAAAAATGTCTCTCAGATGAATGAATAAAATTGGCAACAACTTCAAGTGTGTAATTATTTTTTTAATAATGTTCAAACATGATAAAAACTTTTAAAAGATGAGCGCCTTGCTGGTGAGGTGTTTCGGGCACGTCCCACTGGAAGGAGACCAAGAGGCAAACCCTGGACCCACTGGAGAGACTATGTCTCACAGCAGGTTGGGGAACGACTCGGGATCCCTCCAGGTGAGCTGGAGGATGCAGCTAGGGTGAGAGAAGCCTGGGCTTCCCGTCTGAGACTGTCCCCCCTGTGACCCAGCTCCAGCTATGAGGAAGATGACGGAATGGAACAATAATGATGTATTGTACTTGTATAGCACTTTTCCAAGATGCTCGAAGACACTTCACATATGCATTATTTATTCACTCCATACCAGGTGATGGTAACATAATGTTGTAGCCACAGCTGCCCTGGGGCAGATCGACACAAATTAGGCTGCAATTTTGGGCCATCGTCCCCTCTGACCATCGCCATCAATCACAAACACAAACGTAAGGTGTCTGCCCTGGGACAGCGTTAATTTAATCTCAATGGCCAGACAGAATCAAGACAGAATCAAGCATTGACAAGCTGATATGACCACAAAATTTTTTTTTTTTTTTCTTGCAACCTTTTTTTAAAATATTTAAGAAAGCCGTTCCATTCAGAAACTATATAAAAAGACGTGAACACAGTGGGAATCGAACTCACAAACTTCCGGATAACTTCCGGGTAACTTCCGGATAACTTCGGGTTAACTTCGGGTTAATTTCGGGTTAACTTCGGGTTAACTTCGGGTTAACTTCGGTTAACTTACGGTTAACTTCGGGTTAACTTCCGGTTCTAGGGTGAACCATCTCCCTCTCAATAGTCAGCAATTTAAAAATAATTTAAAATCCACACATTTTAATATACAATAAGAATCCGCCAAAAGGTTGCACATGTACGATAGCGTAGGAAGGACATTATTTAAAAACATCTGTTTTTTTTTTTTTTTTACTACAAATTTGACTAACCTTTAAATTAAATTGAATAACAAAAGCACATTTGAGTGCAAGACTTGACTTTACGTAAAACAATACACTTAAATTTAATCCATGAGCCGCGTTCAACCACAATCGGTATGAATCGTTTAATTACATTTAATCTCAAATGATCGCTGATGTTGGAGAGAGTGAAAATTGTATTTATTTTTCTGACACAAACAAACAAAAGATGGGTTAGTTGAAATCATCACATTTGGGTGGCTAATTATCCTCGAAACATGTAATAGCATGTCCCATTCTTATTAAGTAACCTTATGGTCTGCTTTTTGTGAAACCACTTACTAAAGCAACAAATAATGAAATGTCATGCTGTAATCTTTATGAAAAACTCTCTTTTATTAGGTGTCTTGAGAGCGAAATCTGTTTTCAACCAACTCAATAAAAACACACCACAGTTAATTATTGTAAGGTCCCACTTTTTTTTTTTTTTTTTTTTCCAAATGAAGCTTACTAGCATGTAGCATTTATTCAATTCGGTGCAAATCAGGTATTTCATAAGATGAGATGGAATATTCCCAAGGCAACGTTGACCAAAACCCTGTTTATTTTACAAGACCGACTAAATGATTTATGTTATTTCCAAAAGTTAATTAAGAAAGTAGTTTTTTTTTTTTTTAAGTCTGCCTTTATTGTCTTTTTCTATTTAATTTTATTGCAGCTAGTAGTGAAAGCAGGAAAGCTCCTTCTTTCTTTGTAAGCATAAAAACTATTAATGTAAAAAGGTATTGGAATATGTTAAGTGAGGATTGAGCAGTATGTCCTTTTAAGATTCAAACTATCAGAAATGAAGTTCTCTCACATTGTCAGTAGTTCTCTTTTTTTAGCACTGACTTGCAATAAAATACAGTTAAAATGAACCATGGGCCTTTTCAGATTCAAATAAATACTTTGTACATAATTAACAATGTCTTAATGTTAAATTATTATATTTTGCATATTGATTTAAAACTAAATAAATGCAAATAATCGAACAAAGAAAGAGTAGATCAGTTGTCCTAGTTTGCCTCTATTCATGCTTCTATTGTAAACTTCTCAGTGGAAATGCGAGTAAAAGCAAGTTAATATACATAAAATGTGTTTGATATCTTAAGGTAGAATCATACTGGACTGTTGTTATGCATCTAAACTTGAGGCAGTGGTGGAGAGGAGGTCACTGCACAAACTTTTGTCCATCATGGACAATCATGACCATTCTCTCTACCCACTCCTGGACGATTGGCAGAGCTCCTTCTCCAAGAGGCTCAGGCAGCTCCGCTCGAGAACATCTTGTTACCGGAGGTCTTTCTTTCCGAACGTGATCGGGCTCTACAACGACTCACTTAGCAGATAGGAAGTTGTTGCTGTGACACAAAAATTTTCCATGTGTGGGGTCATTAAAGTGTATTCTGATTCTGATTCTACACCAGCATGATACATTGCAACTAGGAGGTAATTGCCCATCTTCAAGCATCACGTGATTTTGCAAGGCAATTTTGGTGATCAGTTTCAAGCAAAGACAAGTCAAGCTTGCTTGTCTTTACAAGACAAGCTTGACTTGTCTTGACAAGCAAAGACAAGTCAAACTTGCTTGTCTTTGCTTGAAACTATAGCCACTGGATTTGGTGTCCAAAGCTGACACCACATCTAGCTTTGGATGTAGAGTCTACGCTTAAGTTAGACAACTTAACTCTGGATGTTCAGAGGTGTGGCTACTCTCAATTAAAACTGTGCTGTAGTGACGGACTCTTAACCTGGGACAACACGTTGAACCACCAATGGTGAAATCGGTTCAGAAGATGTTTGTGATGATGGTGCAAATTTTGACCAAATGAATAAAATAAATCTGAAAAAAAGATGAAATTGAAAGTCCCATTTTATGAAAAAAAAAAAAAAAAACCTTTTCTCACTTTTTATGCACATGAACACCCATAATGTAGGTTTTGGAACATTCAGTACATCGTAGTTATGTTGTGAAAGCTTACTGATTTAGTGCTTTATGGCAGACCAGGAAGTTGGAAAGCCTGACTACATTGCTCATGTCTGAGTGGAGGTGCTGAAGCAGGGAAGTGTTAAGATGACTTGTAAGAGTATAATGGGAGAGAAGCAAGAGGGACATACTTCCTGCCATGTAAAAAGCATCATGGATGTAGCGAGGCAGGTAATCCCTGTAGCAGGCACTTGTTTGTTGTCATGTAGAAGTAGAAAAAAAATAGCATTTCAATTTCCTCAAGAAATGCTGAAATCATTCTAAAAACCTCTTTGATGGCAAATACAAAACTCAGACTTTTGGAAGGTGTGAAGGTCTGACCATAGGACCTCTAAATCGAAAGCAAAGACATGCACTCAGTTGACTTGTGCCTATTTGGCAAGGCACCTGTTTAAGTGGCCAGAACGACTTGTATGCAACATATCTGCATTACATGAAGACCACATGATATGATATGAGCTACAATTAAACTGGGGGCTGCACTGTGGCCCACACAGCAAGAAGGTCAGGTATTTGAGTTCTGAGTGGTGTGATGCTTAAATCACTGGTGTTCTGCATGGAGTTTGCATGTTCTCCTTGTATACACGCCGGTTTTCCATGTGTTCCGGTTTCCTCGTTCCCTCCAAAAACATGCACGTTAGGTTAATTGGCCCCTGAGAAATTGTCCGGAGGATTGAGTCTGTGTGGTATCTCTAAAGGTTGTCTGCTTATATGTGTGGCTCTGCAACAAACTGGCGACATATTTGGGGCGAACCCCGCCTGTTGCCTGTAATCAGCTGGGATAGGCCTTGGCCCTCCTGCAAGCGACCCTAACTGGGTTTAAGTGGCTCAGAAAACAAATGACTGAATTAACCGTAATCCAAATATTTGATAAATAATTTTGAATCAATTATTTTTGGGTGAAGAATTTTTTAAGATTCAAAGAGTTAAAACAATTTAAAATCCGGCTACTTAAAGAATAACTACTCTTTGCTGTCTTTACCAACCAGCAAGCTGGAAAATAATCATTAAAATGTGTTTGCATGTCTGTAGAAAAATACCAACTCCCTGTATGTACGAACCATAATTACTTCCCACACCACTAATTATGTCTAAACTCAATCCTCACACGCATTTCTGGAGTAATTATTTAATCTATACGTACTAGCAAGTAGATTTATCTAGATTCTTGAGTGGGAACAAAAAATATTACTTTAAAATATCTTTTAACAATTAGATTTTTTCTCTTTCATTAAAAAATTGAGCATTAACTGCAGCTCATAAAACGTAACTCAATGATGATTTTTAATTGTAAATTAATTCATTGACTCTTTTTTTTAAACCGAACAGATGCTAAAACATTTGTTACATCTGACCCCTTAAACACACACACATGCACACAAATGCGCGTACACACACACAATCAGCCATTTTCACAACCTTAACCTTGTTGTTATGATAGGGAGAAAAAAAGAAACATTAATGTCACCATCTGTTGAGTGTTTGGACAGATTTTGCTGATCGAGACGCATTCAAAATTATTTTATCTGCCATATTTCTTGTCAATTTTTACAGTCAAGCCAATTGAATTAGTTCTAGGTTAAACTGGGAAAACTTTCACTTTAAATATATTTAAACTAGATGTTCTCGTTTTAAAGACGAGGGATCAAGATCCATTAGAATTGTTTTACATAATTTGATGCGCTGCACGATAGATGAATGAATGGATACTTTATTGATACCGAGGGAAATTATTTTGACGATAATTGTTTCCATTCACACATCAAAATGCAGTTAAGAACAGTTCATAAATATAACGAGTAAAAAGATAAAACAGTTAAAAAAGTAAAGTGCTTGTAATTGGATGCAAACGTCAAAGCAGTCAAATTAGTAACATCAATAAAAGTAGCAGTTTTGTTCTGCTATTATCATTTTTGACAATGATTATAATTTTTGATTATCATACAAAATCATAATCGCCTGTAACCAGCAGGCATAGGCTCCGACATTCCCCAAAATCCACAAAAATAAGCAGTTCAGAGAAAGAATGAATGAATGCCATAATGCCATAATTTTAAAGCGTGTTCTCTCTGGAGAGGACACGCTTTAAAATCTGCGGTTCATGTGACAGATACATGAAGCTAATGTTTCCTCCGCAGAAAAAGTCAAAAGAACAAATTATTCATCCATCTCGAGTTGTTAAGTGTTTCATTTTTCTGATGTCAACATCCAAATTTTTTAAGAAACTAAAAACTCAGCTGCACAGTGGGTCAGTGGCCTCACAGCAAGGTCAAGTTTGAAGTTCCAGGTGGAACTGGAAACACAAAATCAAATCAGATAAAGGACTTTTTCTACACAAAGTCACACAAAGTGCTGAACAGAACAAATAAAAACTTAAACAACATTAAAATACAGATTATTAAAAAAAAAAAAAAAAAAACGGTAAGTAAAAAAACAAGCATCCATCAAAAATCCCATACTCACACAGAACACCGCACACATGCATCGATGTTCACACAGCCCCCCCACCCTTCATTCGCCCATCCTTCTCAAACTCTCATTTCACCTGAACCGCTAGCTACTGTCTCTTTAATTAAAATTTAAAAAAGCTTCTGGCCTGATGCTGTGAGGAAATAATAACTGGGGATCGAATCAAACCAGGAGTCGGCCTGCCCATGACTGCAGTTGCCAAAACCACAGGGGTACGGTCTTTCTGTGCGGAAATTGCATGTTCTCCTCATATAAGCATGGGTTTTCGCTAGGTATTCCGGTTTCCTCCCTCCCTCCAAAAACATGTATGTTAGATTAATTGGCCACTATAAAATTGCCCCTAGGAATGAGTGTGTCTGTGTGTGTGGATGATTGTGTATGTGCGCCCTGCAACTGACCGATGATCTGTTTGGGTAGTGCCATGCCTTTCACCTAAAATCAGGGGCTCCAGCAACCCCCTGCATCACAGTTTTGGGATAAGCAGTTCAGAAGACAAAACAAAAAACTTGTTACAAAACATTTTTTTCAAATTCAAGTTGAAGGACAGAAGTAATTTGTGTCAACAGCTGACATTTTATGGAGTATTAAAAATATTTCAGAAAATGATTTCAAACCATATACTATATCTTTAAGAAAGTCATAATAACTACCTTGTATTTTTTCAACATACAAAAAATAGTTTCTGGTTGTTATTGTTGTCCCATGCAAGTTAACATTTAAGCAATATAAAGAAACATGCATAAATACACAATAATGAGTCTTTATGAATTGTTAACTTGATTAACCCATAAAAAATATTTAATATTCACTTTAAAAACAGGGGCAATTACTGAAAAAATAAGTAACAAATAAATGTGAGCAAATTATAATAACAACACATAATGTGGATTATAAAAATTTTGTAATTTTTTTATGTATTTTTATTGATTTTTAACTGCCGCATAATTCATGTTTAAGAAAAAAAAAACTAAATTCTGGCCAAAAGAAAGTTTTCTCTATTAATATTATTAATAATTAAAGAGTATTTGAGCTTGAGTTTTTCAAAGAAACTCATTTTAAAAAAGACTTTTTTAAAAAACTATAAAGTTTTATAATACTTTGTATTCCATTCTCGGTGCATGAATGAAAGTGTGTGAGTGTGCGTGTATCAGCATAAATAGCAATTAATTAATACCACTTTACAGATAAAGTAATGTTTAATTTCCTATCTAAAAATGTTAATTTGCACTCAAGCAAATCTTGAGAAGAAAAGATTGATTAGTTTTAAATGACTTTCTTTATAGCAGCGCTGATTCCAAATGTGATTTCAGATGGAAGCGTTACAGAAAACAACATTCCTAAGAAAAGCCACTTTATCTAAGTGGAAAAGAGAGAGCAGCTCTCAGAAAAAGAAAAAAGTAGAAAAAAAAAAAAACAGGAATTTAACAGCGGTAGTGGTGCACATACGCATTTAAAAAAATTAAGTTAAATAATTTTGAGCTCCATGTGATTTTGGGTAAAGAAGAAGAAAAAAAATACTAAGCAAAAATGACCATTTTTGTCTACAGAAATCTAATAGCTTCAAATAAGAAAATGAAGTGAAAACAACAAAATGTACAAACCTGTGTGTAGGTGTGTGTACATGTTTGACAAGTAACATGCGAGACCGGATATGTTTGTTCATGCTTGATGTAAAATCCATCAGAACAGCAGTTTTCCGTCAAAATATCAATGAATAATAGACACCGTTTATGCAAATATTGAACATGTACTCATTCCGTTAGAATGTGCCCACGCCTTTAATGTGAGCATAAACTTTCATATCACTCCAATAACAGTTGTTCTGACAACTGCATTCAGAAACATTCAAACTCTTACTTTCAGTGGTCTTCTCAGAGTCTGAGGATAAAATGGGCTCAAGCTCCACCTGCATGCACATAAGAATACCGGATATGCGACTTGTAATAAATGTGCTGTCAAAACTTTTTGCTTCCATAAAAACCAAAAATAAACCTGAATTATAGCTTGCCCATATTTTGACAGCTTTGCCTCCTTTCTGTACTTGGCTAACATGGTAGAATAGTTTTACTTGTAATACTTGTAAAAATAATAATAAAAACAAAAAAGCAACAGCCTCAGATGGGAAATCTAGTCTTCTCTAACGCCGGCTGCATCCTCCAGCTCACCCGGGAGGATCCCGATGCATTCCCCAGCCAGCTGTGAGACAGTTTCTAAAATAGGTCTGGCTCTGGGTCTCCACCCAGTGGGACATGCCCGAAACACCTCACTAGCAAAGTGTTGTTGAATGACTTGACTATCAAATTATTTGGAAATGCATTGCTTTCGAAGAATGAATTGAGCCTACCATGATAAAAGGTAAAGTTTTTGGCTCAAATCCTCAAAGATTAAATCTGGTCAAAGAGAAACTTAAACAGCCAAAAGTAACACATTTCTTGGTTAAATTTGACTAAACAACTTTTGGCTGAGTACAGTATTACTTATACAGGACAGAGCTGATATGTGAGGACATTGGGCCGCATGATTGCATAGAGTAAGTTATGAGTTGGCCAAACATAGTCTTTTTCACCATTGAGTCATCCATTATTTCCAAATACTTCCCTTCCAAGGAACTTACAAACTTGCAAAACCTTGGTCTTGGAAAAATGGTCTTGAGTTTAAACTCTCCAGACTTTGAGAACTTTTAAAGTGTTCATTTGTAATCCGCTTTACTTCTTTGCTCATTCCATGACATACAAGCTAATGTTGTCTTATGTCCCATTTGAACATGAAATCGAAGGATTGGCAGAAGTTCCGTCCAATGTGCACCAGATAATCAACCCACGAAACAATTCCGACTGGTGTTGAAGTACCAACCATTAGTTTCCTTAGAGTCCCAATTGGAAAAAAATGAGTGCTAATCAAACAGCATATTGTTTGTCACGATGAAAATATGTTTGCTGTGATGCCCGAAATAAATAAAAAAGACCAAGACTATAACTATGTCCAAAGTAAGACAATTACCAACTATTTCAAAACCATAAATTAAAATTACATTTTAAAATTATATGAATTCAAAAACAGCAAAATCCTTATGGCCTTCTACTGATCCATCTTGTGTTCACTGAAGCTTTATAAAAACTGTATTCAAAGAAAGGTGCCTGACAGGAAGCGAAAAACAGAGAGAAAAATCTCAGGTATGTCAGGTTATTCAGAACACATCTTATAGAGTTCTGCATTCTCTCCTGAGCCCAGACCTCAACATGACTGAAGAAATGTGGGATGAGCCTGACAGGATATAGAAAAAAGAGGCAGCCAACATCTAAAGAAAAACTCAGAAAAGACCTTGAGGAACAATTATCCTAGATTGCTTTGAAAGATTATGAGGAATTCAGGTGATGGTAAAGAAAAAAGGTGTTGAAAAACAAACTTTCAATTTTGGATAAAGTTTGAACAAATTTATTTCTTGCAATGCAGTTATTTAATTAATTCACACTGTGTCTGCCATTAAGTACTTCAAAATTTTATTATGATATGCCACCAATGTATAGGGTAATTGGAAAAGAAATGGAAATTTTGTTCTGATTAGTTTGTTCAACTGACCTGAACCAAACTACACCCACGAGTCGTGCAGCCTTTTTATTTCCAAATCTTAGACAACTAGACAAATCTACAGTTTTTTTTTTTCTTATCAGAGTTACCGAACAACTTTGGTGATCCTTTCTTGGCTTGTATTTATTATCAAAGCAGAGAATTCAAGTCAGGCAATTTGCAAAAGAGTCTCACAGTGAACATGTGAAATTATTTGGGGTGAATGACAACAGAATTGACGTAAAAGCTACAGTGATTCTCGGCATGAGAAGAAGAGACAAGTCTACAATATCAAGATGTCAGAACAATTAGCATCATGGATACCTGGTGAATAAGTTTACCAATGAAAAGGTTACAGGTATTCACTATGTAAGATAGTAGAATAGGCTTCCGAAGTTGTCCTCTGGACCTTTCGACTTTCATCCGGAAATCATTTTCAATCTAATAAAATGATCTGAGAACTGGTTCTATATATGCCGAGTTCAAACTCCCTTGGGAGGGGCTAACCCCAACAAACCAGTATCCAACTGTAATTGAACAGATAAGTAACTTGTTTTCAAAAGGTGGGGGTGGGTCTAGCTAACCTTCAAACTCAAATCGCCTTTTATTGTCCCAATCGACACTGGCAAACCAGTTTGACGCTCCCCTATTGTACACGTGCTAAAAGTCCTGTGAACTGAAACTTCAACTGCAAAGAGAAAATGGATTCTGGGCTATGCGGGATACTCGGCTATTTAGTTCTTTTTTTTTTTTTTAGTGAGGTTTTTCAGATTTTTTTTTTTTTTTTACAGTAAGTTAAATATGTGGCGTTTTTTTTTTTTTTTTTTGGGGGGTGGTGGGGGGGGGGGACTGTAAAGGGGTTGTCAACATCTCTGATGGTTAGATCAGTTTGTGTAACAGGTGGCGTCAGCTCAATTACATTGACAAAGAAGAAAACTCTGACGCATTCCAATATGGCCGACAAACATTTCTTCCCTAGCATTCACGTAGAGATCATTTTCCTCGAAAACGCCGGTTCTCGTGTTGTCACAGTTTATGTCTTTTAGCGGGACCGTGGAGGTGGGTGTTTCTGTTATCTCCCAATCGACTCTCTTTATGTAACATCTTTTCCATCTCTAGCTGCAGTGAAGTAGATCAGGCTCTCCCTCTCTCTTTGAAGTGGTGCCAGGCTGCGTATTTATTTCATTATCTCCTCTGCCTCTCTATTTCCTCCCCTTGTTCCTAGGGCTCGATATCAAGGAGAAGACAGGAATTGAGGCAGAGAAAGCTGACGCTGCAGGTGCAGCCCTACAACTCTAGACTGTGTGTTTGTGTCAGCAGGCTGCTTACATCTTTATGTGGACTAAATATCCTTCTCAAGGAAGAAAATCATGCATGGCAAAACAAGGAGAAAAAGTTTGTTCCTGCATTATGGGAAAAAGCATTAAAAGGATTTAATTTTAATTGCTAAATTTACTCCCAGATTGAAAAGATTATGCTAATTAGGTAAATTTACATGCAGGTCTCACCTTTGTCTGGCAATGACAGAATATCCGGGAATAAAAGAGGGATTAAACCAGAAAAATTGTAATGTTAACATTTCGTATAAACATCAAACATACTGAGAAGATCAGACCTGAGATTTAAACGAAAGAAAACCAGATTCCGTCTTCGAGACGTGCATATGCTGCAGTAATTACTTCAGTGTTTGGACAGTATCCAGCGTTTTAGTTCAATAATGATGCACACACCAAGAACTGTATGTACAACTGCATTCTCAGCTACAAAGTATACAACATTTATGTATGAGTGGATTTAGATCTTCTACTTAGTCGAAGTAGATTTATTCTAATTCACTAGTTCTCAGCCTTTTTCAAATCTTATGCCAGCTTTAATATTATCCCCCACTTTGATAAATCCACATCTCTGAGGCTTCAGACAAGAGCTACAATATTTCTCAGCAATTGTAATTATTGAAGGGTGTTAGAAAATATCTCATCAGAATAGAGGTGTCCTACCTTATCTTTTTCTTAAAATCAAATAGTAAAGTTTGTTTAGAACAGGTATATATATGTACAATATGTATATAAACACATACTATATACATACATTTGTATACATAACGTAAGGGGGAGGATAGTTCAGAGGGTAGGGTGACTGTTCTATTGTGGGCAGTATAAGGTATACCTGTGCACTAATCATGATGTCAGATCAGCATCTTGATGTGGCACACCTGTGAGGTGGGATGGATTATCTCAGCAAAGCAGAAGTGCTCACTGTCACACATTTAGACAGATTTGTGAACAATGTTTGAGAGAAATGGTAATATTGTGTATCTGGAATGAATTTTAGATCTGGATAGAAATCCATCTCGTAAAAAATGGGAGCAAAAACAAAAGTGTTGCGTTTATATTTTTGTTGAGTGTAAGTACAGTCTCTTAACTTGCCAACATGTGTATTAAAGTCTACGTGATTGTGGGAAAATGATTTATATGAAATAGTCAAACCATCTCCATATTTGTTCTCAACTCCTAATTTTGCTTCAGTGATGGGATGATGCGATATTTCTGAACTTTTCAAATTTGTTCAAGTTAGCTGGCAGTATACAGAAAAAAATAGTCTCTCTCTTTAAAAAAAAAAAAAAAAAAACTCAGGCGGTCTCTTCATTTTTATAGTGAAGAAACGAATATTACCATTAAAAAAAAAACAAAAAAAACTAAATCTGAAAAACCCAGTATAATGTGAGAGTTTTCTCGTTTACCCAACTAACAAGCCAGGACAAAAGAGCTTTAACACAAGATAAGGAAAAAACAAGCAAATTGTTAAGCATTGAAACACACACACAGAAACCAAGCTCTTTTGAAAGAGTAAATCATTCTTGGAACAAATGAATCCTCAGTTTAAAATGGTGTTTTAACTTACTCAGATTCACGCTGAATGAAATGGATTAGAGAAAAATCCTGAAGGGAGAAAAGCAAGAACTGCAATGTATCTGTCAGGAAAAGTAACATCCAACAAAGAGAAGCCAGCCTTGCCAAAGTCCGGAACATTGTGTTTTTGCCAGAGCATTTAAGATTTTTTTTTTTATTTAAAAAGAGTGGCAGCAAAAGTACTTGTAAAAAGAGCCAAAGCAAAAATTTGTCAATTTTCCCAAAGTCTAACCAGCAATTTAAATAAAAGACATAAAGATAAAGCACAAAAAAGACCAACAGATCACTCTTCATCTTACTTTGTATTTTAGCACAGCCAATTCAATCCACTTTTTATTAGAAAGCTTAAACTCTTTTTACAGGTTTCAAGAAGATATACTACAAAATGTAAAATCTGGGTCCTTAGGTTAAAAAAAGTGAGAAAATTCTGTATAAATATAATCAGATCTATTTAACTTCTGAGTAAAAGAAAGAATCAAAGAAATAATTGCTTTCAATGCAAATATTTCAGTATTAGCTTGGATTATTGACATGTAGACTGATTTATATCAGTGAATGAATCCACAAAAAAAGAATCTGCCTCACGAGAAAAGCGGAGCCATCATTAAACTTAGACTTGAATTCATAAACCTCAAATCAAGATGAAAGCGCAACTTTCTTTAATAGTTTATATTTGAGAGCTGGGGTTAATGTGTGCTGACAGCAAAGAGCAAAATGTGGTTCATGGAAGTTTTATCAACTTTCTGTTGCTGGAAAATTTACCAAAAATGTGAGTTTTTGTGCTTATTAAATGGATGTGCTTTTGAGGATATGGCCGCTGACATTTAAAGGTACAGTGTTCAAATCTAGTATAAAGCAGTTCATGTTGGCAAAGCTTATTGACAATAATCGCCAATGCAAAGAGAGCAGTAACTAAGGGGAGGAACAGAGAATTAAAAGTGCATATGCACTGCTACTAAAATCACTTAAACATGCACGAATAAAAGAGAAAACTCATGCAGGCATAATTGAAGTGGGAAAAATATCCATATGTGAAGGAAACTTCCCAAAAGTTGATTTTCTATCCAAGTTTTCCTCCATTTTATTGTGAAATTTTCTGAAGGCAGTGATCCAGTGTCCACTCTGTAGAGCAACACATCACCCAATATCCTCTCAATGTCTCTATTTATGCCTCCAACAGCCATGTTCCATCTTTCCCCACCTCCTTTACCAACGTCGACACTATGCACCATCTCTCATTATCACCCATCTGGCACATCTCCCATCACCTCAACTTTTTTTTTTTTTTTGCCTTCCTTCTCTTCTGTTCATTGTCCTCTCAAAATCTGACAGCTGCCTAAAGAGAAAAATAAATAAATAAAGCCCCTTCCCTGTCTCCCTCCCCGGTAGGCCTGAGTATACTTCTTTATTTATCCAGGGCTGTCTTTCACAGGGGATCTATTTCTTGTCCGCTTCACTTCTCTTCTTTGCCTAGCACGCTGACAGAAATGTAGAGAGACTCCCGTAAAAAGCGAACCTAAAACGTAGAGAAAGGGAACAGAAGGAGATAAAAGATGTTCCTTGTCTTGAGTGAAAGGGGGTACTTCCATCAGGGGCAATACCGACACCCTAGGAAAAAAAAAAAGTTTATTGCCAAAGGTTGTGCCCGTCTAAACGAGAAGATAGGTGGGTCAATTGGCAGGTTGATGCTACACATTCTCAACAAACATCGAGGACTGACTCACAAGTTTTATCCTGAGAAGATAGTGACTCAGCATCTGTTAAAGTGAACTTTATAGTTTTGTGCATTAATAATGATACTGTATGCCTAAAGTAGTGACATCATCTAACATCAATAAGCAAATGCAAATTAGCTCTGGGATAAGAGGGTCCGGGTGGGCACCAACTGAATGCTAACACATGCACAACTGCAATGCTAACTTGCAGGTTTTTAAGTATGTTAATTAATAATAAATGAGTTTTACACACAAGTACACACTAGGAATTCCATAAGCTTCTAACGTTGGATCAGTTTTCCCCAGTCTGATGGACAAGAGATTCATAATCTTTGCAGGACATGCTTTGTTCCAACCTGAAACCTTTGGTTTAGTTTCTTTGGGTTCCTGCCCAGTAAAGGCGTTATGGAATATCTTTAAAAATAGATATTATTTATGTTAGTTTAAAAATGTTTTTTTTTTGTAATGTAACTTTAATCTCCCATCCCTGATGCAACTCATGCCAATAAATGTGAGTGCAACCAGTTCTTTAGTTATTAATGAACTGCGGACATTGAAAACTATTGGCTTACAACCTGTCAATTAATCCAACTTTTTGGTTTTGGTGACAAGTAAGTATTTTTTTTCTTTTGGCTTGGAACGCAAACAGAAAAGTAAGAGAAAAAGTCAAGGTTAATGCTTGTCCAGTTTTCACAAAGAGTTGCCTGGCTGTCAGCGCTGGAGGATATTCAATGATGCCTTTCATTTCTATGTAACCGATTTAGTTTAAATGTTGTATTTTTTATTCTATTTTTCCTTGGCTTTTTTTTTTTTTTTTTTGCTGATGCTCTAGTTTTGTAATAACTTATTTTTATGTACAAAATCTTGACATCCAGTCATATTTGGTTAAATTACTTTTGTTTTTTTTTTTGTTTATTTTTTATCATTTTTAGTTATTATGTTCAAACTAATCAGATTTTATTAGTTGGTTACCAGTTTTTAGAAATTACCATAACTTGCCATTCTTTAGAAATTACTTGACATACAAATAACCAAAATAGTCAAGAAGTTCAATAAGTGGTTAGTTGATTTTCTTCTCCTTCTTCTTTCGGCATTTCCCTTCAGGGGTCGCCACAGCAAGTCAGTTTCTTCCATCTAACATTATCTGCTGCATTTTCTTCGGTCACACCAACTATCTTCATCTCTTCCTTCACAGTGTCCATGAACCTCCTCTTTGGTCTTCCTCTTGTCCTCTTTCCTGGTGGTTCCAAATGCTGTTCCCCTGATGTACTCATTTCTGATCCTGTCCAGTCTGGTCACTCCCAGAGAGATCCTCAGCATCTTCATCTCTGTTCTCTGTCTTTTCTTCAGTGCTACTGTTTCTAGACCAAACAGCATGGCCGGTCTCACCACGGTTTTGTACACATTCTCTTTCATTTTAGCTGAAACTCTTCTATCACATATCACACCTGATACTTTTCTCCACCCATTCGAGCCTCCCTGCACACACTTCTTCACCTCATTTACCCACTCTCCGTTGCTCTGGACTGTTGATCCTAAGTACTTAAAATCTTCCACCTTCTTCATCTCTTCTCCCTGTAACCTCACTTTTCCATTTGGATCCCTCTCATTCACACACACGTACTCTGTCTTACTCTGACTAATCTTCATTCCTCTTCTTTCTAGTGCAAACCTCCACCTCTCCAGCTTTTCCTCCATCTCTTCCCTCCTCTCACTACAGATCACAATGTCATCTGCAAACATCATTGTCCATGGAGATTCCTGTCTAACTTCATTGGCGCGACCGAAGAGGATGCAGGAGACAGGTTTAGATCGAAGAAACTGACTTACTGTGGCGAACCCTGAAGGGAAATGCTGAAAGGAGTAGATTTAACAACTAAGCAGAAAATACCACAGTTTTACTCAAAGTCGATTTGTTATTTCCTGTTTAAGTATCCAGAGTCAACTGAGAAGGTAAGCAGCTGCCCACTCCAGATAATCAAATATATTTGATTAATTGATCAATAAGTGTGAGCAGCTCCAAAATAAGCAGATGTTTTGGCAGTGCACTTCTGTGCGCGAAGGCAAAGTCTTTGCTAAAAATGAACAACACCAACATTGACTTCTGAGAAGTAACCATTGTTGGAGAATAGTAAGAGAGATTACCCGCTGGAGAAAATAAAAATGGCAAAAAGGAATAAGAAAGCCAAGTCAATTTTGTGTGCTTCCACATTGGTAAGTTTCCCCTAAAGTCACTTGGCACGTTAAGAAAGTGGTGGGCAAGCTTTTAAACTCTTGCACCAATGGTTCTGAAATACAACCAAAGCATCCTTAGAAAAAGTTATTAGGTTGTAGTAAAGCAAGCGTGTCAAACTCCGCTCCCCGAGGGCCGGTGTCCTGGAGGTTTTCCATGTGTTCCTGGTTCAATACAACGGATGCACATAAAGTGAAATCAACAGCCAATAAAATTTGGCACATTCGCTCAATAACCTGGGTTTACGTGTTTAGATGCAAGAACACATAGCAAACCTTAAGAACACCGGCCCTCCAGGACCAGAATTTGACACTTGTTTGGTAAGGTAATGCACAGACATCTCTTTATACCATTATTGTCCATAACCAAACATTAGATTTTGACCAACAGCTGAACAAGCCAATGTTCCCAAAACATAATGAAATAGGAACATATCCAAAAAATTGCTTAAAATTGAAGTTGCCATGAACCAGTTGGTTCAGAATTGTAATGGCAACCATTGGTCAACTGCAGCAATGCAATGAAGAAATACGTACATATGAGGCTCTAACTCATTATTGAAAATATTATACAGTATATCAAATTCATCTTGCGATACCACAACACGATTAGTTAAATTGGTCATTTACTCACAAATTAGCTTGAATATAGTTAAACATTGAAAACAAGCTTTTTCTAATGTTGGTTTTACCTATTTTAAAATATCAGCAGCCGATGACCAATTTTGAGTCATTTACATAGCTGCTCTTCACTCACTTAATCTCTGATTTTTTAAAGCCTGCTTTCTGAAAAGATGAAAATTCTTTAAAAATTCGGTTTTTGCAAAAAGCAAACACACAAAATAACCAGACACACCTCTGGTAAGATCAAAAACTTGTTTTGAGTGTAGCTTGGGAAATAAATTATTACTTCTGTAGATCTAACGCATGTGTGCAAAAAAAAAAAAAAGAAACTACAGCAAACTTTTGGTTACTCCATATAAACTATGGTGTGCATCTATAGTTTATTTTTTTTAATGAGAAGCTTTGAAGTGTTAACAGATGTAACTAAGGTGAAATGTAATTTCATCCTATGCTTTGATGATATAAAACTTTTTAAATTAACACTTTTACATTTGTTCATTACTGTTAAAAAACTATTCCTTTTAAATATCTATACGTATTTCTTCATATCTCAATATCTTTGCTAATTATTGCTGCATCGGTTTGTCGTGGTGAAAAAAGACCGTAGCCAAAAAAACCAAAGCTCTTGATTTACCAGTCAATCGACAATCCTATCCTCAACTTTGGTCACCAGCTCTCGGTCGTGATCGAAAGAACTTATTCTTCTTCTTTCGGCATTTCCCTTCAGGGTCCGCCGCAAAAAGTCCTTTTCTTCCATCCATTTTGTTGCATCTTCTTCAGTCAGGCCAACTATCTTCAAGTCTTTTTTTACTGTATCCATGAACCTCCTCTTTGGTGGTTCATGGATACAGTGAAAGAAGACATGAAGATAGATGGCATCACGAATACAAGCGGCCAAAATGACCTTCCTCCACAGGGTGGTTGGGCTCTTACTCAGAGAAAGAGTGAGGAGTTCTGCCATCCAGGAGCAGCTCAAAATAGAGGCATTGCTCCTCTGGGTTGAGAAGCCAAATGAGGGGGATCGGGATTCTGATTAGGATGCCTCCCGAGCGCCTCGCTGGTGAGGTGTTTCGGGCACATCCTACCGGGAGGCGACCCAGGGACAGACCCAGGGACAGACCCAGGGACAGACCCAGGGACAGACCCAGGACCCGCTTGAGAGACTATGTCTCACACCTGGCAGGGGAACACCTCGGGATTCTCCCAGGTGAGCTGAAGGATGCAGCTTGGGTAAGAAAAGCTCGGGTATTCCATCTGAGGCTGTTGTCCTCCCCGGCTAAGCAGAAGACGACGGAATAAAATGAAATATCTGAGCAGATATTGATATTTAGGAATAATAATGTATCATCAAATGCAACTATTTCTGCAAATATTGATATCTGTAATGATATATTTGTAGGTATTGAATTCTGCAAATCGTGCTATGTCTACAGATGCCAACATGTATCTAAATGTGTCATTAAAAATAAATAGAAAATAATCTAAAACATTTGACCTGAACAATATTGAAAAAGTAAAAGTCTTTTAAGATGTTAACCTTGTGAAATTTAACTCAATTATCTTAGTAAATGGTGATTTGTCATCAAGGGTGATCAGCGAGAGACAGAAAGAAGATAGAGATACTAGATCAAGAGAGCATGATAGAAGAGAGGAAAATGAGACTCAAATCCGATATGTTTGGGGAAGCAGATTGAAGAAGTTGAAATTCATTCCAGAGAGGAAGAATAAAAAAAAGGAAAGCAGCAGAAGGAGAGATGATGAAAGGGAGTGTGGCACATTGAAGGACACAGGTCGGAGAGGTTGGAAGCAAGGGGAGAGATAGGCATATGTATGTAGAGAGGGAACAAGGATAAGAGGGAGCAGGAGTGGATTAAGTGGAAAGCAGAGAGGATGAGGCCTGTCTTTACTCCTTTAGGCCCAAACTTTATCTGTAACTCCAGACTGGCACCGGTTCACTGAAGAGGCCCACAGACCCAGTGTGATTCTGGAGGCAGGCAGAGCCCACTAGCTCCTGATGGCAAGGAGCTGATAGTAGCAGCTACAGATTTTCACATGCACATAAATACATGAAAATGAACTTCTTATCACATAAAATTAAAAAAAATTCTAACAGAAAGTGAATGACAAAGTAAGAAATTTTTGGTTAAAAAAAACATCTAAATTGGTTCTTTTCACAACAAATTTCCAAATGTGTAATGAGCAACTAACAACAGAATCAAATTATCATCGAAAGATTGTGTCTAAATTCACCTAATTTGTGCTATTTGTGTAAGGAGATCATTTGGCAAATTTTTGGCTTTATAAAGGAGAAAAAATAAGATACTTGAACCTTTATGAAATGACCCAAATAATAACCCTAACCAATCATCTCCGGTCTATGCTTTCATCACTCATTGTCCGCTCTGCTTTTGAAACTCAACTTTGGAGTATTGTCCAAATCAGGATTTCTTTTTAAAGACGCTTGTTTACTTTGAAATCTTTGTGTATGTCAACTTCAACACAAACTGGGCAATCTCTAAATGTAGCAGAGTGCGTGGACTTTTGCAGAGCTCTAATTTAAGTTAAAAGTTGTTTTACAAATGAGATCGATTGTGTTTAGATCAGGTCTGGTGAAAATAAAAACATTACGCATTCAAAGTAGTTCCAGAACATGGGTCGGCTAACTTTTTGATTCACGGGCCACATTAAGTTCTAACATTTGACAAAGGGCCCGGAACAGGTGCAGATGGATGGCATGCTTTGGTAACCCCTACATTAGACCGATGGAATGGTGCGCTAGATTTTAAACAAGTATGCTAAATTTCTACCTTTCTAACAAACCACTTAAAAAGTCATTGCAAGAATCAAATTTTTCATAAAAAACAAAAAAAAACAAAACAATAAAACCAGCAATTTTGTTGTTCTGCTTGAACTTTACCCATTAGTTTTTAGCAGTGAACTACAACTTTATACAGATGTGCCTCCTTATTTTAAATCTGAATAAAAGTTGAGATTTTATTCTTTTTTTTTTTTTTTTTTACCTTTACAATGTTTTATTTATTTTTTTTTTTTTTCAAAAAGCCTGTGTTGTTTCTGGCCCAAAACAAGATCATTGATGAAAAATAGGCATTTTAAGTCAGAATTTACCAGGGGCATTAGTCATTTTGGATTATGACTCCCTGATCCTTTTAACACCTGAATTAACAGCATCGTTTCTGTTCCTGCGGTTATTTGGGGGTAAAATTGCCCAATTTAAAAAGGTTACACACCTTAAACAGTGATGACTGCAGTATTATTGTGAAGAAATGGCTTAAACACTGGTTTTTAAGTGGTCAGTTTGCTACAGGTTACACATTTACACTTTCAAAGCCAACTGGAGCATCCCGTATACTCTCCAAACATGCTGATAAAAGCTACCCCGGAGGATGACACTCAGTGGTAACAGCCAAAAGATCCATCTGGTTGCCAGGTCGACATCGATACCCCCTCTTGCCATGAGTCAGTGGAGATCTTTTTACTAGCTTGGAGGGTACTCTTAACGGCGACAGGCAGCATGTCGATACCACACACTGGTCAAAGCGGGTGGCTAATCCAGCAACCAATCAATGATGAGATAAGGAGCCGCTGACTCGTGTGGTCGCTTCCATAAAGCAAATGGCTTTTTCTTCCCTTTTATTTAACTTAGCCGGCTCACTCGACTTAACAATGCAGTGAAAACAGACAAGATGAGCGAGTGGTTGGATGGAAATGATGCTGTGAAGAACGAGCGAAGCACCAGCACATGTACTTTGTAGTTGGGTTTTAATGCAGGCCAAAATAGGAAATGAATCCACTTTATGACTGCAGAGCTGTTCATTTTGTCAACTGATGCAACCATTTTGCTGGAAGCCAGCCGACCTAGTGTTGTCAGCTTTTTGTCTGTTCCTTTGGTCTCAACCGTCTCAGCATTGGGCAGAGGGACAGAATAGATAAGATGAGTGTGTTATGGAATAGTGCATCTGGGCAAAAATACAATGAGTAGATAGTACAGTAACACTGAGATGAGATTTTCAATGACAACCAGGATACAAACAAGTTAGGAGGCCAAGTCTAGACTCCACACAAAATGTACCGAGAGAAAAAAGGAATGGTATCATTAGTAAGCAGGTTCTACATTAATATGTGTGTCTGCGTGTGTTAGGTACATCACGCTGACTTTCAGAAAGAAACTTTTTCTCTCAAGAAAAGAGGAAAGAAGAAGATCTGAAAAAAGAACATGATTCATGTCATTACATCTTTAATGTTTCAGAGTCATGTTGAGCTGAAACCTTATCAAATTCTATCAGAACAGAGTGGTCTGAAAGAAAATTCATTGGCATAGTCTCCTGGTAACTATGGCAACTTATGATCACTGTTGCTATAGTTATTTCTGCCACCTAGGAGGAGCAGTGTATATTTATCAGAACTCATGTTGAGACTGAGGTACAATTTATGTTAAGTTTCCATGTTGGAGATCTCTTAAAGGGTTTCTTTTCTAACTGAAGTTTAAAAAACATGGGCCAGGAATATGACTTTTTCTCTTTATTGGGTGGTGAAGATGGTCATGAAAAGCCATCACATTTATCCTTATTACCATTCTGCTATCTACCGCTTTATCCAAGGCTAGGTTATAGGGACAACAACCTCAGTCAGGAAGTTCAGCCTAGCCCCTGCCCACCTGGAATGTTCCCAAGGAATTTCCTGGGCAGTTTGGGAGTCATAGTCTCTCCAAAGGATTCTGGGTCAGCCTCATTTTTCCTTAAAGAGTTAATTTATGTCTTAAACAACTTAAATGGAGTCTAAACCAGTCAAGACAAGTGCACATTTATTTGTCGCATTTACTACAAACATTTTGTTTACTTTTGCAACCTGTAGAACTTCTTCTTTCGGCATTTCCCTTCAGGGGTCGCCACAGCAAGTCAGTATCTTCGATCTAACCCGATCTGCTGCATCTTCTTCGGTCACACCAACTATGTACATGTCTTCCTTCACTGCGTCCATGAACCTCCTCGTTGGCCTTCCTCTTGTCCTCTTTCCTGGCGGTTCCAAATCCAGCATCCTTCTTCCATGTACTCTCTCTCCTCTGCACATGTCCAAACCATCTCAGTCTGGCCTCTCAGACTTTATCCCCAAAACCTCTAACAATTGCTGTTCCTCTGATATACTCATTTCTAATCCTGTCCATTCTGGTCACTCCCAGAGAGATCCCCAGCATCTTCATCTCTGCTACCTCCATCTCTGTAAAAAACGGTAAAACAATCCTTCACAAGTCTAGTCTTTACATAATTGCCAACCCTTTTTGAAACATGGGATCAGTCAATATGACTGCCAGAATTGTTCTAGTCTTGATGTTTCTTTTTTTCTTAAATAGAGAAACATAACTCTTTTTTCTCCAACATGTCACTTTAATGGACTCTTGGATATTTACTATTCTGCTTCTTTTCAGGCAACATAACTTTTGCTATGAAAATGACTGTTTTTACGCTTGAATCTCACACTCCACCCGGGGGACAAAAAATCAATCTCAAGTCTGTCACCAACAGTTGTTTGTAAGGTCAAAGGCTTGAAATGGACCATCTCTTTCTCCTCGTGCCTGCAGCACACATACAACATTAACAGCAAGCTGACAGGAAAAGCCAAGGACAAAACTGTTGTCGGACTGGCTCAAAACTTGATTAGAAAACCTGTCGAGTGTTCTTTTAAATTGCTCCTTTTTTGCCCCAGAAAGCACAACTTAAACCACAATCATCTCTGAAATGCTCCAATAGTCTTTGCTCTTGGGGAATTTAGAAGCCAGGGGATAGCTATGATGTTAAATTCAACTGTCCGCTTTTCTAACACATGTGGTGCATTTTATAAACTCTGTGAGTCAGGACTGTGGACTTGCCAAAAATGCGTAACAGAGTTCCCAGTTGCATAAGAGTACCGCTGACTGTCTGCATAATTATCTTGTTCTAGCGGTCATTTAGTGACACACTTAGATTGCTGCGTAATTCTGTGGGCGAACCGCTGCCACTCAAGTAGTGTGGGTAGCAGCAGGAGGCCAGTGAGATGTCAGGATGATGGCAGAGGGATATAGCCAAGCTCTTTTTTGAAGTCAGTTCTTTTTTGAAGTCATAGCATCTACAAATAAAGGGGCACTGGAACAAATTTTCCAGTTTGACCAATGGCAGTGAGGATGAAATGAGATTGCTTTAGCCAGAAGGTGAATTTGCGCAATCAGGAAGAGAACTGCCAAGCAATTTTTTGGAAAGCAAGACACTTGAAGGATGATTTCTTTGTTTATATGCCACAAGAAGTATTTCAGCGACTGTGGCACAAACTGTTTTTGTTGCTATTGGTTTTCTTATTAATGTCATGCCCAGTCAAACTTTCGGTCACACAAACAAACTCTTACAATGGCTAGTTTAAAATCAGAAAAAAACTACCTTAGTAAACATTGTTCCCTATTGGACCCACTTTTTTGTATGTATCCCACACAAAAGCTCTCTATTTAATCCTTAATCCTTCACTTGCAATTTCAAATATGACCTTTAAACTAAGAAGTTTACAAGCTACACTGACTTGCTCCCTTCGGCATTTGTTTACAAATGTAACCGATTTCCCTGGCACCAAGTTTTATTTACCAGTACGACTGAACAAATTAAATCTAATGTTCATTTCTCAGCAGTGACACCAACATCTGCCAAATAGGTTTGCCTCATGTTGCCAAAACAGCTTTCACTTATTGGGACATTTACAGGGCACCTCGGTCGACTCTAAGACTTCTGGCACAGAAGCTGGCAGCTCAACCTTAAGGTCCTCTGGGTTATTTCAGTTTGTGTATCTTCTTCTATGCTTCATTGGAATGAAATTTGGGGAGTTTGGGGGCATGGTGAACTATTTGAGTATATTCGTTAGCTTTTTCATCTTGTAATAGAAAGAGGAAGCTATATTTCCAGGCGATAATCCAGTTGCCATTTGCGATGTCAATGAGCTGATATTACATTTCACTGTGAGACATGCGAGTAAAAAAAAAAAATGCTTGAAACTAAACTGCTTCAGCAGAAAATTGCCTGATATTTGAAAAGTTGAAGTCATTGTTTTTGGGACTCTGTGCTTAGAATGTATAAAAACCTTCCCATGATTCAGCAGCTACATGAAAGTGTTATGATGAGGTGTACATTTTACCGACGTAACCAACTGACCTTGGCTATTCAGTGTTCAGCCAGCGGTGTTGTATCAACAAAAATGGCTGAATTTTTTTCTAGGAATTGGAGCGTAAGAAGTGGCTGACTGCCTCTGTATTATGTAAGCACTTTACAAACTGGTGAAAGACTAAGAAAAAAAACCTAACATTTTCTTGAGTGCAGAGTGAGTGAAAAGAATTCTTTAATCTTGTGTCAATTTAGGGAAGTACGATTCCTCAAGTGCAATGCCAATTGGCATTGATTGGAAACAAACTGGGAGATCAGCTACACGTTCAATGTTGCCTTTGTTTGGGCACACAAGACTGAAAAAAGACAACTCGCTTTTTCTTTACTGGAAAATCATATGTGGTGGTGGTGTTTTTAAGTGGCACAGTTTTAGTAAAGTCCTTGTTTGTCCAATAATTCAGAGCTTTTAAATGTCAGGTTTGTATTTTTGTCCCGGAAGAGAAAAATTCAATGGTAATGGATTGGTAAAACGAACAATGGCAGTTTCTCTTTGATGCCCCTCTGACGGATGTACCACACTTCCCATTTGCAAGAAAGTGTTTTGAAAAATAAAACTTTGGTAATGATAAAGTCTCCTTCTCTCAGAAATAAGACATTACAAACCCAGACAATCAACATAAAAAAATGGGTCGCATCTTAGGATTTTGAACTTTTTTCCAAGACAGAACATTAATTTTACAACTTATAATTCAAGATTCTTCCGCTCTAATTTTCATCTCCTTTGCATATATATTTTTTTTCTTTTAGTAGGACCATCCTCAAAGTATCATGCATAGTGTATACTCCTAATTTGTAACTTTCACTTTGAAAGAAATGAGGCCAAAATCAATGTTTTATCTCAAAGCTCTTTCTGTTCTTTTGTCTGTAGCACATTAGAAGGTGAAAAGTATTACCATAAGGTCCCCGCCTCGCTTTCTCACTCACATACATTTTGCACTTTTCCACCTTAAGACGGAATATAACACTGTAAGATCTCGGGCTTCAATGTGCCCATGGGGTTTGAAAACATGCTTAGTCCCATCCACTGACCATTTTTCTCTCCCGGTCTGTTTGGCGGTGGGGTGAAGGGCCACTGCCGCTGCCCGTCATCACTCCATGAAGGCACCACGATAATAGACTTCCTCCACTCTTTTCCAGGCAGACAAATGGCCTAACCTAAGCTTCCTCGGAGAGCTTGGGCATGTCATAATCGATGCAGCTACTCACGTGTATCACTATTTTTTTCTTCACTCTTAGTTTAGCTATTTTACAGATTTGCTCTCGTCCACACAAAAAAGAAAAACTCCAGGTCTTAAAAGTTATCGCACAAGACCTTGTACCAACTGCCTCTTGGAACACAAACACATTTAAACCCACAATAACTGGTACTCTATGAACTAATCAACATTACGCCTTCACTCCTCATATCACTAATCACCATGCAGTCCCTCCCTGTTTGCTATGCCGAGCTGTGGCTTCACGCTTCACGTTGAACATAAGGAAAAAAGGGAGAACGTAAAATCAAATCCAATTACAGCCATGATGGAGCACATGTGTACTCCTGGCGATGAGCCTGTCCAGGTTCCCCAAAAGACAACAACATCTGAACAACAACCTTGATTGAAATGGCAGGCCTTCAAACAACATCCACTCCCATTGGAGCAAAGCTAAACAAACCTTGCTCCCATTGGGCAGCCGGTAATGGGCAGAGCAGAGTGTAATTTACAGAAAGTTGAGGAGAGAGCCGTTTCACATACTAATGCAGACTGTCTCGTTTAGTTAGGAGTCTGTTAGGAACAAGCCCCTAACTTTGAGTGAAGGAACAACATTTCCACATTTTAATTTAGAACTCCATGCTGTTTCAGAGTAAATTTTCATGAAGGTTATTGGGTAGTTTTAAGAATTTGTTCAAAATATTGCATAGCAATTTGATATATGTAGACATTTTTTTTACGAATATTCAAGCAGAAGAAAGGGCTACTCCGTGAATTCCTTTGTGGAATTAACGTACATATTAGCACATATTAGCATTAGAATGTTCTGCCACTGAGCTAGTGGCAGAACATTCGCCCTTGGACAGGAAGTTCCCCGGAAGCTCACAGGATCGAAACACCACAGAGATCATGTCTAGGCGTCCTTGGGGAAGACACCTAACCCCCTGTTTTTCCCACCATTAGCGCCATTGTGACAGCCTACTACGGTGTAATGCAGCACGCAAGTTTCCCCGTTGAGGGATGAAGAAAGTATATTTCTTTCTTTCTTTCTTAAAAAAATTATATGTTTTGGTTGTATTTAGAAGATATTTTACGAACCATTTCCCATACATTGTCCATTTTCCTCTAAATGGGGACATAAGAAGTAAAACGGCACTAAATTATATATGTTTATCTGAATATGAATAGTTTTTATTTAAAGGGTTGTGATTTTTTCCGGTCCTCGTTCGCCCGCGGACCGGAAGGTCGCGGGTTTGCGTCCCACGCAGAGCACGTCTAGGGTCCTTGGAGAAGACACCTAACCCCCGCTTCTCCCACCATTGGCGCCGTTGAAGGGCAGCCTGGTGCGGTGTAAGGAGTGCAGCAAACAAATTTCCCCGGTGAGGGATGAATAGAGTAATTCATTTATTTTATTATTATTTATTTTTATTTTTTATCTCTATCCGATATTCTCCATATTTGGAACAACTCTGCTTTGGTTTTAGAAACTTTGGAAGTAAAACTAGCAGAAAAACAAGTATTAGGGCTTGGTGCTATGGCCTTAACCCATTAATGGGCAAAAGTCGTTCCCCTTTCTTACTCTGAATGGGCGCACGCTTTCGAAGAAACAGGAAAACAGAAGTTGTTCACTTCCGGTTTCGAATAATCTTGTTTTCTAACATGAGCTGCCATGGGCGCTTTCGGCCATTTTTCACAATAACTTGTGCCACCGCTTTCTGCTACCACGCCCTGTGAAGGTTTAAAAAATAAACTGTCTAAAACAGTCAGCCAATAAATAACCACATATTATTTATATCTCAACAAAATGTCACACAATTTTGTAAACTACAGCCCTTTTGTCTCTTGGATGGTTTGAACTGTCTTAACTTCTTCACCTCATTTATCAATTGAGTTATGTTCTATCCAGCCAAAAAGCATTGGCCTCATTATGTCTTTGAGTCCAAAAAGAGAGGTAATATTTCAACTCAAGTAAAGGACAAATGATGTTTCATAATCAGCTGGTGTACGCAATCAAGTAGCCAAATGTTTAAAAAGATCAAGGACAGCATTTTACTAACTAGGACACATCATGTTGGTACCAAAGCAAAAGAAATACAACTTAAAACTACATCATTACAGTATAATATCTAATGTGCCTGTATATCTATTAGATAAATATGGAGTTAACAGTAAAATCCACTTAAGAGTCACTGGATTCAAGAAAATATATTACTTTAGGGAATCTGTTCGCTGAGCATTGAGTGTTTGCGGAGCACTTCAGGAGACACTATGCAAACTCACCAGGGGGTGTGTGAAAAGCCTTCTTCCTTAATTTAATTGGCAATTATATTAGCGCTCTGACTCTATGGAGAACAACCCAGCAAGCAAGTCAAAACAATCACAGGCTTAGAGTTAATGTGTAAATACTCCCGGAGGGACAGGAAAGATGCCAACACAAACACCACAGGAGTGAATGAGGTGGGGGTCATAAGGGAAGACTGCAGTTTTTCACCGGATTAATTATGAGTGAAGGAAGAGGGGGGAAAAAACAGCCATCGATAGCAACTCCTAAATGTTCTATTCAAAAGAAGGTGTCATCAGTAAAAAAGTTTTTCATTTTTTTCCACAGTTTAGTTGAGGAGGGGACGTCAAGAGAGAGTCAGGGAAGGAGAAAAGGAGAACAAAGAAAATGCAAAAAAGTTCTGGATGGTGCTACATGAATAACCCAAAAGGACAAAAAAAAAACTGTATATGAAAGAGGGGAGTGGGTACGTGTTACCTATGCATTGAGCACAAGAGAGTGAAATGCTGCATTTCTAATTCATAGCCAAAAATGTAAAAAGGAGAGGACAAGCGGTTGACAGGTGCGCTTAACTCTCTCTTGGCCCTTGGGAATTCAAAAATGCTACCCTCCCAGATCAGGAACTAAAGAAATTTCTCCCCTTTTCACAAAATGAAGGAAGTGTCAAAGTCTGAGCATTAGGAGAGAAAAAAGGTTCTCTGAAGGTCACAGGCACACAGAGATGAAAAAGAAACTTGGCAGTTAAATGTAAAGTCGAGACAGCAGCAAACCAGTTCTCGGAAAGAAGTCAGGGTTGTAGGAGGCGGATTAATCAACTGTGCACCGACAGAGCACAAGTTCTATCACACATCTATCCACTTCTTTTCTAGCTATAGATTCAGATAAAAGGTATATGTACACACTGGTATTAATAAGTCATTTTTTGGAGCTCAGTGAATTCTAGTGTGGAGCTGTAATAAGATGCCACATGTGGAGCAAATTCGTTCTGTTGTCTTCTGCTTATCCGGGACCGGGTTGCGGAGGCAACAACCTCAGACGGGAAGCCCTGGCTTTTCTCGCCCTGGCTGCATCCTCTAGCTCACCCGAAAAGATCCCGAGGTATCCCCGGCCAGCTGTGAAACATAATCCCTCCAGCGACTGCGTCATCCCGAACTGTTGGACCTGCCCAAAATACCTCACCAGCTAGGCACTTGGGAGGCACCCTGACCAGATGCCCAAACCACCCCATCTGGCTTCTCTCGACCCAAAGAAGCGTAGTCTCTACTCCGAGCTTCTACCGAATTTCAAAACTCCTCACCCTATCTTTGAGTGAGAGCCCAGCTCCACTGCGGAGGAAGCTCATTTCAGCTGCTTGTATCCCAAATCTTGTTCTTTTCATAGGTGAGGGTTGGAACGTAGATCGACGTAAATTAAGAGCTTTGCTTTTCAGCTCAGCTCTTTCTTTACCACGACGGGCATGTGGAGCAAATAAAGTTAGAAAGTTGCTACGCTCTTAAATATTCAACAGTTAATTTTTGGTTATAGTTGAACAACATAAACTGGTTTGGAAACTTTTCTATGTCATAATAATTCATGTGATACATGACGAAAGAGAAAAGTCTTTAAAATAATAATAACCGGATCACCTTGTCCAAAATTAATATGTTTGAAAATTAGACGGATGCGGACTGTTTCTATCACTCCTTGGAAACATTCTGATCTCGCACCATTGGATTTTTCTTGCTCCATATTTTCGCTTCAAACAATCACTGGATCCTAGTCTTAAAAATCCTTAGAAAGATTAAACTACAAAAAAAATAAAAGGGGATGTGACATTTTCTGCTCAAAGATCTCAGCCTTTCTATTTTTCTTCTTCCCTTTTGCCTTTTCTTGAGTAAAGGGGAGAAAACACAAGGGTAGAGGTCACTTGTTTTCATGCCAATTTAGCTTCATTACTTTGCTAAAAATGGACAATTGATAGAGAAAAAAGGGCAAAAAACAAAGGGAAAAATCTCCACATTTGAAGCCAGATTAAATCCTCTCTTTTTACACAACTTCTAATTTTGCATTTCGCACGCAGCACACAGGAAATAAATTAGAGAGGGTAAGAAAGAGAAGGAAGTGAGATAATATCGTCGCACACAGAAAGAGGTACACGTCGACGAAAGAGGATGACAATAAATGAGAAAAACAACACATAAAAAAACGACTACAAAAATAAATAAGAGAAGAACATGGAAGACGTAGAGAATAAAAGAGGAAATTATCTCATGTAAAAGCATCCTTATCTGTAAAAGGATTGCAAAAGCAGCCCAATTAAATCAGCTCTTATGCTAAAGGAGAATTCATCAACTGAAGGGCTCCTCGAATTCGGGTTTCAGAACAGGCTAATCCGTTTTCACACAGGGACAGTTATACGCCTGCAACACATCAAGCCAACAGAATAAAAAAAACATGGGGATTTTTTTTTTTTTCAAAAGAAAAATACTAATAAAAGTTGTAAAAAAAGGTTTTAAAAACAATGAACATGGGAACAACAAAGAAGTTTAGCGTTCAGCTAAATTAACCTCGGTAGATTTGAAGTTGATGAAATTACAGAACAAACTCAGACATCTGATCACAAGCACTGGTAATATTTTAGCTGCACAATTGCTTTTTAATTTTCTGGTTTCACTATTTCATCCAAGTTTATGAAAGATAACTGCTTTTAAAAATAAATGATGCAAAAATTTCTATAAAATGCAGTTATTTTTTACCCAGAATTTGAACATCCAAAGGTTTTTCCCTTAATGCTACTCCTCAGCCAAAAAGAGATTTGGAAGAAGATAGACTTCGTGCAATATGCATTATTAAAAACATGTCTGCTCTTGGTCTTAGCATAAGTTTTCCCCAGGAGGAGGCTGACCATTGGCAGGACTTAGAGTTCTCCAGATGGGTCATAGGACTTTTTTTTTTTTTTCCAGAGTTGAAAAACACAGATTTAACAGCCAATGTAAATTCTATTTTTTGGTGGTTCAAATCCACCTGTGAATAAAGTGCATTTTTCTAGTTATGACATTTCTTAAAAAATAATCAAAGTTTGTTTTTAAGTTTTTTAAATTGCGTTGACACCTCACAGGAAAAGTCAAGATGCTGCAAACACGTCCTTCACCCCGGTAGAGGTAAATAAAAGAAAAGCTTTTAAAAGTTGGTAGAGCTGAGAAGAGGGTGTATAACGGTGTTATCACTTTTAGAAGTGTCACCACCCTAAAATTATTCATCAAAACATTTTCTCATGTTCAATTCTAAGCATGTGTAACAAAAACTCATCATGTCACTTAGCAGCAAGTCTGGCTTCAAAGAGCATTTAAGTTTAGATTTTGAAGTTTCTGTGTATTTTGCTCCTAGCTGTAGTTGCACGCCTCAATGGTGACGTCAATTGCAAAGTGGGGTATTCAGCCTTAACTTTTTGACCATGAATCTATCACCAAAACATCTCCAGAAAACTGAGCTACTATTTCAGACCCATTTCAGAATGAACTCTTTACTGCATGGTGAAAAGTTTCCGATTGGTTTTAATTTCTGAAGTCCATTCTTGTCAATATTCTACAAATATTGGATCATGTTTTTTTGTTTACTATATGTAAAGCTGATACATCACCCATACTGTTTAGCTACTTGTGTTGATTGGGTAAAGTCTGATTAGGTGTTCCATCTATCTAAGTATGTGCAATCCTTTGAAAATTTTAGTTGAAATGGATTAATACGTTCAGCTTTTTTTCCAACAAATTTTCTTTTTACTCGCTCTCGTAAGAAAGCGGGAAGGAACGGTGGGTCAGCGGTTTGAGCATTCACCCGTGGACCAGATGTCAACCGGAATTTCGCAGGTTATGCAACCCACTGAATGCACGTCTAGGGTCCTTGGAGAAGACACCTAACCCCCACTTCTCTCATCATAGGCGCGGTCTTGGCAGCCTACCGCGGTGTAGGAGTACAGCACACAAATTTCCGCAGTGACGGATGAATAGAGTGAGTAAAAATAAAAAAAAAAATAAAAAAAATAAGCAGGCAGGTACTTAAATCTGATAAGTCTTTTTTTTACCTCGACATGAACACAAAAAACAAGTATGTAATTCCTTCATTCAAATAAAGACTTACCAGATCATTTAATTAAATTATAGAATTAAAAAAAACCCTGTCGATGGGTGATAACGTCTGCATGGAATGCATACATGAGTAGAAGTAATTTCAGATAACTTTGGGCAACTGTTTATCAGCTATTCATTGAAATTAAACCAATCATTAGCTTAAAATTTATATTTGCTTGGCCCGAACCTCCTATACTTTCTTATACGTGTGTTTTGCTCAATTAGTTCATTCAGTTGTGAGTGAATGCCTGGTTAATACTCTATAAACTGCTTGATTTGTTCAGTCAATACTTGTGTGGAGGGGAAGAGGGATGATGGGGAAACTCGCTACAGTAGCTAGCAGGGAACCAATAGCTGCAAAGAGTTTTAATTAAAAAAAATAACAGAACATTCTGCAAAATAGAATCTTAGCAATATTTACAGATGTGTTGTTTTAGTCACTGCTTTCCTTCACACATACATTTGCAATCCCTCTACGTATAGTTTGTGAGTACTTTTTTTTTTATAACTCAAATTTATTTTCTTATACTTTCATTTGTCACCAAAGTCCTTTCCTCTTAAAAGGACCCAGCTGCTTCCAGGCAGCCATGTTTATACATACTTCGCTCTCTCGCACACAGATTTATGACCACTGCAAATCCCCGCCGTGGCCAGATTGCACTGACCGTAGACATAGCGAGACAGGGAAGGGCAATTTCATCCACCGTAGGATGCGTAAATGCTGATAAGGCTCCATTCTCCTTTTGTCTTTTCTTTCACTCCCCACCTTCCTCCTCTCCTCGCCTCGCCTTTAATCTGCTTCTAGTCTCTTCATTGACTCGCTTCTGTAATCTCTGAAGAAGATGCTATCCATGGAATGATCTGTTTTCCTGTTCAAGAAAATAATTTCTTTAATACATTAAAAAAAAGGTTTTCTATCTTAAAGGTGAGATAACTGGTTACAAGTGACTCGCTTTTCAAACAAACTGGCAGATATGCGTAAATCGGGAGATAGGAAGTCCTAGGGATAGTGATCCAGAGAAAGCGATATGGTAAGAAAGAAGTTGCTTCTAAGGGCTAAAGATGTGTTCCTCGTCTTCTTCTGTCGGCATTTCCCTTTAGGGGTTGCCACAGCAAGTCAGTTTCTTCCATCTAACCCTATCTGCTGTATCCTCTTTGGTCACACCAACTATCTTCATGTCTTCCTTCACTGTATCCATGAACCTCCTCTTTGGTCTTCCTCTAGTCCTCTTTCCTGGTGGTTCCAAACCCAGCATCCTTTTTCCTATGTACACTCTCTCTCTCCTCTGTACATGCACAAACCATCTCAGTCTGGCCTCTCGAACTTTATCTCCAAAACCTCTAACATGTGCTGTTCCCCTGATGTACTCATTTCTAATCCTGTCCATGCTGGTCACTCCCAGAGAGATCCTCAGCATCTTCATCTCTGCTACTTCCATCTCTGTTTCCTGTCTTTTCTTCAGTGCCACTGTCTCTAGACCAAACAGCATGGCGGGTCTCACCACGGTTTTGTTCACTTTCCCTTTCATTCTAGCTGAAACTCTTCTGTCGCACATCACCCCTGATACTTTCCTCCACCCGTTCCAGCCTGCCTGAACACGCTTCTTCACCTCTTTTCCACACGCTCCATTGCTTTAAAGATGTGTTCACTAGTTTAAAGACTGAATGCATATATTATATTATGAGTGGATTGTATCACAGTGTTGCCAGAGTCAAACCAAATGAAAATGTCAGGGATTGTCAGGGAATGTGTATGTGATTATCAAAAATGAACAAACAGCTTAGGGTGATATAATCAAGCTAAATTCGTATTGTATTTCTACGTTTGTCATGACTCTTTTCGAGGATTTAGTTTGTTCCACAATGTTTCACATAACCTTGCATCAAAGCTTGTATGTCCTCCCACATCTATATTAAGGTCAAATCCCTGATATCTATTCCGTTTTCGCACCCTGTCCTTTCTATGTCTATTCTTGGTTTCAAGTCTAGTTGGGACCTTGTCTTTGGAAAATGCTCTCAGAGCTCCAACTGTCAAGTTCACTATTTCCTGCCCTCTCTTTGCATTTGCTCTCAGTTTTCTCGAGAGCTTGCTTTACCTCGGAGGACATTAGGAGCTCTTCATTATTCACATTCATGACAGGTTGACTTTTACTAGGTAGAGCAGAAGTTTGACTGGCCAGAGGGAGATGGCTTCAGCTGTGAAAATTTGATCTATTACCTCCACTTGAAAGGAAATTGTTACTCAAAACCAGTCACATTAGTTTAGGGTCCAAATACATATATTTTATCAAACATAAACCCATATTAAAACAAATTTGAAGAGTTTGGTTTTCAAGGCTCTAAAATCTTGTATGAAGTTCCATTTGGAACCATCGTCGAGTCAAATAAATTTCACTGTTAGAAGATGAGATGTTGTGGAATTTTTTGGCATTTTGAGCAACAGTAACAATGAGTTTACAGTTAAAACCAAAACAATAAAATGCCAAGAAGTCTTTGAGAGCAAAGCAACCACAACTGTACAAGTTCAGCTAAAATATACCAAGACGTTTTAGCTTCCTAGTTAGCCCAAAAAACAATGAAATAGTCACTACAAACTTGCAACTTTTAGAGCATTTGGAGCAACTGCATTTATCCCACTAACACATTGGATGCTCGTCCCGGGGGAGGGATCAGTCCTTTGTGTGGATCCCCACGAGGTTTCTCATTTTTTCCCCACTGATGGGTTTTTTAGGAGTTTTTTCTCACCGTGAAGGAGAGTCTAAGGGCAGGATTGTGCTAATATTGTCTAGCTAGCATTTATTAGTTAGTTTTCTTGCTGTGTATTTGTGTTACACATTCCTCTTTTTTCTTGTTTTCGTCTTTCTGAATTTGCAATGTGAAGCCCATTGAAACAAAAATTTTGTGATTTTGGGCTACACAAATAAAATTGAATTGAAGTCTCATCAGTGTGAATAATTAATAAGAAAAAAAGCCTCCGGCCAGTTAATCTTCAGGGATTCATCGGTTAGAAACTGATACGTACCTTACCTACTAGCTGGAGTGGAATTAAATTGATTTGAGGCAATGCTTGACGACAGCCTGACTAGATATCTACCCAAATTTCTCAAAACAAGAGAAACAATAACGCTCTGATGCTCTGATAAGGTAAAAGTGAGGAGAAAAAAAAGACCCTGTTTGTTTCTTGTTCAAATCCCATATCTTGCAATTTTATATTACAGCAAAATATTATTGATTTGTTGAAACAATAATTTTTTGAAATAATAATGGATATAGCATTTGCTTGAGTAGACTTTTTTTTTTTCAAATTTTGCTTGAGCAATTTAAAATAAATTAAATTTTTTTTTTTAGAAATCTAACACCTTTATGGATGTAATGAAAGAGAAGACGGTAGTTGGTTTGAGACAAGAGGATACAGAAAAAAAAAAAGTTAGATGGAGATAAATGATTTACTTTGGCGACCCTTGAAATGAAAAGACGACCTCATAAAACAGGTGAGATTATCTTCCTACTCTCTAGGCGATGCTAAAACTCTACGTGGTCTTTAAACATCTCAATTCAATTAAAGTAATTGATTCTAATGAACAGCTCACTTTTAGCTGCGGCCATTGTTTAACATCAAACACTATTAAATTTCAACGCATTGCAGAATCCACAAAAAAATGATTAAGTTACTTCACCTGGTCATTTGAATGACACGTAAATTTGCTAGCACTGCAGGTCTATCCTCCCACAAGACCGAAAGGACTGCACTTAACACCTCTAATAAAATTGCCAACCTGCAAAAAGCAGAGAATTCCCAGTTTTGAGGGATTGATGCTTTTTCGGTTATGTAATAATGGCGGAGACAAAATCTTGTTCACCAGACAGCTGGTGGAGCCACTTGATTCTTGGTAGATGTGTTGTAGCTTTGGTAACAAATCGCATATCTGCTCCAAAGTCAATGACCAACTGGTATTTGCCATGAATCATGTTTGTTGCTGGTCAGAGTCACCATAAAAAAATATTGATTTTACTACGCTCATCTCTCATTTATACTAAGTTCAAGTAAATTACTTTTATCTCCATGGCAAAGGTCTGAACGTAACTAAATTAAACTGTTTACAACAGATAAACACATCTAAGCATGTGTGTTATTATGCTGTTTTCCCATTTACGAGCACAGCCAAGCATGTGAAAACACAAACCGACTTCACGTGTTCAAAAGACCATTAAATGACCTCATTAAAATGAATACGGGCGTTTTGGGATCATTTTATTTTGGGTCGCATGAGAGGTAAATGCGAGGTAAAATAACAGCTGGGTTGTGTGTTTTTTGTGCAAAACTGTTTGCATTACAGTGTGTTTCAGTGCGATCCCGACTTCTTTCATGCATGTTCCCAAAGTGAACGCCTTCGCAGTCTGACCTATTTTCTATTTATTTCACTATTTTCCAATGCATGTGTATGGAATCGGTGATGAAAGACGAAAAAATAAAAAAAAGTGGTGTTTTAACTTTTCCAGTGCGTTGGACACTCTAGTTGTGTGTATAAACAGTGATTAGTTGTTCTGTGAGTTTGAGGAATAAAAGGCTATTCTTGGTTCCCATGTGGACTTAAACTCTGGCTCAGGCAGCAGACATGAAGGTCAGCTCCATAACTCAGAAGTTTCATTCCCCACCATGCTTCATCCGCTCACAACGAATTGGATGCCCAGAAAATCTTTCAAGGTTTAAAATGGGTGGATGTTTCACATCAAAACCTCCTGCCTCCCGTGGAGTGTGACATTTCACTTTAAACTTACTTGTAAGGACAAAAACCACACCCACACATACGCAAACGCAACATAGCTTCATGTGCATTTAAATTTATATCAATTCTATTTGCCACACTAATCCTCCCCTTTCGTTCAACTGTGACGGTAGCCATTAATGGCCATGTTAACATCCCATAAATGCACTATTTCATGGAACTGGCGCTACATAATATCCTACCTCGTTGGCCTCCTCAAGTCAATTAAAATCGCTTCCAGCTGTGGTTTACCCAGAGGATTAGTTTTTATATGACCACAGGTAAACACACACACATACAAACACATGCAAAATAAAAAAGGTGAACCTGCAAAAATAAACTTATTAAATTTTAATAGCGAACAGCTTAGGAAGTGTAAGCTGAAAAGATGTACTGTATTGTTTGATAACGGTTCTCTTTTTGGATGTACAAAGAGATTAAAAACATGCAACAATAATTAAAGTACATTTTCAGGATTGATAAGGGTTTAGTCGAGACTCAAATCCCGACCTTTTTGGCGTTGAGGCCACTGTGCTAACCACTGCGGCACCAGCTAACCAATACCGTTTGAGCTACTTCTGAGCCCTCCTGTCCAGTATTCAAATACTATTTGTATGTGAGGTTGTTCTTGCCATGACATTTGTTCTCTGTCACGCCCACATTCTCACTTGAGCAATGTTCCCTTTAAGCTGCGCGCCTGCGCAATTGCGCATTGCTCGCAGATTTATAGCGCACAAGAAAACCTATGCAGCGCACAAAATTAAACGCCATTTAAACTAAATATGGAAAAAGGAGACAGCTCTGCAGCATATCTCTTTCTTCTTTTTTTCTGAAACAAATTGCTTCAAACCGCTGCTTCGGAGTTTGGTTCGTCGCTGTTGCTGACGTCACAAAAGAGCAAAAGTCTTAGCCCCGCCCCCTTCTGCTCAGGAAGCTTGTGTGTTTGGTCAGACACACAAAAAATTAGAGGGAACATTGCACTTGAGCAGGACGTTTTTTTGCAAGATGCACACATGCTTTTTGAAGTAAGACATTTTTATGTAAATGCACTATAATTGAGTTCACAACAGTTACACTACCTTGGTGCTTTCTACACTGTAGTTGCAATTTCGAACAAAAAGTACAAAAGTAATACAAAGTAAACAATTGTGGTAACAATTGTATTACTTTTGTGCTTGTATTACTTTTTCATTTGATGTTCTAATTTTCATTTTATGTATAATGATTGATTTCTGAATATTTACTTTTATGATGGATTACTTAGTATTTACTTATGTCTTTTTGCTTTTATGAAGATATTAAAAAAAAAAAAAAAAAAAAAAAAAAAGGGTCGGCGTAATAAGCGTTTGCTTCAGCAGATACCTTTTCGGTCCTTTACTAAAATATGGTTGTTTTCTTTGTTTTATTGATGTGAGATTACACTGTGACCGAAATAAATAAATAAATAAACAATACTAATGCTGTGTCATCATCACGCACAGGGGTGCATGAGTAAGCAGGAAGTCAGAGGACGGGTGAATCATTCCAATTCGAATAAGTTTATAAGCTTTCCACGATTTTCTGAGCTGACAAACGGTACCATCCTATGTGATGAGAATTATTACCCCACAAAAGCATTATTCTTTTCTTTTAAAAATGTTTTTTTTTCCCTCAAAACCAAATGAACCAAAGAAAATTTAAGTCATATAATGTAAAAGGAAAGAAAATAATATATATTAATTTTCGTTAACATGAACTTCTTTCACTCAAGAAAAAGGCATGTGAGTAAAAAGCACACTGCCAACACCAGACTAGCCAGGTTTTGCTCTCTCGTGGAGTTAAATGTAGGTAAACAAGCAAGCTTATGAGTCAAGTGAAATGAAGCCGCAGGCAGTGAAAGTTGAGCCACACACATTGTGCTCGTAGAGGCTCTTCCACAGCAGAAAATTGTCTTTCCACTCAGTCCTTATTCATGGAAATAACCATCCCTCCAGTACATAGTACCCACGAGTCTCATCTACAAATAACACACTGAGAAAAAAAATACACTACAAATTGATTGTGCACGTCTAAGTATGCATTTTTATAAATATAAACACACAGCGGTGTACACCTGTAAGGTAGTAAACCATCTACGTGCAGTGAAAAGCTCTCATTACACATCTGAAAAGGACTAGAAAAAGGAAATGCCAACACGGTCTATGTTAGACGTCTATTGACCTACTTTACAATTTCCCAAACATTGCGTACAGAAAAGACAACTATGATTTAACACTAGGACCGCCGCGTTCTAAATCTACCTGGAAGCGCCATGACCGTCAATGTGACCGCTTATGTAATTATTCATGTTTTGTGCTGCTTTATTGCATAAATAAACTTTTACACCACTTAATTTTTAAAGTAATAAGAATGATAAAATGTTAATTATATTCAAAACCTAGAATAAAAAAGCAAACACCAAAACATAATGATCTACAGTAACTCATCAATATCCTATTTTTTTTTTTTTCAGCATTTTGCACTGCTGCTTCAAAAATGTCCTTGCTATAAACTGGCTATAAGCTATATTCCAAAATGTTAACCTGAACTGTAGACTTATCGAGAAAACATGGCATACTTTATTCAGACAACAATTTTCTTACTCTCTTCATGGTATCTCTTCAATATTATCTCACTCAACCTTTCTAAAATGTTTCTGCATTGGCGTCAGAGTCCTCCTTGTCTCTTTCCACAAAAAAAAAAAAACACACACACATGTGTGGCCATAGAAACCTGTTTGTTGCCATAGCAACATAGCAACAACTTCCAATCCGCGCTTCCTCCCAGCTGCTGTGACCCGGTTAGAGGAGATAAAATGCTTATAAATTTTAAAATATTCAGTTTTAGAACAGAAAAAAACAAAATGATAAAATAGAAAAACAAGTTTATATTAAAAGTCATAAAAGGCCAGCCTCTTAGGTTTTGTTTTTATTTATTCTAATTAGCATATTAGAATGACGTGCGGTCAAATTGACTGCTGCGGCGGTCCCAGTGTTGACTCCAGCTGTCAAAATAGATCCAATATTGATTGTCTGTTAATTTAAAGTTATTGACGGCAGCTCAACGGTTAGAGCGTTCGCCAGTGGACCGGAGGTTTGCAGGTTCGGATCCCACAGAGAGCACGTCTAGGGTCCCCGGAGAAGACACCCAACCCCAGTTTCTCCCACCATTGGTGCCGTTGTGGGCAGCCTGCTGTGGTGTAAGGAGTACAGCACACAAATTTCCCCGGTGAGGGATGAATAGAGTAATCTTTTATTCTTTTATCCTTTAATTTAAGAAGTTGATATCTTTATTTTTGACCAGACCAAAAAAATGCATATTTTCATATAAACAGTCGGTAAAAAATGTCATAACCCACCACAAAATCTAAAAACTCATATTTTACCAGCTAAAATAACAATGTTACATTTTTATTGATTTGAGGTCAATAACTCATAAGTGAGCCACATCATTGATCCCAAGTCAGTATAACCAGAAGCGTCTACGTGCTTCCAAGGCAAGTTATGAAATGACTGACACAATACGATAGAAATCCATATGCTCTCCTAGCACTGCAGATAATCGGTGGAAAAAAGGCAAAACAACTAGATTTGATAGCAAACGAGGAGGGCAGGATCTATAAAAACACCCTTCAGACATCAGCCAGCTGCATTTCAATGAGACCGTTGCATGTTCCAAAGCCCGTGTTCTCGTCTCATCTTCAAAGTCTGGTGCTCCTGTTGAGGAATTAGGCTCTGATCAGATAAAAGCCAAATAAAGACATGATCAATACTCATAGTCCTCTGTTCCGCTTTGAAATACACAGACTGCCTTTGCCCTCATGGCTTGTTGCTTGGCAAATCATTTGAAACAAATACAATGAGATTTTTTTTTTTACTTTTAATGCTTAAAATAATATATGGCAACATCTTAAAATTGAATAAAAGACTAGATCAAATTATTGGCTGATATGTACTCGTCTTTCGGTTTGTCCCTGAAATAAACCAGTATGTCAAAAACAAGTTTTAAAAAAAAAAAATACATGTGAGCACAAAATTAACCCTTAAAGTCAAACCTAAGCAGAGAGGAGGAAGGATAGCATTACCCTGTGGCTACATTTTCTCATATAAACTGAGCTGCTATTGTAAAGTCTGGAGTTGTGTGTTAACTGAAAGGGAGGAATACATACATAGATTATTCAGCTCTAAGACTCGAGCAGCATGTTTTGCCTCATAGCTCACAGCAGAATCCAAACACCAAGGCCTTCCAAGGAGAGATTTAACTAAAAATACTATTTCTGACAGAAAACATCCAGAGATGTCCTGCTGGGGTATGTGGCTTTCACATTTGCTGCTAAAACATATGGTTTGCGGAGAAAATCCAAGACAGTTTTTTGTCTCTGTGCCTTTGGCCAAAAAGAAGAAGAAGGAAAAAAAATATGGCAGCATTTGCCAGTAAACAGTTTATCATGCACATGCGGAAATAGATCGTGTCATGAATGTCAGTCGGTTCCACCAAATTCTAAATGTTCATGGATGCTTGTTTGGAGGAATTTTTTATCTAAATAAAAAATAATATGAAAGAAAGTTGGTCCAATGAGCAGAGTTCGGTTTTAGCCCAATCAGATTTTCTACAGCGGCAGTGCCCGATATTATCAGTGTAATCGACCCCTCAACGTGTCTCCCAAGGAATGTATTTGTATATGTCCCTGTGTTTGGTATTTCAAAAGAAGATGAAAGAAGAACAGTGTATTATTTATTCTTAGTATGAAATTTTAATCCATTTACATGGAAGGGCTGTTTGTTGACTCATTTTGCTGCAACCATACCAACCAACCAAAGATGATGATCACAAGTGTGATTTTAATTTTTAGATATTCAGAGAAAGTTAACGTTGTTTAGCTTCATAAGAAAAATTGGGTTCATATTCTATGCAAGTGATTGTGCGTTCTGCGTTCTTTGTAAATGCTCCATAAAGTCATGGGTAACGTGTTTAGAACCTAAAAAATATGGCAAACAAGCTCCAACAAACCGGTTTTAACAATGCAAAAAAAAAAAAAAAAAGAAAGTCAATGCAATATGCGGACGTAAAGTTATTGCTTTAAATCAAAGGTGTCCAAATCCGGTCTTTGAGGGCTGGCGTCCTGAAGGTTTTCCATATGTTCTTGCATCTACACACCTGATCCAGTTAATTGAGTCATTGTGACAAATTTTATTGGCTGATGATTTCACTTTCTGCGCATCAGCTGTATTGAACCAAGAATGTGTGGAAAACCATCAGGTCATCAGCCCTCGAGGACCGGCTTTGGACGAGCTTGCTTTAGATGAAACGTTTAAATAATTTAGATTCAAGCATAGTATGTTTCAAGATTTTTTATTGTCATTGCAGCCATTTTTAAACCTGTAAGGGTATTATAAGTGTATTTGTTTGGGTAGTAAAACATATCCAGTCACCTCTCCTATGTATTTCAAACTAAAGTAGAATTCCAAAATGCGCATCATCACAAATTGTAGGAAAGACTTTTTATTCTCTCAACTCACTTTGATGTTGATCGTCATTTTAGCAGTCTCACACTGGGCCGGTTTCTGGTTTGAAAAGGTGAACAGATTGAGAATGATGTGTGACTTTTATGCTAATTCCCTTCCAGATGAACAGTGAGCCGTGCAGATTACCAAATCTCATTATTTTGTGTGGTCGTTGTGTGTTTATGCCTCCCGTCTTCCAGCTGGTTTGATTTAATTTTCCTTTTTTCTCCTTCAACCTCTGGTTTTACACATCTCTCCCCTCACCACCTGATTCCTGGCTTAAATAACGTGTTTCTACATGAATGAACTGAAATTGTACTCAGGGTGGTACATTGCAGATTGGTCTTCTGGAAATAATTTTTATGACAGAACATAGAGTCCTTTAATGAGTTTTTATTGCATATTGATCACGCACTGATACCAGCAGAGCATTTGGTTGACATTATGCAACATCTGGTCGTTTATGAAAGATACTGTCTGCCTAAACGTTTGCTCTATCCACTGCAGCATGCTAGCAAAAGCAAGGCATTTATTTGACAATGATGAATTGAAAAGAAATGGATAAGCTTTGGCATGCTAGTCCATATGAAGGACAGGAAACTGAAAACCAATTTTTGGAATGAAGGTGCAAGCGCAGTTTTCAGAAAAACATATTTTAGTATTTATAACATGGACCTGTTGAAAAAGGTCCACCATTTTTTCATTAGTTCAATTTTTGACTTTCAATGCTTTTAAAATTAAATGCATGAGGAATTTAAATTTGTTCAATTTTCCTACCAATTACACCGACATTGGTTGCTTTTTCCATCACTAAAAGATTGATAAGGAAATGATAAAAAGTTGCAGGTCAAAAAATGTTTCAAAGTATCATCCCCTATTTTACCACCATTGGACTACATTGGGATTTGTGGGAGTGTGAGATGATTGCTGGACATTTTGTTATCCTTCCAGAATGATTTCCTCCATCAAGTAACTTTATTCATATGAAAACTTTACATAGCTTTTCAAAAGCTTCCAGGTATGGTTGGATAATGTGACCAACGGGCAGCACATAACAACACCAACTAAAGCTCTAATCTGAATGGGTCCTAATCAGATGATTAACTTCTTCTGATCCTCGGGAAAAAGAAAGACATGGAAGAGTGCATTGTACATAGGAGGACTGAGGCAGCTTCCTGTCATCATCAGCAAACATGTCATCTTGGTTTAGAATTGAAAAGCTTCTGGTTTACCAGAAGACAAAAGAGGGATTGGAAAGATGTCAAAGAGCCCTACAGTATGATCTCTGGCTCCACACTAACAACAACTCACCCCAGGCAGTGAGGACCCTCCAACAGGAGAGGATTAGTAAAAGGAGGGATTAAAGGCACATCCGTCACTTCACAAGCTAATCAAACATGTTCACTCATCTCTTTTATCCCCTCATCCAGTGTCTTACCCTGTTTATTCAATCAGGACAAGCTGCTAGCTGACATACTGACATGGCCGGAGCACCTCAGTCATTTTCATTCATGCGGATGTTAACTAGCACAGAGTTCACTAGGTTCTGTTTGACTTTATTTGAACTTCCATAGCAATACTGAGTGTTAGTGTACTGTAACTACGAAGCATCACGCAAGGACAAAGCGGGCTATTAGACTAAAATACTTCTGCTGATGTAATTACCAACAGCAGGATCTGCTTATCTGCAAATGTGTTTATCTATTTACAGTGTGTTAAAGCTGTACAATGTTTCAGCGTGACTTTTTCCGGAAACCCATTGTAAACCATAAACAGTCCATGTTGACAAAAATCAAACAAAAGGGATAAAAAGGGTTGTATCAGCTGCTTTGTAAAGCTCATTTCTGTTCTCTTATTAGTGTAAAGATTTTCTGTAGATGAGCAGGCGATATGCTACCGCTCAACGGCTTTGCTGAAATTAAAAATGTAAAAGCAGATGGGATAACAGGACAGATTTCTATCAGCTTTGCAAAACGGACTATTTAACAACTGATTCATTACCATAAACATGGATGGAAAGGTCAAATTATATTCACCAGCAGTGTAGGTTGGATTTTAACATTTTAAGAGCCGTAAAAAATATCTCCAAGTCTTCTGAAAGAAGTGTTTTCTTGTGCTTGATGCAGGCATTTAATTGCAGTTGTATTACTCACAACAAAACTCTTAAATATGCAGCAATTTAGGATCTAAATTATTCTATTCAGGGATTTCAAAATGTGCTTTTCTTGTTTGTTTTTCTTCCAAACTGCATACATGAATATTTTACTTAATGACTTTTTTGATTTTTTGAGATAAAGACATTGGGATATTTGCATAAATTAAAGGGGGGAAAAAAGCCCAACAACAAATAGTCACAAACAGTGATAAACAACTGCAACAAAGAGAAAATAAATTATCCTGTAAAAGCAAAAATGCTACAATTTAAAGCTTTGTTAACATAATTGTTTGTGTCCCTTATCTTGTAAAGTTTTAAGCAAACTGGAGTGTTTCTTCAGGTCTGGATATTTTGCAATGCTAAACATTTCTAAACGGTACATGAGGACTTGAATGAGATTTAAATAATAACGGACATCATGTTGCATTTTAAAACTTAGAGCAGACTTTCTTTAGCACCTTTTACCTCTTTCAGTTTAATTTCTAAAAATTACTAACAACATAATTACTCAGTCTTAACAAGAAAACAGGTTTTCTTGCAAAATTGTTATATGTTTTGAGGCAATAACAAAAAATTTCTTTGCAAAGTTTATTGACTGATGGTGGCTCAATGGTGGAGCGTTCGATCGAAGACCGGAAGTTAAACAGACGTTAACCGGAATATAACCGGAAGTCAACCGAAAATTTGCGGCTTCAATTCCTACTCAGTGCACGTCTAGGGTCCTTCGAGAAGACACCTAGCCCTCGTGTCTCCCACCATTGGCGCCAGCGTGGCAGCCTGCTGCAATGCAGCACACAAATTTCCCGGGTGAGGTATCAATAGTGTATGTAAAAATAAAAAAATATTTCTTAAATTACATACTGTGATAACTCAGAATGCACACATTTTATTTTTGGGAAACTAAAGTTTGAACTAAATGTCGCACTTGCAATGCTCTCTAAAATGAACAAGACCTAGCTTTTAGGCCATGTTGTCCAACATAGTACCACGTCTTGGATATTAAGAGTTAAAAGTAGTTAATTCGAATGCTCAAAGTAAATATTGTCATAGAAGTGTTTTGCATAAATATTTTATGTTTATTCAAGTTTTCACTTAAAAAGACATTGACAAATTATCCACTTACAGTTTTGCCAGTGTCTTGTCAATCCGAGCTACCCGTCGAGTTGTTAATAATAGTTGGCATTACTCGATACACTGATATTTTTTCAGCAGTTTATTACAGAAAGAGGCTCATTTGATAAATAAATTCATCTGTCGAGTTATGCTGCCCTCACTAATAATGACATAGTGGAGACGGTGGCCGCGTGGTTAGAGCGTTCGCCCGCGGACCGGAAGGTCGCGGGTTCGCGTCCCACGGAGAGCACGTCTAGGGTCCTTGGAGAAGACACCTAACCCCCGCTTCTCCCACCATTGGCGCCGTTGAAGGGCAGCCTGCTGCGGTGTAAGGAGTGCAGCAAACAAATTTCCCCGGTGAGGGATGAATAGAGTAATTCAAAATAAACAAAAAAAAAATAAACAAAATAGCAAATACATTTAGTTCATGTTTTTTGGCATATTATAACAGAAGGAGGTTCATTCGATAAATACTTTTACTTGTCGAATAATGCTACTAATGGTATGGTCGAGACAGGTAGGGATCAATACACAGTGTTCAAGATCAATAAAGTGTTTATAAAACCTACTAGTAGAAAGAGTTTCAAAAAAGTCTTCTGGACAGTTTAATTCTTCAACGAGATGTTTCGACTTCCATTCGGAAATCATTTTCAATCTGAATGAAATGGACTGAAACCTGGATCTATTTATACTAACCTGAGTAAAAGGTAAAAAAATAGTAAGAAGGGCTCGACCAATGAGCCTGTGTTACTTAAGATGGCCGTGAATGGCTCCTATTGTAGCCACAGACCAGTAAACAAAACCTATTTCCGGATGGAAGTCGAAACGTCTCGTTGAAGAATTAAACTGTCCAGAAGACTTTTTTGAAACTCTTTCTACTATGGATCACTTCTGGATGAATGAGGGACTACACGGATTTGTTATAAAACCTACTCTTATCTAATGTACTTATTTCTGCATTCATTCATCTTCTGAACAGCGAAAAGCCCATTCTGGCTGATTTCAGGTCAGAGTGGCAACAGGTTACCAGTTTGTTGCGGGGCCACCCACACTTACAACCATACCTACACACTCATTTCTGAGAGCAATTTTGTAACTTAAAATGCAAGTTTTTGGAGGGTGAGTAGAAACAGGGGTATCTGGAAAGATCCCACGCAAACTTGCGAAAAACTTAAAAACTTCATAGAAAGGCCAGTGTTTCAAGCCTCGCCCCAGTCCGGACTCGAAACTTGACTTTTTTACTGTGAGCCCACCATGCTAACAACTGCACCACTGTGCAGCCCTGTATTTATTCCGTAAATGAAAAATAAAAATAAAAACTTGGCCTCATCAGGCATTCGGTAGCAGCAATGCTACCGGTATGTCATCTCAAGGAGACGGCTCATCTCGATGGAGATTTGTGCAACCACTTAAATACAAACACAAGACAATGACGACAGCTTAAATGTGTGTAATAGTCTGTTTGTTGATACAAAAAGTTAAAAGAACAGTACGCCTGGTTTATACTTTTTAATTAATTTCTGACCTACAACAAAAATAGCTGTTTCCAAATAGACTCTCCCACACTGATGAATGACCAGGTTGTGTCTTCTTCCATGGTCCACCTCAGCAAACTTAACAATTTGAAACAAAACTTCATGCCCTCTGAACTTTTATAAATGCCCACTGGTTATTAAAAAACTAACTTATTAGTTATCAATACGAAACACAAGTTGTGCAATAATGCCATTTAATTGCTTGGCTGTAAATTAGTCTAAATATAGAACAAGATTTTATAAGTTATTCAATGTTTTTTTTTCTTACTGCAAACAGCCCATATAAAGCGGAATACTTGACGTAAAAATTTTGCAGATGCATTCAAATTTATCCCAGTGGTTTTCAGATTGCCGAGTGTGCTTTGTTCATTGTGCGGCATGTATTCATTCATTTAATGGTGGTGTAAATGGTCTAATTAGTTTGACAACGAAGAAAAAACCCATCATGCACCTATCCAACATGCTGCACAAAAGGCTATGTTTACTCAAATCTGGGTTTAGCATTGATGCAGCACAAAAATTACAGATAGAAACATATTCATTTAGCTCCATACTAATGAGCAAATATAATCGGATAATACATGAAAAAAAATCCAAATCTGATTGTCTGGCCTTAAAGTGTGATGAAAAATAATCTGAGTATTGCCCTAAATGGCTTTAAATGGGGCAAATGGGATACGCTCTGAGAGGTAAATATCCATCTCGTGATAATCATACTCTCATTCCATTCGCATACGAGTAGCCAAAGCAATTCCAAAGCACGATGATTAAGTATGCAGTCCCAGCACCAATCTAGAGGTGGTGGGTGCTAACGATGATTAGATTTTATCTGTAAGCATTGAAGGAAATGGTCAACATGAAGACTTCTCAACACTCTAGCAAGGAAAGAACCTGGGGACTAGCTTCATATTCATGTACGAATGTATGTTTCCATGTTGTTTCTTTCCCTTTTTTCAAGTTTTTTTCAGGTCCACTAGAAAAGCTTCTGCATAAATTGAAATAGGGGCGTGGTGCAGAATAGAAGGCGTGGCCAAAACAAGTTATCTTTCAAATAGCAACCGAAAACTAAATGTGAGAGCTTGCAACTTACTCAAACATGCATGGATGGTTTAGACAACTACGTCGGGTATGTTTTAGTTGTGGGTATAATGTTCAAATATTGTCTAAACCTCTGAAAAAAAGTTCATTTTGCATATCTCAAAAATATCAAAATCCGACTTTTCCATGGTCTGCTTCTTATCAACGTTGTAATTGAGGGACTGCTGTGCTAACAGAAAAGGTTTAGCCTCCCAAACAACGCGGGCAAATGTGACAGAATCTTGTCGTTTCTCTCTTTCTATTTCGGCACTGCGATTAGGTGGCATTATAAGTGCCACCATATTAAGTCGTCTCATTTCGTGGAGGCGGGGAGCGAGTGACAGCTCTGAAACAAGCGTTTGACACTAAAACCGTCGCTAATGCTAATTCCTCCAGCGCTTGTGAAAACATTAATCTTTAATAATGACACAAAGACCTTTCGTCAGGGTTACATCCTGTCCTCTCAAATCCTTTAACATGGTGCTATAAGCTGAACGGTTTACCTATTTTTATACTTGCTTTCTTGTTGACAAAATTGTATAAACATAGATCGAATGGAAGCCTTGTGACAGACTTCTGATATGTGTACCGTCCTCATTTGAACCCTCACTAAGATTGTCCTTAAAATATGCTCACAGCAAAAGAAAAGTGAACTCCATTTGAAAAACAACAAAAAGGAAAAAAAAAGTAATGGAGTTTATGCCTGGCTCGTATCCACACACATATAATTAAACACAAAATGGATTGCAGTGCATACTCGTCTCCATGCTCGTGTCTGTGAGAACATTTGGCTGAAGATATTTCAGAGTGCAATTTACCGGTCCAATGAGACATTTCCATTTCAACTGAAAGGTTTAGCCATCCAGCGACTCTTGCATTCGTGTGTGTAGGTATATGTGTGTGTGTCAGTGCAAAGTCACAGTAGCCAGTGAACAAGAGATTTAAAGAGAGCTTCAAACTCCAGTGAAATGAGTCAGAAGGGGAGGATTAGCAAAGGGTTATAAGCCTGTTGTAGGAGTTAAGGCCTTTTTAGCTGGAGATCAGACAGAGAGGAGTACTGTAGCCAAATCACAGACCACGTTCTTCCCACACTCTGAAAGTGCTGTACATGCTGTTGGTAACACAACACATTCTCAAAGCAAGACAGGAGTATGTGGTCCAGTTGAAGAGGAGGAACAAGAATGCAGGTGCAAATGTGGGGGGAAAAAATGGATGTCAGATTGTTTGCTGTGTACACACAAGGACAAAAATCTCATGTTGGCAGTATGAGAGCGAAAGTATAATTTTCACAAAAACATCACAAGGACCTTGGGGATTGTGTGTGCACATTTAAATAACATGCTGTCAGAAACATTAACCCTGCGGTTACTTTTGGCTGGCGTTTTACTGATAGGATAAGTGACAGTCATGTCATTTTTTTTTCTACATGTTTGATACTTTGAGAACAAATATGTTTTCTGGAAATATAATAAATCCATCTTGGACTAGACATTTTCCATCAGTTGGTTTTTAAATTTTCATGCATTACTAAATGACAAGAAAAAAAAAAAACGTTAATGCATATCCACCCCATTCCTTACCGAGCAAAATAATTCAGCAAAAAGTGGCGGTTGTCATTAAATGGATTGAGGGTTCACTTTGGCCAAACATTGCATATCTTCGTGGCTCAACAAGAAATATAAATGTAAAAATTGGCCTTTCCTCCCAACTGTACTCAGCCTTTTTAGCTATCTGCCAAAAAAGAAAACAGCCCACAATGTATTTTATGCCATTTAAGAGATTATCTGGCTGCCAAGAAGATAGACTAACAAAATGTTTGGGTTTTAGTGCTGCTTCCAAAGAAGTGAAATTTTTCAGATGGCATGTCGAGCAATGCAAAAGAGATGCCAACCAACCAAAAGATGCATCCATTTTGGAGCATAATTGGTATGCAACTGGTAACATACAAGTGTACAAAACCGTGGTGAGAGCAGCCATGCTGTTTGGTCTCGAAAACAGTGGCACTGAGGAAAAGACAGGAAACAGAGATGGAGGTAGCAGAGATGAAGATGCTGAGGATCTCTCTGGAAGTGACCAGAATGGACAGTATCAGAGGAACAGCGCATGTTAGAGGTTTATGAGATAAAATCAGAGAGGCCAGACTGAGATGGTTCGGACATGTGCAGAGGAGAGCAAGTGCATCGGCAGTAGGATGCTGGGTTTGGAACCACCAGGAAAGAGGTCTAGAGGAAGACCAAAGAGGAGGTTCATGGATACAGTGAAGGAAGACATGAAGATGGTTGGTGTGACCAAAGAGGATTCGGCAGTTAGGCTTCTTCTTCTTCTTCTCCTTTCGGCATTTCCCTTCATGGGTCGCCCCAGCAAGTCAGTTTCTTCCATCTAAAGAAGATGGAAGGTCTAAGGAAGACCCTATCTTCCTTCAGCAGATAGGGTTAGATGGAAGAAACTGACTTGCTGTGGCGACCCCTGAAGGGAAATGCTGAAAAGAGAAGAAGAATTGGTATGCAACTGGTTTTGCCTTTTGGAATCAACACTACAGTACGTTGTCCTTTTTGGCTGGACCTAGTGAATTCAAGAAGTTTTTATAAAACGATCCTTCTTAATAAAGATTCTGCGGTGAAATTATTTTAGTTCGTGCAAATTAGAATCACAAATATGCTTCTCCTCCCTTGTTTTATTTGCCTCCAGAGTATAAATATCAGAATTTGGCCAGCTGTTATTTTATTTGGCCTAAAAAGCTGTACCAAATATTGCAGGTGAGTTACACCACATGTAGTTCTGATACTCGTACAAATCCCGGAATGCTCTGCTGGTATTTAGGTGCAATAAACAACAGGACCATGACAGACACTCCTCGGTTGACAGTTGCCTTAATAACGTGTTAGTAGTACCATTCAGTTTTGCTTGTTTACAATGCTAACCTAGATATAGTTTTTATATTTAATGTCACAATTCTCTGTTCTACGTTCAACTTTTAAACAAAACTTTTTTTTTAAAAAGGGGTTTGTTATTTCTAGGAAACTTCTTGTGGGCCATCACCAAAATGTATTGATTTTTAACCCACTGGTGTTTGAGTCCAAGACCACTGCTTCAGATCATGTTCATTAATTGGTCAACTTCATTAAACTACTAAGACTTTGATTCAAATACAAAATGACAAATGGGATGAACGATCAAATACATATTGTATTCATTTTATAACTCTGAAATGTCTAATGCTAAAAACAAACCAATCATGGATACAGTGAAGGAGGACGTGAAGATAGTTGGCGTGACCGAAGAAGATGCAGGAGATAGGGTTAGACGGAAGAAACTGGCTTGCTGTGGCGACCCCTGAAGGCCGAAAGAAGAAGAGGAAGAACCAACGGTTTTGACTGAAAGCTAGTTTTCACAGATTTATGCTTGATATTGACAAAATCCGTTGACCACCGAGTCAAAAACTAGTTATGATGACTTGTTTCGCTCCCCATGTAAAACTAATTTTTAAGGCTGCATGGCTAATCTCCATAAAACCACACCCTGTGGGCTGCCCGATTAACTCCAGCAATCATTCTTCACAGAGTCAACACAAAATTTAACCACTGATTTTTTCTTTTTTAATCTTGCAAAATCTATCCTATAGCGCCTCAGAAACTTCTGGTAACTACGTTTATTACCATCTGTTCAGCTTCATTTGACTTTGGACTGAGATGTTAAATCACAGTTAAAAATACAGTTTAATCACAGATGTGAAAGTGACAGAAACAAGACGGCACATATGCATGATTAAACATTCCCTCAGCGAGGAATGGGAATGACAATTCATCCTGCTTAAACAACAAATGCATGCAGCGCTCCTGGGGCACACCAACCCAAAGATAAACAGGTGCGCACATATACACACACACATATGCACACTCGCACCTTTAAAGGCGTATAGTGATGAGAACTGGCCGTTAGCCAGCAGATAATATTGCAGCAATAATTCATGACTGGCTGGCCTGGGCTAAAGCGGGAATTTACTGTCAGATGAAAGTAAGGGAAACAGTTCAGCAAAAACATAATGCCACAATGGAAAAAGAGAAAAAAGGACATTAGAAAGTCTGGATATTTGGAGAAAGAGTGCTCTCTACTTGTGATTAAATAAAAGCTCTACTTTTTGAGTTTTGTACTTAAATGTTAAAATGAAACATGACTTATTAGAATGTAAGCTTTTTAATGATGGCAAATTAACAGGAAAAAATCCACCTCTATAAGTATGAAGAAAACTTCTTTGGAAATTACAAAATGAAGAGAAAGAAGTACCTGAGGCCTTCTCATTTTTCTATGTCTATGCCTTCTATTTAGAGGAAAATCCTAGGTCAGTGCTTTTTTAATTAGCTCAGGGAGGGATTTTTAAGACTGTTAGAAAGATTAGCCCCACTATTACCCAACAATGCAATGAGGTTCAAAGTCCTCAGTTGCTGCTTAGGCTGCATATGCAAATACTGAAAACACTGCAGAAAAGTGTTTCCTGTATTAAAAAAAATCATGCCCCATTAATTGGTCAAAGACACTAAAGCAATGCTTACCTAAAAATAATGATCTAAAAACAGTTTCTTCCTTTTGGCAAAACAAGTGTTACACTATATAGTTCCTGACTGTCTCAAGTGTTTTTAAGAGTTAGAGGTCTAATGTATGTAGGTTGCATTTCTCTAAATGGATTTTTTATGCTCTCAGGGTGTCCATTATACTGATGACTTTGATCTCCAGTACCAAAGATGCCAAGAGGTACTAAAAAAAGAGAGCATATTATCCCTAGCAAAACACAAAAACAAGACATTGTTACTAGCCATGTGTTCAATATATTTAAAATTTGATCAACCGATAAGGATGGGTTAGTTTGCTTTCATGCAAAGGCTCAGTTGTGTGAATAAAAGACATGATTTACTCATGTCTTTTATTTTAAGAAATGGCTAAGAGAGTGCATGTAAATAACCTCTTGAGAGCATAAAATGGAGTGAAAAACAAAGTGCCCAACCAGGAACAGATTGAACAGATTGAATATTGAATACTGTTGCGATTCAAAATGATACTTTGAAGAAAGTATGGAAAGAGTTGATCTGAAAAGCAAAGTTCTCGATTTAGTAGTCAATCTATGTTCACCAGCTGTGGGAGGTGACCGAAAGAATAAGTGGTACAAGCGGCCGAAATGAGCTTCCTCCGCAGGGTTGCTGGTCTCTCACTCAGACAGAGTGGGGAGCTCTGCAATCCGGTAGGAAATCAAAGTAGAGCCTTTGCTCCTCTGGGTTGAGAGAAGCCAGATGAGGTGGTTCAGCCATCTGGTCAGGATGGCCCCTAAAGGCCTCGCTGGTGAGGTGTCTGAGGCTGCCGCCACCACAACCTGACCTTGGATACGTGGTAGACGATAGAACAAAATGGAGCATTTTAAAGATTAGCCATTTTTAAAAATCGCATGAAAACAGCACAACTTGTTAAACCACTTGAAAGCAGTGAAACACTGTTTTGAGCTCCGCAACCTTGTATAAAATCTCTTCGTTAAAATGTTCGAGCACAAATAAAGATGTTTTTGATTGTTTCTTGATATTTTCCATTAATAATTTTTGTTATGGTTTATTTAGCCTATCTATTCTGCCTTACATAGCAAAACAAAAAGCAAATGAGGGCAAAATAAAACACTCCACAATCAGCAAGCCTATTGTTATTTGACAATATTTTTTTTTTATTTTTGTCCACACCATGGATACAACTAAATGTTTCTTTTCAAACACGCATGTTGCCTGTTTTTGTTTGTTTTTTTTGTTTTTTAAACAATTGATTTTTTTTTATTCACATAAAAAAAACAAAAAATTATTGCATGTTTCAGGGCAGCGTTATACATAAGATGTATATATGATCATTTTAGGGCAATTTTTTTTTTGTTTATCATAAGCATTTAATAACTTATTGTTTTGTAAATTCTACGTGGGAAACACAACATATCATTCTGATCTGTTGTTTTCCACAGATTAGTCTTATCTGTACTAATTCAGTGAGATGAATAGACGTAATCCACTCGTACATTCGTAATTACAAAGATTGTTGGCTAAAAGCTCGCAACACATATGTCTTGTGAGTTTAGCTTTGCACAAACTGCTCTAAACAAACTCATCCATTCTGAAGTGAACACATAAAACTCAGTATTCACCTCTAATAATTCATCTACAATCAGGAAAATACAGTAACCATACATTTGGTTTTGCCTTATCCCTAACAGGGTTATGCGGGTGCCGGAGCCTATTCCGGCTGATTTCATGTGAGAGGCAGGGTAATAATATTAATAATAAACTATTTTGATTATTATATTTATTATTATTGATATTAGTCACAAAGTGCTTCATCTAAAAGCACACGAAGAAATAAGGTAGATAAGACACAATAAAATCTAAAAATCAAGGGGTAAAAACAAATTTAAGACAATTTAGTTTTACACCACAAACAGGCTCCCGGTCTGTTACAGGGCCACTGTCAAGCCGCTCCCCCTCCAGGTCGAGAGGAGCCAGATGGGGTGGTTCAGGCGTCTGGTCAGGATACCCCCCAAGCATCTCGCTGGTGAGGTGTTTTGGGCACGTCCCACCAGGAGGAGACCAAGAGGCAGACCCCGGACCCACTGGAGAGACTATGTCTCACAGCTGGCTGGGGAACGACTTGGGGTCTGGAGGATGCAGCTGGTGGATGCAGCTGGTGTGAGAGAAGCCTAGGCTTCCCGTCATAGCCTGTTGCCCCGGATGAGCGGAAGAGGACGAAACAGAACGAAACAATCAGCCTAAAATGGATGTTTTTGGAGGGTGGGAGGAAACCGGAGAACCCTTAGAAAACCCCCATCAGGGTGAAAGGAAAATCCTCCCACCTCAATAAACGAAAGTCTTTTTTTGGCCTTTCATGACCTTATTATTTTGTAACAAAGTAGATACATTCTGTTTTTTTTACTAAATCACTACCCATCATAACCAAACAAGCTTGATTTTTAATTTGCTATCAACATGCTGTTCATTATACTAGTTTACTTTTTTTTTCTAACGCCTTATGTACAATTTTAATTCACAGTACTTAAATTTGAATAAACTGTTTAGTTGAGCATTCAATACATTCCTGACGGGTGGCTACTTCCTGGAGCACAAAATTGCAGTTGTAAGACATCGACTTGATGGATGTCTGGATCTAAATGAATCGGTACATACGGGAATACTTAATTAGAAGTTTGTTGTTGCAGCTTTCACGTGTAAAGAAATTTCCTGAAGACAAAGTGAAAGAGACAGAATGGAAAGAATTGCAGGAGATATTTAAAACTGCTCACACAATAGAGTTTCCAAAAAGAAAACTAAAATGGAAAACCTTTAGAAGCTGGCGTAAGAAAGGAAGAACTCAGCTTTGATGTAAGTATAAAGTGTATAGAATGAAAACTAGAAGAGGTCTAAAAGGGGAAAAGGAGATGGGAATGGACAGCTGTACAAGATTTGTTCATGTGAAAAGACGGAGGATGGGGAACATTCTTTAGATGTTGGTAAAAAAAAAAAAGTAAAACAAAGTCAGCGCACATTCACATATGTGCACGCTCTGCTTGATCGCAGGATGAGTAGAGTCTTTCTGTCAGGTTTTAAGTCTACTTTATGTCTACTCAACTAGACAGCTAAACTCTCAGTCTGAGTTTTCTAAAATTAACAGACATCAAGAAGAATTCAAAAAAGCACAGAATCATGACTGAAAAGAGCATTCGGCATGACAGCTGCAAAAAAAAAAAAAAAAAAAAAAGGGAAAAAGCTAATAAAAAAGACAAAAAAAAATGGTCTTAAAAGGGAGAAAAGAATCTTGAAGAATCTTGTCAATGAAAAATAGACTACATTATCATTGACCGGGGCAACAGGCATCGGGTGAAAGACTTTTTTAAATAATTTAAAATTCAATTTTTTTTTAAAATAGATTAACAGAAAGCTAAGAATGCTAACATGAGCAACAGATGAAAAAAAAAAAATAGAGACTCTTTTCAAATTGTTCATAGCCATTACAAGACATCTCAGTCACTTCCATTTATGCCCCCGTGAGGTGTTAATGCGTGAAAGGAGGGAAAGATGGAGGAGTTCCATTGCATCACGAGTATGTGCAGTAAGCTGGGTCGGCTTCCGCTAAGCGAGCTACACTGATGGATCTGCTAACACCTTATTGCGGAGCAGGATAGCAAAGCCCTCTCACTGATCTTACTCCCTCACTCACTAATCTATCTATCTCACACAGACAAGAGAGACCTGGTGGATGTATCACTTTCCAATCATCCCAACCTAGCCAATCCCAGTCCGACTGGAAAGGAAAGAATGAGAAAAGGTGTAAAAGAGAGAAATAGGTATTGATTTGATCAGATATACTGCTCTGAGCAAGTTTGGGCATGTTCAGTGCAAAAGCAGCTGGAAACATGGGATGGGAAAGAGTACCCTGTGGGTACAGACTAGTGGTCAGTGTACAACGTAGAATTAGAGCTTTTATGTAGAACTTTTTATCCATGATGATTAGTGTTTCATTTTATATTTTTTTCACAATTTAAGAAAAATATGGCGCTAAAAAGATTTCTAATGGGGCTTTCATGATTTTTGGAGGTTTCAAAACTAAACCCGAAGGGCCATTATTCTTTCTTTTTTTTTTTTTCTTTCATGTATGCTTGAGCAATTTTAAGCTCTCCCCTTCCTGTATTTGGGTGCCAGGTTGTTCTGGGACACATCGTTTGTTGTCTGGCTCCCACATTCTAAGATATGTGTTAAATGTGTTAGTGCACGTACACTGCTCATGCTCAGTCCCCCTACTCAAGTACAGAGTGTGTCAGTTTGATATGAATGCAACAGATTAAGAATTTTAAAAGAAAATGCTCTAGCTCTGCTAACTTGATGAGGCTGAAACTGTATTTACAGCCTCAAAAAAGATTTTGGCTTTGTCGTGCACAAGCATGGGTGGCGTGACCAGGCAAAGAACGAGAAAAGGGTGAATATGGTGACAAAAACTGCGTCAAAACCATTCACATTTATTTTAAAGGCTTTTTTTTGTCTGAAATTAAAAAAGTACCATGTTTGTGTGGATATGCTGCACTCCAAAAAAAAAAAAACCCACTATTCTCTTCATAGACCCTGACAATTCAATCTTAAATGCCACTTTTATTTGAAAGGAAATATCATTGTCAATTCATCCATCTATTTTCAGCTGAGCTACTCTTCCCAGCACAAATGACACTATGTTTCCGTTGGAGACATTTTTAATATAAATCTTAATTAGAAAAATCAATATCTAGTGATTTAAGGACAATGCAGTGTTTGTTTCAACAGAGCCTCGACAGAGTCAACAACAAATCACAAGCTGACTTCATTTTATTTTTTTTTTAGCAAAGCTACACCTAATGTGTTCGTAAATGTACCATGAACAAAGACGGAATGTGTTAGACTCATACAGTGAATTTTTAATGTTTGTAGCTTAAAACGCCTGAAAGTTTTAGCAGACTCGACAAATGTTCAACTACATAAGAGCTATAATTTAATGTAGACCAGGGAAAAGGAAACAACAATAGAATACATAAGGACACACAAAAAGAAGCAATGAGACATGATGAATACATAATGTAACCAAAATGATAGGAAATTTTGAAAATATCTAACAAGTTTATTGTGACAATTTGATATGAAAAACCCATTTTTCTTTTAACTTTTTTTTGGGTATTTTCTTATGTACTTATAATTATTATTTTTCGGGTTGACAGATATTTATTCAAACAAAAATACAGTTATGTATATTTTTTTCCATTACAATTTAACAGGTACGTTTTTTTTTTTTTTTTGTGGCATTTTGCACGGGCAAACCCCTAACAACTATTCAAAGGAAGTTGGAGCCACGGGGTATTGATATATATTTTTTAATATTGTTAGTTGTACTTGCATCATTAAGTACTATATTGAGATACACACAAAGTCTTGTAAGAATAATAATGTCCCAAATAATGATATGTTGAACATTCCTTAAGAATAAATTGTGCTGAAACAACCTCATTTAGGTAAGGTACGTCCTACAAAAGTTTTTTTTTTTTTTAACAAGTCCATTATATTTATTCAAAATGAATGGCATAGGTAATTAAATTAATTAATACCCCCTGGGTCCAAATTGCCCATTTGGAGCTAAAGTTTTTCACCTTTCTTGCTCTGAACAGGCACACACTTCAAACTAACCTTCAAACTAACAGGAAACATGAACAACTTCTGGTTCTTGAATGATCTCATTTTCTACAGTGAGTTGCCACTTAAGAAAACTTTTTCGTCCACTACGCCTTGTAAAGGGTTGGGAAAAAAATATACATATGTAATAGTAAGTTTCTAACTCTAGACTTTGTAATACTCTATGTAATAGTCTCTAGACTATGTAATACTCTATGTAATAGTCTCTAGACTATGTAATACTCTATGTAATAGTCTCTAGACTATTTAAATCTAGAGTTAGATCTAGAATTAGATTTAGAATTTAGATCTCTTTCTACATACCCACATTTTTTTTGTCAAGTTTTAATGTGGCATTACCTCTGAAACTGAGAGATTGAAGTTTCGACTGAGTTTTTGGCTTTTGATTACGGTATTCCAACTAAAAACTCGTAGCAAAGGACTTCCAAACGCCACAGGTCCACTTTCTCAACATGAGTTTTACCTTCGATCATCTCAGGAGGCACTCTAGACTATCTAATGTGATGTTTCTAGACTATGTAATAGTCCAGAGACTGTAATATTCTCTGGACTATTACATAGTCTATGTAATAGTCTGCAGACAATTACATATATATGTAATAGTCTCTAGACTATGTAGTAGTCTAGAGTTAGTTTTGACTTTTTAAACATAATACATTAACCAATCATTCAATCAATAATAACTTTATTTATCTGTGAGGAACTTCATTTACAGACATCAGGTTAAGTCTTTATGTAACATAAAATGAAGCAGCTGTATTTATACTTTTTTGTTTTTAGTATAACTAACTGTAGTAGCGGTGACCAAGCTTCCTGATTATAGTCATTATCTCTGCAAATATAAAGTGATTACTGCTGACAAGTAAAAATGACTAAATCTCTGAGACTATGACATTGTAAAACTGTAATTACCCTTTCGGTCAAAGATCTTTACATGTCTGTTTTTTTCCCTTTGTGAGTGTGTGTATGTGTGTGTGTTATGGCTGTCCCCTTCTGGTGGTGTGACAACCATATGACTGCTTGTAATTGCCTCTTCCTCTCTACTTGGAGAAGGGTTAATAATGCCAGTGGGTTTCTTTTTTCTGACGTCACCTTTTGCCATCCAGGTCTGACATCAGGTCGTGGTTGTGTCAACCTCAGAAAAAAACAGTTCAATTATGATTTGCATATCAGTGCATGAACTTGAAGTGTATCACCTAATGTGTGCCCTGAGCATCTCTGTGGATGCAGTAAGAGATTATTAGTAGGTTTAAAACTAATATTTCAAGTTTATGTTTTTCAGACGTTTCAGAAAAGCTTCTCCATATTTTAAATATATTTAAAGGTCAAATTGACAACACGAAGCAACTAGTTTACTCAGAAAAAGACCTTGCAGAGTTACGGGTTTCATTGCATCATAGCTCTAAACTTATTAAATTGAGGCCACATTTTTTTATTAAGATTTCTACGAATAAAAAGAAAAATAAATGACCTACTACGTTTACGATCATCAAATAAATCCAAAATATGAGTGTCGCAGTGCATATTCCTGCACACTCCATTAAAACCATGACCAAAATCCACAAAGATTTTCTATTTAATGGCGTTAGATGCCAATAATTTTTGAAGTCTGGAATTAATTTTCTGTTTAAAAATTCATTTGGCATGAAAGTCCGTTCCATTCCATCGTCTTCCGCTTGTCTGGGGCTGGGTCGAGGGTGCAACGGCCTCAGACGGGAAGCCCAGGCCTCTCTCACCCCAGCTTCATCCTCCAGCTACCCTGGAAGGATCCCGAATCGTTCCCCAGTTAGCTGTGAGACATATGTAGTCTCTCCAGCAGGTCCGGGGTCTGCCTCTTGGTCTCATGCCGGTGGGACGCGCTGAAACACCTCACCAGCGAGGCACTTGGGGGGCATCCTGACCAGATGAAGTTAATAAAGAAATTGGATTACAAACAGAATTTGTTGAGATGGAAAAGTTTCTTATCTTCACGAAGGCTCACGTTCACCCAGTGCAAGACTGAAAAAAAGGCCGTTTCCAGACAAGTTTCCAGATATTGGTGGACAATTGGTCCAGCTTGTAATCTACAATCACAATGTACCCTCGAAACAAGTTCATGATGAAAGTTTCTGATAGACAAGTGATAAATGCTTACATTTCCTTTTTCTATAACTGGGTATGCATAAGTCTATGGCAAAATAACCATAAATTTAGATCTCTTTCAACATACCCACATTATACGTAATAGTCTGATTACCAAATAGCTTGAAGACAGAATATCTGCTAAACTGCCCTGAGACATGGGCATGCAAAGATCATGCAAAGAAGAAAGGGATACATCTACATTACAAGGGCCTGCAGCACAACATTCCCCAATGGTTGAGAAAGATTGGCAGCATCTAATTTCATTCCAAGATGGCCTATCCCTCTAAAGTAGAAGGGCACTATTCCACGCTGAGAGACTGTGAATCTCACAGGGTCTCGGGTGTGCTACATTTAGGATTGTCGGATAAATTGGGTCCTACAGGAAAGGTGCTGATGGTGTGGTGAGGGAAGATTGGGCTGCTGTGATACCCGAACCGCAAGGGGAATTAAAATGCTGTCAAGCCACAAGCAAAGAAATTATTTAAGTATCAGTAGAGATTTTTGTCCTCACAGAACACAAATAGGAAAAAGTTGAAAGTGGTGACTTCATTGTTTGCAAGTCGAGTTTACTTACAAAGTAAATGCAAATGTTTAACTATAGTGTTAGATTTCTTCAGGGCAACGTTTGAGACTCCCTAAAGTGGACCACAAGGGTTCCTGGTATACAGATGTGTTGATCTACAAATTTGATTAACAATCATCACAATGTAATTCAGTTTATAATTCAATGCCATACCATTAGATCTGACACTTTCATTTGCTTCATTGATACAATTAAATGAGCCAAAAAATAACATATTGGGAACATTTCCATCCTCATGAAGCAGAGAAAGCACTTCCAGCACAATCACAATAAAACAAATCCACTTTTTAAATTCATCATCTTAATGAAACCCTAAAGAACAAAATTACAATACAGTGATAAACCATTGTTGCAAAGTACAAACCGGATTCCGAAAAAGTTGGGACACTTTAGAAATTGTGAATAAAAACTGAATGCAATGATGTGGAGGTGCCAACTTCTAATATTTTATTCAGAATACAACATAAATCACAGGTCAATAGTTTAAACTGAGAAATTGTATGATATTAAGGAAAAATATACTCATTCAAAATTTTATGGTGTCAACAAATCCCAAAAAAGTTGGGACAAGAACCTATTAGAGGCTGGAAAAAGTCATTTGAGCATACAACAAACACCTGGAAGACCAATCAGCACTAATCAGGTCAATTGGCAATATGATGGGTATAAAAAGTGCTTCTCAGATTGGCAGTGTCTCTCAGAAGCCAAGATGGGTGGAGGATCACCAACTCCCACAATGTTGCGTAAAAAGATAGTGGAACAGTATCAGAGAGGTGTTACCCAGCGAAAAATTGCAAAGAGTTTGCAGTTGTCATCATCAACTGTGAATAATATCATCAGAAGATTCAGAGAATCTGGAAAAATCTCTGTGCGTAAAGGTCAAAGCCGGAGAACCATACTGAATGCCCGTGATCTCCGGGCCCTTAAACGACACTGCATCAAAAACAGGAGTGCTACTGTGAAGGAAATCACAGCATGGGCTCAGGAGTACTTCCAGAAACCATTGTCAGTGAACACAATCCACCGTGCCATCCGCCGTTGCCAGCTGAAACTCTATTCTGCAAAGAAGAAGCCATTTCTAACAAAGATCCACAAGCGAAGACGTTTTCACTGGGCCAGGAGTCATTTAAAATGGAGTGTGGCAAAATGGAAGACTGTTCTGTGGTCAGACGAATCACGTTTTGAGGTTCTTTTTGGAAATCTGGGGCGCCATGTCATCAGGACCAAAGAGGACAGTGACAACCCAAGTTGCTATCAACGCTCTGTTCAGAAGCCTGCATCTCTGATGGTATGGGGTTGCATGAATGCGTGTGGCATGGGCAGCTTGCACATCTGGAAAGGCACCATCAATGCAGAAAAATATATTCAGGTTCTAGAGCAACATATGCTCCCATCCAAACGTCGTCTCTTTCATGGAAGACCCTGCATTTTTCAACAAGATAATGCCAGACCACATTCTGCATCAATCACAACATCATGGCTGCGTGGGAGAAGGATTCGGGTACTGACCTGGCCAGCCAACAGTCCAGATCTTTCACCTATAGAAAACATTTGGCGCATCATTAAGAGGAAGGTCAGACAAAGAAGACCCAAGACGATTGAACACTTAGAGGCCTGTATTAGACAAGAATGGGAGAACATTCCTATGTCTACACTTGAGAAGCTGGTCTCCTCAATGCCCAGACGTCTGTTGAGTGTTCTAAGAAGAAGGGGGGGTGTCACACAGTGGTGAAAATGGCCTTGTCCCAACTTTTTTGGGATTTGTTGACACCATGAAATTTTGAATGAGCATATTTTTCCTTAATATCATACAATTTCTCAGTTTAAACTATTGACCTGTGATTTATGTTGTATTCTGAATAAAATATTAGAAGTTGGCACCTCCACATCATTGCATTCAGTTTTTATTCACAATTTCTAAAGTGTCCCAACTTTTTTGGAATCCGGTTGTACTTCATCATCCTTAAAGCTGAGACACTTTTGAAAGAGAAAATCTATACGACATTACTTTGACTAATTACACTCGCAATTATGTCTCAATGTTGGAGGAAATGCTCACTTTACAATAAATTCCACCTCTAGTCCATATGCAAATATTCCAGTCCATTGTTTGGAAGGATTATCATCGTGGTTGAAAGATGTGTTATCAAATTAATTGAATTTCTATTATTTGAAACAAGTCACAACTGTAAAACTAAAAGCTAATTGTCGTTATCAAAATTCCTTTTTTTTCCCCACAGTAGTAGCTATAAAAGTGAATTTTGTATACGTGGAACAACTACATGTTAATTTTCTTTGCTTTGGAAGTTTTATTGAAATCTACCAACGGATTATGTTTGCAAGCCTAGAGCCAATCAGATCAGTTTACATACTGATTTGAAAAAGTAAAAAAAAAAAAAAAAAAACTTTTTTATATCTTTACTTTTGATTATCCTTCCTCTTCATAAAAAGATTCCTGACAACCATTAATGAAAATTCTGAATAAATGAGTTCAGTAAAAATATTTATTGCCAACATTTTTTTCCACAGTTTTTAGTGGACATCCATCTCCATGAGTTTTAATTACCTGCCAAACAGATGATGGTGTTGACTTCAAGTGATGCATTTTATAGTTTGTTTCCTTCCAACTTATTTATTGATGTCTGTGGTCCAGTTATGGAAAAATTCCAGAGCGAAAAATGTTCTATTCCCATTGCAACTGCCATGTTTTTGAAGCAGATGTGCATAAAAACGTATGGACAATGCAGTCAAATTTCAAATCAACTGTCTTTTTTGAGCTGTCAGCACTAATACAGACAAAAATAATATATTATAAAAAGTTCTCTTTACACTTCTAATGTAATTGGGAAATTTAGAAAAAATTTTGACGGTCTTTTCAAGTCTGGGTTGAGAATAGACTTATTTAGCGCTCCTTGATGGAGGCAGAAAAGGCAATTGAGAATAGAGGAAAAGAGTGGTGCCAAAGACCCACAGCTGTTGTTGGAAAAAAAAAAAAAACAGACAATGATTGACCAACGCGTGCTTATGACTGTTCTGCATAAAAAGTTCACAGCAGCTTTCCTACCTTCTCGGTACACACCTACCGGTCGGTCTGCACTATCTTACTTCCTCACCTAGCAGTGACAGTGATGTCCAGCACCAATCTCACAGCTGCTTAGAGCAATAGAAAATAACTGAGACCACTCTAGAGATAAAATAAATTGGCTGAGACTTATTCGCACCATCCTTTTCTAATCCAACACCCATTTTTAGGATTCATTCTTCAGATCATGAGTCAAAGATTAGGGATCAAACTCCTCAAACTACATAATTGGTTATAGAGTTAACCAAGCCCTGTTGGATAACTGAGGTCCTCATTGACTAAATGTTTTCCCATACTCTGGTACGAGTTTTTATTCTATTGAAATAATATTTGCATCACTTGTTTCAAATGAGATTTCAAACCTTAATCACGAACTTCGTCATACGTAGGTTTGAAGATGCACATGAATTAGTAATGTTCAGTTTGGAGGCAAGCATGGTGCAAAGACAATAATTGTTTGACAATAGGACGTTAATGCAAAAGAAATACTCATTGGGCATGGTTTCTACCCAAATTTAATGGTGTCAATGGACCAACACAGTTTCATATCTAAAATTAAAATTCAATATCCAGAATGTGGTCAATTGATGTGAAAAAAAGTACTATTGAAGAGGTATAATCTCTACAGAGTCTCATTGTAGGGTTAAACTAGTCTTTTCAGATTGATCAAATGACTGTGTATCCAACACAACTTTGAAAAAAAAAAAGTCTCATATGAAGTCTGCTCATTTAAAATCTATAATAGAAGCATAAATTATTCCTGAATAATTAGAAGCATCGCAATACCCAGTAAAAGCATGAAAAGATTATATGAGGAAACAAAACAAGAGTAAAAAACTTTAAGACAAGTCATTGTGTAGTTCTTGTTGTTGTAAAGCACAACTCCAACAGGCTGCAAAACAGAGGAACCTTTTACCTTTAATTAAATCCTCTATTGTGCAAGGACATGTTTTATAATCCTGCACTAGCTGAGTTCAGGATAATACATTAAAGAAACCAAGATGGGACAATCATTTTAAGCCTCAGTGAAGTATACTGAAAATAAATCTTTGGATACATGAGACATGTGCAAGAGCCCGGGGCAACTCATTTGAATTTTCCTCTGACAAACATTTCACACTGCACTGCTCGGTCATGTTAGTCTCTGGCAAGCACAGGCAACATTTGGCCAAGTGATATATCACGAAGCTTTAGCTCTATGCTTGGCAAACAATTCGGTGTGGACTTTGACAGCTTCTGTTTACTGCGCAATAAACCCTCGGCATGTTAGCCACAAACCTGTGTGAGTGGTTTTAGCACGGATCAGATGTAAGGAAACAAATCATTGTTCTGGATGTGGCATTTGGTGCTGCAACAGCTTCTATTCACACGAACCTTCAGTTGAGATGTTTGATTTTGTGACCAGTTTCAAATTGATTTTACACAACCAATTTTTATAAGAACAAGATTGGACCCAACGCTCAGTTTCGACTTATAAATTGATACAAATATTGTATTTCATAGGTTTTTGCTTTCTGCTTTCACATGTTGTCTTTCAAGCCAAAGCCTGAAGATTTCTCACTCTGCTTCCTCTGCAATGCCCTTAAGGCCCTTCTTGATCCTGAAGCCTGTGATCCCCCTTGATCCGTCAGGAGTATCCATGGGATCAACAAGATTTTCAACATGCAATATATCATGTGCTGCCGCTTGGTCAGGGGCCCCTTACTGGAAGAAAAGGTTTTCCTACACACATTTTTCTTTATTATACTTTACGCACTCTAAGGCATACTTAAAAAGACTAATTATTTTCAAAAACCGACAGCTTGCCTTTTAGTTTGATATACCTCAAATATGGATCAATATTAGTTCATTACGGCTGCAGTAGTCAGGATGCATTGCCAAAGCAATAGTGATTAGAAATGCTGGTAAAGCTATTGTTGGAATTCCAGCCACACCAATTGTGTTTGTCTAAAGATCCCAAAATGGAGCCATTCAAAGGGTATGCTAACAACACCAAGTTTAAACTCTCGGCTATTGGTCACTCAGTGGAACATGGGAACAGAGCAGCAGCAAAATAACGGGATGTCTTGCACCTTCATTCTCCGCACTTTATACTGTGGCCCAGCCTACATACAGTATGACAAAAAGTTTTTAAAAAGGTCATTAGTTGGAGTTGTGCCCTGTAGTCCGGTGAAAATATGGTGATGTTAACGTGGATCAAAGATCTATTCCAAGTGTTATCTGTTAGGAATTATAGGAGAATGAAACTAATAAGAAACTGTTCAATGTGTTAGTACTATGCTTTCTTTGGGCACTTGCGCAACAACAAAAGAAGGGCTTTTAGTGCAAAGTTTTAAATGTCCACCACATGTTCTTTGAAAGTCTTTCAAATTCACATGGACTTATAAATTGTCTTTGTAGGTCTTTCCGACAACATATTGACATGCACATGCTAATGTACAGAGATAGCGTCCATCCCATCAACAGGAGGGGATAAAAGTTTGCCTGTTGCTAGTTTACCTACTGCTTCCTCTCAAAACAGGATGCAAGTGGAAAATTATAATATGCAGAAGAAGCACTATGGCCTAATGCCTCAAGTTTAATTACACATCTGGCTTCTATAACACTCATTTCATCTACCTGTCTAATTGCTGTGAAGGTAGCAGGAAGAACACCTGATGACATGGCCTCTGGTCAGGATGTTTAGCAGAGAGCCAGTAAATTACACAATGCATCTGTGAGGTGGTGACAGTTTGGCTTCATGCGACCTGCTTTTCTCCTGGGCAGTTTTTAAAAAATGGACTCCTGTTACTAATTGTGGTAATTCATTTTTTGACACCAAGCTAGAGGCCCTTCTTTTTCAGGGGTTTTGTGTTGGTATAATGTAGTATCTAACACTTGTGTCGTAAATTGGAAAGACATGGTCTATCAGTGTATATAAGGTATTTTTGAATTTTTTTATTTATGTTTTTTCTTTTGCTATTTTAAGGTAAAATATTGAAGGCATTTTGGATTAGTCCCTCAAGGTTGTGGCTACCGCTATTTTATGAGAATGCTCTAAACCGAGTCTGTTCTTATCTTTAGAACTTTTTTCAGCTTTTAACCAGATTGAACGGAGAATAGTTTAGCTGTGAGTCAAACGTTGCAAATAAAGCTTTTAAAGGATTAAAATATGTGGGTGATAAAATATTACGAAGAGGGAAAAAAAACAGTAATAGAATATCTGAATTTAGAAAATTGGGGAAAAAAAAGACCAAAAAACTCAGGTTTAGAAATTCAGTAAAAAAAAAAAAAAAAGACAACCAACCTCGGATGTAACAGCAGGGACATATTGTAAGAAAATGATCCCGGCTAAGTCTGGAATGAAATGAATAACCTGAAATGCCAGATTTCTCTTTGGAAACACATGTTCCTTCTTGGATTATGTATTTTCAATTCAATTCAATGAATCAAGAGGTAAGTAGCAAATCTAAAAGATTTCTCCGAGATAGGGCAATTTAAATAACATTACAAGTCAGGGTTTTATTTATTGTGACATTTGGCTACAAATAGTCAAGAGAAAAATTTTGAATTTAAAAGCGAAGAACAAATACTTTCTTAAAACTTTAGGCTTTTTTTGTTGTTATTTTTTAAATGGGGTCAGAAATAGTATTCATAACTGCCTACTATGTCATTGTATCACTATGGTCTGTCAACTGAAACAATGTTGTAGCTTATCCAGTTTGTCCGCATGAATATGAAATGCACACACATCTTATGTCTTTTTAACAAGCAAAAGTTTGAATATCTGAAAGTCTTCTTAAGCAAATAGACATAATTTAAATTTTTCCATAAGATGTCACGACTCGAGTTATATTTGTTTTACATCTACAGACATCCAGCCTGAGGGTTTTTCCTTCTCTTCCCATGCAAGCTTGCTTTACAGTATGTAGAATTACTTTAGCATTTTTGGACTTTTAAACAAATGGGATTCGTGCATTTGATGCAATATTTATTTCTGTGTTTGCCACTGCACATCAAATCATTCAGTAAAGATTAAGATTTGGACAAAGAGAAATGCAACTCCTCCAAGATAGTAAACAAAAACATTAACTCACACAGAGACGTTTTGGACACGGAGTCAGATTTAGTTAGCTTCTGAGAGTTTAACACGCAAACAGCGGGTGTACAGGTAGCCAACACTGACATCCATGTCTGCAAGGCAACTATCAGCTATCACTGTGCACACCTGTCACACCAAAAATCTACCCAGCATGCCTCTGGTTTTGAGTTGTACTAGTTCTTAGTTTTTATGAGTTTTTATCTGCAAACAGCATTTTATGCATTCAAAGTCACAATGAGTCCCGTGAAATTACACATGCATTGCAATTAACAGACACATCCTTGTTATGGAATAAAAAAGCATTAAAGACAGAATTGCACCCCCTGAATGGGTGTCATAATATTTTTAAAAAACTTATTTAAACAGGCAACCAGAGCATATTCAAAGAACACAAATTCTCAACAGCTGCCCGAGGAGGAAATAATTTGCCTTTATTTGTCATAAATTTCAGCTCCACTTGCTGCCATAAATGTTTACATTCTAATTTTTCATAAAGAATGAATGTGAAGAAGCCAGGAGTTGTCAGGGTTCTAAGCATCTCCGCAGGAAATCATCGAAATATAATGCCACGAGTTTGAGTTTCTATTGTTTGTGAGTTTTAGCTACAAGTATGAGGAAACAAAGTTAGAGCTTTTAAACAAAATGTGGATCATTTTGTCAAGACCTACTAAAATGCCCCAATGTCCCTTTGTGTCTTCTTTTTTTATGTTCAACTTGAGTGACTAAATGTTCTCACGCATCCAACTGTTCAGAATCATTTCCACGGTCAAGGGTTGATGCACTTTGACTCCGGAGGCATAACTACAAATGTTTGAAAAAATGGGAAAGTCTTTAACGGCTCTGGGATTTCCAGTGTGGAATTGCAACACAATCCTACTCATGCAAAACGGCCAGTTAAGATATTTTCTCAGTCTACCAACTTTCACAGTCTACCATTTCTAAATGCTTCATCATATGAAAATGTTTTGGATAAATCCTCACCCACAACTTTGTGGAACAATTTTGACACACAACCATTATCGTTTCCTGAAACTCCACTGTGTACCTGTGAAAAAAGCAAGATCCGTAAAGACATGGATGACAAAAAATCTATTGAGGAAAAGGCACCGACCTCAAACTGCTAGAATATCTTTAGGGTGAATCAGAGTAGAGACGAAGAGTCAGGTCTTCCCATCCGATATCTATGTGTGACCTTACAAATGCAAATCTGTGATGATCGCGTGATTCCTCACGACCACACGCCTGAAGAGCCTTTGCAAAACATTTGCTAGAAAGAGTGGACGAGTGCTACATCGAGACTTACAGATCAAAAAGTGATGTGACTGAAGGCGGTTGAGCAAGTGGAGTCCTCGTGTTCATTGTAAGAAAGAAAATTGAATATAAACAGCACGCAAGACACAAGTAAAACTCTTCATTTTTTAACCCAGCCAACATTCGTCAAAAAAAAAAAAACCTCCAAAACTTTCGGATGTTCTTCAAAAGTTAACTTTTTTTTATCTGCTTTCATCCCAAACTGCCCTTGAGGTTTAGGCTTAATGGAACCCCATTGCGTATGAGCTTTGGCCACACATGCACAGACCAGTGGGTGCATTATTGTGTTTGCTTGCCCAAACTGAGGTACGATCACAGGCAGTCATCAAACATTAAAAGGTTTAAATTTATGTACAAAAATCTAATCATCAAAAATGTAAACTTTTTTTAAAATCTAGCACATCCTAATTTTGAAAATAAAAATAACGTGTGCTACAAATTTTGAAATCTTGAAAAAGGATCATTATTTTTGAGACGTGTGATTACAATGTGTTTAAGTTTTGATAATTATGAGTGCAAATGATTTTCAACGATATTAGAAAGAAGTTATACATTGGCTTCCTTCCATTTCATTTAGACAAACTTTCTTCGTTGCTTATTATTCTGATTTGTTGCTTCTGCCTTAAAAAGGATCCAAAATTATACCAATATTACTGAGTGTTTTGTGTTGATGGACCCTTTTTCGATAGAATAAGTTTCTAATTACTTTTGTTATGTGCCAGATTGCTGGCAGATATTTTTGTTTAAATTTAAAAAGCAGTACCTCCAGACACGACTTGTTCATTGTGTGTGTGTACGGGGGTACTGGGAGGGAAGCGAACGAGGGGCGAAGGGGTGTTCTTAAATTTTGTTGACAATTTTCTCAGATGTTGAAAGAAAAATCTGCATATATTTTTTTCAATTTGCTAGTTTTCAAATGAAAGCTCTTTTGGAATCGATTTGTTGCTACAAGTGGCTTGTTTTTGAAATTCACTGCATAATTGCAGGATTTTTACATGAACATACATGAAAACAAATAATGCCTGTGCCTGAAGACTACATTTAAAATGGCTCCTTCACTTAGACGCTATTGTACATCCACAATAGTGTTTTTTCCTTGAGTTAAGTGTCTGTATTATGCGAGAATGACTCATAGGTAGGTTTAGTGGTTTAACAAAACAAATCCATTTGAAAATTATATAATTTTAAGACCAAGCTCACAATGAATTAAAAAAGCTGCAATTATCCAAACAACAAAAGTAAGGACTTTTTAAATATGTCCAGAAAATAAATACTGTTTAAGACCACCGAAAAGGCAGTCTACTTGGTCGAAAACAGGAAGAACCCCCCCCCCCCCCCCCCCCTTTTGTCACAGTAGTGTAGTTAATATCCACCATTGTACTGGTGATACTGGACATGTGGAAGTATCAGACCCCATTAAAAGACATCACAAAGAAGTCCCAGTTCTTTCCATCAGATTCAGCAGAACCTGGCCTTGAAAACACAAAGCTCTCTTCTCTCTGCAGAGTAGTAATGGGGCTGAATGGGTGTGACAGCGGGGCACTTTGCAGGAGATAAGACCAGACTGCTAACGGAGATGAGTCTGCACCCTCAGTTAGAGTGGAACTCACAGGATACCTGAGCGGGAAATCAGTATCTGCTTTACCTGCGTTTTTTCTTGGATAAAGATTTTCAACAGTTCTAGCAACATAATTGAAGCAAATAGAATGAAAAAGGTACTTTAGGGTCTGAGAATAGCATAATGCTGTGATAGAGGAGTAGAAAATGTAAAGAGAAGCTTGGTGTTGGGAGTTGGTGAAGAAAAAGCAATCATGAATACCCGTTAAGGAATCCTCGAGGGTCCTCCTGTATGGCGGCATAAAGCAGCAGCTTTAGATGCTTTGAATCAATACAATCTGCCAGCTTGTGCTCTTTCCCAATCCCCATGGGCCTCACATTATGAAAAACATTACATATAAAACAAACATACCCAGTCAGTCACTGTTTCCAAAGTAACGACTCCAAACTGCACTGTTGCCGCCTCCTTGGATATATTTGCACAAAGCGACTTATTAACAAAAATCTCATTGAATGAACTTGTCTCTCTCTGGTAGTATCATCCCTTGTGCAATCAATATTAATCAGAGATCTGAATTATCTCTGTAATTCAAAGCAATTAATTTGTTTTGCGTGCGCCCCCTTCCTCTCCTCCTGCAACCTCAGCCTACTCCTTCTCCAACGGGCTCCTACTTTTCTTGCCAAAAGGGTTTAATTAATTACACAGAGAAACTCTGTGGGGTTCAAGTTTTTGTTTTCTGTTGATTCTACATTCAGCGTTAGCTAACAATTTTAAGAAATCCAAGTGGCACTCAGTCTAAATATTGACCAGGTCACCCTGGGGTCCTTGCCAAACGACCGCCTGCTAGTGGGAAAAGCATCTGTGACTCCAAATAGAAGCAGAATGGTGGAAAATCTGCAACTTCGGGTACTGGGTCATCTTTCTGACCGCTTTTTCAACTTAAGCCACACTACTCTTCTTTCTTTTCTTTGTGGTGGTATCATTCTGAACTGATTTGCGGGGAGACGACAGCAGAGATGCTCGATGTGACGGGAGGAGGTCTTACGCTTAGTTGTCAGAGCAGATTAGCTCAACCGGCTCAGCCAGTCACATGAATGGAGAAAGATACCACTTCTCAGCTGGGAATACCATGCCTAGCTCAATGTAAAGGTTAGAAAATGACACTGAAACTGAGAAGAAAAATGTAGACATCTAATGATCGGTAAAAATTTGATTAATATTCGAAAAGTACCAATAGATTGTTCTTGGGATTGATACCAGATTCCGTTTTCTGGTAGGTGGACCTTCAAATTAGCCCCTCAAAAACTATTACATGGTTGAAAACTATCTTACCAAATTGACTTCATACAAGACAAAACAGCTTGCGTACCACAGAAGAAAAACTCAACAAGTAACATCATAACACAAGCATCAATCCATTGGCGAAAAAGCATCCTATTGTGCATTCAGCCGCAACAGACAAATCCCTCCAAAAAGACCTCAAACCAAATATTGTTGAAGGTTTGAATTCTATTGAAAAAATGACATAAACCAGAAGTTTTTGAAAAACTCAGGACTAAATGTCTGGAATGTAGAAAAATGTGCCACAGACTAATTTTTTGTTGAGTCTTGCTCATCAAAACCAGACTAAGCAAAGTTTCCCCAACAAGAATTTCTTGCATGAGGATAAAAAATGAGAAAGCTCGTTAGACGACTGCCAATAAAGGAGAGGAAGTCTGGTTTTCCCCCATGCAAGATGTGAAAAAAGCAAGGGGGGAGGGATTGTTGGTAGAATGACCCAGCCATGATGCACTGATCCAGACAAGACCAAGCTGTTGCCTAGGCCTTCCTCCATATGCACCAGTCACACAGCACGCATGTGTGTGTGTATACACACAACGGGCATACTCGCCAGCATCGCTTTCTGAGCCGTGATTTCTCTCTCTTGCCGTGTGTGTGAGGGTGGATGCTCCACATCAGAGTTGCCAGACCAAAAGTGAGACGTGAAATAAACATGGTCAGGTGAGGGAGAGGTTAGCATTCAGCATTGTGTGTGTTAGAGAGAAAGAGAGGTAGAAAAGTTTCATAGCCAGCATTCGTGCAGACATGTGGGTGGATACTGAAGATGTTCTTAGTATCACATTTCCAGGTCCTATAAAACTGCCAGTGAGCTGTGTGGTTTTAATTTATCTTCAGCTGATATCTGCTTCGCCGTCATATGTGTCGCACTTCCAGCAGCTGCTCAGACCATCGTTCGGCGATACAGCAGTCGTAACTCCTCGTTTCATTTCTCTGATCTGCTCAACCCATCTTCTGCTGATCCGATCTAAACTGGGCATCAATATTTTCTCCTAAAAGGACTTTTTTTTTTTTTTTCAAAGCACTAGCTTTGGAGAAAGTCCCTGCACTCATTATCCAAGAGTTTAAAAGTAATAATAATCTTGATTAATGAGGGTTTTTTTTTTTATTATTTGAATTTAGTTTGGACGTATGCTATTTGTTTTTCCAAAATGTTTTGGTGTGACTTCCCATTTGGACCAACAAAAAATTATTTTCCAGTAAATTCCTTTGGGGGGAGAGCCAGAAACTCAATCTCTTCTTAATCCCCAGATTTGCAGAAAACAAGAAAATCCAGCCTGGAAGATGATTCACATCAAGCGACTTTTCCTCAAGAAGCAAAAGAAATCTCTGGAGGCCATCATAGGAAAACGGTTCCTACTCTGTTCTGTAGGAAATACGTGTTTGGCGGAGAGAACGAAAATACAGAAAAACAGATATGAGCTGCAGATTAAAGCAGGAACATGGAATGAAGTTTCTCACTTTGCTCGTGCTAACATGGCAGAAACAATGCTAGCAAACCATTCTTGAACTTCTGAAGCCAGACTGTCTCTTTAAAACTTCAAGTTAATATCAGTGCTTTGAAATGTATGTTTATTTTCTTTAACACAATTTTTTTGGCCCTTAAATTGAATTCAACTTGATACCATTTGGAATGTTATGGGGTTAGTAGAGGATTTTTTCTCCCCCGATGCCCCTCTTTAAACAAGTTTGTGTGTCACTTCTTTGCTGAAACACTAGTTCCATGCGTCAACGAATTGTTCACTGTCCAAGGTGCTGAATGTCAGACTTCCCTACCCCAACTGACTCTCGGTGAGTCAAACACTCACTCACACTAAGCCCTGATTCATCCATCATTTGAAAAAGTCAGAGACGGCCAACCTTTTTCATGCATAAACCACAACAGGTTCTAAGATTTCCCAAATGAGCCAAACAAGGAACAAAAGCATGCAAAGTGCTTTAAAAAGTCCAAGGTGACAAAAGGAGCATATACATGTGCAAAATAAGCTTAGATGTTGAATTAATTTGAATCAAGAGTAAAATACCAATACATTTATGTGCGGTCATACTGACCAGTAACATAACTTTAAAAATGAAAAAGATTCAGTGAATGTGCATAAGTCTGACCTCCCTAGTGCGCTACACTCAAAAACAGTCATGGAATCCACACTATGCCATCTATAGGGAAGCAATAGAATAGGAGAAGAAATTCATGATTCATGTTAAATCGAAAATAAGTAGGCCAGATTAAAATGTTTAGCGGGTCCTTGAGCCATAGTTTTTCCACTTGTGGTATTAGTGACAAAGCTAATTAGTCCAAAGTTTTAAACTTTATTATAAATATCACTTCATTGATGAGATGTTACAATCTTTAGCTTGAACACCATCAGTGTCCTGTTCTTTGCTGTGGCCACCTGGGGAGCTGGTATAAAAACAAAGGATGCCAACAGACTAAAAAAACTGATAAAAAAAAGCTGGACATGTGGTTGGCTCACCCCTCGCCTGCGTGAAGGAGGTGGTGAGGGACAGAATGAAAGCAAAACTGTCATCCATCATGCTAAATCCCTCCCACTCCTTTGAAAGAATCTCTGAACCACCTGTAGAGCAGCTTCAGCAACAGACTCCTGCAACCCCACTGCTCAAAGGAACGGTACAGAAAATAATTTATGCTGTCCTCCATAAAAATATTCAACCTTTCACTTTCAAAGCTTTAAACTTTCACTCACATTCACTCAGATATCCCTTTGGAGATGAATAAAGTATCTTCAATTCAATCTCTGCTAAACCATTTTAAAAATGGCTTTGTACAAAATCAACTTTTCGGAGGTTTCTACCATGTTTCAAATTTATTCAACATCAATAACCAAACTGAAGAGGATTTCTGCGGTACATGGATTCTATTACAATGTCAGGTTGTTCTTGGCCAGGCCTTTTCAAGATTCAAGTGAGCATTGCATTACATAGCACCAAAATGATTCCATACAAATCTATAAAAGTTATGGGGAAGGAATTATCACCTCATGAAAGCACAATACTGTACAACCTCTTAAAAACATGTACATACAAACCAAACTCAGTTTCAAGAGAGGAAATTTGTGTTTCACTTACAATATTAAAATAAAGTTTTTGGATATCTTTAGAAATTTAGCACAAACTTTCTCAAAGACAAGCCAGTTTCATGTGGATCTGAACTTTAGAAGAATCCAGAAGAGCCCAATGTGAAAGTTTACGCATTGGAGTACGTTTGACCTGCTAATCAAGATTTGAGCAATGCTCATGAATAAATGCTCATGCATGAGGATTCGTGATGAAGATCCTGAGAAGCTCAACGCAGATGGCAAATACAAGGGCAAAGAAATCTCGTGTGAGAGTTTCAATTTTACTATACTAAGCAGGGGTGAGCAGACTATGGCCTGAGGGACACATGTGGCCTGTCAGGCTTTTAAATCTGGCCGCCAAACATGAAGAAATGACATTAACTTTTTTACAAAGCAATTCCAGAGTTTTCTAGGAGACACATTGACCTGTCAGCATACATTGATTTACTGTCAGAAAATTAGACTTTGGGTTGTTTTCTTCAATATTTGGGATGTTTAAGTGAATACAAAGTCATATTGAAAATATTAGAAGTAGAAAAAAGAATAAATGAGTCTAAAATAGTTTAATAAATCAAAGTCTGTGTTTTATGTGTATTTGATTTTTTTTTTTCCATTTAAGAGTATTTGTCAAATCACAATCCGCTCTGGGTTTCACCCTTTGGTCATATGATAGGACCCTTTGTGACCCCTTTGCCCACCACTCATTTAAAGCGACTTTAAATAGAGGTGCGTGCGGAAAGAGCGCACACGCACGCTCAACAGATGGGCAGAGGAGAAGCTTGGAGGCTACTTTGCGCTCCTGTTGTCATTCCTGCTCAGAGTCACGGGAGCCACCTGCTCGCTGCTAAAAGGAGGGGTGGCGATGGGGTGTAGAGAGAAGAAAAACCGTTTTTTTCCTCCTTCCGGTTGCGCGCACATCCTCATCACCGCACTTTTAAATAAGAGAAACGCGCAATAGAGAGATGCGGGGGAGAACAGGAGGCGGCACTGCGGCAAGTCAGTCCAATCCACCCCCCCTTCCACACACACACACCCACACATTTCCCCTTTTCCTTACACACCAATTCGACCCCAGTGTCTGATCAGGTAGCTTTAAAGAGATTTTTTTTCTGAGATGCCAGCGCGGATGGAGGATTTCCTCCGTTTTTTTTTTCCAGCTCTGGTACATCCTGGCTCTTTAACATTCTACTGGAGCAAGCAAGCGCGCTCACACCGGCGCACAGTGCGCATGGGGGGAGAAAAAAAAAATTGGCAAGAGATTCTTTTCTGACCTAAAGCAGCAATCAGACCAGAGAGAGAGAGAGAGAGAGAGAGAGAGAGAGAGAGACATTAAAATCTGCTAATAATCAAACACACACAGACACACACACCTCATCTCTTAATCCATCCTTCCCACCTAAAGATGCAAAACCAGTGAAGTCAACTTAGTGTGCAAGATGGACAGAAGTGTCCAAATCTATGTGTGTGTATGAAAGAGTGTGTGTGTTTCTGTTTCTTTTGGCCACTGCGCAAAGTTACAGGTCTCTCTATGTCCAGTTATCCCCTAGCTCCATCTTCATAACGGACTGCGTGAGATTGCGCATATTTTCTTCCAAATAATCAATAGTTTGATTCAGCCCAAAAGGAGGAAAAAATGATGAGGAGATGAAGACTGGAAAGCTGAAGAACGTTTCTACCTGATCGCTGTCAGCAGCAGCAGTTATTTGATGCGACGGCTTCTCCCCGATCGGTTCCGTGGGTACAAATTAAGTTTCCCATCCATGGCACGTCTCAGATGGAGAAGGAGACTATCATTCATTTATTCACTCATTCAGATTCTGTTTTTTTCCACACCAATGTTCTTTTTTGAGGCATCCCACTTCTGCCAGTCCCAAACGGACCAGAGAGAGAAAGAGAGAGATGGATACAGGAGGAAAAAAAGGGATGTTTCCTGAAATTTTTTAAATCAATGAGAAAATAAATAAAAAATTGAAATTATGAAGTTAAAATGAATAATAAAAGAAGGGAAAGGGATTGAAAAAAATGGTGTGATGTATAAACATGGGTTAAAAAAGTAGTAGGAGAAAAAAAAAGGTCCAGTTTTGGTTTCTTTTTTTAAAAAAAGAAGGGAAAGATAGAAATCCACGTGATTATAATCTCCATGCTTTTCTTTTTTGTTATGTTTTTTTTTTTGGTGGAGGAGGATGTATATTCCAAAAGCGCAGGAAGGAGGCGCTCAGTTTGCGGCACCGCAGCAGCGGCGGATTCTTTTGCGTTTGGCGCCCGGTGCTCCAAGTCCTGGGAAGCTCTTCATCAGGAGGAGAAACGGTGCAAATTTCCCTCCGATCACTTGCCCTGTCAGTAGTGAGGTGTGTGTGAGTGTGTGTGTGAGTGTGTAGCAAGGATCCACAGGCAGCGGTGCGCGGTCGGGCATCTGGCTCCACTGCAGGAGGACAGAGATGCGCGCACCCTCGCTGCCCTCCGCCGGGGATCCGTCAGGCGCGTTCACGTCAGAGCACCCCCCATCAGCACCACCTCCCCCTTCCCGCCCACTTCAATCCCTCCCTCCTTCTCGGCTGTACCTCTGCTGACGTCAGCCGGCGCAGATTCCAAATAGCAAAAGACAAAATCCTGAATTGAGGAAGTTGTTTATTGAACATAGAATATAAGAAAAACTTCAAGGGATGAATTTATTAATGAAAGACTCTTCAACAGAGCTGGAATTTATTATCTGTCTTTACACCAGGCCAACAATCAGCAATACTCCACACAAATCTATCATTTAATTTATAAACCTCTGAAGTCAAGTGTTTAGTCCACCATGCCTTTTGTTTTTCTCATCGCAACACTTTTATTCTACAGTCAGAGCTGAAAAAGCCATTTTTCGTCTAAAACTGTCCCAAAAGTGACCAGAATGATCCGTGTCCTTCAGTTATCTTTCCCTATATTTTGGCCATACCAGCCTCTCAATGCCTGATCCCATCAGACCTCAGAAGGTAAGCATGTTGGGCCTGGGCTGTACTTGGATGGGAGACCTCCGGAACCCCAGGTGCGACGGTGGGACGGCTGTTGAGATTAAATTGCCTGGGGAAGACACTTCACCCACATTGCCTAGTCTGAATCGTATGTGTGTGATTGGTTGGTGATGGTCAGAAGGGTCGATGGCGCAAAATGGCAGCCTTGCTTCTGTCAGTTTTCCCCAGGGGAGCTGAGGCTACAACAGTAGCGTACCAATACCTGGTATGGAGTGAATGAATGATGCATATGTGAAGCGTCTTTGAGAGTCCTGAAAAGCGCTGTATAAATATAATGCATTATTATATTCGTAACCGGATCCTATTAGCAGTCTCAGTCAGGAAACCTAAGCTTCCCTCACTCTGGTTACATCCTCCAAGCTTACCTGGGAGGATTCCAACGAGTTCCCAGATCAGCTGTGAGGTACAGTCTTTCAAGCAGGAACTTGGCCTGCCTCTGGGTTTCCTCCGCAGGAGTAACCCGGTACACCTCACCAGCTAGGTGTCTGAGAGGTCTCCCAACCAAAAGCCCGAACCACCCCATTTGATTTCTCTTGACCCCAAGGACCAACAGATCTCCTCCAGGAGGTCAGAGTTCCTCACTCTGTCTCAGAGTGAGAGTCCAGGTACCCTGTGGAGAGAAAGCTCATTTTGTCTGCTCCTATCTGTGATTCTGTTCTTTTGGTCACCAAACACAGGTGAGTGAAGGAACGAAGATGGACTGGCTCAGGTCTTTTTTTACCACAACGGACCAATGCAGCATCCCCTCTGTGGTTGCCACCATATCATGGTGGAGGGGTTTGCATGCTCCAAAGAGCTTTTGTGCTATGCTGTCGAGGGCTAATGTTAATGTATTAATATGCTCTGGTGCCTTGTGCCTGGTGGAGTCAACCATGATAAACTAGTCCTAGTTAAGGGTTCAGACAAAGTGCGGCTCCAAAACACTTATGAAGAATACAACCATGGCCAAGTTTCCTTGCCGAGACGTGGGTCACCAGGGCCTCCTTCTTTGGAAACAGGTCCAGGTGTGTGGCTCTAAAGCAAGTGCCTGGTGGTCGAGCTTTTGCCCCATGTGCCTCGATTAGTCTCAGCCCTAACAATGGACATCACCTTTCCTACATGCGCTAAACCAAATTCTTACTAAAAAAAATAAGAAGTAATAATGCAGCGGTTGTATATTTTTTAAGGTGTTTTGAGTTGTAAAAAGGTATTTTACAAGCAATAAATAAGCTAAATAAAAGTCAGTTTTGTTAACATTTTTCATTCTTTGGTTTCCATGCTGGTGTTTTATTGCACTTCAAAAACATCACAATAATTAAAAGAAGTGCCACATCTGTTGTTGTGGTAATCAGTTAAAACACATTCATTTTATAATTCTGGGTAATCAAAATTCTCCAAAACTCTCACCAACCTTTATTCAAAAACAAACTAAATTTACAATAAAATGTAAATTCAGTTCATTTTTTTTTTTTTAACATTTTGTCTCTCTTACACTGCTTTGATTTAATTTAATTTTTAAACAACCATCAATACAATTTTAAAAGAAAAAAAAAACAAAAGCAAAGACATCTAACTTATTGAATGATGTAATACATATTTGACTGAAGTTAGCCTAAAATTTAAGCCTCCTGGATGGAAGGAGGCGTTGGCTGAGTGGATGAATGTCCGCCCTTGGACGAGCAGAATCCGATTTGATTCCCAGTTGCCCATGCCTAAGTGTCCTTCGGTTTGATACCCAAGCCCCCTGTTTCTCCTACCACTGGCACAGTCATGGCCGCCTGCTGCAGTGCAAAGTAGCACAGATATTTCCGCATTTGAGGGATGAATAGGATATGTTAGAAAAAAAAAATGAAGTAGGTGCATGATACCGTATATCACAAAAAAGTCCTCTATATCTAATCTCACCAAACTGCTGTCCTTACAAGTGAGCAGGCAATAAGGTGGGAACACCCTGTTAGTTTGCCAGTCTATTCATCATTCATCAGAACTCCTAACCCTCCACACCACTGTCCGAGACCTGCGCTCCTCCTCCTCCTGCCTGCACCAACCGGGGACCAAACTCTCCACTATGGGGGACAGGGCCTTCCAGGCGGCTGCTCCACGGCTCTGGAACGCACTTCCCGAGAGCTTGAGGGCTCCATAGAGCGTTGAGGTTTTTAAGAAAAGACTGAAGACATTTTTATTTTTAAAGGCTTTTCAACAAAGTTTTTAGTGTTGTTTTTTGTGTTGTGGTTTTATTTAATTTTGCTGTTTGTTGTTCCTTTTGGTCATTGTAGCACTTTGAGATCTCCACTGGAGAAATAAAGTGCGTTACAAATACAATTTTTATTATTATTATTATTATTATTATTATTATTACAATCCCGTGCTAACTCCCTCTTTGTGCAATTTAAATCAATTAATAAGCCCAATGTCCATATTTTTTATCGGCAACAGCACAGTTTATTTTCATATCATTTTCTTTACTTTAAATGTCCTACAAGTTGTTTTCCTAACATGTGCGAATGATGTCTTCACATGTTCTTGGGATTTTATCTGCTCCTTATTTCACAGCATTCCCCAGACAGAAGATGATCTGATTAGACCTCAGGGTGCGTTGCTGCATACATTTGCATCCGGATGAGAAAATAGTGACGGTACATTAGTCAACTCAAGTGCATCTTCTGACGGCTGGCTGAAGAGGGAGGAGCTACAATGAGCACATGCAGATCTACAAGTGCAGACAGATTGCTAAGCATCCACTCAGGATGCATGACTAGTCACTGAAAACTGAGGAATGGATGACGCCTGAGTCATATCAAACCTATTAGTTTAACTTTGATTGCAATAAACTCTGATCTAATTGCTCGAGCTGAAATTGTCGTTCTATTAGAAAACACTAGCAAGCTTCACAGACGAAACACGTCGGCTTATCTCTGAAGAATAAACTGTGTTACTTTAACAAAACAAATGTGGGGATTGCTCACTAACTGCAGATGGTAACGAAAAAGAGCAGAAGGTGGGAAAAATCTCAACCGGGAAAGTTGTTTCTAGCCAAAGGATAAACATGGAAGGGACTCTCAAAGTTATCATAGAAAAAAAAAATCTTCCCTTTAATTACATTTTTTTCAATTTTCAAAATTTCTACATTTTTTTTTGTAGAAGTGTTTTGCTTGAATAAGTACATTTTTTAAAAAACTGGTATTGTTTTAAAGAAAGTATTATTGCTGTATCTTTGGGGAAAAATTCTTATAGCAATACATTGGGGGAGACGTTGGCTCAGTGGTAAAATGTCAGTCGTTGGACCGGGAGAAGCTGGTGGTTTGAATCCCTCTGAGTCCCCTTGCAGTCCCTGGAGCAGACATCTAATCCCCAGTTACTCCCACCATTGGCACCGCTATGGCCGCCTGCTGCAATGCAATTCAGCACAGTAATTTTCCCATTGAAAGAACAATATAGTACAGTAAAAAAGTAAAATCCAGTTTCTTGTTTGGACCAAGTGTGAGCAAGGCATATGGACTGTTGCTAGAAATATGCTTTCTGCTTCTGTTAAAATGTGTGCATGTTAATTAACAAAAAACCACAGCCCTGGGCAATTGCCACTTGAAAAGTTTCAACCAAGTTAGGATTGTGCTCAAATTCCTTGCTGTTGTGAGTTTATCCCGAAAACAAAACCAATATAACTCAACAACTCTGAATTGAAACAACATTCAACTACTGCTACATCAAAATATAATTATAAAGCACATCTAATTTTATTTAAAAAAATTCTAGCCTAGTGGCAAAGTTGTCATCTTTCAACCGGGTAAACCTGGTTCCATTCCCCTGGGGCTGCTCACACTCCAAAAGAAAGAAAGAAAAAAAAAAATTCCAACGTCTTGCTGTCCTAAAATGGGATGTCTAAATTATTCCATTGTTTTTCACCAAAAACCGACACGCAACATCTGCTCAACATTGGTTGTAAACTTTTTGCTTTCAAACATCAGAAAGATTATAACAACTCTAAGTGAATGAAATACTAAAAAAAAACACTTCAGGTATATTTTAGATGGCAAATATGTTCACACATGGTTGAAACCACCAAGAAGTTGGGGCAGACGATGGCTCAGTGGTTAGAGCGTTCGCCCGCATACCAGAAGTCAACCTGAAGCTCACGGGTTCGTATCCCACTGAGTGCACATCTAGGGTCCTTGGAGAAGACACCTAACCCCCGTTTCTCCCACCATTGGCACCGTCGTGGCAGCCTGTTGCGGTGTAAGAGTGCAGCACACAAATTTCCCCGTTGAGGGAAAAATAGAGTAAAAAAAAAAAAAAAGTTGATTTCAAAGGAATTCCATCCTAATAACTAAAGGATTCAGTTAATGCTAAAAAAAATTTAAAAAAACATACTTAACTAGCATTTTGTGATTAATTAGCCAACTCAAATTTAACTCCAATTTTGATCAAATGGTCCTTCTCCAAAATGAACTGGCTGCTCAAACTTTACACTTTATTACTTATGAAAAAACTTCTGATGACAATTTTACATGAGAATATTCGAACTGAACCCAACACAAAGCAGATGAGAAAGCACACCGCCTGTTCTGATTTATTAACAATAAAAAGCCGCCACTGCAGCCGCACATACTGATGAAAAATCCCTCACCTTTAATTCACTTACTGACTGATAGGAATCTCTTTTTATGATTTATAATTTCTCATGAATAATTGAAAAAGGGATCCTGATAAGGTTAACTGCTCTAATGGAAGCCACAAAACTGATAATGTGCAGAGTTTCATCTCCTCTACATACCAAATGTCCAAGGTGGTATGCAAACATCAGTCAAAGCTGCCATTCTGGCCAAACAGCAGGGCAGGATAACAATATGCAGGAAGTGGGACATTTGTCAAAGGCTGTAGGAGCTGGATTGGCTTTAACCAACTGAGAGATAGAAAACTATCTTATCAGTTGGGTTTATACTGTTAAACTAAGACCGAGGTTTAAATTCGATCTAAGTATCTCCATAGATCAAAAAGTATTTTTAATTAAACAGGGCATAGTCTTTCTCACACTTCCAAGGTCTGCCCTTAGGTCTCCTTCCGGTAGGTTCCATTCGTCCGTTCTGTCATCTTCCGCTTGTTCCGGGGTCGGGTCGCGGGGGCAACAGCCTTAAGCGGGCAGCCCAGGCCTCTCTCTCCCCGGCTGCATCCTCTAGCTCACCTGGAAGGATCCCAAGTCGTTCCCCGGCCAGCTGTGAGACATAGTCTCTCCAGCGGGTCCGGGGTCTGCCCCTTGGTCTCCTCCCGGTAAGACGTGCCCAAAACACCTTGCCCGCGAGGCGCTCGGGGGGCATCCTGACCAGATGCCCGAACCACCCCATCTGGCTCCTCTCGACCTGGAGGAGGAGCGGCTCGACACCGAGCTCCTCCCGGATGACAGAGCTCCTCACCCGATCTCTGAGTGAGAGCCCAGCCACCCTGCGGAAGAAGCTCATTTCGGCCGCTAGTACCCGCGATCTCATTCTTTCGGTCACCAGCTATAGGTGAGGGTTGGAACGTAGATCGAATTGTAAATCGAGAGCTTTGCTTTTCGGCTCAGCTCTCTCTTTACCACGACGGACCGATGCAGCGTCCTAGTTATTGCTGATGCCGCACCGATCCGCCTGTCGATCTCCCGCTCCATCCTTCCCCCACTCGTGAACAAGACCCCGAGATACTTAAACTCCTCCACTTGGGGCAGGACCCAGTCCCTGACCCGCAGGGGGCATTCCACCCTTTTCCGGGCGAGGACCATGGTCTCGGATTTGGAGGACCTAATTCCCATCCCGGCCGCTTCACACTCGGCAGCAAATCGATCCAGCGAGAGCTGGAGATCACGGTCCGATGAAGCCAACAGAATCACATCATCCGCAAAAAGCAGAGATCCGATCCTGAGGTCACCAAACTGGATTCCTCCAACGCCTCGGCTGCGGTCGAATCCTACCTTCGAATGATTCGAAGGTAGGATTCGAAGGATTCGGTAGGAGGAATATACCGAAGGATACCGAAGGAATGGGTAGGATTCGAAGGATTCAACCTGTGCGATCAAATCCTACCTTCCGGGGTCGGGAAGGTAGGATTCCGGTAGGATTCGACCAAAACAACTCACTATCGAGGTGTCCCGGCCTCACCATCGAGGCAGGATTACTATTGTAACCACACATCATCAGTAGGGTAAACCAGATGCCCAATCCACCCCATCTAGTTTCTCTCCACCCAGAGAAGCAACAGCTCTACTCCAAGCTCCTCCCAGATGGTACCTCACCTCACTGGTGAGGTGCCATTTTTTTGAGTGACTCCCCTTGTGCAGGAGGCTCCGGTCCATTCGGATCAGAACGTCCTGCCACAAAAACAGCTTCTTCCGTTCTGCTTTTAGACTTATGAAGACTTTGTACATTGGTACCACAGCAAGTTCCTAGACTCTGATCCTCTCCATTGACCATGGAAATAAAAGCATTTCTAATTCTAATTCTAAATTAGTTGTAAATCAATAAAATAGCTGAGGATCTCATTTTTCTTGATTGTAACAACAGAAAACAGTTGCCGGGAAAACTTGACAAAATTCACTTTTTTTATTTCAAATTATCAAAAAGGGGTTAAAAGTGTCTTTTGTGATCTGAAACACACTTAGTGCTAAACTTAGAAGGTAAAAAGCATACTGTGGCACAATGAAAAGTGAGTTGTAGAAAGCAGCAAACTTCGTGGCGACATTAGAAATTTCAGTAACACAGAAAGCACATTAAAGTTTAAAGATTTTAAGCTTTCAAAGACAGAGTTTCTCATTGGATGCAGAAAGTTTTTCTTGTTCTATTTGGAATACCTGGCCAGCATGTAACTCACCAAGAAGCTTTAACAACAGTCAACAACAGACTCACCAAAAAAAAGTTGCAGACTTTTTTTTTCTAAACAGGTCTATAAAAATGTTTTTTGCAAATGTACTTTTATAACACAATTGTATGTACTTTGGTTGTGTGTGCTTGATAACTTAAAGAAATAGCTGCGCACAAACCCACAACTCCATCATTGACTTCCTAATCAGAGCCACTATAATTTTCTACTCTTTAATTTTAAATACGTGCCTTGTCCGAAAATTGCATTGCTTGGGTTTGATTAATTTTCTCATTAGTGAATAGCTGCTGAACAATGGCATGTTTGATTTGTTTCTAACAAATCAGGGACTGTGTGTGGTACAGCTCCAGAGCTGAAGCTGTGAAGTCAGCATTGTTTATAACCTTCCTAATTTTTTTCTTTCACTTTGTTTCTCTAATCTATGAGCCTGAGACATCTTGCTCAGGAAAAAAAAAGAAATGTGTTTAAACTCTCTGGTTTAATTGGCGTGCAAAAGGGACGAGGAAAACAAAAATAACATCAGTAAAATTGTCCAGAAAGAACTGACAATTCCAGGTTGTGGCCACAAAAAAACATGGTTTCAATGCTCTAAATGAAAAGAAAAGAAGAGAGAAAAATATACTGTAGTTTGACTCTTCCTTGGAGTCTGAATATTTTTTATTGCAGGTTTTAAGACAGCGTTACAACACTACATCAATCCAACACTGTGCCGCTGTTACTGTATAACTTATTTATCATCAACAGATCAGTAAATTTTGTTACAATATGCAGGAATCCCTCTTTACTGCTCGGATCTGCTTGTTTCTTCAGATTCTTCTGGCCAGTGAAAGAACAAGAAGTGTAATCCACCAGCTTATTTGCAATTGAAAAGATAGTTAAGTTGAAACTAGTTTGTCCTTACACTGCCTGGCCGGAGTAGAGCAATTTAGTCTCAACTAAACTTTAACAGAAAACTTAGCGCTTGCCTTGAGGGATTCATGGACTGTACAATAAAAAAATAAGACAATAAGATGATAAAAGTGAGACAAAGTACATGTGTGTGAATGAGAAGGATCCCGATGGAAAAGTGAGGTTCAGGGAGAAGAGATAAAGAAGGTGGAAGATTTTAAGTACTTAGGATCAACAGTCCAGAGCAATGGAGAGTGTGGAAAAGAGGTGAAGAAGGGTGTGCAGGCAGGCTGAAATAGGTGGAAAAAAGTAACAGTTATGATGTGTGATAGAAGAGTTTCAGCCAAAATGAAAGGGAAAGTGTACAAAACCGTGGTGAGACCGGCCATGCTGTTTGGTCTAGAAACAGTGGCACTGAGGACAGAGATGGAGGTAGCAGATATGAAGATGCTGAGGATCTCTTTCAGAGAGATACCAGGATGGATAGGATTAGAAATAAATAAATCAGAGGAACAGCGTATGTTAGAGGTTTTGGAGATAAAGTCAGAGAGGCCAGACGGAGATGGTTTAGGCATGTGCAGAGCCGAGAGAGTACATCGGCAGAAATATGCTGGGTTTGGAACCACCAGGCAAGAAGACCAAAAAGGAGGTTCATGGATACAGTGAAGGAAGACATGAAGATAGTTGGCGTGACCAAAGAAGATGCAACAGATAGGGTTAGATGGAAGAAACTGACTTGCTGTGGCGACCCCTAAAGGAAAGTGTCTAAAGAAAAAGAAGAAATTGTCATTTTGCTTAATCTGTCCAGCATAATTTAATTGTCTGGCTTATCTTAATTTTGTTTCAAATCAATACCAAAATGTTGAACGTCACACACCACTATTGTACATGTCTCGAAGAGAGAAGAAACATATTGTTGAGTTTGGAACTGCCAGGCAGGATGCCTAGAGGCTGTTAAAACTTGGACAAAAACCTTTTTTATCTCAATGGTAGAATTTCCTTCATAACCACTTTCCTCTCAGTGCAGCTTCTGCCTTGGTGAAAACTGTATTGCCAGCTCATTACCTGCCAGCTGTTTACAAACTGGTGTTTCACTTAGGTTGTATAGTATCCCTAGTGGAGCATCCTACAGGTAAACCATCAGCTGTTGCAGTGTGCTTCTTGGTTCCCTTTGGGGTTCATGCTGTCTTTATGAAGTCCCCTGCACATTAAAAAATTCTTATGTTCTCTACTTCCAAGAGCATTCGGTTTTCTTTACTTTGCTCTGCAAATCGAGACAGAATAATGCTGTGCTTCATGACTGTCATAGTGAGATAGTCCCCAACAAAAACATCCTCACATGACTAAAGAATCCCCTTTCTGCCTCATTGTGTTTGTGCATGTTGGCATGAACAAAATTAAGTGTTTGGCCGCACGTGCACATGTTCATGCGAATTTACATAAATGAGTGCCAACACAAATTTTGGGGATGTACGGTTGTGTTTGTTGTGTTTTTCTTTTTTCTCGGCTCACTGAATCCTTGGAGGGGTGAGAGCCTGGAAAAATGTAGCGGTCCATGAAGCAAACTACAGTTCCTCCTTGATCAAATGTGACAATTATGATAGTGTTCCCTGGTACAAAACTCCCCTCTAGCTTCCTCGTCCATTCCATTTTCCCTTCAACTAATGCCACCTCCTCTTTTCATCTTTCAGTTGCTGCCCTTTCCACTCACACGCTACCGGTGATTTCTAAAATATTCTGCATTTGCTCGTTAATTGTGTTTTCTTACATAATCTTCCTCTAAACCATTTTATCTTTGTGATAAGTGCTTTTTGTTCCTTCTCGGCCAGTTTTACTTATGTGCTTAGAGTCTTCTTTTAAATACAATGTTAAAGTAGACTTTAAATGTCGTAAAACACTAGAAACAAAGACAAAACTATTACAATAAGCTCTGGAAAAGATTTTTGTATTTTATTAGTGCATCTGAAAGCGAAAATAGTAGCAGTTTGCAAGTTTATTTGTTAATTTCTCCAATTAACTTGGGATAATTTTGCCAAATTCAATTTGCTTAATAAAAAATGCACAAGTTAACATGCATGTTAACACAATACTTAGCATGTCAGCTCACTTCGCACGTCATATAAAAATTCTTGTAGTGCAATAATTGTGTTAATGGCATTGCTTTAAATACAGGGAAAATGATTACTTTTAAACAGCAGTAGATAGATTGATATACCGTAATTTCACGACCATTAGGCGCACCGTACGAAAAGGCGCAGTCTCAGTCACACACCGCCTTACAACAACACACGCAAGCATACAAATGTGCATATTAAAAAATAGATCGGGAGCAAAACTGAGTTTGGTTGTGCTTTATTTAAGTAGTAACGATACTAAACAAGCACATTACCGGTAATAGTCTTTTTTTTAAATCCGTCAAAGTCCTCATCCTCTGTTTCGGAATCGAACAGCTGCGCAAAATCCAACAGAGAAGGTCCACTTCACTCCTCGCTGTCAAAGTCACTGTCAAAGTCACTGTCTGTACTGTGCGGCTCCTCAGAAAGGATACCAGCTTTTGCGAAAGCTCGGATAACAGTACCAACAGACATGTTAGTGTAAGCATCTACAATCCATTGACTCGTTAATGCTGAAATTTCTCGCGGCGGCTCGATTCCCATGTTCCTCCTCGTAGCTGATTGCCTTCAGCTTAAACTGAGCGTCATAAGCGTGTCTCTTTGCCATTTTCAGGGTTGAAACAGCAATGTTATGCATACAGCACATACTTTGTACCTTTTTTATACACAATCCACGCCCACACTTCACTCTTTAATGTTCTCATGCCTTTTCTTTCAGGTCCGCCTCGCCTCACGGGCACCGCTTTTTCTTTTAGGTCCGCCTTTTCTCACACACAAAGCGCACCGCACGAATGGGCGCACCGCTTATTTTGAAGAAAATCTAAGATGTTTATATGCACCTTATAGCCGTGAAATTACGGTAAACTTTATTGATCCCATAGGAAATTTAAAAAACAAAAGGCTAAAAGTTAGACTTGTCTGTTGCATCAAAATCAGACTTGTCCACTCTTCAAAGTATCTAGTAAGTTTCAGGGGGACAAGAATGGAGTAACTCTTTAAGTAAAACTTTACAATAATCACACTATGATTACCCTGTCATCCAAGGGAAAAAAAAAAGTTTGTTGCTTCTTGAATCGGTCCATCTTAATTTGCTTATGGACACAAATATGTGAAAAATTAAGTAAAAAAAAAAAAAAAAAACGATAAAGAAACACAGAGATTGCACCTCCGTTTGAAAAATGCATCTCCATTCACCGTTGAAGCTTGGCTCGTGTTCTAACTGCTAAGTTGCTTTTTCCTGTTTGGACCAACTTTACCAATAACAAAAAATTGCATACTTTTTTTTTTTTCTTTTGCCTTCTTGATAAACAACCTTCCGCCTTTGGACATATGCTGTGATATGAGAAGAGGAGTACAAGTGGACTAATTAGGGACTTTGTATGATAGTCTAAGTTGACTACTGCAGGCGATAGACCCTGCATGAAGCCAGTGTCCATCGAGGGTGCCTGTGTTGAGATGAAGCAGGCATAAAAGTACTTCGGTCTGCTGTTGCACTTTGAATTTACTGGTCCCAAAACACCTGTCCATTCAAGACTGGAAAGAACAGAGCATACTTTATTCTTCAACATCTCCCAGATGCTGCGGCAGATGTTCTATCAGTCAATCTCTAGCGCTCTGTGTTACGCTCTCATGTGTAGGGGAGGCAGCGTCGAGAAGGGGGACGCCATGTGAATGGACAAACTAGTGAAGATGGCGGTATCTTTAGTTGATACCGAGAAGGACTCCCTATCATCTGTAGCTACAAAGAAAGTCTATAGTAAAATGTTGTCCATCCTTAAGAATACCCACCCCTTCTCCACCAGATCATCATCAGGTAGAAGAGCTCCTTAAATGGCAGAATGTTGTCCGTTACCTGTTCCACGAAAGGCTGTTCAACTCCTTGTAGTGAAGAATGCTACTGTATACTTTGATTTTTTTCTCGAGGAAACATAGAGTATCTATCTAGCTATCCATCTTTTTACTTAAAGACATGCTCAAATACCGTAATTTCACGACTATAAGGCGCATATAAAAGTCTTAGATTTTCTTCAAAATGAGCGGTGCGTCTTTTCGTGCAGTGCGCCTTGTGTGTGAGAAATGGTGGACCTAAAAGAAAACGCGGTGCCCACAAGGCAGACCTGAAAGAAAAGGCATGAGAACGTTAAAGAGTGAAGTGTGAGCGGCGTGGGAGCGATGGATGACCGAAGGAGACCACAGTTTCACGAAGGGTGGAAGGCAGCGCCGGGCGAGTTGCGCTACAGTTTGCCAATGGATTGTACATGCTTGGACTAACGTGTCTGCTGGTACTGTTATCCGAGTTTTCGCAAAAGCTGGTATCCTTTCTGAGGAGCCGCACAGTACAGACAGTGACTTTGACAGCGAGGAGCGAAGTGGACCTGCTCTGTTGGATTTTGCGCAGCTGTTCGATTCCAAAACAGAGGATGAGGACTTTGACGAATTTGAATAAAGACTATTACCGGTAATGTGCTTGTTTATACTACTTAAATAAAGCACAACCAAACTTAGTTTTGCTCCCGATCTATTTTTTAATACGCACATTTGCATGCTTGCGTGTGTGTTGTTGTAAGGCGGTGTGTGACTAAGACTGCGCCTTTTCGTACGGTGAGCCCTATGTGTGTGTTAAATACGGCAATGGCGCACATAACTGAGGCTGCACCTTTTCGTACGGTGTGCCTAATGGTCGCGAAATTACGGTATGCCTTGGAGCAAATAGTTTACATATCCTTTTTAAACAGGGATGTTTTTCCTCATGATGAAAATTTAAATAAACATGTGTACTTTAAAAGTGTGTTTAAAAAAAAAAATCTTTTCCTAGTTCATTTTACTTTACAGACACATCAACGTGTTTATTGTAACGCTTTAAAATATTACCTGCAACAAGGCAAGGAGCTTAGGTTTCTCAAGGTCTTGCTCATAAATTGACATGCAAACTTTTTAAAAATTTAATTTTGTCATCTTCCACTTATCCAGGCCGGATCCCGGGGAAACAACCTCAGATGGGAAACTCGGGCTTCCCTGGTCAGCTGTGAGACAGTCTCTCCAGCATTTCTTCTCCAGTCACTCCTCTGGGCCTTCCACTTCAGCCACCTCCCAAGAAGGATGTGCCCGAAACACCTCACCAGCGAGGCATTCGGGAGGCATTCTAACCAGATGCCCGAACAACCCCATCTGGCTTCTCTCAACCCAGAGGAGCAACAGCTACACTCCGAGCTCCTCACTCTATCTGAGCTAAAGCCCAGTTACCATGCGGGTGAAGCTCTATTCGGCCGCATGTATCCATGATCTCTTTCTTTCGGTCACCACCCACCTGGTCACCAGCTTAGGTGACTATTTTTTTTTAATTGAAAATCCAAATTGTTACTAATGCTTAAAGATAGGTGAAAATGATTCCATTCTTTTGCATGAGATCTCTGGATGCATGTGCTTAAGGGAGCCATCAGTCAATAGAGAAAATTCTTGCATCATGGACGTGTGTAATTGATCTCATTTGTGATTCATTCACCACAGCAGAGATGTGCTGACTGAAGACATAAAGGACATCTGAAGACATGAAAGAACTGAGACTGTGCAATAAGCCTGTGGAAGAACAAAAGAATCCATATGAAATGCTAACATAGATCAATGGCCACATTCTTACAGCATAATCTGCAGCTTCTTGTTTTTACATGGCTATTACTTCCCTTTCCTCTGCTTTATTTGAGAAGATAGGATTAGCGGGGAACGAAATGGTGACTCAACAAAGTCATCATAAAAGCGGTTATGTTCTATAAGTGCCATAAATCACTGTCATGAAGTGCCATGCGTGCTGTAACAAGTGTCTCATCACCTCTCACACACACAAAACCATCTTTATCTTCAGCTCTGCTGTTTAATTTCAGGATTATTAGACAGAAGCCATCTTTTCCTTCAACTGACAAAGCCAAATCAAAGATGGGTCACAAGCGTCACAAGCAGCTCCAGCTACAACTTTTCTCTGGTCATCTCTGACCACACATCTCTTCCCTCTCACCCCTTGTTTGTGGATATCAATCACCTCCATGTGGCCTTCTCATATATTTCTCATACTGCTCCCCATCTCATTTCTACCTTCTCCTCATCTCTCCATCCCTCCTTGTCTACACTTAAGAGCAGGCGAAGCCCACAGCAGACCACACTTCGCTGTCCCATCCATCACGGCTGACTATAAGCCAAACAAGTTTACGAAAAAGAAAAGAAAAAAATCAGAACACCTTGGAATACTTTATTCTCAGCTAACGGGGTTTCTTAGTTTCTTATTAGCTGTAAACAAACTTGCAGAACTTTGTGACCAAGCATGCACATGCAATTTTAACACATTTGGCAGAGACCGAGGTGAAATGCAATGCATAGATTTGGGACATACTGTACTGTAGATGAAAAGGGGAAGGTGCAGTCGTCTCCCACTCATCAGGTTTGGAGGTCCAGACTTCCCTCAAACTACAGGAGTCACTCTTCAGGCGTTCACAAAGCTCCTCCATCCCTGGGTTTGCTTCTAGGTCTTCTTCCAGTGGGACTGTTAACCACTCAACAGCAATGATCCTAAGAAGCATCCTAACCATAAATACCCCCCTTTGCATCTCACTGCTCTGTAAGCGGAGTATGTCCATCTCTAGCACAAGTCCTTCCCAGATTGCAGAACTCTTCACTCTCTTTCTCAGTGAGAGAACAGCCAACAAGCAGTGGAAACTCATTTTGGGGCAGTTGTGTTTGCCATCTTGTTCTTCCATAGATTAACTCGTAAATCTAGAGCATCACTTTTTGGCTCGGTTTCTTCTTCACTGAGGTGGAGTGATGGGGCGTTGTAATCTCTGCAGACTTTGCACCAATCTGCCTGTTGATCTCCGGCTAATTCTTTTCCTCACTCGTAAGACCCAGATGAATCAGAGTTTGAACAGAAACTATCAGTTTACATGGATAAAAACTTTTTTCAGAATGAGGTATAACCAATCATCTAAAAATACAAAGGTTGTAATACAATTTTTTTCAAATAGTTTAACTTCAAGAAGTATTAGTAGAACGCTAATTAAAACATTGCTTCAGTAGAGAATTTGGAGAGACAGTCTAGGACAGGCACGGGCAGACTGCGGCCCGCCAAACTTGAAAAAAATTAAATAAATAAACCTTGTTAATGTTTTATTTCCCCTGCAATTCTTATATTTCCTCATTAGATGGCGCACTCTAGATATATTGACTTTGTTGAGAAAACAACAACACTGCTCCCATTAAAATGAGTGTGTCTTCAAGACGCGTCGTTGTCAAAATAAACACTGTGCACAGATATGGAAAGCCATCAAGGCCAGTACAAGCACGTAAACGAGCGTGTTCGATGTTAAAACAAGCAAAATGTTACATCAAACGCTCAGATTTAAAACCTAGCACCGCTAAATGCACGTTTTTAAGCGCTATCGGTCTAGATTTCAGACCTAGTGCACTAGATTTGAAATTTAACGCTCTTGATGTAACATTTAGCGTGCTTGCTTAAAATCTAGCGCGCCATTCTATCAATCTAATCTGTAGTGATTTACCAATGCATGCCATCCATCTGCACCTGTTCTGGCCCGCTTGTCAAATGTTAGAAGTTGGCCCACCCCTGGTCTAGGAAGACTTGTACCTTTCAAGAAGCTAAAGCAGCGGCATCTACTGTACAACATGCATCTAAAAACCTCCACTAAAGTAGTGCAAAGAGATGCAAGCAAATGTAGAAAACTTATTTTTAAGAAGAACTTCAAGTGGGTAATTAGTACATGATACAGAATGGTATTGTTTTTAAAAAAATATTTGAGAAACATTTTTTTTGTCTTTACAAAGATTAAAACGATCGTAGTTCAATCAAATCTGCCCCTTGGTCTCCTCCCAGCAAGACGTGCCCGAAACACCCCGCCCGCGAGGCACTCGGGGGGCATTCTGACCAGATGCCCGAACCACCCCATCTGGCTCCTCTCGACCTAGAGGAGGAGCGGCTCGACAAAGAGCTCCTCCAGGATGGCAGAGTTCCTCACCCGATCTCCGAGTGAGAGCCCAGCCACCCTGCAAAGGAAGCTCATTTCGGCCGCTTGTACCCGCGATCTCATTCTTTCGGTCACCACCCATAGCTGGTGACCATAGGTGAGGGTAGGAACGTAGATCGACTTGTAAATTGAGAGCTTTACTTTTCGGCTCAGCTCTCTCTTTACCACGACGGACCGATGCAGTAAAATTTCTCCAATAAAATTGTTTTTACTTTAATTTATCCAGAAAGCTGACCACACAAAAGCACAGGTAGTATAAGTACGATTCAAAACACAAGCTGCAGCCTTTAATGTTCTGCACACACTTTGATAGACATCTGATCAGACGCAGGGGTTGAGGAGTTCAGCGCCTTCAGTTGGCAGAGGAAGCAGAAACTGTGGTATACTTAGCGATCTCTCCTGGGAAGACGTCATATAGGTTCAAAATCTCCAGGCGAAGAGAACGGGAAGCGATCAGGTGTGTACACATTGTTACAATCTTAATCTATTTACAGTTTGCTGGCAGTGTCGCTGACTGCAGGTGTGTAAGTCAGCCCACCAGCAACAATGAAGCTAAGCAAACAGCGGCCTTACTGTTTACACGTGCACAGGTACTAGAATGAATGTGATATCTGATGCACCGTCAAAACCCAGTGGTGGAACGTAACGAAGTAATTTACTTCGTTACTGTACTTTAGTAAAAAAATTGTGTATCTGTACTTTACTTAAGTAAAATTTGAGACCAGTACTTTTATTTGTACTTCACTACATTTTTAGAGCAAATATCTGTACTTTTACTTCGCTACTTTTTAAAAGTGTGTTTTACATTTTTTGTTACATTTTTGTTCAGGAATTTAAAAAATAAAACGTTTTTTTTTAGCGCATCTTGAAGCCGCATCGCCAAAATCAAAAGGAGCAGTTGATCGGGAGAAGAAGTAATGAATTGAGGCTCAATCATAGTCGAGAGTAAACATTTTCTGCATTCATTCAGCGCGAAGAGCAGGGGCGGTTCTAAGATTTTCTAAAGATGGGGTGGGGATGGGGGGCGGGGACGTTGAGCCATCATTACACAGAGCAGGGGCGGATCTAGAATTTTCTAAATGAAGTCATTGACAAAGCCAATATAGGGTGACTGGGGCCCTCACCTCACCCCCCAGAACATTTTAAAAAATAAGTGTCATTTTCCTGCATTTTGGTGGCCAATTTGCTGGCCCTTTAAGGGGATAGCTTGACTTGTCCCCTTTCCTTTCTTCTTTTTTTTGCGGACCAAAAGAGGCGGGAAAGGGGGGGCGGGGTCACGTCCCTGCAGAGTATTTATTTGTGACCCTACAGCACAAAAAATAACATTTGAATTATGGTTGAATACTTTTACTTTTTACTTAAAAAGTAAAATTTACACCAATTACTTTTGTACTTTTACTTAAGTATATTTTTTATTGATACTTTTACTTAAGTATTTTCTTGGCCTAATTATCTGTACTTTTACTTAAGTAATTTTTTTCCCTAATTATCTGTACTTTTACTTAAGTACAAAAAGTAAGTACTTCATCCACCACTGTCAAAACCAAAATTTGAAGTGATTTTAGTAGCTGAGGGCTAAAAGATTTTGCTCAACATTCAAAACGATTGGTTGATGGTCATAATGTTCCATCATGTCTACATTTAATTAATACTTTTTTCCATCAATACGCCAATTTAAAAGAACAAATCCAATCAATAAATGCCGTTTTGAGCGAAGTTAGAAAAAAAATTGTAATATCTTCCACACTGCCTTTTAGTTTCGACCTGTATTACAGTTCTTTTTTCCAGATTTGATCCTAATTACGGGAGATACGATATGAGGCTTTGTTGCACTCCATCACTAAAACGTGGGCAGGAAGAGGCAGTAAATAAAAACTGGTCTGACAGTAGTGATGACTGTTGATCTTGGCCTCCAGGAGATAAGTTTGCCATTTCATGCCAACAGAAAACACCCATCACCATTAAAAAGCTGCATTCATTGAAGAATTGCTGCCATTTCCATCATTTTGACAATACCAACAGGGTATCAAGATGAGAGTGAGATTGCTTGGTTTTCTGGTAAGGGGGTGTTGAGTAAATAACACTGGTGGTAGTAGATAAAGTTTCCCTTAGGTTTGCTCTCTAATTTAAGAAGGGAATAGTTTGAAGATGAGTCAAACTTAATCTGACAGGTTAGGACTTAAGATTTTACCATTAGGTAACCAACAACCCGTTTCAAAAAGCTCGACTACAAGCCAGTCTTGTGTTTTTGACTCCTCTTTTAATCCCTCTCTCTGTTTTGCTCTTCTTTGACGCTTTGGTGCTTTGTGTTTAGCCTCAAGACAGGTCTTCCATGTGCTCTTAAGTAAATGGGATTTTTGCCGAGGCCATTGTTAAGAGCTCGGCCGAGGCACAAGCGGTACGCTCCAATAAGCACCACAAACGTTAAAAGGTAAAAGGCTGTGGCCCTCACTCTCAAGCCTATTTATCAGGTTGAGTCTAAGAAAAGAACGAGGAAAAGGAGACGCCTTTATCAATAAGGTTACATATCCTCATTTAAATGTTTTTCTTTGTATTCCGCTGTACATAAAGTGTGTAACCCCTCGACTCTAACCACAGCTGCTTTCTCCGTTTATAAGTGTTACATAAGGAGTGAAACATGGGAGCAGTGAACACTAACTGTAACGACAGTAAGGGCACATCCAGCTTGTTCAAGATAACTTTATCACCAATTATGCACATTTTTATATAGAAAAATTCTCTATTTTTGCTCAATTTTAGCCTCCAACAGTCCATCCATAATTCATCCAAGTGCAATTTTTATAGCAGAGCTCAAAAAGAATCACAACAAACTGCGTCGTGACCCAGAAAAAACGGGACATAGTGCATACACTAAATGGAATTTATACTTGCTGTTCAGTGGGTCATGAAAATTACAAAAAAAGTTTTTTTTTTTTTTATGTTCTGACCAGACAGACTGATATGTGTATTGGGGATAACATGCTGTTCCAACAGAACTACAACTTTCCTGACCCTTGAAAAGAACAAGTAAAACTGAAAGAGAAAAGAAAAGCTGTCTTAACAGCTTTGTTACTTGCTGCTTGACTGCAGAACTAATTAATTATTTATGAATTTGCTTTCGGTTTTCTTTGGCAAGCAGAATTTAGTTTGAAAAGTTTTCAGGAACACTGTCTACTGTTTTTTTTTTTTTGTTCCTTATTTCTTGGCCACTTCTTTTTATTAAAGACAGTGATTTTTCCATGTTGCATTTGCATCATTACGTAGGCCTAGACCAGACTATAAAATTTATATAAACATCTCCAGTAATTAGAATAATGAATTATTGTGCTCAGTTGTTAACATACGGCTCACATTGTTGGCAGCGAAAGCACAAACACAGCTTTAAGGGGGCGTTTGTTAGATGGTGTCTGGAGAGTGGAGCTGAGTGGATGGGCAGAATAGTTGGCGATGGTTTGGTCCCAGGGGTGTTGGCCCTTGGTGGGTGACTGTGCAGAGAAGATCAGTGGGGTCTCGAGCCCTGCCCTCAGCCCACCTTTGAAAAACAGTCCTCAGGCAGGATCATTTGGTTCTCAACCCTGTCTTCATGGGTCCTGTGCTGCTTGGCTCTGAAGCACTGACGGTGGAACATTTCTTTGCTGGTAAATGCTTTAGGTGGTCTCTGACTGGTTTAAATTAATCCCTGGTCTCTTCGCTCTGGACCCCTCTGAATGACAATTTTATATGTATGGTCGGATCTGGACCACCGCTATTCTTTGGAAAAAAGACTTAAGTCAAAATTTTAAACTAAAAAACCCTGTCCTGTCTTTTGGCAATCAGCATGTCAAGCACTACTGGACAGACCTGCTCCACCAATGCCATCACCACACGCTGACCTCAGCAAGCACGTTTCCATTTATCTATTCGTAATACTTAATGTTACATCATACATGTATGTGTTTTCTGTGGCTGTTTTTGCTGGACCTGACATAGAATACTGAAGAGAGAGGGAAAGGACGAGAAAGAGGAGGGAAGGTTTGTGGGTTAGCAGATGAGAAACACACAGTTTTCTTTCACGTTAGTAAAAAAGAACTCTTCCTCCCATTCACTGTGAAAATGATAAGTTTTCTTCCTTTTTTCTGCCATGTTTTTGTGGGTAGAAAACAAGTTCGTAACCTCCTCTTTGCAGCGCTCACATTTACGTTTTTAAGTATTTGTTTTTAAATTTACATCACTGTAAATTAAATTAAAAAAGAATAGCAATATAATTGAATAAAATTTAAGACAGAGCTAATTTGTGATTAGTGCTATTTTTAGAACTGGCCTGCGGGCGACTGAATGCGGTCGCTGCGGGGGACCTGGTGCCCACGGGCACTGGGTTGGTGACTCCTGGTCTAACTAATTTGTAATAAATGCTATCACCATACATTGTTGTGGCTCCTTCCTGCCTTTGTTGTTGCAGGATTGGTAGTTGTTTTGGAAAAGTTGGCCTTTTTTTTGGTTCAGATTAAACCACAGTTTAATAAAAGAGACTTGTTGGCAACATCTATTGGACCAGATAGATGGACCAGATAATCAGAAGGAGGTGGGACGTTAAATGTTATACTTCGTTCTTATTAGGTGTTTTGCTAACTTGTGCTTGCCTCATAGCTTCCATTTAGCCAGACACAGCAACAAAAAGTTATCCAAATTGTTTGTGAGATAGCTCAAAAGCCAAATGTGTGATTCTTGTTTCCCTGTTTTTCTGTTGTGCAGATTTTTTTTGCATTTAGAATACTAATTTACGGCTGAAAGGCGTCGTATATAACAGAACAGTTTTTGAAAACATGGCCAACCATCAATGGCCGTGTATATCCAGGTCCAAAATTTATATGGAACCTTTCAGAAGGCAGACAATGACGACCGGATTGTCAGGAGAATAGTCTGTTCCCCTTCTGTGCCCCGTTTTCACACTCCCTCTTGTGTGTGTGTGGAGTTGGGCGGACCGAGTGGGGAGCTGCAACAAGTCACACCTGAAACTCATCTACTCATCTGCTGCAGCATAAATTAATTAGTTTTGCATACACTCTTCGCCAGATCGTTTGTTTACCATGCTTGACCTGTTAGCCAGTTTTTGGCTCCAGCTCCTAAGTCAGAACCTGCCTAATTAATCTGTTTTTGTCTTCTTTACCTGGACTTTTTATCAATCTAACAAATATGCTTTTGATTTCTTCATCTGAGCCTGTCTGTTGTGTCAAGAGTATATTTTTGGCCACATTTTTGCCACATCATGGCATGGATTCAGTTTAGATTCAATGGAGCCAAACACTATGGTCACAGTCACTAGGTCCACCCATTCGAAAGTCCATGATGTTACACACCATTATTAAACGCATTCAAATGCACAAAAAAAAAAAAAAAAAAAAGAAAGAAAGAAACATTTTGTGAATGTAACAAATGTGAATGTATAACACCAGTGTTATAGAAACAAAAAGAAACAAATGTGAATGTATAAAAAAAAAAATTACTTCATAAGATATCTTAAGACTTAAAAGTTTGTCAGCATGTTTTGCGGTTAAAGTTACCTTTTAAAAAAAGTTAAAGTTCTTAATCGTGAAGGCCGGGAGCATTAATTCAAAAAAAGTAACAGCACCCTTATTCCTATGCATTTCTTAAGGCAAGATATGTATGGAAATATAAAAAAACCTTCATGTCGAAGCAGAAAAAAGAAGGTTTTGGGGGGTGAACGCTCCCATAGTGGCATCCTTATGTTGAGCATGCCCTTTGAAAACTCAGCTTGTGATTTTTCTGACGTCTTTTTAAATCTAGCAGGTTATAAAAAATAAAGTAAATCCGTTCAAGCAGACACTTTTACAATTGAGAGCCAGTTTAACAATTTTTCTTAATCTTCTTGTTTCTTAGACATAAAAAAAACCCCAAAAAAACATTTTTTGATTGGTGGGTTTATTTCAATGTCAAACTGAGTCATTACTGTTTAATGTTGCTCTTTTTTATCAGTAATAAAGAGTAAAATGCATTTATTGTTTTTTGCTTTGGAGAAATAAATCTTGCAGACAAATCAGAAAATAAATAAATAAAAAAAAGAACAGCGATAATTTGTGATTAATGTGTTCCATTCAATGTCATAACTGTCTTTGTGTCATTACAGCTTAATTTTTTGTTCTTTTTATTCTGTTCACAACGAGTAAAATAGATCTTTTTCTTTCTTTTTTTTTTTTTTAAAGAGAAATAAATTAGAATGTTTTCATAAGGCATCATTAAATTAATTGGCCAGGTCATGACTTTCAAATATCTATTTAGTCAGGGTTGGTTTGCTTGTGGCTAATTGCCGAGCCAGAGGAACTGCACACTTGAATATGAGGTTCTGCCACACATTTTCCTTCACAACACTGAAAAGCTTGTCTCCTTTTCCTCTGTCACGTGTTTTGTCCACTTCTTGATGTGATAAAAGCCTCCGTTTGTCATAACAGGACATTTTATGACTTTACATCATCAGTTCATTATTTTTGTGGAATACTGCTGAGGCAGTGGTTAGGATGTTGGGTGAAAAAGCAACAGATTTATAGATTATAAGAACAAAAATGTCAAGAAATAGTAAAAAGTGAGTCCCGATTTTTTTACTTTTTTTTTTACTTGAGCCCCAGCTCCTTTTCTCGGAGCCGACTGCAGTCATTTTAGCTCATATGTATACATCAGCAAAATGAACGATAAAGCTGAGCACACAAAAAATAGATAAAGAGCTGTAAAGAAGCGTTTCAGTTTTTCACTCTGGGTCTTGAGCTTGTCTAGTCACCCTCTTAAAGCTCAATTGTAATGACAGAAAACATACATATATCTGATCCTTACAGCTAACAAAGTTGTACCCTTCATTATGTATCGCTGGAAACCAAGAGAGACTGACTAAAGTGTCATTTTCAAAAATGTAAAAAATGTCTCACTTTAGTCTGTGTTTAGTTTACAATGAGTTTTATCATGAGTGTCAAGAGTTAGAACTTTAAGAAAATATACCGAGTTTACTTTGCAGTGAACCTGTCATATTTATCCTGCAAAAAAAAAAAGAACATTGGACATGCTGTGTTTTCAAAAGTTTGCAAGGCTTACCCTCGCTTGCCTGGAGGAGGTTTGAGGGACAGAGTGAAGAAAATCTCTCATTGAACCCTCCCCACCGTCAACATGAATCTTTTGACCATCTAACGAGTAGCTTCAGCAACAGACTCCTGCAACCCCACTGCTCAAAGGAACGGTACTGAAAATCATGTCTGCCGTACACGATTAAACTGTTTACCCTTTCACTTTTGAATCTGTTGCCACTTGCCATTCACAACAGTTTTTCCATGTACATATGTAAATAAGTTTTTGATTGTTGATTTCTTCTTGGGGGTTCCTCTTTTGGTTCTCTATACTGCAAACAGAGAACAGTGGAAACAGTGCAAAATTTGGGCGAAATTTGTTACACCCAAATTTCCCTTTGGGAATTAATAAAGTATTTTGAATTTGATTCAAAATACTTGAATCAAAGTTTGCATGACAAGATCATGCAAACTGAGAATAGAGTGTTGAATGACTAGGTATCAAGTCAATGGATACTAAATATTTAACAAAAATTAGGGAATTAAATTAATTTAACTGGTAAGCAGCCTGCGCCAGCTGATGAATCTAGTTGCCGTGTGAGTCAAATCCATCTTAAGGGAGGGCCACACTGGGGGAAACAGATGTGGGGTAAACCAGAATCAGAAAAGGACGGAGAAGACGTGAAAGCAGAATGTAATTTTTGCAGAAGTAAATAAACCTCTAGTGTATAAATGGAAAACGTGAATTTACATGTTTACTGGAGTTTTATTAACTTGATGAGTTTTTGAAATGTTGCCATGTATTTTATCACTGAATGTAGTAGTTTCTCATTCCTTGCTCTAAGTCAGTCAACAACACAAGTGGAAGTGAAGAATTTTATTGGATGGTTTTGTTTGTGTGTTAATCAAATCATCTGCTCCAGACCAAAAATAAAACCTTGCTATTATCAAGCAATACTTTAAACATAAGGCTGTAACAATTGGGTTTTCTCCTCGTACATAAGGATTGAAACCACTTACTGCAGAAAACACGTAATCCTGTTTTATAAATCCTGCAAAAAATATATGTTTGAGGGCAATGTTTCAGATGAAATTAAAATTTTTATTCTAAGTATTAGAATAAAAGCAAAAGTCAAACATTGTCACAATTGTCGACTTTCTTATGAAAGGCTTCAAAGTTGACTTCTGGACAGTGTATTTGCTGATCGACATATTTCGACTTTGCTCTGGAAAGCATTTACAATCTGATAAAATGGACCTTAGAACTGATTCCGTATAAACTAATCTGAGTTTGCCCAAACCCCAAGGAGGAGCTGACCAACAAACCTCTAAACAACTGTTTACCATTGTTCTCAAATGGTTATTTTCTGCTTGTTTTAGAAAAAAAAAGTTCTGAGACTAGAATGGTCTGCTTACCTAAACAATTTTAGCAAATTCCAAAAGTTGCATCAATGCATTCTCTTCCCTTCTTGTAAGACACTGTCAACACCCTTTAAATGTTAAACTAGAGAATGGACAACATATTGAAGATCTGACTATTTTGTTCCAATGACATAACTTTCCCTGCAAACCGGATTAGCTCTGCAGTGGCCCATTTTAATAATTCATTTGCCTATTAAAACACAACCTTATATTTTAATTTAAAACAATGGGTGAAGATTTGACTGTGAAAGCGAGAAAACCGTATTTATACCTATACATTTCAGATATCAAACAGGGTTTCATTGCTGCATGACAAACAACTTCTATAGGATTCACTTTCATGGGGAGGAGAAAAAAGTCTCATCTCAGTGCAATTCTGTTCCTCAGCTATCTGAGCCTTGATCAAAGTGATGGACCAACAATTCATCCATTGGGTCACGCCACTAGCATGGCTCTACAGATGAAAAGGGCTCCAAACAACTCACCTCAAAGAAAACTATCTTCTGTTTTCTTCTTGGAGTCAATATGGGTACAAAATAGCCCTGGGCAACAATACTGTTTGATGTTGTGTAGTTAAAGGTTGAAAAGTAATCTCTAAAAAAAATTCTACTGAATATGGGATTAAAAGATAAAGTCAACATTCATTACATCATTGCCTGTGTCATAAAATATAAACAGGACAAAGTTTAATCTGTAAGATATTCATTAATTAGCTGCTTTGATCCAATGCTTAGAAGTAAATGCAACCTTAAATGTCCAATCAAAAAAACTTTATGCAAATAGGATAGTTGGATCAACCCAATGGACAGCCACTTAATCAAACGACAAACATTACAAATTTTTAATCAATGAAGCACCAAAAATTGAAAGAAATAATGAGTATGGACAAAAAAGAGGGCTTGTTGTTCAGTTGAAAAAAAGTCTTGATGAAAATGAATTTGTAAAAAGTAAAAATTCTGGTTACGTTGATTGTTGCAGTCAGAATTTTTTGTGGGGTTTTATTTATTTTTTTTGCTTTTATTTATCTCAAAGAAAGTAATTGAAATTACAAATCTCTTTTTCAAGAGTGTCCTGGGCCAGTGTCCCAGATTTGGGACTTGACATATATTGCCTAATGAGTAGCGCAAGTTCAACATCAGGTGGCCATATGGACTATAGACAACCTCACATAAGAGGTATGTACTGTATACCAGATGGCACCGATGAATATGAGAAATAGACGTTCATGACTTTCAAGTAGTGTGAGATCAACACTCTTCAAATCAATGCTAACAGGACAAAAGAGATGGTCAAGATGTGAGAAAGTCATTTTCCATAGGATTAGGGAATGTTGAAGTGAAAGAAAAGGACAAGCGACTAGTAGTAGTACCCAGGTGTTCACCTTAATAAGCTGGACTGGTCAATGAAGACTGAGGTCCAGAGTCAGCAGTAACCTGTCAAAGACTTTTTATGACTTCATTGTAGTATCCACTATGTTCAATTATGTAGCCTACTGAGAAGAGGCAGCACAGAAGGGGACAAGGACCAAAATCATCAAACTAGTGCAAAAGTCATTATATGCTAGAAGATCTTGTGGAGTCATGAGTTTGATATACTGCGTGTATTTTTCTGTGCTGAATTTATTGCTTAAAACATTTAACTTTCAAGATGATGGCTTTTTAAAATTTAACATACATTTCAGCACGTCTTCGCACACTTGCAAGGGGATAAATTTGTGGCTCTTATTTTGATAATGTTGTACTCATTTTAAAAATCTACATAATTTGCAAATAACGCAAGCATGTAAGAAGCGACATGTGAGAAGTGTTACAGTTGATGGTGGGTTAGGGATAGTGGTGGGTTAGGGGTTAGCGAGGATGGAACTGCTTGCAAGCTACTAGCAAATTGCGTAGATTTCTAAAATGCACACAAAAGTAATGACGTAACTATCATTGCTAGCATACATCTGTTCCGTTCCGTCATCTTCCGCTTGTTCCGGGGTCGGGTCGCAGGGGCAACAGCCTCAAACAGGTAGCCCAGGCCTCTCTCTCCCCGGCTGCATCCTCCAGCTCGCCTGGAAGGATTCCAAGTCATTCCCCGGCTTGCTGTGAGACATAGTCTTTCCAGCGGGTCCGGGGTCTGCCCCTTGGTGTCCTCCCGGTGGGACGTGCCCAAAACACCTCCCCCACGAGGCGCTCGGGGGGCACCACATATCTTAATAAATTATTTCGCTGAAAATAAGTCATTCCAGCTGGGAGTCTGATTTAAATGCTTGAGGAGCTTTCAAAAAGCATCAACAGAAAAGCAAAACATGCATTAATGCACATTTCTATGTAGAAGCCTTCCGAATTGTCAAATGTTGATTGACCAATAGACAACAAATTCCATCAAGATGTGCCATAAACAGCAATTCCCTTTCCACATAATCAGGAAAGTTTGACACACAAAGGATGGATAGAAGGAAAAAAACAAATTATAAGTATTATTCAGAAGACCAAGCAAGATTGGAAAGCATGTGATAGAGCATAAGAAATATTGTATGTAACATATGCATTATTTGAGTAAGGAATAAACGTGAAAGAAAAATGAAGTTCTAGTTCTTCTATTGCCCTTTCTGTTTGTCAGTTTCCTGTCTGGCTAATGTATGATTGATTGTTGGGATAAGAGACACCCTGCCGTCCCAGAGTTTTTTTCTCTATATATGGTTAATGATGCAGCCAAAAGTAAGTGTAACTTTTTGCATGAGTGTATCAATGGGTGTTACAGCTTTAAAATCAGCGCAAGCAGTTTTGGACTTTTTTTTAATGATGACAAATTCACGCCACTGGCGCTTATGCATTGACTCGTGAACACATGAATGGGCACTTCCTTGTTTTGAATGGGTCAGTGATGCCTTTCACTTTATACAGAACCCACAATAGCAGGCAGAAGCAAATGAAGCTTAAAACACCGTCTGTTGGAAATAAAAAGCAACTGAATCAAATGGCTCACTTGTCAAATCACACCCTCATCGCCATAGCCTCTCATAGCTATCCACACCCCTTCTCTTTGCCATATCCTGGCCTTGACACACCCTTGACACACCCAATGGCGAGCCAATTAATTATTCTCAACGACGGTTGGCATCTCAATTTGCCAACGAATTCACCTTTTTTCCCAATCAATATCACCTTTTCCTTCTTTATCTACAATCCAATGATGCTTTGATAAACCTGCTCCCATTCTTTCTTACTGTAAACACTGATGGCTTTGCAATGCCGAGTGTTTCCTGCAATAATCATGGGTTTAAGTAGAGAGATGTTTGCGTATGAGTGAGTGTGCATCTGTGTACTTGGAAAAGAGGGGGTTGGCTATTTAAATGGCCTACTAATCAGTGTGGCCCTGTGTTACAAAGGCAAATAATTCACAAAAGATTTTCTTCTTTCGTATCGATAAATAAGTTCTTTTTTGTTTGTTCTTTTCATTTTCCACTTTGTCTCTTTGTGCTCTTATGTAATAGTGCTAACAAAAGGCGGCTGCTAGACCCAGTCATGAAAAAAGGGGGAGAGGGATGGGAGGAAAGGATGAGACGAGCAGAATCTCAACGAGTCGTCCTTGATGACTGACCGAGTCGCGTCACGGTAACACTGCTGCTCTGTTGCGAGGTAGTCCTGAAATCCAGGACGTGCATGTGTGTGTTTGAAGTGTAGCAGGGAAAGCATTGGAATTGGAAATGGCTTAATATGCTGAGAAACTTAGCATTTAATTCAAATTAGAATCAGGGGGCATACATAAATCATGCACTCATATGATAGGAATCATTCATCCTCAATCTCCTTTAACAGAATTTCTCTCTTTTCATTTTCCGACATTGCACATCAAACGCTTTTCTCCTGACATGTGATAATCACACGTTTTGACAACATCAGTGCCGTGATGTAATTGAAAGCATTGAACTTACAAAAGATAATTCAACATTATCATCTTAATTATCCACAGTAATCTGATTGTATGCACTTTTATCTCACAGACATCCAAGGCACTCAATCACAGTCACATTGCATTCGTTGTATGATAGACTCAAAGACTCAAACAACTGATGGTTTAAAGCCTTTTCTGGCCGGGTATGCATTGTCTCAATTGCTTTATTGAAAACCTAAACTTAAACCAAAACACTCACATGATTTTGTTCATGCAACCTTAGAAATGCAGCATTGTGACTTTTTTTTTTCCATTGGAGTTGGACAATGGAAAGAATTTCTTGCACTTGTACTTTAAAGCGGAAATTTCGGGCCACAAGATATGCGAATGATTCTCTCAAAGATTTTGTATAGTTTGTTTTGTGGGTGGCATTGGGGGAGGGGTGGAAATAACATCAAAATCAATGTAAAAGATGTGAAATATCACAATCAAAGGAAGACTGACCAGGCTTATACAAGCAACATGCATAACAGGACTAACATGACAAAAAGTACACTGTACTTAAAAAAGCAGAGGATTTTTTAAAATCCATTTTTTAAAATGGTTTACTTTTCATTGTAACAAATATTGATATCCTGATTTATTTGAAAGATTCCTGTATCCACACCACTCACAAAAAGTTTGAACTTCTCCAACTCATGTGTACAATAAAGTCTGCAACTTACCAACTTTGCAAATTTTTGTCATTTCTGAAATTTAGTGAATGTCTTCATAAAATTTTGAATAGTCAGCAAAAAAAACATGTTTATTTTAATAAAAACTGATAAAAAAAATCTGTTCAGTATTTATTAATTGATGGACAATGCCCTACTAAACTGTGTTTAAATCCAAGCTAAATAACGTTCTACGTGCCCTGACGATGCTACATCCCCAGCTAACCATTCTTGGGAGTAATAGTCGGCATTGCAAAAAGACAACGACGCAGATTCACTAGTTTTCTAAAGTGAAACCAGTTTGTATTTAGATAAAATAACTTGTTCGACACTTCGAGGAAAAGACAGGAAACAGAGATGGAGGTAGCGGAGATGAAGATGCTGAGGATCTCTCTGGGAGTGACCAGGATGGACAGGATTAGAAATTAGTATATCAGAGGAACAGCACATCTTAGAGGTTTTGGGGATAAAGTTCGAGAGGCGAGACTGAGATGGTTTGGACATGTGCAGAGAAGAGAGAGAGTACATAGGAAGAAGGATGCTGGATTTGGAACCACCAGAAAAGAGGATTACAAGAAGGCCAAAGAGGAGGTTCATGGACGCAGTGAAGGAAGCCATGAAGATAGTTAGTGTGACCAAGGAGGATGCAGCAGATAGGGTTGGAGGAAAAAGAAAAAGCTGACTTGCTGTGGCGACCCCTGAAGGGAAATGCCGAAAAAGTACCTCAGTGGTTCTTTGTAAGACGGTCCCAATGGGGGATTGGAAGACTCTAGGCAGTAAATTTATTCGGACACATTAACCTTTTATTACTATAAGTAACAATGAATAATTCTTGGCAATCAGTACATTGAGTTCATGAGAACAATATTGGGTTTGCCTCATTTATCATTAAACTTATATTCATGTGAGGACAATGAGTGATGAAGCCAGAAGACCCTAGAAGCCTTTCTTATTAATAGTGGTTTAACCCCTGGGTGTCCATGTTGGTGGACAATTACATTGAGACGCAAAAAGTTGGCATTGATTTCTATGTATGCGAGTGTATGTATCGCTGCTATACACAGGATAACAGTTTACTCTCTTGTTGCTGTTGGTGGAAGAATTACTTATTAACAAAGTGCAATTAATCACGACCATGTGGCTGGTCACCTGGGCAACCAGAGTGTACTGAGAACAGTGGGGAGTGAGCTCCAGTGGTCTTTCTAAATGGCTCTAATATACCACACTGGGTAGTAAGCACCGCTGCTTGGTTGTTTGTCAAAAGAACACTTGGTGCACACAGATGCCAGATAATAGATGAGAAACAGACCGTTTCATCACGCTGTCAGGAATGTGAGCACAAATAAATAACCTGCCTCTGTCGCTCACTTCCCTTTTGTCTAGCCCCTTCTGGCCACATCACTTTGCATGTGACAAAACAACAAATATGTTCCCACCTAATGCATTTGTAACTGAATCTCTTCCGCGGTGCTCATTTTAATTCCACACCGGTGTCGCCCAAAACCTCACATTTCAGATAAATAATGCTATTTACAACACACAATAAAAACCTCAATTCCTATACCCGATGTTCCCTGTGGGGGCTTTAGCAATGTGGATGATAAAGGATGTTGAAACTTCACCTCCCACAGGGCAGAGCTTCATTGCCACTACTCCTTGTGGGGGTAATAAACTTCAATTGATCCAGTGACAGCCCTGATTAAAATCAATCTTTCGTCCGTAGCGTCCCTGTATCACGGGCTGCAGAGACCATCAAAAGAGGAAAGAAGGTGTGTATGTCAAAGGGGAGGTTTGGGAATTGCACTTGCAAATGGATATTAAACACTGATGCCTAGGTAATGAGAAGAATTCTTACAAATTTGCAGTGACACTCTTCAATGTGAGTTGCTCTGATAGCATCTAAAACTGAAAGAATTCATTTGAAAGCGCTTTGCATTTTACGGTCTAACGGAAAAGCAAAAATGGCCGTCTTTTTGTTAGTTGTATTAAGTTGGTGTAAAACTATCCACACAACAGCCCCTCTCTGGGGAGAGAACCCCAGAGAGGAGGGGCTCTCTCTGGGAATTGATCCAGTGACAGCCATTTCAGGACTCTGCGTTCCTGTCCTGGGCATGGCCACACCAAGGAGACCTCTGCGCTTCATCATCCCCGCTCCATCAGGAGGAAATCCATCTACTCATCCCCGTCCAGGGCATCGCCAGGCTGAGGAGTCCCCCGTGTTACCATCAGGATGAAGAACATCTATTGACTTCTTTAGATATTTAGCTGTAGAGTGAGCTAATATTTAAACAATAATCTTTGACACATTGGTTGCTCGTCCCGGGGGAGGGATCTCTCTTTCATGTGGATCCCCACAAGGTTTTTTATTTTTTCCCCACGGATGGGTTTTTAGGAGATTTTCCTAACCGTGAAGGAGAGTCTAAGTGCATTAATGTGCTAGTCTTGTTTAGTTAGCATTTGTTAGTTATTTTTCTTGCTGTGTATTTGTGTTAATACATTCCTCTTTTTCTTGTGAAGCTAATTGTGACGGAAATTTTGTGATTTTGGGCTATACAAAAAAAAAATTGGATTGAATTGAAATTGAATTGAACAGAATTAGAGGTTTAAGTTGTTTTGAGCTTATCAAACAAACTGAAGCTGAAAGTTAAGACTTTACAATGAAGTTTTCATTTTATTCCTCACAGTGTAAAACTCTTGCGGAAATATTTGTTCTAACATTGCTTTTCTACGGTTTGAGTCAAAATGATTTAGTTGACATCCCAATTATTAAAATCTAAAAAATACAACACCACTTTGTCAATTTATGCCTTTACCTTGATTTGACATTTCCATCTAATAACTAGCATTGTTAAACATGATGAAGGCTAATTGCATCCATGACATTTTTAAGCAAATTAAATAGAGTTTAATGAAGCCCCACTCTTTTTTTTTTCATTTTCTACAACATATGCACACGTCTATATTTAATCAAGAAAAAAATAACTAATACCATCAAAATGACTGACCCAAGCAAAACAAATTGTTTAAGATTTATTAAGCTAAGTGATTTGGGATCAAACAGAACAGGTGGTTCAGCACCTCTAGTATATTTGCCTGAAAACATCTCTCACATCAATTATTGCAAAAAGGAAAATGTTATTATGTAAGCCTCGGCATACAGAAACAGATTGGAGTGAATTCATTATCAGTTGTCAGCACTTTTGAGGAAATCGGATTGTTTTATGACTCTTGGAGAAAATATACAATGATAGTGATAATTATGTGTAACTAGATTTCAGAAAGACAATAGTTCACCATACACAAAATCAACAAGTTTTAATTTAATAGTTAGAATGTATATTACAGAAAAATAGGCCGTTAAAAAATTTTAAACACAGCTGTTCTTGGCAATGAAGGGCAAAAGTTTAACATGATTTACATCTGATAAAATGCTAAAATAGGAAAGCCAAAGGCTTTACTGGAAATATGGTTTTGATTTTTTCTACTTGTTTCTATTTGATTATTGTCATTTAAGTAACCAGCAGGATTTTGTCATGATATTACACCACTAACAGTCTGCATTTCCAGAGGTGTTTTCTAAAGCTGATGTATGCTTCATCCTCCACGAGTTTCCTGAACAGATCAGTGAACTGAATGGCAAACTCAGTGAAAATCAGCAGCCTCATAATTCAGTGAGCCAAGCACAAATAAACAAATCGGCCGGGGCTGTGCATGATGGCACCAAAAGCATGACCACTGAATATGTTTATAATGTCAGAAAGAAATGACCGTGAATATAAACCCTAGTTTTCTGAAGGAAAAAAAAAAGTTATAAAACTAAAACATATAAAGTTTTTTTATCCTCAACAAGAAAATAGAGATGTAAAACCTTAGTTTGAAATGGAACATGGCTATTCCATCATTCTAAGTTGAAGCGACAAAGTTGTTTTCATTGACAAAAATAAAATGAAGATTAAAGGAAAATTTTTGAGAATGGCAAAACTAACGGATGACAAAACCATTTCATTGTAAAATTTTACAAAGAGGAAAATATATGCCTCAACATGACATTAACCATATGGTATACTGGTGGTGAGTGATACAAATAAATAGAATCTGGATACATTTAGATGCCCACGTAGATCTACTCGTAATATAAGCATTGCATTTTCTAAATATCTGCCCTTAAATGAACATTGGTGGTTAGGGGTTAAAGTTTCTTTACTTGCTTGTTGGATGGAATAAATTATCCGGGAACACGTGTTCATGTGTTTGGCTCTCCATGTTTCACTCCATCATAGTGAGTGCCCTGTTTTTTGCAGTGGTCTGCCAGGGAGCTGCCATAAAAACAAAGAATGCCAACGGACTCAATAAACTGATTTATTAAAAAAAAAAAAAAAAATCAGGTCTATGGTTGGCTCCCCTTTTGCCTACATGTCGATGGTGGTCAATAATCCATTGTATTCATATAGCGCTTTTCAGGACTCTCAAAGATATGCCACATATGCATTATTCATACACTCCATATCAGGTGATGGTAACCTACTGTTGTAGCCACAGCTGCCCTGGGGCAAACTGACAGAAGCGAGGCTGCCATTTTGTGCCCTTCTGACCATCACCAACCAATCGCACACACATCATTCAGACTAGGCAACGTGGGTTAAGTGTCTTGCCCAGGGACACAATGGTGATTTTAATCTCAACAGCTGTCCCACCATGGCACGTGTAGTTCCGGCGTTCTCCCATCCAAATACAGCCCAGGCCCAGCCTGCTTAGCTTCTGAGGTCTGACAGGATCAGGCATTGACAGGCTGGAATGGCCGACCATAATGGTGAAAATTTGTAAATCCCTTTGAGCCCCTCGCCACCCCCCATAAACATGCGGACAATGTAAGGAGAAAGAAATGAATGCATTCCTACAGTATTTTCGTTTGTATTTTATAACTAAAAGATAAAGCAGTTCAACCTTGTTAAGCTATTTTGATTCTCACCATGGTACCATGTAGCATCTAACTTTTAGTACTGCAAAAGAAAATCTATCAATTGAAGACTCAAGTACCAAAAGTCTCCCTAAAAAGAAGTGTTTGAACATTTAAGAACACAGGCTTGCAACTGCACAAAAGTGTGATCAAAATATGGTATGGTTCTTGTATGGAATATTGACTTTGAATCCTACGTGAGAGCAAGTGCATTGCAGGACTGAAATAATTCTTTCATACAAGTTCCACAGTTGTTTCAGTCAATATGTGCTAATACCTGCAGTAAAGTCAAGGTCAAAGCAGTGTTTACTTCAACAAGAATAAAAAGATAGATGAGAATTGCCTTCTTTACTTTTATTACTGTATATATCTGTGTTGTATAAAAGGTAAACTTAGGTGATAAAACCACGTATCACAAGCACTTTACTTTTTTGGAACTTTACTTGTTTAACTGTTATATTTACGAACTGTTCTTAACCTTGCATTTTGATGTGTACATACTGTATGTGTTATGGTATGGACGGCAAAGTAATTTCCCACGGAACCAATAAAGTATCTATCTGTTCAATTCAGTTTTATTTGTATGGCCCAAAATCACAGAATTTCTGTCTCAATGGACTTCACATTGCAGATTCAGAAAGAAGAGAAAAAAAGGAATGTATAAACACAAATACACAGCAAGAAAACTAACAAATGCTAGCTAGACAATATTAGCACATTCCGGCCCTTAGACTCTCCTTCAAGATGAGAAAAAACTCCTAAAAACCCATTAGTGGGGAAAAAAAAGAAACCTTGTGGGGATCCACACGAAAGAGAGATCTATTTTTTTTTTATCTATAACAAACAAAACGTGCAGTAAGTTTCCTTTGCCCTGAAGACAGGATAGGAAACTCACAAGGAATCAAAAACATTCTTCAATCAAAAACATTTGATTCTACAGGAATCAAAAACATTAACCCCACCCCTCATATGCCCATCCTTTCCCAACCCCCATTTCACCTGAACAGCTAGCTACTGTCTCTTTAACTGAAATTAAAATAAGCATCTGGCTTGATGCCGGTGTGACGAAATAATAACTGGGGATCGATCTACACCAGGGGTTGGCCTGCCCATGACTGCAGCAGCCAAAACCACAGAGGGTCCACCCAGCTCCAAGAGACACAGGCACCCACAGAAGCCACCTGGCTAAAGTGAGGCACCCACACCAGTATAAATTGCTTTGCTTTTCCATTCATTACAATGAATGGAGAAAAAAAATGGAAAAAAAAAAGAAAATGCATACAAGTGCCACTTAAAAAATTGTCTATAATGCGTTGAACAAGCCTAAAAAACAAAAATAAAGTGGAAAAAGCAGACAACTGCCACAAAAGCTGCAGGTGGTTTTAAGTAAAACGAATAAAAAACTTTGGAACCAAAAACAGAACCTTGACTTTGACAGTAAAGAAGTACAGTTATGAGTCACACAAGAAAAACAAAAATGACAACACCGGTTCTGAAAAACAAATTTGTAGACAGAATAAGTCTGAAATTTGAATAATTGTATGCATCACAGTAAAGCAAAAAAAACTAACTTTAAATATCTTGCTGTTAATTATCTTTTTTTTTGTACTTTTCATATTTTAGCTCAAGTTAGATTTTTCTTTTTTTATTTAATCAACATGTACTTAAATTGTTTTTGAGAGACAACTTTTGATATTTAAAGACAATAACAAGTGGATAATTTGCCATTGTTTTCAGTGTCTTTAATCTTCCTCTTCCTAATGGTTGGGCAAAAAGTCTTGTGGTTGGATAAATTGGGATTTCTCCATGTTGGATATCTGGTCCTTACCACTGAAGCACCAGATTCCATAACCCTTGGATACAACCAATAATGCAACCATCCACTTTGTCAGCCATGGACTACAAGCAAAGTTTAAGTAAATTGCCATTGTCAATTTACAAACTTCAAATAGGACTTTAAGTGCTTAAACAAAGCATATAGAAGTCAGGGATCACGCACACGCTTTCTTTCATAGCTTCTCATTTGAGAGGGAAAACAGATCCAGGAGGAGATAGAACCGTTTCCGTGTTCTTTTAAAAAGATTGCAGAGTTTGACTCCAAGTGCCCAGAAAAACCACAGCTCAATGTATCGGTTGTTCATTTAATTTTGTTGTTCTTGCCATCACTTTCATTTTCTTATCCTGTATCTCAATTGATTCACATATAAAACAATGACAGTTTCCTGTTTGACATGAAGATAAGGTTTGAAGACACACAACATTCCGTAATATTTAGCAAAATGATGCCCCATGTATCAAACCCTGATCTAATACAGTCAAATCTGAGCTAAACGATCAGCATGAGGACAAAACGTAGGGTGACTTGCAAACGAAAACTATTTTCATCTAATCAACCTTAATGATTAAACTGAGGAATTGGGATCTTTGCGTTGTAACCCAGTTTTAGTAAAACTGTGGGTTTTCTTTTTTTTTTTTTACATGAGGATTAGCCAAACACTCAAACTCTCCATTGTCATTTTGACTTAACACCAAAACTAAATCCATTGCAGCCACTGATCTAAAAAATGATTAGAAGCAGGACAACAGGAATCAAAACATTCAATTTAAATTTAAAGGGTACAAGAGGAACACCCAAGGAAGGTCTGCAGTTTGAAGTATGATCACACCAAGACAGAAAACAACAGAATACCAGGATTAATTGGCCTAACTTGTGGGATTTCTGCTGCTGGTTAAATATCACAGATAAAACAGAAAGATCAAATTAAAAAAACTAAAGTTTAAAATCGGTTCAATTTAAACTGAGACTGAAGAGAGCAGATGAACTAGAATAAATAATTAAATCCACAGTTAAAGATTACACTTTGTATTCCAGACTTGAATATTGTCAATGTGAGGCCCATCTTTAGAGACGGTGATCTATCTTGACGAGGTTTTCTAAGTTTAAGCACTTCAGGTGCAGCAATCCAGCAATAATCAAAGCTAATTATTTCATGGTAGCAAAGACACCACACAGCCAAGATGGCGGGCCAATAATATATTAAAAAAAAAAAAAAAAGAAGAAGATCCTCTTGTTGATTATATCTTTAGCTCCATTAATATCAAAGGTTAAAAGCTTCTATTTCAAACAATTTCTTTATTGGTTTTGTCATTCTCTACATTATTATCCCCTGAGGGGTTTTGTCCATTTTCAAAATGTTGAATGATAGGTGTAATAGTAAGGCAATGACCAATAAAACACTGGTTTTGTTGTGGAAATTATTTCAAACGTTCGTTTTCAACACTAATCAGAAATTTGCAATTCTATAAAAACTGTTTGTACCTCACGACAGACTGGCAACCTGTTTGGGTGTGCCCTGCCTTTTGCCTTTAATTAGCCTGGACGGGCTCTGACACCCTCACAACCCAATTATGGATGAACGGTTAAGAAAATGAATGAATAAATTATTTGGTAATACGGCATGATCCATGGTTGGTTGTGCCAAGCTTTAAATCGGTATTTATGTATAACAGTTCAGTCCCACGTTTGCAGTATAAATAGCTTAGTAAAAGTTATGTTTAGTTCTTTTTTTAATTTAATTTTTATTTTAACGGACTGCATTCATCCAACAACGGGAAAATTTCTGTGCTGCACTGCACTGCAGCAGGCTGCCAGGACGATACCAACGGTGAGAAAAATGGAGGGATAGGTATCTTCCCCAAAGACACGTAGGCATGAGCTCAGTGGGATTCGAACCAGATTCACCTGGTCCAAGGGCGAACATTCTACCACTGAGCGATCGTTTTCTCCTGTTACAATGCCTAATAAATTTTTTTTTTTTTTTTTACTTCTCTCAATTTCTCCATTCTCAATTGAAGCAATGCACATTTACTATCAAACATATTTCAACCATTACATAAACAAAATACCTCTTAATGACTGGAGGAGGCGTTCAGCTTGCTTGAATGCAGAGGATGGATGATAGACTATCAGTGACCCACACTTTATATACCTTTATAAAGTCCTTGTATATGAGCGTTTGCTTCATTGTGTATTGTGCTAGTAGTGCAACACTGTATTTCTTTACTTAGATAAGCTCTGGATTTTGAGCCGACAGATTGGGTATTTGACACTGAGGTTTGAGTGCACTATTTGACAGCCTTATGAAGTGTGAGGGCAAAGTGACTGCCACCATGTTGATGTAAGAGATTTATCTTTAACCTGACAAAAGCTGTACAGTCTATGCAACTATTTCCACTGGACTGACAATTCAGAGCATTGTCAGCTGGAAGTTGCCGATTTGGGCCTCAACTTAGTACTTAAAGGACAACTGATAAGAAAGGGGACACACTGAAATGGTTTAAGCATCAGTATGGGACTCTCCACGAGAAGAGGTGTTACTGTATGCGTGTATGTGGGCTTCCTGATGGAAGAAACAATTCACCTTCCACTCCAACAGTTGGTTACAAATCTAGTTTAATCAGAATCAATCAGAATATACTTTAATGATCCCACACATGGGAAATTTGTATGTCACAGCAACAACTTCCTATCTGCTAAGTGAGTCGTTGTAGAGCCCGATCACGTACGGAAAGAAAGACCTCCGGTATCGAGATGTTCTTGAGCGGAGTTGTCTGAGCCTCTTGGAGAAGGAGCTCCGCTGTTCGTCCAGGAGTGGGTAGAGAGGATGGTCATGATTGTCCATGATGGATAAAAGTTTGTTCAGTGACCTCCTCTCTACCACTGTCTCAAGTGAGTCTTGTTTGCTGCCAATGACAGAGCCAGCCAGTCTGATTGGTTTATTCAGGCTGTTAGCGTCACTGGCTGCGATGCTGCTCCCCCAGCAGATGCCAAAGAAGAACAAGGAGCTGGCCACCAACGACTGGTAGAAGGTCTCAAGTCTTAATTAATCCTTTAATATTTTAATACTTAACAAATGACGAGACTGCAGTTTGGGACTTGCAATAACGAGGAACTTTCAGAACTCAATCTGCTCAGATGAGAACTGTAAAGGTATGTTAAAAAAAAATAAAAAACTTAAAGTTTTTTATTCAATTTACATTGAATCACCCTAAAGTGGGAACACAATTTAAGATCTTTAAACTGTACTTTGCCTCGCCAGCTCTTGGCAGAATTGTGCATTGGTGTCTCCGTTCAAGGTGCAACAAGGCTGGAAGTCAAGAAAGATTGATGTTTAATAAGGATGATTCTCACTGGCACCTTATCACAGTCACACCACCCCACACTGACACTTTAATACTGGATGCCACTCATGTTCCTCAACGAAATGTAAGGAGAACCATCTACAACCAGTTTCTTGTGCTAAAAGTCTCATATACACTTATACAAAAAAAGAAACACATGTAGCAACATGCAAACGTTATAGAACAAATTGCTTTTTTATGTATAAAAAAAAGAACCAGAGGCAAGACAAGCTCCGTGTAGTTCATCAGTAGATGCTGAATGAAGGTGGATCAGACGGAAGATAAGGACCTGAGATCTTTTCAGATGTCTAATGGAATGACATGACATCAAAAGGGATCAGAGGCCAGATTGACGGGAGGTTGGGGCATTTGATTTGAGCTACTCCCCAGGACACCTTGTAATCTTGACATTTAAAATACAAAGAGAAACCGGGAGCCAAATCCATTTTATCTTGGCTTTGTGCTCAACAGGTTGAGAAGCCGATCCAAGAATACTTGGCAAATGGCATGACGAATGGCAGTGTATGTGTGTGAGTTGGAAATGGTGATGGAGCTTTTTATTTGTCTGAGTGCTGCAGTCGAGAGCTAATTGTCAGTTTTGCTTCTGGTAGTTACGCATCAGATCAAAAGCATCATCATGTGGAGAGGCAAAGAAGGTTCTTGTCCTTGCAGCCCAATCACAGCTCTTTTTACTTAATTTATCTACCACTTAAGGTTTCACCTCCTACAATAACGAAGCAGCTTGACAGCAATAAACACACAGAAGTGCACCAAAGAGTAGAGTGCAATGAATCATGAAGCAAAACTTGATTCCAATGCCAATTTAGTTTTGGTGAGAAATTACAATTAGTCTATCTGACATAAAAACCAAACAAGCAATGTAAAAAATTTTCTCGTATCAAAGTAGAAAGTTCTTCAGAAATACCTGTCATGGTATCATTTGTCAAGTCCTATATAAGTTGAATTGAAATTCGGCAGAAGAATACATTGACAAAAAAAGTAAAGCCAATGAACTAATTCTTTGATATGGACTAGATTTGAAGAATGTTAGACAAAAATAGTTTTGATAAAATTAAAATGTTCTTTAAAACCAACAATGATAACTTGGCCAAAGAGTCACAAATAAACCATCACATCACGCTTAACATTTTAGTCTTGTAGCTCCCAAACATATAATATTGGTCAGCCTTGTTATGATTTGACGGAAGAGCAATGCAAAAAGTGAAAGGATTTTATTTGGGATCAACAGTCCAGAGCAGTGAAGAGTGTGGAAAAGAGGTGAAGAAGCATGTGCAGGCAGGCTGGAACAGGTGGAGAAAAGTATCAGGTGTGATGTGTGATAGAAGAGTTTCAGCTAAAATGAAAGGGAAAGTGTACAAAGCTGTGGTGAGACCAGCCATGCTGTTTGGTCTAGAAACAGTGCTTCTCAATTATTTCCTTTTGCGCTGACCAGGATGGACAGGATCAGAAATGAGTATATCAGAGGAACAGCACATGTTAGAGGTTTTGGAGATAAAGTCCGAGAGGCCAGACTAAGATGGCTTGGACATGTACAGAGAAGAGAGACCGAGTACATTGGCAGAAGGATGCTGGGTTTGGAACCACCAGGAAAGAGGGCTAGAGGAAGACCAAAGAGGAGGTTCATGGATACAGTGAAGGAAGACATGAAGATAGTTAGCGTGACCGAAGAGGATGCAGCAGATAGGGTGAGATGGAAGAAACTGACTTGCTGTGGCGACCCCTGAAGGGAAATGCCGAAAGGCAACTCAGTTTTTTGTATTATTACTATTGACTGCTAACATTAAAGTCATTCTTTTCAGTGCAAACACTCAATTTGATAGAACTTTTATGGATTATGAAATGGATGAATACCAAAGTATTTGGTGGTCAAACAAAAGTTACAAAGCAACAAAGCAAGATCTGAACTAGAGTGTGATGTCACTCAATGTCAACTTGATAGTTATGTTTTTTTCACTAAAAAAGAAAAAAAAAGGAAAGTTAAACTTCTTTTCAAAGATATTTTGTGACGCCTTGGGTATGTACAATTTCAATAGTTCAATATGCTGAATTAAAAAAAAAGAAAAAAAATGTCTCCCTGTTCACAAGTATCAATGTATCAAGTACAAAAATACAAGAACTTTATTCAATAAGTAATTTTTTCTGCCTCTCGTTGAAAGAAAAAGTTCTTCAAAAAGTCTGCGAGTTGGATCAAGTCACACTTGATCCAGAATCAGAATCAGAATCAGAATGCTTTTATTGCCATGTCAGTGAAAAACATCAGAGACTAGGAACTTGTTCTGGTACTGGTGTGCAAACATATAAAATAAAAATAATAAAAATAAAATAAATAAAAATAATAATAATTTTTACAAAACTAAGAGTGCTCAGAAGAAAAAGAAAAGTAGTGCAATGTCATAGAAAATAATAGAAAATAATAAAGATAGTGAAATGACAAGAGAAAGGTGACTAAGAGATGTGGGGATCCAGGTTATAAAGAGTTCATAAGTCCAACGGCAGAAGGGAAGAAGCTGTTTTTGTGGCGGGACGTTCTGGTCCGAATGGACCGGAGCCAGATCCATTTGATCTCTCAGCATTTTGAGAATAGTTTCTTTTGTATTCATCCGCCACCAACTGGTTCTTTTCTTAGAAATAACTTAACACAACAAAAAGAGGTCACCATCAAGTTTTTACACAAGTTGAATAAGAAATATCTCTTCTTTAAAGTAGAGGGAAATGAACTGTTTGAAAAAATACAGTACATTTTAAAATGTAAAAATTCAAACCGGTGTTCTTATTTAAGCCCTTCTGTGTGTTTTTATTCAAACTTTGCAATACATTGACATTTAAGTCAAGAGCTTTTTGTGTCCTGTAACGTAGAATTTTTAAGACAACTTGAGTTTGTACAATGGAATCAGATTTTTCAATGTCTGCCTTTTACTAAGCGACAAACAGCCCTTTTACGCTTTAAGAAAATACGTATACTCAGATCAGACGAAGTCTTGAAGATGACAGAAACAAATACTGGAAAAGTAGGGACGGCAGCTCAGTGGTTAGAGCGTTCACGCGCGGACCAGAAGTTTGCAGGTTTGCGTCCCACAGAGAGCACATCTAGAGACCTTGGAGAAGACACCTAACCCGCTTCTCCTACCATTAGTGCCGTCGAAGGGCAGCCTGCTGCGGTGTAAGAGGTGCAGCACACAAATTTCCTCGGTGAGGGATGAATAGAGTAATTCATTTTATTTGTATATTTTTTTTAAACCTCACATGGCAATTGTATTTCTTTTTCTTTTTTTTAAGAAAAGAAAAAGTTAGCAACACTATTTGGGGAAGGATTTTATAAGTCACAAGTTTGATGCAATTCTCACATATGATTGCATCATACTTGACGGACTTAAAAATGTTTCCAAGAGTATGCATTGATCATTGGTCACACCATCTGACTCTGATTCTGATTTCTTCCGGAATACACTGCCTCCTGTTCCTGTCTTTGGTTGCATTTTGATGGCTTTTTTTTTCCAACATACTAAAAACTTATGGATCATGAAATTCATTTTTTTTGGATTGTTTTGTTTTTTTAACAGTCCAAAATGGATAAAATTGAAGTAAGAATGAGTCATCTCCATGCCTCAGGTAAATTTGATCTCTCAGAAAATTAAACCATTTATTTTTCAGTTTGTTTTTTTTATTTTCAAAAAAGACAAGGCTATCTGAAAGAACTAAAAAAAAAGTCCAGCCAAGAAAATATTGTTGACTGACTCATTTTACACTTCTTACTCTGCACAAAATAAAACCCAACGCATAAATAAAAAAGTCTTTTCAGTCGTAGGTATTTTTAAGCGCAGAATCCTCCAGCAGTGGAAAAAATAAATAGGATGCATAACAGGAACAGTTATTTACTTTATCCTACAAGGACCTGGAAGCAACATGAAAACAGCAAAGCATTGCATGGCAAGTCTGAAGTAAATTCCATTAAGTCTTTTTATCCTCCCATTGTACAGAGATGACTTGGGTATTTGGAGCATGTAAGTTGACGGCAGAAAAGTTCTACCGTACAGATTTGCTTCAACAGACCAATAAATTAAAAAAAGATGCAGCAGCACAAACATGACATGGTGGTCCTGCTATTGTTGAAAATTTACATGTTTAGTAGGGTCTTTGTGAGTAAATAGAATTCGACTTTGCGGCTTCAGCCACAAAAACTTGTCTTGCCAAAGAGTGTAACAGGAGCAAAAAGTCAGGACTGCATTTATTGTATTGTGAAGTTTTTTAATCCTTAAAAAATAAGTGTTGTACAATGATTATCCAAAACCATAAAAAATATGATTTCAACTGGGGCTCTAGGCAAAAACAAAAAAGCTCTCTTAGTGGCTGGTCTTATTTTACTAAGCTATATTTTGACCGTCAAGAATTTCTAAAAAAATAACATTAAACCTTATGAAGCCCTCCAGAGCAGGGGTGCCAAACTTCAGCCCAAGAGAGCCAATGTCCTGAAGGTTTTTTTTTTTTTTTTTTGTGTTCTTGCATCTACACTCCTGATCCAGGTTATTGAGTCATTGTGAAAAATTTTATTGGCTGTTGATTTCACTTTCTGCGCATCAGCTGTATTAAACCAGGAACTAAGGAAAGACCTTCAAGACACCAGCCCTTGAGGTCTAGAGTTTGACACTCTGCTTTTGAGCAAATTTCCAAGAGCAGTTTTCTCACAGCGAAATGCATGTTTGTGGAAGTGAACATGCTTCCAATGATCGACAAGTACAACCACCTGCTCTCTTTTATTTCTCTTGTTTTGGCATCAAACATACCGGGCACCAATTAGGCTACATTAAACATTTTTGATGATCTTTTCTCTTCTCTGGTTTTCTTTACAGCTCACAGTTTTTTTTGCCCATTCTAGATTTCAAACGTCTCTCACTGGGCACACTGAGTGAGGCAAGAATATAGACATGGATCAGACTTAAGTCAACATCATTACAGTGTACTACATCTCTCTGAAGTAGAGACTTTTTCTTCCCCTCCTTTTTTTTTCTTTTGAAGTATCGGCAAGTGGCTTTGATCCAAAAGGTCTACAGTACAGTGTGTAAGAGGTGCCCACCTCAAAATCAACCCTGTTGTGTAACAAGACATTTTGACCGAAAGGTCAGTCAACATCAAGCCTCACATGTACATGATGTCTTGCAGATACTTAATAATCCTTATAACGTGTAAACAAGCAATCAGTCGGCTTCTGTAGTGGAGGTACAGAATTTTCTTCACTCGTGATCAAATCTACCACACGTCACTTTGTACGTCAGTATAATAATTATTTTGCTAGCTCTCCAGGTTGCTTCCTTGCCTTTTTAGTCTTCCACTTTGTTCACTGTATGACCTTAGTTGTGCACTTCTGTCCAATCTTTTTTCTCAGTCTCTTAATAGTTCTCTAATATTTTAAAAAATATCAAAGGAAAGAGGGAGGGTTCTCAAGCCCATTGCAGTACACTTCTTCCTTGTGATTTGAGACACATTGTTTTGATAAGATTTACACAAACAGTGTTTACTTTTTACAATTTATTTGCTGAAAATAGGTTTGTTCAAAAGTCAGCAAAACAGAACAGATTTATTTGCTGACATAAGAATTAGGGGTGGGCGTAATGATAATATCGATACCAACGCTAGTATTGATATTGATCGATACTCCAAGTAAAATATTGATACTTTCGTTGAAGTTTGATCCCCCGCACTTTGCTTCCGTTTTTTTTTTTTTTTTCCAAAAAGGCAACCTAACTTATCTGTCTGCAATGCGTAAATGCTGTGTGTTGCGCCCCGCCCCCTGTCTTTCGCTTTGACTTGTCATATGACTCAGCGACTCGGGGCCAGGAAACAAAAAAAAAAGAAAAAGGAAGTCGGTAAAAGTAGAGAGAGTTGGAAGGATAAAAGAGAAGTAGCGTGTGGCTGTACTTTAAGGCTGCCTGCACCATTTGCAGAAAGGCTGTTAAATATAGTGGTAACACTACAAATGAAAGAGTCACCCCAAAGAAAATGAGCAACTTCACAAACTGCGAGGGGAGGAGAAACCCCTAACCCCTTCTGTTTCCCAGAGGCAGCGCTCATTAACAGAGATTCCCTAATTTTAATTGTGAAAGTACAACATAATCATCTTTAACATTAGTTAACATTTGTTTGCGTGCAACTGAGCACTTCTATCGATCTATCTACCAACCTTTGTATATACATACAGTGGTGATCAAAAGTTTACATACACTTGTAAAGAACATAATGTCATGGCTGTCTTGAGTTTCCAGTTATTTCAACAACTCTGATTTTTCTCTGATATAGTGATTGGAACAGATCCTTCTTTGTCACAAAAAACATTCATGAAGTTTGATTCTTTTATGACTTTATTATGGGTAAACTGAAAATGTGACGAAATCAGCTGGGTCAAAAATATACATACAGCAATGCTAATATTTGGTTACATGTCCTTTGGCCATTTTTACTTCAATTAGGCGCTTTTGGTAGCCATCCACAAGCTTCTGGCAAGTTTCTGGTTGAATCTTTGACCACTCCTCTTGACAGAATTGGTGCAGTTCAGTTAAATTTGTTGGCTTTCTGACATGGACTTGTTTCTTCAGCATTATCCACATGTTCTCAATGGGATTTAAGTCAGGACTTTGGGAAGGCTATTCTAAAACCTTAATTCTAGCCTGATTTAGCCATTCCATTACCACTTTTGATGTGTGTTTGGGGTCATTGTCCTGTTGGAACACCCAACTGCGCCCAAGACCCAACCTTCGGGCTGATGACTTCAGGTTTTCTTGAAGAATTTGAAGGTAATCCTCCTTCTTCATTGTCCCATTGACTCTCTGTAAAGCACCAGTTCAATTGGCAGCAAAACAGGCCCACAGCATAATACTACCACCACCACCGTGCTTGATGGTAGGCATGGTGTTCTTGGGGTTAAAGGCCTCACCTTTTCTCCTCCAAACATATTGCTGGGGCATTGTGGCCAAACAGCTCAATTTTTGTTTCATCTGACCACAGAACTTTGTCCATGTGATCAGCAGCAAACTTTAGTCGAGCCTTAAGGTGCCGCTTTTGGAGCAAGGGCTTCCTTCTTGCACGGCAACCTCTCAGTCCATGGCGATGCAAAACACGCTTGACTGTGGACACTGACACCTGTGTTCCAGCAGCTTCTAATTCTTGGCAGATCTGCTTTTTGGTGCTCCTGGGTTGACTCTTCACCCTCCTGACCAGTTTTCTCTCAGCAGCAGGTGACAGCTTGCGTTTTCTTCCTGATCGTGGCAGTGACAAAACAGTGCCATGCACTTTATACTTACAAACAATTGTTTGCACTGTTGCTCTTGGAACCTGCAGCTGCTTTGAAATGGCTCCAAGTGACTTTCCTGACTTGTTCAAGTCAATGATTCTCTTTTTCAAATCTGTGCTGAGCTCCTTTGACTTTCCCATTGTAGCGTTTGTGGGTGTTTTTATCCAATGAGCCCTTTTTAAATGGCCTCAGAGAAGTCACCAGCTGTAGTCACTCATAATCACTCACAAGAAGTTAAGAGGTCATGCTATGAAGCTCATGTCATTGACACAACTTTCTAAGTCTCCAAAATTGCTCATTCATGTTGCTGTATGTATATTTTTGACCCAGCTGATTTTGTCACATTTTCAGTTTACCCATAATAAAGTCATAAAAGAATCAAACTTCATGAATGTTTTTTGTGACAAAGGAGGATCTGTTCCAATCACTATATCAGAGAAAAATCAGAGTTGTTGAAATAACTGGAAACTCAAGACAGCCATGACATTATGTTCTTTACAAGTGTATGTAAACTTTTGACCACCACTGTATACTTGTTCATACTATATACCTGACCCTAACCCTTGATGCAAAAATAGTCATTTAAAAAAATATTATATCGGTATCGGTATCGTTATCAGCGATATCGGTCTGGTGTTTACTTTGTATCGGATAGATACCAAAGCTTGCGGTATCGCACACCCCTAATAAGAATAGTGCTAAAAATCTTGAGTATATCTGTTATAACTTTCAATGATCGAAAACTTCAAATTGAGCGATATTACTTTATTAAGAACATAGGGTTACAATTAACCAATGGCAGATTATACACTCACTGCATTTGTCCCTGCTAATTACTTTATTAAAAGCAGTGTGTTGAACATTAAAAGACACTACTGTCAGAGGGCTGTCATGCGCATTTCACATATTAATGGTCCAACACAATGTTGGGCGGTGAAATAGCCTAATTTTTTCCCCAGGTTTCTTGAATGCCCTCCTTATCCCCTCACTCCACACAATAGCACCATAATACATAAAAACAGCACAGGTCCTCATTTGAACTCAACTTACTACTTGTATTTTGTGTTGCACATTAAATATGAAGCCACTTTTTTCCACTTGGTGAACATTGGATTATGTTTTAACACAGCATTAGGTAATTTATGAGAAAACCTCTGTTTACACATCTTCCTTTGTGAAGCTGGTGTTCATCAAGACGACAGGTCCAGTAAAAGCTTCTCAAACTAGAATTTGTTTTGATTTACCAGTGTTTGGCTTTATTCTGTGAAATATTGTTTATGACATCAGTAGGGAAAACTGAGTGCTCCGTTCCAGGCTAAATGTCAGACAATTCACAACAGTAATTGCAGAAGGTGCCCAGTTGATTTTTTTTCCCCTCTTTTACCTGCATTATGAGTAATCACATCAGAGCTTCATAGGAAGAGATTCAGTGTGTGGAGAGTACGTGGAAACAATCATTTGTACATTTGTTGCATTTTCATTATATCTAAAGATTTATATAGGTAGCTGACACTAAACTACATATTGTTTTGAGTGGGCAAAATTTAGCATCGTCACCAGCTAGGAAAGAGGAGTCAAACTTAGTCAATGGGCGAAGTCCTAAAAGTTTAACCTGCATTCCTGATTTAACAAACCTGACTAAAAGTGAAATCAACCAATAAGATTTACCACATCGACACAATACACATTTTCCATTTCAAGCTTTGCTGGGTTTTGCACCTTTTATATTTTTCTGGAATTTAAAACTGATTCCATTGTGTTCTGCTTATCCGGGGCCAGGTTGCAGGGACAACAGCCGCAGACAGGAAATCTGGGCTTATCTCAAATTGGCTGCATACTCCAGCTCACTCGGGAGAATCCCAAGAAGTTCCCTGACCGGCTGTGAGACATAGTGTCTCCAGCGGATCCAGGGTCTGCCTCTGGGTCTCCTCCTAGTGGGACATGCCCGAAAACACCTCACCACCAAGGCGTTTGGGAAGCATCCTGACCAGATACTCAAACCACGCCATCCGGCTTTTCTCGACCTGGAGGAAGAGCAACGGCTCTACTCCAAGCTCCTCCTGGATGGCAGAACTCCACACACTCTCTGAGTGAAAGCCCAGCCACCCTGTGGAGGAAGCTCATTCTGGCCGTTTGTATCTGCAAAACACCCACACACAGCTGGTGACCATAGATAAGGGTATGAATGTAGATTGACTTGTAAACTGATGATACCGATTTTCGGTTACACTCTTTCTTCACCACGATGGACTAATGGAGTGTCCCGATTATTTTGGATGCCACACCAATCCAACTGTTGATCTCCCGTTCCAGCCATCCTCCACTTGTGAACAAGATCCCAAAATACTTAAACTCCTCCACTTGGGTAAAACAGTATTTCTCTTAATTGGAAGATTTGTATTCGCTCATATTTCTGAACGTGTCAGCTGAAAATGGAAAAAAAAAGTGGTACCTTTATTTTTCTTCATATCAACCCTACAGTTCTGATTTACTAAATATACAATAAGTCCTTGGTGACAAAAAGGATCTCATGACATTCCTTAAATTTTTAGTAGATAACTGATATAGACTTCAGATTGGTCAGAAAATATCTGTTATCTATGATAACACACTAAAAAGAGAAACAGAGGGAATCATTCTACGGTCTTTAAAAAAAAAACAGCGAAGTCTCTAAAAAAAAAAATTGAGGCCTTTTAAAAATTCATGTGGATCCTACTGTAAATTACATGCAAACAAAATGATCAAAGATGCGAAACAAATGTGTCAAGTTGCATATGATTTAGTTTGCAGCATTAATTTTTAATTATCGGTTTTCGATCATTTGATTTTTAATAGTGTCATCTTCTTTAAATCATACACCCAAATTTCCAAAAAGGTGGAAAACTTGTACGTACACAGCAAATGACAAAAACGCTATCTCTGCCCAGAAAACTAGTAACACAATCAGTGGATAAACAATTACAGAGATGAATAAAAATCGAGCCAAATCTATAATTGATAACGGCCCATATTCATTTGGCTGCATCAGTGAAGGTGACAGACTCTTACAAGTCATCTTTCTGATGATATGTTCACTCAACAAAAACAACACATTTGGTGAGCCAGATAAAAAAGAAAAATGCTGTATATGATGTAGTGATTTTAGCAATTTAACCTTTTATAGGTGGTAGCAGATGAAAGTGGCCGCACTAGTAATTGGGCAAAACAGCCAAAAGTATCCGTGGCCACTGGTGTTAGAAAACAAGTCATCAAAAGATTATTTGAAACTTCTGGTTTTGCGCTTCCTGTTTATTGTTAGTTCAAAAGCATTTGCACCCGTTTAAAGTGAAAAAGCTGAGAAACATGTTAATATTAAAGGGTTAAGGTATCATTTTAAAGCAACTTGGAAAATTTGAGGTACTTTCATTTGTTGGAATTTCAATGTAGAAGGTGGATAAATAACTGGTTTGTCCTGTATGTGAATCCCCATGGACAATGATGTTTGCAGATGACATTGTGATCTGTAGTGAGAGGAGGCAAGAGGTGGAGGAAAAGCTGGAGAGGTGGAGGTTTGCACTAGAAAGAAGAGGAATGAAGATTAGTCAGAGTAAAACAGAGTACATGTGTGTGAATGAGAGGGATCCAAATGGAAAAGTGAGGTTACAGGGAGAAGAGATAACCAAGGAGGTAGATTTTAAGTATCAAGGATCAACAGTTCGGAGCAATGGAGAGTGTGGAAAAGAGGTGAAGAAGCGTATTCAGGCAGCCTGGAACGGGTGGAGGAAAGTATCAGGTGTGATGTGTGATAGAAGAGTTTGAGTTAAAATGAAAGGGAAAGTGTACAAAACCGTGGTGAGTTCGGCCATGCTGTTTGGTCTAGAAACAGTAGCACTGAAGAAAAGACAGGAAGCAGAGATGGAGGTAGCAGAGACGAAGATGCTGAGGATCTCTCTGGAGTGACCTGGATGGACAGGATTAGAAATGAGTACATTAGGGGAACAGCACATGTTAGAGGTTTTGGGGATAAAGTTCGAGAGGCAAGACTGAGATGGTTTGGGCATGTACAGAGGAGAGAGAGAGAGTACATAGAAAGAAGGATGCTGGATTTGGAACCACCAGGAAAGAGGACTAGAGGAAGACCAAAGAGGAGGTTCATGGACGCAGTGAAGAAAGACATGAAGATAGTTGGTGTGACCAAAGAGGATACAGCAGATAGGGTTAGATGGAAAAAAAACTGACTTGCTGTGGCGTCTCCTGAAGGGAAATGCCGAAAGAAGAAGAAGTCCTGTATGTGAATCTGCAGTATGACTGGGTAAAATTTCCATGCATGTGTGGTATATGTGACAAGTACAGTGGAATGGCATCTTCCTTAATGGAAACTTGGCTTCTGATTGACTGGTGCAGAAAGCAGGCTGCTGCATAATTATGTCTTGAATTATAGATGTCCATACTCGCACTTCATGGACACACCAGCATAGCCAACTCCATCGCTCCATCATACACGGAAAGCTCATGAGGCCTTAGCAAGTCATGAACCTCTCAGGATTCTATACATAACACATAATATCATTGGTCTTTTATTTTTAGATGCAAACTCATTAGCATGAAAAGTTACATTTTTTATCAACTTGTTACTATGAAAAATTATTAGCTAGAGAATTCAAAGTCTATTTGTCAATACTGATCTAAACAATTTTAATGTTTTTTATAGATGAACAAAATCTCCCATTACTTGCCATAATGCCATACGTACCAATTGGTAAATTCTGGTGCCTGACCAATCACTGTAACTTGCTTTTTCAGAAACCAATAACCTCAATTCAAAATTAGACAGTTTGTAACTTACAAGCTTGGTAGCTTTAATGCTTTACTGGGTGTAATGGCCGAAAACTGTTGCACCAATAATACGGCAAAATGGCCGAAAGAGTCTGTGGCAACATACATTTGAGTATGAAAAGTGACAAAAACTTCCAGTTTCCCAATTTTTTTGTTAGGACGTGTGCCCGTTCAGAGTAAGAAAGATGAAAAACTCTTAAAGGGTCAAAAAAAAAAAAATGAGACGAGATAGCACTTGTTTAAAAAAATGGGAGCAAGACATGCCTGAACAACAATAAAAAAAAAAAGTTGAGGCACATGTTCCCAATAAATGACTCAATGGCCGTACAAAGTGCGGCACACAATGTGCCCGAGAAAATATATATGTATTTTTTAATTTGTAAAGTTGTGCCAAATCGCAAATCCTAGCCTACCAACTAGGCACAGGAAGTAAAGACACTTATGACCAATACGGTTCAAAGTATACAAGACAAACTATTAATACAACACACAATGTCTTATTTCCAGCATTAATTTAGGAAATATTGAAAAAATGAAATTAAAACCACCAACAAGGAGCAATGAAATTCAGCCCAATGAATCAATAACCTGAATTGGGTGAATATGTAAAAAGAACAAATGGAAAACCTTCTGGACAATGGCAAACAAGGACCATGGTTCGACACACTGGATTCACAAAACACAAAATTGTTAACAGCAAAAACAGAAAATATATGCCATTGATGGACATAAAAATCTGGTCTCAATTGGAAGTTTTATTTGCCTTTTTTAAGCATTGCTTAAAAAAAATAACAACAACAAAACAACAACAAAAAAATGCATTTGACAAAAATTGCTCAGTTGCTGGGGTTGTGATTTGTCCCAGGTCATGGTCAGTTACTCATCACATTTCCAGAATAGTTCATTGGTTTTGTGTGGTACTTGAGCATTCATAGAGAAAATGTTGTGGTTCCATTTGAATAAATAAAGTTAAAAATACAGTTTAATGCAGGATAAAACATTTTACAAAGTTTTCTTTTTTTGTCATTCCACACAAACAAGTCCGCATTAGTAATGTTGAACAGTCATTTAACAAATTTGATTCACCATCCCTCCCAAACCGCCATCAGGTGATGAATCATATTCAATGCCCCACTTACTTGTTAAGAGGAAGGAAAAAAGGAAAAAAAAAAAAAAAAAAACTTTATTGCAATAAAATGAAGCACTTTGCTACTTTATCACCCAACAGAATTCACATCGTAGGGTTTGGTTTCAGCTGCTGGTAAAAAATTTGGCAATAGGACTTGCTACAAACCGTACCAATCAGCAGGGAATCCCATTTTATCCTCCATCTGTTCAAAGTCTGTATGAGAAATTGTGGCCTTAGCCTGCAGCTTGAAATTTTAAATTTATCCTTATTTTACTATCAAATGAAGTCTCAGTTGTTAATTTGGAAACTCTTCCTTTTTAAAAATAAGTCATGTTGAATACACTCACTTTGTGGTGAAGGGCATCTGGTACTTGAATAACTTTGGCAACAAAGTTCTAAATGTGTTAACTTCACATCTCCAAATTATTTTAAATCTGGCTCAGTGAGAGAATTTTTGATAGTGTTTAATTCCTCTTTTTTGTGTAATTGTGTCTTACCTTCTGCTTGGACTCTCAATGACCCACATTTTCTTCATATAAAGATGAACCCTGACTTGGTTAGACCACCAACCTGGACTGATGCCAGTCCAATGGAGCTTGAGAAAAAAAAAAACGGGTAGAAATAAATGGAGAGGAAACACTGAAGATTAGATGTCGATAAATGATACAAAAACAATTTAAAAAAATAAATAAAAGAGAATAAAAGCTTCCTTTAATTTTTTTTTTTTTTTTTTTTTAACCAAAACTCCCCCTAAGCCAGTGCTTCTCAAATTTCTGGAGTGCGATGCCCGGGCGGGTGCGTGTGACCTTGTAGGACATGTTGTTGTTGGGGTTTTTTTGGCCGTATTAGAATAAAGTGTAATTGCACATCCACTACAGCAGAGGTCCCCAACCTTTCCTGCGCTACGGACCGGTTTAGTGTCTGATAATATTTTCACGGACCGAAAAAATAAATAAGACCAGCCTGAAAAAATTTTTTTTTTTTTTAAAAAATAACTAATAAACTTAAATCCACTTTGTACTCACAAACAAAATTATTAGCTGCGTCTTTATAACATGGAAACACTCTCTCTGCTCGAACGAAATCTGGCTGCCTTGGTAACGGTTAACATACCTTCAAAATAAAAGACATCACAAAAATGGCGAGTAAAAATACCAGCTAGTCTCCTCCCTGTTAGACTAGATCAATCGAGTTCTGAGTTTGTTTTGCTGGAACCAGACAGTCCCATTTTGACCTGCAACCTGAAGAGTGTTTCTAAGGTCCAGTCTGCTTCGTAACTCTGTATCCGATCACTTTTCAAACTAAAACATCGTCATCAAGAAAATCTCCTCTTCTCTGTACATGTCCAAACCATCTCAGTCTTGTCTCTCGGAATTTATCTCCAAAACTTCTAACATGTGCTGTTCCTCTGATATACTCATTTCTGATCCTGTCCATCCTTGTCACTCCCAGAGACATTCTCAGCATCTTCATCTCTGCTACTTCCATCTCCGCTTCCATCTCCGTCTTTTCCTCAGTGGCACTATCTCTAGACCAAACTGGATGGCCGGTCTCACCACGGTTTTGTACACTTTTCCTTTCATTTTAGCTGAAACTCTTCTATCACACATCACACCTGATACTTTTCTCCACCCGTTCCAACCTGCTTGAACACGCTTCTTCACCTCTTTTCCACACTCTCCATTGCTCTGGACTGTTGATCCTAAGTACTTCCACCTTACACCTTCTTTATCTCTTCTCCCTGTAACCTCACTTTTCCATTTGGATCCCTCTCATTCACACACAATTACTCTGTCTTACTCTGACTAATCTAAATCAGTAGATCTGACTAATCAGTAGAATTTTAAATTCTACTGTATCAAAGGTAAAGCTAGATTAAAAGAAGGATCGGTGTTCACTAGAAATGGGCAGCGTGTTATTGCTTACAACAAACTGTCGAAATAATTTCATTTTTAAAAAACTTCTCATCCTTCAATAAAAAAATCCAACAGATGATGAATTTTGGTGCGCAACAGTCATGAAATATTGAAAACATTTTAGAGTAAATTCATCATGCAGTAAAGATTTTGTTATGAAAAGGGCTATTACGCGGTTATCTGAGGTGTTTTGATTGTGGCAATATATTTATGATAGTGAAGAAAAAAAAAGAAAAAACTAAACTGGAACTCTGCAAGGCTGGAATTAGTGTGTGAAATAATGAGTTAATGTTACATAAGCTTAGAAGTGAAAAGCAGTAGGTTGTTTTGCTGTAGAAGTACATACTGGCAGTTTTTATTGCTTATCAGAACTAAAGAGATGACTAGAGAGACACAAAGTAAAAAAATTGTCACTTTGTAAGAAAATTGCAAAACTCTGGATATCTATAGCCGTTAAAATGAAGAATTACCCTAGGTTAGAGGTCAGAAAATTATCTGAATTGAAACAAGTGGCCGTGGGGACAACAGCCTCAGACAGGAAGCCCATGCTTATCTCACCCCGGCTGCATCCAGCTGACCCGGAAGGATCCCGAGTCGTTCCCCAGCCAGCTGTGAGACATAGTCTCTCCAGTGGGTCTGGGGTCAGACCAAAGAATGAGATCACGGGTACAAGCAGCTGAAATGAGCTTCGTCTGCATGGTGGCTGGGCTGTCACTCAGAGATCAGGTGAGGAGCTCTGCCATCCGCGAGGAGCTCGGTGTCGATCCGCTCCTCCTCCAGGTCGAGAGGAGCCAGATGGGGTGATTCGGGCATCTGGTCAGGTCCTCCCCCTGGTGCTGCCCCGAGTGCCTCGTGAGGTGTTTCGGGCTCGTCCCAACGGGGGGAGATCAAGAGGCAGACCCTGGACCCATTGGAGAGACTATGTCTCACTATGTCTCACTCGGGATCTTTCTGGGTGAGCTGGAGAATGCAGCTTGGGTGAGAGAAGCTTGGGCTTCCTGTCTGAGGCTGTCGCCCCCGCGACCCGATCAGATTTTTAGACAAATTTATTCAATTATATTTAGCTGTGCAAACAAATTATTCTGATGTTTACCATTAAACAACTGTTATTAAAAAATATTAAATTGTCCAAGAAAATAATGATATGCAATTTATTTATAATAGTAATTGCATATCTTAATGTTTTTAAATCATTATTTTATTAATTTTTTCTGTTTGAACTACCTTGACAAATCACTTCCTCTTTGGAATGAAGAAAGTCAACCTAATCCCATTTTATATTAAAATAAAAAATTGGGACTAAGTTGTTTAAATTTCATATAGGAAGCCTTACAAATTTTTTTTTTAAATGAGCCAAACATCTACATATTATGTTGTTGCATTTTAAATTATGCACCCTAAATAAATAAAAATTTACTTAAAGCCAAGTCAATGTTTTCTATAAATTGTCAGAAGCTAAGAAACGTACAAAAAAGATAATAAAGCCAGGCAGGTAGAAGGAACCAAAAATTGCACTTACAAGTAAAAGTACTGATGACATGAAATCCATGCTGGTCCAAATCAGATCAAACTTCTTCCAGAAGTATGAAAAAGGCAAGAAATTGGGGGAAAAAACATCAAATGGTGAAAATAAAGTCTATAAACATAGGTTTCAAAAACTGCTTGTCTTTGTGCTGAGGACCTTAGTGATAAAACACAGGTGTATGAACACCTGAAAATCTACAAGTATTAAAACCCTTTCAAAATAAAACAGAAAATCTGTAAAAAAAAAAATTGATTAAGAAAGTAAAAGTACAATCACCTGAAAAATTATACAAAAAATCATCACAAATTAGTTCTTTATTGTGACAAATTTACATTAAGAGATTAAATATCAGTGAAATTGTGTGACGCTATGAAAATGCACTTTTTCTTTTCTTTTTTAAACCTGTCCTGTCCTGTGACAAGCAGAATGGTGATCTGTATGATCTGCTCTACTACGATCAGCACCATGTGCCGACCTGCTGAAAAAGAAGAGGAATAGGGTACAGAAGAAGAAGAAAGATGAATAACGTGAAGAGAAATTCTGAAGTTACAGTATTCAGCATCATGACCAACCTGTTGGATTATCTAAGGAGAAAAAGTACAAACAAGTGATAAAGCTGACACATAAAACAAAATTTTCTATAGCAAATGATGTAGAACACAAACATGTTACTGGAGCTATAATAATATTGGGTGAGAGCAAGGAACATAGCGGACAGTAAACAGTGTGATACAGTGTGCGAGTGTGAGTGAAAGTACTGATGTGAAACATGTACTTATTAGGACCAAAATGCAAGTTTTTTTACAGTTTGGATAAATGTTATGTAGATGTTATTTTTTTGGTGTGCAAGTTGTGGAACATCAAAATTATATTAGTTCCTTCCTGACTGTTGTCGTGGCACATCCCAGAACTGCTTGCCCTTTTACCCATTCCCATATGTGCCCCCTGTGATTGTCAAAACGTGTGACCAAAGAGACTGTTTATCCAAATGTGGTTGGCCGCTCATGAGTGACTAAAAGCCAGATGCGAGTGTAATTAGAAGTGCAGACAGAGCAGATTACTCAACGTGGTATGATTAAGTAAGGATGACTTTATATGAATACCCACGACCTCGTCCTCGCAGAAACAAAACGCACAAAGAGCATCTTTTCTCTTTCTGTATGGTTGCTCTCTGTCTTTTTTGTTCATGCCATGCTTTTACTGGCGTGTGCTTCACTGTGACAAAGTGTCTCCAAGAGTAAGGCTGAAAGACCTTGTAAAACAAATAAAAATAAAAAGAAAGAGACAGAGACAGACAGAGGAAAATAACACAAACTTACATATGTCTACATTGTCGCTTGCATTTGTTTGTCACCTTGTCTGTTTGCAGCTCAGAAAGCAAAAAAACATGCCGACAGCTTTTCTTTTGAAGGTGAAGCACATTTCTTTGCTAAATTTGCATAATAGTTTTACATAATTCGGCCAGAAGGTCCATGTAAATCTTTCCTTTGTGACACAGGGTTATTAGTTTTGAGCTCTTTTTCAAGCCTGCCTGATGGTATTAGGTCAGACTTTTCAGATGTGTGTACCCTACTTTAGGCACCCTGGACTTATTCCTCCATTTCTTTCTATTTGGATTTTTAGGTCTGGTTATTTATACTTTAATGCAAATTGTGTTGGGAAGTTATTTGTTGGGAGGGTTCTGCTGTTGTGGAGAGCTGTGTAGGTAAAGTGTGGCATACTATCTTCTTCTGTACTGTCTTGGCTCTGTAACTGGTAAAATGTAATGCATCACGGTTTTAGAGTAACTCGACTCCCCTCACCATGCAATATCTTCGTCGAGATGTAGCCTCTGTAGTTGGTCTCCCTTCCAGTGGAACCTTTCAACACCAACTCGCAGTGAGTTGACCGGGAGGTTCCTAACCAGGTGCCCAAACCAGCCCATCTGGCTCTTCTTACCAAGGGGAACTAACAACTCTACTCTGAGCTCCTTCCCTGATGACAGAGCTCCTCAACCTATTTCTCAATTAGATAATGACCACCCTATGGAGGAATCTCATGTCAACCATTTTTATTCACGATCTTATTTGGAGAGGCATAGCTCAGTGGTAAAATTGCCATATTTGGACCGAAGAGTTGCCGGTTCGAATCCTGCTAAGCTCATGCCAAGTGATCCCTGAGGAAGACACCTGATCTCCAGTTTCTCCTACCATTGATGCCTGCTGCGGTGCAATGCAGCACAGGAATTTCCCCATTTGTATAGAATTCTACTTCAATTTTATACAGAAGAAACTCATTCCAAATTCAGGGTCCATTTCAGTCATTTTTTTCCCCAAAATAATTCAGTGACAAGTTGCATGATGGTGAGGTAGTCAGTACAGAGGCCTTACAGCAAAAAGATCAGGGTTTGAATCCCAGTTGAACACAAGGTTTGGAACACTGGTCCTCCTGTGTGGAGTTTGTATGCTCTCCACGTGTATGCGTGGGTTTCTTCTGGATACTCCGGTTTGCTCCAAAAACAAGCCTGGTAGGTTAATTTGCGTCTACGAAATTATCCTTAGGAATTGTTGTGATATGCTATACCACCAGTAGATGTCGCTAATTGAACATAAATATATAAAAGAAAAGTACTTTTGGTAACAAGGAACAAACATGGAAGTTATGGTGACTGTAAGAAGCTTGGATTCAATAAAAGCTTAAGTGTTCATAATAACGCAGTCTCGTTATTTAAATGAAAAACACATGGATGGTTGTCTGTGGCTGTTGTCTGAGACTGGCGACCTGTTCAGGGTGAACCCTGTCTCTTGCCATGAATCAGCTGGGATAGGACCCATCACCCCCTCGAACCCTGTCAGGGAATAAGTGGTTCAGAAAATGAATGAATAATTCAGAGACGATTACCACACCAATTCAATTTTATTTTGAATATCATAAAACAACTTTTTTGATGCACTTTGTTTTCAAATACACAGGCTTTGTTGCTAATTTCTACATCAATGACTTGCATAGACTGTATTTGATTTTCTGTTTGCAGAGAAAACAATAAAATCCCAGATTATCCCCAACAGACCATTGACTGATCCCGGGTGTGCTTGCAGCTTTTAGTTGTCTCGTCTCTGGGTATTTTCATTCACTTTCTCAGTGTTTGCAGAGAAGATGTTGCTTGCCTTGGCTGTGACTGAGACACAGTAGATGTTTGGTTTTATAATATAGTGTTTGCTCAAAGTTACAAGTCCAAGTAAATTAAAAATGTTGGCTTTGTTTGTTCCTTATATGGATCTTTTTTTTTTTATGCAACGATGGAATATTACACTTGATTTTATGTTGGCTCATCATCCGTTTCAAAGACCATAAAAAGTAGGAAAAAACTTAACTATTTGTTCTTGAAAGGTGCAATTTGAGTGAATGTCAAGTCCACAAAAATTCATCATGTTAAAACCTTGCAGCAATGCAATCAGTTCTGTGTAGACTTCCTTGCGACACTGTGTTGGAAGTCAAGCTGCTGGTGATGTAAGTGCGGTTCCGTACAGTAAATAGCATGCTTTTATTTTTATAGTGGAACAGACTTGGACGACCTTTGTGAAAGCACCAATAATTTTAGCCTACTTGGCAACAAATGCAGGCAGAAATGCTTTAATGCAAAAACACACTTTCGAACCAGTGGTGCAGACGTAGCCATGACAGAAAACGAATGGAACACAGATATACTTTTTTGGATCAGCACGGAAGGCCTAGAAGGCATTCAGTGTCCACCACTGTTAAAAAGTAAGAAAGACCAAATTTGACCACTATTTTTTAAATAGTGTTAGCTATCCTGTTTGTGGACTTCAGCTCTGCATTCAACACCATTCTCCCTACCCTGCTTCAGGACAAGCTCTCTCAGCTCAACGTGCCTGACTCCACTTGCAGGTGGATTACTGACTTCCTAACAGACCGGAGGCAGTGCGTGCGGCTGGGGAAGAATGTCTCCACCTCTCGGACTATCAACACAGGATCTCCACAGGGCTGTGTCCTCTCTCCCCTGCTCTTCTCCCTGTACACCAACTCCTGCACTTCCAGCCTTGACTCTGTCAAACTGATCAAGTTTGCAGATGACACCACACTCATTGGGCTCATCTCTGATGGCGATGAGTCGGCCTACAGGATGGAGGTAGACCGGCTGGTGTCCTGGTGCAGCAACAACAGCCTGGAGCTCAACGCTCAGAAGACAGTGGAGATGATCGTGGACTTTAGGAAAGTCACAGCTCCCATTACCCCCCTTGCACTGACAGACTTCTCCATCACCACTGTAGACTATTTCCGCTTCCTCGGCACTACCATCACACAGGACCTAAAGTGGGAGCCATCCATAAGGTCCCTGATCAAAAAGGCCCAGCAGAGGATGTACTTTCTGCGGCAGTTGAAGAAAGCCAAGCTGCCCGCCCAGATGTTGGTGCAGTTTTACAGAGCCATCATCGAGTCTGTCCTCACCTCCTCCATCACCGTGTGGTACGCTGGAGCCACAGCCAGGAACAAACACAGACTGCAGCGCATTGTGCGCTCCGCAGAGAAGGTGATCGGCTGCAGCCTTCCATCTCTCGAAGACCTGTACGTCTCCAGGACTCGGGGGCGTGCAGGTCGGATAGTAGCTGACCCTTCCCACCCTGGACATGGACTTTTTGAGCGACTCCCCTCGGGCAGGAGGCTCCGGTCCATTCGGACCAGAACGTCCCGCCACAAAAACAGCTTCTTCCCTTCTGCCGTTGGACTTATGAACTCTTTATAACCTGGATCCCCACATCTCTTAGTCACCTCCCTCTTGTCACTTCACTATCTTTATTATTTTCTATTATTTTCTATGACATTGCACTACTTTTCTTTTTCTTCTGAGCACTCTTAGTTTTGTAAAAATTATTATTATTTTTATTTATTTTATTTTTATTATTTTTATTTTATATGTTTGCACACCAGTACCAGAACAAGTTCCTAGTCTCTGATGTTTTTCACTGACATGGCAATAAAAGCATTCTGATTCTGATTCTGATTCTATTTGGATTTTCAATAAACATCTGGTGGAAATGTCATGATTTTCAAACCGTATCTCACTCACACGTTCTAAAATAACAGATTTTTCCCCGGAGAGATGCCAGACAGCCCTGCAGAAAGTTCACATGGAATTCTCCCACAGTTTTGTCCTCAATGCTTCTTTTTCTATCAGCAGTTCTGGTGCTATGCCACGATGACGTGATGCTCATACACAAACAGTTTGCATGTTTTCAGCTGAGGGAGAAAAAAAAAAAAGAAGCTAAGCTTGTGTACAGAAGTTGCGTGAGGTTACAGGGTTAGTGGCAAAGTCATACCCATCTCAGAACACACAATGCCACAATCTATGAACCTTATGAGAGGTGAAAAGGTGAGCAGGTAGCAAGAAGTTATTACCAGCTCTGCCGGTGAGTGGACTTGAAGGTTAGTGTGGGGTTGTGGAGAAGAAAAGAATTTTTGAAAATACACTTTTTTGTTTCCTCAGAGCAAAAATATATTTTGAGAATTTTTGATACGTGAGAGCACATCCAAATGAACAGACGTGTTAGGAAGTGCTAAAATGTGTAACAATCTGAAATAAGACTTACAGAGGTTTGGCTTGCCCTTAAGACAAAGAATCGGCGGTATTTCTTTTTGTTTCTCTTTTTCTCTCTGCAGATGTTGTCATCTCCTGTTTGCACAAAAGTTTCTTTTTTTTTTCATCAAGTGGAGCTGTGTGTATTTTTTCTCTGTGTGGAAGCTGTGATCAGGTGTACTGAGGCCAAAATACGCCGTGTTTTTGTGTTTGCTTGTGTATTGATGTTCTTTGAGTGCATGCTGGCTGTTGCTGTAACAGGTGGGCGTTACTGTGTGTAACTACGTGTGCAAGCGTGTGTATGTGTGTGTGTGTGTGTGTGTGTGTGTGTGTGTGTGTGTGTGATGGAAGAAAAAGAGATCAATTTGTCACTCCCTGTTTCATTTTCTGTTGTTAGGCCCGCGATTTTCCCACTCATTTGTTCATCACACAGAAACACACATACACACGCACACAAACATAATCTTCAGACCAAGAACAAGATGAGTTTACCAGAAATAACATTTCAGGATCTGAACACACACAAAACCCCCCAAACATTTATATTGGGACAATGTTTTGCAGATATAGTCAAATACGGTATTTGACATCAGTAAATGAAAAACTGTATGTGACGTTAGTTACATTTGTTCCGTCAGAATTCTAAATGTATTTGGCTCTTTGAAAATTTTACATTGTAATTTTACATATTAAAAACATGTGGTGGATGATTGTGCCATTTCTAAGATGGAAATTTTGAGAAAAGATGGGCGCAGTTAATTTAGAGGAGTGGAATGGATCAGCTGTTCACAGCCTAATGGTCAGTGGGGACCTGCTGTTTCTGAACAGTGTACATTTTTAGCCCGACAGCCGATTTAAACCTAGTTTAAAAAAATATTAATGATTTAGCGTATTACTACAGAGCGATAAAAATGATTTGGTGAGGCATTTTTGGAGAGACATGTTTGGTGGGTCAATGTCTGTCCACTCACATCAGGTAAACCATTTTTTTTGGCACCTATTGTTCAGAAAATGTTAAAGGCCATCCTGGCCTTGAGGTTAGTTTCACAAAGACACTTTTACTTGTCGGCCTAAGATGAATGTAGCATTTTTCCATTTCCATACTTGGAAATGCGTTAGAAGCAAGATAGAAAATGTTGAGGTTGTTCCGTTGTCTTATCCGGGACCTAGTATTCAGAGCAACAGCCTCAAATGGGAAACCAAGGCTTCTCTTACCTTGGTTGCATCCTCCAGCTCACTCGGGAGGATCCTGAGGTGTTCCTAGACCAGCTGTGAGACATAGTCTATCCAGCAGGTCTGGGGCTTGCCTCTGGGTCTATTCCCAGAGGGATGTATCCCAAACACCTCAACAGTGAGGTGTTTGTGAGGCATCCTAACCTGATGCCCATACCACCCCATTTGGCTTCTCTCGACTTGACTATTTTAGAACATACAAAAAAAAAGCACCTTTGGGTGTATACATTTCTTGTTAGGATTGTTAGTCTCTTGATCTTTAAAATTGAAGAAGTTACAGAGGCTTTGACTGAAATATTTCTCACAGAAGAAAAGTAAACTCGGACTTTGTCACTTAAAATTTTCTGTTACATTGTCTTCCACTTATCGGGGGTCGGATCGTGGGTTCAACAGCCTCAAATGGGAAGCTCGAGCTTCCCTCACCCCAGCTCCCTCCTCCAACTCACCCATGATCCCAAGACGTTCCCTGACGACATAGTCTCCCCAGTAGGTCAGGGGTCTGCCTCTTGGTATCCTCCCAGTGGGACATGCCCGAAACATCTCACTAGCAAGGCACTCGAGAGGCCTCTGGACCAATGCCCATACAACCCCGTCTGGCTTTTCTCGACCTGGAGGAAGAGCCGCGCTACTCCAAGCTGCTCCCGGATAGGACTACTCCTCACCCGATCTCTGCGTGAGAGGCCGGCCACCCTGCGGAGGAAGCTCATAAAAACCTAATCCAATATTCACAAGTTCAGTTGTAAGTTTTCATATTTACCATATTTATCTGACTATAATGCGCACACGTGTATTATGCGCACCTCTAATTTTCTATTAAAATAAATAAATAAAATTTTGTTTTCACTTTTACTCAACTGAGACCAAACATTGTATGTGAAAAATGCTGTTGAACACATGCAGACATTATAAAAATTATTTAAACCACGTAAACTATGAACACAATACCGATATGGAATTTATTTGCAGTGCTTTTGCAGTGAGTGTTGCGCATGAACCATTGAGAATTATTTATTTTCGATCGTCCACGCAAGTGATTTGGACACCGTTACTAAAAATTGATCATAGGCGTTTTGTGGGTCGAAAGAAGTGGTTGCACTCAATGTTTATGGGATTGTGGTCAGCAATATCTTCGACTAATGAGTCATTGCGCAAATAATATAATAATTACTGTGTGTCACCCCAGTCCTCATTTATAAGGCACACCCAGAGTTCTTTTTTAAGCAGAATTTTTTCGTGTTATACTTGAATAAATACATTGAATAAACACACATGCAATTAAATATATATTTTTAAAAAAACTGACAAAACAGACAAACCCTCTAACCAAAATGGACACACTTTTGATTCAGCTTGACATTTACCATCAGGACCTTTTATAGTGTTTTAACTGGGTCAAGTTGAAGAATTCATGACAATCTACTAAGCGTACAATTTTTGCCATTGATTTGCACATTTCACATTGTGTCCTTTCGGAGTTCCCTCAACATCAGTATGTGAATAAAATCAATTTCTTCAAACATACAATTCCCATTGGAAATTCCTGTAAGGTAGAGTTCAACTGCACAGTTTTCCATTTAACCTCAAGGGTTTCGAAAACAGTATAGTACGGAAAGAAGTGTCAAATAGTTTCTTCGTCTTTCCAACACAACCAGTCGAGAAAAGACAAATTTTCTTCTCCTTGCCTGGTTTCTTTAAAAATTCAGAGTGCTGTGCGGATCAGGAAAGGACGGGGCTGCATGTCTGAATCAACAACGTACCTTTTATGCACTGACACTTCATTTTAAGATGTTGGAGTTTATGAAATGCACAACATGCCATTTATTTTCTAGCAAGAAAAAAACCCCAAAAAACCTGTTCCGTTCCGTCATCTTCCGCTCTTCAGCCTCAAACGGGAAGCCCAGGCCTCTCTCACCCCGGCTGCATCCTCCAGCTCACCTGGAAGGATCCCAAGTCTTTACCCAGCCAGCTGTGAGACATAGTCTCTCCAGCAGGTCCGGGGTCTGCCCCTTGGTCTCTTCCCAGTGAGACGTGCCCAAAACACCTCGCCCGCGAGGCGCTCGGGGGTATCTTGATCAGATGCCCAAACCACCCCATCTGGCTCCTCTCGACCTGTAGGAGGAGCGGCTCGACACCGAGCTCCTCGCGGATGGCAGAGCTCCTCACCCGATCTCTGAGTGAGAGCCCAGCCACCCTGCGGAGGAAGCTCATTTCGGCCGCTTGTACCCGCGATCTCACTCTTTCGGTCACCACTTCAGTCACCACCACCCAAAAAACCCAACACAGAAAAACAAATAATCCAACATATATTTGTTTATATTCATCTATAAATAAAAAAATTTGTAGATGGGAGGAAGCGGTGGCTCAATGGTAGAACATTTGCCGTGAACCGGAAGTCAACCGGAAGTTCGCACATTCGATTCCCACTGATTTCAAGTCTAGGGTCCTTGGAGAAGGTCTCTAACCCCCAGTTTCTCCAACCATTGGCACCGTTGTGGCAACCTGCTGCGGTGTAGTAGTGCAGCACACAAATTTTCCCGATAAGGGATGAATAAAGTATGTAAAAAATATATTAAAAAATGTGACATTGATTATGATCCACAATATTATAACTGTAATGTACATCTTCACAGTGATATCTGAGGTATCAATGATATCTCACTAGGTCTACACTCTGAGAATATGCTTTTCTTCTTGCAAGCAGATAAACGAAGAGCAGTGCCAGTTTGGAATGGTTCTACTAACATTGTTCGACTGCAGCCGAAACACTTAAAAGGCACCCGTCGACACCACTCCTTCTGGCACTAATAAAAGAACTAATTAAAGGAAGACAGATGAAAAAGCAGAGCAAAATAAGAGACCAAGACACTAGTAAGTAATGTGGTTAGTTCAGAAGTTAATTTGGCTTAAAGCTGCTCTGTCTTGCCTGCTGTGGAGTTCCTGGGCCTGGATTAGAACACAACGCTGTAGCTTTTATTGCCAGGAAATAGCGTTGATGGTTCCATTTCCCAATGGACCCTAATCCACGAACACACATACTCAGCAACACAAGAGTATACATCTGGATATCGAGATACACGTAGATAGATGTAGACATAAAGATGTCTTTATGGATATCTTGTACCTATACCTAGGAATGCACATTTAATGTTCAGCTAGTTAATCATCAGTTAAGAGGCAGGGTACACTCTTGTTAAATCAGTACCATGTTACATTTCCCCACACAAACAAATAACCACAGATACAAATTGACTCCTATGGGTAATTCTCGAAGACGCCATCTCATGCAAAATAAACTTTTCAGAGTTTTATAGCATCGATATCAATGTGTGTGACATGATGGTGGTGATATAGGATCCAAATGAAATGCCAGATTTAACCAGTGTATTGGAGAAAGTGTAGAACTAAACATAACAGTGGAAACTGAATGGCCAGTGGAGGAACCAGGCGTAGGAGCTCAGCATGACGAATAGGGAATCAGAAGGTTGGAGCTCAACAGGACGATAGGGGAAACCAGAAGGTTGGAGCTCAGCAGGACGATAGGGGAAACCAGAAGGTTGGAGCTCAGTAGAACGATGGGGAAAACCAGAAGGTTGGAGCTCAGCAGGACAATGGGGAAAACCAGAAGATTGGAGCTCAGCAGGACAATGGGGAAAACCAGAAGATTGGAGCTCAGCAGGACGATAGGGGAAACCAGAAGGTTGGAGCTCGGCAGGAAAATGGGGGAAACCAGAAGGTTGGAGCTCAGCAGGACGATAGGGGAAACCAGAAGGTTGGAGCTCAGTAGGACGATGGGGACAGCCAGACCTATGGTGGGAAATCATCACGGCTGCATGGAGGCAACACTAGAGGCCAGAGTAGCAGTATGCAGCATGGGAAGCAGCAGAGAAGTGATGCAAGGGAATGCGGACGATGCCCCAGCCAGGAAATGAGGAACAACTAGGGGTGGCCAGCTCGAGTGGCTCTGCTTGAGCGATGTCGTACAAAATTAAAAAAAAGTCTTGCGAGCTTAGCTTCGAGCAGCGGAAGCAAACGTTACATACAGTTTCACGTGACCAGAGCTCAGAAGCTGCTCGATATCTGAGGTCACATGCCGAGCAGCTCGTGGGAGATTTGAACGTGGCGAGTCTTCTCCAAAGCTCGAGAAGTTGTGGACCAGAAGAGGTGCAGACTGAACCCAAACATGGTGGAAGAAAATCTATATTATATTTAAATAGAAATTTATGAAAAGAACATTTGTACGAGCTTGTCTTATTTCAGTTTTCTTTATTCTTAATAACGAGACTGTTTCCATTGTGCAGGCACTACCTCATGGCCCACAGACCACTACCGGTCCGTGGCCCAGTGATTGGGGGAAGTGCTCTTTGGCAAATTAACAGTTTACAGAGAGGGAGTGATCGAAATGAGGGATCATGACAGTGTGGGCCTTGTTTTTGTCACCTGAGTAATTTTTAAAATGGGTTAGTAAGTTTGAAAAAGTATTAGTTTATCTTCGTTTATCTCCTTCACTGCTCTCCACCGCACTAGCCGTTATGCTTTCTTGTGCTTCCTCAGGATGGGCCAGGACATGAGCAATAGTCACGCTTTCACACTTCCAGGTCGGTGACAAAGCTTCCTACTAATCACTCAGATTCCGTAAATATGCCGCAGTGTCTGTTCCAAAACCGAAATTGGTATTATTTATGTGCATGAGCTGAATGGAAAAATAGTTAGTTTGCAAGAGATGGAACCTTTAAGGATAAATTAACAAACATGGAGGATTTGTTAAAGGTCAGGTTGAAGTCAGAGTCCCCGAGGGAAGAGGGAAGAAATAGCTAAAAATCATTTTTTATTAAGTAAATATTTCTAAAAAGAAAAAAATGCATTCATGTTTTGGGATGTATATTAGCATCTGACATATGTCACAGTAGATTTCAACAAAACATTACTGAATTATTTTTGGAAGCTTTAGTTGTGAAAATTACTTGAAAATCCAAGAATGAAATACAACTTTGCAATATTTTCCAAAGCCGAACTTTAAAGACATCAAAGTTTCATTCATAATTGTTTACATTTCCACTAATTATTTAAAAGGCCACATTGGGATATTTGTTAGGGAAAAGTGTGTGCCCAGTGTTTAATTTGTGTTGAAGGAACCTAGGCATTTAGAAATATTAAAAAAATGTTTGAGAGAAACTCACTTTATGAATAAAGCAGTGGAAAATTAATATTTTATAAACACAAAAACCTAAAACAGCAATACTCCCTCTATGTGTGACAATCTTTTGTGATTGAAAAAAAAAGTATTTCATGGTACTAAATAAAACAAACAAAACATAGTCTGCCTAAAATGATGTGTGAAAAAAATACAATAACTAAAAGTAATTCAAACAGGAAAAACTCAGATGGCCGAAACTGAATAATACATTTATTTAATGCAATGGGAATAGAAACAATTTGCTGTAATAAACACCAATGTGTTGTCCGCATAGCAGGCAGGAATAGAGCATTTTATGATCCCCTGGCACGGACCTGGTGGTAATGGCAGTACAGAATTTGAACTATGTTTTCTTGGAGCAGAAACACAATGAGGACGTCTCACTGGCTTCTCATCATTACTGCGGAAATGGTGCTAAATGGTTCAACCATTCAAAGGCAAACCCACTAATCTGTGATAAACTACTACATCACTTTATCCCCTCTCCACAGGGATGAAAAATGGTTCTAGAAAAAAACAGGAGAAAACTTATGGAGACGCGGTTGAAGGAGAAAGCCTTTCCCCGGATGACCAAGCAATACAACTGAGTTTTAAATCAAGATCAAGTGCTTAATATCCTGGACACTTTCACCCTAGAGGGAACAGAGGGAGAACTCAGAGAATCAAAAAGTCGAGGGTTGAACAGAAAGAGGGCCCTGGGTAAACAGGTAACCTGGGCATACTGATATATATTTAACCCTTGCTCTGTGGTTGAGCATTTGCCCTCAGACCGGAAATTATCCGGAAGTTCGCAGGTTTGAATCCCATTGAGTTCACATCTAGGGTCCTTGGAGAAGACACCTAACCCCCATTTCTCCGACCATTGGTGCTGTCGTGGCAGCCTGCTGCGGTATAGTAATGCAGCACAAAAATTTCTCTGGTGAGAAATTAATAAAGTATACAATATTATTATTACTATGACCTGAAAAGGAGAAGTGGATGGAGTGAAACCGAAATCCCTGTAAAACCAAATCATTTTCCAGTGTATCAAAGTCCCAAGAGACAAAGCTGAAGACAATGCATGAGATTAATTTAGCGTGCATCACGTCCTGACATGCATCACTGAATAATCAATTGTTCTTGCCAAATGTCAGCACAGTATGTCAGGGCTGATCAAACCAGCAAATCTGAGCCGCATGTTCTTTTTCTGTAGGACAATCACATACATCAACATTACCAAAGCAGGTTCAGTGTGACACATGCCATTTTCTGACCACAAGAATCCCAGAACCTTCCATTTGAAGCATGACTTGTTCATTAATAATTGAACATATGGTATTGTCTGAAAGAGAAGTATTAGTTTTAAACAAGCTTACAAAAAAACAATGTTTAGCAACATCTGAGTTGTAATATTTCACCAATTGGTGTTTTATTCAACACCAGAAAATTGTGATGGTGTGGTGTTTATCTCAGGTTTATGGAAAAACAACCAATTTTTTACTCCCCCATATTTTAAAAAAAGCTCCTTTTTCTTCTCGCCAACTTTAAAAGTTGTGTATGTAGCTACTTTTAGGCTGAATATTTCCTAAATGGCTCCAAGTATGGTCAAGTTGTTAGCTCTCTCGTTAAGCTGGGAAGCATCTAAACTTTATTCCAATGATTTTATAACAAAACGAATAGTTACTGAACAACGAGTCATCGTCTTTAACACTAGGACCACCTTCTATTGGTCAATTGCGGTCACTTTAATATGCTTATTAGAATAAATAAAATCCTACCTAGGTGGCTGACCTTTTATGACTTAATATAAACATGTTTTCTATTTTATTACGTATTGTTTTTTTTTTTAAATGAACATTTATAAATTTATAGGCATTTTATCTCCTCTAAATGGGGCACAGCAGCTTGGAGGAAGCAGACATTGCCATAATAACAACTTCTGCGGGAAGTTATTGCTAAGGCAACAAACATATTGCTATGCCTATACATAAGTGTGTGTGTTTATATTTGTGGAGAGAGACAAGGAGGACTCTGACGCCATTACAGAAACATTTCAGAAAGGTTGAGTGAAAATAATATTGAAGAGAATAAGAAAGCTGTTGTCTGAATAAAGTATGTCATGTTCTGTAGATGATTCTTGAAATTTGAGGCCAACTTATTGGAGTATTGCCTATAGTCAATTTTAATGAGGACATTTTTGAAGCAGCAGCGCAAAATGCGGGGAAAAAAGTAGGCTATTGACGAATTAGATCATTTTACTTTGGTTTTTGCTTCTTTATTCTAGGTTTTAAAAATATTTAACATTTTATCATTGTAATTACTTTAAAATTTGAGTAGTTTAAAAGTTTATTTATGCAAAGCATCACATTGATGCGCTTGCAGATAGATTTAGAACGAGGCGGTCCGAATGTTAAGCTTCTTTTATTCTAATTGTCTTGAACACTGCACACGTTGTTGTTCACCAAAATATAGACATTATATTAAATCTATATTTGCAATTGCACACGTGTTTACGATATCTTGAATAGGTGACTGTACCCAGCATTTTGTAGATTATTAGCTTTTAGAATATCAAAATATTCCATGTGATCTGCAGAAACAAATGCAAAGATTGTGTCATTTGTGAATTCAGTCAAAACTGCAACTTCACTCAACAAGTTCAGCAATTGTTCTTTGTGGAATATCAGGTTATCAAGAAAGTATAGAACTTACTTCAAGATCATTTCTCATCCCACACACCATTACCCTTTCTAACCTGCTCGAGGCATTTGTTCATATCTTCAGACATTTGGTTGAACTCAAAACACCTTCGAGACTTGCAAATGCATTTCTGTTTTTGTCTGACTTCTTTATCTGTTTCTGGTGAAAAAATAAAGTAGATTTAAAATCCAAAACTTGACTTGCATACCAGGGCGGCATGGTGACACAGTGGTTAGCATGGTGACGTCACAGCAAGAGTGTCAGAGGTTCGAGTCAGGGGTTCGGGTGGGGACAAGGCTTGGGACACTAGCCTTTCTGTGTGGAGTTTGCATGTTCTCCTTATGTATGCGTGGGTTTTCTCCCACTCTCCAAAATCATGCTTGTTAGGTTCATTGGCCGATAGGAAAATTGCCCCTAGGAATGAATGTGTGTGTTAGCCGACTGGAGACCAGTTTGGGGGGTACTTTGAATCCGCTGGGATAGGCTCTGGCATACCCCACAGTGATGGACGGCTCAGAAGACCAATTAATGAACTTGAATAACAAACTTTTAGTACAAATACTTCTTTTTCCTGAGCTAGGTTTTTAAGAAAAATGGGTCCCATATTTTTTTGCATACTTTTGGTCTAAAATCTTTCAGTCTTGTATAATATTTGTTTAAAAACAAATGTTGTGAAAAGGCTTTATTTCTTGTGGGGATACTGGCTTTTCTGTCCTCTGTATTTAAAGGAGGGATGGATTTAAGGTTTGATCAATCTAAACTGGAGTTAATAGTCATAGTTTTTCGGGTTTATACTCAGGACACACTGGATTGAATGTGCTGTAATTCTTTCATCGGACACTTTGGGAAAAGGCTGATATCATGAGCTGACCTATTTTTTAGGATGATAGATGCAGTGTGAAATGTTAGATGGAATATTAACAAGGCTTGAGGTCACACGCTGGCCACCTGGTAGGAAGGGTCACAACGACTGAGGCAATACGTCGGGATATCTAATCCCACTGAGCCTTCTAGTGAAAATCTCGCTCCAGCTATGTCTCATTTTTGTGCCCTAAGGCTACAAACTTCACCCACTTTGCTATTTTGCCTTTGTATAAATGCTTTTTGTGTTGTGCAGAGAGGCCATATTCGCCAAGTGGCTGACAATTTCGATCAGTCTTCTTTAGGGGCACACATGCATTGTGTGGAGAATGGTAACACTAACTGGTCAATCATATCAAATTATTCGATTTTCGATCAAATTTTAGCTACATCCAATTTTGTTTGTAGCAAATCTGGTTACATTTGAAAGGATGTAAAACATGCATATTGTGTGACACTTCAAGGACTAACAATTTTCCGTCTCTTTAGTTGTTGCTTTTGCCGCATACAAAAACAAAGACACAAACAAAGATACCTATTTTAGTTGCTGCTTCTGTCTTCCCTGTAATTGGCAATTAAATAGAGCCCACAAACCAATTAAGCAGTAGCTGGGACAAACGTGTGTGATGTAAAAGAAGAAATGTATTTTTTTTTGTTTTGTTTTTTTTACAGAAGAGACTCTGGAAGACAAGATGCATTGTTGTAACTTTTTTGTTCAAAAGTTTTTTTTTAATTATCAACTGATTTTGAATAAAAATTTGACGACAACAGAAAAAGTTTTTTTTGACAGTTTACCACAGTGTTGTCACCAAGCTTATGCGTCTGCTCTATTTTATTTGTCTTTGCAATGAGTCAGGGATTGCAGACGTTAGCTTCCGAATCCTGCCCAGGGAACAGAAATGATGCCCCAACATTAACACATGGGCCATGTTTGTTGTTTGGCAGCTAAAAAAGGAGCTCAACCATGTTATGCAGTCTGAATTATTTTCTATTTTAATGTACTTAATATTCCCTCACTGCGAAATTTATGTGCTGCATTTCACCGCAGCAGGCTGCCACCCTTGACGGTGCCAATGATGGGAGAAATGAGGGGTTAGGTGTCTTCTCCAAGGACCCCAGACGTGCACTCAGTGGGATGCAAACCCGCAAACTTCCGGTTGACTTCCGGTTCACGGGCGAACGCTCTAACCACTGAGCCACCATCTCCCCTCTAGCAACAAATCCCAATATTAAGAATATGAAGACAAGGCTTACACAGTTTATTCAGATTAAATTTGTGTTTGGCCTGCTGCTGAACGGAAAAAAATGTTTTTATGCTCCATTTTCTGGACAACACTCCGAGACAATATACAGATGTCACGACCAGGAAAGGAACAACGAGTTCAATAAAAAAAAAAGACCTGCCCACAATAGACCGAGCAAAACCAAATTCTGCATGGTCCGACTGTTTTCACTACGTGAAAGAACAGTCTGATGTATCAGCTTGACAGTAGTGACAGCACAAATTTGTAAATTTAAGTGGCTGAAATGACTTTCTCTGAAGAATGGTCAGGCTCTCTCTCAAAAAGAGATTGAGAAAGTTCGCTATCGAGGAGGTGCAGAGAGTACATCATTTGTGCCTCCACTTGGAGAGGAGCCACCAAGGTGGTTCAGGTATTTGATCAGAATTCCACATGCTTCCATCGCTGGTCAGGTGTCCCGGCAAGTAATCCCGTGGACCCAACACAAGCAGAAGAAGATGGTGTGGTACAAAATGGAAGAACCATACTGAGTAACGTGTTTTGTGTGAATTTAACTGAAAGAATTACAAAAGTGATTTGACATTAATTATCATCCGAAGAAACGAAGGAACTTTAATCTATTTTAAGAAATTCCCAAGATGATTCATTTTAAATGTTGATCATAACAAAGACTTGATTACTGACAGTTTATTGGTCTTTGTGGATAAATGTACACAAGTATAAGGGAGTGTGTGTCTTGATGGACCAAAATAAAATCGCAGCTCTGGTTTGATTTGGTATTTTTAGAGTGCTAATTTCCTTTGAAGTCATTTTTCTTTTGTGCAAATGAATGAAGAAAACTGATAAATTGGATGCTAACTTTAGCGAAACTTTGGCTTACGCTGTTCGCTTGTGGAGTATGAGTTCCTTCAGATGTTGTGTAAGTAGCCCATTTGGAAGACCAACTATGCTTATGATCCATCCTCTAAATTGTCTTTTCTTACGAGTCATTAAATGTGTTTTATGTGATACAATTCCACATAAAGTGGTAGAGCTTTCGCCCACGAAAGTTTGAAGACTCAATTCCCACTGAGTTCACGTCTAGGGTCCTTGGAGAAGACATCTAACCCTTGGTTTCTCCCACCATTGGCGCCATTGCGGCAGCCTGCTGCGGTGTGGTAGTGCAGCACACAAATTTCCCCAATGAGGGATCAATAGAGTATATAAAAAAAAAAAAATTGTCAAACACAAATAAAAATGATATTCTTTAAAAAATACATTTTAATAGTGTGTGCAACAAAAGATAAAAAAACAACAGTTTTTTGTAGTTTTCTCAAATGAATTTTTATGCTATCGGCCAAGATTTTCTTTCTTTCTTTTTCAGTATTTTAAGAACAAAGTTACCACCATCCTTATATTTTTCCATGTCTTTTTTCTGTGTGTCGGTGCTTTATTAAAATCTAACTCTACTTTTGTTTCACCTTTTTGTATGCAGGGAGCATTAATAATTTTCTAAGTTATTCTGTAAGTAAGATTCAAGGCCAAGTGAATTTATTCATACTACTGGTGCTTTTGTCTGAAAAATTACACAAAAACTTAAGCACAAACTTTTCTGAATTGTGTTAGAGGAGAAACACGGTCAGCGAAAGAACTCATTGAAATTTGCATTGACTGTTATTTTCATAGAATAATATTTCATAAGAAATCTTCAGCTCTTTTTTATGTGCTGGTTATCAAACTGTATTTCACGGGAAAAAAAAAAAAAGATTATTTTTGTATATGAATGAAAACAAATCTACTCACGTAATTCATCACTGTGAAATGCAGTAGGGTACTTATTGATGCTGCAGATGAAAATAGGATCGTTCCATTTACAGCCATGAGTTTGTCTTTTATTTCTTCTTTTCTTTTAATCCTTCAGGGAATGATCTCACTGTAAAGATGGCTACCCTCCCTCAGTGATTTAAGCCTATAGAGGATGCATAAAGGAGAATCTCCTCATTATGACTTTTTCCCACTCTTTTCATCTTTCTATATGTAATCTCACATGTTTAAACTAATGGCGGTTTCAGCATCATTACTTTCTACTTCTTTTTTATCGGCAGTTCTCCCCTGCTGTGTCTCAGTCTCAGCAAATGATCGTCTTTCCTGAGGCTCCTGTGACGTTTTGAGTTTTCCTTCATGAAGGTAAATGTTCTTTTACATATTGGTTCACTGTCAAATTGGTACCAAAACCAGGAGTTGTGGAATTTTGTTGGTTTTCTAGGCTATCTTATATTTAAAATGGTTGAATTTATTTTCAGTGCAAAGCTTTATTTATTTATTTTTATAGACTTTATTAATCCCTCATCGGGAAACTTGTGTGCTGCATTCCACCGCAGCAGGCTTCCAACTATGACGGCACCAATGGTGGGAGAAACAAGGGGTTAGGTGTCTTCTATAAAGACCCTAGCTGTGCACTCAGTGGGATGCGAACACGTGAACTTCTGGTTGACTTCCAGTTTGCGGGCGAACAGTCTAACCACTGAGCCACCATCTCTTGAGTAAACATATTTAAATAAATAAATACATTCATCCCTCACCGGGGAAATTTGTTTGCTGCGCTCCTTACACCGCAGCAGGCTGCCCTTCGACGGTGCCAATGGTGGGAGAAGCAGGGGTTAAGTGTCTTCTCCAAGGACCCTAAACGTGCTCTCTGTGGGACGCGAACACGTGAACTTCTGGTTGACTTCCAGTTCGCGGGCGAACAGTCTAACCACTGAGCCACCATCTCTTGAGTAAACATATTTAAATAAATAAATACATTCATCCCTCATCGGGGAAATTTGTTTGCTGCACTCCTTACACTGCAGCAGGCTGCCCTTCGACAGTGCCAATGGTGGGAGAAGCGAGGGTTAGGTGTCTTCTCAAAGGACCCTAAACGTGCTCTCTGTGGGATGCGAACCCGCGAACTTTAGGAGGTGTTTAGATGATTGGTCCTATAAATATAAAACTGCTAGAGAAAAAAGTTACGTATTTGTATCCTGAACCTGTGCTGACTGGAGAACAAACCAGAGAGCACTCAATTTTACTTGCCAACGTAGCACATTCCTACGAAAAGTATGCATACCTGTCTGCTTTATTATACAGTTGTGGAAAACAAGAGGTATGTTCATTGGAGTAGTGCGGGAAAAGAAGGTTCCGGACCCCTACTTACAGATAAGTGGAGACAAAGTAGAGGTAGGGGTGTTCAGTAAACAATATCAACACAGTCCTTAGTTAACACAACACTGTGTCACACAGCTGTGGGTCAATAATTGCCTACAGCTGGTGGATTACATTAAGCTAAAGACATTTTTGAATGATGAAAAGAAGTATACAAAGAATCACACTTTCAACCAAACTTCTTCTTTCGGCATTTCCCTTCAGGGGTCGCCACAGCAAGTCAGTTCCTTCCATCTAACCCTATCTCCTGCATCCTCTTTGGTCACACCAACTATCTTCATGTCTTCCTTCACTGTATCCATGAACCTTCTCTTTGGTCTTCCTCTAGTCCTCTTTTCTGGTGGTTCCAAATCCAGCATCTTTCTTCCTATGTACTCTCTCTCTCTCCTCTGTACATGTCCAAACCATCTCAGTCTTGCCTCTCGAATCCCCAAAACCTCTAACATGTGCTGTTCCCCTGATGTACTAATTTCTAAACCTGTCCATCCTGGTCACTCTTTTCTTCAGTGCTACTGTTTAGACCAAACAGCATGGCCGGTCTCACCACAGTTCTGTACACTTTCCCTTTCATTCTAGCTGAAACTCTTCTGTCGCACATCACACCTGATACTTTCCTCCACCCGTTCCAGCCTGCTTGAACACGCTTCTTCACCTTTTTTCCACACTCTCCATTGCTCTGGATTTTAAGTATCTGCCAGATACTTAAAATATTCCACGTTCTCTATCTCTTCTTCCTGTAACCTCACTTTTCCATTTGGATCCCTCTCACTCACACACATGTACTCTGTCTTACTCTGATTAATCTTCATTCCTCTTCTTTCTAGTGCAAACCTCCACCTCTCCAGCTTTTCCTCCACCTCTCCCCTCCTCTCACTACAGATCACAATGTCATCTGCAAACATCATTGTCCATGGGGATTCCTGTCTGATCTAAACAAAAAACAATCAACCAAACAAAAACCTAAATGGAATTCTTGCAATAGTTCCATGATAAGACAAAAATAAAACTGTTGGAAATGGCACACTCTCCAGCTAAATTTGCCATGGTAGCACATGGTCAGCAGCATAGCAAGTCTATGACAAAATAATTTAACAATAACTACCAGAGGCTGAAAACATCCCCACCAATTGACCACCAGCCTTACCTGTTCATATACGACAGATTGGCTCTGTGCTTTCATGTTGTTTACACCACATTTTGAGCCTCACAACCTGTAGCTAGCAGTGTATATTGGGAACTAATCACAACAGGCGACATTTTTGAATCCATTACTGTTCCATTTTTGGTGAAATAGCTTCGTTTTTCAGTCTTGACTTACACGGGAAATTCTTCTCCAACAAGAATTGAACCCTTTAAGTGTGTTTGCATTTTTTTATAGAATAAAATTTATGACACGTTCCACACGTTCAGGAAAGTGTCTCATCCCTGATTCATTTGCCAAAATTTTAATTGCAAAATAAGTTTAGAAAACTATCTCTTTTCAGCGTGAATTGTTTATAGATAGCTTTTGAAAAGACATTATTTGTCATCAAAATAAAAGGCTGATAATATGTAAAAAAAATTCATCATCAATAAGGTCAAGATTAACGTTGATCAACAGAACAATGCTATCTGTACTTTCAACAAATAACACTATTTTTGCAAGTTGCGGCTATTTTTTCTCCCACTTAATTCCATTTTCACAAATTCCACTGTTCCTGGCAAGCTTTTGAAGATTTAATGTTTTACTATCCAACACAACAATTAATCATTTTTGGGTTTATCCCAAAACTGGCCACACAATGAGTTGTTGGACAATCGTTTACTTTTTAATACCTTTTGGATTTAAGAAAGCATAAAACAAACCCCCTCAAAGACAGAAGTTGGGACTTCCTGCCTTGCAGCCTTTCCAAATAAACACCACACATAAAAATTCCTTGAAAACTTTTGAAGATCAACTAAAGGGTAAGCTATTGATTCAATTGTATCCCACAGAGTTACACACTGGTGTTTGTGTGAAAGTGTTAAGAATATAAGTCACACCACATCAGGGCAACAGGAATCTAGCAGGGTGGTCAAGGCAAGCATTTTAGTCACAAATTCAGTGACATTACAAAAATATGTATATGGGAACAAATCTTTCACGTCTTTTTCCTCTTGAATGCACCAATCTGAGCATGTCAGGCGGACATTAGGAACCAAGTGTACTTTACTTTATTTCTAAATGTCATCAATCCCATTTTGTTTGGACTCGGTTGTTATTAGGGGTGTTTTTCAGTGTCCTTTTAAAAGCATGCGTAGCTTTGAATTAATGAGCCGAGATGATTATTAAAAGCCAAACTGAAGCCAACTTGTTGCTATAATCAGGTTGATCTCTTTACAGGGGCCACAAATCTCATTTTTCATTCCCCATCTTCACGGCCAAATACTGTTTCTGAGATCAAACAGTCCTCTCACTGACTCAACAACATCATAACGGGGATAATTGTAGAGGAAAAAAAAAGGAAAGTGAAGTAGGAGAGAAAAGGCAGCTGTGCTTTGTCCCCTCATGTGTTCACTCGTATTAACAAGGAGCCAAAAGGAAACGAATATTGCGCTACCCAAAGGTGGAAACAAAAAAATTATATTAATTGAAGCAATTTTTTTTTTTGGAACAAAACACAAAATGTAAAAAACAGTTAAAATAGTACAAATATATAAGTTAATGAGCTGAGCTAAAGAATTTTTTTTTTTTTTTTAATGTTACCTAGGCAGCCATGAACAATGCCGTTATGGCCATATGCTGCAAGGCGGTGGGTGCTCTGTAGGCTGAGCATGCTGAGGTTAAATGCTGAGCATTTTTATGCTGATGGATGAGCAGGAGACGGCAATCAGCTGCATGTAGCAGGAAAGCAGCAATCAGCGCTGATGAAAAATGATGGCTTTATGTTGATTGGGGAGGTCACACAGAATATGTGAATGGGAGGCTGAGCACATTTATGCCCTCTCATCTCTGATAAAACTGGTCATGCGGCTCACATTATGCATGAATGTATGTATAATATGGAAACACATGGGGGATTGAATAGACGGTCAAATACAAAAATATATATTCAGATGAATTCCTATTTTTACAAATATAACAAATATGGCATATTATGAATTTAAAACTACCTTATCTAATGGAAGGGTCATATTTTAAACTACATAAAAACCATGTCCTCATGTAGAAAAGAATCTCAAATATACGCTAAAAGTTTTTAAGCAGCATGATTGTAGTTATTTTTTTCTAAAAAACATGCCAATGCTTAATTAGCTGGATTCATTGAAGAACGGGTGCACATAAACAGATTGGGTAAGAAAGATCTACGTTCCTACCCTCACCTATGGTCACCAGCTGTGGGTGGTGACCGAGAGAATGAGATTGCGGGTACAAGCGGCCGAAATGAGCTTCCTCCGCAGGGTGGCTGGGCTCTCACTAAGAAATCGGGTGAGGAGCTTTGCCATCTGGGAGGAGCTCGGTGTCGAGCCGCTCCTCCTCCAGGTCGAGAGGAGCCAGATGGGGTGGTTTGGGCATCTGGTCAGGATGCCCCCCGAGCGCCTCGCTGGTGAGTTGTTTCGGGCACGTCCCACCGGGAGGAGACCAAGGGGCAGACCCGCTGGAGAGACTATGTCTCACGGCTGGCCGGGGAATGACTTGGGATCCTTCCGGGTGAGCTGGAGGATGCAGCCGGGGAGAGAGAGGCCCGGGCTACCCGTTTGAGGCTGTTGCCCCCGCGATCCGACCCCGGAACAAGCGGAAGATGACGGAACGGTATGAAAGAAAAAAACACTTCTTAGTCACTTTCAGTTGTAAAAACTGACTTAACTTCAAAGCAAAACAATAAAAACTATTATTCTTGATCTTGCTGTGCTGACGCAACATTTTGAGGTTAAGTTTTTACGTCTTCGGTTGTCCATGTTTGGGCGCAAAAGCCATCAATGCTTTGGAAGTGGAGCGCAACATGCACCTGTGTGCATAAATGCATGTCCAAAAGGGGTTTGGCTGATTTGAAATATTCTTCAAAACCAGTTTTGTGATGCAAAACACAAAACGAACAGCTGTTGTTATTTTTTTCAACTCCATAAAAAATTATTAAGATGTGGAAAAAATGGTCCCAGGGGGCATGGGCCTAATGATAAAATTACCGGCTTTTGTCCCAGAGAACCTGGTTCTTACCGAGCCCAAGCCATCCCTGGGACCACAAAATGGCAAAAACAACCAAATGGACACTAAAAAAAATGTGAAAAACTGTCTCACACTTCTCAGGTTTTTTGACTATGTTCTTTTTTTCTTGAGACGATCATTTGCATTGGCCTTGAATTGAAATCTTTCATTGCATATGTTTTTGTTCAACACTGTTATTGTCTAAAGTAGCCTTTATATGAACAAAACAAATTCATGCAGCTAGCCACATGCTAGCAAGCAGCTAGCAAGCTAGCTACTTGGTAGCTATAGCTGAAATATTCGGTCGTTAGCCTTCTGAACATCCCAGAATAATCTAGTCCAAAGTATGATGGATTGAAACAAAATTTTATTTCTTTGTGCCAGAGACGACAAATAGAATTTATTCTGATATTCTCTGTAAAGCTGTATACTGTACTTCTTAAACTTATTTCTTTTTAAGTATGTGGCTCGGTATAAGTTGGTCTCATAATCAATGCCAAAACTTAATATTCTTTTTATGTATACTAATTAAAACTACATAATAATTTAAAAGGATGGATTCAATTGTGCTCTATTTTTTCAGATAATTTGCATCAGCTCAAAGGTGGAATTGTTAGCTGTTCTGAGTTATTTTCAACCATGATGTGACCTCTAGCTCTGATTCTGCTTTAGAGTACCATACATATATGAACCTAATTACAAAGTGAAGACATAACAATCCAATGTTAAGAATGGTCTTCAAAAGCTAATCTAATTAGTGTGATATTTCTAATGAGTTACGAAATGCTCCAAGTTATAATTGCACAAAAAAACGAATGAATCACATCGCGAGAAATAAAGTCAAAAGAATCGAACATTTCAGAAGTTAATTGAAAAGCCGGTTTGTTTTTTTTTTTCCATCTTTATAGAGTTTAGTGGACACAAAATCCTTTTTCTAAAACACTTAAAGAATCAGCAGGTCACCAAAATCCATTATTGGGACAGCTGGAGAGTACAGTGCCTGCTGGGTGTCACCGCTATCACTCCAACATCATCTATTTGTGGTGTGGATACACCCTTTGGAACTGTTATTGTTACTGTTTTTATACAGATAGGCTTAAAGATGAAGTCAAACATTAAAGAGGATCTATGAGGCATTTTCAATCCTTAATTTCTTTTGATTACAGGTGAATAATTTAAACTAATCTGGTACATCAGACAGTATCTTTCCCTCTGTGGACACTGTCTAACCTCGCATGATATGTGTTCGTTCGCTTTATAGTGGGTGGGTATTTTTTGCTTTAACCAATTGCGGTTGCATGTTCTCCCCGTGTACGTGTGGGTTTTTTTGGGTACTCTGGTTTCCTCCCATCCTCCAAAAACATGCGTGTTCAGTTAATTGGCCAGTATAAAATTGCCCCTAGGAAGGAGTATGTGTTTGTGAATGGTTGTATGTGTTTGCCCCTCAACAGACTGGCGACCTGTCTAGGCTGTACCCTGCCTCTCTCCTTGAATCGGCCAGGATAGACCCCGCCACAATTCCATCAAGGACGGGCGGTTCAGAAGACAAACCATTTGCTGTTTTCTAGCGTGAAGTGAAAGTTACTTGTGGAATGAGTGAAAAATCCCATTTTTCCAGTTTCCCATCGGCAGTGGAGAAATCAGACCTCTCTCCTAATAAATTTCCCTAAATTGACCAATGGTAGTAGATGGCGCCAAACTGGGTACGTCTACACATTTTGGTTAGTAAATGTGTCATTTCTTTAGATTCATCAAGCTGAGTGTTAGCTCAAATATTTTATGTGAAAGATGTTGACCTTGTTCTACTAAAGCAGTTGAAAAGCCAAATGCGTTGCCAGTCTTTTTCATGGTCAGTCTAAGCCAGTCAATCTCAGCTTTAGAAGCAACACTGTGTATTTTCGGTAGAGATGAAAATGATGAATACAGGAGGTTCAGGTCTTTTTCTTTACCATTTGCTCATCAGAATTCATCTGCACCAATATGAGGGACTAAACGATAATAAGACGCATGAGACTTTGAATCGAAACCATTTTTGTTTTGAATCCCAAACAAATCCTTAGTTCCCTTGAGGTGGCTTGTTTATGGTCCAATAAGATGCAGATTTCTTCTAAGGGGATTAACTTTCCTTATTCATCTCTGATATGAACCACTGAAAATCACATTATGGAAGAAAATTGCTAATATTTTTTTTCCCCGATCATAGGGCTTAGTTTTCTTAGATTTACTTTTATACAACCAACTAATCCAAAGAATTAAACTACTGTTATCCCCAACCATCCATCCTCTCCACGTACCTTTCCCTTCACCTCTCATGTCATTACACAATGAGGCTTTGTTCTTTCAGTGCTTTCCACACAGCTAAAAACTTCTGCAAAATGAGTTTTTGAGTCAGCCGCCTGAAAAATCTGTCCTGAAGTGACATCAAATTAATAACAAACGTGGTTTGCTGAGATAGAGCACTTTAAAAGAGGCAAAGGGACAAAAGGAAAATCCTCTTTCTGTATGTGTAACGCTTTGGCAGCGTCCTCTTTTTCTTTCTCTTCACTGTATGTGTACGTTAATGCTTGTGTGAGAATGTGTGTTCTAGTGCATCACCTTCACTGAGTTTAAATCCTCCAAATCCTTCTCTGTTGGACGGTGGCCTGGCTGTTCGACTGAACGGAGATGATTCCACCGAGCAGCAGCTACCTGCTGTGGTTGTGGAAAGAGTTCCAGCACACACGCAGACCTACAAAAAATCCCAACTAAACACATCGTATTAGAGTTCACCGGCTGTGTGCCATGAGTACAAAACATGCATTATTCTTCAGATTATTCCTGTTTGACTTTACAAGTCTTCAGCTTAACTACATATTTGCTAATTTGCAGACATGCGCATGTGAGCTCATGCAAGCACACACGACCACTGACCTTTAAGCTTTCTCATTAAAAAAGCTCCATCATCCCATGCACATCTGCCACCTGGTGATCAGAGAGCTGAGACCTTCAACTTTATCTCATGGTGTCGGAGGGGGACGCACTGCAGCAATCAGCCCCCTGCCTGCTTCACATCCATCATACCTGACCAGCCATGAGTAGAAGTAATACAACATGAACAGTTACACACTATTAAGCAGTGTGCTTGATGTGACATTCATCAACGTGCAATGCTCGTTTCCTTGTTTTTTTTGGGGGGTACTTTACAATGGTAGAAAAATTGGATTTCTATCCTCACCTATAAAAAGCTTCTATTCCGAAAATTGTTTAGAGACACTTTCTGAAACAAGCTGAACTGTTGCAGGGTTTTTTTTTCTCGTAATCCCCAGATTCAAATGCCGTTCCATAGACAGCCGCACTAATGAGAGACCACATGTTTGCATTTGTCCCACGTTCTGAGAAGGCCACACCACATATTCAAAGAGATAGGTGTCCATTGGTGAATTAAGGTCTTCATGCTTTGGTTAAATAAACACATTGAACCACTTTGTCTTCATTCACAGCCGCTGTCTACTCCACAGCCATTACTCATGTGCATTTGCATAAAAAGCAGTTAGGAAGCAGTGCCAGGCTTTGGTGCGATTGCAAGGACTGTATTTGTGCGGATCTGTTTTCATTTACATCCAAAAAGAGCTCCCCATCTCCCCACTTGGTATTGATCCATTAATTGTGGTGCTTAGGTGTAAGCATGAATCAATGCTGTGGAGTTGAAACAAACAAGGGGCACAGAACATAAATGAATTTCGCCCCACCTTCTAAAAAATGAGAAAATTACCAGGCAGGAACCCTCGTGAACAAAATAAAAGGGGGAAACAAGTTTACATGCACATATATGTGTATGGCCTATTGTTATCTATGCATGAATTTTCAAAAGCTGTGTTTTAGACACGTTTTGTAATAATTCACGTGAATCTATTTACCGATTCATGCATTTTCTGGACTTCTAATTCAAACTTTGAGTCACTATGTGCAGCAGGCAAAAAGCAGGGTAGACTCTGGACAAGTCACACGTTTGTTGCAGCACTGGAATTTCATTTTTGTCATTTGTTATCCATTCATTCACCAGTTCATCCATTTATCCAATATTTCATTGAACCATGGAGCTATTCACATTCTGCTCTCTGCAATCCATTAATAAACGTGGTTTATCATGCAAAGCACATCCATCTATTCATCTTCTGGACTACTTAATCCATCACATGTGTCGCAGGATGTAGCAGGATGTAGCAGGATGTAGCAGGCGAAGACAAACTACATCCTGAAAAGATCAGCAGTTTGTAGGAAACATGGATTTTTGAAAATCCAATTTCAACCTTTCCATTTTCAGAACTGCTCAATTTAAGTCTTACACTTATCCGTGGTTGGGTTGCAGGGACAATAGTCTCAGATGGGAAACCCAGACTTCCTTCACCCCAGCTCCATCCTCCAGCTCACCCGGGAGGATCTCTAGGTTTACACTGCCCAGCTGTGAGACGTAGTCTCTCCAGCGGATCTGGGGTCTGCCTCTGGGTCTCCTCCTGGTGGGACGTGCCCAATATACCTCACCAACGAGACGCTTAGTAGGCATCCTACCAGATACCCAAACCCACTCTTCTGGATTTTCTCGACCTGAAAGAGCAATGGCTTTACTTCGGGCTCCTCCAGGACGGCCAGGCTTCTCACTCTATCTCTGAGTGAGAGTCCAGCCACCCTGTGGATGAAGCCTATTTTGGTCGCGTTCTTTTGGTCACCATCCACAGCTGGTGACCATAGGTAAGGGTAGGAGCATAGATTGACTGATAAATGGAGAGGTTGGCTAATTGGCTCAGCTCTTTCTTCACCACGATGGACCAATGCCATGTCCTAATTATATTAAAGGATTCCTGGACAAGACATTTTTGCATACAGTTGAAATGCTGATGCTTATCAATTAATTTGAAGAGGTAAAAAGTGCAATTTTATGCAGGCTAGCATCTTTGATGCTGTAAAATAATATAACTCCCAAAACAGGAATACTTGGCGACTGTCGAGAGATTGAAAAACACCCTCCATCATTTCGCTCTTTCATCTTTTTAAAACTGCCTCATCATTTGATGACACCATTATGGCAACTATGATCTTTTTCCAAGTTCAATCACTTGCTTTTAAGTCTTCCATTAAAAAAACACACACATTTTAAGTCAAGAAAGCCACAATGACGTTTTTTTTTTTCTTTTTTACATTCAGTTCCCAATCAGAACTTCACAGTATGAAAAAAAAAAAAAAAGTCTATTAACAAATAACAAGGACTAATCCTGTTCATTTTACAGACACAAGCTCCTCTCTGTCAGCCATCAAAGCTCATACTGTTTTTACGGAGATGAAAAGCCGCTTTAGTTTATTTTTAAGCAAGACATTCTTTTTTAGCGTCATTGTCTCTCTCGCTCTTGTTTGTCAAATTCACTTTGAATCCCTTTAAAGTCTGGGTGTCTTTGTTCTATTTTGCTCTCACTCTAATCCCTTTTTGCAATTAGCACAATAAATAGCCAACATTAATCACTTCTGTCAATTAAAACTGTGGACATAGAGTGTCTTAAATGTGATTTAAAATTCTTTGTGGATCAAAACTGATCCACAAACAATTCTTTAGTCACAAATCGTCTGACTGTTCCTGAACCAGTTGACATAAATGAAAAGAAAAATGTGATATTTGTCCAAAGTGTCTGTATTAAATTTGAAAGGACGTCCATCTGACATTTGCATTATAGAGATCACTGGAAAGCACAACAGTCGCTATTCAATTACTGACAAACCACAGCCTACATGCCTGCAGAAGGTTGACCCTCTCCCACATTCCTCAAGGATGGTGCTGAAAAAAAAGAGATAACCTTGTCTAGAGTAATTATGGGCTGCACATCACTACCCACCAATTACAGTGTAATATTTTGATTAGTTTGTCACCACAAACAGAAGTCAAGGTGGTTCGGTGTGAGCTAACAAGACAAACTCAGCCAGAGAAAATGTGAAAAAGGATTAAAGCTCAATGGAAGGAAAGTCATGCATTTATCTCACTATTTTCCGTAGGAAGAGGTATCATTTTCTGATGCTTGTATTAGGGTTCTTGTTTTTTCAGGCCATTTTATCAAATAAAAATAATCACAAATCTATAAAGACCCTTCAAGACTCATAACACAACGTTTTAAAACTTCTATTTGACCCAGTACTGAGAATTCATCCAAACATAATGTCGGAATCCCACACCTGACCCCCAGAAGAAGCCCTGGATATTCCTAATCAATCTGATTAGGATCACCTGAGGATGATACCCGATTCCCCAGATCTGTGCACCCTGCCATCTAATTAAGGGGAATCACCCCAGACTTCCCTGTTGGGTCTTACTATACCTTCAAACAGGTCAATTGACCATGTTTGAACTTTGTTATTATTTGGACTTTTGAAACTTTGAGTTAACCCTGCGCTTCTTGCTTTACAGACTTTCCTGAATTGAGTTCATAAACCTTGTTTGAAGTTCTGCAATTGGGTCCTCCTCTTTCCACCATCCCTTAAAACCCTGACACATAGGACATAAACTGTACTTTGAGCGTCAAGAGAAGAAAAGTGACAAAGGTAAAAATAACTCTGGGGAGGTACGGCCTATCCCGGTTTATTTCAGGCAAGAGCCAGTGTACACCAGGAACAGATTGCCAGCGTGTTTTTGGGACACACACAGACAGTCATCTACACACACATTCAATCCTAGGGGCAATTTTGTAGACACATATTGACCTAACATGCATGTTTTTGAAAGGCGAGGGGAAACCGGACTACCTGGACAAAACCCACTCATACACTGGGAGAACATGCAAACTCAACGCAAAAGTACTAGTGAGTCAAGCCTCGCACCCTCTTCAAGACTTGAACCTTAACCTTCTTTCTGTGAGGCCACCTTGGTATTCACTGCGCCACCGCACCACAATATTTGTGATGTTGTTTTTTTTTATTAATTCATTTTTGAGAATTTTATGTCTGTTTTCATGTATTGCTATTTAAAGCAGATTTTGAGATTTTTTTTGCTGCGTAATTGAGAATTGCGTAAATAGATTAGATTTACTATAAATTTATGCATTTATAATTTAATTTTTATTTGTGAGCAGTTTTCCCTCCCTCAACCTGGTTTAGTCAAATGGTTTTATAATCATAAAATAGTTACTGAAGGGATGATTGATGCAGATAAATATGAAAATGTAATATGTCCATCTAAATTTATACGAGCTACGTTCGGGTTTGCTTTTAAGAATTGAGCCAACGAATGCATAACGGTTTCAAAAAATTTATTTGGACATTTTCTTTAAAATTGTTCATAAACAGACATACAAAGAACCCAAAATTAAATAACCTCTGTATCAACCAGGTGATTGTAACTCAGGGTTTTATTATTTTTTGTTCTGCCTTGAGCCAGTTTTTATGAATCAATACTGGGAAAACATGAATTCAAACAAGCTCATTAGCATTTTAGGCCAGCTAACGAGACACAATAAACATACCTCGCCACACACCTCCCACTAAACATCTAAAACAATGATTTCCTTTTTACTGTATACCATTTCTTTCTTTTTCTTTCTTTTTGTTGGATCCCACATAGATTTTCAGAAAAAAAATTGCTCTTTATCACCCGTGTCTCCACAACAAAGATTCTTAGGGACTTGTCAATAATTTTGTGACAGTTTTCTAAACTTTTTTACGGACAACAACGCCAAATGCAGTTGATTATTTTATTTATCCTCTTATACCCAGTTATTTTGAGCATAGGCATTCAATTATAGCCAGAAACATCTTAGCTTTTCTAATGAGGCAGAAAGTAAATCTTTGGTGAACACCGCCTTGGCACAGTTGGAAGCCTCCCTTGTTCTAATTTCTTCTTCTTCAAAAATACTAACAATAATAATAACAATTCAAGACATTTCTGACAATTAAATAATTGCCATTCATTGTTATTTTATCCAAAATTTTTTACCTATAATTCTGGGATTGCCATTTTTTCTTTTTGATCCACTCTAGGATATTTAAGTCCAGTCCTGCAAAGCAGTATGTGTTGTTTAAGCTACTATGTTATGAGGCTGTTGTGAGGCTTAGCAGTGGCATGGGCATGAACTATCTGTTGGAATCAGGGGTTGCAGAAGGGACACAAAAAGGTCAAACAAATGGTCTTCATCAAATTGACTAATTATCGTTTAAACAAAGTTTTGTGCTCATGTTGGACATTTTTTTTTTCAGGATGACAATCGAAGTTCTATGAAAAGGTTCAACAAAATAAAAGCATGATAAGTCATGATTATGATAAGGCAGCTGATACCTAAACTCCTCTACTTGGTATCTTGGTCACCATTGGGGGAAGAATGGAGCGGGAGATCGACAGACAGATCAGTGCGGCGTCCTCGATAATCAGGACACTTCACTGGTCCGTCGTGGAGAAGAAAGAGCTGATCCAAAAATCAAAGCTCTTGATTTACAAGTTGATCTATGTTCCCACCCTCACCTATGGTCACCAGCTGGGGGTGGTAACTGAAAGAACGACATTACGGATACAAGCTTCCTCCTCACTCAGATACAGTATAGAGTGAGGAGCTCTGCCTTCCGGGAGGAACTCTCTGGGTTGAGAGAAGCCAAATGGGGTTGTTTGGGCAACTGGCTAGAACGCCTCCCAAGCGCCTGCTGTTGAGATATTTTGTGCCCCTCCCACAGGGTGGAGACCCAGAGGCAGGCCCCGGACCCACTTGAGGGACTATGTCTCACAGCTGGATAGGGAACACGTCGGGATCGTCCTGGGTGAGCAGGAGGATGCAGGCAGGGTGAGAGAAGCCTAGGCGGAAATTGTTGCACCCGCGACCCAATATGTTTCAAAATATTCAGATTTGTTCCATTCTCTCTGTATTTCATAATTTCAACCTGGCATCTTGGACACCCTCTAAGACACCTTGTAAGTAAATATTGTGTTGCTTTGAAATATTTAGTAGAACCTGTCTAAGTGTGTCCTTGCTTTTGGCATGCAAGCAGTGGTGGAACGTAATGAAGTAACTGTACTTCATTACTGTACTTAAGTAAAAAAATAGTGTATCTGTACTTTACTTAAGTAAAATTTAAGACCTGTACTTTTACTTTTACTTCACTACATTTTTAGAGCAAAAATCTGTACTTTTACTTTGCTACTTTTTAAAAGTATGTTTTACATTTTTCATTACATTTTCTTTTTTCGAATTTGAAAAATACACAGGTTTTTTAGCGCATCTTGAAGCCGCATCGCCAAAATCAAAAGAAGCAGTTGATCGGGAGAAGAAGTAATGAATCGAGAAATATTTTCCGCATTCATTCAGCGCCAAAAACCTGACATCAAATATAGTACAAATTGAAAAAAGTCAGAAGATCGTTGTTCGTTGTGTTTACTTCTAAATAAAAAGTTGAGCCAGCATTACACAAAGCAGGGGCGGATCTAGAATTTTCCAAAGGGGGTGGGGCTTTGACAAAACCAATATATAGTGACTGGGGGCCTCCCCCCCCCCAAAAACATTTTAAAAAATAAGTGTCATTTTCCTCCATTTTGGCGGCCCATTCACTGGCCCTTCTAGGGGATAGCTTGACTTGTCCCCTTTCCTTTTATTTTATTTTTTTGTGGACCAAAAGAGGCGGGAGAGAGGGGTCACACCCCTGCAAAGTAATTTATCCTGGTTACCATGGTGTCACCTTATAGCACAAAAAATAACATTTGAATTATGATCGAATACTTTTACTTTTTACTTAAAAAGTAAAATTTACACCAACTACTTTTGTACTTTTACTTAAGTAGATTTTTTTTTTATTGGTACTTCATCCACCACTGCATGCAAGTTATATTTTCAACTCGTTAGATAAAGCAGTTTGGGAAATGAATGGACGGATGTTTAGTGGTCTTATGATTGGTATTCCTGCACCCGTCTCAATTGAATATTCACACAGAATCCTGTGTAGATTTACCAATGTAATTGTGTGTGTATGAAAAAACGGGGTAGTGATCATCACTTATCTAATGGACTCAGTCACTGGATTTAAGGAATGTGCTTCTTATAATCTAAGAGGCTTTCATGTAGTCTTTAGTGATCAATTGTGTCTGTCAATCAGCTCCACCACTGAGGCTTCATTAATGAAGTGCTGCACTTAAAGTTATTTTTTATAAGAAGTCCTTTCATCTTCACAAGGGAACAGCGGTCATGACCGGCTAGTGTCCTCTAGGAATAAAAAGACAGTTAAATATTTTACTCAAAATCTAACCTTCTGGCTAAACGACGAAGACATTTTATCTGCTGTTCACTTAAAATTGGGCCTTTATAATCTATTTTGAATCTGACTACCTTGAACCAAAGTTTTGGTTTGTTCCAAACAGAAAATGCACAGGGTTAAGAAGAGTTTGTATGGTGGGAAATGAACTGTTAAAAAGAAGCTGAGTGCATTTCCTCAAGTGCTTTTTTTTTTAAAAAAAGGGGACAAAATCACATTCAAATGGTTATTTATGTTTAAAAATGCATAAAGAAAAAGAAAACTTAAGTTTGCATGTTCTCCCCGGGTACACATGGGTTTTCTCCAGGTACTCAGGCTTCCTCTCATTCTGTTCCATTGTCTTCCGCTCATCCGGGGCTGGTCGCGGGGGCAACAGCCTCAAACAGGAAGCCCAGGCATCTCTCACCCCGGCTGCATCCTCCAGCTCACCCGAGAGGATCCCAAGTCGTTCCCCAGCCAGCTGTGAAACATAGTCTCTCCAGCAGGACTGGGGTCTGCCTCTTGATCTCCTCCCGGCTGGACGTGCCCAAAACACCTCACCAGTGAGGCGCTCTGGGGGCATCCTGACCAGATGTCCGAACCGCTCCGTCTGGCTCCTCTCGACCTGGAGGAGGAACGGCCCGACACTTAGAATCAGAATCAGAATATACTTTATTGATCCCACACAGGGGAAATTTGTGTGTCACAGCAACAACTTCCTATCTGCTAAGTGAGTCATTGTAGAGCCTGATCACGTATGGAAAGAAAGACCTCCGGTAACGAGATGTTCTCGAGCGGAGCTGTCTGAGCCTCTTGGAGAAGGAGCTTCGTTGTTCGTCCAGGAGTGGGTAGAGAGGATGGTCATGGTTTTCCATGATGGACAAAAGTTTGTTCAGTGACCTCCTCTCTACCACTGCCTCAAGTGAGTCCTGTTTGCTGCCAATGACAGAGCCAGCCAGTCTGATTAGTTTATTCAGTCTGTTGGTGTCACTGGCTGCGATGCTGCTCCCCCAGCAGATGACAGAGAAGAACAAGGTGCTGGCCACCACAGACTGATAGAAGGTCTCCAGGATCTTGCCGCACACATTGAAGGACCTCAGCTTCCTTAGGAAGTAAAGTCGGCTGCAAGTCTTCTTGTACACAGCAGTACTGTTGCTCCTCCAGCTCAGTCTACTGTCGATGGTCACTCCAAGGTATTTGTACTCCTCAACCACCTCCACATCTCTACCCAGAATGCAGAGCGGCTGCAAAGCAGTCCTCCTCCTCTTCCGGAAGTCAATCACCATCTCCCTGGTCTTGTCCACATTGAGGAGCAGGTGATTCTCTCCCGCCCACACCACAAATCCATCCACCAACCTCCTGTACTCCTCCTCCTGCCCACCACTTATACACCCTACAACTGCAGAGTCATCAGAGAATTTCTGTAGGTGGCATGAATCGGAGTTGTGCTGGAAGTCTGAAGTGTACAATGTGAAGAGGAATGGAGAGAGCACTGTGCCCTGTGGGGCTCCCACACCACTTAAAACCACATCAGACCGGACTTTGCCCAGCCGGACGAACTGTGGCCTGTCCGTCAGGTAATCAGTGATCCAGGAGACGGCGGACGCACCAGCACCCATCAGCCGCAGCTTATCACTCAGTAATGAGGGCTGGATGGTGTTAAAGGCACTAGAGAAATCAAAGAAGGTGATTCTCACCATGCCTCCACCGCCATCCAGATGTGAATGAGCTCGCTGCAGCAGATGGATGACAGCGTCGTCAACACCCAGGCGTGGCTGGTAGGCAAACTGCAGGGGGTCCAGAGAGGAATTCACCAGCGGTCTCATGTGGGCTAACACCAGCCTCTCCAGCACTTTCATCACATGAGATGTGAGGGCAACTGGACGGAAATCCTTGAGGTGAGATGAAGATGGTTTCTTGGGTACAGGGACCAGGCACGATGTCTTCCAGAGAAGCGGAACCCTCTCTAGCCTGAGGCTCAGGTTGAAGAGGTGCTGGAGAACCCCACACAGCTGGAGCGCACAGGTCCTCAGGGTATGGGGGTTGATGCCATCTGGGCCGGCTGCTTTGTGCTGGTTTAGCTTCTCCCGGATGGCAGAACTCCTCACCCGATCTCTGAGTGAGAGCCCAGCCACCCAGCGGAGGAAGCTCATTTCAGCCACTTGTAGTAGTGATCTCATTCTTTCAGTCATCACCCACAGCTGGTGACCATAGGTGAAGGTTTTAACAAAGATCGTGGAGGTGGTTCCTCCCACCATCCAAAAACATCCCTGTCTGGTTCACTGGTCGCTATGAAATCGCAAAATAGTTTCAATTTGACATATTTTAAATACATTTTGACTTAAAGACTGAAACACAAAACCTGATAACAGCCATTTTTACAGTATGTGAGTAATTTCTATTTCTATATGTATTTGTTGTAAATTATTGTAATCATGTCATACTTTTATTTAAACACAACTCTTTTAATTGCGAATAAATACCAAAACATTTATTTTGTTGGAGATTGAAGGTAAATTTCTGTTTAGTTAGGAGAAATTATTTGGCCGGTTTGTGCCCCTCACACACATGCAATGAACATACAAACACAAAATACATACATCATTTAGAAGACGGGAGTAAAACTCAGCCTTGATAGGACAAGCATAGACGCTGGTCATTGGAACAAGAAAGCAATATTAATCTGAATTAGTTTGTTCCTGGTTTGGTCTCCCTCTCATTCCTTTACTTTGTCAGTTTTTCCAAGCCAGCTAATTTGGTTTTTCTCTTGCTCACTGTCTCAGAAATTTGTCACCTGGCACAATCTTTTTATTCCCAGATGGTGGGAGATGTAAGAGATTTCCAACTCTACACCCCATCAAGAGGAAACCCTTATCCATGCAGAGAAATTCTCCATTCAGCTTTTCTTGACTGCAGGGGTGAGACCAAAACCCATTTCAGGTTTCTAAAAAAGACAGTTTGCGTTGGAGATTTTTTTTTTCTACTTGGGATCTGTAGTCCACATACCCACTACTATCTGCTTTCAGAGGGAAAAAGGTAAATGACCAATATATGCACCTATCCTTCTGAAAGTTCTGTTCCGTCATCTTCCGCTTGTTCTGGGGTCGGGTCGCGGGGGCAACAGCCTCAAACGGGCAGCCCAGGCCTCTCTCACCCCGGCTGCATCCTCCAGCTCACCCGGATGGATCCCAAGCCTTTCCCCGGCCAGCACTGAGACATAGTCTCTCCAGCGGGTCCGGGGTCTGCCCCTTGGTCTGCCCCTTGGATGTGCCCGAAACACCTCCCCCGCGAGGCGCTCGGGGGGCATCCTGACCAGATGCCCGAACTACCCCATCTGGCTCCTCTCAACCTGGAGGAGGAGCGGCTCGACACTGAGCTCCTCCCGGATGGCAGAGCTCCTCACCCGGTCTCTGAGTGAGAGCCCAGCCACCCTGCGGAGGAAGCTCATTTCGGCCGCTTGTAACTGCGATCTCATTATTTCGGTCACCACCCACAGCTGGTGACCATAGGTGAGGGTTTCTCACGAGCACCGCCTTTTCTCACACACAAGTCGCACCGCACGAAAAGGCGCACCGATCATTTTGAAGAAAATCTAAGACTTTTATATGCGCCTTATAGCCGTGAAATTACGGTATATTAAAATAAAAAAAAAAAGGATAAAAATTTTAAATGAACATTTCCATTACCTGTTTTGTTGTGAAGTGGAAGGAGGAGGACCCAAATACAGGACATCAAAACAAGGTTTATTGAACACAATTCGGGTAAGTCTGTAAAGCAAAGGACACAGGATTAACTCAAGTTCAACTAATAACAGAATTCAATCATGGTCTGGCAACCATGACCTGGCTGGAAGGCATGGTATGACCCGGGTGATTGCCCTTAAATAGATGGCAGGGTCCACAGATGTGTAGTATCAGAATCAATCTCAGGTGTCCCTAATCAGGGTGAAGAGGAACATCCAGGGCTCTCTCTGGCGGCAAGCGAGGGGATACTGACATGTTTATTGCAAAAAAGAAGCTTTACCGTTAGTTCCAGCTAGTAACAGGTTAAATGTGGGACCCTGCCTGAACAGTTTTAAAACATGGTGAATGATTGGATATTTATATTCTGATTTATTGTACCTGTGGGATGCTCAAAGTGTTTTACAATATGCATCATATTTGCCCACCCATGCCTGATGACGGAAGCTGTCATGCAAGGCGCTCAACCAGGATCAGGATCTTATAAGCTTTCAATGTCTTGCTCAGGGACACTACGACATGTGCTCACAAAGCGTTGGTCAAACCTGGGACTTTTCGGCTACTATAACCACTGAGCCATTCCATCATAAATACATTCTTTTTAAATAGGATAAAAAAAACAATCATTTTAAAAGCTGCACAAACTGCAAAAAAAAAACACGTGGTGGTAGAACTGCCTTCTGTTCTTACCTCCACTCACTCATACACACACATATGGATCCACACAACAACTGAGTGAGCAGCAGGGCTGTGGAGTGTAAGCAGGTGTCCTATGGGAGAGAGTGTACCATTAGCAGATCATTTCCCTCTCCGCTCCAGCAGGCTCTCCTCTATCATACCTCCGCCGTCAGCACTGCCTCGAAGGATTACCACGAAAGAAAGGGAGAGGGAGAGAGACAGAGCGAATGGCCGGGAAAAGAGAGCAGAGTGTGAAATTGAAACTTGCATAGCCCCTGTGTGCTCTCAAAACTGTGATTATTACCCTGTGGGCTTTTTTCCCTTTCCAATCCATATCCCTTCTGGGAAAATACAAGCTGAACATACTGTACGTTGTAGAAGAAAATGTTCATATTTACTCGGTGCTTTCACTTTGTGTTACCAGAGGCTAGTATAGAAAACACAACGTGATGTGAACGTGATGGAATGATGCACAACTTAGATTTTGTCAACACCCACACAAAAGATAGTGCTCAAACATATTTCTCTACACTGTTATTCTGACAGAGTGGGTCATTCTCTGACACGTCTTCTGATCCCCGACCTTTGATCCAACTGGGAACTGTGTTGGCTGGGGGCAAAGGGATGGCGGGGCTGGCAATAAGCCCACTGTCATCACAGATAAGGACACTCTCCAAGTCTAAAGACAGAGGGGATACAGAGGGCAAAGAGATTGAAGGTCAAAACACAGTGGGTGGGAGAATAAGAGGTTTTTGAAGGCTGATAGCAGTTTTTATAGTTGGGAAGAGAGCCAGACGTATTAAGGAAGGCGAAAAAAAAGACAAAATATAAAAACTAGCTAAAGCAAATGGACGTGAAGAGACAAGCACTGTGAATACAACTGCTATTCAAGGTTGGAGATGAAAGTGCTAAAAATAACATTCAAACGTTGTACGTTTTACGAGCTGGAACCCATATGGAATCAGAAACATACAAGTGTGATGTATAGAGCTCTTTGTGCACATGCGTTCGTCCTTGAAGCCAAAGCTCATTCAGGCCAAGCAGAAAGTCATTTGATGTTTACAGAAAGCACATATGTGGTTTCACAGTTAGAAGTGTCTTTAGTTTTGTTTTTCTCATCTAACCAAGAAAAAAATATGATTTTTTCCCATTTTTTTTCTCTTCATTTTGAAATGATTTCTTCATAAATTGCTATATTTTTAAGAAGACGGATGAGCAATCAATGTTGATATGAAAAAAAAAAACTGAAAATACAAAAGAGACCAACTTTGGGAAACGTTTTGTGACAAAAGACACCGTTACTTTGGTATCATTGTTTCTCAATTGGATATTTTTTTATACAAACTTTGAAAAGTTCTGAAATAAGTATCCTGAACTCGGTAACACTGCCTCCATTGCTTCCTTTGTATACTTTTTACCAGTATAGATGTAAAGGTTTCTCTTTTCAGTGGATTCACAATTTTTTCAACATGTAAACCCAAATATCCGCCCAGTTGGCATCAAGCCTGGTGGAGTTTGTCAATATTCTGTTTAGTGACATGTATGACAGAGCAGGTATTTGTCATGAAGCGGTGTGCAGGTGGAAGCAGGAGGACCCAAAAAAAAACATGGTTTATTTGAGTATGGCAGCCCAGTAATGCTGTGAAAGAAAAACATAAGGTTTTTTAGTGGCATGACAAGTGATTATTGTTCTGAAAGTATTTCATGGTCAGTCAACCAGGGAGACCTGGCTGGAAGGGATGGCAATGACCCAACACCAGAAAGAGAGACAGGCCGCCTATTTAAAGGTAGCCACACAAAGAGCTTCAGGTGTGTACAATCAGGCAAATGAGGGAAGGCCTTGGGTTCCCTGTGGTGGTGGTCGAGGGAACCATGACAATATTGTACAATCTGTATCGGACAGTGGTACTATGAGTGGGCACCCAATGGCTTCTCAAATGAATGTAATAAGCTTTCATCCCTACTTTTTCTAGATAGCTTAATACAACACAGAGCTGACTCTATCCAGACTAGTGTGATTTGAAAGGTGGGGTGAACACTTAACAGGTCAGTGGAGCATTATAGAGTGAAAGCAATTAGTCAAATGACTAAACTCAAACAGTGTTTTAATTTTTAAAAGTGAAAAAGTCTGCTATAAGCCTGCACAGTTGCAAAGTGGTCAGCATAGTGGCCTCACTGCAAGAGAGAGCCCTTCTAGGGAACAAGCGGTTCAGAAGACAAAACGAAAAAGTCTACCTCATGTTGAAAAGAGCCATTTCAAAATGAACCGATGTTCTATAACGGGGGTGGGCAAACTTTTTGGTTCGCGGCCACATTGAGTCCAATATTTGACAAAGGGGCCGGCACAGGAGCAGATGGATGGCATGCTTTGGTAACCATTAGATTAGTAGGGGTGGGCGGATTGATCCTAATATCGATAATATCGATACCAACGCTAGTATTGATATTGATCGATACTCCAACTACAATATTGATACTTTGGTTGAAGTTTTGCCCCTCGCACTTTGCTTCAGTTTTTTTTTTTTTTTTTAAGTTAACCTAACTTATCTGACAGCAAAAAATATGCGTAAATGCTGTGTGTTGCGCCTGTATGCTAAAGCGAGGCGGCCCCGCCCCCTCTCTCCTCTCATTCGCTTTGACTTGTCACTTGACTCAGCGACTTGGGGCCAGAAAAAAAAAACAAAAAAAAAACAAAACGCAAGTCGATAAAAGTGCAGAGAGATGGAAAAAAGAGAAGTAGCGTGTGGCTGTATTTTGAGGCTACCTGCACCATGTGCAGAAAGGCTGTTAAATATAGTGGTAACACTACAAATTAAAGAATCACCCCAAAGAAAAACTTCAGAAACGGAGGAGAAAACCCTGACCCCTTCTGTTTCCCAGAGGCAGCGCTCACTAACAGAGATGCTCCAATCTTTAACATTAGTTAACATTTGTTTGCGTGCAACTGGGCACTTCTATCGATCTACCTACCAACCTGTGTATATACATATACTTGGTCATATTATATATGACCCAAACCCTTGATGCAAAAATAGTCATTTAAAAAATTTAAATATCGGTATCGATATCGGCGATATTGGTATGGTGTTTACTTGGTATCGAATCGATACCAAAACTTGCGGTATCGCACACCCCTATAGATTAGACTGAAAGAATGGTGCACTAGATTTTAAACAAGCATGCTAAATGTTACATCAAGAGCTTTAAATGTCCAATCTTGCGACGCTAGGTCTGAAATCTAGCGCGATAGCGCTTAAAATGTGAAATCTAAGCGCTTGATCTACCATTTTGCTTGTTTCAACATTTAACTTGCTTGTTTACGTGCATGTATTGGGCCCAATGACTTTCCAAATCTGTGCACACTGTTTATTTTGCCAACTTGCGCATTACGGAGATACACACAATTTAATGGGAGCAGTGTTGTTGTTTTCTCAACAAAGCAAATATATATATATATATACAGTATGTATGTCACTGAGCTACATAATTTTTTGAGTCTTTTCTATCTATAGTAAAAAACTTTTCGAGCAACTGAGAAGATGGAAGAAATAATAAGAAACCAGTACCTGGCTTTGAACCAGAGGCTCCTGTACAAGAAGCAGGTGTATCTTTCAGTGAGTGTTCAACTGCTCATGATGGTCTCTGAGATGTTATCTATCTCCCCATCTTCTCTGACTCACTAGTAGACACCAAAGATCCCAGATTGCACACATATTCATAACACAAGATAAAAAATAGTCACAAAATTGCAGGAAGCAAAAAAAGAGTGAAGCCAGTATTTTGGTCAACGCAAAAACCGAAATGGGTCAAATTGACAAGTAACGTAATCCAGATTCACTACTGTGAGTTTTACGAAATAAATATATTTTTTCTATAAGTCTGTCTCAAGAATTGATTTTTCACCTTTTTTGTTGGTCATCAGGGAACAAAGAAAAACCCACGTGAGGGGACCTTGACAATATCTTGTTTGGCCAGACTTATTTTCCTGAGATCTCCTATCAACCTATTCACATAAAAAATCTCCTAAAAATAGACTTTTTAAGATAACCTTAATAGTTGTATGGATTAAATAATATAAAAAAATGTATAGCCATCAACCCCTTCTATGTTCTTTTTAGGGACTATCAAAAGTCCACGATCATAGGTAAAGACAGAAATATAGATAAGTAGAATAAACCTCCCGCCTCACCACTGTAAAAAAAAAAAACTTCATAACAGTACCTGTCTAAATGTTCTTCTTCTGTTCTGGTTCTGAGACCCTTTATTCCCAGCCCAGAACAGGCAATCCAACCTTTTCTGATAGAGTAAAGTAACCTTTGACTTGAAAGTGCCATTTTTTTTATCCACGCTGCATCACATTGGTCTAAAAATAGAGGCAACAAAGAACAGCATGGGAAGTCAGGAAGTCATTACTTGATGGGGTTAAGAGAACTGCATTAGCTGCAAAAGCAAAGATTTAACCGAAAAAAAATACTTCCTCACAAAAATTATGAACGGAACTTATCAACCAAGGTCAATATATACACCAACATAGACTTGGCATATATGGTCTCACAAGAATATATATTTTTAACACCATCACGAGATCAGTTTATTTTTGTTGGCACAAAAATAAATAAAAAAACCTAAAGTTAATCTATAGAATTGTATTTTTAAGGGCAACACAAAGTGTGACACATGGGATGTCAAACCACCTGTCAAAACAACTACACACAGGATGTTGATCTGTCAGGAAACTGGACTTGTATATACCAACATTGATGAGCACCAAGCCAACATATTTTCCACATTGACTTGCCAGATTGCCTTACCCTGTCTACTGCGCTCTAAGTGATTCTGTCTGTGTGATTGATGTCTGGTAAGTTCCAAGTGTCAAATGAAATGTCACTCAGAGATGTGGTAATTGTGTATTTCGTGGCTTTTTAGAAATACTTTTTGAAGCGCTGCTGGCCAGAATCAACCATTTTGTGGTCTAAAACAGTTAGCCACGCAAATATGTACAATATTTTAGTGTGAAATGACTTCTTTATGCATGCACATCTGTTATGACCAAAAGGGAAATTGAGTGGCTAAGAAAAAATAAATACCGTATTTTCCGCACTATAAGGCGCACCTAAAAACCTTGAATTTTCTCTAAAGTCCACGATGCGCCTTTTAACCCGGAGCGCCTTATATATGGATTAATATTGAGCTACAACAGGTGTCGCAACTGCGGTAAGCAGACGCAGACTCCATTTCCCCTGTAGAAGAAGTAGTGCATGCAGGTATATATGAAAGGGCGTCTCATTTCCGTTTGTGTTAAGACCCGGAAATGGCTCCTATCAAGAGGCACTGTTACACCGCAGAGTTTAAACTCAAGGCAATCGGTCACGCAGTAGAACACGGGAATAGAGCCGCAGCGAGAGAGTTTAACATTAACAAATCAATGGTGAGGAAGCAAGAGGATGCGCTGCGCCAAGTAAAGGAGACTTAACAGAGTTTCCGCGGGAACAAAGCGAGCTGGCCACAGTTAGAGGACAAAGTTGAACAGCCTTTACTGTAGCGCCTTATGATGCAGTGTGCCTCATAGTGCGGAAAATACGTTAAATAAGCTGTACCCCTCACAAAATATAGTTACCACAGTGTAAAGGTACAATTTGCAATTTTCACCTTTATGCGATGCAGATAAAAACATATTTGTCTGAGAGAATATTTTGAAAAGCAATTACTAGAAAGTCCATGACATGTGGCATCTCTGTATTATCTTGAGACAAGCCTTTGTCTGTCAGAATATCAATGATGTAACGAGTTAATGTTCCATGACTCATCAAAAGACAATGCTTTTGTTCCCAACAGCTATTGATAAACCAAATTACAACAAGAGAAAAAATAAAATGTGGATAGACAGTTTAGGACATTTATGGCTATTATAACAAAGAAAGACTAGTAAACAATCCTAATTTGAAACCCTGTTTGAAACCCTTGTTTGAAACCCTTTGAAAACCCTAATTTGAAATCACGAAACTAGAACTTCTGATAGTTTTGCCAGAATAATTTAAAAAAAATATTGATCAGAAGGAAAAATATCATTTGCTTTTACAGGTTAAGCAGTGCACCATCAACATCATAAAAAGTGGGAACGGGGAGTGGCCAACCTCAACTTGGGACATTGTTGATTGGTGAAGGAAGTACTTCAAAGACCTCCATTCCACAAATATGTCTTTCTTTAAGAAACCAGGGTCTCTCTCTCACGCAAATGCTTTGAATGAAATAAATAAACTATACATAACAGTAAGTTACAATACAATGGTGCTAAGTTGAAGGTTGGTTGAGTCCTTGTTCAATTTGTTGTGAGTAGACAATGATTTACAATGAGGTCATCCATTCAAGAGTTGTATTTGTAAGAGGCTGTGTAAGTCATTGGTGAATCATTTCCACTCAAAAACAAAAAAGAGTTGCCAAAAAATGTTTTTGCGTAAATCCATCCGCTGATTCGCGAGGGTTTCTTTCAAAAAGATCTGCATATGCTGTCAAACATTACAAGGTGATAGTGTAAATTGACCAAAAAGCAAACTTTTAGATAATAGAAAAAGTCTGACAGTGTACTCTCTTTTTCTCTATTTACAAATGGATTGATGCAGAGAGCCTGTAAGTTCAGGTGCTGAATGCCATGAAGGGGTCAACGCTGCCAAAGCTGACCTGACAGACAGAGTGACTGTCCATTGAGAGAGTGCAGAAATAAAAGCTTCGACCCGGATCAGTGAAGCATCCGACACACGAGCCAGAGCTCTTCGGGTCTCGAAGGCAGCAGCTGCCTTTCTGTCACTCAGTCTGTGAACGCTATACACACAGAAACCAAAGAGCCAGAAACAAAAAATGTGTGTATTATAAAGTGACAATAGAAAGAATACTGACTTTATTTTTTTTTTTTTCGTTGCAACTCTCTAAATGATTGATTAATTTCAGTCGGGAAAAGGCGTTAAGCTTTCATTTAGAAATGATCTTGCTAACGTCTAATTAACGTTGCTTGCAGCTCTGTCGATCAAAATAAATTAACCACTCAATCATGCTGATGTTGTTCAACATCTAATGCTAACTTCTTTAAAAACGGGGTTTTTGGTTACCTATTCCAATCTATGGTTCCCCAGTTTGACAGCTTTCAAAATGAGGATCTTCTAAAATAGCCTGAACTTTTTTTTTTTTTTTTTATAGTTTTGCTATTTTTTTGTCTTTTCGTGAGCTTTAAGTTTCTGTGGTCCCAGGCGGATTTTGCTCCGAATGGGATTCGAACCCGTTTCAATCGGTCGAAAGGTGATGTCTCTACCATTGGGCTATACCGCCTGGGACCAAATAGCCTGAACTTTAATATCTTTCCCTCCATGCGTTCCTTTCAGTACCTTTTGGCTCTACTTTTTAAGCCTACCAGCTAAGTATAGAGTTTTGTATCATTATTCGTTGCACCAAATATGTACTTCTTCTGTTTAATGGTTGCAGAGGGTTTAGGGCATCAGGTTGCTTTAAACCGTGTTTGAACCATGTCTACAGATTGAAGGTCACATTTGGTCTGAAAGTGGCTTCATGAGTCATTTTTCTTATTCAAGGACTAAATCCTATAATAAAAGCTCAAATGCTGAGAAAGTCAACCACAAGGTCTCAGAGCTCATTGTCCACTGAAAGCAATTCAGAAAGAAAAGAAAAAAAGACTGAGGAGTCACTTGTAGACAATCAAGGACCATATGAGTTATGCAAAACAACCAATGGTGTGAAATATAACTTGCAAAAATGTAGGAACAATGTCCTGGTTTGGTTGGTTTGGATGGTTTGAACATGTGCAGAGGAGAGAGAGAGTACATCGGAAGAAGGACGCTGGATTTGGAACCACCAGGAAAGAGAACTAGAGGAAGGCCAACGAGGAGGTTCATGGATACAGTGAAGGAAGATATGAAGATAGTTGGTGCAACCAAAGAGGATACAGTAGATAGGGTTAGATGGAAGAAACTGACTTGCTGTGGTGACCCCTGAAGGGAAATGCCGAAAAAAGAAGAAGAATGTCCCAAAGTTGTCACGATGTGGGTGCAGAAGGAAGAGGAGGACCCAAGTGCAGGGCAACAAGCATTGTTAATTTTTTAAAGAGTTCAGTAAAGCTGTAAAATAAAAAAAAAACACATGGTTTAAAAGGAATGTCTAGTGGTGACTGTTCATAAGCAGCTCTTGGTCGGCCAGAAGGGATGATGACCCCACACTGAAGGTAAGGTAGACTTAAATAGGCAGCTGAATAGGCAGCTGGTCAATCACCAACAAGTGTCCCAAATCTGGGATGCTTTCTCTAGTGGTGGGCGAGAGAATTATGACAAAAGTCGGGCTTATTTGAATTTTGTTCTTGATTGCAATTAGGTGCCATGAGTTTTTATGTCTCTTTTTTTATAGAGCATCCAGAAAGTACTCACAGTCCCTCACTTTTGACGGTGGATCAGAGACGGTGGATCAGCGCTAGTGCGCTCGCCGGTCGCGGGTTAGATTCCCACTGAGACCACCGTCTAGGGTCCTTGGAGAAGACACCTAACCCCCGCTTCTCCCACCATCGGCGCCGTCGAAGGGCAGCCTAATGCGGTGTAAGGAGTGCAGCACACAAATTTCCCCGGTGAGGGATGAATTGAGTAATTTCTTTTTTTTTTTCATTTTTTTTTTCATTTTTTTTTTTTTTTTTATAAAAACTTAAAAAAAAAAAAAAAAACACAGGTGTTTATAGCATTTACTATGAAGTTCAAAATTGAAATGAGGTTTTCCCTTTTTCCACTAATGATTTTCTAGATGTTTTAAGCTGCTTAATTGAAGTCAACTTGTGGCAAATCCAGTGGATTGGACAGGTTTGACTGTGATTGTCAAAATACAAACCAAGCATCAAAGAAAAGGAACTATTCGTAGACTTCTGAGCCAGGATTGTCTTGAGGCACATGGCTGGATAAGGGTACAGAAACATTTCTGCTGCCTTAAAGGTTCTAAAGAGCAGATTGGCCAACATTATCTGTTAAGCAGAAGAAGTTTGGAACCACCAGGACTAATTCTAGATCTGGCTGGACATCTAAGTAGAGCGATTGCTGCAAAGGGCCTTGGTCAGAGAGGTGAACAAAAACCCAATGGTCACTCTGTCAGAACTCCAGCTTCATCTGTGGAAAGAGGAGAGCCATCCAACAGGACAACCATTTCTGCAGCAAAACATCAATTTGGCCTGTATGGTTGAAAGAGTAAACGAAAGCCTCTTCTTGCAAAATAGTAAATGGAAGCTAATCAAGAGTTTGCCAAAAGGCACCTCAGATAATGAGAAACAAAATTCTGTCATCCGGAGAGACAAAACAAGAACTTTTGAGAGGGAATGGCAGGGGTCATACTTCAAAAAAATTGAGGCCCCACTCATCTCCAAGTCATCAACATGTCTATAGTGATGCATAGTGGTGACAGAGTCAATGCAGTGGAGATGTTTTTTGGCAACAGACACTGAAAGAACACTGAAAGAACATCTAGTGTGTAGACACTGAAGAACATCTACTCATCCCCGTACTGGACATCTCCGGGCTGAGGAGTCTCCCATGTTTCCATCAGGATGAAGAACATCTATTGACTTCTTTAGATATTTAGCTGTAGAGTAGAATAAGCTAATATTTAAACAATAATCTTTGACACATTGGTTGCTCGTCCCGGGGGAGGGATCTCTCTTTCATGTGGATCACCATGGGGTTTCTTAATTTTTCCCCACTGATGGTTTTTTTAGGAGTTGTTCCTCACCGAGAAGGAGAGTCTAAAGGCATAAATATGCTAGTCTTGTTTAGTTAGCATTTGTTAGTTATTTTTTTACAAATTTTTATACAACTAAAATTGAATTGAATTGAAAAACCTCTTCCGGATCGAGAGATACCTGAATGTAACAATGTGCAGAGACATCCTGGATAAAAACTCTGTGAATGTCCATGAGTGGCCGAGGCATAGCCCAGACCGTGTTACAATTGAAGACAATGCTTCTAATCCAACACTTCTCATTCAATTCAATTCAACTCAATTTTATTTGTATAGCCCAAAATCACAGAATTTCCATCTCAATGGGCTTCACAAGAAAAAGAGGAATGTATTAACACAGATACACAGCAAGAAAAATAACTAACAAATGCTAACTAAACAAGACTGGCACATTTATGCACTTAGACTCTCCTTCTCGGTGATGAACAACTCCTAAAAAACCCATCAGTGGGGAAAAAGTAAGAAACCTCGTGGGGATCCACATGAAAGAGAGATCCCTCCACCAGGACGAGCTGTCCATGTGTCAAAGATTATTGTTTAAATATTAACCTATTCTACTCTACAGCTAAATATCTAAAGAAGTCAATAGATGTTTTTCATCCTGGTGGAAACATGGGGGACTCCTCAGCCATCCAACGCTTCTCATCCACTCTGATGGAACTTAAGTGAAACTCATGGATGGACATGAGAATGCAGAAGAAACTGTTTTGTGGCATCAAATTCAAAATGACTTGAAGCTGTAAATGCTGCCAAAGTTACAGCAACTAAGAATTAAGAAGAGGATGTGAAAACATCTGAGCATATTTTTTTTTTCTTAACAATTGGCAGCAATGAAAAAAACTCAAACTTTTTCAACATGGCCTCACAGCAAACAGGTTCTTCGAGTCCTGGACAGGATGAGGCTTGGAATGCTTGGAATGAAAAAATTGATTTAATTACATTTGAAAGTGAAAAAAAGTTAGGTACTCTGACTACTTTCCTTATGCAGTACAAGTGCAGTAGCTTATTGCCTCCTCCCAAAAGCACATCATATCCTGCTGCTCTGCACACGTGGTCGTTGATGACCAGTGTGGTCAGCAGGAAACAAATCCAAACATTTTTTTTTTTTTTTTTTGCAGGAACCAGAGTCCACATCCGTCGGTTTTTATTTAAGACATTGAGTCATTGAGTGAAACCACAGCAAGACAATGATTAACAGTTGCAACATGATGACTAAAGTTGAGAGAAGTAAAAGTTTTGATTTTTTTTTTTTCTTAAAGTGTTCCCTTTTTTAAAAACATGTTCCCTAATCAATCTCTCCATTGGAAAAGTTTCTTATTGTGTAATCTAATGAGTTTGAATCAAAGAGAAAGTTATTAAATCAAATTTAAATGCACAGTGTAAATTATTACTGACAACAATTAAATGTTTATTCTGAAACATTTCTTTTCGTAGCAACAATAAATTATGAAACGGCCTTCAGTGTGAAAATGATAGAATTTGATGGTCTTCTATTAATTTGTTATGACTACTTTTATCCAAATTTAAAGACTAACCTTGCAGAAGAAATGCTATTAATCTTTCATGATGTTGAGATCACAAGGTGGTTTTAACAGAACTCAAAGAAGATGTCTGGAGGGAGAATCAAACAGAGTAGAAACACAGAAATAATGGATGTACAGATTTTATTTTAATGAAATATATTCTTAAATGATTTCAACTAAATGTTTAAACCTCTACCAAATATAAAGACAGTGAAATACAGATGCAAGCGGGTGAATGGTTGACAAAAAAATGTTAAAAAACATAAAACATTTGGAGGTATCAATTATATCTCTATTTACCGATTAACTTAACTGGATTGCGGCCACAACACAAGTACATTTTGAAGAAGAAAAAAAAAAAACAGTCTAAGACTGTGATTCTGTCAAAGCATGGCACAAAAAACAAGCTAGTTCTTGGCTCGATTTGACCAATAATGCTTTTTTTTCTGTTTACTGGCTTAGTAGAACAATAATTATTAGATTTATGGAATTAGATCAGGCGGATCGGTGCGGCATCAGCAATAAATAAGACGCTGCATCGGTCCGTCGTGGTAAAGAGAGAGCTGAGCCGAAAAGCAAGGCTCTCGATTTACAAGTCGATCTACGATCCTACCCTCACCTATGGTCACCAGCTGTGAGTGGTGACCGAAAGAATGAGCTCGTGGGTACAAGCAACCGTAATGAGCTTCCCCCGCAGGGTGGCTGGGCTCTCACTCAGAGATCGGGTGAGGAGCTCTGCCATCCGAAAGGAGCTCGGTGTCGAGCCGCTCCTCCTCCAGGGCGAGAGGAGCCAAATGGGGTGGTACAGGCATCTGGTCAAGACGCCCCCGAGCGCCTCGCGGGTGGGGTGTTTCGGGCACGTTCCACCAGGAGGAGACCAAGGGGGAGACCCCGGACCCGCTGGAGAGACTATTTCTCAAAGCTGGCCGAGGAACGACTTGGGATCCTTCCGGGTGAGCTGGAGAATGCAGCCGGGGTGAGAGAGGTGTGGGCTGCCCGTTTGAGGCTTTTGCCCCCGCGACTCAACCCCGGAACAAGCGGAAGATGACGGAACGGAACGAAATTAGATTAGGTATGTAAGAGATACCAGCAATTTATATAACCAGATTTTTTTTCTTTTTTGTTTAAGATGCGTCCAAAATTAATCTGTCTATTAATGGATGCATGGGCATATAGTTTCAGGTAAATTTAACTTTACCTCTTTTAACCAAACTGAACTCATCAAGCATTCAGATCATTTAAGTTTTAAAATCAGTCCAAAAATGATCATCACCAACACACAAGTTGAGTTTAATCCACTCTTTATTTTTTTGTCTGAGTTCTTAGGGAGTAAAGATAATTGCAGAAAAGTGTGTGGAATCAAGACAAAAAACTACCTTATTGTTTTTGAAAAAGGAAAGAATTTGAAGAAAAACTTTGAGGAACATGAAAGACATGACAGAATCAGAGAACAGTACTAATGTCAGCACATTTTCTTATCCCTTCATCTTTACCTCATCCAGTCTGTGCCCCCAAGCTTTTCTGGTTAGCCTGAACCAACGTACCAACCTAGATGGAAAAAAAAAGAGGCTCTGCTGTGAGATAAAAGCTTTCCACAGAGCACTTTAATGTTTGCCTTTCTTTTTCTCTCCTTTCCAAATCCTGTCCTCACCATCTCACCCTTCAATTTGTACGTCTTTAACAAATGTGTTCTCCTGTCATACATTCTGTGTCTGCTACATACTCGGTGCCTGATCTATATCTTACAACTCAAGTCATTTGATATATTTGTCCTTTTATTTCTCTTTCTTTTTCTGCTTTGTTGTCTTATTCTATACGTTTCCCTCATCTTTCCTGTTATTCTCCTTCACTGTATTTATACAATTTCAGAAGCAGATAAGAAAACTCTGGGTACATACGGACTTTCATCTTCTTCTCCCTCACGCATCAATTCATCATGCATTGTCTTTGAGCGGAGACGTATCACGACAGCTCCAACTGAAGCATTATTTATTTATTTTCAAAATAAATTTGCTTTCACTGTACAGCCAGGGTCAGATGCCGGCAATAAAATGACAATAAAATGTTATTTCTTTTATTTTATTTTCTCCTTCTAAAACGCACATGGGTTTTATTTCTTGACAACATTTTATTTGACTTTATGTATGAATTTTTATTTGGAAAATCTGTTTGCTGAAAGCTTTATTGAAATTTTTTTTTTTGGGCAATTGTGTTTAAAAAATGGAAATTTATGGAGACCAGACATAAAAGTAAAATTTGTCTTTTGTTTATTTGCCTGTTTTTTTTATTTTCCAATTGTAGCCCATTTGGGATGTTTAGTTTTGTTTTCTGGTTTTGGGGATAAAGTTTAAGAGGCAAGACTGAGATGGTTTGGACATGTGCAGAGGAGAGAGAGAGAGTACATAGGAAGAAGGATGCTGGATTTGGAACCACCAGGAAAGAGGACTAGAGGAAGGCCAAAGAGGAGGTTCATGGACGCAGTGAAGGAGGACATGAAGATAGTTGGTGTGACCAAAGAGGATACAGCAGATAGGATTAGATGGAAGAAACTGACTTGCTGTGGTGACCCCTGAAGGGAAATGCCGAAAGAAAAAGAAGAAGTCTTGTTTTCTGAGCTGCTTATCCCTAAAAGGGTCGTGGAGGCTGCCGGAGGTAATCCCGGCTGATTGAAGGCGAGGGTACACCCCCAAACAGGTTGCCAGTCCGTGACAGGGCCACCGTCATTCCTAGGGACAATTCCATAGTATTCAAACAACCTCACATGCATGTTTTTGGAGGGTGGGAGGAAACCAGAGTACTCTTAGAAAACCCATGCATACACGGTAAGAACTTGCAAACTCCACTCAGAAAAGCTAGCGTTCCTGTTCTCGTGTCATTGACGTATCAGACCCCAACCCTCTTGCTGTGAGGCTACTGTGCTAACCATTGCGCCACCGTGCCACCCATTTGGAATGTTGTGTGTTCAAAGATGGAATCTTGTCAAACATTGGCATCTGATGACATGCCATGCAATCTGTAAGCTGAAAGAAATAGCATAAAAACCTGACATTTTTTTCAAATCTTCCGTCTCATCTCAAATTTGTCTTGAAAAAAGTTTGTTTTCAAATAGTAGAAAAAGTTTCAAAAAAGTCTTCTGGACAGTTCAATTCTTTATCGAGACATTTCGACTTTCATCCAGAAATCATTTTCAATCTGAATGAAATAGACTGGAAACTGGATCTATTTATGCTAACCTGAGTAAAAGGTAAAAAAAAAAATAGTAAGGCAGGGCTCGATCAATGAGCCTGTCTTACCTATGATGGCCGTGAATGGCTCCTATTGTAGCCACAGATCAATAAACGAACCCCATTATAAAAATGCTAAAAGCCTAAGGCGTTAGATACACTTTGCCTGGGATTTACAGCAGGCTTTTGAAGCCATGGACTAAAGATGACACCTCGTGACCCAGATTCACGCCTCTCGTTAGCAGGAATTTCTATTCACTAGGCTTTTAGCATTTTTATAATAGGGTTTGTTTACTGGTTTGTGGCTACAATAGAAGCCATTCACGGCCATCTTAGGTAACGCAGGCTCATTGGTCGAGCCCTGCCTTACTATTTTTTTTACCTTTTACTCAGGTTAGTATAAATAGATCCAGTTTCCAGTCCATTTCATTCAGATTGAAAATGATTTCCGGATGGAAGTCGAAACGTCTCGATCAAGAATTGAACTGTCCAGAATACTTTTTTTTTACTATGGATCACACCTGGATGAATGAGGGACTACACTGATTTGTTTTCAAATTTTCAAATCTTCTTTCACATCACATTACCAGACAAACACAAGCTAACTAAGCAAATACCATACAAAGGGGTAGATTATGGTCAGTAACCTACAACTACATTTAAAGTCTTTGTCAATTTGAAAGAAATCACAGTACAAGGGGGAAAAGTTTGTGATGCTCAAAAACAATGGCCTCTCCAAATTCAGCTGTTTAAAAGGAACACACAATGCTTTGTGTGAAGACAAAACCCCAGCACCCTGCAATCAAAACCTGATCTATACCGTCACAGGGATATCATGGCTGGATTTCTATTGACGACAATGATCTGAAATACCACGTCTATCAAGACATTTTGCAGAAAAACTGAAGAAAAACCACCAAATGAAACTAACCAGAGGATTGGAATGCAAGAACAAGCCGATCAAAACAAGGAAGTAAATCACTAAGAGAACAGATTGAACACAAGAAAATACATCCCAGTCAGAGTCCTGACCTAAACCTGATTGAGATGTTGCAGCAAGAGGTCAAGAGAATAATTCACACTGGCCATCCCAAGAATTACTGAACTGAAGAAGTTTTTCCACAGAGAAATAGTTCAAAACAATTTATCGGTCCTTTTTCAAGGTCTGATTTGTACAAACCGGATTCCGAAAAAGTTGGGACACTTTAGAAATTGTGAATAAAAACTGAATGCAATGATGTGGAGGTGCCAACTTCTAATATTTTATTCAGAATACAACATAAATCACAGGTCAATAGTTTAAACTGAGAAATTGTATGATATTAAGGAAAAATATACTCATTCAAAATTTCATGGTGTCAACAAATCCCAAAAAAGTTGGGACAAGGCCATTTTCACCACTGTGTGACACCCCCCCTTCTTCTTAGAACACTCAACAGACGTCTGGGCATTGAGGAGACCAGCTTCTCAAGTGTAGACATAGGAATGTTCTCCCATTCTTGTCTAATACAGGCCTCTAAGTGTTCAATCGTCTTGGGTCTTCTTTGTCTGACCTTCCTCTTAATGATGCGCCAAATGTTTTCTATAGGTGAAAGATCTGGACTGTTGGCTGGCCAGGTCAGTACCCGAATCCTTCTCCCACGCAGCCATGATGTTGTGATTGATGCAGAATGTGGTCTGGCATTATCTTGTTGAAAAATGCAGGGTCTTCCATGAAAGAGACGACGTTTGGATGGGAGCATATGTTGCTCTAGAACCTGAATATATTTTTCTGCATTGATGGTGCCTTTCCAGATGTGCAAGCTGCCCATGCCACACGCATTCATGCAACCCCATACCATCAGAGATGCAGGCTTCTGAACAGAGCGTTGATAGCAACTTGGGTTGTCACTGTCCTCTTTGGTCCTGATGACATGGCGCCCCAGATTTCCAAAAAGAACCTCAAAACGTGATTCGTCTGACCACAGAACAGTCTTCCATTTTGCCACACTCCATTTTAAATGACTCCTGGCCCAGTGAAAACGTCTTCGCTTGTGGATCTTGGTTAGAAATGGCTTCTTCTTTGCAGAATAGAGTTTCAGCTGGCAACGGCGGATGGCACGGTGGATTGTGTTCACTGACAATGGTTTCTGGAAGTACTCCTGAGCCCATGCTGTGATTTCCTTCACAGTAGCACTCCTGTTTTTGATGCAGTGTCGTTTAAGGGCCCGGAGATCACGGGCATTCAGTATGGTTCTCCGGCCTTGACCTTTACGCACAGAGATTTTTCCAGATTCTCTGAATCTTCTGATGATATTATTCACAGTTGATGATGACAACTGCAAACTCTTTGCAATTTTTCGCTGGGTAACACCTCTCTGATACTGTTCCACTATCTTTTTACGCAACATTGTGGGAGTTGGTGATCCTCTACCCATCTTGGCTTCTGAGAGACACTGCCAATCTGAGAAGCACTTTTTATACCCATCATATTGCCAATTGACCTGATTAGTGCTGATTGGTCTTCCAGGTGTTTGTTGTATGCTCAAATGACTTTTTCCAGCCTCTAATAGGTTCTTGTCCCAACTTTTTTGGGATTTGTTGACACCATGAAATTTTGAATGAGTATATTTTTCCTTAATATCATACAATTTCTCAGTTTAAACTATTGACCTGTGATTTATGTTGTATTCTGAATAAAATATTAGAAGTTGGCACCTCCACATCATTGCATTCAGTTTTTATTCACAATTTCTAAAGTGTCCCAACTTTTTTGGAATCCGGTTGTATGTTCAGAAAATGTTTGTTTTAGGTTTTTGCTACCATCGACAACCGGACAACCATTAATCAAATACAAAGGTAACTTATTCCTTGTTCCCTTTAAATTTTTACATTTTGCTTTCAGTAAAAAATAAATAAAATTGGTCAATTTATTTGTGTTGTGTTACTTCAGTTTGTTTTTCCAGTGAGACTTTGATGCAAATTCAAATAAGTTTTGTGACCAATTTATGCAAAAAACAACCTGATCAAAAAGGATTCACACGCTTTTTCTTGAAACTCTATAAGTTTCCAGAATATAAACGAATATAAAAAGATAATTTGACCAACCAGAAAGGATAACAAACCTTTCATCTTTTCAAAAAGAAACACCGAGTTAAATTTTAACTTTCTGTTTAAACTACTGCTTTTTTTTTTTTTTTTTTAAGTTGAATTTTTTTAGTTACAACTGCTTTTTGACACAAAAGATCACAAGAAAATAAACAGCCAAACATGTGTACCATTGCAATTTGCTCAATGTCTCAAACCATTAGAAACAATGGTCAACTTGAAACAGAAAAATCTTTGACAAAAACAAGCAAAGTTTTCATCTGATTAAGCTAAAGTTCACAAACCAAGGTTGAAAGGTTCCAGACAGATGCTCTTTCTGTGTGTCAAGTGACTAAAACATTCTAAATTTGGAGTGTTAGGTTTGAGACAATAGACACATTTTGGAGGTTTTGGAGATAAAGTCAGAGAGGCCAGACATGCAGGGGAGCGAGAGAGTACATCGAAAGAAAGATGCTGGGTTTGGAACCACCAAGGAGGAGTCCTAGAGGAAGACCAAAGAGGAGGTTCATGGATACAGTGAAGGAAGACATGAAGACAGTTGGTGTGATCAAAAAAATGTAGGAGATAGGGTTAGATGAAACAAACTGACTTTCTGTGGCGACCGCTGAGAGCCTCCTCTCCTTATGAGTTTATGAGAAAGTGTAGGAGTTTACTTGTCTTTTTTTTTTCTGTGTATCAGTGAGCGGACACATTGCTTTTAATAATAAAAATAATACATTTTTTTTATAACGTGCCTTGCATTTTAACACAAAAATCCCAAAGTGCTAATCCCAAAGTTTTCCATACTGATACTTTACAAAACGTGAATCTCTGTTAAAAATCTGTTTCTGACAACCAAGGGAATTTTCAGGTCATCCAGGCTCAACGGGCACCTTACAAGAAAACACTTGAGATGTCAAGGTGCCTGGCTGTCTTTTCTCAGAAGGTGGACATTTTGGGATAAAATGGGCTTTCTATTTCTACCTGGATGTCTTACATTGAAACAAAAATAGTTTTAGGGTGTTGTTGTTCTTTGGCAACTGCATTTGATATGGTATGGAACTTGTTTTAGATATTTAAATACAATCTCATAAATGAGCAAAATGATTGTCAATAAGAAATTAAGAGCTGTGCAATTTGTGGAAACTTACCGTAATTTCCGCACTATAAGGCGCCCTGCATTATAAGGCGCACCTTCAATAAAATACATTTTTAAAACTTTTTTCATATATAAGACGCACTGCATTATAAGGCGCTACAGTAAAGGCTGTTCAACTTTGTCCTCTAACTGTGGCCATCTCGCTTTGTTCCCGCGGAAACTCTGTTAAGTCTTCTTTACTTGGCGCAGCGCATTCTCTTGCTTCCTCCGCTTCCTCACCATAGATTTGTTAATGTTAAACTCTCTCGCTGCGGCTCTATCCCCGTGTTCTACTGCGTGACCGATCACCTTGAATTTAAACACACAGAAAGCACAAATTTCCCCTGTGTGGGATCAATAAAGTATATTCTGATTCTAAACAGTGTAACAGTTTCTCTTGGTAGGAGCCATTTCCGGGTCTTTACACAAACACACAAATGGAAATGAGACGCCCTTTCAAATATCCCAGCATGCACCGTGCACTACTTCTTCTATGGGGGAAATGGAGTCGGCGGCTGCTTACCGCAGTTGCGACACCTGTTGTAGCTCAATATTAATCCATATATAAGGCGCTCCGGGTTAAAAGGCGCATCGTGGACTTTAGAGAAATTTTAAGGTTTTAGGTGCGCCTTATAGTGTGGAAAATACCGTAGTCTTAAATTAAAATAACATTGTAGTTTTTTAGCACATCATTAGCGTATCACATCGACCTCCCACATTTGACATTAGCTACAAATTTCAGAGAATAAGATTTTATCAATTTACACAACATGACCCCTGGTGAACCTGTTCTATCATTTACAGATTTCCTTTTCTTCAATCTTCATATTTTTTTTCATAATTCAATTATAATTTCAAGCTTTAAAACAAACAAAAAAGATGAAACTTGAACAAGTGTTACGGTGAAAATAAATTTCTGTTGGCAGCAATGAAACTGCCTACACATCGTCGGCCAAACCCACAAGGACATTTTCTTGAATTTGGGCCAATTGCTGTTATTTCTTTTTGGCGTTTTAGTTTAGTTTTGAAAATAAGGATAAAAAAATGGAAGATTTTTTTTTTTTTTTTTTTTATACAACAAATCTTCTCACAGACGTGATGAACTCTGGAATACGCGTTATTATTTTGCATGCACGGAGCATTCTCTAGATATAATCTCAGTTTATTTGATAAAATATGCAAATCTTTTGCTTTATTCTAATCAGTCAAAGAAATAAGAAACTTATTAGCCACGCATGGTGAAAGTAACAATTTAGCATAACAGAAAAAAAAGACTTGCTATCGAATATAGAATCTAGTCTGCCAAACACTGAATCTTCAATCTAAATCGATTTTGTGGATAAAATTTTTAAACTCAATACATTCTGCTAGCTGAAAAGAGGAATGATTATCAAGTAAGAAGGAAGTTGTCAGGGTTTTAAGATGGGTATGTGGGACCAGGAGGAGGACCCAATTGCAGGACATCAAACAAGGTTTATTAACACAATTCAGGTAAGTCTATAAAGCAAGAAGCACAGGATTAACTCAAGGTTTCAAAAGTCCAAATGACATGGTCAGGCAACCAGGGTGACCTGGCTGGAAGGGATGGTATGGCCCTACAGGGAGGTCCAGGGTGATTGCCCTTAAATGGATGGCAGGGTGCACAGATGTGTGGAATTGGGAATCATCCTCAGGTAACCCTAATCAGGTTGATTAGGAACATCTGAGTTCCCTCTGGCAGCAGGCAAAGGGAATCACAACAGTAGTGTTAAGTTCAAAGTCAAACATTTTTGGCGATGAGACAAAAAGATAATTTGGTTCCAATTTCTGTCTTCAGGACACAATTAAAAAAGATAGTTTTTTTTTTTTTGTTTGGTTTTTATTTTTTGAGAAAAATTGGAACACACCTTGTGTTGTGTGGAATGTAAACAAATGCCCTGAAATGCACCGGTTTATGATACAAATAAAAGTTGACAACTTTTTTATGAGAGTAAACATATCGAATAGGTAAAATGTTTGAATGAAGAGATAAGATATTTTGTCAAAATACAAGATATTTTGTGACTAATTATTTGGGAATTTATCGGGAAAACTAACGTAAAAGTATAACAAAAACATCTAGAAAAAGATATATATATATATATATATACACTTTTTTTTTTAATTATCTACACAATTAAAAATTAGAAAAAAGAAATGGTTTTGCATTAGAAAACAAATGCTCTTATGTGCTCCTTTGTCTAAATCTTTGTTCCACCCTATTCCCTGGTCGTTAGATGGATAAAGAGCACCACCCTAGCTATTCCATGCTGCTAACAGGTTTTGCCAAGCCTATCACGGCTAAGGAGAGTTTTTAAATAACTGTAATTATTTCTCCAGCTTCCCTCCAGAACGTACCAATGGCCTTCCTCTACCATATCCATTGCTGATATTCGTCGAATCATCTCTTGGCTCTTTGGTCTCTGCGCTCTCTCCCCTTGATGGCGTCCTGCAACTCTTCTCTTGCAGGCTTTCCTACCTTTTGCTCAGTTCTGCCTCATCTAAAGTCCGTGTTAGGTAGCTCCCGTTTGCCCCTAGACTTTGCTAGTGCTTCCCGGTATGAGATTCCTTGTTCATTGGAGCTCTCTGTAACTTTTAGGAGAGCTACTGGACACATGCACTTCCCCACAAATTTCTATAGTCAGATAGATCACTGTGGTACTTAGTGATTATCATAGCTGACAATGTCCAAGCTGGTTATCTCCATAAGAGAGCCAGTGCAATGATCAAAGAAATGTTCCTAATTACAGAAAAGATTATTTCTACATGCCTGCAGGAATCAAAAGGGTGCCACATCTCAAATGGAGTGGTTTTCATTCCAATTTTTCTCAACCGTATCTTAGGATCATAGCACACACACATCTGGTTAACAGTGTGATGTCTATCTGATCTCTGTAACCTGTTTGAAGTTTGTCTCTCACCATAAATATGGAAATATAATTATTAAAATTGTATTATCCGAAGCCACACGCTATTCATTTCACCGATCTGTCTCACATGGAATAACAGTTAAAAAACAAAAATGCAGCAATTTTCTAAAGAAATGGGAAAAATAAGTTTTCTCTAAGATTTACAGATATGTTGATTAATAAAAAATATTAGGAAAGTTATTCAATTTACAACTTGTATTACAGTCTTCTTTTCCTATTCGAATTCAGATGGCAAGGGCATCAGGTTTAGGAGACTTGTTGGACTTCCCTCAACCCAGCCACATCCTCCAGCTCATCAGGGAGGATCCTAGAGTATTCCCACCCCAGTTGAGCAACATTGTACCTCCAGCGAGTCCCGAATCTACCTCTTCATCTCTTGCTGGTGGTATGGGTCCCGCTGTACCTCAACAGAGGATGTCAAGACCAGATGCCCGAACAATACCACCTAGGTCCCTTCAATCTAGAGGAGTAACAGCTCATACAGAGCTTTGATTTTTGACTAAACTCTCTTTTTACCATCCTAAGCATCCTAAGCATGTTAAGCTATGAATACAGAAATCTTCACGATCCTGTTTCATCCTTCCCTCACTCATGAAAAAGACTCCCACAAACGTAATCTCCTTTTAGTGGGTGCTCCACCCAATTTCAGTCAAGCATATGGTTTGAGTTTAGTAGTGCTGTTTTTTATTCTGGTTGAATATTGGTCCAGTGAGAGTTGAAGATCATGGCTCAATTAAATCAACAAGACATTTTCAAAAAGTAGAGACCTAATACCGAGGCAGCCCAACAAGGTCCCTGCATCACCACGCTATGCCTGGAAATTCTGTCCGTGAATGAAATAACGATTCAGTGACATAGAATAGCTTTGTTGCAGTTAAAATTCACTAAAATATGATACGTAGATTGAGAAAGTAGAGTGATGCCTAATGTATCTACATTGTTCCAGATTGGATCGACTCCATCACAGCAGATTTCATTAAACAGTTCACTCCACATAAACTAATAACTTTATTCTGTTTTAAAATTGTTCCTAATCCACAAACACAACATGGAACAGAACAAAAGAACAAAAACAGCTTGATCAAATGCTCTGATTCAATTGCACAAAATGCATTGAAATTACAACACCATAACAATTCCTATTAAACACACACACCTACAAATACTCACACGATATACAAATAGGTTTGATTGTTCAGACGAGTATTGTATTATCATAATTTCACCACCATTAGGCGCACCGTACAAAAAGGCGCAGTCTCAGTCACACACCGCCTTACAACAACACACCCAAGCATGCAAATGTGCGTATTAAAAAATAGATCGGGAGCAAAACTGAGCTTGGTTGTGCTTTATTTAAGTAGTAACGATACTAAACAAGCACATTACCGGTAATAGTCTTTATTCAAATCCGTCAAAGTCCTCATCCTCTGTTTCGGAATCGAACAGCTGAGCAAAATCCAACAGAGCAGGTCCACTTCGCTCCTCGCTGTCAAAGTCACTGTCTGTACTGTGTGGCTCCTCAGAAAGGATACCAGCTTTTGCGAAAGCTCAGATAACAGTACCAGCAGACACGTTAGTCCAAGCATCTACAATCCATCGACTCGATAAAGCTGAAATTTCTCGTGGCGGCTCGATTCCCATGTTCCTCCGTGTAGCTGATTGCCTTCAGCTTAAACTGAGCGTCATAAGCGTAAAAACAGCAGTGTTGTTTTAACCTTTTTTCTACACAATTCACACCCACGCTTCACTCTTTAACGCTCTCATGCCTTTTCTTTTAGGTCCGCCTCGCCTCACCAGCACCGCGTTTTCTTTTATGTCCGCCTTTTCTCACAAACAAGGCGCACCGCAGGAAAGGGCGCACCGCTCATTTTGAAGAAAATCTAAGACATCTATATGCGCCTTATAGCCGTGAAATTACGGTAGAAAAGTTTAAAATTGTTTTTATTGAATTTAGGTTTAAAAAACAGAATGTATGTAATAAGTGTAGTTTTATGTGGAAATTTTTTAGTTTTCCATTGTACTGAAACATATTCATTTGCAAGTCTGTGCATGCGACAAGCCAGCTAACACTTATCAAAAATAAAAGAATGAACTTTTTTTTTTTTTGTAAAAAGTGATAGAATCACAGTTCAAGTTAGAACTACTTTCATTATTTTCTTTATCTGTTGGTTTAATTTTCCCTGTGTTTATAGGCTGCAGAAACTAATCAGATTTCAGATTTCAAGGCTCACGTCAAGAGCAGAACTTTAATTAGAAAAGATTTAGTCATTCTTATCTTTGATCACCAAATGTTCTCAGCGGAGTTTGTTCAATCCAAAAATGGGAATATTGTTCTATTCTGCATCTTTCGTTTCTTTTTAATAATGCCAGTGTGGTGTTTTTCACTGCGGCCTGGCTTCGTGGACCCATTCTGGACACCAGCTTTTGGGTTGCAAGGTTGGACACAGTGCGACTGGACTCGGACGCCAGAGGATAGGGCCGAGGGGGCATCGAGGTGTTTGCACTGAAGCGCTCAAATTTCCCTTTGGGGATGAATAAATTATGTTCAATTCAATTTATATCAATTCAATCGAAAAAAGCCTCAATGGATGCTGTTTTAATTTATTTCCTAAAGAAAAAATAATGGTATTTGCTATCTTATGGATAATAAGTGAAGTTTCTTGAATTGTGGTGTCAAGGTGTTTGAAATGCACTGTTTAAAAAATATCTACGGTGGTGCCAATGAGCCTGTGCATTGTGGTCTAAAAAAGGTTTTTACTATAGTTTTTCTATCTTTTTATCAACTCATAGTTAAGTGGCTAGATTTTCTAAATGCTTTACTTGTCCATTTATTTCCTCAGTGACAGAATCAACACTTTTGAATAAACAGCCTCAATTTATTCAAAATGCTGCTGCTCGAGTCTTAACAAGAACTAGAAAATATGATCACATTAGTCCTGTGCTCAAGTCTCTGCACTGGCTTCCTGTGGCTCAGAGAATAGACTTTAAAGCTGCTCTGCTTGTGTTTAAGTCTATCCATGGTCTAGCACCAAAGTACATCTGTGATATGTTAGTACCTTATGAACCATCTAGAACTCTGAGGACCTCCGGGACTGGCCTCCTGCTGGTGCCTAGAGTCAGGACTAAACATGGAGAAGCTTCATTTCAATTTTGGAACAAACTTCCTGAGGCTGTGAGACAGGCCTCTTCTGTGCAGATGTTAACATCTAGGCTGAAACAGTTCTGTTTAACAGTGCATTTGATTAACTACTCTTTTTATCTGTTTTATTAATTTATTTATTCTATTTTTTAAACTTTTTGATTCTGTTTTGTGATTTAAATGCATTTTTTCCTTCTTGTGGAGCACTTTGAATTACTTTGTATGAATTGTGCTATACAAATAAACTTACCTTGTCTTTTGTCTCTAAGATTATGTAACACACTTTTGCAATGTCATCAGTAGCTTTTGATTTCATCTTTGTTGACTGATTGCTTGGCAAGGACTTCATATAAAACAACTTAACACCAGTTAACTTTGTTTCTACTTCAACTCACTTTAATGCAAGGTTATTTTCTGTAATTATGAGAAAAAAAAATACAAATTAAATTTTTGTAAGTTCAGGAGAACATATTGCATTTCAGTCTCACTTGGCATGCATTGAGAAAGTGTACAAATTAATAATGAACAGATCTTAGAATGTGCACGGTTCATTTCTTTTCTCATTTTTTTAAAAATATATTTGCTAATAAACTCTTGAGCTGTCAGGTTAAAGAGACACACGTGGTGTACTACCCATTTGATCCCCAGAGAAGAGAACCAAAATTTCAATTTGAATTTTTGAGAGCTTCAAAAAGGTTTTTTTTTTTTTTCAAATTACTTGTTTGAATTTGAATGATATTGCATAAAATATTAATATTGTATGGAGTAAATTTTTAAACCTGGTCGGGGTATATCTTTCCTCTCACCTGAAATCACCCCCCGCAACCTGTTTAGAGATGAACGGTTTAAAAGACGAACAAACTTATGTTCTATATCGCATTTAATTGTTCATTTTCGCCTCCCTGCCGTATGCTAAATAAAAAGGGAAACCAAGTAAGCATGTGTTAAAAAAAATGTTCAAAGTCAAACTGAGTTTAAATTAGCTATCTCTAATTTGTTCCAAAAGCAGTAAGTATGACAGATTCAAGATAAATCCAGCTCTAACAAAAGAAATAGACAGTAAAAACAAACCAGACAACTTTTTTGATAGTTGACCAACTTTAAATATCTTCGTTAATTCAGAAGACAATAATTTGCAAAAATTCCAATTTTATTTCAAATCCAGAAATAAGCAAAAAAAGTTAAAGTGGTGCAGTCTGGATGCTGGATGGCTCAACATGTACAAGAGCTCTGCAGATTAAAGCTCCAACTCTTGCTACTGGTGTTAAGGGATTGCATGCGGCTCATTATGCGAAAGTTGCACTTGGTGGGTGGATGGAGTTTTTTGAAGTGCAGAGTTGAAGCAATGCTAGTCTTAAAGAGATGTTCCCAGGCTTTAAAAACAGGATTTATGGAATTCTGCTGGTAGCTGTATATTTTTAACGAGGAGTAACTGAGATGAGAAGATCAATAATATATAATCACATACAGTACATTCCTGTGTACATGCATAAAATATTTTTTGATAAGTTGCTTGAGGTCACATGCTATAGAAAAAGTAAAATATTACTAAATTATACATAGTTTTTTTTTTTAATGTAAAACTTTGTGGTGTACTGATTTAGCATGCCTATCACGCTTCCATCATGTGAATAATTTTAGGTGATTAGTCTGTATATTTTAGAATAACTAGTGTCTTAAAGTGCGGAGTCAGCAGTAACTAGGTCGCTGCATCGGTCCGTCGTGGTAAAGAAAGAGCTGAGCCGAAAAGCAAAGCTCTCAATTTACAAGTCGATCTACGTTCCAACCCTCACCTATGGTCACCAGCTGTGGGTGGTGACCGAAAGAATGAGATTGTGGATACAAGCGGCCAAAATGAGCTTCCTCCGCAGGGTAGCTGGGCTCTCACTGAGAGACCGGTGGAGGAGCTCTGTGTCGAGCCTCTTCTTCTTCAGTCAAGAGAAGCCAGATGGGGTGGTTCGGGCATCTGGTCAGGATGATCTCTGAGTGTCCCACCAGGAGAAGACCAAGAGGCAGACCCGGACCCGCTAGAGAGACTATGTCCTTCAGCTGGCTGGGGAACGACTCAGGATCCTTCGGGGTGAGCTGAAGGATGTAGCTGGGGTGAGAGAAGCCTGGGCTTCCCATCTGAGGCTGTGGACTCGCGACCCTGCCCCGGATAAGCAGAAGATGATGGAACAGAACAGAAATAGTGCCTTAAAGTATATTGTTAATTTTATTTTGGTAAACTTGATCATTTATTGAATAAGAGGAACTATTGTCTGAAAACAAGACAATAGAAATTAAATACTTCTTGTCGTTATGAACTTCCCAACAAGGAGATCAAATCTATTTAGTCTTTTTCTGACGCTTTCATTTCAGAAACTGTCCAGCATATTAATTATTCCATCAGGGTTTTACGCTAATACCTGCCCTTTTTGTCATTGTGCCTATCAGATAGGTGTGCCTATCAGATAGGTGAAATATGTACATCTCACTTGTTGTTTTACCTTCTGAGTAAAGATGTTCATCTTTGAGTTGTCACGCTTGTGTATTGCAGGCTGAAATTAACAATCAACAAAAACTCAACCCTTAGAAAATCGAGAAGATTTTATTGATTTTAATTGGCGTAATAAGTGCAATAACATAACTCTGTTTGATCAAAGGCATGAGGGTAAAAAAAATAACTCACTGGATTGTCAAAAGAGGAGAACAATTTCAAACTTACCTGTAAATCAACATTTGAATTCCCTTGAACTTCTTCTAATTTGTAAACTTGACAGAAGAATGGCGCACATTTTCGCACCTGCGAGAAACAAGTCTTTCTTGTCTCCTCCCCAGATAAAAAGAAAGATTGCGCTGCTTTTTTTTGATCATCATTGTCATTTTTTTGGGAGTCTTCTGTGTAATGCTAATGTTGGCTGGCTTTGCTGCAATGCATGTTAACTACAGACCCCAAAGTGGCCATCCTGTCCTGTAACTGTAAAGTTGCAGGTTCATAGATGAGGGACTAATGCCTCAGCAAAATTGTGACGGAGCAGACATAGCAGCGCGCACACACACACACACACACACCTCTGCCTCTTACACTTCGACACCAGCGGCGGGTTTTACTGGATATTATCAGGGGTGCACAACTAATATTTCACCAGGAGAATAGCCGCTGGGCTTACACTTTGCAACGCAGGGGTGTCAAACCCGGGCAACGCCCCAAACGGCTGTTCAAATTCCCTTCCGGATTGGCGGGCGGAAGTGACGTCACGGGGAATTAATTAGGGTTAAGTGGAACCTCAGCCAGAGGGGAGGGGCGAAGTGTATATTTTTTGGGGAGATTTTTTATTTGGAGAGGGGTTTTTGAAGTGGAAGGACGTTTGTGTATATGAAGATATTTTTGCATTGTTGGCATTAATATTCATAAATACTCATAAAAAAAAGTCACCATAATTATTCATAAAGCATTGAAACCCAGTACATCAACATTAAACACCCTCACAACAGAAGCACGACTTTGCCTGGATTTACAAATCAACCACCCACCTCACAAGTGGTGTCAGAAGTGGGATGGCGAGTGGTGGAAAGAAGGCTAGTTGTCCTCCAAGGCATACTGGATTACGCTCCCAGGAACAGAGAAAGCCAAACCCGGCCACTGATCAGGAAACACAGTGGGAAACAGAAATGACCTGAAGCGCAAGAAGAAAAGGTCCACTCTGGCCTTGGAGCGCCAGGTGAGGCAGCAGACCTAGTCAGCATGATGAAGACATTCCTGGAGGTTCAACAGAAGAGAGAACATGGGCTCATACAGGAGTTACGGAATCTCCGAGCTGCTTTCCAGCCTTCAGCCCCAATGGTGACAACACCAACCGGGATCACAGACAGCAGCCCTAGATTGATGCTCCCTACATCATCTTCTCACCGTTATGCTGGTGGCCCTTTTGCATCCTCTTCTGATGCAGAACCCGAGCCGTACCAGCTGAGACCGGAGCCTGGGTGCTCTATGCAGCCGAAAAGTCCTCCCTATCAGGATGGGGAAGACATTAAAAACTATTTATTACAATTTGAAAGGATGGCCAAAACCTGGAGATGGCCACAGAGTGAATGGGCATGAAGGGTTGTCCCTCTTCTCTCAGGAAAAGCACTGTAGGCTTACACAGCGATGGATGAGGACAGAGGAGGTACCTACCCAGACTTGAAAGAAGCCCTGCTAACCAAGTTCGACATCTCTCCGGAGACTTACCAACAGAAATTCCGTTGTGCATCTGTTCCACATGGAGAGACACCTATCGAGACACATCCTCCTCTGAAGGGTCTCTACCGCAGTTGGATCCAACCAGCCCATCGAACCAAAGAGCAGGTTGGAGAAGCTGGAGAAGCTATCATTCTGTAGAAACTTCTTCATGTTCTTCCGGCAGAAGTGAGAACCTGGGTCAAAGAGCATGAACCGGGTGATGGCTCTGAGGCAGCAAGATTGGCTCTGCAGTATCTCAATGCTTGGAGAGGAGTACCTCCTACCTAATCAACGATGGCTACCCTACCCACCAATATGGCTCCACGATCAACCAGCATGGCTCAAGCCATTATGGATATACGTCCGCCCCTGCTTTCAACACCACCGTGGGATCATACAAGAAGCATCACTAAAACGTCGCCCAGGCATTACCAGCACTGCGACTTCACATCCTGGAACAGGTAAGACCTTGATTTGTTATTATTGTCAGCAAGTAGGACACAAAGCTTCCGTATGTCCAGTAAATAAATCAAAAGTAACTGAGGCTTGTTATGTGCCCAAAAATGAGGTGGAGCCATCAACAAGTGACTGTGTTGGAAAGAGAACTGATAAAACTGTGATTGTGAATGGTGAATTGCTATTAGCATTAATAGATTGTGGAAGCTTTACTTTCCTGATTCGCAAAAGTTTGGTACCCATTGATGGTCTGAACTATGGTCATTTGACCAAAGTGGTGTGTGTTAACAGGGACAATCATGCTTATCTTAAAACAGAAATAACTATATACATTGATGAACAGCCTTATCTTCTAGATTGATAACTCGGTTGATAACTTGCCGGTGGACCTACTTTTGGGAAGAGACATACCAGTGCTGGTATCTCTCTTGCAAGATGAAGGGTCAGAAAGTGTTTGTATGATGGACTCTGCTTATGAGGTTAATAGCATGTGCAATGACTGTGTGTCTTGCCCAGTAATTACCCGAGCACAGGCAAAAACTGGTGTTATGCCTTTAACAGGCATGGATGTTAGTCTATGTGAGCAAAGTTTCAAGTTGCCAAAAAAGTCTAGACAGCAGCGACACTTTGAAAAGCAGCTTGGTATCACTGAACATCATGTACAAGATTTGAATACTGATAAAATATGGGATATACCTGAAAATATAGCAGAGTTACAAAAACAGAATGACACCTTGAAACAGCTGTTTAACAAATACGTGCGTGTTAGCTCACGATTTCATTGGCCTGGTTTGTACACAGACATTCAGTCACACTGCAACACATGCCCTATCTGCCAGAATGTCAGTTTTACTGTTCTTATCTTTTTAACGTTAATTTAACCAGGTGAAATGACCACTGAGATCAACCTAATATTTACAAGAGTGACCTAGAAAGTATTTAGAAACTGACATTAAGAAGAATGAAAAATGTGTGAGGAATGAAAGGCTGTATGAAACAGTAGCTCGTAAGAAATTGTGTTTGGCAATTTACAGCTTAGATGAAGTTACAGTCTTGAACACGAGTTCCAAAGATAAACCTGATTGTTAATGGAAAAGTATAAATTCTTTCGTCATTAAGAAAGAACTGAGTTTGATGACGTGTTCTCATTGCACCAGTATTTAACCATTTTAACTGGGTAAGTTCGGCTCCCATTCATCTTCACGGGGTCGTACAACAGTCTGATCCACCTTTTTAACGTGTCAGAACAGCAAATAGCATCTGTTTAGTCTACATGCACGAGCCTGAATTTGTATTTTTTCCTAATCCTATGTAATTAAAGTCCCTGAAAAGCAGAACTGCCAAACTTTTATTCTTTCAGTTGTGAAATGCAAACACGAAAACAAGAGCAAATACATCTGCATTCCACCATGTGGTTATAAAGTGAGTCATGAGTGACATAAAGTATAAAATATAGACATTGCAGTGTATCATCAGTCTGAGCTGCAGCTCAAACTTAACAATTAAAAGTTTTTCCAAGGCAAAACTTCATATCTGAAAACTTTATATTTGTTGTTGACGGGTTGAAATGAAAGCAAATCTGCATTCTACTCTCACCAACAATACCAGTGTGCAGATAAAATTATTTACGGTTCATTCTATTTTTTTTTACCACACAAGACATGCTGTCAGACGACTGTAAGTCTGAGTGTAAACGTATCAAGTCTGAAATTATATGATCAAAAACCGTTTTACTGTCAAACAAGAGTAGAAAAACCCCCCAAAGTTTTTGTTTAGTTTTCAAATTCTCTTCAACTTGTGGCTTCATAGAGAATCAGTTTGGCCATTCATGAAACTGTAGTTCATTATTTCAAAAATAAAGTTAGCAAGAAACAATCCCTTAATAATTTAGTCAAAAAAACTTCTGGCTTGCCAACATGTCAAATCAAAGTTGGCTGACCCTCAATTTCTGCATACTGTCCAGCACAACAACTACAGAAAGTGATTCAGCCTCATTTTAAATACTAAAATTAAATTTTGATGTTTAAAAAAAATTGAACCGTCCTACTTCAAAACTGCTGGTAAAGATAATCATATACATTAATGATAAATATAATTCTGGCATCTTCTCAGGCACTGATTCTTCTTCTTTCGGCATTTCCCTTCAGGGGTCGCCACAGCAGGCCAGTTTCTTCCATCTAACCCTATCTGCTGCATCTTCTTCGGTCACGCCAACTATCTTCATGTCTTCCTTCACTGTATCCATGAACCTCCTCTTTGGTCTTCCTCAAGGCATCTTTCCTGGTTGTTCCACATCCAGCATCCTTCTTCCAATGCACTATCTCTCCTCTTCACATGTCCAAACCATCTCAGTCTGGCCTCTCTGACTTTATCTCCAAAACCTCTAACATGTGCTATTCTTCAGATAAATTCATTTCTAATCCTATCCATCCTGGTCCCTCCCAGAGAGATCCCCTGCATCTTCATCTCTGCTAGTCAGGCACTGATTGGTATTATAATTTTTTTTATTCATTTATTTATTTATTTTTTTCAATAGCTAAAGACTCTGGAAGTTTTACATAAAGTTTGGAGGAAATGTGAGTTATCCCCAAAAATGTACAATTTGGATCAGAGTCCAAGCTGTACAATTTTGATCAACACAATTGCAAATTTATCTATTTCTCAAAAAACTAAAATTTCTAAACCAAAGTGTCTGACGTCACAGGGCTGATCATGTCTGTTATTCTGTTTAAGAAGCACTTTTTGACATGTTGTTGCATTATTTATTTGTTTTTTCCACTTCCTAAATAATAGGTACCTAATCTTTAGTCACACAATGGTGGGTTGTCTAAACTCAGATTCCCCTTTGAAGCTGCTGGTTAGTTCACATTCCCTAATGAAATTGTCTTAATAGAGTCATTGAACCTGGCAGATTAGATAGTGTGTGTTACACGATTAATCTTGCAGGGTTGATTGTTTCTTTATTGTGTTTGTGTGGTGCAAACAGGTTTAACCGTAATGCCTGCTGAACTTGGCTTTAACTTACAAAGAAAAGAGTATATTGTCTTATGATATGATGGCTTTTAAATTCGTATGCATGCATTTTGAAGAATCAAAATTGAATCAAGTGTTGTGCTCCACCTCCACTGTAATCAAACTCTTAGGCTCACTTTTCATTACAATCCTACGTCAGTTTAAAATGTCGTTGGGACGTTTTGCAATATATAGTATCAGCAGAGCAATAAAATGTTTACCTTTTAGCATGAACTCACTATCCAGATATATTGTCTTATTTTAGTCGTCATACAGACATAGTTACGTTATCCGATTTTATACTCTGTTTTTCACAAAAGTTTATTAAGGACTTTGCAACACCTTGTTCAGACCTGGTGACAGGTTTTTATCGACATCTCCACACATCATTGTTAAGAGAAAATAGACTGTGCTGCTGGAGTTGATGTATTTAGTTTGTTTTTTATGTTCTTCTCTCTTTTACCAATAGACATTTAACTTCATGGAAATGGATAAATATACCCACTTTATACCTAGCCGACCAAGCTATTATATTCTAAAAGTTCAGTTTCTTTAAAAGTAATTCTGCAAAGCTAAACTCTACTGCCACATTCATTTTATAGATGTAAGGTGTTTTCTTTTTTTTTTTTTTTTGGCAACCCATCGAAACAATCCATAGTTGTTCAGTTTTTCTTCAAATAGGCTGTCATTTGTGATAACATTCAAAACTAACTCAAGTCTACAAAATCTTTGACACAGCTTTTTTGAAATTTTGAAGACTTTCTGAGCACTGCTTGCCAAGGCTGTGAACTCATTTGTTTTAATGATCACTTCTTGGAGGATTGGTAACTGTGTTTAATGGCTTCACTTTTGAATAATGTTTCTCGGCTTAGAAGCAGACACAGTTTGGAAATCGCTGTTAATACGTTACTCAAAAATCGGATCTTGTAGATCACTTCTTATTATCCTAAATGTTTCCCCTTATGTGGATCTGAATGAGCAGGCTCAGTAACTGCAGAAATTGTATTTGAAAATCAAGAAATTGTCCTGCTTTTTTAAACCTCAATGACTCTAAGCTCAATTTTTATATGATATTTTATATGGCAGCATTCCTGATTGACCTAAAATGGAGGTTGTCTTTTTAATGACAAAACAAGGAGATTTCAACTTGTTATGGCACCGCACCTCTAGTGTTACAGAAATCAGCTAAACAATTCTTAGAATAAAACTGGTTCACTGATTTGCCCAAAATGTAGTCTTTAAAAACCAAAAAACAATTATATTCATACTATCCCAAAATGGAAATTGCTTTAAACCAACAATTCTGTTTTATATTGCTTCTCTCTTTACAGCACAACATCTCTATTGTTCTAATCCTTTCGCTATTTCAGGAGTGACCACTGTAAATTCACTTATGGTGGATTCTCACCGGACCATTGTCCGGTGTTTAAAATTTGGAGAGTCCACTGCAAAATGAGCAGGAGTTGTGTAGACGTACATATTTCAGTTCTTCCGTCTAGCAAAGAGCTTCATTTTTATAGTTTTTTTACGGGGGAAGGATGGTTTGGTGGGTTTGGTGACCGTTCCATAACCGGAGTTCGCTGGTTCGATCCCACACCAAGAGTGCATGCCGAGGTGTCCTTGAGCAAGACACCGAAATCCCAGTTGCCTCTGATGGTGGTATGTGCCGTGCGTGGCAACTACCATCATCAGGAATGAATGTGTGTGAATGGGTGTACCTGGTATCGAGTGAATGAATAATGCATATGTGAAGCGTCCAGAAAAGTGCTATATAAGTTCAATGCAATATTAAATATTATTATTAAAAAAAGGTGGTATTAGCTAGAGAGAGGGGCCATTACGTATCTATTGATAAGTACATGACTATGTAGGCAATGAAAGTGCCATGCATGGGTTCATGAAACTGTAGAATTACTCATTCATTGCCATTTTTTTAGCTGAATTGGACAATGTCACACCATCACCACAGTGTAGTCTATGGTTGGCATTCCCCGAATATCCAAGTTTCCAAAGTTCAGATTTTACAACTCGTGTGTTAATATATAGTAATGCATATCTGAACAATCTCTTTGATTTTATCTCAAAATCTCTTATGACTGCTGTCATTCTTATGTCCTTATTCTCAATCCTGTACATTCTGGAAACTCCCAAAGTTTTCTAAGTTAACAGTGACTCAGTATCTTTATCTCTACAAATAATATCTCTGCCTCCTGTCTTTTCCTCAGTGCCACTGTCTGTAGACCAAACAACATCATAAACTTGAGGGTAGAATCTTCGAAAGAGTCCAGATCAGTCACAAATCCAGATTGGTTTCCAGCAATCCAAGAACTTAAATTCCAACAAGACCAAGAAAGAAAACATTTTTTTTTGTAATGGAATGCAATTTTATCTATTTTTTTAAACTTGTGCAAATTATCTATAACTTCACTTTTAATCATTTACTGAAATCCCTTCAAACTGTCTTGAACATATGATGGGTGCTTGGAATTGGTGTGTCTTAGCTCGCCATTTGTTTAAACACCCTGGGCATGGTACAACTGCTTGAATCTTACTACTGATTCACCAGTATGTCTGACAATTTTACAGTGCCTGCTAACCATGATGGCAAAATCAAAAATTACTTTTCTGCCCAAAAAAATGTTTGGTTACTTGTTGGGAAGGGTATAATTGGCTTTCTTAATAAGTATTATGTCAACAATGGCACTGGAGCTGAAAGAAGTGTTAAGTGAGGCGACATGATTCTGAGAGTAATTACAGTTGCAGGAAATATGCTAGTTATGACTCATTTACTTTGTTATTATTTATAGGCGGAAAGAAGAAAAACTGAAGGCTGACAGCAAAATGAAAGCCTCCGGACTGTCGGGCCACTTCATTGTGTTAAAGATTTTCAATCCTTTCTCATTCTTTTTATTTCCTTGAGTATCTCAAACAAACATTAGCTCAGGAGTCTTCCTTAGAGTAAAGCCAACTTGGCAGAAGCTGTTAAAACAAGATTTATTATTCAACTTCTGAGGTTTTCAGGTAGAGTTAAAATACAAAGGAGCCAAAGCACGGTATGGTATTGAATCTATCGCTGAAACAAGTCTGGTGAGAAAACAAGGCATTCATTTAATTGGCAGTGAGTTTGTAGTTTATGGCCTTAGCTAGGCTTTGTTATAAAATATAATTATAGAATTTATATTTTGGACAAGGAATCAACTTATTTTAACACCCAGTTGGATTTTACAAAAACAACAACCTTAACAATACCTGATATTAAACAGAGCGATTATGAAATAGTACTGTCCATATTTGCATCGGGAGAAATTTGTTTGCAACAACAGTATAAAATCAAAAGCAAGAATACAAGCTGTGATATGAAGATATAGATAGACAGCTCGTCCTGGTGGAGGGATCTCTCTTTCATGTGGATCCCCACGAGGTTTCTTTTTTTTTCCCCACTGATGGGTTTTTTAGGAGTTTTTCCTCACCGTGAAGGAGAGTCTAAGGGCATAAATGTGCTAGTAGTGTTTAGTTAGCATTTGTTAGTTATTTTTCTTGCTGTGTATCTGTGTTAATACATTCCTCTTTTTCTTGCGAAGCCCATTGAGACGAAAATTCTGTGATTTTGGGCTATACATATAAAATTGAATTGAACAGTGAAACAGCTACATTTCCACCTGTCATTAGAATGGAATTAGTTTTATTTTATATCACAACAAGAAGTCAAATTCTCCAGAGAGCATTTGACATCACAATATAAATGTTAAGTATATTGATAAAGACAAAAAATCCTATCCCTTTCATTTATTTTCAGAAGAAACCCATGCGACTCATTTTTCGGTTTCTAAGTTAACATTTTGGGGCTGCACACAGCAGGTTAGCGCAGTGTCCCTATAGCAAGAAGATCAGGGTTCAAATTTTGATTGGGACGATACTTGGAACACTAGTTTCTGTGTCGAGTTTGCAAGTTCATCCTGTGTATGTGAGGGTTTTCTCCAGGTACTCTGGTTTCCTCCCAGCCTCCAAAAACATGCATGTTAGGTTGATTGGCCGCTACAAAATTGCCCGTAAGAATGATTGTGGTGTGTGTATATATTTGTCTGTGCGTGGCCGACTGGCGACCAGAGAACACAGATGAGTCTTTTTTGAGGAATTAGCAATTCTGAGGAACTTCTTTCAGGTTTGTATTGTGATAATATGTTGTGGTGGAAACTTGTCGAGGAAAAATGGCAGTGTGCTCCATTAATGAAAAAGTTTTGAATATTTATGCAAATGTTGATTGCTGATTGGCACGGGGTGTCAGGTGAACTGAGCTTGTCTTCAATCTTCAGAACACTCTAGGGCTGTTTTTTTTAGACTTCTTCTCTGAGGAAGCTTCGGGTAAATGCGACAAAGTGGTATGTACAGTACATCTCCAGTACAGCAATAACAAGTAATGTCATGTAGAGCATCCAAAGGAGAAAATAGAGGTATCTGGCTTTCATTAAGTATGTCATGATGGAGGACTGGAAGGAGATTCCAGAAACAACTTGTACAGCTTTGGTGAAACTAAATACTCAAATGGAAAAAACAGCTGTGGAACAATGCAGCCCACACTGTATTGTTCAATATTTATACATTCCACAAAATATGGACAGTTCACTGCAAGGTGTACTCCCACATGTTGCTGGATGCTTCTCATAAAAATCTCCCTGCATTGAGAAGTGTAAATCTTCATTACTGTGAACAAGTTGTAGACTAAGAACTCAATAGGATTTTTTTTTCTTCTAGATGATTGTCTTGTAATATTTTTGCACAATTTTTGCAATCCAATTTTGCAATTTTAACAATCCAAAAACTGAACGAAGGGGTTGAAAATTTGATTTCTGATTGAATTATGAGTTTTGATTTGATGAGGTATGGTGTACCTATTATGGAATCATTTGAATTTTTTTTCACAAATATTTATTTGCATGTCTACTCCTATCGATGCTAAAACAATGAACATACAGTAGCTTAGACTCAGACAACAACTCAGACTTTTTTGTCAGTTTGCACAAAAGTCAAAATAACCTTACACCTGTAAGGTCATTTTACACTCTATATTGGGAAGAAAAAAAAATTCCTCCACTGTGGCTCATGAACACTATTTGAAAAAAATGGACTAATCTTATTGCTAATATGCTGTTTTATCTGAGACAGCACCTGGTTTGAAACGTGAACTTTTAGTTGTATTTTTGCAACTTACTGAATATGCTTAGAAATTAATTAATTTACTTCTGGACGTTTTTTTTTTTGAAGAGATAGTTCTCAAATAAATTGAGGAGAACAGTACAAAATCTTCTTCATTTGCAAAAATTAAATATCTCTCTAAAATTAAAACTGGATTCACAACCATGCAACCAGCCAATTAGTTTTTATTAAACATTTTCTTGAAGTCGTTTCATTAAAACAGGTAGACGAGGTTCTCATAAATTTTTTTGCAGCATTTTTTTTGTGTGCTTTATTTGGTATCTGAGCTCAACAATTTTATATATATTTTTTTACTATAAAACTATTTAGAAGATGGTAAGATGCAACAAAATATGCTTTTCAGTTGTTAAATTAGGTTTAATTATGGTGAAGTAAAGAAAAAAGAAGAAAGAAACAAAAACTGACTATACAGATGGCTAAATGATTCAACGAAACTTTGCATGGAAAATTAAACAGGCAAGGCAGCCCGTTAAGCATTTATGTTACAGTGTCATTCAGTTTACAGCAATGAAAAGACAGATATGACCTAATGAACTAAATCCAATCGATACCATCTGGGTGATTAAATCCATATTTGTAAATGTGATTACACAAGTATTGCCTGAAATGTGCAGTAGAGAAAAAAAATAATTTAATTGACAAGCTTGAATCTGCATATAACACCTGTCAGATACATTAGACGAAAAGGGGTACGCCACCGTATTGACAACAAAATATTTAATAAGTGTAAAGTCTGTCAGGTTGGGTGTGAGGATGCAGACACACGCAGGACAGTATCCACCAGTAAAACCTGAATCCTTGACAAAGTCACTTGTAAAAATGAAGGGAAGTTCAAGTCAGAGTTTTGGTAATTTTGCACCGTAAAAATGGGTCCCAAGTTGCATCCAAAATTACACATTTCCGTAGTAATAACAAATCATAATAACAAATTCCGACGAAGAAAATGTAGTAAAAAAATAAACAAAAGAGCTCTGATTCACTAAAACAGTTGAAAATTTTGAGTTTTTGAAATTATGATAACCAATTTTTCTGGTGCTTCTGATTAGCATGACTTTAAACCATTCAGACTGTTGTGAAATTTACTCAAGTGCATGCAAAACAGAGTTAAATCCCTTCAAAAAGAATTAAATAAAACACCTGCAATCCTTCAAAATCTAAAAAAATAGTTAACAAGATCCATAATAGACGTGCATGTCAGATTTGACCACAAACACAAGCTTTAGTTCTCCAGGGATCATGTTTAATCTACTCACGATTAAAAACATTTAATCTTATTTGTTTTTCCAGTCACCCTATAAAGTAATTTCCAACAAATGTAAGGAGACAGATCAACAAATGGACCTAAAGTTCCACTCATGATGATTTCCACCGCAGGCAAACATCATGCCGTGAACAGCTGGGCAACCATATTTCTTTATATATTTTTTTCATTCTTAATTTAGCTTTGTTTGCCAGTTGGTTGGTGGTTATTCACATTAAAGCTCATCTGGTACTTTTGCCTTTAAACCACTTTGAAAAAGGCTTATATGGGCAGTCAACAAATGTGCATCTTTGCTTGGGTGAATGCTTTCACTTGAATCCTGATAATCTTTCAAGCTGTAAAGTTGTGCTGAAGGTCTGGTGTACTGCTTGAAACAAGACAAAGAATCAAAGAAAAATTTGAGTATAAAAAATCCTGTGGTCAGATAAAGACTGTAATACCTCTGTTTAAATTGGTCTATAATAGAAACACAGTGAAAGCATACCCTCATCCCTACTACTGTAGAAAGAGGATAGTGGCCTAATGGATCTGGTATTACCTTTTTTCATCTGAGCACTGTTGCTTTTATTTATTTATATTTTTCAACAAGGAAAGTCTTAAAATTATTTACATAATGACATTTCTGCTCAACAGTCAGTTATTTTTGTTAAACGTTTCAGTTCGCTCTGTCTTTTTGTGGAATTGTTGGGTCTGACAAATTCAAATAAATCTAGTGATGTGTAGAGACACACAAGACCAGTGTTTGAAAACAATCTGACCATAATCAAATGAGGTCGGACATAAATTAAAAAGAAAGAGTGTGATGCCATCTTGAACTCAGTCCAACATAGTGTTGGTTTGGTGGTACCATACAATACTGAGATGAGATGTTCTTTGAAGGTTGGGAAAAACAAAGCAAGATTTTGTCATGGCCAGAAAAAAATCTAGGCTTGTACAATCAAAAGTTTAGTCACAATGCTTACCGGTCCCCTGGCTGGCAAAGTGTTCTGGGCATATCCTTCTGAGTGGAGACCAAGAGGTAGACCTGGGACATGCTGGAGGGAGTATCTTACAGCTGGCCACGGAACACGTGAGGATCCTTTCATATAAGCTAGAAGATATGGCCAGGTGGGAGTTGCCTTGGCTTTCAGTATTTCTAGCCTATTTGGCACATATTGTTCTAAATTAATTATTTTTTTCCTTATAATATAAAGGTTTGTTGGCGTATTGATAATCTCATGTGTCTGGATGTGTGCCCTTTCTACCTGAGATTCCTTAAACGGACAGACACGCATCATCATACACATCTGGCCTACTTCCCAAACACAGTCAGGGATCCCAAGCTGAGTCACTTCTTCCAAGGAAGTATGTTGTGTGTGCGTGTGCGCATGTGTGTGTTTGCTCGCAAAAAGAAGACAGCGGGGTGGTTGGCAGAGTGTTTATCAGACACTACATTTCGCTTCCCCTGTGTTTTCTTCTTCCTGCTTTCCTGTCTTCATATATCTTTAGCCATTTAATTAGCTAGATAGGTAATAAATTTCATGTCTCAAGCGTTACTCACTACTTTATTTGTTCCTTAGTATTAAAGCAGTGAGGATCCAGAAACCAAACTTCATTATAAACCAAGTAGCTTCTCCAGCCTTTTAAGGCTTGGCTCATTTTTTAACCTCTGTGACAGTGTTTCAAGATGTCTAGGTAATCGGGTGTTACTAGCAAAACTACAGGAAGAACCACTTTGTATTTCTTACCCTATGCCAGCAATGGTAAAACAATTACAGTTTTACGATAGACTCAATGTTTGGCTTTTTATTTCTGTCTAGTTGAGCTGGATAAGTGCCTGGACAGGCAGGCCATGTCACATCCACTCAGATTTTATAAAACTAAGTGAACTGTCAGTGTTTACACTGCTAGAAGACGTATGTGCCAACCAATGGGATGCCACTGAGGTCAGAGCATTTCCCACTGATTCAACAATATGCTCTGTCAGCATTCATGTTTTATAATAAACCAACAAGCCAGTTTCTTTGCATAAGCCGTCCCTAATTGAATCATGCTGGATTTGCTTTGCTTATTACTGTAGCCTTTGGTGGTGTATAAACGGGAGTATGAGCATCATCAGTCTGTGATAAATTCATTAGCTCTCATCTCTAACCATTAGGCAGATTTGTAGCACTAAAGCATGGTGGACTGAGAACATCCTAATTAGATGTGCGTAACGTGGTGGTCGACATGTATTCTGTCATTACTACTGACTACTGCGGGAGATATCAGACTTAAAAAAGATTATACTTACATGATAAGCAAGGATCATGTACTCTGCCTTTTTTTTTTTTATTTATTTTAGGGGCCATGTGACCTCATGCTGATCAAACAAATAGCCAGTCATTATTTTGTGACTCACCTGGAAATAGAAAAATACACCGCGTGTAACTTTTAACCCTATAACAGTGATTGAAGTAAACTTTAAACACTTTTCTTTTGAAGTTCAGTAAGCCTATGATATTAAACTTTATATAAATATCGTCAGGATCCCCTCGTCTGCCACCAGAGGGAGCCCTGGATGTTCCTCATCACCCTGATTAGGGACTCTGATTGATTCCTGATGCCACACATCTGTGGACTCTGCCATCTATTTGAGGGCAGTCACCCCGGACTTCCCAGTCAGGTCATACCATCCCTTCCTGCCAGGTCACCCTGGTTGCCTGACCATGTCTGAACTCTGTTATAATTTGAACTTTTGAAATCCTGAGTTAATCCTGTGCCCTTTGCTTTATAGACTGACTCAAATTGTGTTAATAAACCTTGTTTTGATGTCCTGCAATTGGGTCCTTCCACATCCTTCTACACCATAAATCCTGACTAATATATATAAATAAATATTATAAATAAATTTATACAATATACAACACAACTCTCTCCTTGTCTCGGTATCTCAAAAGTTAGTGAGGGGTGGGCTGTCTGTGTTTTCTGTACAACCAAAACAATGCTACACTGTTTTAATTCTCTTGGATTTTCTGTAGCTATATTTGATTAATTTTGCTTTTCCAATCGTACTCTGCCTGGGAGTAGGTGCAGAACCCAGGCCCAGTAATGACTCAGTATAATCCAGGGTGAGCTGGAAAATAAGGTCAGGGTGCAGGGATTTGAAGCATCCCTGCTAAAGTTGGTAGTTCCATGGTCCAACCCTTAACAAATAGCAAGAAAATGAAGAAATACTATTTCCAATAATTGCCATTTTTAAACTATCCTATGATAGAATACTGTAAATCCTCAACAAGTCAAGAAAACATAGGAAAGCTAAAACTTTATTGAACTCACAATAGGCAAATAGGAAAATTAAAGCAGCTCAATACAGTAGAAAGAATGAATAAGTAAAATAAATTAACTATCAGTTACATTATATCTCTAAATAAATAATCATTTGCATTCAGCTGCAGCCCATCTCTTTCTGTACCTGACCCCCAAGGTACTTTCTGCAGGTCGTAAGCCCAATGGAAGGGAGATGCCTGATCCATATTTAAGTTGAGTCCACCCAGGTCCCGCGAGGGGAGCCTGATTACCAGGTGTTTGTTCTTGTACCCCACTCCGGTCCTGACTCCAGAAGGAGACCCGAGTAACTCATGTCCAGACATGGGACACTTGGCCACAATTTTGTTTTATATAGAACGATTTTGAGCCACACATTAAGTGGCCAAAATAAGTTTCCGCCACTTATTTACAATCAAAATAAAATGTTCTTCACGGGTTAACATCGCATTGCACATTCATTTCTCACATAGTTTCCTTTACATTATTGTAATATTGTTGGTACAACATCCTCCTTCTTCTTCTCCTTCTGGCATTTCCCTTCAGGGGTCGCCACAGCAGGTCAGTTTCTTCCATCTAACCCTATCTGCTGCATCCTCTTCGGTCACACCAACTATCTTCATGTCTTCCTCACTGTATCCATGAACCTCTTCTTTGGTCTTCCTCTAGTCCTCTATCCTGGTGGTTCCAAACCCAGCATCCTTCTGCCGGTGTAGTCGGTCTCTCTTCTCTGTACATGTCCAAACCATCTCAATCTGGCCTCTCGGACTTTATGTCCAAAACCTCTAACAGGTGCTGTTCCCCTGATATACTCATTTCTGATCCTGTCCATCCTGGTCACTCCCAGAGACATCCTCAGTATCTTCATCTCTGCTACTTCCATCTCTGCTTCCTGTCTTTTCCTCAGTGGCACTGTCTCTAGACCAAACAGCATGGCGGGTCTCACCATGGTTTTGTACACTTTTCTTTTAATTTTAGCTGAAACTCTTCTGTCACATATCACACCTGATAATTTTCTCCACCCATTCCAGCCTGCTTGAACACCCTTCTTCACCTCTTTTCCACACTCTCCATTGCTCTGGACTGTTGATCCTAGATACTTAAAATCTTCCACCTTCTTCATCTCTTCTCTTTGGATGTTGGTACAACATCCAAAAAAGTTTAAAATATAAAATGCATTTGAAAAAACAAAAACAAACAACTGCACACACAATAATCCAAACCGGGGAGGTGATATTGGATTTTAAATGTCCTTCTTCAATTTTTATTAATTAAAAGTGGGTTTAAAATAAGTTTACAGCTTTAGCTAGAAAAGAGGTATTTAAAATATTTTTTGACTTGCATAAAATTTATGAAACCTCACCAATTGATTTTCATCCAACCACTCATGGTATTATAGACGGGTCAAGGGAAAAAAAAAATATTGAAATTGTTACAGGGAAGGAATTTTTATTTGATAAATCTGAACACAAACTTTAAGCCTTTCCAACTTTTTACGTTGAGTTCAAGTTTAGCTTCCGTGGCCAAATGCTGAAAAGTCATTGAGAGAGAGACTAAATTAAATATTTAAAAGAAAAACAAAACTTTGCAATTCATCGTCTTAACCCTATGAGAAAAGTCGCTTCATCAACAAAAAGTTTTCTCATACTCACCAACCTTGATTCATTTTGTCTGATGGTGATGTTTCGCGCCTTGTCAGACTTTTGGCATTGAATGTTGTCCAAAAATGTTGTCAAAGTTTTTTTTTTTTAACAAAGAAGAATGGAGTGAAAAGTCAAAGTCAAATCTCACAAGCCAAACAATAGTTTTTAAGTAGAGACATCCCAGCACAGGAACAAACACAAAAACTAAGAATAAAAAAAAAAACTAAACTTTTTCCTAAAAGAAAACTGATGAGAAGCCATAAAACACACTGTTCCATTGTCTGTTGGTAATCCTTGTTGAGGTCATGGGGGCAACAGCCTCAGTAGGAAAGCCTAGAATTCCCTCACCCTAGCCACATTGTCCTGAAACACCAGGAAGCATGGCTCAATGGGGAAGTGCTTTGATTGCCTACGCAGGTAAAAAAGCGCTATATACAGTACATAAAATCCATTTACCATGAAATCTTCTGAATAATTTAAATGAACTTTAACATTTCTAACTTATCTATTTGTTAAAACGGGTAAGTTAAACAAAACATATTTTTTTGCTTTGCAACTGCAGTTCTTATAATTTTCTTAATATTGTTATTGATAATTCCATTCCGTCATCTTCCGCTTGTTCCGGGGTCGGGTCGCGGGGGCAACAGCCTCAAGCGGGCAGCCCAGGCCTCTCTCTCCCCGGCTGCATCCTCTAGCTCACCTGGAAGGATCCCAAGTCGTTCTGCAGCCAGCTGTGAGACACAGTCTCTCCAGCGGGTCCGGGGTCTGCCCCTTGGTCTCCTCCCGGTGGAACGTGCCCAAAACACCTCGCTTGGGAGGCGCTCGGGGGCATCCTGACCAGATGCCCCAACCACCCCATCTGGCTCCTCTCGACCTGGAGGAGGAGCGGCTCGACACCGAACTCTTCCCGGATGCAGAGCTCCTCACCCGATCTCTGAGTGAGAGCCCAGCCACCCTGTGGAGGAAGCTCATTTCGGCCGCTTGTACCTGCGATCTCATTCTTTCGGTCACCACCCACAGCTGGTGATCATAGATGAGGGTTGGAACATAGATCAACTTGTAAATCGAGAGATTTGCTTTTCTGCTCAGCTCTCTCTTTACCACGACAGACCGATGCAGCGTCCTAGTTATTGCTGATGCCGCACCGATCCGCCTGTCGATCTCCCGCTCCATCCTTCCCCCACTCGTGAACAAGACCCCGAGATACTTAAACTCCTCCACTTGGGACAGGACCCTGTCCACCCTTTTCCACCCTTTTCCGGGCGAGGACCATGGTCTCGGATTTGGAGGCGCTAATTCCCATCCCGGCCGCTTCACACTCTGCAGCAAATCGATCCAGCGAGAGCTGGAGATCACGGTCCGATTATTGATTATCACGGTTATTGATAATAATGCATTTATTTTTAATGTGTCTTACATTGCACACAGTGAGGAAGTCAGACGTATTTTAGATGATTGGTAAATAAGAATGATTGCTGTTGTTGTTTTTTTCTGTTTTACATTGCAATACAAGGTATAGGTGAAATTTGTACCCTAAAGATCATCATTATCATCCCAATGGAGCTATTTTCCTCCCTTGCTGTTTATTTCTCCTCTCGCACATTTTTTCACCTTACCAGTGTTCATTTTTTCTTGTATTTAGAGAGTCTGAAACAAATAAAGTATTTATTCCAATAAAAAAATTAACAGAACTTGCCATAATTCAATCGCGTTGATTATTTTCTCACCCGACCCCATACCTTGTATCCACTTTGATATATGTGGTGTCAGTGCTGAATGGGACTAATGTAGGCAGATAAGTTGAAAGGTTTACAAGTTGGGATTTCTACTACATTTGAACATCAACATACCTTAAAGAACTTTTCTGTCTCACTCATGCATCCTTGAGTATTCTCTGAGCTCTTCTGTCCAGTATTTCGACACTATTCGTGCTTGGTTTTTCTATACCCTCAACAGGAAATGTCATTTTTATGTAAATGAAATGCAACCTAAAACAAGATTTATGCTCTGATGTGTATAATCCAAAACTGGAAGTGAAATGAGGGGGAAAGTCACACTGTCAAAAACAGAAGTGAAACTGAACAAATGTAGTTAAAAACTTTTTCCGGTTAGGATCACATTTCTGAGCTAACAAAAGGTGCTATGTTTATCTATAAATGCTATGATGTGAGAATTATTACCCCACAAAAGTACAATAAACTGTCTAAGGCTAAGAGAAAAATTGAAACAAGTTTCTTGACTGGGTTTTTGTGGAGAAAATTATATAGGGGTGTTGAGTGTTACAGAAAGGTATACTTTCACACATAGATTAAAACCCGAAACACTGAGACAGAAAGTGAATACCAGCATTATTCTTCCATCGGAAGGCTTTCCTTCGAGTCTTTATCCCTGAAATTCAAAGACAGATAAAGAAACACGGTAAAGCCAGTGAGAAACAGTCCCACTTGAGCTAAGTGGTTGCGCTAGGATAAAAACATGCATCTCTCAATTCTCAAAGAGTCAATTCTATTCTCATTCAAATGCAGTGCCGAGCAGAGAGTTTGAGAACAAGATTTGCTCTTTTTTTTATCACCTGAAATACATTTACCTCAGTGGCTAGTGGAGAAGCTTTATCTTAATGAAATCTAGCCTGGTTTCCCATCTCACTGACATTACACTTCTCCACATCTTAAACTACCAGCCCGATACCAGAACCAACAACAAGTCATGCTTTGTCTCGGTGTATGTGTGTACATGTTAGAGTTCACAAAAAGATGAAGTGCAAGATGTTTTAAAGCTTAACACTTGTCATCTCTGCCAAAGCCTGGATTTGTGTACTTTAAAGCTACAGGTGAATAATGTTTTATTTGATATTTCTGAATCTAGATTTTTACTTATTTTGAGTGTTTTTGTACGTAGGCTCAACAGACAAACGTCAAGTTTTATCTCAAAAAGAAACTTTAGTCATACAACCCCCCTGAAAGTTGTGCCAGCAGCAAAGAGTGACAAAGCAAACTCGGGGGTTACTCCAGGACAGGGACATGCAGTTTGTCCTCAGATTTGTCTGGCAGTCTTAATTAACATAATTGTCTCAGATGAAAACATTTAAATGATGATGAGCAGATGGCATCTTTCACTTTGGCTCCAAAATGGGCTGTTGAAAAAATAACAGGTGAATCTTTGGAAATCATCCTCTTAACTCAGGACATGAGATGATATAATCAGATGAAAATTACCAAGCCAAATAAATCTTTGATTACCTTTCCTTGCCTGCTGTTACTGTTGTCTATGGACCTTCACTGCTTGTTTCTAGCACAGTAGCACCCCCACTGTGTGTGAGATGAATGCTAATTGAGTAAGTAGCTGGTATAGACACGCTCACCACTCAGTCACAATCTTCCAAGTCCAATTACTATCATGCTAACGCGCTAATACCATATTACGTTTCTATAAACATAATAACACACTGTGTACTCTTCTAAAACATGCAGCAATGTTTGGGTAGAGGATAAATAGCATGGTTTCAAATACCAATAATGTTTGCAGAGCTTGGCAGGTAAGTTATTTCTTTCTCTTGGCTCTGCTAATTAAAGCTGGCACCATTGGGACGAAGGAAGGAAATGTACCAATATAGCAATGAGCTTGGGCAGATGCTGTGCTTTGATGAGCACCAAGTTTAGCCTATCTTATTTTATTGCAATTACCAAGAGAGTGGCATCTCTCTAATTACTTGAAGCGCGTTTGAATTTTTATTTTATTTCAAATGAATTGAAGTGAAAATATTTTGGAGTAAAAGATAGAAATTGCTAAAGATGCGTCGTTAATTATCGCTGTGTGATTATTTTTGCACCATCAGTTGTTCCCCAGAAACTTGATGAGACTTTATTCATCCCGAATATTGATTAATTACAGCAATTTTATCAATTAAAAAGCTAACATATGAAATAAATTTGAATTAGAAAAAGGCAGCTTTTTAAAATAATCTTTTTCCTTTAAAACAGTGGTGTTGCTGAGCGGGCAGGGGGCGGGTAGGGGCGTGTGACCCTGTGGAACATGTTTTTTGCCCCACTAGAATAAAGTGTAATTGCACATCCACTACACCAGAGGTCCCCAACCTTTCCTGCGCTACGGACCGGTTTGGTGTATGATAATATTTTCACAGACCGGTCTAAAGGTGTAGCAGAAAAAACTAAATAAGACCAGCCAGGGAAAAAAAATAGTTTTTTTTTTTTTAAATGAATAATAAACCTAAACCCTTTTTGTCCTAACGAGAAAATCTATTAGCAGCGTCTTTATTACATGGAAACATTCTCTCTGCTCGAACGTAATCTGGTTGCCTTGGTAACGGTAAACATACCTTCAAAATGAAAGACATCACAAAAACAAAGTGAATAAAAATACCAGTTCGTCTCTTCACAGTAAGACTAGATCGATCAGAGTTCTGGGTTTGTTGGAACCAGACAGTCCCATCTTGACCTGAAACCTGAAGAGTGTTTCTAAGGTCCAGTCTGCTTCGTAACTCTGTATCCGATCACTTTTCAAATTAAAACATCGTCATCAAGAATCAAGAAAACCTTTATAATAAAGGCTCAAATAATAAACCAAATCGAAATAATGGAAGTTATTTCTTCATTCTATGCAGCCCGGTACCACAAGACCCACGGCCCGGCACCGGTCCGCGGCCCAGTGTTTGGAGACCACTACACTACAGTAGTTGGCGCTTTTTAAATGTCAAGTTAATTGATGCACTTTAAATATTTTCTGTTACAGACTAAAAAACAATGTTAACAAAGCTGTTCTTTTTCTTTTTTCTTTTCTTTAATGTTAATGAGGATACAATGTTATGCAGATGTGTACCTAGAACAAATTCATAGACAAATGATACTAGTTATAGTCATGGTGGAGGGGGCGGGGGACGAAATATTTTCTTCTGCCTAGGGTGCGCAACAGGAAATAATCGAGAAGCACTGGTTTAGACAAAGCACTTCCTCAAGCACCCATTTTGCATTGAGGGTTCAGCAGTCTTTGGCTGAATAAGCTACTCAAGTTCTGCAGTGTCTCACAGTTAAACTGAGGCATTTAAAGGGTTGTTCCAGATTATGTAGAGTTTGATCAGTATCCTCCTCTAACCTACAGAGTCCACTGATTCCTAGACAAAGCTATTCTTGCTCTGTTTAAGGCATTTTCACCTCCGTCTTGCATTGTCAACGGAGGTCAAACCAATGTGCAAAGCTTCCACCGGCAAACCCCAAAAATTCACAATGGTGTCAAAGTTGAGACTTGGTCGAAACAATTATCGAAACAATTATCGAAACAATTCCATATTGTGTGTGCTGTGCCAATAAAGTTGTAGAAAGCATGTCACTGAATTTAACGTTTGACTAAATATAAACCTCTAAAATTTAATTTGCCGCTATTAAAAAGCTACATGATGTTGAGAAAAAAAGACATTTACCAGAAAAGGTAAATTGAAACATAATAAATCTTTGTCTTATCGTAAAGGATGGAACATATTAAAATGTCTTTCTGCCAGGAATGGTTGACAGATGAAGATCACCTCAAGATCAAAACATATTTTATGATAGGTTATAAAAGAACCACACATCTGGACCATGACAGCTTGTCATCATTGATGGAGGAATGAATTATAGATCACATTGATGACTGATATGGGATGGCTGAGTGTTAACATGTGAACAGAATGTTAATACACCTTGGATCGTAAAATCCAAAATGGATATCAAATTTCAAATGAACATATGCATAACTCTTAGTTATTATGAGTGTTAGAATTTTTGAGGCAATTAGCACCAATATTGTTTCAGTCTTAGTCTTCGGAATGAAAATTAGTTTAAGTTTTAATCATATTTTAGGCATCTCTATATATTTTAGTTTTAGTCAACAAAAATTCAAGAGTTTTAGTCAGCGAAGTCTTAGAACGTTTTAGTTACGTAGTAGTTACTTTAACAATTGTGGCTTTATTGCTAAGAATGGTGCAGGTTATTTAAAAAAAAAAAAAAGAGAAAAGAAAAAAAAACTGCCAAGCTTTAACTTGTACAAAAAGAGCGAACATTGTAAAACAAAGTCAAATAAATACAAATTCTGTAAGCCCTAAAAACAAAGCTAAAATTGCTTTGTGTCTTCAAAGCAGTCGTTAGCAGAAGGTAGAAGTTAATAGCACCGAAAAACTAGCATTAGCTTTGAAGTCTCAATAGAACGTCAGCATTGCGTTTGCGCAAAATATTTGGGAAGCTTTAAATTTCCGACCACCAAGCCCCTTTGTTGCTGATGTACCATGGTGTGTGACTTTCTCGTGGCTGCCGGAGTGTTGTGAACGTGCAGCATTGTGAGGGCCATGCCAACGCAAGAGAAACAATGCAAGTGCTGTGCTATTTCTTTTTACAGATAGAAATAAAGAAAAAAAGCCTTTTCAACTAAATCATTTTGTCGTCGTTATCAATGATGAAAACAACACTGTCCACATGATTAAAAGAACCAAAAAAAATGCCATTTAAAAGAACTGTACTGCAATTTTCAGACATGCAAACTCACCCGTATTGAAATCGGACAGAACGTTTTAGGCATTGGCAAGAGGCAGGTAAGAAACACCAGACCTAAAAATGCAGAGGACCTCAAGTTCATCTTGAAAGAAAACTTTGCTTTCATTACACTTCAAAAGTGCCAAAGATTTTTTAAATACGAGGTCATAAATCTAAATGGAGTGAGAAAAAATGAGAAGCATTTTTTATGATATTGAAATTTTTATTTGTACCTGCACAGCAGCCAGGAATATTCTGTGGTCAAGAGCCACCGTTTGGTAGATTTTCAATTAATTCCAAAATGATGAGTCACTATGCACAACTTTCTTGTATGTTTGAGCCACCTGATTTACAATTGTTGTGCTAGGACAGATTTACACAAATTTTTAAGAAAGATTTCGGGCACCCAAAATTACGTCTTAATGCAATAGGTCACCACCAGAACGTTTTCGAGTATTGGCTGTCCTGTTATCACCAAAATCAACACATGACCAATTCAACCCAGCAAGTTGATCACTTGTATGCAGTAGATGTTTTCCAAAATATGCTTTGGACCGTCAGGACCGTTGGACTGGGTGTTCACTTTACTCATAACATATTTTGAATCTGAAAAACCATATTTTTAGTGGAATCTAAAGATAATCAACAGTTAATGTACAGTTATAGGCAATTATATTTTTACTGTTTAAAAAAAAAGTTAAGTTTTAATGATTAAACTTATTTTTAGCCTAATAAAAACCAAATAAGCTTTTTAAAAATTCTGTTATTTCTCTATTTTTTTCTCTCAATTTTTAGATGCAATCTAGGACTGAAAAAGAGCAATTTTTTTATTATTTGTCAATTTGATAACCTTGGACCTGCTCCAGAGCTGTGCATCTGATGGTGCTAAATTTGATTAAACGAAGTGAGCATGCTTAGCCTATGTTCTTTTAGAGTTAAGGTACTTCTACAGCAGAGGTGTCAAGTAACGAAGTAAGAGTACTTCGTTACCTTACTCAAGTAGAAAATCTCGTTATCTTTACTTTAACGAAGTAATTATTTTTTTGTCTACTTTTTACTTTTACTCACTACTTTTTTATGATATTATCTGTACTTTTACTTCGTTCATTTTATAAAAAGTAGTCGCTACTTTCTCCATTTTGTCACCGTTAAAAAGCCGCGACTGTTTGTCGGAGTTTTTTTTTTTTTTTTTTATGAACCCTGAATGCATCAAACAAAGGAACAGATGAATGATTGGCTGAAAGGTCCAGTCAATCATTACTTTGGGGCGAGTAGCCCCGCCTACAAACTTTTAAAGAGCAGGGACGTCAATTTCTGTGTTTGAGACTCGGGCTCGGAAATCAAAGTGTTTCTGATGCTGCAACGCTGAACTTTGATTGAATTATCAGTTTTTTTTTAAAAAAAAACAACAGCAAAGAAAAGTTTTATTATTATTATTATTATTTTCAGTCTGCGGTTATTGTAAACGTCTTTGCTGAAAATGTTGTAGATGGTATTTTTATAAAAATAACTTTGATCTGTGACGCACTATTTTATCTTTAGAAACAAAGCTAATTGAACTGATTAATCCATAAATAGTAGTGGATGAAGGATTTGTGCTTAAAAGCATCCAAAATGTTATTGATTAGTTTATAAAGACTGACTGAGGAGATTAAAACTACACATCACTTAGATTTTGTATCATGTAGATGTTTGGGTCAACATTAAAAAAACCTTATATGTACACATATATATGTAGATATGTATATATATATAAATTTATATATACCGTCTCCTAAGTCCCGCCCCTACTGGTTTCTTTCTGGGTTTCTTAAAATCTTATTTCCCTGGTTATTTTTTCATTTTTACAGTTCTTAAAATTTTAGAAAAAGAATCCAAGGATTTTGCCTCCTGTGTGTTTCCTTCACTCCCACTGCCTTACGAGTGCATGTAAAGGGTGTTATTTTGTCAATGGGCGTGGTTTTACTGGGTGTACGATATTTTTTGTAAAATACGATAATTTTACGTCATTAGTACGATAATCCAGCACCTCCCATCTGGCAACGCTGGTTCCAGGTGTCACGCAGGCTGTATGTGGCACTCCCAAAGACTATTCAGTATTGCCTCAAAGAACTTTGAAAACTAGCTGCCTTCAAGGCTTGAAAAAGCCTTTTGGTCATTTTTTTTTTCATTTATTTATTTATTTTTTTACATTGAGTGTGTTTGTGTTTTTTTACATTGAGTGTGTTTGTGTCTGCTGAAGTTGGTTAAATTAGGTGATGCAGAGTGAAGCTTGGTAGCTGAAGGGACGTTACATAATGCCCTGCTTATGATAATACATTTGATTGTGTTCATTAATCGATTTCCAATAAAGATTATTAAGAAATAAATGTTTCTGATTCATAAAGTTTCACCAAAACACTTTCATTTATTATCATATTTTCTGCTCCTTAAAGCATGTGATAATAGTTAAAAAATATGTTCATACGCTTTTGTTAACAATATTCCTTTTTTTCTGAAAATTACTTTTACTTTTTTTACTTTAAGTAGTTTTAAAATAGGTTACTTTTTACTTTTACTTAAGTAGAAAACTTGAGTTGATACTTCTACTTTTACTAAAGTAGTTTTTTAACTCGGTATTTATACTTCTACTTGAGTAGAAAATGTTGGTACTTTTGACACCTCTGTTCTACAGTTACCGTAAGTACAACGTTGTTCATGTTGCACAGGGTAAATAAACTACTGTAACTACATAGCCAGCACACAACTGGTTGTATCAATGGGTACTTCATCCCCAAGGTCTTATTGCTACTGGACTTGGAAAAGTCCACAGGAAAAAAAAAACCTTTTATATTCATTATCCCTGAATTATTTGTGTGTATTGTGTTGGGAGATTTTCATAAACATAGAGTTGCCAGTTTGCACATTACACCGTTTTCACTGTACGGGGTCGAATTTCTATTCCGTTGCTTTTTTCCAATGAAAAGTTTGTTTTTTTTTTTATATAGAAATGTGCACGCAGAGGTTTACAGTTTTATCTAAATTACATGGCCTTGAAAGATACAAACCAAGAATGCGAAACGTTTTTTGTTAGAGAAAAAAAGCTGCGTCTCAGCCTCAGTTTTAGTGCTACAACTTTATCAACATGATTTCTGAAAAATCATTTACATTCTATTAGACACTAGTGTTTTGTGAAACATGCTGGACTTTGAATGAATGGTTATTTTCTTGTTGTAGTGTTTGCTCACACACATACTGGAGGTTGATTTGTTTATGTTCGATTTTATGTAAAACAGAAAAAAAAATACATTGTGTAAAGTTTTTTGTTAGCTTTACGGTATGTTAGAAAACTATGTTTTCGTCATTTTTCTATAGCTTAAATGCTCCTTTGAAATGTCCTTTTTAAATTTAAATGCAAACTTGATAGAAAATAGGTTGGTATATTCCCAGAAAACGCCAACTTTGAGCGGAATTATTCTTTAACCTACGTTAAAGATAACAAAGAAATCTTTACTTTGGAAACCAGCTCAATGGGTTTGTTAGAAAAACATGTTGAGGGTTTGCATGGGAAACTATTCAGTAAACCTTGCACACGGCTACACCCGCTGAATATTTCTAAATGTAACTCTATTTGCATCTCATTATAGGAAAATTGCCCCTCACATCCCATTTAATTTTTAAATACAACCGCAACAATCTATGGAAAATCGAGAAGAAAACGACCTGTAAAGATGGTGTCTAAATTTGTGTATGTGCTGACTTTCTCATAATTTAATGATGTATTTGAACAATGTGAGCAAAGAAAGCACCTCTATAATAAACCCTGTCAGCCCAGCCATTATGGCAATTCAATGATTGTTTATTATACTCCACAAGCAACCATCTGTTGCAGGGTTAAAAATGCTCCTAAGGCATCGGCAACAATTCATTAGCGGTAACATTTGAACAACTTTTAATTAAAAAAAATACAAAACTTTGTTTATGTTCTAAATATAGTTCCCTATTTAATTGTTCTGCACGCTGTGTGATGACAAACACTCTGGTAGTTGTTGGTTCTGAGGCACACACTTTCCACCTTGTTGATCTATTCATCCCAGAGACTGAATGTGCACACTAATCATGCAAATACATGAACAATAGTGTGCACACTTTGGAAGATTCCAATTAAAAAGCTTCAATGATCCATGGTCGCACTACGTACTGTCAGCACGCTAATTTTACTTGCACTAGTTAAAAGTTCTTTTTAACAATCAACACCACAAAGAGTTGCATTTTGTCAGGATCATTGTTTGCTACTGCACAAGAGTGTGTCCAAGTCTCTTATTGAATGCAAGCTTCCGTTTGGGACTCACATATGACCTTTGAAGCATGTGCTTTTTTGTGCCTTTTTGTATTCATCCACTCTCCTCGTGTGCTTTTTTTCAAGGTTGTGCAATTAGCGACTGCACTTCTTCTTTCTGATGCACAACGGCAAATAGACGACCACCTCATGTGAGCACCGCAAACCACACAACAATCCTAGAGATTTCATTAAGTCTTTATTCAAGGTTTCATGTGCCGGAGGCAAAAAAGAAGGTGAAATTTGCGGCACTGGAAGAAAAGGCGTGTGAAGAGAGGATAGGAATTGTTTTAGTCTTTGATTTCCTCTTTCATAGCGAAAGATTAGTTGTTGCCTTGGTGACCACATGTGTGAAAACATCACGTATGTTGCAATGCACACACACTAGCACATAAGAATACACGTGCGTTATGTTGGCACTAGCTCCCTGTTGCTTCTCCAACGGTTTCAGTCTTTTTGGTTGAAAACACTCAGAGAGGGAAATCATTTCTCCACCTGGGTAAATTTTTTAGCTGCTAGCCTGTTGACTATGTGTTGCTCCAAATGATCAAATAAACCAAAGAAAGGATACAAATCTTAGGAGTGCAGAACGACTATTTAATTTAGCGCCATAGCTTTTGCAGCATGCTGTGAAACAGCAGTGGACATTCTCGCTTCAAAAGAAAGGTTATTCCACTGTTTCTCTGAGAACTCCTAGCTGGTGCTTGCTTTTATTACATTTATACAATTGTATCAAGCTTTTTTCATCAATATCTCTTCAGTTTTTAAGAACCTCATAAAGAATAGTAATGGATTTCTGACTACAATCTTCCAGACTACTTACTCTTCCAACTGTGCTCAAAGCATATGGCCGTGTTTTACATATATGTGCAAAACTACAGCAATGGGGCTGAGAACTAGTCCTGATGAAGCTGACTTAACTACTAACCACTGGCGAAAGTGATCAAATAAAAAAAAAGCCCGTTTCAAATGGGATAACCAATGGATACCATTGGAGGGACTGCAGTGATTCCAGTAACATTCTGCATACTGTGGACATTTGTGTTTTAGTGGCTCATTCACACATGCAAATTTGTATGAACTTAATAAACTATTCTAGAAATAACATCTCATCTGAGTCTTAGTGGAGATACCAAAGTTGTCGACAATAGCTACAAGATGACTCTTGCATAGTTTCTAAAATAGTTTAAGTAGTGCCATTTTTTAACTTTTTTTCCCAAATATCCAATTGTTTTCAAATTTCTTCCAACTACTTTTGCATCTTTGTTGTTGATTTAGTTTTATTAAAACTATATGTTGGATACTCAGTAGAAAACAAACTGTGAAAAAAAAACCTAACAAAAAAGAACAATTCTAGACATGGGACATGGGAGATGTTGGTGGGAAGGACCACTTAGAGTTTCTATACCTAGATTAAATTTTTTAACTTAGTTTACGCAGAGACACTAAATCCCTTCCACTCTCCCCATGAATCTGAGGACCAATCTGAAGAGTGTTTCAGCAACAAACTCCTGCAACCCTGTTGCTCAAAGGAACGGTATAGAAAATCATTTCTGCCATCCTCAATCAAAATATTCAACCTTTCACTTTCAAACCTTTAAACTGTCACACAGCTAAAATAAATAAATAAATAAATTGTGTTTTGCACAACTGGTCACAGTCAGAAACAGATGATGTTACGATTTCTACAAGTTTGTAAATGATCCTGCACATAAAACACACCTCAAACGTGAAGCAGTTAACAAGACCATTCATTCCGTCCTCACATAACTTTCTGAATACAGCTTTGAGCACATTTATGTGTACTGCACTCTTCTGATATATTATTATGCTTTGGTTCCCTTATCATATGCCAAGCGGTGGAGAAAGCATGATGAGCCCATGATAAGAAAATAGGAGGTTGTATAAATGATTATGAATAATGTATGACTCCGCTTAAAGCTGCAACCAGCTGCCTTTGAGAGGTCTCTTTAAAAAAGTATGCTCCCTGCTTGATACTCTTACAAACTTTCTCATGCTGTGTTATGTGAGGTGAATACATTGCTGTAATTTCTGCCACTAAACTCCTATAGAGAGGCATATTTATTTAAAGCCAAGAACACATGGCTTGAAACACAACTGCAACACTGCCCGTACAAACATTAGTGGGTTTTCTTTGAGAACTGGTGTGTATTTCATGCTGATTGTGAATTAAAAAGTGCCTCCTTGAAAAAAAATATGATCATCTCTGTCTCTCTTTGGAAATGGTTTATAGAACAGGGAACCTTGGGAACATAAATCAATGCGCTACCAGATGATGAATAAATAAACTCTGATCATGTATCAGAGAACATGGGTTGTCAGGTCTTTTTCATTCTTCTTTCCATCTATCTGAACCCCTTCTACACTGGTTATATTATATTTATATTTAAAATTATGCTTTAACGTTGTGTTTAAAAGCCTGTTTGCATACAGAAATAAAGATAACAGTGCTGCATTTCTTTCTTTTTATGTTCCAATCCAACGCTCAGTACTGATGTTAAAGTACATAAAATGTAAAATTCATAAAAAGCTATTGGCAGTATGAAAAACTAACATAAAATTAATTTTTATAGAGGAAACTACCCAAACTGATAACATAAGTGTACAGATGGTTGTGTTCATTGCGCCCGAGGCTTTGTTTAGATACTTGACTGCCTTTTTTGAGTCGTAGTTATTGTTTTTAGGAAATAAAAGTGGAATATAGGATCTCAAAGCTCAAATCAACTTTGGGAAGATAAAACAAGTGTGGTTTGGTGCTGGTTTGTAAAACAGGTTGCAGAAAATATGAAGATGTCATAGTAGACAGGAAATTTCAAGTATAACCAGGGTGAGGTGAGAGCGGTAGGTGTGCCACCAATGGTCCATCCATAGAGTATTGGGTTTGACATCTTTTGGGTTTGGGTAGCAGTGACAGCAGTCTTAGAAACAAAGCCCAGACTTCCCTCACCATGCCGTATTTTTCCAGCTCGTCCGTGGATACTGAGGTTTCTTTATATTCCAAAACAGTTTCTGGACTTTTGGCAAGGTATGGTTGTCTAAAAACCCCTTGGATTACCCATTTTGTGTCTTTTTTATTTTTTATTTTTTTTCTGCTATTGAGTTCAAAACCCAGCTTTTTTCTTTCTATAACAACCATTGCCAATTTAAAAATATCACAAGTGAATGTCGTTTTTTAGTGCTAGAGCAAGTCAAATGAAAGCCATGACAACCTTGGTGTAGCTATGCAAGTTTTCTTCTTCTGGCCTGCAATACTTATTGGTTCAAGAAGGAGACCATTGTGTCACCAACTTGGTATCAATATTTGGATTGATTTTCCCACCACTACTCATTTTAGTATCAGATCAATTGTTTCCTGGTGAGACACTTTTTTTTAAAATGAAACAGTTGTTCACAAACTGAGGGTTTTTGTTAAAAATGCATAAATTAGCAGTTTGTCAAACCTGCCAAAACACGTTGGCGCAGAGCAAGTTGACTTGGTTCCTTCTTTCTATTACATTTAAATGGTGTGCTGATGAGTGGGTTCATGACAACAGTACATGGAATTTTGATGAACGCTCCATAAGTCCGCAAAGAATATGCAGACTTTAAAAAAAAAATTTAAATTACAAAGTAAATCCATGAGACAACTAACTTAAACCTGTGAAAATTATGCTTCCAACATTTTTTTTCAAAGTTAAGTTTCAGCGATACCAATCTGTTTCCATTTGTAATTGGCTGAATACCAAAATGTATATTATCACACATCACTTCATGGCAAAGTGCATTAATATGAAAATGCTACTTTCTGTTTGCACTCAGTGTAGGCAGAGCATATAAAGCACAAACAATTTCCGCTTACATTGGAAAGTGGGCATGACGTAGAAAAAAATCCATGCGCAAGAAACACCTGACGTATGAACAGTATCTGAATACTGGATGGAAGATATTATAACTTTTTTAAAGAAAAAAAAAAAAAAAAAGAAACGAATTACTCTATTCATCTCTCACCGGGGAAATTTGTGTGCTGCACTCCTTACACCGCAGCAGGCTGCCCTTCGATGGCGCCAATGGTGGGAGAAGCGGGGGTTAGGTGTCTTCCCCAAGGACCCTAGACGTGCTCTCTGTGGGACGCAAACCCGCGACCTTCCGGTCCGCGCGCGAACGCCCTAACCACTGTGCTACCGTCTCAAAATCAGGAATTAAGTAGAAACTTGCTTAAGGTTTGTTTTCAATGTAGGAATAATGTTCAAACAAGGTAGGAACTCCAAAATAGTTTCTTTTGCATGATGCGTCCTTTAAAGTTTGATAAAAAACGTTTAAGCAATAATCTAACTATCTTGAATAAAAAAAAAAAAAAAAACAAAGTCCTTGCAGAAAATAGTTATAGATTTTTGGTGAAAGGCCAATAAAATCTTACAAAATTATTTTAAATTGCTTAGATTTTTTCTAACCACTTAGAAGCAATTTTTGTGACGCCACACTATCTTAAAGTTGTGTCGAGAATGCTTTTCAAGGCTGCTTTAATTTGAGTATTTTCTAAACTTAAAACAATAACATCCAGGATGCTAGCTAATTGATAGAAGCTAACTCATTTGGCATAAAAGTTGTAACATTTAACATTAAATAGTTCTACTTTGTCTTAATTGTGACTCCTATTTAGGGTTAGGATAATATGAGACCTTAAACAATGCTTTATAAGAAAAGTTGGAAATGATTTTTACTTTTCTAAAGATTTTCTATCACTTTGTTGCAACAACAAAAAAAAAATAGAATCTTATCTATCTTATCTACGACTGTTTTATCTTTGATTAAGGAGATGAGAGGCTTTTACTCAGTTGTATAGTGTTTGTCTTTGGACCAGAAAAAGACAGTTTGAATCCCACTAAGCCGCCCAGGTGTCTTGGAGCAGGCACCTAACCCCTTAGTTCACAAGTATCAAAGTCTGGTCCTCGAGGGCCAGTATCCTGCAGGTTTTCCATGTCTTCTTGCATTTACACACCTGATCCGAGTTACTGGGTCAATGTGCCAAATTTGATTGGTTGTTGATTTCACTTCATGTGCATCAGCTGTGTTGAAGCAGGTCTATGATGAAAACCTTCAAGATATATTGGCCCTCGAGGACCGAACTTTGACACCCCTGCCTTAGTTGCTCCAACCATTGGTGCCATCGTCGCTGCCTGCTGTGGTGTAATGCAATGCAGCAAAGTTATTTTTCTTAATTTTTTTTTCTTCGAAACGTATTAATTTGATACTGTATACTAGGTACACATTGAGATCTTTCTACACTTCCTGGCAATGACTGGTACTAATGTAAAAATGTGTAAAAAAAAAAAAAAAAAAAGATGTCCTCCATCATACAATTTTAACAATCAAGTTAGAAAAAAACCTTCTTGTGTCTTTGTATGCTCTCATACCTGTGATTGACAGAAGACAGGAAGTATTGAAATTGAATTTATGAATATAAACATCGACTTTGACAGCTGGGGAGGAATTTTGATTTGAAGGAAAAGACATCTGCCTGGAAAACTGAAATGTAGCCTCAGCTCTCATGTTCTCCTTTTCTGTGTGAGCAAAGACAAATTCTGATAGACTCTCTTTTCATATGTCTCCAAGTAGCAAACACAACAGTTCTTATTACTTTAAGTTCACGAGCAAACGAAGACATGTGTCAAATAGTGACACCGGAGACTTTTAACTGTCACAACTGGCTTGCATCAGTCCGAATCTTACACATTTTTACATCACATCCAGAATAACTAATATGACAAGTATTATATGGATCCCATGCATGTATTGACTGTGTATCTGTCCAGCTGAGAGATTCACTAACACACCAACAGATCAATGGTGTAAGACAGTAATACTTTGCCTGCACACCCAGCAGGAAGAGTATTGATCAGTGGCCACATTGTGAGCAAATACAACCAAACTGCAAGGATTACCAATGCACCAACACAGTCGGGATAATCAAGTTAACTCTTAATTTCAATCTCCTTTCCAATAAATTCAATTATACATTTAACTAATTAATAATTTACTCATTCAACAAAGGAAACCAGAGTACCCGAACAAAACACAAGGAGATAATGTCGACTCCACAGAGAAAAGTACAAATGTACTCAAGCCAGTGACATTCTTCCTGTGTAGTCTCAGAGCCATTGTGCACACCATTGCTTAAACTTTCTACAAACAACACAAAGAATTAAGAAGAATGTTGATTTTAAACATGCATTTTCTGTTAGGTCCGAATTCTAAATTGATTCAAGAGGCAAAATAAACTATGGACAACTTGCTTGTCATCGTAAGGACAACGATGCCATTAATTCCCATTGCAGGTATGTCTCGATTGAGTCATGGACACTCTGGAAAGACACCAATAACTTAGAACCATGTGCTGTGACAAGGAAATGAGGGAATGCACATAAAAGGAACTTATGCATGCAAGAAAAGAATATACAAACTCTATACAAAAAGATCAATGTTCAATACTTTCCTCGCCAAGAATTGAACCACTAACCACCATTTTGCTGTGAGGCTTCCGTGGTAGTAAACACTGTGCCACAGAGGCCAAATTACCTCTAAATATGTATGAAATGCATGTTAGGACAACAGTGATTTCACATTCAAGACAGTAGCATGCCCTCGGGTCCTTTTCATATTTCCTTTAATTTATACTCTCGAGTATGACAGGTATTATGGTTTGTTTATTACTTACATTGTTTTATATTGCCTCGAGGGATGGAATTATTTCTGAAATGTTTCATATTACATGGCACATTGATGTATGTAAATGATTTTTTCTGTTGAATCCGAAGACTCCCTAGACACAATTTCTATGTTCATAATTATGGGTGTGGAAGATTTGATTTTTTTTTCCAAGTAAAAACAAATTCAACTGTCATTGGAGTTTTAAAATTCACAAACAATAACATGGTCAATTTTATTTGGTCTCTTTCTGGGCCAAAACTTGGCATACTAACCAAGTAGCTAAGTTACAGTGGTATGCAAAAGTTTGGGCACCCCTGTAAATTTTCATGATTTTCCTTGATGAATCATCGGTTGTCTGTATAAGAAATTTCAATTAAATATATCATATAGAAGACAAACACAGTGATATTTGAGAAGTGAAATAAAGTTTATATGATTCATGGAAAGTGTACAACAATTATTTAAACAAAATTAGCCATGTGCATAAATTTAGGCAACCTGAAAAGCTGAAGGTCATTTTATTGATAGCACTAATTATTAGAACTCAAAATTGGTATGGTAACCTCAGTGACCCCTGACCTCCATACACAGGTGAATCCAATCATCAAAAAGTATTTAAAGGAGGCCAATTGTAAGTGTTTCTCCTCTTTGCATCTTCTCTAAAGTGTGGCAAAATGGGAGCCTCAAAACAACTCTCAGATGATCTGAAAACAATGACTGTTGAACATCATGGTTTAGGGGAAGGATATAGAAAGCTGTCTCAGAGATTTAAGCTCTCAGTTCCAACTGTGAGGAACATTGTGAGGAATTGGAAGACCAGAGGCACAGTTCTAGTTAAGGCCCGAAGTGGCAGACCAAGAAAAATCTCAGATAAACAGAGGCGCAGGATGATGAGAACAGTCACAGTCAACCCACAGACCAGCTCCAAAGACCTACAACATCATCTTGCTGCAGATGGTGTCACTGTGCATCGTTCAACCGTTCAGGGCACATTACACAAGGAGATGCTGTATGGACGAGTAATGCGGAAAAAGCCTTTTCTCAGCACACGCCACAAACCGTGTCGCCTGAGGTATGCTAAAGCACATTTGGACAAGCCAGCTTCATTTTGGAATAAGGTGCTGTGGCCTGATGAAACTAAAATAGAGTTATTTGGACAAAACAAGGGGTGTTATGCATGGCAAAAAACAACACTGCATTCCAAGAAAAACACTTGCTACCTACAGTAAAATTTGGTGGTGGTTCCATCATGCTGTGGGGCTGTGTGGCCAGTGCAGGGACTGGGAATCTTGTTAAAGTTGAGGGTCGCATGGATTTCACTCAATATCAGCAGATTCTGGAGAACTATGTCAAGGAATCAGTGACAAAGTTGAAGTTGCGCCAAGGCTGGATCTTTCAACAAGACAACGACCCTAAACACTGCTCAAAATCTACTAAGGCATTCATGCAGAGGAACAAGTTCAACGTTCTGGAATGGCCATCTCAGTCCCCAGACCTGAATATTATAGAAAATTTGTGGTGTGATTTAAAGCGGGCTGTCCATGCTCAGAAACCATCAAACCTGACTGAACTGGACGTGTTTTGTAAAGAAGAATGGACTAAAATACCTTCTTCCAGAATCCAGACTCTAATTGGAAGCTATAGAAAGCGTTTAGAGGCTGTTATTTTTGCAAAAGGAGGATGCACAAAATATTGAGTTATTTTTCTTTTGTGGTGCCTAAATTTATGCACATGGCTAATTTTGTTTAAATAATCCTTATACACTTTCCATGAATCATATAAACTTTATTTCACTTCTCAAATATCACTGTGTTTGTCTCCTATATGATATATTTAATTGAAATTTCTTATCCAGACAACCAATGATTTATCAAGGAAAATCATGAAAATTTACAGGGGTGCCCGAACTTTTGCATACCACTGTAAAATGCAGAGTCTGGAAACTAACTAAAACTTTTATTTTGCTTTAAACGATGCAATTTTAGAATTGGCATTAAAGAGTAGCACACCAACCTAATAATTGAACCCTCTGATCTGTCCGTCTATTCATTTTCAACCATTTATTCAGGGTCAAGTATCAAGGGCAATTATTATGCCAACACTTCCTCTGTGCCTTTCTTGGTGAGTTTCTCCAGAGTGGAAGAAAGTCTAGCACTTCTCAAAAAGACCACTTTCAGAGTTTGTGCCGTGCATGAAGTAGGGCCCTGCTACATCTAGTAAAAATTGATTAACCTCAGTCTCCAGGATTTTTGCATGTGGCCTGCATTCCAATAGAACCTCCGAAAAAAGAGGAGAGGCTATGTTGACTTTACAAGGTCTTAGTATTAGGCAAGAGTTCGGCCACTGGTTGCGCCCCTATTCACATGCGCCAAAGATTGGTTAATTGTGTTTCTCTGAGGAAGAGATCAGGACTCGCAATGGGAGACACCGTGCGTTCCTGGCAGGATGATGCAGTGGGGGACTTTCAGACCAGTCTCAAGAGTAGTAAACACAACCTCATCGAGGTCGAAGTGCACTAGATTTGCGCTGGCAGTTTTTCTATTCTGGTAAACTGCCTTGGACCAGAGTGACTTGACTGATGTTTGAATGTGGAACTGGCAGGAGGTTGTGCAGTTGTGGCGGGGTCCTTGGGGCACTGAATCCAGTAACGCCAATTTAATTAACACTATTATGAGTGACTGCTGTTGGGCAATATTCATAAGGACGTTCGACTTTTCGTCTTTCGGGGGAGTCACGTTTCCAGTTTAATACTTTTGTAAACACCACGTTCAATGATAAGAAAGGATATATCTGTTCTCAACATTACAAAAAAAAATAATTAAATGGAAAATTTTTGGACACAGCATCCCTCAGTCATCTTCTGTAAAAAACCTTGGAGTCAAAATGGATTCCAACCTCACCTTTGACTCCCACATTCACCATCTCTGCAAGGTTTCCTTCCTCCATCTTAAAAATATAGCCAGGCTACGTCCATGTCTTTCCAAACCTGACGCTGAGATGAATCAGCCTGGAGGAGATTCATCTCCTCCAGGCTGGATTACTGCCATGCCCTCCTTGTAGGGATCCCATGCAGGGGCTTACAAAAGCTCCAGCACATCCAGAACTGCGCTGCCCGGATCCTGATTAGGAGGTGCAAATATGACCATATCACTCCCATCCTCAAATCCCTCCACTGGTTACCCGTTAAATACAGACTTCAGTACAAGCTCTGCCTCCTCACCCATCAGTGCATACACGGCACTCCACCTGTTTATCTCCAAGAACTCCTAACCCTCCACACCACTGTCTGAGACCTGCGCTCCTCCTCCTTCTCCTACTGCCTGCACCAACCAAGGACCAAACTCTCCACTATGGGGGACAGGGCCTTCCAGGCAGCTGCTCCACGGCTCCCGAGAGCTTGAGGGCTCCACAGAGCGTTGAGGTTTTTCAGAAAAGACTGAAGACATTTTTATTTCTAAAGGCTTTTCAACAAAGTTTTTAGTGTTGTTTTTTGTGTTGTGATTTTATTTAATTTTGCTGTTTGTTGTTCCTTTTGGTCATTGTAGCACTTTGAGATCTCCACTGGAGATACATATAAAGTGCGTTACAAATACATTTTTTATTATTATTATTATAAAATCTTAAAAATGCGGTCAATTCTTTTTTTTTCCAATGACATTTATGAAGCTCGCATTCAGAGAACACACTTATATCGCCCAGTAAACCTTCTTCTTTGAGATTTGTCAACTTGTTTTTATTCTCTTTTGTCTTCGCGTCAATGCCGATCCTTATTAAAATGTGCCCTGCACTGAAGCAGCTGCACTATGATTCAATTATGAGTCATTCTCTGTAACATAAACTCTTTTAAAGGGGTGGCTCAAGCTGTGGACACCCAGCGGAGAGGCTGGTAATCAATAAAACAGGAGCATGTGTCTCTGTGGATGAAATATACATAAAAACATTTCATGAATCTGCCACGTGTTTTCTAATAAAACTTGATGTATTCTTCTTAGCTCTCTTTGTCGCAAAGAAATTCCCCCCAATGCTTGTCAGAACAAAGACCTCCAATTTCAAGTTTAACACCGAAATTTGACTTTAAACACCATCTACTGAGTCATGTCATTGTTATTTCAAAAGAAAGATAAAGGTAAGGTGATGAAAAAGAGTTTGACAAATGAACTGTGCTTTTTTTTGTGTGATTGCAGTCAGCTGTAAAAGGCTGTTGTGACAAGTTGTACTGAACTTGCACGGGAATGATTAAACTAGAAACTTGTTTTTTTCCCGCTCTTCCTTGTGAAAACCAGTGGCATATGACAGAATGTGTTAGCAGTGCTGTCTGCCCTATTACATCTCCCCTAGTTAATTTTTTTCCTCCTTCGCTCTATGAAACTTGAGTTTTTACTGCAGCTAAAAGACACGACTTCCCGCCCCCTTTTAATCCATAATTATTTTACTTTCTTCCCCATTCTAACATACAGCTCACAATAAAACTTCCATTTGACATCACTCTTCTTGTCCATCTATTTTTGCTTTCCATCTCTTTGGAGAGTGGGCTTTTTTCCCAACTTCCCGCTTTGATAGTTCGGGCATCATGTGCGATATGAAGCATGATTTCTTGTTTACTTCTACTGTGGGGTATGGGTCTGTTCCTCGGAGAGCAGAACCTTATTACAGAAACATATTGGAGGAGCAAACCCGACCTAGAGATGAAGGGACATGGAGAAGTATGGAGGCAAAACTGCAAAGTGCCAGCTGAGCATTGGGAAAATGGAATATAGAATACATGCATGAGGAAAAGATGAAAAGGTGCATAAAGTGGATAGGATGAATAAGAAGTTTTTTTTTTTCAGAGGGAAAATCAAGAAAGTGTCAGATCAGAGGAACAAAGTCATAGTTTTCATCTGAGATAAAAGCAAAGATCGGAAAAGAGGGAGAGAAAGAGACAACAGAGCAAAAGACCGATGAGACACAATGTGCCACTACAGAAATTGGCGATAATGAAACAGTATTTGGTGTCACGCAAATAATAAAAACAACAAGTATGCAGAAATAAAGCTAAAGCTGTGAAGTTCAAAACATGTTAATTGGAGGTGTGGGATGCAACAAGTGTGTGGGCCGTGGGATTAACTCGCTGTGATCCATTCTTTCGTCGATTATACTCCCAAAGCACCAGACGCTTGTGTTTATTATTATATTTTAAATTTATGTTTAATCCATGAAAGGAAATTACAAAATAATTCCTTTCAGGCATATTTTCTAACTTGAAAACTGGCTCCAAAATAAAAAAAAAAAATAAGATAAATCTTGCTATTTTTTTTTTTTCCTTCAGGAGAATAGAACAAGGCTAGAAACGAAAGACATGATTCCAAAAGACACGTTTGGGAATCTATTCCAACTGAACAGGAAAGGTGTCTTTGGATTTCTCGTATTCTATGTTATAATTTGTTTAAAACAAAAGTTTAGTATTTTGTGAAATACTGTTACCTCAATTTAGAATAGATATTTTTGGTTCATTAAGCCTAAAATGTTGTTATTTCTCTGAAAGAAACTTCACATATAACCATCCATTGGGAGATTGAATCCAGAAATGGAAGAGCTTTTTCTTTTTTCTATTTCTTGACCTATTGCTAATGTCAATGGAAACTTTGGCAGTAACTCTTTTTTACTGAATCACCTGTCCTCAATATTTTCTCAATATTTCCATATTTCATTCATTTAGAAAAGCACACACATTAATTTTGAGAATGCTCCAGTAAATGTAGAATTCATAACTTAATTTGGAAAGCATTCAAGGACAGGAAGTGAATGTCAGTTTTGGGGAAATGTGATAAATGGTACAAAAGGCTTTTACCTCAAAAGACTTTTGGTCAAATAAATCTGACGCAAAAAACAAACAAAAAAAAAACTTACCATGGCTTTTCAATAAAGTCTTTTGCAGATATTAAATGTTAGATATTGTCCAGAGACTGTGGCAGCAACGTATGTGACAACGTACCATGTGTACTTTGGACCATAGTAAATTAGACTGTGTCGGAGCAGAGACCTTAAAAATAAAGACCAACAGCATTTGGTCAAGAAAAAAAAGAATATTTCCTTTCCTTCTTTTGCAAGTTGCATGATTGCTGTTTTTCATCTCAACTTTTTTTTTCTCTTCTCTATAGTAGAAAAAGTTTAAAAAAAGTCTTCTGGACGGTATAATTCTTGAACGAGACGTTTCGACTTCCATCCGGAAATCATTTTCAATCTGAATGAAATAGACAGAAAACTGGATCTATTTGTACTAAACTGAGTAAAAGGCAAAAAAAATAGTGAGGACGGGCTCGACCAATGAGCCTGTGTTATGTAAGATGGCCGTGAATGGCTCCTATTGTAGCCACAGACCAGTAAACGACCCTATTGTGAAAATGCTAAAAGCCTAGTGAATAGAAAATACCTGCTAACGAGAGGCGTGAAACTGGGTCACGAAGTGTCATCTTTAGTCCATGGCTTCAAAAGGCTGCTGTAGATACCGGGCAAAATGTATCTAACGCCTCCACTCCGATTCAGAGATGGACTCTCTTTCATCACAAAAATGGCTTCCTTGACCCCTCTTTCAAACCAACCTTTCTCTCTACTTAGAATCTTCACCTCACTGTCCTCAAAAGTGTGTTTGGTGGATTTAAGATGCAGATGTACAGCAGACTGTGGACCACTTGAGGCTTCTCTTCTCTATATACTGTACATAAGATCAGAATTTCAATTTACTCTTTAGGCACTTGAACCAGAACCTTTAAAACACTCGTGAACCCAAGCAGTAAAAAGGATTGCCAACAAATTTTAATAGATTTCTTATATTCCTATTGTGGGTATAAATTTGATGTATATCCACCCATAACTTTTTGAGTTATCTTGTTCACACACAGACACGCCGATGAAGCCTTTGTCCAATTGGTCAAGGTTAAGGCACTCGATCATCACCGAGATAAGAACTACAGGTTGACAGTCATTGGGGAAAGCCAGGTGAGGTTGCTTTGGAAGAGGAACAAAGATAGACTTTAAGAAGGATGTCTGAATCGGCAAGTGAAACAAGAAAAGATTTCTTTGAACATAGCTTCTGAAACTACTAAACGAGTTTGCCAGTTCTAATTTAAACACAACCTTACTTTCTGCTCGCTTTATGCATTCTTGCCTCCATATCTTACATTAAAAGAAGATTAAACTTGACAACTCATTTAATTACCTAACTTCACAAGCATACTCTGCCAATCTTTTCTTTTATTCAGATATTTAAAACAATCCATTTAATTCCTACTGTTCTGACTTTGTGACGTATTTGATTTCAACTTTTTTCCATTGACTCCAAGGTTTGAATGATTCATTTTCCAGAAGTCTGCCACTCTGCTTCTTGAAAATGAAATAACTCACAAAGCCACAGTAGTCCATAGCAATGATTGTGAAAAAGAGGCGAAGAAGAATGAGCAGTCTGGTTGGGGGAAGTCAGAAGATCCCACTCGTTGTGGCAAACTCAGAACTGAAAAATAACAAAACAAGAAAAAATTATTAACTGTGCTTTCGAATGTGCTTTGCAAATGTGAACAACTGTAATATCTTGCCACAAAACCTATTTTCGTGATTAAACAGTCAGTATTTATTTATCTCATTTTTTTTTTCTATTTCAACGACAAGTCCTTGAGACTAGAGCTTCTCACTTTATCTGCAACTACAGTAATTCTAACTAACTGAAGATCTCTTGTCATGTTCTTTTAAGTACCTTGAGTTCTCAGAACCACCCAATGAGTTGATAACTATTCCTTTTATCTGCACATTTCTTGAAAATGATAGTAGCTCTGTAGTGGTCTTAATATCAAAAAGAGAGTCAGTCGGAACAGTCTCATAGCTCATTAAATTTCTCAAGAAGTCTCTCGATTTACAGCACTGCATTCCAAAAGTTTCATTCTCTTTTAGAATTTTAGTGTACCCTAAATATACTATCGTTGCTTTCAAAAGGAAACAAGGATCCCCTTCAAATCTTCATTTTCAGTCCACCTATAGGAACATGGCCTTAGTGAGACAGAAATAAAAGATGCTTATGTAGGCTTCCCTGACATTCTCATTTATCCTTTTTCATTCTTTGATATAACTTTCTAAAGTTGACTCCATCATCATTTTTTAAAGAAAAAAGCAACCCACTCAAAGTTATGACCTCACTTTTCTGCATCAGATCACAGCATTATAGAATAACTTCTGGATAGTCCTCAAATGTTTGATTCACTGCCTGTGACATTAATGATGCAGTTATCTTCAAATAGGATTTGTTCTTTCATTTCTGCAACCATCCGAACAATATTTTGGCAAGTGGATGACATACATTTCTGCTCTGCAAAGCATATTTCCAAAAAAGGAGCTTGTCTATCAGGGAATCATTGAACAGTGCTCTTCACTTGTAATATTGTGTACCTGGTCATTTTGTACAAAAAACACCCAAACTTCTGCAACTTTTTTTTCACTTTGTCCTGATGGTCACCAGCTGAGATTGAGATTGGTTACAAGTGGCCGAAATGAGCTTCTTACGCAGGGTATATCCCACGCAGGGTGGCTGAGCTCTCACTCAGAGATCGGGTGAGGGGCTCTGCCATCCGGAGAGCTCGGTGTCGAGCTGCTCATCCTCCAGGTCAAGAGGAGCCAGATGGGGTAGTTCGAGCATCTGGTCAGGATATCCCCCTGAGCGCCTCACTGGTGGGGTGTTTCGGGCACGTCCCACCGGGAGGAGACAAAGAGGCAGACCCTGGACCCGCTGGAGAGACTATGTCTCACAGCTGGCTGGGGAACGACTCGGGATCCTTCCAGGTTAGCTGGAGGTTGCAGCCCGGGAGAGAGAAGCCCGGGCTTCTCGTCTGAGGCTGTTGCCCTGCAAACCCGGCCTCGGATGAACAGAAGATGACGGAACGGAACGGAATTTTGTCTTGACTTCTATACACTGTTCTGCTAATACATTACATACTCCTGAGCTCCCACTGCAAATAAGCACCATATACTACTTACATAAATACGTGTAATAGGTAAACACTATGGGAGCTAAACAAAGATAAGCACGTGGCCGAAATGCTGCTAAACGACTTACTAATACTAACAGTTGGTTTTGATTAGAAATGGCTTTGTTTGTACAGTTTTTAGAAAAAAAATTGAGAATTTCAGCTAAACTTCCAGTACCAATTAGTTTGAAGAAAACTTAAACAGGTAGCAACTGCAATTAATTCACTTCAATTATATTTGCATAGCCCAAAATCTCCCTCCCCTACCAAAAAAAATAAACAAAAAAGAGGTGATATCATTCTAAGAAAGATAAATAAACACACTTGAGTCCAAATTGTCTTGACACAAACACCACGAGATCGACCAAAACAATGGTTGGGAGATACTGGTAGATAGCGATTGACGGTCTCTCAAGGCACATTAATGTGGCGTGGAAATTCTGAGCAAAACCACTTCAACAAAGTTCTGCCCTTAGACCTTGATAGAATTTCTCCAATGATTATGAAAGTACTATGTACTATGTATAAAAGACCCCTAGGGATAACTTTAATAAATACTTGCTGGAGTTGAAAAAATGGCTGTCTGCCTAAAAAAGAAAAAACTAAATTCTCCTAATAACACAATGAGCTTATGTAAATGTAATATTTTCAAACTAATAACTTAAGATGGAAAAGGCTAATGTATGGTACCACACCAGTTAGAGTTCAAACTTGAAAATGCAATAAATTCTGAACCAGGGCTTGAAGAGAATTAAGTAAAAATACTCATTGCAGTTTCTTGGGGGTTATATGATTTCTTTGTAAATCCTATAACACAGAACATTCCTTAAACCATTTTCAGAAGTTTTAATATGTCTACCACCCACTCATGTCTTAGTGACATATAGCCTGCATAAATCAGCTCAGTAGCTTGGATAACTAATCCATCTTTCAGTTAGACAGCAAAAGCAAAGTAACTCTTTTTAGGCTTAGATTAGGAACCATAATTGGATTGCATAATAATCCGCTCAAGTGATTTTCTGGGCTAAATCACACTACAAGTGTAGAAGCCAGAAATGTAAAGCTGTGCAGCAATCTTACCTGATAAATCAGTTTTGCCTGATTGTTTACAAGATTTTAATCCTAGAATGCTTCATCTAAACATATACGTGAATGCTTCTTTTGAACTTTTTCATTAACTTGGTTCCAAGACAGAAAAAAAATGATAGGAATATATTTTTGGGGTTATTTTTTAGCAACACTGTGAAAACCAATATATTCTGATATATTGGATGTTGCTACATGATTAACCCATTGATTTCACCTTCAAGAAAAAAATACATTAATTGCTAGACTGAATAGAAAAGTTAAAAATGATTCAATAAATTAGGTTTAAATTAGATTTTGAAGAGGCTTATAGGCATATACTGTATTTATGCGTGTCAAGCACCCAGAAGGTGGACTGGTTGGTGCCAAAGCCTCACATTAGAATGGCTGGTTTCAGCCTTAAAACTACACACTTTTGCATCCGAAGAAAAATAAGTTGTAGGGTTTTGATATATTTATCAACTTTTGTTTTCTTTATTAATTCTCAAAATGTAAAAAGGGACAAACGGATTTTGTCACAAAGATTGCCTCATATCATGATTGTACAATCTCGCACTACAGACACAGCTTTGGACTCCAACTTTTTACACATAGAAGAACTCACTTCTACGACTGTACCTGGTACAATGCTTGTGACTCGGTCAAAGAAAAAACAGTACGGATATTTAACAACTTGAACTGTATTTTTACACTTAGTGGAGAAAATGTTTGGTACTTTTGATCCCAGTCTTAATATATATTTTATTATATTCATAGATATTTTTTTCCCATTTTTTTATCCCCATACTTTTAAACTGAATGTAAAAAAAGAAAAGAAAGAAAGAAAACAATTTGGAGTATGTGATCCACATTGGTCATAGCCACAACTCTAATACAGTCATCTGATTGTTCTGATCACCAATTGTTGGACGTATTTGTTCCTATCAAATTAATAACATAAATGAAATTTCTACCCATGCATGTGAACGTTTTTTTTTCTTCTCTATAAATCTCCAGAGATATACAGATATATATATATACTTTATATATATATACTTTGTATTTAGAACAGCAGGCTTTGTGTCAATTTGCAGGCGGTTGATGAATTATTGTTTCTCACATTGCAGTGTAATGCTTAGTGTGATCTGTCATGTATTAACAGGACATAAGTTGTTTGTGTTCAACATTTGCTTGGCTGGTGTAGAGTTATCAGATGAACGCATTCCATTTATAGCCAAAATAAGTGGATTTCAAGAAGAGAGACCAATGTTTGCTTGCCAAATAATATTTTGGTGCATGGCCACATGGACTTCTCAGAACATGTCTACAATCAATCAATATAACAAAATCAACCAGGCAATGTTCTATGTTTGATGTACAATGGGAACAATCAGGCATGTCTCAAATGACTATTAAACTGAGTATTAAACTGCTGACCTCCATTTCCAATTTTACTAAAAACAGAGAAAAAAAAAGAACCCTCGGAAAATATGCATTCATTTTCATCAACATTGCTGCACTCTGAGGTTTAAGAACAGGGGTTGGCAAACTTTCTGGTTTGCAGGCCACATTGAGTTCTAACATTTGACAAAGGGGCCAAAACACTAGCAGATGGATGGCATGTTTTGGTAACTGCTAGATTCGACCAATAGAATGGTGTGCTAGATTTTAAACAAGTGCGCTAAATGTTACATCAAGAGCGGTAAATTTCAAATCTAGCGTGCTAGCTCTGAAATCTAGTGCGATAGAGCTTAAAAACGTGCATTTAATGGCACTAGGTTTGAAATTTAAGTACTTGATCTAACATTTTGCTTGTTTTAATATCTAACGCGCTTTTTTACGTGTACATTGGGCCCGATGGCTTTTCGTATATGCAGTGCACCATCAAGTGAGGAAACATCATAATTACAGGGGAAATAAAACACTAACAAAGTTTATTTATTTAATTCTTTAGTATTAAAACTAAACATTTTAATACTATGTTCTAAATGCTCTTTGCATGTGGCCCGCGGGCCATAGTTTGCCCGTGCTTGTTTAAGAAGGTACAAAGATTTACGCAACACAACTCATACCTTGCAAGTTACTAAATAAAAGTACTGAATGTGACTAATGGGGATTAAATTGTTTATTCCTGTTTAGAATACTACTGGATTCTCAACCAAAGCCTTGGTGGCCTGGACAACTTCCACATTTCAGTCCAATGGGACATTGGCTCTAATTATCTCAGAAATATGTTATTGACTAAAGCAGTTTCCAACACAGACTGCTGAGAGCCTAATAGCATCATTTTAGCATACACGATGGCCTTTGATGGAACAGCATGTGTGGGGGCTAAATGTTGTGCATTTTTAATTGTCACATAAAAAATCCATCTTGAATGTTGCTCACACGTTAAATGTATAAATTACGCTAACATTTTTGTGGCTGTATGTCTATCAAATTTTGATTTGTTGATCATTTTGTGGTTTCGTAAAGACCATTTAGCAAACACATCTGCATAAGAGTGTACAAGTTCATTCTTGGACTCAATTATATCTCATTTCTTTAGACAAAAACTGTAAGATCAACAGACATGCTTGTCTACTGCTAAAATGTGTGTAATCTGTATTAAAGTAAAATTTAAATAGTTCCGTTCCATTCTCTACCGCTTATCCGGGGTCGGTCCTTGGGGGCAATAACTTCAAGCGGGAAGCTCAGGCTTCTCTCACCCCGGCTGTATTTTTCAGCTCACCCGGGGGGATCCGCAAAAATTCCCTGGGCTGCAGTGAAGCACATTCTGGATCTCCTCCCAGTGGGACGTGCCCAAACTTTTCGGTCCTTTTGTTAAATACAAGTTCAGGAAAAATGTAAATTTCTTTAATGTGAATTTACAATGTGATTGAAATAAAAAATAAAAGAAAGAAAGAAAGAAATATTTCACCAGTGAGGCATTCAGGAGTCATCCCAACCCGATGCCCGACTCACCCCATCTGTTTTCTTTCGATCTGACGAGGCAACGGCTCTACTCCAAGCTCCTCCTGGATGGCAGAGCTTCTCACTCTATCTCTGAGTGGGAGCCCAGCCACCCTGTGGAGGAATATTGGCCAATTTGGCCACTTGTATCCGCGATCACATTCTTTCGGTCACCATCCATGGCTGGTGCACATAGGTGAGGGTGCAAACGTAGATCGACTAATAAATCGAGACCTTTGCTCATTTCAGCCACTTGTATCTTCAATCCAGTTCTTTTGGTCATCACCCACAGTCGATTACCATAGAGGAGGGTAGGAACGTCGATTGACTATTAAATTGAAATCTTTTCTTTTCAGCTTAGCTCTTTCTTTACCACAACAGACGGATGTAGCGTCCTGATTCACTGCACCGATTCGTTTGTCGATCTTCCGCTCCATCCTTCTCCCGCTTGGGAACAAGACCCAAAGAAACGTAAACATCTCCACTTTGGGCAGAACCAAGGGGTATTCCACCCTTTTCCAGCGAACAACCATAAATTCAGATTTAAACAGTAAAAAAAAACAAAAAAAACCAAAACAACTGTTCGCAGAAAAATTAGCGGCTAAATAAGCTAATTAATTCCTTCCTGTTGATTCTGTTGGTTGTATTTATTATATTAACGATATACCAGAAGTGGTGTTTTTGTTTGTTTCATTCATGAACATTTGAGCAATTTGCAAGCTCACCCGTACAATTTAGGACACCATTCGAATACCCAGTTATTCTTCTCCATGCTCTTTTTTTTCCCATCTATGGCTAAACTTTAGTGTGATCATGAAGCGTTGAATTAATTCATTCATGAATGCTAATAAAAGATGACTATATATACTTTGAAATAATAGTTTTCACTCTACAATAACAGACTTTTATAAAATTCTTGGCAGAAAGCTATTTAATACCACATACATTGTTTGTCCATCATGATGATATCATGAGAGGACGTCGTGTGCAGGAATAGATAAAGCAAGCTTCATTCATCCTCTACAAACGCACTCTGGCTCGTAAGTAAAGTACACATCAATCTTCCTTATAAGTAGATTTTTATATCAGCCATTATTGGATGGGATCATGGTACTCTCAAGAGAGATGTATGACTGCGTATGGACCTTCATGTTGTATTTGATAGACCATTTCACATAGATGTTGGCAACCTGCTAGTCAAGTTGGCTAATACAGCCTTCGAAATTAACTGAATAGTTGGGTAGGTCCCCATTTATGGCTCGGTCATCATAATCTCATTTTCCAACCTCATGGATAGCTTGTTTGCGGCTAGTTAAAAATGATTTTTTTTTTTTCAATTATTTTAGTAATCAACAGAAAAGAGCTAGTGACATATGAGGTAGGGGTTTGCAGAAATGAAGGAGAAGTTGGTGGGAGGGAAAAGGACACAAAAGTGAATGTGCAATATGTATGTGACAAGATAACAGTGCGGTGGCTAAGACAGACTAAATATAGAGGATCAGAAAAAGCAGGTGTGATTTGAACCTAAAAAGCTCTTCAAAAATTCAGAGATTAAAGCTGGGAAACAAGGCTATGAGAATGTGTAATATAAAAAAAACAAGAGCTCTTCAAACCCTCGCCAACAAGCTCTGCGAAACAAGACAGGTGCTGAAAAAAGCAAAAGAAAGGAGGTAAAAGCAGAAAGATTTTTTTTAAAGCTTAAATCACAGCAGTGAGGAAAAAAAATGAACATGAGACACCAAAGATAAAAGAATGGGAGGGAGAAAGAGGCTTGTTGCCACTAATCCCATGAGAAAAACATTCTGATTAGACTGATCCTTTCCTCTGAGGATTAGAAGCTTTGATAAAACCTTCAACTCAAACCAAAATCAATTTAGCCAGGATGTAACATTCACAAGCAATATACTCATTTTTCTACACTACCAGACATGCGTTAAAGAGTGAAGATCTATGGAGTAACAAAGACTTTTTGTTGTTGGTTTTCTTCAATCTTTTGTCAAAAACTTTGAATTCTTGGGACTCACAGAGTTTAAAAAGACAATATAAATGGGTGCCTTTTAAGGCATGGCACCATCCACGGACCAAATTAAAATATTCACTGGTGCAAAATGCTGGTGTTTTAATGAGCAAAACACATTTTGAAAGCCCGTGGAGGAAAAACTGGAGAGGTGGTAGTTTGCACTTGAAAGAAGAGGAATGAAGATTAGTCAGAGTAAAACCGAGTACGTGTGTATATGAGAAGGATCCAAATGGAAACGTGAGGTTACAGGGAGAAAGAAGGTGGAAGATTTTAAGTATCTAGGATCAACAGTTCGGAGCAATGAAGAGTGTGGAAAAGAGGTGAAGAAGCGTGTTCAGGCAGGCTGGAACGGGTGGAGGAAAGTATTGGGTGTGATGTGCGACAGAAGAGTTTCAGCTTAAGGGAAAGTGTACAAAACCGTGGTGAGACCCACCATGCTGTTTGGTCTAGAGACAGTAGCACTGAAGAAAAGACAGGAAGCAGAGATGGAGGTAGTAGAGATGAAGATGCTGAGGATCCCTCTAGGAGTGACCAGGATGGACAGGATTAGAAATGAGTATATCAGAGGAACAGCACATGTTAGAAGTTTTGGGGATAAAGTTAGAGAGGCAAGACTGAGATGGTTTTGGCATGTACAGAGGAGAGAGAGAGCGTACATAGGCAGAAGGATGCTGGATTTGGAACCACCAGGAAAGAGGACTAGAGGAAGGCCAAAGAGGAGGTTCATAGATACAGTGAAGGAAGACATGAAGGTAGTTGGTGTGACCAAAGAGGATACAGCAGATGGGGTTAGATGGAAGAAACTGACTTGCTGTGGCGACCCCTGAAGGGAAAAGCCGAAAGAAGAATAAAGCCCAGTCCTCTTCGACAAGCCAAAATAGCTCATTTGGAGGTTGCTGAGAGCAGCAAGTTAAATATTTTTTTATTCTAAATTAAACAATAATCAGCCTTCATGTACCTGATAACTTTAAATGTCACTGATATTGAACTGAATTGAAAATACTTTATTTATCCCCAAAGGGAAAAGTTATATAGTTTGATGAAGGACGGCAGAAGTGATTTTTTTTGTACCATTCCTTTGAGCAACGGGGTTGCAGGAGTTTGTTGCTGAAGCTGCTATTCAGATGGTTCATAGATTCATGGAGGGGGTGTGTGGAATTTAGCATGATTGATGATAGTTTTGCTTTTATCCTGTCCTTCGCCACCTCCTGCACACAGGCAAGGGGTGAGCCAACCATACGTCCAGCTTTTTTTTTATCAGTTTGTTCAGTCTGTTGGCATCCTTTGTTTTCATACCAGCTCTTCAGGTGGCCACAACAAAGAACAGGACACTCTCCATATTGGAATGGTAAAACAAGGAGACACACTGGCTGAAGACCACAGTTTGAGGGGTAATATCTGAAAATGCTGAAGTTCATAAGACCAGCCTGACGAATAATTTCCTCCAAAGAAATAGCATCCCTCACTCAGAGATATTGCGAGGAGCTCTGTCATCCCAGAGCGTTTCCGAGTACGACCGTTTGTCCTCGTTGTGAAAAGGAGCCAGACAGTGTTGTAATTCCCTTGCCTACCTCCAGAGGGAGCGCTGAACCTTCCTCATCACTATGATTAGGGACACCTGAGATTGATTTCTGATGCCACACATCTGTGGACCCTGCTCCCTATTTAAGTGCAATCATCCCGGACTTCCACGTCGGGTCATTGTCATCTTTGCCAGCCAGGTCCTCTTGGCTGCTTGACCATACGTTATCTCTGAACTCTGTTATATCATTTGAACGTTTGGATCCTGAGTTAATTCTGTGACCTTTGCCTTACAGACTTACCTGAGTTGTGTTCAATAAACCTTGTTTTGATGTCCTGCATTTGGGTCCTCCTCCTTCCGCATCACAACAGACAGGATGGTTTGGCAACCATTTTTGGAAACATAGAGCTATTCCTATTAAAAACTTTAAAACACAAACAACATGATTTATTTGAATAGTAAAAATGTAATTATAAATTTAAATGTACGTGGATGACAAAGAAGTGATTTACTCTGAATTGCATTAATTTTATTTGCATTCTAAACTCATAAAAATTTAGGTCATGACGATAAATGCGTTTTGTAAGTTGAAGCTACAGAGATTTTTTTTGTACATGCGCTAGACTTTTATAGATACTTATTTTTGGTTTGTCTCAGACATTTTCAGTAAATAATCCAAAGCAGGTTCTGGGCAAAAGCTGTGGGACACCCTGAAGTGAGAAAACCACCTTGACTGCAGCACAACTGCACCAAAGTGTGTTTGCTCTCCTTTCACAACAAATCAGCAGAGAAAAACTCATTTTCATTTTTTTTTTCCTTCCACTGTGGCTCAGCGCAGGGAGTTTGAGTGTAGTCTTAACTGTGCCTGGCAAGCAGAACACACAGTGAAGCAAAAGTCTGGAGAGACCAGTGAGGGAAGGCTAATCAGTGCGCAGACATGACACACAACCACGCAGCTGCCCACACAAATTTGCACGTGTGAATGCTGCTCTGCGTGCGCACATGCACGCTGATTATTACACGAGCTGTGGGGATGCAGGAGAATCGGGGGAAACGCACTTCCAGCTAAATTGGATTAAGAGTGTCATCTAATATGGAACAAGCATTGAGAGGGCTCCCTTGAAACTTTGCTGTAAAGAAATACTGGCGGTGAAAAATGAGCTGCACGCTTTTTGGTTATGAGACAATTCGGATTCATCACGGATGGGGGACTAAGGGAAGGGCATGAGAATAGAAAGAGGCCTGTACATCCAGAAAATGATGCTCCATTTGAGCAGCCGTCCAATCATAATCAGCACCCTCATCTTGCAAATGCAGAAGACCTGAAAGGAGGCAAACAGGGGTACTTTGTCTCTATTCTTCTGACTTACTCTCATTCCCCATTTTCTCCACTATCTCGTCTTTATTTCTTTGCTATTTCCTCCTTCTGCACCAAGTATGCCCTTATGAATTTGCAGTGCAAGCACTCTCCGCTCACCCTTTACCTTCTCCTATTTTCTTCATCCGTTAAAGTGGAACTATTTGATGTAGTCAGTCTCTCGGGTGGAAAGAACTTCAGGGATAGTTTAGGGGAAAGACACCCACTGGCATATCCATTACATTCGCCCATGGTGGACAGTGGACAGTCAAATGGGAATTAAGTCGCTGATTATTGGTGATGTATATAATAAAGTTTGAGTAGCACAATGGCACAAATACATGTTTTTTTGTTTTTTTTTTAACACAAATGATTAAGAGTCCGTTCTGCTCACCCTCGACACAAAGTGAATGGCCATGAAACTTTTGCATGAACCAATGTATAGCTTGACTTTTTGGAACTTCTCCATTACTATTTTCAGACCTGCTGATTGGACAGTCACAGATCATAGCTGTTAAAGAGAAAGACAGATTTTATCCACCAATTACCCAAGTTTTTGGTGGGAAAAATGTTCATTTTTTTTCTTGAAATTTCTAAGGTCAATTTAAATAGTTAACTGTGTCATGAATGTATCCATAATAAGAGACTTTTCACCATTTTTATTGTGCGAAAAGGGGTTAAATGTGAAATTTTTCATTCTTATTCCTGAGCTATTATTTTCCATTACTAATTCTGTATGGCAAAATGATTTCATAACCATAAGAAAAGTTAGAAAGGAGTTGATTGATCCAGATGAAGCATAACTAAAAGCCTCAGTATGAAATTCACAGTAAGACACTATAATAATGTAGTTTAAATTCAGATTTTTCAGATGGATGGCGGTGAATTGCAGGGATGGAAGAACATTATCGGGAGAGCTGGAACAGTACGATACGTCTCTGAACTTATAAAATAAGTAACCAGGAAATAAATTACAACTTCCGTGTCATACATCTGAGAAATTTTGCGTCATATAGGTTCTGTTCTGGTCAAGATGTCTTCAAACCAAATAGAATTCTGGGACTTCTAATTGAAAATATGGTTTAATAAGACATGGTGTTCTTTTTTTGTGCCTTACTCCGGAGCTGCATGTTACTGACTTTGTGGACATGGGATCTTTCCATTTGGCATTCCGTTTTATGAGTCACAGAAAAAAAAAATCATCTCCGGTTTAATTTGATCACAACCCATGCCCCACTGCCTCATCTAAAGACAAAAATATCAACATCAGATATTCTATATGTCGACGTGGAAATCAATTCAATTTTATCCATCCTGAGTTGCACAAGAGATTTTTATAATTTCCGTTCCGTTCCGCCATCTTCCGCTTGTTCCGGGGTCGGGTCGCGGGGGCAACAGCCTCAAACGGGCAGCCCAGGCCTCTCTCACCCCGGCTGCATCTTCCAGCTCGGAAGGATCCCAGGTCTTTCCCCGGCCAGCTGTGAGACATAGTCTCTCCAGCGGGGCCGGGGTCTGCCTTTTGGTCTCCTCCCGGTGGGATGTGCCCAAAACACCTCGCCCGCGAGGCGCTCGGGGGGCATCCTGACCAGATACCCGAACCACCCTTTCTGGCTCCTCTCGACCTGGAGAAGGAGCGGCTCGACGCAGAGTTCCTCCCAGATGGCAGAGCTCCTCACCCGGTCTCTGAGTGAGAGCCCAGCCACCCTGCGGAGGAAGCTCATTTCGGCCACTCGTACCCGCGATCTCATTCTTTCGGTTGTTTCGCGATCTCCTTCTTAATTTCGGTCGTTTTATAATTTCCCTTTTTGTTAAATTATGTAAATCTGCCTTCACTGTTTGAACCCATGCTTATACATAAGTGTACTGAAAATGAAATATAGCATGTGGACTGTGAGTCCAGGTTTGGGCCAAAGAGACGATACCTAAACCTTGCCAACAGACTCGACCACGTCCAAGTCTATGTGTACATGCATCGAAGGGGATTTGAATTGTTTACTAAAGTGGGATTGGCAGTAAGGAACTGTGGACGGTAAGAAAACATTAAAGACATTTGCTGTTTACTTTTCATTGAAGGAGCTCAAATAAATATAGACTAATCTCTGTGTACATTATTTAGTTTAGATGGATAAGGATTTTCTGAGACAACTTTGTGGTTATGAGATCAGAATTTCATTAGGAAAGTAAAAGAAAAATTACATTAAATTAAAAAAGACAAAAATATACAGAAAATGAACCCCAAAAGAAAGTCTTTAGTTTCTAAATATAATCCAGTGATATATATTTTTTTGGTCAAAAGGCCTACCTTGTATGCTATCCATTTATGATTTAATACAGAATAAGAAAACTACAGGAGGGATATGTGGTGTGTTTTTGGTTATTAAAAACCAGGTTAAAAACATACATTTATCATTTGATAAAGATATGTAAACCGGTCACATTGGTGCTTGTGTGATTATTCATTCATCTGTTGTGATGTAGAAGAAGGAGGACCCAAATGCAGGACAGAAAACATGGTTTATTAACAGAAGTCAGGAAAGTCTGTAAGACAAAGGGCACAGGATTAACTCAGGATCCAAATGATATAACAGAGTTCAAAGATAACTGAGGACCTGGCTGGGAAGGATGACAATCACCTGACGTGGAAGTCTGGGATGATTGCCCTCAAATAGGCAGCAGGGTCCACAGGTGTGTGGCATCAGAAATCAATCTCAGGTGTCCCTAATTCAGGGTGATGAGGAAGGTCGCGGGCTCCCTCTGCCAGCAGGCGAGGGGATCATGACATCATCTTCTAAACTGCTTATTCACTGACAGGGTCGCGCGGGGTGCTGGGGTTCCGGCTGATTGCAGGCGAGAGGCAAGGTACACCCCAAACAAGTAGCCAGTCTATTGCAAGGCTGCATACGCACTCTTAAGGACAATTCCACAGTGGTAAATTAACCTGACATGCATGTTTTTGGAGGGTAGGAGGAAACCGGAGTACATGAAGGAAACCCATGGATACACAGGAAGAACATGCAAACTCCATACAGAAAGGCTAGTATTCCAAGCCTTGTCCCTACCGGGTATTTAAACTCCGACCTTCTTGCTGTGAGGCCACTGTGGTAACCACTGCGCCACTGTGCTGCCCCCCTGCGGGATTATTTGACTAATTATCCTGAAAAATTATAGTCTGTTCCCGCTCCTTACTGATTTTGTTTGTGACATTTAAAATCAAGTTTTCTAGAAGTTTAAAAGATAAACTTAAATTCTGAAGAAGTTTGAACAATTCGAGTCAACTACACAAAATTTAAAATCAATTTAAAACAAGTTTGTTGGAATAGTTTGATGACTAAATAACTTGGCATTAAAATGTATAAATCATTGCTTTTTCCATCACTGACACATTGCTCTGATACAGTCAGAGCGATGGTAAAATTTCAGATCTAAAATTTCAGCTCTTAAAGTTGGCCATTGTTTCCTTTTCCCATTGGATATTCATCCTTAAAACAAGTAAGTGAAACCTGTGAGTTTTTAAGCGACCTGTTATGGATTGTGCATAGAAAGAGAGAGAGTGAAAAAGAGAGTGAGATAGAGTCCATGTGTGTGTATCTACAAGCTATAAAGAGACGTTAAGGAGCTTGTTCCATCATGCTGATGAGTTCCGTAATGCAATGTAGTCGCACTTCCTCGACACAAGTGGGGACACTTTCCAGCACATCATCTCAATTACCTGTGTATACATTAACCTTGAAAGTGGTAGCAAGTAAATGAAATGATCCATAGATACACTCAAACACACACAGACACACACACAGAGCAAACATTCACAGTTGTGCTTTTTTTGGCTAAGGTGTCTACGGAATATCGCTAAGACTTCAAGATCAACACAGTAAACAGGAGATGTACATAATTTACAGTGTGGTTGGCATGATTCCTTTTATTTAAATCATTTAAGCAATGAGTTAAAAATAATTTAAAAATCCTAAATTACAAAAACAACATTTTGAATGCTAAACAAGTAAAAAGCATGCAATGCATGATATCGAACAAATTGCCAAAAGGCGATGGAACATAAAAAGGAAGTTTTTGTTTTTGTCTTTTTTACCTTTATTTTTAGTTGGATCTCTATCGAACACGGGACAAGAGATTGAAAAATTATAGACTTTATTTGTATGTCTCATCAGCTTTTGGAATATTCAATGGAATGCCTAAAAAGCATTTCAAACATCCCCCACACTTATATGCAATATAATAATTTGTATTGCTTAATTTTGCAGATCACGGATCTGGTAAAGTCATACAAGTCCAGCCAAATTAAATATATAAATAAATAAATGATTACTCTATTCATCCCTCACCGGGGAAATTTGTTTGCTGCACTCGTTACACCGCAGCAGGCTGCCCTTCGACGGCGCCAATGGTGGGAGAAGCGGGGGTTGGGTGTCTTCTCCAACTTCCAGTCCGTGCGCGAACGCTCTAACCACGAAGCTGCCGTCTCCACCCCACAAAAAGTCAAACATAAAGCTGAAAATTGAGGAATACGGCATTCCCTGTTGTACATTAGGCATACAATCCCCCATTCAAAACAGAAAGTGTGAACTGCTGTGAAAATCCCTTCTGCTTTTATGCTAGGATGTGAGTGGGGTGGAGAACAAAATACTTGGCCAAGAACTATCAGCCATTCAAATAGAATTTGAATACCGCACAGGAGAACTCACAATTTTTCAAACATGCATGAAGTAAATAGAAAACCACTTCAAGTGTTTTTTGTTTGTTTTTTTAAAGCAGGAATACCATTCAAACAGGGTAGAAAACCTCCAAAATTGTCAACTTTGCACAACACACCCTCTTTTATAACAATGTCATCCTTTCTGTTGATGAGCTTCCACATCTGGCTGGTGGTGTGAAGAGACGGATGATAACAGTTCAAACACAGAGCACTCTGGTTTGAGGTTCCTCAGGAGAAATGCTGCTGTTATCAAACCCACTAAAACTCCCATGGATAGCTCCCTGCTGTGACATTTAGCAAGTCTAAGTTTTCTCAAAGGAGTAATTCATGCACTTTCTTCTAATTAATCTGTCTGATGTTGCTATGAGATTTTGAAGTCATGTTTTGGTCAATGTAGTCCTCACTTTGAGTTCAGTAGCTTCTTTCCAGAACAGTGTTGAACAAATCTCTGGAGAGCGATGAGTTTAAGAGGAGAAAAAAAAAAGTATCAACTTGAGTCAAACAAGAATTTCTTATTATAAATTGATGCACAATCTCTGTGGAAGGAAATTGAAATATGACATTAACTGTACTTCAAACCATATAAATGTATTAAATATTATTTTCTATTTCATGCATTTTTCGGACTGTTTCACATCTATAGGAGTACAGTTTTCTAAGACAAAAAAATTACAGTGGTTTTGTTTCTGCTGCGTCCTGGTCTGTGTTGGCAGTTCCTTGATAGAAAAAGTGGATCCATCAGGTTCAGTCCAGACCTGGATTAAACTCAGACATGTAATCAATTCCACTTTGTCTGGCTGATCAGATCTGTCTATCTAAATCTGGATCTTTAGTAACTCCCTCACATCTGGGTGTTGAATCATAGAAGGTAAGAAAGAGAAAAATCAGATTCAGTTTATCCTCAGATGCAGATGTATGAGTGTGGAACGAAACAAAAAAACAACACTTTATTTAAACAATTTTTTTTTACAAATATATATATATATATATATATATACACACAACATATTGTTGTTTTTCTTTTTTCTTAACACACTAATATTGTGTTGGTTTTTTTTTCAATGCAAACAAACGCAAATGCTCAAACTATATTTCCATATCTAAACGCTTTGTTTCAATGGTTGATTGTATTTAGTTGGTCTTTATAGAGAAGGACCAAAATCATCAAGTTTTTAAGTTACTTTTCTCAAAAAAATTTTCGAAAAAAAAAAAAAAAAAACCTGGCCGGGTCGCGGGGGCAACAGCCTCAAACGGGCAGCCCAGGCCTATCTCACCCCCGCTGCATTCTCCAGCTCACCCGGAAGGATCCCAAGTCGTTCCCCGGCCAGCTGTGAGACATAGTCTCTCCAGCAGGTCCGGGGTCTGCCCCTTGGTCTCCTCCCGGTGTGACGTGCTCAAAACATCTCACCTGCGAGGCGCTCGGGGGGCATCCTGACCAGATGCCCGAACCACCCCATCTGGCTCCTCTCGACCTGGAGGAGGAGCGGCTCGACACCGAGCTCCCGCGACCCGACCCCCAAAACAAGCGGGAGATGACGGAACGGAATGGAAAAAAAACCTGACTTCAACACCAGAGAATGTTACGTTACATACTGGTCTTAATGTCTGATTATCCTGATAATGTTTAATCCAATTTTGATTTCATTTGGTAGAATTGGGAATGCCGCTTGTATCCGCAATGTCGTTCTTTCAGTCTTCACCCACAGCTGGTGACCATGGGTGAGGGTAGGAACGTAGATCAACTGGTAAATTGAGAACTTTGTGTTTTGGCTCAGCTCTTTCTTTACCATGACAGACTGAAGCAGCGTCCTGATTATCGCGGTTGCCGCACCAATTCATCTGTTGATCTCCCGCTCCATTCTTCCCCCACTTGTGAACAAGATTCTCCACTTGCGGCAGAAGTCTATCCCTTGCCCATGTGACCCGGTCCCAGCGAAGCATAAGATGATGGAACGGAAGTAGGGATTCTGTCAAAAAATTAAAATTTTACAGTAATGATCACAAGCTAGAGAAAAATATTTGGTATTCTTCAAACATTTAAAGTTAAGCAAACAAAAAATCCAACCATCGAACGTAATTTGGTCAAAATTTTTATGTTCATTTGAGTTTATCAACTGCGTGAAATAAAAGCAGATGGCTTTTAGTTTTTTTAGGATTTGCTGTGTCCCTGACAAGAATTTCACATACTAATATTCACAAATGTGATTTTAAGCATCTAGAAACTTTATTTGTTTTCTTGGTGAGGGTCCTTGGTAGGCACAAAAGTGTATTAAGGTCTGAATCCATTTCTGTTCTTTTAAATATTGTTTATTGGCTATCAAGATTTCTCATTTGGCAATGTTCATGTATGAACTCATTTTGTGCTAACACAATGAGTAGCATCAATGTTTGTCCAAAAATATCCAGTGTAAACAGGATTCTCTGTCATGGGTGTTCTTGGCCAAATGTAATTCCTATTATAACAAACAAGACTCCTAAAAGAAAACAGTTAGTATTTTATGATTCCCACAAATCTATGAACTGTACACTATTGTCCTGGTTGGCGATCGGTGGAAATGGCAGTTGAAATAGGTAATTCATTTATTTTGACCAACTTTATGGTAGCTTTTCATATATTATGGACAACAAAGACAGCTTTTTATTTCTTTCAAAAGCTGAGTGTTCTCAGACTTCAGAGTAATCCTGTTAGCACAGTATTGTACATTTTCTACTGGCCAAGTTTGGACGGTGGACAGAAATATTGATTACAATGTGATTGGGATTGTTTACCAGTAAGTCCATTTGAAGACAAGCTAGTTGGGTTTACTACTCTGAAATGTTTCCTCACCAACATAGAAGTCTAGCAATGCTGACAAAAAGTATACTTTTTAAAGTCAAAGATGCATCCGCTAGACCTAATCTTTAAAAAACAGCAATGTTCAGTCTAGTAGTGACTCTGTGCAACATGATATCGAAAAATGATCAATACTATTATTTGAAGAAGTTATTTTTGCAAAATTTGTATAATTCACTCATGATTAATAACTGTTGGATCAATGGCGTCATTGGTGCAGCGCCAGCAATAACTAGGACGATGCATCGGTCCGTTGTGGTAAAGAGAGAGCTGAACCGAAAAGCGAAGCTTACGATTTACAAGTCGATCTACGTTCCAACCCTCACCTATGGTCACCAGCTGTGGGTGGTGACCGAAAGAATGAGATTGCGAGTACAAGCGGCCGGAATGAGCTTCCTCCGCAGGGTGGCTGGGCTCTCATTCAGAGATCGGGTGAAGAGCTCTGCCCTCCGGGAGGAGCTCGGTGTCAAGCCACTCCTCCTCCTGGTCGAGAGGAGCCAGATGGGGTGGTTCGGGCATCTGGTCAGGATGCCCCCCCGAGCGCCTCGCAGGTGAGGTGTTTCGGGCACATTTCACCGGGAGAAGACCAAGGGGCAGACCCCGGACCCACTGGAGAGACTATGTCTCACAGCTGGCCGGGGAGCGACTTGGGATCCTTCCGGGTGAGCTGGAGGATGCCGCCGGGGTGAGAGAGGCCTGGGCTACCCGTTTGAGGCTGTTGCCCCATGACCCGACCCCGGAACAAGTGGAAGATGACGGAACGGTCTGAACGGAACGAATCAATGGCTTTCAACCATGCTTCAGTTTCAGCTCATTTTTGTTTGCTTGTTTTATGTGGCCATTCAGTTCTGTTTTCAAACTAACCTTACATCTTGCATCTTAATGTGGTTTGCTCATTTATTGCATATATCAATTTTCGGATGGGAAGCCCTTGCAGTTCTAGCCCCCTCCACATTTGATGTTTCAGATCAAACAAGTCAAACATATCTGTTGATAGGGTAAATCTTGATTACAAATGGGTTGATGAAAATAGGTTGTGTTTAGTTTTAAGCCTGCTGTCATTTGCATGCTCTCTGATTTTCACTTCAAATGGTCAGAAAACTTTATTTTAATTGTAAACATGGTGAATTTCTTTTAAGTATACATCATAACACCATTTATTTAGCCCCCTGGGCTGGTTTTGCTATCAGCGTGATCACTCTTTCCAGCTGGCTCTTGCTCTTGAAAACGGGGAAAGTGCACAGTGTTCCCAATGTCCAGCTGATTTCACAACAACCATAAGTTCCCTTCAAATGACTTCAAACGTGAAAGCAGAAAGCTGATAAGCTGGCTGGGAGCTTGCAGCTTGACATTAAAACAGGTCCTTGGTCTTCAACTGAAAGCGCTGGATCACAGAACCACTGGCTATCACTGAACTTCACAACAGGTTTTCGCCTTACCCTGGGAATTTCTTTACTACATTCTTTAGATCATAAAACCAAACAGGCTTCCACAGTTCAGCCATTTTTCTTCACAACAGTATAGCTGATCTTTGTTCTGTGACTCCAACTTAGTAAAAACCTTCTTGTGCAGGGGGTTGGTTAGTCTTTGTGAATATTCCCTGAAGATGTTGGCTGCTGTTTGGTGTCCAAATCAGTCAAGAGCAAAAGATTTACTCTGTACAATAGACAGTCACCGTCAACTGCATGACTACAATTGAGGCCAACTTGGCTCATTCAGTTGTCATTAATGGAATCACCTAAACACGCAAATTAATTTTCACAATAATTATGAGTTCACAAACACCTGAGAATCGGTCTGGTCTATTTCCAACAGATTCATTCATTGTACTACCACAGGATTACTGGCCTAATCACACAACATTAGGATAGAGATGGGACATATTTGGTTCCCTCAAATTAGGATGACAAAAGCAACAAAAATCATTTACGGACAATGTAATTTGGTAGCAACCTAATGTGCTTTTTATTTTACATTTTGGATACATTCTCACATTTCATTGCTGTGAAATAAAATTGCTGTTATGTGGACACAAGTTGACCACGCACCCAATCAATTCAAGGCGAATCACTCAATGTCTCTCTCACGCCAATTTGTTGTTGTTTTTCTTTAGTATCTCTCAAGTACCGATTGAAACATGGCTTGTATTAAACCCAAAAATCTTCAATCATTCAAACTCAAAAACAATACTAAATAATAACTTTCCTGAATATATTCAATGAACCAGGTTCCGGATGGATACTTCCGGATGGATTTAGTAGGTTTGCTGCTCAAATAACTCAATTGAAGAAGTCCTTGGTCGGTCCATTTTGTGCCAACTAAAGTAGAAGGTCCTCTTTAATAAAAACATCAACCACAATTAGGCATTTAAAAAATTAAAAAAATTGCCGATTATGCCCAAAACATGTTTTTTTGTTCCAGAAGGTTCCGTTCCTTATGTCTGACTCAGCTTGTTATTGTATGATCGTCGCTCTTGTAAATCTGCAATAATATCTATCTAGTCTTGGATGAAGTACTTTCAACTTTATACCCCAATAATCAATATTAATTTGTCATTTATCAGTTTAATTTGGAGTTAAACAAGCTTCTTTCTTCTTGTTCTTTGGGCATTTTCCTTCATGGGTCACCATACATGTAAACAATTGTTTAGCTAAGTAAAAATGTGAGCAGCAGAATGGAAACCTGTTTGGAGTGTAGCCTGCCTCTCACCCGAAATTGACCCGCAAAGGCTCAAGCAAACTAACGGGGATAAATGGTTAAGAAGGCAAATTAAAATAAAGCATGTTTTCCATGTGGTATTTAACTTTTCCAATTGGCTTGATTAAAAATCAAGGAAGGGAAAAGAAAGAGAAAATACTGCAGACATTGGTTGTTGCGGCTCAATCATTTGGACCTTGACAAAAGTTTTGGAGATAGCCATAGATGCATCAAATTCAAAAAAGAACATTGCCGCCATTTCCACTTGGTAAGATTGTGCTTTAATACATCTGCAGCATTTCTTTGGCTTAAGTGTCTTTGACACTTTAGATTGCACCCATTTTTAACCATTCAAGTCAAACAGCAGACTGGCGAAATAGTACACTGCTGTTAAAACTAAAGAAGTGGAAAAAGAAGTATCCCCTGGACAAAAATTTTGCATTATGAACCTCTGTCTCAGTCAAACTCTTCTATTTTCAAGGACATTTACCATCTGTTGATGCTCACGTTTCAGTGTAGTAGAAAGTGTAGCTATTCTCAGAGGTACAGAGCTCAACCCAAGGTTTGCCATGTTATAATGTGGTATTGATTTGGCTGTACTCTCGTTGGGATAAGGCAGAGAAGGTCTCCACATACTTGCAAACGTACCACTTTAAAACCAGAAAAGGCAACGAATGAGTTGCAGTCTCTTCTTTAGCGAGGGCATCTAACCAGTTGTGAATTGCCGTTGAATCATTGCATCTACTTGCCACAAAGCATGTGGGGTTTGACGCCAACGTTAGCCTCAGACTGTTGCTAATGATAACTGCAGAGAGTTGCAAAGTATTACAATTAGACCCTGTGGAGGTCTTTTGGTAAAGCGTATTCTTAGTTTTGTACATTTCAGGGTCTAGAGGTACAAATAAAAAAATGAACAGCTGGGGAAAAAGAACCAGGTCTTCATTTGCAGAAAAACAAATGCAGATTTTTTTTTATCTCTGAAGGATAATTATTGTAAATATGTGTCTTTTAAAACGCTTGTTACCAAAGTTGCACTAGACCTATGGGAGCAATGCATCATATATGTAATAAGTTACATTCATGTATTCTTTTTTTCCCAAAGTTAATGCATTATACATAACATTTCAATGAACTTTCAAAGTGGCTGCATAGTGGTGCTGTGGTTGGCACGGTGGCCTCAAGCAAGAAGGTCATGGGGTTTGATCCCAGGAAGGAGTATGGCTTGAATTACTAGCCTTTTTTTGTGGAGTGTGCATATTCCCCCAGTTCTCCCCGTATTCAGTGGGTGTTCCAGTTTCTTCCCACCCTTTAAAAGCTTGCATATAAGGTTGATTGGCCACTATTAAATTGTCTCCAGGAATGAATGTGTGTGTGTGAATTGTCGTCTGTGTGTGTGGCCGTGCAACAAACTGGTGGCCTGTTCCAGTTATAACCCTGCCTTTTACCTGTAATCAACTGTGATAGGCTCCGGCACCTTACACAAGCCTGTGTGGGATGAGCGGTTAAAAAGATAAATGAATGAATTTTTAAAGGGTATAGAAAAAGTTTAGGAATACGAATGTGAGTATACAATGCAATAAAAATATAAAGGGTTACAAAATATTATTGAGTAAATGTAAGTCATGAGTCATGAGTAAAAATACCATCAACTTTTTCTCAGTAATACAAGTTACTTACAAATTCAAAATTAAGACCATCGATATTGTGGAAGTCTAATTGAAATGATACCTCAAAAAGAGTTAAACGCTACAATAAGGTATAAAAAAAAGAGTAACGGTGGTAACTTCCTTCCTGTTAAACAGCGCAAAGTGAATTCCAGGGAAAATAAAACATTAACAAGGTTTATTTATTTGAGCGGGCTAAATTAAAACGTTTAACCGGCCGGCCGTATGTGGTACACGGGCCATAGGTTACACGTGCCTGTATAAGTTTATAAGTCATATCTACTGTATGTTGTGACATTGATATGAGTCTTTTATTTCATAAAAAGAATTTTGGGGTCTTTGTTTGTTTTCATTCCTTTAAAGTCTAAATGCATACGTTTGATGCCACTGATTTTTTTTTTTTTTAGACAGAAGATTTTATTACAAGAAATATTTATGTCTAGCTACTGTTTTGCAACTGTTGCACATTATTTAAAGCGCTATTTATGCTTACACAATAGTTGGCTCTGATTATGTAACAATGCTATTGATTTGATTTAACATTTAAAAGAACAGATCAAGCTTTAATCGATGCTTAAGTATAGATTTAAATGGGTTTATGACATTGTTGTTGGCATCCTTCTGTCTCTAGAGATAACGGAGTCTGCCCTTGTATACTTATATGTTTGTGCAAAGTTGGCTGTGGCTGAATAAGCCGATGCAGGAGCTGCAACTGCAAATGTGATGAGCGGTATGAGTCATGGGTGGAGCAGTGGCAGAGTGACTTTTTGCTGTTTCCAGATGTTTGTGGCCTTGTGCTGGATCGTTCTATTCTCCTCAGGCTGCTTGATAAGGATTTTAACAGTTGCACGCCACCTATTTGGTCAGAGGTCACAAATTCAAGATCTGTAGCGCCAATGTTTCACGATTTAAGAATTTTTGAGTACATTATCTCAATATAACAAGTTTGATTAGCCAAAAGTTACTTAAAATAGTATAACGTAATTACATATTTGAAGTAGCAATGCTGTAATTTATATTTACTACAATTTTATTTCTTTAACTGATTATATATAAATTATTAAAGTTTTAGGTTAACTTGCCCAACACTGGTTAGACCATAGTCTATACACTACAACTATACAACTAAAAGTTGAATGACTGGTAAGGACCGGTTTATATCTGTAAGGGAAGAACATATTTAGAATGTAAATGGCGTATGTTTGTTATCTCAAAGAAGAAAAAATGTGTGCAAAAAGGATTGGGATATGGCCAATTAACATTCAACCTGATATTTTCTGCATGGTTTATGAATCACACCTCTTCCCTTGAGCAGCCTCATGAAAACAATTTCTATCCAATCTTACTTTAAAATCTGAATTGTAAAAATTCGCACAGTTGAACATAACATATGTAAATGGATAAAGGCATTACGGGTATTTTTCAGCACTCTCCATTTGTTGGCCCTGATTATTCCTGACATTTCGCTAAATACCACGGAGGTTTAAAATGGAAAATTAATGTATTGCTTGTATTAGCTGGAAGATGCTTCAAACCATAAGCTTTCAACTCGAGTGAAAAGATTTTCAGTGTCATTATGAAGAAAGTGAGAAATGTTGCAATTTTCATAATGCAAGTAAACCATTTGTGCAAAATTAAAGTCATATGTCTTTTTCGCTTTTGGTACATTTTCTTTGGACATTTTTGTGTGCAAACTCACTGATTGCAATAAAAAAAGAATGTTACGAGATTGTATGTTATCAGTCAAACAAACATTTTTAATATTAAAGTATTGCATAATTTGTACTTAACCTGATTTTTTCAGAGGTGAAAATAGGAGCAAATCCCAAACAAAAAAAAAGTTTTAAGCTGTTTTATAGTTCCAAGATAAAATAAAAGGCAATGATCTTTACTTTATTTGAAACGAGAAGAAAATAGAGTCTCAATCTCCGTGGATAATATGATGTTGCATGGTCATAATTTACAGCAGGTGCTTTATGCAGAGATCGTTCATGCCTGGTGAAAATATGAGCGAGCAAGAGAGAGTGAGAGAGACAATAAATCTGTTCTGATGCTAAGTCCCTGAGGAGTTCCACAAGCGACTCATTCCACGATGTAGGGCACAACACAATATAGTAGAATAGGTCATGCCACCAGGCATGCACTTCACATTATTACATCATACATATCCAGGAGTGATTAAAAGATGTAATAGCAATATAACAAGATTTAGACTCTATGATAGATGTGCCAGTGGCTCAAAGCTCTTTAATTAATTAGAGATAATGGGTGGTTGACATGCATGTCTTCAATGTGTGTGGCAGGGTCAGTTGCCACACATGGCAAAGATGAGCTATGGAAGTGGGACAGATGAAGTGAAAGGGAATCTATGTTATCCAAATTTAAGCTCTATTAAGAAAATGTGATCAGAAAAAAAAAACTTTTTTTTTTTATTGATTAAATATGTTACTGTAACTCATTGTGATTCAAACTTTTATTTTATCTTCATTTTCCAAAACACTTTACCCATTAGATTGCACGGTTTTGCAGTGCTTAGCACAATGGCCTCACAGCAAGAAGGTCAGGGGTTTGAGTTCCAGGTGGGATGAGGCTTGGAACACTGTCCTTTTTGTGTGGGGTTTGCATGTTTTCCCCGTGTATGCTTGGGTTTTCTCGGGTATTCCTGTTTCCTCCCATTCGCCAAAAAACATGCATGTTAGGTTGATTTGCCGCTATAAAATCGCCCCTAGCAATGAGTGTCTGAGTGGATGGTTGTGTGTGGGTGGCCCCACGACAGACTGGCAACCTGTTTGGGGTGTACCTTGTCTCTTGCCTTAAATCAGCCAAAAATAGGCTCCAGCAACCCCCACAATGCCATTAGGGATGGACGGTTCGGAAAACGAAACAAAAAAATGTTATCATTTACTGGGTTGAGTTGGGTATCAGAACCCATCCCGGCTAGTTAGCCTGGCTGAGATGGGGTACATTCAGTACAAGTTGCCAGCCTGACACTGAGCCAAACAGAAAAGAGTAATAATAACAATGTATAATTTATTGACCCCTCACCAGGGACATTTGTGTGCTGCATCACACCACAGCAGGCTGCCATGACGGCGCCAATGGTTCGAGAAACAGGGTGTTAGGTGTCTTCTCCAGGGACCCTAGTCGTGAACTAGTCAGTGGGAATCCAATCCGCAAACTTCTGGCTAAGTTCAGGTCTGATGGCAATTGCTCTACCACTGAGCCACCACCTCCCAATCACATTCACCCACACACACTCATACTCACACTGAAACCCAAATTTCGGCCAAACAGCCCCTGATGGGTGGTTGTTGAGCCATCAGTGAGTGTCTAAATGAGTGAATGTGATTTATTGTGTTACTGTACAGGTTTAATAAAGCACTTTATGAATGGTAGTCCCATCACAGCACAACATGGGTAGTAAAAGCTCCATGACAACTATGTACGTTGAAATACCATTGCAGCAGGAAATTAATTGTTTTCTTCTGAAGGATTTATTTTAATAGTGATTAAATGTAATAAAATGTCTCTTCTAGGTTGAGACGTAGATACTTAGTCTTTCTTCTTGAATGTAGTAGCAACAAAGTTCACAACGCATGCACCGTTCTGGGCATCACCGGGCCGAGGAGTCCCTAGCGTTTCCATCAGGATGAAGAACATCTACTCATCCCCATCCTGGAAATCGCCAGCCCAGGAGTCTCCCATGTTTCCATAAGAATGAAGAACATTTATTGACTTCTTTAGATATTTATCTGTAGAGTAGAATAAGCTAATATTTAAACAATAGTCTTAGACACGTTGGATGCTCGTCCCGGGGGAGGGATCTCTCTTTCATGTGGATCCCCACGAGGTTTCTTATTTTTTCCCCACTGATGGGTTTTTTAGGAGTTTTTCCTCACCGCGAAGGAGAGTCTAAGGGCAGAACTGTGCTAGTATTTTTTTAGTTAGCATTTGTTATTTAGTTTTCTTGCTGTGTATTTGTGTTCATACATTTCTCTTTTTCTTGTTTTTCTTCTTTCTGAATCTGCAATGTGAAACCCATTGAGACAGAAATTTTATGATTTTGGACTGTACAAAAATTGAATTGAATTAGGGTTCATGGAAGGTTTAATAGAAAATGGTCCAAAAAGATTACTAGGGAAAAAAAAACTTAAAAAATTGAAGTGTCCAGAAATACTGAGCCATTGTTTGTTTCTTTTATTTATTCCTATGATAGCATACAATTTTTACTTAAAAAATGCTAGATCTTCTGAAAGTTAAATGGAATAATGTTTGCATATTTTTCCTACAGGCATTTGGAACACTTGCTGCTGTCTAGTTTTTCCTACACCTTAGAGAAACTTCAGATAGGAAAAAAGTCCTGGCCTTTCAGCTGATTCAGCAATATTGGAAGTTTTTATGTAGGCGGCTAAATAGACCCATTATTCTAAGTGCAATAAAACCCTCAACGGAAAGTAGATAGTAAAAGGTGACCCTGACACTACCTGCTCAGCAAAGAAGAGCACACATTTCAACAATATCCAACCATAAAAGGTCGGTTATATAAAAGCATAGAATTATTGTCAGACGATTTGAAGTTAAGGCAACAATAAGTCAGTTCTTTGGTGTTTTGTAAATGCTTACACATTTTATGACAAAAAGTGTGTTTTTCAGTCACCTTGTAAAACATACAGAGGTTTTAGCTGTTGATAGGGTGTTGTAAATTCGGCTTTAACTTTTAAAAAAGCAGTAGTGGAAACTGAGCTCTTTGCTACCCGCCAGCAGGGCGGGTAAAATGACTTTTTGTTATGTATCAAGTAGACATTTTACCTGCCAACACACAGTAATAACTGAGTCATACTATACTGTTCTTTTAAAAAATTCAAACATATCCACAGTCTCCACAGAAAAAAATGGTAAATGTTTAGGTTTGTTCACGAGGATTCGCTAATATATTTAATGTTAAGATACTTGCAAATGTTGGAATGGATTCATTCATTCATTCATCTTCTAAACCAATCATCCCAAGCACGGTTGTGAGAGTGCCAGAGCCTGTTCTAGCTGATTCAAGCCAAAAGGCAAGGTACACCCCGAAAAGGTCACCAATCTGTCGTGGACCCCACACACACACAACTACTCCTAGGGGCAATTTCATAACGGCCAATAAATTCTTGGAGAGTGGGAGGAAACTGGAGTACCCAGGGAAAACCCACTCATACATGGGGAGGACAATCAAACTTCTCCTTTCGGTATTTCCCTTCGGGGGAATACCGAAAGTCCATTTCTTTCATCTAATCTTGTCTCCTGCATAACTCTTTGGTCACGCCAACTATCTTCATGTCTTCCTTCACTGTATCCATGAACCTCCTTTTTGGTCTTCCTCTCGGCCTCCTGCCTAGTGGTTCCAAACCCAGCATCCTTCTTCCAATATACTCTCTCCTCTGCACATGTCCAAACCATCTCAGTCTGGCCTCTCTGACTTTATCTCCATAACCTCTAACATGTGCTGTTCCTCTGATATACTCATTCCTGATCCTGTCCATCCTGGTCTCTCCCAGAAAAATCCTGGGAGCATCTTCATCTCTGCTACCTCCATCTTTTCCTCAGTGCCACTGTCTCAAGACCAAAAAGCATGTCCGGTTTTGCCACGGTTTTATACACTTTTCCTTCCAGTTTAGCTTAAACTCTTCTATCACACAGTTTACAAACATGACATTTGTACTGTTGATTTTATCATAAATGTCAACCTATAAATGGAATTCTCATTCTACTTGGTCTTCAATAAAGTTAGCAGATTAATCAGTCTGATTAACGACTAATTTAACAGTTCATATGAAGAAAAGCAAGAGGTCTGCTCTTAGGCAGAAGAAATACACGTTCACAAAAAACACAGCTACTAATGGAGACATGATATCAAAGTAATATACATAGTTTGGAATGGTGTAAATTTAAAATAGATTGCAACTGGATTTATGTCTAAAAACTAGTAAATAAAATCGGAAAAGAAGTTTGTATACAAACATAACCTTTCGATAATGTGAACAGCTAGGATTGCCCAAAGGAAAACATTGTCCAGTGTGTCCATCTATTACACAATAGCTCCTCAGGGGAATAACAATGTTGACAGGGTCAGACTGCACAAAACTGTCTGCAACTTTTTCGTCTTGAAACTTCCAAACATACAAATATTTTTTTCACCTATCACATGAACAACACAAAGATTGTCAAATTAATTACAAAGTGTCATTTTAAATTGACATATTACGATGATAGTAAAATTTAATTTCAGACTGCTCAGTTCTGCTTCGTGCTAAATAATGAACAGCCCACAGCTCATTGTGTAATGTTTCCAGTTCAGGCTGACTAACCAGATCAGACACTAGCGTGACAAATTTGTTTTCCGATTCTCAACAAGGGAAACAATATGCAGCTACTTGATCTGTGTTTGCTTATGTAAAAATTAATGACAACTACACAGAATTTAAATATTTTGTGCTGAGTGCCTCCTGGTTGCTATGGTAACATCCTTTTCATGCAGACCTTGCATTTGACCAGTCAGAAGCAATTTGCTTTGTTACAGAAAGGTTTAAACTCTGGCATCTTACATTAATGTAAAACCAAATGATGTGTAATTACTAGGTTACTGACTAGGTTTTGATAGGAAGGATTCAGAAATGCGTGCATATGTGTGTTAAGGTTTGGCAGGAGCTTAAATTGCCTGGTAAAGTGCATGTTATTTTCAATGCGTGGGAGGAAACTTCTGTCTGCAAGGTACAATGGGGATTTTCCCAATAGCCCTGCCAGCGATTTGGAACATCCTTTTTATACCTTGCTCTTGGCCCAAAATTTCCACACCACCTCCTTACTTAAGTTTTTCTGCTCATATCATTTAGTGAGACTTTCTTTTCTTCCTGACATCTAGTTGGTTCGTTTTTCTAACAGGCACAAAACTAACCTGGCTAGAGATTAATTTAGCTTTCGGCTTTGGGCCTGTTGGTGCAGGTTTCTTCAGAGTTAGGGACAGAAAACAGTGGAGACAGAGAAAATCCAAACATTTGATCATAAGTTAGAAAATAGACGGATACTAAAAGTCTGAAAGTGATTGAGTCAAACTTTTAACCAATTGGCGAGGCATTTTCCAGCAATGGCGGTTGATGGTGGCGTGGTTACCACTATGGTCTCACATCAAGAACATTGCTGGCTCGAGCCTCGGCTTTGGCAAGACTGTCACTGAACTTCCAGTATTGACTTTGGAGTATGTGTGTGTTTACTTTAGGTATCCTTGCTTCTTCTCAAACTCCAAAAACATGCATGTTTGGCTGATTTAGTCACTGAGCATTTGATCCCTGAATGCGTGTGAGCATGAGTACGTGGCTGTCCTGATTATGGTCTCACAAGAAAATGGCAACCTGTTTGGGGTACACCTTGTTACTTACCTCAAAGTAACTGGGAGAAGCTCTCGGACTTGTGTTGTGAGACAGCATAGACAATTTGTATACGGCACCATTTTTACAACAGTCAAAAATGCGGTAGATCTGAGTCATCTAGATAGTGTCACAATCCTGCTCCTTCAAACCCGTTCTACTTCCCTCTTGGCCTGCTTTTTGCACTACTTTCTGACACCTGGCCCTATTGCCTCGCCCCGATATGTCCACCTATTTTTTTCTTCCTTGTTATTGCGTCCTTCACTCCTTGCTCAGGACGGCTGTTGTCTTGTCTCTGTAATGTTGCACATAATGGCTTCATGCTTTTTCCCGTCAATATAAATCAACAATAAATTAGAAATACTTATTAGATTGTATTCAGTTTAGATGAGGTAAAAATTATCTTACCTGTTCTGGTGCATGGTCTAAAAGTAATGCTGCCCCAAGTTAGAATTTGGGTTTGCTTCACTTAACGTTGGCCGCGTGGTTAGAGCGTTCGCGGTCGCGGGTTCGCGTCCCACGGAGAGCACGTCTAGGGTCCTTGGAGAAGACACCTAGCCCCCACTTCTCCCACCATTGGCGCCGTTGAAGGGCAGCCTGCTGCGGTGTAAGGAGTGCAGCAAACAAATTTCCCCGGTGAGGGATGAATAGAGTAATTCATGTATTTATTTATTTAACTGTGCATAAAAAGGTATTTAGAAGCCACTAAACCATTCCATGTTTTGGGCATTTTGACAATGACTGTGTGACTGGCACACATTTAAAAATGATGACAGAAACTAAAGCACAGCAACTTTTAAGCGGACAAATATGGAAAATTATAATGCATTCCTAAAGAACTTTGTGTCTCCTTTAACAGTATCTACTTTTACTGCATAAGGATATCAATGTGGGTTTTTTTTTTTTAATGTAAACGTAAGCTAAATTCAAAAGCATTCTTCACTTAAAGCAAAACCAAGAGGAAAAGCAGCAAGTATAGAAATAAAAATGTTGGTAAGTTAGGGCATTGCTTCTTAGCACAAAGTAGTTGCTCCGTAGACTCAGCATTTCAGTTTTTCCAGAAAATTTAGGCTACTCCACTTTTAAGCATCTTATTCTTTCACTGAGGGTTCACATTTGTCTAAGTAATTCATTAACTTACAAATTCAGCCGAAGTCTTTCTTATCAGCTCACTGACCCACAAAACCCATTGATCTGTGTCCAATTGGTTCTTTTCTTAATTGACACCAGAGTGAACCAATCAGACAAGTAAAACTCCATTTGGCTCAGGACCAATTGATGTCCAAATCTGTTAGAATTTGCAGTGGAAAATAGAGTTGAGTATCACATATGATAAAATGGTAATTACTGCAAAAATGTTATGAGGGTTTCAAGATAATCGACAGCTTGCTTGTAGAGGGATCTTCATTTGCCAGCATGAATAAAGATGATGATACAGGAAAATGTGATAAACAGTATTGCTTTCATATCATTGGGTTCAGAAAATGAGATTTTGAGATTATAATCAAAGTAGACCAATTTTGCAAACATCTCATTTTTCCAGAAACAGAATTCCAAAGTAAACTACACTAAGAAGATTACAGATACAAGCAGACAAAATGAGCTACCTCCACTGGGTGGCTGGGCTCTCACTTGGAGATAGAGTGAAGATCTCTGCTATCTGGGAGGGGCTCGAAGTAGAGCCGTTGCTCCTCTGGATCGAGAGAAGCCAGATGAAGTAGTTCAGGCATCTGGTTAGGATGCCTCCCGAGCGCCTCGCCATTGAGGTGTTTCGGGTGAGTCCCACCGGGAGGAGATCCAGAGGTAGGCCCTGGAGAGACTATACGTTGCAGCTGGCTGAGGAACGCCTCGGGATTCTCCTGGTCTCCTGGAGGATGCAACCGAGGTGAGAGAAGCCTGGGCTTCTCTTATGAAGCTGTTGCCCCAGCGACCCAGCCCTGGACAAGCGGAAAACGATGGAGCGAACGAATATAAGCATACAAAAGTTTTCCCTTTTTTTTTGTGACATGATTTTGCTTATCGATTTAGGTTTGTTAGGTAAATGTACTACATTGCTGCTTAAAAAATTAAATTTAAAAATAAAAATTAAAAGAGCAGCTCGAGGCCATTTTTGAAGTCTGTTTTTTCCACTTCTGCAAAATCCTTTTCTGAAAATTTTACTCTGCACTGTTATCCCATTATGTCTCAATCATAATGTCAATATTTTCTTTAACAGGATTACTCATAAACTGACAGATAAAAATGTTTCATTAGAACAGTTTTCTCATCCATGTGCATACTCAAAATTGGATCTGTAGAGTGAGTTTTTAAGTTATACCGGGGGCCTTTTTAGGGTGCATGAATTGCTGCCTCACCCAAAACAAATGGGCTGAGTGGAGAGCAAAGCAGTGAAGTGGATGCTGAGAAAAAGTGTTCTTCAACTGGAAGCACATAATGGGTCGTGGCTGTTAGCTGTGTACGTACGAGTTGGCATCCTGCTGAGTTCACTGGAAGGTCAACTTTTTAAATGGATACTTTTGTTGGGCGTTACGTTCATTTGAAAAACAGGGAAAAGAACCTTAGCTCTCTGTACTGTACATTTCTAAAACCTTATCAGGGAAAAGAGAAACTCAAAGAAGCTGAAAACATACAAAGTACAATAGAATGCTGAATAATTTGAATTTTCATCATTAGGCCTGAGTTCAGTCACACATAATTTAGCATACAAATTGCTGTGACCAATGTGTTCTTTTATTCATTTATTTCTATTCATGTGAATTTTATTACATGATAAATATTTGCATCTGCTTTTTCTTCCAATGGGCCTAGCGGTTCAGGAAGGTAATCATCAATTCAATGGGACAATTTAATCCCAGTTATATTGAAAAAAAGTTATAATGAATAAATTTAGCAACTCTCATGAATAATGATTGTCCTATTTTTACTTGGTGGATTGCAATGTCCAAAAGTCTAAAACCAAAGTCTTAACACATGCTTGTACGTTCATAAAATCTATTTATTAAAATGTGTGTACCTTTATTGAAGAAAGGGCTTCTATCCATTTAAAAATACATTGCCAAGGTAAATTACCTTGCAACAATATCAGGCTTAATTGTAGATCATAGATATTCTGGTGTTATATTTTCATAATGAGGGTTTATTTGCTGTTCATTGAGCCCCGAACAGGAAGTAATGTGTTTGGCTACCAGGCAACTCTTTGCTAACATCTCGGGGTTTTTTTTCGGTGCCCACCCAACGATTGGAGGCAGATGGCTGCCCTTCCTGAACGACATACCAATGGATTTTTCATGTTTGTTTCTTACATACGAGCTATATTTACATATATATTACTGGATAAAACTTTGGTATTTACCTGGTTTTTGATTTGCCATTTTCCCAGCCAACCAAGTAACTGAGATAAGAAATTGTGAAGAAAATAAAGTTTGGGCTGCACCGTGGTGCAGTGGTTGACACAGTGGCCTCATATCAAAAAGGTTGGGGTTCAAGCCCCAGAGTGGCGGTGCGGCTTGAAGCGCTGGTCTTTCTACGTGAAGTGTGCATATTCTCCCCGCGTGAGTTTTCTCCACGTACTCCGGCTTCCTCCTACCCTCCGAAAACATGCATTGTTTTCAGAAAATACGAAATGTTTATGTGATGAATAATAATAAAGGTTTAATATGAATGTGTCGTTTTTTTAGATGTTCATCTCAGAAAAATTCAAATAAACTACTAAAGTTTTACTTTGCACAGCTTTCTGTGTGTGACATTTGATGACTAAAGAGAAAAAATGTAATAAACAAAGCCATGGTTCAGATTTCAGCAGATGTTCAGTTTTTTGCTGATAGCAGCAATCCTTAAACTTTTTGTTTCATCTTCTAAAGTACGAAGCAGTTTAAGAAAGTTATAATACTGTGTTTTATATTTTGTCAGAGTCAGAAAAAACTGTAAAGCTCCCAACTCACTTCTTGTATATTTGTCTGTGTGGATGTTATTATGCTAGTTGCAGAACATTTAAACCGTGTACAGCGAAGAATAAAAAAAAGAGAGGTTTGTTAGGTTTAAGAGTTGACGCGGTGTGAACTTTCTCACCCTTCCCCTTCAATCTTTCATTGCAAAATCATTTTATACCATGTATGAACTGTCATTTAAAACATTTATCTGCAGTTGTAAATTCTTAATGGAGGGCAAGACTTTACTTATATGGGCACATCAGACACGCAGCCGATCAAAGTGATGGAGAACAGAAAATACATCATGCAAAGAAAAAGACAGGCTTTCAAAAAATAAGGTTATAATTTGTCTAATTGGTGATAGTTTCTTCTTTAATTAAGAAAAAAACACTGATAACTTTATAGAAAGCATTTCATTTGAAGGTTTTTTTTCTTTCATACACGTTAGTCCTAACATTTTGTCTTCACAATATCCGAAAAACAATATCACATTTAGAGCGTGTATTATCCCTAAGGACCCATTTTCTCAGTGACCTTGTTAATTTTTTTGGAATTTCAATGTTATGCTGATGACACAAAAACTATATTTAACCAATTGCCTATAAAACCATTGAGCTGAAACTCCGACCAACAATCTTTTTTGAGGTTGTTTAATGGGGGAGGCATCGCTCAGTGGTAAAATTGTCATCTTGGGACCGAAAATTTGCTGGTTCAGATGCCTGGTGGTCCCTGAAGAAGACACCTCAACCTCAGTTTCTCTTACCATTGACGCCACCACGGGCTGCCTACTGCGGTGCGATGTTGCGCAGAAATTTCCACATGTAGGATTAAAGTAATACAGTTTGATCAAATAAATAAACATTCTAGAAAAAAAAATAACTAAATAAGAGACCAAAACACCTGACAAAATTGTTTTATTCAACTGCCTGATGCTTTAAAGTAAGATATATTTAACATTACCAAGAGACCAATGTTCTTTAAAGTAGATTGAAATTTTTTATCAACTACCAGAATATAAGTGTGAATAGGCAGTATACACAGTATGTATGCCAACGACACTATGTCCAATATTCTTAGCCAAACTGGCCACATCTTTCTCCTGAAGAGCCTATTACTACGATTGAATCCAAAATGCAGCTGTTCAACATCATCTGACTTCCATTCTCTATAGTTTTACCCTAGAAATGCTAATACGTGTTTAAGTCCTGACAGCTATTGCAAACACACTTAGCACTTGGTCTGGGCGTGAGTAAAAAAAGTAAAGCTTGACAGAGCACTAATGGAATTCTCCCATGAGTCTTTAGAAAGCCTTTCATATGTCTTAATGAGAAAATGCAGGGTGACTGCATAATGTGTGTGCATGTGTGTGAGAGAGTCTGTCAAAATGTCAGTTCTGCATTTGTGTGGCCATGTGACAGCATGTATGGGTTTCATGCACAAGGACACCGCTGCATTAGTAGCTAAGCCTCTTAGACTTCCCTACTAGGCCCTTGCTCTATGAGGTTAACACTGTTGTTGAGACCCGTCACCACAATTATCCCCAATCTTGTCATTCCTGCCCTGCTTCTACTCCCCAAACCACTACCCCGACTTCAAAGCTCGAGTTGAATTACCTCGTATACAACCCGCGGCACATCCAGCATATTTTCTTTATTTATTGTTTAGGGATTAGGGGCTACTTTTATTGATCTTGCTCATGTAAATTGAGGTAAGAAGTATTTTTCTACCAATTCCTGTATTGATCTTTTCATCCGTCAGTGGCTTAATTAAGCAGCTAATGGTGGAAAACGCTATTGATCTCAAAGTGACATGGCAGTTTTGTGTGTAAGTGTATTTTTGGTGTTTGTGCTGTGCTGAACATTTCCAAAAAGTGAAAACAGAAGAATGTTAGTTAGTTTTTAATCATATAATTCAACAAATTCGCTCAGTTTAAGTAGAAAACTAGAAGTAATCAATTATTCTAAGACTTCTCCACTTTCTCAAAATTTTGACAGGATTTCTCCAACGTCCCAACTCTTTCTTATTGCCATTGTTAGGCAAATCTCAGCTGTCAGACGAACTGCCTCAAATCCAGTGGTGGAACGTAACGAAGTAAATGTACTTTGTTGCAGTACTTAAGTAAAAAATTGTGTATCCGTACTTTACTTAAGTAAAATTTGAGACTGGTATTTTTACTTTTACTTCACTACATTTTTTGAGCAAATATCTGTACTTTTACTCCGCTATTTTTTTAAGAGTGTGTTTTACATTTTTCGTTACATTTTTGTTCAGGAATTTGAAAAATACACCGTTTTTTAGCCCAACTTGAAGCCGCATTGCCAAAATCAAAAGGAGCAGTTGAAGTAATGAGAGAAGAAGTAATGAATTGAGGACCAATCAGAAATCGAGAGTAAACATTTTCCGCATTCATTCAGCGCTAAAAAACTAACATCAAATACAGCACAAATTAAAGAGTCAGAAGATCGTTGTTCGTTGTATTTACCTCTAAATAAAAAGTTGAGCCATCGTTTTACAGAGCAGGGGCGGATCTAGAATTTTCTAAAGAAGGAGCAGGGGCCGTGAGGTCATTGACAAGGCCATTATAGGATGATTGGAGGCCTCCCCCAGAACGTTTTAAAAAATAAGTGTCATTTTCCTGCATTTTGGTGGCCCATTTGCTGGCCCTGCAAGGGGATAGCTTGACTTGTCCCCTTTCCTTTCTTCTTCTTTTTTTTTTTTTTTTTTTGTGAACCAAAAGAGACGGGAGAGGGGGGTCACGCCCCTGCAAAGTATTTACCTGTGACTCTACAACACAAAAAATGACATTTGAATTATGATCGAATACTTTTACTTTTTACTTAAAAAGTAAAATTTAGACCAATTTCTTTTCTATGTTTACTTAAGTAGATTTTTTTACTGGTACATTTACTTTTACTTAAGTATTTTCTTGACCTAATTATTTGTATTTTACTTACAGTGGTGGTCAAAAGTTTACATACACTTGTAAAGAACATAATGTCATGGCTGTCTTGAGTTTCCAGTTATTTCAACAACTCTGATTTTTCTCTGATATAGTGATTGGAACAGATCCTTCTTTGTCACAAAAAAACATTCATGAAGTTTGATTCTTTTATGACTTTATTATGGGTAAACTGAAAATGTGACGAAATCAGCTGGGTCAAAAATATACATACAGCAATGCTAATATTTGGTTACATGTCCTTTGGCCATTTTTACTTCAATTAGGCGCTTTTGGTAGCCATCCACAAGCTTCTGGCAAGTTTCTGGTTGAATCTTTGACCACTCCTCTTGACAGAATTGGTGCAGTTCAGTTAAATTTGTTGGCTTTCTGACATGGACTTGTTTCTTCAGCATTATCCACATGTTCTCAATGGGATTTAAGTCAGTACTTTGGGAAGGCCATTCTAAAACCTTAATTCTAGCCTGATTTAGCCATTCCATTACCACTTTTGATGTGTGTTTGGAGTCATTGTCCTGTTGGAACACCCAACTGCGCCCAAGACCCAACCTTCGGGCTGATGACTTCAGGTTTTCTTGAAGAATTTGAAGGTAATCCTCCTTCTTCATTGTCCCATTGACTCTCTCTAAAGCACCAGTTCCATTGGCAGCAAAACAGACCCACCGTGCTTGATGGTAGGCATGGTGTTCTTGGGGTTAAAGGCCTCACCTTTTCTCCTCCAAACATATTGCTGGGCATTGTGGCCAAACAGCTCAATTTTTGTTTCATCTGACCACAGAACTTTCCTCCAGAAGGTCTTATCTTTGTCCATGTGATCAGCAGCAAACTTTAGTCGAGCCTTAAGGTGCCGCTTTTGGAGCAAGGGCTTCCTTCTTGCACGGCAACCTCTCAGTCCATGGCGATGCAAAACACGCTTGACTGTGGACACTGACACCTGTGTTCCAGCAGCTTCTAATTCTTGGCAGATCTGCTTTTTGGTGCTCCTGGGTTGACTCTTCACCCTCCTGACCAGTTTTCTCTCAGCAGCAGGTGACAGCTTGCGTTTTCTTCCTGATCGTGGCAGTGACAAAACAGTGCCATGCACTTTATACTTACAAACAATTGTTTGCACTGTTGCTCTTGGAACCTGCAGCTGCTTTGAAATGGCTCCAAGTGACTTTCCTGACTTGTTCAAGTCAATGATTCTCTTTTTCAAATCTGTGCTGAGCTCCTTTGACTTTCCCATTGTAGCGTTTGTGGGTGTTTTTATCCAATGAGCCCTTTTTAAATGGCCTCAGAGAAGTCACCAGCTGTAGTCACTCATAATCAAGTTAAGAGGTCATGCTATGAAGCTCATGTCATTGACACAACTTTCTAAGTATCCAAAATTGCTCATTCATGTTGCTGTATGTATATTTTTGACCCAGCTGATTTTGTCACATTTTCAGTTTACCCATAATAAAGTCATAAAAGAATCAAACTTCATGAATGTTTTTTGTGACAAAGAAGGATCTGTTCCAATCACTATATCAGAGAAAAATCAGAGTTGTTGAAATAACTGGAAACTCAAGACAGCCATGACATTATGTTCTTTACAAGTGTATGTAAACTTTTGACCACCACTGTAAGTACAAAAAGTGAGTACTTCATCCACCACTGCTCAAATTTCACTCTGTGGTATGTTAACCCTCAAAGAAGTTCTTGGGCAACTCATTGACTGACAAGTGTTTAAGTCTTGTGACATGAAAGGAAGTTCAAATCAACACCTCAGTGAGGCTCGACAGTTGGTTCAGTGTTTACACTCTCCGGTTTACTGCAGTGGATTATGGGTAGACGTAATTATGTTGACAGATTGGATGTTTGGTAGTAATGAGATTTGCAAAGTTAAACCCAAACAAACCATATTTATCTAGTTGTTTTGTAATTGTAGTTTATTTTAACACTGAAAAACTACTGAAAAACGAGATTTAGTTTCCAATCTTGGCTTGGTTTGGAGTTATTTCTCTGATCTTTTTACAGTCTAACCTTTGGGGGTAACTTTCATAGAGAAATGAAATCGTAATGCATACTCAAATCTATCTGCAAATAATCTACGAATGTTTTACGATCCACTACTGACATATCGGACAAACATTGTTCACCAAAACTGTTCCACCACAAATCCCTCTCCGGATTACTGCTTTTGTCATATTTACTTTAGATATTTAACATTTTTCAACATTCACATGTTTGTTCAAGATCTTACGAACAAACCAAGATTTTGGCAATGGGATTGGTCCATTTTTTCCATTACAAATCCATTGTTTCTCTTTTCAAATTCAAATTTGCACTTGTAAAAACAAAGACAACAAACTCAAATAAACTTGCCATCCTCAGGTGGTTTCAGACAAATATTGTCAGATCCATGTTTCAGTAAATTTGTCTTTTTCTACTATACAGTTTAAAATTCTCTGTAATGCAATATTTTGTGTAAAATTGAACATAAATGTGCATCTAAGCAGGAATTGTTGCTAATGACCCATTTTTATTACAATTCACACATATTACAAAAACAAAGCTGAACACATCTGGTTTGAAAGTGTATATCTGTTGTCAAAATGCATGTTGTTGTATCGCACATCAAGTACTTCTGTGCATTAATGGATTACGTGACTTCTTCTTCTCCTTTCAGCATTTTCCTTCAACCGGGTTGTCACAGCAAGTCAGTTTCTTCCATCTAACCCTTCTACTGCATTTTCTTCGGTCATGTCCACTATCTTCATATCCATGAACATCCTCTTTGATCTTCCTCTAGGCCTCTTTCCTGGTGGTTCCAAACCCAGCATCCTCCTGCCGATGTACTCTCTCTCTCTCCTCTGCACCTGTCCAAACCATCTCAGTCTGGCTTCTCTGACTTTATCTCTGACACCTCTAACATGTGCTGTTCCCCTAATACGCTCATTTCTGATCCTGTCCATCCTGGTCACTCCCAGAGAGATCCTCAGCATTTTCATATCTGCTTCCTCCATCTCTGTTTCATCAATAGACTAAGTGAAAAAAGTCAAAAACTTTTTTTTAAAATGGTGTCTTGTTAGGTCGGCATGATGGCGCAGTGGTTAGCACAGTGAACTCACAGCAAGAAGGTCAGAGATCCGAGTCTTGGGGGGAGGGATAGCAGAGCTCCTCTATCCCTATCTCTGAGTGAGAGCTCAGCCGCTTGTATCCACGATCTTGTTCTTTTGGTCACCACCCACAGGTGAAAGTGAGAATGTAGATCAACATCAAACACTGATTTGATGTCATGATGACAATAATTTCAAACTGAATTAAAATTTCTGCAATAAGTAATTTAATCAAGTATCCATTGTTTAGCCTTCATTGAATTGAAAATACTTACCGGTACATAAATGCATATACAGCATCTATCTGCAATTACCTAGTATAGAAAATAAACATTTTCTTACGTATTATTGTAAATTGTCCTTCTTCGGTGAAATGATGATAATAACCAGCAAAGGGTTTTAGCTTTTTTTGGTGTAAAAACTTTCTTGCACCTCACTGAGTGGGTACAAGCTTTTGAAAGTATTCAGGAGTCTTTCATACATAAATGATCAGTTAGACAGCACTTTTTTTTTCTTTTTTTTATTTTTTAATGGTAGATAGCTGCTGCTCTAGAAAGTACAGCTTTGGTTAACTGTTAAAAGGTAACCATAACAACTGGGAATATCTCAGGTCTTTGTTCATTGCAAAATATCTTGACCTGGTCAGTACACTGGCCTCATGTCAAGCTTTCATTTGATATTTAATGACATTTATTCAAAGTGAGTATCTGAAAATAAGAGTTTGAGTTTCAATATTTCAATAGCCATATTTCCACAGGTATCAAACCATAAAAACATGTTTCAATTTTCACAAAGAAAGGAAAGAAAAAAAACACCAAGAACTTAGGGGTCAACAAAGACTGATGGCACTTATCCAATCATTTCAGAGCCTCTTTTAGACTATTCTGAAAACATACAGACGAATCCATTTGCCAGGATAAAAGTGTGACTAAGCAATAGTTACCAAGCTGTTCTTGTCTTTCAAAGCAAAGTCCAATGTCTGCTATATTTTGGTAAAGTGAAAGAACTAGCTCTCGCTTTAACCACAGTGTAATCACCTCATCTTGACCTTCTGATCTCAATTTAGAGGTGAAGCAGGAGAGTTTAGCAGCTTTCTCTGTCAAAGTTATTACTGGTTGTGGAGGCAACAGATCAGAGCAGCAGGTTGGCTAAACCAATACTGAAATGTTTGAGATTTGTAAGCTAAACGGCCCTGTAACAAAATGGGCTCTCAGTCCAACGACTGACGAACAACTCCTTGATTATGTTGCAAATTTAGCAAAGATCCTTGTTACCTAAGTAAACATAATGGTTAGCATTGTAAAATGATCATGTACTGTAAATAATAAGTGTTGAATTCATTGACAAGGTTAATTGAGTCAAATTGGATGTTTTTGACTTTCCATATGTCATCCAGGCAAACTAGGCGGCCATTTTTTTACATATTTCCTCCAATATCTGGCTAAAGAAATTGCCTCTTTCTGGTGAAAAAATATCGATTTGAATTCAATTGTCATTGAAAAAATTGACAATTAAACCATAGGCAAAAAATGCATTGAAGTTATAAAGTAAAAAAAAATTCTTTGTGGTTTCTGGAAGCCATAAACCCCGAATGCAGCAGGTCATTAAAATCTTTATTGTTTATTGGTGAAACACTGTATTGTTCTGATTTTTTTTCCAAGCTCCGGCATCCCCTACAACCCTGTTAGGGATAAGCGGTTCACAAGAGGAAAACACCATCTGATGATGCTCCTGTCTTGTCACTGTCTCGGCTGAACCAAGCAATCATACACTCACAAATGTTTATTACAGTAGCATAAACAGATTTATGCTTTTGTTTGAACAGTTTGAGCAAGTCTTATATTTTACAGTGTTTTGGCTTCATCAATCAAAATGATGTTTACAGAGCAGCTTTCTAAAAGATCTCAGGTATTGCTTCATTGTGGCAACATCGATGGCGCCTGGACTGCTGAATGTTGGCAACCCCTCTGACCGTGGCAGAAAAAATGATCTACTAGGTCTAATGGAAAGACAAAAGTAAATACCGTATTCAAACCCGCATAAAAGAAGTGTCATGTCATAACTGATTGTAAAACAAATGGCTAATAATTGCAGATTCGGTCACTTTTCTGGAGGCTGTTGCAATTCAGCCGTTTGTTTTTTTTTGTAGCCAACAGTGGAAAGGACCATATCTCTTAAAAAACAAACAAACAAAAAAAATGTTCTTTCGCCCAAAATGGCAAAAGAGTATTTAGAGTACCTCATTTAATATAATTTTTAAAAACTCAACAAAACAGAAAAAAAACAGCATATTTTTTAATAAATTTCAGTCCTAACAAGACTGTCAGCAGTGAAAAAATACATACAGCAAATACAATTTATAGCCTTGGGAAATTAAACATGATCGTGCCAGACTGTAAATTCAAAGTGGTTCAAAAACATCACTGAATAAATCTAAAGTCAACTGATAAAACGCTATATTTCAGAAACATTCCAGACATGCTGAACAGGTAAGGTCACCTTTTTAATCAAATACATGGTGGATTGAGATGTTACAAAAACATTAGAAAGTAGTACTTGAGGAGGCACAGTGGCCAGAACAGTGATCTCACAGCAAGAAGGCTGTGGGTTCGAGTCCCGGATGGGAATGAGGCTTGGACCACTGGCCTTTTTGTGGGGAGTTTGCATGTTCTCCCCGTATATGTGTGGGTTTTCTTCCTCCAACCTCCCAAAACATCCATGCAAGGTTGACTGGTCATGAATTTGTCCCTAGGAATGAGTGTGTGTGTGTCTGTGTGTGGTTGTATGTGTATGACCCTGCAGCAGACTGGCGACCTATTCGGAGTGAACCTTGCCACTCGCCCCGAATCAGCCGGGATAGGCTCTGGCACCCCTTGCAACCTGCAAGGAATGAATGGTCAAGGAAATCACTGACTGAGTAGTACTTGAAATAAACAGAAAGAGGTTGGCTTGTGTTCCACATTCAAATAAAAGTTTTACTTTTCCTCTCATATATTTCTTTCAGTCAACAATCTGAACACATTCAAAGTATTTTAGAAGTTAAAGGTTGATTTATCTGAGAAGTTGTAATGAGGTAGCTTTTTGCCTGGGCTTTGTGAGTAGAAATTCCGTTTTGTTTAAGACCAAGATCATTCATCTAAAATCTCTTGTAAGCAAGGACACAGCTGAAATTAGCCAAGCTGAAAACCTCAGAGGGATTGGGTCTGAGCCGCAGTCCACAGAGGAGATAACCCACCTACTTCTTTGCTAGTGGCAAAACCAGACTACCATGGGCAGCAGCTGCATTTAACTTGTGTGGAGTTTTTTTTTTTTTTTTTTTTTGTGTACCTACTGTATATCCATCAACTTCACTGCTACCCAGAGGACTGATGAAAAAAAAAAAAAACAAGAAAGTAACACATATTTATGTTTTCCAGTTTTACCACATCTTTCTCATGGTGCATTTATTTCTTGCCCGGTCGAGTTTTGTCTGTGCATGATGTGACCTTTTGTTCTTTGACAGAGTCATCCAACATCAGAATGATAAAATAGCTGATAGAAAAGTAGATCTAGCCTCCCTCAGAGTTCAGTCCTGGTTGGAATTACTTTCATGTGGAATTACATTTACCATCTATCCAAATTTCTGCTCTGCAAGTATGAATAGCGCTGCACATATGTGTGTGTATATGCTTCATTACATTTTTCAGAAAGAAAAGAGCTCATAGACATTTGTGTTATGAGTTAAGAAGTTTCCACTAGCTCTACAATGAGTCTAGCGGGGTGACATTAATAAATATAAAGGTGGGGTTTTTAGCATTGGTTGTACGTCTCTGGGTTTTGCACCGCAACAGACTGGCAACCTGTTTGGGGTGTACCCTGCCTCTTGCCTGTTATCAGCCAAGATAGGATCAGGCAAGATAGGATCAGGCAAGATAGGATCAGGCAACTGTGATGGCAACTGTGGTGACTGTGACGAGCGGTTTAGGAAATTAATGAATGAATAAATCCAAGGAACCCCATTGTACTTGATTCTAAAATCATCGGGATTTGTTAAATAAGGCTTTCAATGCTTTGAGAGGATGGTGCAAAGGTTCAAGTTTAATTGGCACCACAAGAAACACATCCACTGATGTGACCAATTAAATATAATGGGTTTAATAAGTCATTAACAAAATGAAATGGTAAGGCATCTATTGAGTACCGGACGATAATTGTTGGAGATACCAAAATACGCGCCCTACTATCATTTAGGACAGACGAGATTGTAAAAGTGTCACCGTTCCGTCATCTTCCGCTTGTTCCGGGATTGGGTCGCGAAGGCAACAGCCTCAAGCGGGCAGCCCAGGCCTCTCTCTCCCCGGCTGCATCCTCTAGCTCACCTGGAAGGATCCCAAGTCGTTCCCCGGCCAGCTGTGAGACATAGTCTCTTCAGCGGGTTCGGGGTCTACACCTTGGTCTCCTCCCGGTGGGACGTGCCCAAAACACCTCGCCCGCGAGCGCCTCGCGGGCGAGGTAAAAGTGTCACCATTTTTTAAATGATATGGCAGAACACAGGAAGAGAAACTGCCTCAACAAAATGTTTTTTTTTATCCCAAACACTTATCAATTATTTTATGATCAAGCACTAAAATGATATTTGTTATAATGGAAAAAAATGTTGTAATAATTTAGTAGAAATTTAAGTAGTGCTATTAGCTTAAGTAAATGTTTAAAATGATAGCTGTTTTTCATGTCAAAAATTCCCTTTCACATGGGTTGGGAAATTAGACTTTCACAATAACCCAGAGAAAAGTTATTATTATCCATATAGACCTCTCGGCACCATTCGCAATTCCTCTTTTTCAAATAGACTCTACTATACATGTACCACTCTTGGGAAAAGTTACCATCAATAACCATAACCAGGATGTAAGCTGGTCAAAATCTTTTAAATTAATCAACATCAACTTACTTTTCTTTTTGTAAACACACATGAGAGCACCGATTGAAGTGAATTATGCCAGTTTGCAAATTGAGTCCACAAAACATTGATGTAAACAGTCTAGCGTAAGATTTTCCACAAGCTGTTTAAATGGAAGTGTACAATCATGCGTGTCGAGTTGATGCACACAGCTGTAAAAATTCATAGATGATGATGACATGTGTTGGGCAATAATGGACAGAAAATTGCAAGAAAATAGAGGAAATATGTGTATGTTTGAGTCTTTCCATGTAGAATCACTACCTCTCAAAAACATAAAATAAAGTCAGCCAAACAGAAAGAGTTAGCTTGGTTTACGTAGTGAGCATGAAGAAAACAGTAGTACAGCTGCTGGTAGTAACTCAGTAAAGATTTTGATGTTTTGGTAAATGTGTTTGATGCAGCTTCATGTCGAGACAAAATTTCCAGCTTTAGTTTGAACAGAAGAGATTTGGCCAAAACACATGGAATGAAGATTGCAATGCAAGCGAATGAGGTTTTATTTACATTTCTATTCCATCGTTTTCCGCTCAGACAAGAAGCCCAGGCTTCTCTCACCCGGCTCTTTCTCCATCACCCGCGGGAGTATCCCGAAATGTTCCCTGGCCAGCTGTGAGACATAGACTCTCCAACCGGTCCGGAGACTGCTTATAGGTCGCCTCCTTAGTGGGAGGTGCATTGAACACATCAACCAATGGTCCGTGTAGTCCCTCATTCATCCAGGAGTGATCCATCGTAGAAAAAGTTTAAAAAAAGTTTTCTGGACAGTTTAATTCTTGATCGAGACGTTTCGACTTCCATCCGGAAATCATTTTCAATCTGATATAAATGGACTGAAAACTGGATCTATTTATACTAACCTAAGTACAAGGTAAAAAATAGTAAGGAAGGGCTCGACCAATGAGCCTGTGTTACCGATGATGGCCGTGAATGGCTCCTATTGTAGCCACAGACCAGTAAACGATCCCTATTATAATAATGCTAAAAGCCTAGTGAATAGAAATTCCTGCTAACGAGAGGCGTGAATCTGGGTCACGAGGTGTCCTCTTTGGTCCATGGATTCAAAATGCTGCTGTAAATCCCGAGCAGAATATATCTGACGCCTCCACCCTGACTTAATCGGAGTGGTTAGTATATCGGTTAGTATAAATAGATCCAGTTTTCAGTCCATTTCTATCAGAATGAAAATGATTTCCGGACGGAAGTTGAAACGTCTCGATCAAGAATTAAACTGTCCAGAAGACATTTTTGAAACTTTTTCTACCTCAACCAATGCTTAACGAGCATCTCGCTCAAGAGGCATCGGTGCGGTGTGTTCTGGTTATTTAAAAAAAACAAAAAAAAAAAAACAAAACAAAACAGATGGCCGAACTGCCCCATCTTTCTCCACTTTAATATTGACATTTCTATTGTTTGGCACCTCAAGGATATCCAGCTCAACAGGACAGTTGCCAAAGGATGATCTTGAAGCTAATATTTACAGTCCAGCACTTTTGCTTTAAAATCAGAACAATGACCAAAAATAAAAACTGAGGGATTAAATTAATAAACCTCAAGAAGAAACTTATTCTGTCCAAATACAATCAGTCTAGAGTGGTGAAGGTTTGACTCTGGTCCACATATTTTTCATCCAAACTTTAGGAATCTACTTTCCAAGTTTGATTTTAATTGTATGTTTTTTGCTTCAGCTTGTGTGGCGTTTTATCAAATAGCAGCTTTTGTTTGTAGAAAAGTTTCCTAATTTGGTTGCATGCAGATGGCTCGTTTGACTTCATCCATCTGGGATAAAAATGGCCGGCGTTGTCTTTCATTTGTCTTCATAAAAACGCCGCTGTTCCGCATTTCGGAAACACCTGTGGCCACGATTCCAATCGGATATAATCTCATTAGATGCACCTGGGCCACAAACTCTTGTTCTTGTGCACAGAGAAACTTTTTTTATGTGTGCTTTCTTTCCGGAGTGTGTCTTTTCTCATGACGCTAATTATAAAATGAACTGATAAAATTTTAATGGTGGACAGAGAGTTGTGCGTTCATAAAACATTCAAACGATCACAGTAGAAATGGTCCTCTGTAGTGATGTTTGGAGCCTTTTTATGATGGTTTTATATAAACAAACAGGTACTGTTTGAATTTAAATGAGCCTCATAACGAACAATACATTGTATGCAACAGTCCCATGAAAATTAGTTTTTGCTTTTTGTTACACACCAGTGTATCAAACTACAGTAAAGCTTCTAATTGGGAAGAGGAAAGAGAGGGATGAAGAGCCACCAACTCCTCATCTATAGTGTTTGCCCTGCGGTTGTAAATAATCCACTTCCTGTCTGCGTGTTGTGTATTTGCAAGCTGTTTAGTAACAGATAACTTAGTCACATCACAGCACAAATCCTCAATCCCGCCGAGTTTACACAATCTGTGTAGAGCCTGTTACTGTTGATATTTATGACGCCAATTTTCCCTGAGGTGCAGAAAGAGAGAGAGACCTCTCATCCATGTGACACCTGGATAGCTCACCTAATCAATCCTCACACTGTCGCACACATCACTCTCAGGCATGTTTCACCCAACACGCATGATCCTCTTTGCACATGACCCTCTCTTTTCCTGCATGTCATCTCATCAATGTGTTTTCCACAGATTTCAAAAGCTTAGTCACCTCTCAAAAAAAAGGTCACATGCACACAAGCCACAGCCTGCTGCATGAGCAATCTGACAGGAACCCGCATTTTTCACCAGTGACCCTACGCCATAGCTTCCATCCTGATAATAACACACACTACCACCCACAGTGTTACAAATGCCTAACCCTGGGACACAACACTGCAGCTTTATGCCAAGAGGGAAGAAACCGCAGAAGTTGACCATCAAGCTGATGCTATGTAATTTGCAAGGCAGGGGCCAAGTATAAGCCCGGGGCAGATGAAGGATAACATTATCCTTCAAAACCACCTTTAAAGTATAGGAGCATAATGTTTATTTAAAATGTACAAATTGGTCTATTTAGATGTAATTTTTTTTTTTTTTTTTTTGCTGTTGCCTCTTGATTTTTCATTTTTTAAAGTGATGACTTTTTTAAAAAGTAAAGATGGAATAAGCACAACTTTCTTTGTTACTTTTGACTTTGTTTTATATGTTGGTAGAAGCAATTTTGGCATGTGGTTTCAAAACCACAAAACCTGAAAGAGTTAGAACAATCATTTTTCAATTAATTTAAAGTTTATTTTAGCATATTTTCAATAAGGGGCGGCATGGTCGCGCAGTGCTTAACACAGTGGGCTTAGATCAAGAAGGTCGGGGTTTGAATCCTGTATAGGTACAAGACTTGAAACACTACCCTTTCTGTATGGAGTTTGCATGTTCTCCTCATGTATGCGTGGGTTTCTCCCAGCAAACAGAGAACCTCCAGAGAACATTAGCCTGAAGTTCTCTAAAGGTTTGTTTTTACCTAACCAAAAAGTAACGTTCCCTAAACGTTAGTTGGTGGATATGTTAGAACCTAACCTATCCCGGAACGTTGAGAGAACTAAATCCCAAACTAATGGTTAAAATTAAGGTACGAAAAATGTACGTAAAGCCAAAAAATAACATTTGAACCTTTAGAGAACCAAAAATAACCTCTAAAGAATGTTCTGCTAACCTTAGAAAAACCTTTCCAGAAAATTCTGGGAACATTAAATTGTTTGCTGGTCCTCCGGGTGCTTCAGTTTCCTCCTGTGCAAAAGCATGAATATTAGGTTGATTGGTCACTACAAAATTGTCCCTGGGAAGGAGTGGGTGTCTGGATGGTTGTGTGTGTCCCCGCAACAGATAGGCAACCTGTTTGAGGTGTACACTGCCTCTTGCCTGAAATTAGCCGGGATCGGATCTGGCACCACCAGCAGCCCAGTCAGGGATAAGCAGTTCAGAAGGTGACTGAATGAATACTTCCAATACACAACCTGTGTGCGTCAAAGGAAGTACATCAAGCAAATCAGATTGATTTCGATAAAACCCTCACCGTGCAATGAGAATTATTTAGCACCACAACGCTACTGTTGAATAAACCTATGTTCGACCAGGAATGGAGGTTTTTATTTTTTAGTTTTTGATAGTTTGGTTTGCATTTGACAATGTTCGCTTCATAACCTCAGGCAAATATAGAATAGTCACCTTTCCATCTGCACTTCTGAAACAAAAATGACAGCTTTTATGAGGATTCTGTAGATCTCAGTGGGCCATGTGACAGCCATGAACCATGTAACTGAAAGTAATCACATGAAAGGAATCACATGTGGACACATTTGCATACCGTCCTGATCCAGACACCGGGCGAACAGACCGCGCCGCCTGTCTGGAGACAGAAATGGGACACATTACCATGCTGCTCGTATTGCAAATTGTTACTTCAATATGAATCGCCAAGGTCACTCCATTAGTTCTTCTAATCGCTTTTATGTTTTCAGATCTGCAATCTGAGTCAAACTTTAGCAGCAGATGGAAGTTAGAGCAGTAACGCAGCTTCAATTACATTTTTTTTTCTTTCTACACAACAGTGAAAACCTTGTCGCAATTTTGAGGAGTGTGACCCTGCCTGTTTCTCCTTCCCTGATTACAGAAGGTGATGCATGGCACCATCCGCAGGGAGCACTGATTAACACTGAGAACAGTAACCAGAATATCTACTGATTTATACAAAGCTCAGTAAACGGCTGCTTTCTAGGAGATACTCAACTTTTAAACATGTTTAGTTCATTGTTTTACTAGATTTTTATTATTTTTTTTATTGTGAGGGTATTTTTAAGTTTCAAATCTGTATACGTGTGCACTTCAAATGATGTACTTATACACTCAAAATCAGTCAATTTTGAGTGGTGAGACAGTGACTCAGTGGCTAAAAATGGTGACTAGAGAGGGTGGCTCAGGGTTAGAGTGTACGCCCATGGACCGGAAGTTAATCAGAAGTTTGCAGATTCGCATCCCACAGAGTTCACATCTAGGGATCTTGGAGAAGACACCTAACCCCCCGTTTCTCCCACCATTGGGGCCATCATTGGTGGCAGCCTGCTGCGGTGTGGTGCAGCACATAAATTTTCCGGTCAGGGATTAATAAAGTATATTGAAATGAAAAATGCCCACTTTGAAAAAATGACAAATGTTTGAAATCATCCACTTTTATGCAACAAAATTTATTTCTTGCACAATGTTATTGGGGCTACACGGTGGAACAGTGGTTAGCACAGTGGCCTCAGAGCAAGAAGGTCTGGGTTAAAGTCCCAGAGTGGGGGCAAGACTTGAAACACTGGACTTTCGGTGTGGAGTTTGCATGTTTGCCCCATGTATGTGTGGGTTTTCTCTCACCCTCCAAAAACATGCATGTTCAGTGTACTTTGTATTTGCCACTATGAAATTGCCCCAACGATGAGTGTGTGTGTGGCTCTGCTTCAGACTGGAGATCTAATCTGGGTGAACCCTGTCTCTTGCTTGCAATCAACCACAACCCCATTTGGGATAAGCGACTCAGAAGACAAAACAAAACGTTACAATTAAAAAATGTTGGTTTTTTTTTTTAAGTGCCACACCATCTGTGCATGCTTATGTATGCCACAGAAATAATTGCCAACAAGCAAATGGCAAAATAAAGTCAAGATAATCTTCAAAGAGTAATCGGTTTCTGTAATGTGAAAAAGAATAAACTTGTCATGATGTGTGACTTTTTATACATCAAAAAGAACTCGAAAAGCATTTGCTGCAGTAAGAGTGATAGGTTGATCTTAATACAGGAAGATGTAAGGAATTAATAAAACGAGTGGGATTAAGACGATGAAGGTTTACATAAAAAGAAAGGTGTCAAAAGTGATTTTCAGGGCCAAGAAATTTGGGGAATTTGATTTTTTATTTGCTTCGGCTTTAAAACACAAGTGTATGACTCATTCATTCAAGACATAAAAAAAATGGTTTGAATATCAAAGATGGGTTTTAAATTTGTATGTTAAAGCATGACGATAAAAGGTTTTCTTTTTCTTTTGTTGGTTTTGCATCAGATGGGACCTTTGAGTTTTTAGATCTGTCAGTTTGGCAGTCATGTTGTGCTGTTGAAAGACAATTCTGCAGTTTCACAAAAAGACTTTTGTACTTGGTTGTCCTCTTCTTTTTTCAGCATTTCCCTTCAGGGATCAGCACAGCAAGTCAGTTTCTTCCATCTAACCCTATCTTCTGCATCTTCTTCGGTCACACCAACTATCTTCATGTCTTCCTTCACTGTATCCATGAACCTCCTCTGTGGCCTTCCTCTACACCTCTTTCGTGGGGGTTCCAACCTCAGCATCCTTCTGCCGATGTACTCTCTCTCCTCTGCACATGTCCAAACCATCTCAGTCTGGCCTCTCTGACTTTATCCCCAAAACCTCTAACATGTGCTGTTCCCCTGATCCTGTCCATCCTGGTCACTCCCAGGGGTCGCCACAGCAAGTCAGTTTCTTCCATCTAACCCTATCTGCTGTATCCTATTTGGTCACACCATCTATATTCATGTCTTCCTTCACTGTATCAATGAACCTCCTCTGTGGCCTTCCTCTACGCCTCTTTCGTGGGGTTTCCAAACTCAACATCCTTCTGCCAATGTACTGTCTCTCTCTCCTCTGCACATGTCCAAACCATCTCAGTCTGGCCTCTCTGATTTTATCTCCTAAACCTCTAACATGTGCTGTTTCCCTGATATACTCATTTCTAATTCTGTCCATCCTGGTCACTCCCAGAGAGATCCTCAGCATCTTCATTTCTGCGACCTCCATTTCTGTTTCCTGTCTTTTTGTCAGTGACACTGTCTCTAGACCAAACAGCATGGCTGGTTTCACGACGGTTTTATACACTTTCTTTTTCATTTTAGCTGCACCTTTTCTGTCACATATCACGCCTGATACATTTCTCCACCCATTCAAGCTTGACTGCACACGCTTATTCACCTCTTTTCCACACTCTCCATTGCTCTGGTTGATCATATGGAGGTTAAATGCAAGACAGCATAAAGACATTTACAGGCACATTTTGTGACTATTAGATCCTTTCTTTTTTGCCCCTGCACTGTAAGATAGTAAGATTCCTGAGAGACCTTTTTTTTTTTTACTCTCATGCACATATATGACACAAATCCTCATGTTCTCTCTGTTTTAGCTGAAGTTTGAATATTACCTCTACTATAACTTTCCAGAGATCAATCAAAACACATACTCCCTCCAAACCACGTCGCAGTTGCAGAGCCTCAGTCAAATAAAGTTCACAGGTGAATTTAAGGTACAAGTCACATATATATTGAGATAAATTGTAGGGTCCTATGTCGGGACTTGGTTTGGATTACTCCCCAAGTGCGCTTTACCACCATCCCCTCAAGGTTTAAGATAAAGTATTTCAAATCTTAACACAACAGCTAAGGATTATTTTGTTCTGCAAAGCTGCAGTGATTTAATAAAATTCAGAGAAGTGTGTGCAGTCAGTCTCCCTCCGTATCCTACCTCATCCTCTCTCATTTGTTCCGTATTTGCTCGCTGATGTGGCCAGACATTTACTCCCCAGAATAGACCCCACTCTTTGGCTAAAACAAGTTCGACAACAGGAGGCATGTTCTCACAATATTTGCTTACACTCCTAAATATAGCTTTAAAATGTGACTATGTGCTCCTGGTGTAGCACCCAATGCTTCCCCACAAATGCTAAATTTCTGAAAGCAACTGATTTTGATGATTAAATTATCATGTGATGATACGAAAGGATAAGTGTTGGTTCAGCCATTTCACCCCAAGGTTGAAAAAGAATGAACTAATCTCCGATAAAACTGACATGAGTTAGTTTAGGAATGTGCCAGTGGCTTCTGCATTAGCATAACATGAAAAATACTGGCAAAAACTGATGTATTTTCATCTCCATCTGTTCCACCTCAGCAGGCCCGGTAGGATGGTGTAACACTGTGAAATGATTTTGCATTCACTTGGAAGCTGTCGTAACCATCATGTGATACAAGTTCAAAAAGCAATTTTCTCATATTTATTAGAAAGATCTATGAGGCCAGAACAAATGTCAGAAAATCAGGAATCTGGAGTTCAATCTGGATTCAAAATTTCATCATATCTATCTCATAATGTCTGGAAAGTATATATTTATATATATTAAAAAAAAAAAAAAAAAACTGGAACACAGAGTTCCTTTCTGCCTTCACTCTCCGGTGAGACACTCAGAGCTGCAGTGCAGAAAGTTTAACCAAACTTGATGCATAAGACATGATATACTTTTAACTGTTAGCATGTACCAGTATGTGAAAAAATGAATTGAACTCCTTGCAACTAAACTTTATGCAGGTTAAACTTTATCTCTTTTTAACAATGATTTATTTCCAGTTTTCTTCATAAAAGTTTTTATCTCTTGTAGCGAGCATGGATTTATTTTTTTGTTGTTTTTTGTTTTAATAAATTCCGTTCCGTCATCTTCCGCTGGCTTCGGGGTAGGGTCGCGGCGGCAACAGCCTCAAATGGGCAGCCTAGGCCTTTCTCACCCTGGCTGCATCCTCCAGCTCACCCGGAAGGATCCCAAGTCTTTCCCCAGCCAGCTGTGAGACATAGTCTCTCCAGCGGGTCTGGGGTCTGCCCCTTGGTCTCCTCCCGGTGGGACGTGCCCAAAACACCTCGCCCGCGAGGCACTCGGGGGGCATCCTGACCAGATGCCCGAACCAACCCATCTGGCTCCTCTCGACCTGGAGGAGGAGCGGCTCGACACCGAGCTCCTCCCGGATGGCAGTGCTCCTCACCCGATCTCTGAGTGAGAGCCCAGCCACCTTGCGGAGGAAGCTCGTTTCGGCCGCTTGTACCCGTGATCTCATTCTTTCGGTCACCGCCCACAGCTGGTGACCATAGGTGAGGGTTGGAACGTAGATCGACTTGTAAATCGAGAGTTTTTTCTTTTCGGCTCAGCTCTGTCTTTACTACGACGGACCGATGCAGCGTCCTAGTTATTGCTGATGCCGCACTGATCCGCATGGTGATGGTATGAATTCCATACCATAATATAAAGTAAATTTGAACTTGCAGTCTGACTTAATGTAATCGAGAACACCATTCTGTGCAGGTATATTTCGCCTAAAAAAACTGTGGTCCATGACATGGATATTTTGAACAGTTCCAGGAAGGTTTAGGAGGGATTTATAAGATGAAATCAAAAACTCAGAACTTGTCATTTTCCACTCTATAGAAAAATGGAATCATAAAGCATTTGCAAAGTTCCAGTCCTGTCCGATGTCTTCGGCTTATTCAGGGCCAAGTCACGGGGACAACTGCTGCCCAGGCTTCTATCAACCAGGCTGCACCCACCAGCTGGAGGATCTAGAGGTGTTACCCCGCCAGCTGTGAGACAAAGCCTCTCCTGCAGGTTTGGGGTGTGCCTTTGGGTCTGCTTTGGTGGGATGTGCCCAAAAACCCTTTACCATTGAAGCATGCAGGAGGCAGCCTACCCAGATGCTCAAACCACCTTTGCATTTGCAAAGTGTTAAAACAAATTAAAAGTTGAACCATATTTTCAACGTCAAATAAGAGCTTACAGATATAACTTTCAGTTCTCAACTTTTTCACATCAGCTCTGCAGTGAGTTGTCAATGTGTATCAATTTTAACCTCAACCTGAGATGTACCCCACCACATCTTATCCCTCTCCCGTTGTGCACAGAGCAGGACATGTTCTGGCGAGGTCAATCAAAGAATGAGAAACAGCGTGAGGTGAGTGCTATTGTTCCTAGTTTTCTGTATCAATTTCTTTTTTTTGTTTTAAAGGAAGAGTCAAGGAAAGGCTGCCAGTTTGTCGTTCTTTGGTTTTTGTTCTGTTTTTCTATTTGTTTGACATTTTACAGACCTCTTTTCAGACTATCTCAATAAACAAAAAGGCACTGTCAGCTTTGTTTTCTCTAAGTCATTGATAAGCTACAGGAGGCATTCAGGTAGAAAGGGTTGTTCAAAGTTTATACAAGTGTCTCTGTGCAAGAAAGATAATTGTTTTTGGGGTTTTTTTTTTTTGGCCTAGTGTCCTGCTGTAGAGAAGGTTTGTTGGCATACCATGAGGACAAAATCAAGGACATGGTAAAGAATAAGAATGGGACGAACACTCAACCCGAGAACAGAAAGTAGATTTGATCAACATGTTTCAGATTTCTTGGGCTTACATTGATCAAGATGTCACTTGAATGCTATTTTTTTTTTCTACTCAGCAGTAGTCAAACTTTCAATGAAGGCAGAAGAAGTTTTGCACGTCAATACAAACACTCAACGATTTCTGCATCACAAGAAAACTCATACTCATACATAAGGTCACAATGGCCTCCTGTAACATTCAGTGCAGCATCCATGAGAGGACTGCACATGTCTGAAAGAGCTGAACTTTCAGTTTTAGAATCTTAGTACTAAAACTAAAACTGTGAATTCTTTATGGCATTGAAAAACCTCAGCCAATCATTTTATGTGTGGTGAGCAAATATCATGGACCCTCACCCTATCCATAACTCCAACCTACTGGTGTCAACAAAATATAAATATTCATCTCATGCTTCACGTTGTGCCTTAGACATGGAAAACTGTTACTCGTATTCTAAATCAGAACCCATAAAACTCTCTTCTTCTTCATTCTAAATATTCATAAATAATGATAGTAGTTGATGGCATCCTCTCGAGTGAGCTGGAGGATGCAGCCGAGGTGAGAGAAGCTTGGGCTTCTCGTCTGAAGCTGTTGCCCCGTGACTCGGCCCCGGATAAGCGGAAGACGGCGGAACGGAATGAAAGCAGTGGAGTCATCAACTTAATAAATTTACGTACAATTTTTATTTTTTAAAAGGCTTGCAATAGCCTGTCTAAGCAGAACATATTCCGTTCTGTTATCTTCTGCTTGTTCCGGGGCTGGGTTGCAGGGGCAACAGCCTCAAACGGGAAGCCCAGGCTTGACTCACCGCGGCTGCATCCTCCAGCTCACTCGGAAGGATCCCAAGTCGTTCCTGGGCCAGCTGTGAGAGATAGTCTCTCCAATGGGTCCGGCATCCTCCCCTGAGTCTCCTCCTGGTGGGATGTGCCCAAAACACCTCGCCCGCAAGGCGCTCGGGGGGCATCCTGACCAGATGCCCGAACCACCCCATCTGGCTCCTCTCGACCTGGAGAAGGAGTGGCTTGACACCGAGCCCCTTACGGATGGCAGAGCTCCTGATCTCTGAGTGAGAGCCCAGCCAACCTGCGGAGGAAGCTCATTTCGGCAGCTTGTACCCGCAATCTCATTCTTTCGGTCACCACCCACAGCTGGTGACCATAGGTGAGGGTTGGAACGTAGATCGACTTGTAAATCGAGAGCTTTGCTTTTCGGCTCAGCTCTCTCTTTACCACGACGGACCGATGCAGCGTCCTGGTTATTGCTGACGTCGCACCGATCCACCTGTCGATCTCCCGCTCCATCCTTCTCCAACTCGTGAACAAGACCCCGAGATACTTAAACTCCTCCACTTGGGGCAGGACCCTGTCCCTGACCCGCAGGGGGCATTCCACCCTTTTCACTTTTTGAAACAGATCATTTTCATAAAATATTTTTTATTTGGAAATAGTCAAGTGAAAATTTCTTCTGACAACAGTTTATGTTGTACACATATCATACATTTTTTACATGTATTTGTTCCCAAAAAAATTCAAACAAATTAATTATGAGTTTTCCATTTTGGAGTAATAGATGTAATTATTTTAAATATGTACAAAGCATGGTGTAAGCCTGCTAAGGTTTTTACCCGTGCGACCTTGCCATGGACAAGCGGAAGACCAAAGAACAGAACAAAGCAGGGTGTGCCAATGAATTTAAAAGCAAATCAGATGTCAAACACTGTAATCTTTGTTGTGCTTCATTCTGTTGTGGCAACTCTACCATATTTCGGCACACTTTTCCAATCTTAGTTTTGTCTATGAATGAACAGTTGAACTGAATTTCTTGCAACCATCACATCTTTGAGCATTTCTAAACTTCTTAAAATTTTTGTGTTCTTCACTGTCCATCTCTAACAAGATTGCGGGGGTGCTGGAGCCTACCCTGGTTGATTCAAGGCGAGAGGCAGGATACACCTCGAACAAGTTGCCAGTCGGCCGCGGGGCTATGCACACACTACCATCCACATATAAAGACACATTCATTCCTAAAGGCAATTTTACAGCGGCTTATCGACCTTACATACACACTTTTAGAGAGCGGGAGGAAACCGGAGTACAGGGAGAAAACCTGCACATGTTTGGGGAGAACATACAAACTCAGCCAGTGTTCTAAGCCTCTTCTAATCAGAACACAGACTCTAACCTTCTTGCTCTGTGACCACTGTGCTAACTACTGCACCAACCTCACCACCATGCCACCCTTATTAAAACCAGCCACATAAACATTTTTTTACCTTTCTTATTCATCTATTTTCATATCGTCATCTTGTTTATTTTGTTGTATAAGCTACGGTAACCAACAAAAGTGACCAGTTTGATGATATTCTCTCCAGAACATTGAGTATTGCATGAAGTGCTAAAAAGAATGGAAAGTTTAAAAAAAAAAAAACAGACACTTTTCAGTCTAATCATAAAACTGCAAAACTGCTTGTTTGATGTTCAAAATTTACAATGTCTTGCTTCAGAATTCAAGAAAATTGGATTTTTTTTAACTAATGCAATGAAAAAATAGTAAAAAGGACTTTATCCAATGACATGGGTTTAGAAACCTATATTTGCATCATGTGTTTTTTTTAAGAAAGTTAGTGTTTTAAAGTTATTGATTCCCTTGGAATTTTACTGGATATGAATTTGCATTTACAATAGTGTAAAAAATGTAACTTAATTGCATTTTAGAATTTCTCATTAGTTGAATTTGTCCACAATGGGACCAATAAAGGTGACTCATCTATTGAGCTTAACAACCAAATTTGATCTAAGTGCCCATCCCTGAGGTCTTTTCTTCATCGATACTCGGAGACAAGTGGATCTCAGTGTATCCACGTCTCCACCCAGACACAATGTCAATACCTTCTTCTGTCCAGGCCTCTTTGTTTTCTAAATGTCAAGCACATCATGAAACGCCTTCAGGCCATGGTGAGTTGAACTTAATAAAAAATAAATTCCCCCCATGTTAGCTTGTTAGCTGTTCACTTGTCAAGGTTTTCTTTATTTGCTGAAAATATAGCATCAGAATAAAATATCCATTTTTTATTTGTTCTAGTTTTTGTTTCTTCTAGCCATTTCACTAAACATGATCTGTCTTTAAAATTAATCCATTTCAGTTGACGTCTTTCTCACTGCTCTTCTGTGAAGTAAAACATTGAGAAAATCTCTAACTGCAGAAACTGTTTAACTAATGAGCCGCTCAATATTTCTGACTGGCAGCTTTTGGGCATTTACCCCGTCTTCTAAATAAATAAATAAATAAAAAAAACAAGCATAAGAAAGCATGCTACTGCTGCCTATAATTTTTCCCAATCTTTACCCCCGTTTTTATCCAGAAACCTATTGTTTGCTCTTTTTTTTTTTTTTTTTAAACATATTAGTTAGCACAGAGGCCTCACAGCTTTGAGTCCCAGAGTGGGATGAGGCTTGGAACAGTAGTATTTCTGTGGGGAGTTTGCATGTTCTCCATATTAGGGTGGAGACGGCAGCTCAGTGGTCAGAGCGCTCGCGTGCGGACCGGAAGTTTGCGGGTTCACGTCCCACACAGAGCACATCTAGGTTCCTTGGAGAAGACACCTAAAACCTGCTTCTCCCACCATTGGTGCCGTCGAAGGGCAGCCTGCTGCGGTGCAAGGAGTGCAGCACACAAATTTCCCCGGTGAGGGATGAATAGAGTAATTCATTTATTTTTTATTTATTTATATGTATGCGTGTGTTTTCTCCAGGTATTCCGGAAACGTTTGTGTTTAGTTGATTAGCCGCTATAAAATTGCCCCTAGGAATGAGTGTGTGTGTGGAGGATTGTGAGTGTATGGCCTTGTGCGTTGTGGAGAAGTGTGGTAGAATCCAAGTGCGAACACAGAATGAAAAGGAAAACATAAAAATGTATTTCTAATTGGGTAAAAACAGATTCTTTGAAGCAGATGGGTTGTTCGAGGCAGGCGAGTTGTCCAAGGCAGGCAGGTTGTCCGAGGCAGGCGAGTTGTCCGAGCCAGGCGGGTTGTCCGAGGCAGGCAGGTTGTCCGAGGCAGGCGAGTTGTCCGAGCCAGGCGGGTTGTCCGAGGCAGGCGGGTTGTCTGAGGAAGGCGGGTTGTCTGAGGAAGGCGGGTTGTCCGAGGCAGACGGGTTGTCCGAGGCAGGCGGGTTATCCGAGGCCGTAGGGTTTCTCAAACAAAGGAAACAGAATATAAGACCACAGGTAAGAAAATAGGCAGACAAAGATCTACTAAAGGCTTATTGTTACCGCATGGAATTCAACAATCTGGCACAGGCTGAGGGTGGAGGGTGGCTTAAGTAGCTTGCTGGTTGCTGATCATCTGCAGGAGGTGGCACTTTCTTTGAAGCAGGAGCAGGGAACACAGCATTGCAACAGACTGGCAACCTGTTCGTGGTGTATCCTGCCTCTTGCCTTGAATCAAACGGGATAGGCTTCAGGTTCCCTTACCCCTGCTAAACATGGATGGTTCAGCAGATGAATGAATGATACGTATCAGTTGTGACTTAAATATAACTCCATTTTTAATTGTCGTTGTCCTTGTGCTGCTTCAGATGACAAGGGAAGGGTGAGTCAAAAAAAGCAAGCTTGTGATTTTTATGCTGTTTTAGTTACTTACTCAATAAATATCTATTTAGAATACTTTTTTAATCAACCACGGTCACAATCATTTTCTCTTATCTGAAAAGTTATGAACAACCTACAGCCCTTCGGTGTAATAAATCTGTTCTTTTTATATGGAAGTAAAACTATGGCATTTCTCCGTTCTACTGCCTCCCATCAATCCAATTTTTTTTCCCATTAACCAGGGCTTTAAATCTGGTTCTGCTTTCTCTTACAATGCCATAAGAAAGGGCATCCTAATAAAACTTGGAATATCAAAGTGTCCTTTTAAGAAGGCAATTTACAGCAACAGGGCCAAGGCTTCTCTGAACCACAGGCATGCCCCGTTTCCTTCACAAAGAACTTGTTTGCACCTAAATCATGAATAATAATACACATGATGGAGTCTTCATCGTGGTACTCCAACACAGTTTGAGTCCAACCACATAAAACCTACTGCAGACAAATAATCAGAAAAAAAAATAAAAACTGATTTATTTATTCATTTGGTTCGTTTCCCATCTCCAGTTGGTGGAAAGGGAAATAATTTTTTTTCAGCATTCTTTTTAGTGGGTTTATTTGGAAAGTTTTCAGGCATTCACACAATTTTGTTGAAGCGTTGCTGTGAAATGAAGAAAAATGTGTTCATTAGTTGGTGGAGGTGAAGATGGCATTTCACATTACTTTTATTTGGAGAGATGGAGAAGAACAGATGTGAGACGACTGCATAGAGAATGTTTTGTTTTGGAGACTTATTGCTCTTTGGGCCAGAGATGAAAATTTAGACATCCCTTTGGGTATAAAAACACTGCAAGAAGACCACTCACTGTGTTAGGGGATAAGAAAATATAAAAGAGTCAATGTGAAAAATACGGTGGCAGAAACTAAAAGTGTTAGTGTTATACTGTCACAGCGGTGTTTAAGATTTCCAGCCTGCTCTTGTGACCTTTGAAAAGACTCTTGCTTCAGCCGTTTCTCTCTAAACTTCCATAGATTCTTCTGGAGGTGAGTTAGCAGGTGTCTACCAGCAGGATTGGAACGCGCAACAACACAAACAACAAAACCACACCACCACAAAAACTGATTTGCAAAGGGGATAACTCAACCTCCTCTGGTGAATATTAGTTGAAAATAAAAGTTTACCTCATATTTTATGGCAACACAATTTTATTTGTAGCACAATTTATACACGAGGTATTTTTAAAGTGCTTCATGAGAGAGAAAAATGCATTAAAATTACAAAACATAAATCAAAAATAAATAATAGTCATCTTCCGCTTATCCAGGGCTGGGTGGAGGAAGGATAGACCGGGAGATCGACGTACGGATCTGTGAGGCATCAGCAATAATTAGGAAGCTGCATTGGACCATCGTGGTAAAGAAAGAGCTGAGCCGAAAAGAAAAGCTCTCGATTTACAAGTCGATCTATGTTCCTACCTTCACCTACGAAAGGGTGAAGTCAGCTGTGGGTGGTGACTGAAAGAAGCAGATTGTGGATACAAGCGGTCAAAATGAGCTTCATCTGTAGGGTGGCAGGGCTCTCACTCAGAGATAGAGTAAGAAGCATACCATCCGGGAGGAGCTCGAAGGAGAGCTGTTGCACCTCCGGGTTGAAACAAGCCAAATAGGATGGTTCGGGTAGTCGGTTAGGATGCGTGCCTTGCCGGTGAGGTGTTTCGGGCACATCCCACCGGCAGGGGACCTAGAGGCAGGCCATGGACCCACTGGAGAGACTCACAGCTGGACAGGGAACCCCTCGAGATCCTCCTGAGTGAGCTGTAGGATGCAACCGGGGTGAGAGAATTCTGGGCTTCCTTCCTGGGCTTTACTTTCATTCGTTCTTTCTTTTTTTTTTTTTAACCATAGGCATTTTGCTAAAGCATTTGGTCAAAAAATTCCCAATCTATACAGTAAGTGTCTCTGGCTACAAGTGGCAATAATTGTCTGAATTTTATAAAGTGGTTTGGGTTTTGATGAAATAATGTAAGGTACTTCACTATTTCCACGTCTCAATCCAGTGAGATTATCTACTGAAGAATTTTTTTTATTCATAGATTTGTATCAGAAATGGTTCTGATGGACCCATTGCGACCTTCTCATGAGGAAAAATGTATCAGATGTTGGTTTCACCCGGAATTTGTATGAATTTAAAAAAAGAAAGTACTCTTTCCAACCCTGCTGCCTTGGCTATGTTCGGATTTCCATCGGTAGAAGGTTAAGATCTCCAGCTTCAGCAGCAGCTAAATTCCTGTATTCATCTTAGCATAAAGCTGCACATCTCATTTCACAAAATAATTACACTTTCTCTGATTTTTGTCAGAACGTTTTAAATGGATTAATATATTTTCTTTTATCTTTCTTATTATAGTCACCAAGATTTGGAAAATTCAGTGTTGACATTTGGTGGCTCTGTCAGTACCAAGTGAGCACGTCTCTAGATACTGAATTATAATAACAAGACTGCTTTGATGTGCTTGTTTCATTCCTCATGCACAAATCCAGGTGACAGATGCTTGTGCAGAGAATAGAAGCTCCCTTCCCATGGGGCTCCAGCTTTAGGGACCTCCATCACTGGTGTACAGGTGTATGTAGAGATTTGTGTTTGGATGTGCAAAGACTGCCACAGTTTATCATGCATACGCATTTCACCCTCTTTTGTGTTTGTAGATTCACCGTTTTGTATTCCTCACTGCCTGTGACCGCGTGTATTATGACAGTAATACCCTGTGACAGAATGATCACACCCTTCTCCCCACAGCTCCAGGGAGCCTCTCCCCTCCATTCTTTTCTCTCCAACCACTCCCCAAAGGAGTTATGTGCTTCCACATATGTCAAAGTCTGTTTCCCTGTGGGCAGCTGCATTCTGCTGTGTCTTGTTCTTTCTCCTCCTCCGCCTGCCTTTGTAATCTCAGGAGTCCTCCCGACGTTAAACAACTAAACAAACAGTAATCACGTACACTAAAACAGACATATCCTGTAAAATGGCAGCACAAGCCACTCAGTCTGTCTGTTTGGCCTGATCTTCGTCTTGGACCTTACACAGTGGTCCCTCGCTGCAACTCTCGCAGCCTCGCTGGTTAATAGACGTTTTAGAGCAATTTTGCAGTTTTTTTTCATACAGCATATTGGGTTTTTTTCTACTTCCCAATTGAAACATTTTGTTCTGAGAGTTGTTTAGACATACAAATAAAAACCTTGCATAAGTTCGGCATAAGGAGGGATCTCTCTTTCATGTGGATCCCCACGAGGTTTCCTATTTTTTCCCCACTGATGGGTTTTTTAGGAGTTTTTCCTCACCGAGAAGGAGAATCTAAGGGCATAAATGCGCTAGTCTTGTTTAGTTAGCATTTGTTAGTTATTTTTCTTGCTATGTATTTATGTTTATACATTTCTCTTTTTCCTGTGAAGCCCATTGAGACGGAAATTCTGTGATTTTGGGCTATACAAATAAAATTCAATTGAATTGAATTAAGTTCGGTCCTGACTCGAAAGGAACAATCTGTGAAATCAAAAACATACCCCACCACCGTGGAGCAACCAGACCCTATAGCTGCGAGGTCAGAGTTTTTCCTTGTCCGAGAAAAAAACAATCTAGTGCACCAATGGTCACCTGTCTAAAAAAAAAACCCAATTTGGTTTGACAAAAAAAAGTGTAAACTATAAAATCCATGAAAGAAATATGATCATGCTGGATACTCCCGCGGGGAGATTACACTCATGAGTGATTCTATTACATATTCAAAGCTCAACACATAATTAAATGCCGTATTCAAGCTTGAAATTTTTTTTGTCATTTTACTGGTAAAAACATAAAATATGCCAGCGGGCTGTCATTACTCTTTTTCACTGCCATTCATCCTATTTGAAAAAGGGATAATTTTAAGACTCAATATGCCATTTAATAGTTTTGGTCAAATTTATGAAGCAGTAGAAAATCATAAAAATTTATATCCACAACGTTTTCTTTTAATTCAACGATGGGAATGTTGTGTAAAACAACATAAAGAGAACTTATTGTCAGCTAAACACAAAAAGGATGAGATTCTATTGTAATTGTTTGAACCACTTTATCGTAAACACAACGCTTGTGTGAAATGTTGGCACGTCCCTTAAAAAACATAAAGCAGTGCATGAAGAAAATGGTAAATGGACTCTATTTATTTGGCGTTTTCCCATCTGTGTCGGCACTCAAAGCGCTTTACATTGTAGCTCACATTCACCCGTTCATACACACGTTCATACTAGGGCTGAAACACTAATCGAGTTAATCGATTATAATCGATTATTGAAATAGTTGTCGACTAATTTAGTCATCGATTAATCGTTTAGAAAGTTTTTGCTGTCAACTGCACCTAATATTACACAACTTGATTGTTTTTTGTGTATTTTTTACTCATGTTAGCCTAGGCCATTTTTGTTTGGTACTATACCTCTGAACAAGGTTAAATTTGGAAATCTAAAACTGTTTACGATTTCTTGTTTTTAAATGTGATCCTGGATGGTCAACAGTTTACATTTTATGTTTTTTTAGCCAGTACTATAAAACACATTTTACAGGTGCTTGTGATTTACCTTTACTGTATACAGTAAGTAGATTTATTATTTTATATTTGCTGTAGAACTGGTAATATACTCCATTATATACATACATACATATATACTACATTTCACAGAAAGATTAACATTTTTATTTATTAGAATGGCCCAACGTGTTGTTTAAGTGGTTATGAGTTGTGTTTTGCATAACTACATTCAATAAAATGACAAAAAAACTATTATTTATTAAGTTGCCAATTTTACCCGATTAATCGATTGATCGAGCCAATAATCGCCAGATTAATCGATCATCAAAATAATCGTTAGTTGCAGCCCTAATTCATACCTGATGGGGATGCTGCCATGCAATGTGCAAACCACCATCAGGAGCAATTGGGGGTTCTGTGTCTTGTTCAAGGACACCTCGGCATGAACTCTGGATGGGGGATCAAACTGGCAACCCTCTGGTCACAGCGCGGTCGCCCTACTCAATGAGCCATTATTCCCCACTTAGGTCTTACTTATGAATGAATGGATGAAAAGAATCTTGAGGTTTCAAGGCCCTCCAGCCTCTTGTAGACCTTAATCTTACTCGCGAACAGAGCGTCATCTGTCCGTGGGTAGGATTTAGTAGGACCTCTGACAAAACTGAATTAGTCATCTTTGGCCCACAGAAACAAAGAGAAAGTATCAGTTACCTTAAATCTCTCTCTAGAACCGACAAACCAAGTTAGAAATCTGGGAGTAATAATGGACTCAGACTTTAACTTCAATAGTGACATCATATCATTACATCAGCAGCCTTTTACCCCCTTGAAAACATTGCCAAAAACAGAGGTTTGGTATCTAAAACAGACTTTGCGGTTCTTATCCATGCATTTGTTTCCAGTAGGTTAGATTATTGCAACGGTCTATCACTGGTCTGAACAAAAAGGCCTTAAAATGCCATTGCTTGAGTCCTAACAAGAACTAGAACATAAGGTCACATTAGTCCTGTGCTCAAGTCTCTGCACTGGCTTCCTGTGGCTCAGAGAATAGACTTTAAAGCTGCTCTGATTGTGTTTAAGTCTCTCCATGATCTAGCACCAAAGTACATGTGTGATATGTTAGTACCTTATGAACTATCTAGAACTCTGAGGACCCCTGGGACCGGCGTCCTACTGGTGTCTAGAGTCAGGACTAAACATGGAGAAGCTGCATTTCAATTTTCTGCCGCAAAAGTCTGGAACAAATTGCCTGTGGCTGTAAGACAGGCCTCTACTGTGACGATGTTTAAATCTAGGCTGAAAACAGTTTTGTTTAACTGTGCATTTGATTGAAGATTGTTACTCTTTTTATCCGTTTTAATTCTTTTTAAAAAATGCTATGTTTTGTGATTTTGGTGTGTGTTTTCTGTCTTGTGAAGGACTTTGAATTATGTTTTGTCTATGCAATACAAATAAATTTGATTTGCCTTGCTTATTCAGTAATGCCTATTCATTCAACTTGTTTAGAACAATGAGGGTTTCTTATTTCTATAGTTTTCATCTCTCCGATAATTTTTCTTTCAATCCATGTGATGCTATTTAACACGTAGCAGCTTATCTCCAACAACAAGAATACCTTTTGACAACCTTGTCAACCACTGAGAGATTCTGATGGGCAGTAAACCGGGTACTTTCCAAAGAAAATCCATCTTCTTATACAATACTTTTATATATTGTTTGTTTGTTTGTTTGTTTGAGGAAATGTTTGGGGTGAAATTCTTTTCCCATCATATCTCCCATCTGGCAACTTGATTGTCTACGTTTGTTTGCCGTTTCCCACTAGGCACTTTTTTTTTTGCCAAAATTCCAGATTGTCTTAAATAATAAGAATACAATGGCACTGTATTAATAGAAAAAAACAGAGCCTTCAGCTTACCTAAAAATTACAACCATGCTTGTAATTGTACAACTTTGTAGTTTTTCTGCAACAAAGATAATTTCTTTTCCCCAAAGTCAAGTTTCCATAGAAGAGGGAAATGTTGACATTAAATAAAGCGTTTTTATTGCTCGACACAATAACAATGAAACAATTCAAGAAGATTGCATGCTATAGGGAGCTTTGGGAGGAATACATAACCGAAGGGAGGGTAAACGGGACATAAATGAGGTTGATGAGTCCCAGGAATAGGGATTCTGGGAAATGTAGTTTTAAACATGTAATCAGCAAACTGTGAACATGGAATGAGGCAGGGTAGGAGCAGCCATGATATTTAGGCAATAGAATTTTCATGAGAGCTTGCAAGACTTTAAGATTTGTATTGGATCATGAATTTGTTGGGTTGAATATTCAAAAATTACCATTAACCATGACTTGGTTAAGTTATGAGCCAGTTCTTCTCAAATTGATTACGTACTGCATATCCAACAAACTCATTCAGTTGAGTTGAAACAATTATTCAGAGTTGAGGAGCATTGACTAAGAGGCAGATGCATTTTTTTAAGTGCGCTCATGTGGTGGACAAGGGAAGGCGTTGGCTCAGTGGTAGAAAGTTTGTCTTTGGACAGAAGAAGCCGGTTGAATTCCAACAGGGCGCATGTTCCAAGTGTTGGAGAAGTTGGAGAAGATGACTAACCCCAATTACTCTCACCATCATGGCTGCCTGCTGTGGTGCAGTGCAGCAAAAATAATTTCCCCTTGGGGTGAATGCAGAAAAAATTAAAAATAATATAATTAGAAAATAAATTAATTGAAATAATAAATAAATAAATAAAATAAAAATAAATAAATAAATAAATGAAAATAAATAAAATAAAAATAAATAAATAAATAAAAATTAAAAATAAATTAAAAAAACGTGTCCAGTTGAAGGTTTGCTCCATTTGCTTTTCCATCACGCTTTAAAAATGACTTTTCAGCGTAAAACATCGAGGACATTGTGCAGAACCAATATCATTCAACCATATGCATGGCCATACATAAGGTAAGTTGTGTCAGTGCAAAAACTCCCTTTCTGCCTCACAACTATTTTTTAGTAATCAATTCAGCCTTCTTTTTTTTTTTTTTATACTGCAGTGGTTTTTTTTTCTATACTTTTATGGATACAGTGAAGGAAGACATGATGATAGTTGGGGTGACCAAAGAGGATACAGCAGATAGGGTTAGATGGAAGAAACTGATTTGCTGTGGCGACCCCTGAAGGAAAATGCCAAAAGAAGAAGAAGACTTTCACATTTTCAGTTCTGTTTTATAATCTCAATTCAATGGCTTTCATTTCCGACAACAGGCTGGTTAGTTTAACAAAACAAATTTATCTCACATAATACAACCAAGCAGTAAAAGGGTAGAAAGAACTTTACAGGATTTGGTAAACTTTGTTAAAAACACAGCAGCTGGTGGGCAAGATTTGTCCCTGTATACAGGCCAGAACAGAACTTTAGATGGGGCGCAGAGGGCATCATCCAAAAGAGCCAGTGAGTCATTTTGTAATTTTAATAATATTGAAATGGATCAACATAAAAATTTAATGACTTTCCCCTGTGCTCTTGCTCCACCTCTCCAAAAACTTTAAGAAAGTTTGCTCTGCAATACTGGAAAGAAGACTATGTAAAATACAAATAGGAGCATCTTAAATTTTTAGAATACAAACGTGCATGCAATAGAAAAGAGCTAAGAAAGTCCAGTCATAGAAACAGTCTTAATAGTTACATTTAATAAATTATAGACATGTAAAAATAAAACATTGACTTTGAGGTTGATGCAATAAAAGACTTTGCTGAAATAAACAACATAACCCAGTTTGAGGAGAGATAATAAAGTAAATATAGATTGTTCTGTCAAGATAGGATTCCGCTGCGAGTCAGGGCAGCCATATTGCTCTGTGCCAATAACATGCAGCTCATAAAAGGTGAAGGGACGTGCAGATAAACACACAGGGAATGAAAAGCTTCATATTTCTTATCTTTTTCAAATTTACTTTAAATAAGGAGGTTTTAATGTTTAAAAATAATACAAGTTTAACTTCATTAGATGCTGGATTGACCTTGTGTTTTGCTCTATGTACAAATCATGTTTACTGACGAAGCGTCAGGAAGGAATACCTCGGCCAAATTTTGTTTATGCGTACCTTTACGTCACTTGATAAGAAGGCTCTGCTCGACTGACTCAGCAGTCTTGCCCTAGATGTCGTCTCGGACCCAGCCTCTTATCTCTAATGGCTTTTTATTCTCCCCAACCTATCTATACTCATGTTGACTGTGCACCACCTCAAACCATTCAATCTGGGTTTTTGTTGACTGTGTACTATATGTAGATGTGGACACAGTCAAGACCGAAACATTATCTCTTCTGACTGAGGTTTGATATAGCTCCATTTACTTGCCGTTCTTCCTCGGGTACCTGTGTTTATGACTCAAATTCAACTGTTTGTTCATTCATACCTGTAAATACCTGACCAAAAAAAAAATGCCTTTGCTGTCATATCACACCATCTGATCAAATTCTTTGGCACTGTCTTTCCCACCCACCTTGCTCTCTCATTGATTGTAATGTGCATGCTGAGTTGAAATTGATTTATCACAAGGATTCTCCATGCTGATACCACCCTTTGGCATTTTTTTGGTAAGCACCAAGTTATTGCTGATCCATATCTAAGCAAACCAATACCCCCCTACTGCTATGCTCTTGTGATTCCATTCTCCTCATTGATCTTGCGCATTGGTTTGCGAGGAGGAACACTGTGAGCATTGTATAATTACACACCTCTGTTCGTGGGGCGGTGGCAAACATGTAGCAGTTCCAAGTAAGGTAAAGGATATGTCGGTTGTTTTGTTTCTATCTTACCAGAGCATCGCATAAAAAAAAATCTGAAACTACGATAACAGGTTCAGACAAAAATATGATGAAGGAAGGCGAAAATGGTGTCAATGTCTGTGTTCAGTGCAAATAATCTTACAGCCCTTGGAGAAGCTAATGCCTCTAATCCTTGGATATTCTTCAATCTCCTTTGAAAGGGGAGACAGGACGTTAATGGGTGTTGCTCGTCCACCTGTCTCGGTATTACTGAAAGCGCTCTCAGGCTCCTGATGATGGCAAATGAGGCAATTAGATTGAAAAATATAGTGCATTCACCAATTTGTTCTCCTGGTGACAGTTTCAGTCTCACTAAAAGTGTGTCGGGCGACATTGGCTATTTGTATTCATCCAAGTCATTTTGTTTAGAAGGTTTTTCTCACATCACTGCTAAGATCAGATTGGTTTGAACCATTTCCAAATGACCTCATAAAGTCTCAAACTGATTCAAAACAATGTTGTTGCTGCATACACGGAGCTTTTAAGGTGAAGAACCAGGGAAGAGAGAAAAAGTGAGAGAGTGGAGGCAGCAAACTAAGAAAAAAAGAGGGAAAACCAAAGGATTTACTTTCAGATTTTTTTGTATTCTTTAAATTTAGATAAAAATAATTAACACTGGGATGTTTACATTTCTTTTTATGCCTCTCCCTGTAGATTGTGGGGGAGCTTCTAAGCACTTGAGCTGTTTGTGCGGCCGTTTGTAGTTTCATAAAACTATTCTGAAACACCCAAAAACAAAATTATGTGGATATTTAACCAAAATGGCAAAAGTAAGAAGTGTTGACGTTTTTGCAAATTATTTCACAGGCTTGTTCAGCAGGCGTAATTTGGATAAGTGTGAAAACAACTCAAACTCATAGAAGTTTAAAGGAATTAACTCTGGAGACTTTTTTTTGTTAAATAAAAAAAAAAAGAGCTACTAGAGCAGTGTTTGGCAAAAAAAACTTTTCTAAAGAAATATGTTATTAAAGTCTGAAACGGCTCAGAATCAAGGCATGGCTTAAAGCAAAGATTAATAATAAAAATCTCTGCCATGCTTCTTCAGGATGGAAGCGTGTTTGATATCATCACAATACAATAGATTCAGCTGTACAGACAAACTGAGATATCAGTTTATGGTCAGACAGGCAACCAGCAAGCACACTAACTCTCTGAATAAAATCAGCAGTTGCTGGATCAGTGCAGCACGCCATCAATAAGTGCTTTATTGTACAGCAGGCAGATGGAAGCCATTTTTTTCTTGAAGGGACGTGATATCTTGCCAGAAGTTTCATCAAATGTTGCCCGGACCATAACCGGGAAAAGAAACTTATCAAAAAGAAAGATATTCGACCATGTTTTAGGAACCAGTAAGGAAGTAAGCTCCGTCCAATGCAGTGCTTTTTAATGCACTTTTACCAATCCATTCCTTATCCTCATGAGTCGAATAACTCATAAGACAATGAACAACATACAATACACACACAGCAAGTATCAAATGAACATCAACTAACAAATATGTCATGAAAAGTATTCATTTCTTTGCTTTGATCATGTTGTCACATTGTGATGATTTTGTTTATGTAGAATATGGACAACGCGGCGGTCCTAGTGTTAAATCATTCCTTATCACTGTGGTTCATTTGTAACTTATGGTTATTTTAACTTTAGGGTTTTTGTTTTTTTTTTTAAAGGAAAGTTAAAGGTTGAGTCAAAAGGGTCAGAAATCTTGATTAAAAAAAGATGACCATTTTACATAAAAGTCTCACTAAACCGTTTAATTCTGAATACATTCTAGACTTACATAGTATAAACTTAATGGTCAAAACAAGCACTAGAAATTAAATTAGCTTGATTTCAACTGAGCATTTTATTGCGTACTTGTTTGACAACTTAAAATAGTTCCAACTTTGTAGGAACTGTTTTAAGAACTGATCAAAAGTTCCAGATTCCCCAAACAACAATGCATAGAGTAATTTCACCCGCGTGATTAAAGCCCGGTAGTCGGCCGTTTTGGATACATAGATTAAGATGAAACTACCGACAACACACTTGCCTGTGGATGATTCTACCTGCTACCTATTTAAAGGCAATCAGCCCAGAATTCCATGTTGGGTCATTACCATCCTTCCCAGCCAGGCCTTTCTGGCTGCCTGAGCAAGTTCATTATAGAACTGTTATAGTTTTGGACTTAAAGACATTGATCGTGATCAATCCTATGTTTTAGCCTTGCCTGACTTCTGTTAAATAAATCCTGTTTGTGTCCTGCATTTGGGTCCTCCTCCTTGCTTCATACCCTCACCACAACAGCAATGCAAATTCCTAAATAAAAATATAGAACTCTTTAAGCAATCTTTGGTAACTTGATGTCCTTCAGACTGTATTCACGGCCTCAAACATGACTTACGCTGTGTCATGCATGTCTTAAGGTCAGAGCATTAACTGAGGAGCAGGAAAAAATGGGAATTCAGTGCCAAAAACAGAAGCATTTTGGGCAAACATTGCATTTCTGAAACAACAAAAGGAGGCATGTTTACATTTGAGATGAGATAAAAAAAATTATATCCCCCCAAAAGCAAAACAAAATTTCCTTCTTTAAATGTAATTTTCCGATAAATCATATGTCTAAAACTACTTTTTCCCGATCGGTTTCTTTTGCTGTAATTTTCCATTTTTACACCAACATTATAATTCCTGGTTGCTTCTCACAGCTTTACACATTTAGCCGACATGGAGAGTGTGGGTTGGCCAGATGTTTGCTGATCATGAAACCTACAGCAGCCGTCAGCACGGCAAACAGAAAAACAAACACAAACAAAAATACAGCCTGCAGTTCCACTTTTAGATTATTTTCATTCATATTTTTTAAGCTTACCCCAAAGTTTTCTTTCCTCAACAGGACTGTCGAATGTGGGTCTCGTTTATCTCTGAAAAAAGAGAACAGGTACACCCATTCACTCTTAATGGTGGGAGCTGCCATGCAAGGAGCCTACCACCATCATCAGGAGCAATTGGGCATTCGGTGTCTCGTTCACGGACATCTCGGCATGCACTCCAGGCGAGAATCAAACCAGCGACCTTTCGGTTACAGGACGGTTGCCTTACCCTTTGAACCATCCATCCCTCGATAGAAGCATAATTCTCAACACGGCCAAACATAAGATTCCTTCTTAATTATTATTTTATAGACTTAGAATTTGATTAGAAAATTGTGTCAATTGTTGATGTTCTCTATTCTGAAGCTTGAAGAAGAAAAAATGGCCGACCCTACCTTGCCCTCGTAGGGTAGGGTAGGGTTGACAGTGATTTAAAGGTTAACTGCTAATGGCAATATCATGTTTTTTTCATTGTTTGCATGTTCTTTCAGATTCAGGGCTTCTTGCTGGCTATTTTGTCTTCCTCTCACAGTCCGTATTATGTATGCCTGGGGATTCCGTATCCATCCGGAGAGGATGTGAGGTTGAGTGGTTGTTTGTGTCGTTGTTTTGGCTATTTGATAGATTGGCTTGCTACTTCTTGTCTAACACCAGCAAGGACCGACTGCAACTCATTTTTGACCCAAAATTGGAAAAATTTTGGGTCATACATCTAATAAATAGATGTATGCTTTTTTTTTTTTTTTTTTGCTTTGTTTTTGACCACAAATCTGCTTGATATTAAATGTTGCAGTTAAGGAACTTGCCTAAAGAACGAAGAGGGAGATTTACAGGTGGATCAAAGCTTTTATTTCGGTTTGTCTTGACCATCACCTCTCCTATTTGCATCAGTGATAGTTTCTCTGCTCACCTACCACTGTCTATATTTTACAAGCCCATTTCTTATTTTTCTAACAAAAAATACCATGGCTCAAGGGTAGATGCGATAGACATTGGAATGAGGAAAACCTTATAGACGGCTGAATCCATTTGAAGCACTTTAGTCAGTCAAGAGGCCACCGAAACAAAATTTAAGCTTGAGAAAATGACCAACAGGCAGCAGCAGCTCTGCAAGCTCAAATTTTCAGAGAAATACAGAAAGATTGAAGTAAATAGCACCTGAGAAACAACAATAAGGTGCAGGGGTGTTTGATTTTAGTCTGGGTTGTGGTATGGGTGACTGCATCCACTCTTCTACCATAAATTGTTGATGCCATCAGACTACTTCAAAAACTCAGAAAATAGATGCATCATCATTTCGGCTGAAAGTTATTTGAACAAGGACGAACTTTCATTCATTCATCTTCTAAACTGCTTATCCCTGACGGGGTCACGGTTGGTGCCGGAGGCTATCCCAGCTAATTCAAGGCAAAAGGCAGGGTACACCCTAAACAGATCACCAGTTAATTGCAGAGCCACATAGTCACAACCATTCCTAGTGGCAATTTTGAAGTGGCCGAATAACCTAACATGCAGGTTTTTGGAAGGTGGGAACCTACTGAGTATCCAGAAAAAACCCAGGCGTACACGAAGAGAACATACAAACTCCACACAGAAAGGACAGCGTTCCAAACTTCATCCCCACCTGGGATTTGAACCCCAGCCTTCTTGCTGTGTGGCCACTGTGCCTCACATCTCAGGAGCCACTCGAGGACAGTGTGGTTCCTGAGTCCCTCAAGGACAAGGTTATTCTTTCATTTGATTTTTTTTTTTTACGCTGGTAGTGTTCTTGTGTTCTTGAACAATGCCTTTGTATCGTCAGTCTTGTGAAATGTCGGTTTGATGATTCTACAAGATAAATCTTTGAATAAAAAAAGTGTGTTTCTTTACAGTCAGCCTACATACAGTATGTGGTTTTGATTAGAACGACATACCTCTAAAATCCACATTTTTCTCCAACAAAGAAAAAAAGAGGCAAATGTATGATTAATACGAACACATTTTTGTGAAATTCTTGCTTGAGAAAACAACATAATAAATCCCACTGTGGATGTAGTTGTGACAAGAAATCTTTACTCAGCATATAAACATGTTTCAAGATGGCGAGAGGTCTTATCTGATGTTGACATGTACTTATTGAAGGAATCATGAGTGTCTGAACTGCACATTTTTCAGCCTCGGGTTTGACACATACATTTATTTAAGGTGAAGATGAACTCACTCACCTTCAAGCTAATTCAGAGTTTAAATATAGACAGAAATGTCTCAATAGGAAAGTAACTGATTTCTTTTAAGGACATGCCAGTTTAACAAGATAAAATAAAGTCTGTTGAAGGTTAAAATCAGATCTGTCTCTCTAGCACACTTCAGATTTGTAAATTCTTAGTATCTCTACTTTTTTTGTAATGAAGCACCCATTTTTTAACGCAAGTACAAAAGTGACAATTGATTCATTTTTTTCCGTTCCATTATCTTCCGCACGTAGCACGGTGGCGCAGTGGGTAGCACAGTGGCCTCACAGCAAGAAGGTCGTGGGTTCGAGTCCTGGGTGGGGACGAGGCTTGGAACACTGTCCTTTCTGTGTGGAGTTTGCATGTTCTCCCTGTGTTTGCGTGGGTTTCCTCTGGGTACTCCGGTTTCCTCCTACCCTCTAAAGACATGCATGCTAGGGTGATTCGCCAGTGCCAAATTGCCCCTAGGAATGAATGAGTGTGTGTGTGGATGGTTGTATGTGTGTGGCCCCGCGACAGACTGGCGACCTGTTTGGGGTGTACCCTGCCCTTCGCCTTAAATTAGCCGGGATGGGCTCCGGCACCCCTGCAACGCCGAAAGGGATAGATGGATAAGAAGATGGCTGGCTGGCTGGATTATCTTCTGCTTCATTTTAGACTGTCGCAGGGCAACCTCCAGCTCACCCAGGAGGATCCCGAGACGTCCCCTAGCCAGCTGTGAGACATAGTTGCTGTAGTGGATACGGAGTCTGCCTCTGGGTCTCCTCCCAGAGGGACATACCCAAAGCACCTCACCAGCGAGGCGTTTGGGAGGAATCCCAACCAGATGCCCGAACCACCCCATCTTGCTTCTCTCGACCCGGAGGAGCAACAGCTCTACTCCAAGCTCCTTCCAGATGTCTCACTCTATCTCTAAGTGAGAGTCCAGCTATCTTGCGGAGCGAGATCATGAGTTGGAGATTGTGGATCTTTCAATTAAATTTGATCCATCGTTACTCTATCTCATACTTTATCTTTGGTCATGGCCTCCTGAAGTAACCTCCTTTATCATGGCACCTTCATTTTCTGTTGATGTGTTTTTGGAACGATGTTAAGATGTCGGCAAGGAATGGAACTTGTTTGCAAAAATCAAGCAAATCTAAACTAAGAGTCAATTCCTAATGCGCCTCACTCGGTGAACCCAACCTGACTAGGATCAGTTTTTGTTTGTTAAGCCCAGATTTTTATTCTGTCTCCATCCCTTTTGAAAGTAAAGGGCATTTAAATAATTCTTCCCTTATAAACCTTTTCAGTACAAACCTTGCTTGTGAGCATTTTCTACAATTTCTGTGGAGATTCCTGGACAGAAATGCTTCAGAATCACTGAGAGAAGTTTCACAGGAATGCCCATAAATTTTAAGTGATGAAACATTTACTTTGCTTAAAACATGTTGGATTATTTAAGTGTGACTTTACAAATCCCAAATGAGCCACTACAGAAATGTTAAGCAAGGGTAGACATGAAACTGCACCCATCGTTTGTACAAAAGTCTGTTTCGTTTCATCTTTGTTTCTCCATCCCTAACAGGGTCACACAGGGTACCGGGGGCTATCCCGGCTGATTTAGAATGAGAGGCAGGGTACATCCCCGAACAGGGCCACACACACACACAAAACCATCCACACACACACTCATTCCTAGGGGTAATTTCAAAGCAGCCAGCAACCTAACATGCATGTTTTTGAAGGGTCGGAGAGATCTCCAAAATGTTTCATTCAGTCTGGATTTTAAATGATCTAACTTTAAAATATTCACAATTTACTTCCAGTCAAGACCCGATGGAGAACACATTGGTAGTGCCACTGCCAGTATCCCTCACCTGCCGCCAGAGGGAGCCCTAGATGTTTCGAATCAACCTGATTAGGTTCACCTGAGGATAATTCCTGATTCCACACATCTGTGCACCCTGCCATGTATTTAAAGGGAATCACCCCGGACTTCCCTGTCGGGTCATACCATCCCTTCCAGCCAGATCACCCTGGTTGCCTGACCACGTTTGAACTTTGTTATTATTTGGACTTTTGAAATCTTGAGTTAATGCTCTGCCTCTTAAATTACAGATTTACCTGAATTGAGTTAATAAACCTTGTTTGAAGTCCTACTATTGCATCCTCCTCATTCCACATCTTTCCACATCATAAAAACCTGACAGCCACTGTATATAGAATAGTTTGGAAGCCTTTTCATCATAAAGAAAAGAAAAACAGATGAACCATAATATCAAACCATAAATTCAAACTAATTACATTATTCAAGAATTAAGAACAATGTCTAACTTTACAAGTGGAGAGTAAAAACATTTTTCCAACTAATAATGTTTAGTAATCATTACTAAACGAGAAAGAAATAGAAGGAAAAAAAAAAACACTGACCTATTTATTGTTTGCTTCTGTTGCCATGGTAATTATCAATGCCTTCGTTCAAATGTCCAGGACCTTTTTTTAATCGTGAGAGCATCTAACTCTGAGTCAATTTAATCAGAATTAAAAACTCTTTTTCAGAACAGCTAAAAAACAGTCAAATTTCAGTTTTAAACTTTTAGGTTTGTTAAACATTTTTCACTAAACATTTCTTGACTCAAAAATTTGTTTGTACAGCTAATTAGTTTAAAAAAATTAACCACAGTAAAGCAATAGTTATCAAATCAATTTCAGCATTTCATTCTATCTTCCGAAATTCTCGAGTGGAATAACCAGCGAGTTGCTGGAGCCCAATCCTGGTTGAGAGGCAGGGTACACTCCGAACAGGTCACCAGTCTCTTGTGGGGGCCACCAAAATATCCACACAATCGTAGGGACAATTTTGTAGGGGCTAATTAAAGTAACATGGAGGGTGTGTGGAAATCGGAGTACCCAGATGAAACCCACGCATTCTTGGGGAGAACATACAAACTCCACACAGAAAGGTCAGTGTTCCAAGCTTCGTCCCCACTCGAGGGTTCGAACCCTGACCTTCTTGCTGTAAAGCCATTGTGCCACTGTGCAGCCTCTTGGATTGCAGTAAATACAGAACAAAAAGTTAATATTTTCAACAGGCTTATTCTCTTTCTTAAATCTATGTTTTTATAATGATAAATATTTAAATGTGTATGTATTTGATATTTTATGTTGTTTTTAACTATTACTGTATTTCTTTATATTTCTAAATGTGATATATGGCGACCTTGAGTGCCGAGAAAGGTGCTTTAGAAATAAAATGTATTATTAATATTAAAAAAAATTGAATCACAGACTTAAGAAAAAAAAATGAAAAAGGGGCAAATTATAGATATAAAAAGAGACTTGTGTGCCAGATGGATACTTAAACATCTTGCAAAAAGAAAAAGAAGAGCCCGGCAGAAGATATAATTGGCACCATGTAAGTGGATCTTCTCTCTGGATACAATTTGTCGTGCTTTCAGAGAAAAAAAAAAGGTGTGAAACTACAGCTTGAGAGTGTTTCACAAAGAGGTGATATGGATTATAGGGCTATCTTTCCCTGCATTTGAGATTTTGTCTGCTCATTTGAATTTCTACTGTTAAATTATTTGGCCATTATCATAATTTTAATATGATTCTTGCCAATATGACTGTTTCTAAAATTCAATCCGCGTTCTTTCTCTGCAAAATAATTGGTTTAACTTTGAGTTTCCATCAGTTAATAAGTTTACCTCAGTTTCAATAAAAAAAGAGTGAAAAATTTAAACATGGACGTGTCACTTTTCTTTCAAATTACAAGTAATTTCAAAATGTCTTTACAATGCTCAGAAGTGGATGGAAAAGAGACTTGGATAAAGTTGTTGAAAGCTGTCATTGAGGCAGTGTTATACGCAAAGTGTTTGGAAGCTTCTGGTATTTTACCGAGGCAATCCGTGGATTCAAAGCTGTTGGTTTCTGATTCTGAAGCAAATGATGGCCGGCCAAGAATTGTGGGAATCTTCACAAAGCCTGTGCAGGCTTTTAAGATGGATAATGACGAGCATCTTTCGCAGATGATTCCTCATCTGCAGTGTGTTGGATAGAATGAAACAATTTTGTTTCCAGCCAGTGGACCTAATCCTGTTCTTAGTGAAATGGGAGGTTGGCAAGCAGATGTCAGCTCTCCTCAGCTGCTGTTCTGCTTATCAAGCTGGATAAAGTCCAGACACAGTGACATTATGTCTCCAATGTTTGAAGAGCAGGCTTCGAGAGCAGGAAGCAGAAGACAGACCTTCCTCACTGAAAATCTGGAGATGGGAGCTTGAGAGAAAAAGAGAGGCCCAGTCAATTGCCAGGCGTTTGGCATCGATCCGCACATAGCCGTGGGCTGGTATGCCTACTTGTGATTTAGAAAGTGCACATCCATATAGTTTGACAGACATATCTTGAAGTCATTTTAAGAATATTTCAGTATTGAACAAAACATTGCGGTACTAAAATAGATATTTACTCACAAACATGAACTAACCCTCCCACAAAGACATGGCAATGGGAAAAAAAGCCCCATTTGTTTTCGCAGTCGGAGTAGAGGCAAATTGTGACTAATGTGTTTAGGAAAGTGGATCAATATGAATAAGCCTTAGCAGGGGGGGAAATAACATATAATCTTGAGCCATTCACTGGCAGTATGCATGCTTTATTGTTAGAGGGGATGGACAAAATAACCCAGACACATGATTTAATGGAATCCAATTGAGCAGCTGCAGCTACAGTCTGAAAGTCCATAGAAATCAATCATTAGCTTTTTGCTATATACTAGCAATAAAATACAAACTGTACATAATGATGTTGCTTGAAAGGAGAGGATTTATCATAATGTTTGCATGCAAAAGTATAAATTGTCACCATAATCTCATTTTAGTTAAACTTAAACAGTGACCAATCAGTCTTAACGTTTGAGGCCACAATGCTACCCGACTACAAAAATATTTTTTCTTGCCATAAAAGTCTATCATGCATGTTGCAAATAGTCTCTGTATTTGTTCAAATTGCAAAATAGCCTTTAAAGTTTATTGCATTGCATTGCAGATCTTTAAAGCAGTATTGTGGATTAGCTATGAAATTGTTGTTCTCTGTAGCCATATCAGCCTGTCAGACCTCGGAAGCTAAGCATGTTGTGGCAGGGCAGTACTTGGATGGGAGACCGCCGCAACCCCAGGTGCCACGGTGGGACGGCCGTTGAGATTAAATTGCCGTTGTGTCCCTGCGCAAGACACTTCACCCACGTTGCCTAGTCTGAATGGTGTGTGTGCGATTGGTTGGTGATGGTCAGAAGGGCCAATGGCGCAAAATGGCAGCCTCACTTCTGTCAGTTTGCCCCAGGGCAGCTGTGGCTACAACAGTAGCTTACCATTACCTGGTATGGCGTGAATAAATAATGCATGTGTGAAGCGTCTTTGAGAGTCCTGAAAAGTGCTATATAAATGCAATACATTATTATTATTATTTAGCTAGAACAAACTTGAAATTGTTGCTGAAACAAGTCTGTTGTAGTTATTGTACATAAAATTTTAAAATTCAATGAAACTGGGATTTCACTTCAACATTATAAAGTCTTGTATTTACAAAACCTTAGTAGTTATTAGGTCATGTCTCATCAGTTTTGGTTTGTCCTGAGTTGTGCAGTTGAAACTTATGTCTTTTACTTGCGTTGTCTTGTGTAGTACTTGTTTTCTTTTTGAAACACTAACTCTGCTTTTGGCCTTTGTTACTTTTTGTGCCAGTATGTTACCCACGTCTGGGATTGTCTATTCCTTACCTCGTTTTAAATAGTCTGTGTATCCCTTATTTCTGTGCCGGTGCGTTATGTCAATTTCCAAGCCATGGTCACAGAAAGAATTTTAAGAATAAAAATATATACTACATATATTGAAAAATTTCCGCATCTACGTCCTGTCCAAAGTCCAGGTGTGGCATAATATATGTATGTACTGTATATACTACATATATGCTTGTGTAATTTATCACGTACATTACTTAAATTGGCAAAGATTCCCAAGCGAACTAATGACCATGTTTAATGGTTGTTCTAAGAATGTTTCCTTGTATTTTTGGTTTTAAGTTGGAAAATAGATTTAAAAATAATTAAAGGAAGAGAGTAAACAAACTTCTTTGTGCATAGTACACATTACACGTCTTTGTATTTGTCTCCCTTGAAAAGAAAACCAGCCACAAATCCAATTGCTGTTTTTCTTCAGTTTAGTTTCCCAATCGTTGCTAATTTATCTAAATTTCTCCACCGCCAGACAATTGCAAACAACTCCAGATTACTGAGATCAGGTGACGTTTGTTTATTGCTACAATTAAATCTGAGTGCTGAAGGGGATCACATAGCAAATTACATTGGTTTTTAAACTAAGGCAAAACCAAAGCTTACTTAAATTTCATTTAAGTTGTAAAGTAAAAATAAAATATTTATGAAGACGACTTTTACCTACAGGTTGCTTAAACAGGTATCTAAGCAAAAGAAAGTGTATTGGTGGTTTCTGAAAGATACCGTTAATAAAATCAGTGATGTTGTGAGGACCCCTTGTTTTGCTGAAATGCAGTGAGGTCATGATTAAATATAAGACTGACTTAATGGCAAAAACTTAAAACTCGTACACTCAACAAGCATGGCATATGAATTGTCAAGTAATCAGAAATAAAACTGGCTTTTGAAGAAAAATTGGATAAATTCTTACAGAACAGGAACACAGCACTGGCAAACCATTGAACCCTTCATGTAGGCTTAAAATATCTGAATCACAATCTAATTACATTTTGGGCATGATTTTTTACTAAATAATTCCAAATGGTCTATCTGCTTCCTTTATTGGTCGGTAGGGCCATGGTCAATATTGTCAGGTGGAATGTGGGGTTGAGGACACAAGCCCAAAACAGGATGCAGTTTAACAGATTTATACGGTAAGGAACATAAATAACAACTATTTTTTTAAAAGACCAAATCTAGCGTACATGAACTAAACACTGGAAATGTATACATTGTATAACTTTCAATGTTCATCTGTCCATATTCATTGCATGTAATGTTCAAATTGATTTTTGGGGGGGTTTTGGACCACAGGAAGACTAGCGACCACGTTGTGGAAGCTTATAAAATTCCAAAAATAAAAATGAATGAAGCCATATAAAGGTCTAGTTGTTTGCTTTAAAACGGAAATTTGTCAAAGTTGTGTCAAGTATTTGCGTATTACAGACTCTGTCAAGCAAATCTATTGCAGGACATTCTGAGAAGAAACAGCAAAGAGGTTTCTGGAAGGCCCTGATTTTTACTATGATGAAGATTAATTCTCTTGCTGGGTGTAATCAAGTTATTGTCAGCTGCCATGCTGATGCAGGGAGTAAATGACCATAATGAATGACTGTATTACCTCAGTGAGGTCCAGTTAAATGGCACAGGTTGTAGTTTCTCCTTCAAACAGTGCTGGACAATAAAAAAGGGTTTGGTTTGAAATCTCACACGGTATGAGCGCAGATCTTATTAGAGATTTTTTTTTTTTTTTAGTCATGAGTCAGCTTCAGTGCGATCAAACAACATATGGATTACTCTGTTTAAGAATGGAAAATTTATGACATTAAGTGATACAAATATGCATTTTAATACTGTCTTTAAATTAGAAAACGCCACTTGATAATTAGAAATAATGGGCGTTAAAAAAGAAAAGTTGGATTATACGTATAAAGACATCGTCAGAAATTTTAGTTCTTGTAAACTCCGTTACGAAAAAAAAGTGTTTTCACAAAAAAGCAGACAAAATGAGCTTCCTTTGTAGAATGGCTGAGCACTCATTCAGAGATAGTAAACAGCTCTGCCATCTGGGAGGAGCTCGGAGTAGAGCCATTGCTTCTCTGGAGATTTTGTGGGGGATGTAGCTCAGTGGTAGAGCGCATGCTTCGCATGTATGAGGTCCCGGGTTCAATCCCCGGCATCTCCAGTTATTTTCACTTTGCTCTATTTATCTATTATTTTCTCTGAATTTTGTTCACTGACCATGGAAATACATGTCTTTTTTATTCTGATTCTTTGGGTCGAGATAAGTCAGATTAAGTGGTTCAGGCATCTGGTTAGAATGCCGGCCGAAAGCCTCGCTGGTGAGGTGTTTCAGACACATCCCACCGGGAAGAGACCCAGAGGCAGACCCCGAACTCGCTGGAGAAACTATCTCACAGCTGGACAAGAAACACCTTGGGATCCTCCCAGGTGAGCTGGAAGATGCAATCGGGGTGAGAGAAGCCCGTATTTCCCATCTGAGGCTGTTACCCCGGTGATCTGGCCTTGGATCCGCGGAAGACAACAGAATTGAATGGAAAAACGTGATCATAAATGATATTTGTAAAACTTTTTTTTATTTAAATTGTTTGTGTTTTCTGCATACCTAAGACATCAGTAACTTGTGTTTTTTTTTTTTTTCTTGAATCTAAGTTTGCATGGAAGATTTGTGTTTAATGATAATGAAAGCTTTTAAATTACTTTCCCCATCTTTTATAAAGTGCAAGCTTCCGTTAGATTGGAGCCTGTGTTGTGTGGGTAGAAAACGTGTTTTTTGTCACTCTGCTCAAAATAAAATGTGACACAATAGATAGAAACACATTCAAAATGATTTCAGACAAATCATTTTTTGATATAAAATTGAAAATAACCTCCAGAGCAGAGACCATGCCTTATTTTTCAAACCTTCAAAGTGATTTTTTTTCCCCCCTTGCATAATTTTGAAGCCAAAAACAGACTATTTGATTTCAGTCGGAAAAGGGGCCAAAAATTTTACCAAAATAAGAAAAAGCAAAACTGGTAAAAACCTTTCAACGTCTAGGCAAAGCACACTTTAACAAAGGTGACAAAAATCCTGAAAAAGCGTGCTGGTTATCCCACACTTCTTTTCTTCTTTCCCTCTATGCTTTGCTCACGGTGACATTTCCTCACAACAATAAAGCACCTACGATCGCAGCGGATCTCCTGAGTCCCTTTTTTAGAATTGACGACCTCTATGAATGTCAAAATAGAACATTTCACCTCAGGCTGGTGCCCAGTAGTTAAAAAGTGTCTACCAGCAGCAACCAGTCACACACAACTATGAATGAGATGGGAGAAAAGCACCAAACACTCAAAGAAATTCTGCAGCAGTGCAGAAGCAAGGCTGTTTTAAAAGAGATCATTCAGAGTGAAGACTGATCTTTGACTGATATTACAAGTGTGCTGCTTCAATCTACGGTAACTTCTGCTTGTGTGTATGTCCTTGTAACTAAAGTTTTATAATGACTTTAGTTACGTGATCCATCTTTTTACCAGTATCATGTGTACCTGTTGATACAATTCTTCTCCTTCCGGCATTTTCCTTCAGGGGTCGCCATAGTAAGTCAGTTTCTTCCATCTAACCTTATCTGCTGCATCTTCTTCGTTCACGCCAACTATCTTCATGTCTTCCTTCACTGTATCCATGAACCTCCTCTTTGGTCTTCCTCTAGGCCTCCCGCCTGGTGGTTCCAAAGACCTTCTGCCGATGTACTCGCTCTCTCTTCTCTGTACATGTCCAAACCATCTCAGTCTGTACTCTCTGACTTTATCTTCAAAACCTCTAACATGTGCGGTTCCTCTGTAGATACAATAACTTTGTGTAATCTCTTCTTTGTTCAGGAATGATTTGAGGCCTTTTTGACTGTTAATACAATAAGAACACCACACATTCTCACATTTTATTACTTTTAAGTACAAGTGTTGTCTGCAACTAAACAACCCAGGCTTTCATACTTTTTACTTGCGGTCACTCTGCCAGCGGAAGGTTTTTTTATCTCAATGAGAGTGTGAGTAGTCCCCGCCTTCGCAGTACAGCAGGAAAGCAAAGAGACAGAGATTTAAAAAAAATGAGAAAACAAATTGTGCATGCTTTATTCATGCTGTTGCTTTAATAAAAAAATCATTGAGGGTGAAAAATTTATCTGCCAGGTAAAAATGGTTGCTGTGGCACTGGTGCCAAACAATACTGGTTTTGTTATTCCGATCCTAAGAAGCGATTCTTTTACCCACCTCAAAAACAATAGCGAGCTCAAAGGTGCAATACAAATTCAAAGACAAAAAATTATTCCACAAGTTTGAATATTAAATATTTCAGATTGTTTTTCACAAAAAACACAATACAGACTTTCATTAATTTTATACAATAATTTGATCATTTTTGCACACAGTATTATTTTTATGAAATAAACAACATACTCATCAGTAAAAACGAATATTCAAAATGCTGTTATTTTCTTACTTCAATAAGCTTTATAACATTTTTTAATGAGAACCTTAGGGTAAATAAATTAGTTGTCTATGATTAATGTCCCTCAACTTTTGCACCCAAGGTTTTCTTATGTACACACTTTTACCCCCAGCTCACCTGTTTTGCTTCTTAATCTTTTCTAGAAACATCTGTGTGTACGTGGATGTTGTGCATTTACTCAAACTGTGACAGAAAAAAATAATGAAAGAAAACAGCTAGAAAATAATAATATCACACCGTTGGCACTGATTAATACTGACAACAAGAAATATTATACAGAAAAAGCCCGACACAGAAAATACATTTATAAGATATATTTTATTTTTAAGCGTTGCCTCTATTAGCACTAAAGAATTTATTTATTACCCCATGTGGACATAAGTTCTTTTATTCATTTCACAGTTTAAAAGCAATTTTTATGTGAATACATTACTTTAGTAAAATATCTCACAATCGTAGAGGAAATTACAGAATGTAAAAGCAGTCCACTTTTGACCAGGTTGAATCTTTTCTTATCTTTCCAGAAGGTCAGTAGGCCATGTGATTAAATTCACACAAGAGGAATCCGTTTTGGACATTAAATTTTTATAAGAAAAAAACTTTAAAGCAGTGTTTTAGAAAGATTTTAACCAACTTAATAACCATGAGGGACACAGTTGCACTGTGGTTAGGACTGTAGCCTCGCAGCAAGATGGCCGGGAGTTGGAGCACAGGTCTTTTTTGTGGAGTTTGCATGTTCTCCCCATGTATGCGTGGGCTTCCTCCAGGTTGTACCCTGCTTTTCGCCTTGAATTAGCCGGGATAGGTTCTTGCATCCCCTGCAAAACCATTATGGATGGACGGTTTAGAAATTGTATGAATGAATGAACGAACGAATGAAAAAGCATTGGGATTGGTGATGTTTTATCTTTTTTACAATTACTATTTAAATTTGTTGATGCAAATTAAATAGTTAGATCTACCTAGGATTTTCTTTCAAATTTAGGGAAAGACAAATCATGGTCAGAAAAATTACATTCATTCCATTTTTCTCGTTTGTCTTTTTCTTTAATATACAAAGCATTGGCAAAGATAACAAAGGCATTGATGTGATCGCAAATCTGCTTAATTTAACACCTAAAAGCCCTTGATAAAGAAAACATATTGAAATATTTTACTTAGAAATAATAATTAGGTTTTATGCTGTTTGCACAAAGTTGACACAGTGGCCAAATTTGACAGGGTTTCATCAACAGGACTTTTAGCCCCATGTGAATATTTTCATGTGTTCAACCTGATTGAATGCGATTCACTCTTATAAAATTATAAACCTCGACCAGACCTGGTACTGCCACAAAAAAATTGAACACATTGACATGGTAGGATTGAATGAAACAGTTCATTGTCAGGCTTAGCCAGACAGAACAGGTTGTTTACATCCCAGCAGAAGGTCACTCAGCGTCTCCTGTCTCTCGAGATTTCCCTCCACATTTCTTGCCCGTTTACCCAAGGCACTTGGACGCTTTGTGAGAGAAAATTGCTGGCACGTCATTTTAGTTTTTAGCCTTTATTTAAAACCACCAGACCTCTTTTAGCTCCTTTAGCATCTGTGGTTGACAGAATGACACCGGGGCGCTAAAGAGGACTTTATACAGGGAATGTAAAAGAATCTTAAGAAGTTGCGTCTGTCCATGGGCTTTCTTTTCTTCAGCTTTCATCTCATAAATGCTCCGCTGGTTTTGTCATTTATTGAATGATAACTTCAACCAAAAGAAGTTTAGCACAAAATAGTGTACCCTAGGTTGGGAGGGGGCGAGGGCGAGGTTAAATCTAAAAAATAGAAAAGGCCAAGTCACATTTGCTTTTTGATTTTTTTTTTTTCCTTCGATCTTGATCCCAGAACACATTACACAGGTGAATGATGACACGAATTATGTATGACATTGAAAAGTTATAATTTGTGACCTTAAATTTTCAACAAAAGTTGAAAGTTTTCATGACTAGAGGGTAATCATAAAATCTGCAAATTTTAGCTCCTTTTAATACTGGGTAATGAGTCCTGTGAAGGATTGGTATTATTAAGCAGGAAGAGATCCAGATGTGGGAGGACCAGCCGGGACAAGGACAACAAAACCGACATTCCGACATAGAAGTGATTGGAATGAAAGAATGAAAGAGGAACAAAAAATTTGTGATATTGTAAGAAGTGCAGAAGATAGAGGGAAGGAGTCAAAAGAGGGTGTTGATTGTGGACCTAAACTAAAAATTCGTAATAATTTGTATGCAACTATATCAAACCTGTAGGGGGTCACAATTCCCAAAATCATATTTTGCTCTCTTCATCACTAATATTTCTTGTTATTTTTTTCTGCACTCAAAAAAATTCTTTTTTTCGGCATTTCCCTTCAGTGGTCGTCACAGCAAGTCAGTTTCTTCGGTCACGCCAGCTATCTTCATGTCTTCCTTCAATGTGTCCATGAATCTCCTCTTTACTCAAAAGAATATTAAAAGTTTGTTTTAAATCTACTCTTTAGCCTTTTAAGCAAGCACTATTTTTCATGACAATTTTGTGGCTTTTTAAGAAATAGTGAAGCTGAAGATTTTTTTTTTCTTTTGTCGAGGTACCCTATCATGTTTGAACAAGACAAATTAATGAGGCATGAGATATGCAATTTCTTTCTCCAATATAAAAGCAAACACAATTATTGTGATGTATATATATATATATATATATATAGTATATATACTGTATATATATATATATGGGTATGGGTATATATAGTATATATACGTATATATATATGGGTATGGGTATATATATATACAGTATATATACAGTATATATACAATATATATATATATATATAAATATTGTATATAAGGTCGCGGGTTCGATTCCCACTGAGACCACCGTCTAGGGTCCTTGGAGAAGACACCTAACCCCCGCTTCTCCCACCATTGGCGCCGTCGAAGGGCAGCCTGCTGCGGTGTAGGAGTGTAGCACACAAATTTCCCCGGTGAGGGATGAATAGAGTAATTCATTTATATTTATATTTTCTTTATTTATATATATTGGGAGACGGTGGATCAGCGCTAGAGCGCCCGCCCGCGGACCAGAAAGTAGCGGGTTTGATTCCCACTGAGACCACCGTCTACGGTCCTTGAAGAAGACACCTAACCCCCACTTCTCCCTCCATTGGCACCGTCAAAGGGCAGCCTGCTGCGGTGTAAGGAGTGCAGCACACAAATTTCCCCGGTGAGGGATGAATAGAGTAATTCATTTTATTATTATTATAGTGTAATGAAATGTTTCATAAGAATCACCTGATTCGTCACATGGGAAAACACAGGAAAAAAATGCATTTGACTTATAAGGTGAAAACAAGACACTTAAACATTGAATCCACAACCACTTGGAAAAATGTGAAAATTATGTTGCCTACTGTTTGTTCCAATGACAAAAAAAACTTAAAAAAAAAAACACCCTCAGTGAATCCTAGCTTTTGCTTCTCTACAGTTACTCTTTAAAAAAAGAACATCTGAAAATGATTGTACCAAGTCCATCTGTTTGCTGTCAGGTAATCAAGTGTGTTAAATCTGTGTGCTATATTTACAATGTGCATACACCCCTTGCAGATGTCCAAAAGCCACTTAAGAGTGATAATTTCCCTCTGATATTTCTAATGCGCAACAGTGCTGCCATGCTGCCTGTGATTTCTTCATTGCTTGGCAGGACCACACATACCCTCCATATGCTCGCTTCCTATCCGCTACACAGACACACACTCATCACAGGGAATGCTGGCTATGAAGAGATGAAAAGAGAAATCAGAAGGCATGGGTGGCTGCAGGGTAGTGGGAAAAGCGGGAAAAATTGTCTCCACTTTGTAATTTGTGCATATTTTATTGCATTACCCATGACAACGCTCAACAGTCCTCGTTGTACCTCATTGTGTTCTGAATCGCTAGATCTGGCTGATTACATAGTTAGAAACTTTTGGAACAATTATATTGTGAGATGAGCTGAGGGAAAATTAATAAATCATATTTGTTCATATATTAGTAAGAAGGGGAGCTGAGGAGTAAGTGGTGGGCTGAGCCCAACATCATAGACAGTTTCTCAAACATCAATATTTCAGCTCAGTACACAGACATGTTCACCTCTACCCAGAGCATGTAGATTATAATGGTGCGAGAAAATAAATGAGCACTTTGGAAATGTTGATTTATTTTTCTGAAAATTATTTACCATTACATGGATTGTCTAAGCCCAATCAGTTAATTGGGGGGATATTAATTCTACAAGTTTCACGTTTCGTTGGTGATGGCCTTTAAAAATGCCTTGTTTGACTAAAATTTAGCTTTAAATCCTTCATACAAGAGTTTAATGTCAATACAACAGAGATGGATTATTTACAGTATATCACTTTCAAAAAAGTGACAAAAATTTCTGCAGTAAGATTTTATCATACAGCAATAAAAATTTTTTTTTAAAAAATTAGAGTATATTGCCATACCAGCCTGTCGATGCCTGATCCCGTCAGACCTCAGAAGCTAAACATGTTGGCCCTGGGTTGTACTTGGATGGGAGACCGCCAGAACCCCAGGTGCCACAGTGGGACGGCTGTTGAGATTAAATTGCCGTTGTATCCCTGGGCAAGACACTTCACCCACATTGCCTAGTCTGAATGGTGTGTGTGCGATTGGTTGGTGACGGTCAGAAGGGCCGATGGCGCAAAATGGCAGCCTCGCTCGCTTCTGTCAGTTTGCCCCAGGGCAGCTGTGGCTACATCTGTAGCTTACCATCACCTGGTATGGGGTGAATGAATAATGCATATGTGAAGCATCTTTGGGAGTCCTGATCAACAGATGCTGATTATTGACAACTAACGACTAAGCAGATTCGTCAAGTTGCTAATATTTGGCATGCAACAAGTGCCGCTGCGAGAAAAATAAAAAAGCAGCACAAGTTTTCTTAATCCGAAAGCGGCTCAACAAGCCAAACGGCCAACAGCGTCTGTGGCAACTAATGTTTGAAAACGTTAGAAAACAAGGTTATTCGAGAATAAAGAACTTCCTGGAAAACATCCGGTTTTCTGTTAGTTCGAAAAGCATAAGTGCCCGTTCAGAGTATGGAAGGTAAAATTTGTTTGCCCGTCAAAGGGTTGAAAGGCTCAAACTCTAAACTTAAATGCTCTGCCAGGTCAGAAAGGGTATGAAAAACGAGTTAGAGATGCACATGCTTACTGTAGATGTGCATACCAACAAGATTGGCGAAGAAGAACGTTGTTTGAGTAGAATGTGTGGAAAAATAAATTGGGATTCTATCCCCCCATGAAGCACCTTAAGGGAAATATGTTCTGAGATGTGACAATAACTGATATGAAAACATACACTACTGACTTTTGTACACCTAATAAATGGTTCACCATTTTAAACCAAGTTTGCGTTTTTCCAGTCGGTCAGAGAGAAACGTTTTTTGTTAACAAAATCTTCAGATGGATTATTCTACAGTTTTTAGTTGTATTCATAAAAAAAGAATTTATCAACTGTTCAGAAAACAGTTTTTCTTTCTAATGGTGATGAATAAATTCCACCAACGCAAGCGGGCAGTCATAAATTTTGTTTGCTTTGTGATTTTTTGTATAGCAGGCTTTTTTTACTGAGTATGCAGCTCAGCATTAAACATTTAAAGCTTCTTTACTTACAGTTGTAGATGTGCAAAAAGAAATGTAATAAAGTTCCCAACTTGAGATTCTGTTGTTACAGTAACTTTTTTGATGAGCTAGTGGTGTGGTCTTGGACGGTAATTTTCCAGAAATGACTTTATGTTTATAGACACTACTCTTGTACCATGAACTAATTGAGAATTGGTGATATGACTGTGTTAAAGTGAGGTTATAAAAGAGATTGCACTGCCATTAAAAAAAAAAAAAAAACATTTTACATGGCTGATAATATTAATATTGTTTGTCCCCAGGAACAAATTGCAGGTGTCCGTAAGTCAGCTTATCAAGTTTCTACCTTTTCTTTCACGATCTAACTTGGTATGTACTTTTTAAAAAAATTCTATGAGAAATTTAGACATTTCGATACAACTTAAAACTACCTGAGCTGCAAATATTTTAATATTTATTGGCAAATGTGGATCTTGATTGGTGGGTCTGACATATTAAGTACTATAAAGCGTAAGCGGCTTACATGTAGTCATACCAGCTTGTCAAGCCTGATTCTGTCAGACCTCAGAAGTTAAGCAGACTTGGGCTGGGCAGTACTTCTGTGTAGTAGGGAGACTGCAAGAACCCCAGGTGCCAAAGTGGGATGGACGTTGAGGAAAAATTGATACTGCGTCCATGGGTAAGACACTTCATCCACAATGTCTAGTCTGGATGGTGTTCGTGATTGGTTGGTGATGGTCACAGGAGCCGATGGTGCAAAATGGCAGCCTCACTTACCAGCTTACCAAGCTTACCATTACCTGGTTTAGGCTGAATGAATAATGCAAATGTGAATTGCCTTTGAGCATCCTGGAAAAGAGCTATATTAGTACCATGCATTATTATTATTGTTCCCATGAAAACAATCACTTGTGAGGAAATGCACATGCTTAGTTGTTCAGAGCGCCCCTGAGAAGACTTAAAAATAAAGACGAGTCCATCTTCTTCACCTGGGGATTTTTTTGGGTAACTGCAAACAAAATTTGCATTGTACATTTGCAAATTTAATTGCTGTAAACCATTTTGTTTGAACAACCACCCACAAGTCAAACATTTCTGTTAGTCATCCTGGTTATGAGGCATGGGTCTAGTTAAAGACAATGCAATCAAAAAGAAAATAAAGTCTGAAAAATTATTTCCTTTTCCAGCTCTTTAGTCTCTAGAAAGAACATAGAGATGCTGTTGGTTTTCTTTGCTCGTGACCAAAAACGAGTTCTTTAGTAGTTTTGACCACACCTTGATAGTTCACTTTTTTTTTTTTATCCTTGACGTATACAGATCTTGTTGATCTTTAACTAGTTCCTCTATGTGACTGGGGCAGCCGCTTCCTGTGCAGGTTCAAGCAGAGAGCATAAGAAAATCAGAGGCACAGACCATAAAGAAAATTAAAAAAGAAATAGGGGGAACAGCTGACACCAATGGTTTCATGTTGCTCTCCTAACTCTAATCCTAATTTGCAGTGTTTTAATTTTTTAATTCGACCAAGTGATATGAAATGCAATTTAAGATCAAATTTAGCCTTACCTTTCATAAAGCACAAGAAATTCTAGTCAAGTACTATATTAAACCCCTCATGGATCATATTAAAATCCAACATTTACCACTGTGGAACAATAACACTTTGCACCAGAATCTTCCACATATTAATATGAAATTGCCAAAAATATATAGCGATCCATCTTACACTTAGGATCACTTTTTAAAATAAAATTGGCCAGTGTGGGCAGCACGGTGGTGCAGTGGTTAGCACAGTGGCCTCACAGCAAGAAGGTTGGGGTTCAGATCCCGGGTAGGGATGTGGCTTGGAACGCTTTCTTCAAGTACTCAAGTATCCCCCTACACATACAAACTCCCCTAAGAAAGAACAATGTCTTAGATCGACCCTACCCAGGACTCCAAAATATATATATGTATGTTTATAATAATAAATTTTATTTCTAAATGCACTCTATATCTCTAGTGGAGATCTCAAAGTGCTACAATGACCAAAAGAAACAACAAACAGCTAAATTAAATAAAACCACAACACAAAAAAACAACACTAAAAACTTTGCTGAAAAGCCTCTAGAAATAAAAATGTCTTCAGTCTTTTTTTTAAAAACCTCAATGCTCTGTGGAGCCCTCAAGCTCTCGGGAAGATCGTTCCAGAGCCGTGGAGCAGTTGCCTGGAAGGCCCTGTCCCCCATAGTGGAGAGTTTGGTCCTTGGTTGATGCAGGCAGTAGGAGGAGGAGGAGGAGTGCAGGTCTCGGACAGTGGTGTGGAGGGTTAGGAGTTCTTGGAGATAGACAGGTGCAGTGCCGTGTATGCACTGATGGGTGAGGAGGCAGAGCTTGTACTGAATTCTGTATTTAACGGGAAGCCAGTGGAGGGATTTGAGGATGGGAGTGATATGGTCATATTTGCGCCTCCTTATCAGGATCCGGGCAGCACAGTTCTGGATGTGCTGGAGCTTTTGTAAACCCCTGCATGGGATCCCTACTAGGAGGGCATTGCAGTAATCCAGCCTGGAGGAGATGAAAGCGTGAATCAACCTCTCAGCGTCAGGTTTGGAAAGACATGGACGTAGCCTGGCTATATTTTTAAGATGGAGGAAGGAAACCTTGCAGAGATGGTGAATGTGGGAGTCAAAGGTGAGGTTAGAATCCATTTTGACTCCAAGGTTTTTTACAGAGGATGACAGAGGGATGCTATGTTGTCCAAAAATGGGGATACTACTGAGGGAAGGTGACTGGGTTTGGTGAGGTGTGCCGATGAGAATGGCTTCTGTTTTGCTGCTTTATACACATTCTACCCTGCATGCAACCCCACTGTTCAAAGGAACGGTATCAACACACGTGTTAGTACGTTCTCTTTGTTCATATCATTTAATGTTTTTATACTTGTCTTCCTGTTTTTATGTCTCTGGTCTGATGTTTTTTGGTTTATGATTTCCTGTTTCCTTGTCCTTGACATTGTAGCAAAAAACTTTACCTATTGGCTACAATAAGCTATTTTCTTTTCTATTCAATTCCAGTCCGTGTGCATGGTTGTGCCGCAATGGCCTATGAAAGTTCTTTTAATCAACACAAACTCCACTTGCTTTAAATCTCTGCTGTGTTCAGATATTTTTATACACAATATGACCTTTTGTATTATTTATTCACTTTATGTCAGCAGGAGTCTGCTGGAACACTTTTCTTTTGTTAATTTCATTTCAAATAGTTTTAGGAGCAAGATCTAATTTTCACTTTCTTCATCTCGGCTCACACGGTAGTAAAACTACACTATATTTTTGCCCTATGCTCATTACCCTTTTATTATGGCCTTATTCTTTCTTTTTTATTGCAAGTGGGATTTTATGTGATTTTGTACACTTTTTTTTACTTCTCTTGAGAGCACTTAAATAACATTTTCCTCAATACAACTAAATAATAGATACATTTGCCTCTTCTTTACTACATTTCTTCCATTTATTGATTCTGATATTATTCCTCTTTTGCTGTTGTAATCAAGCTGGAAAAGAGAAAAAGAAAGGGTAGGAATCTCAGAAGGTTTTAAGTGGCCATTACATTTGGATGACCAGTGGCCCGTTTTACGTCTTCCTCAGTAAAAGCTCTGGTTTTATTTCCTTTCTCCTCAGGGAAAGATATCTCAGTATGTAAAAAAAAAAAAAGCACAATGGATATAATTATACTTTTTTTCCAAAACCCTCCCAACCTTAATACCCCAAGTTCACAAGAAAGCTATAAAATGTCTCATCAAAACAAGCAATTAGAACTTGTCAGGATATTTTTAGAGCAGCACCAAGATCCAGTGGGATTTAAATCTGATATTTGCATTTTTCCAACATCATTACAGGGTTGAAAAAATAATTAATTGCTCCTCACCTTTTTTCACGTTTTACATTACTACACTGCAAAATGCATATTCAGTACACATCACCTACTGAGAGGTTGGCAGCGAACCTGGATATTACCCCATCAACTAAAAGACAATCAGTGAATGCTTTCACATCTGCATATAATTTTTCTGGAGATGTCTCATAATGCTAATGTTAGGTCAGTGTGAACCTTGGCCGTGGCATGCAAATGATGGGCAAAATTATGAATTTAACTGTCTTTGTTGAATTAGCCATCCCACGTTGTAGTAAAGATGTAGAAAAGGGTTATAGTTTATGTTTAGAAATTCTTTAGGGAGAACAGATTTTCTCCTTTCGTTCACAACCCAATTTTATTTTATGATTACTTTCAGTTGTTAATTCTGAAATTCCAAAGATGTATTCATACAAGGTCACTGTCTGGCATCCTAAACATACAGTTTTAGAATCAGAATCGGAATCAGATCAGATTCTGATTCTGTTTCAATGAATCAATGAGTATCAATGCAAAGCCAATTTTAATTGCATTTATTCAAACATTTTTGTAAACCATTTGTAAAACCATGTTTATCCAATCACAAACAGTTTTGGTTGAACCTGCATCAAGTATTTGTGATGTAATTGCTGTGCACCATGTCCTACATTGGGTGTGGAATAAGGCATTGACATTGTGATTGGAAAATCGCAGCTTTGGACAAGTTGTCTACTAATCTGGCCCCGTTTCATTTTTCGAGACCTCCGAGAGAACCTGTGTATGAGAGCCACAACTTTATACTAGCGCCTAAGTTATTGGCCGCTTACTTTTCTAGAACTTTTCTAGAATCATCAAAGCGATTCCGAAGATGGTGTTAACTGAAATGCAAAACCAGCCTTTTCTAACTAATTTACCATCTTGTGGAAACAAAGCACTTCCGTAAGTATAAAAAACGCAGACATGCATTTGGACATTTCTCACAATTTGCAAGATGCCGGTTTAAGTACTCTAATTGCTTAAATGTGTGGATCCACCTTGAGTGTTGCAAGTGAAAATGCTTGACCATGCTTGAACATGTCTTGAAGAACTTTGCTGAGTTCCCAAATTCAGTTGAAGACTGATATAACTAATACTGCGCTAAGAACCACAAAGCTAGTTTTGCTGTAGCCTATTTCTGCATCAGTAACCTTATCATTTACTGAAACTGTGTATTTATTGAATTTTAGTCCACTAGCCAATTAAATGTGGTGTTTTAATTGATTCCAATACCTGATTGAGGAAATATTTCAATGAAATGTATGAATATGTTATAAAATACCCAACAGAGGGGGAAAAAACTAAGTTTTAATACCTAACAGAAAAACCCAACCAAATCAGCCTGACTGTGTTATTGATACTCTAGCTCATGGTTTTCATCAATATACCCTTATCTCCAAATGGGATTCCCCAATAGACTGCTTGTCAGTCAGGGTGCTTGTCAGTACTCTATCATCTGATAGTAAGGTGCCAATTATAACCAATGATGGACACAGCAAATGTTGTTATGCTGGAGAGGAAATATGAAAGCAAAGGGCAAGGAATCAGAAACCTTATTGCATCTGTCAGTCACTTTGGATAACTTGAAGCATCTTGTGTTGCTGTTCTATTTGAAATATTTAAGCAGAGAAACAGAATCTGTCATTTTTGTGTGGGTGTTTTTTTAGCTGCTGAAAACTGAAAGCAGCCCTGCTAGACCTTACAATTTTATGAAAGCTTAAGATTTGGGTGACTGATTACGATTTCTGAAATAGTATTGAGGTTTTATCTGTGTGAATGATCAAAAACAGCATAATGAGAAAAAAAGTATTAACTGGTAGTTGTTAATAGGTTTTCACTGAACTACGGACACATCAAGAACCACACTTATTTTCTCCCCGAGAATCTGCTTGTGAAAACATCCCACCCAAATAATTTGCCTGTCAGCTCTGGAACTTTATTCCAATCATCTTTATCACTGCTTCAAAACCCTGGCTTTCAGACCACATCATTCAGATCTCTGGACAACAGTCATAAATAATGATCCTGTTCCAGTTGGCCTTCCTCTGGGCCGAATATTTCTTACCTGTGAGGGTTTCTACAAACTGTTGCTCATGAGTAAGAAAATAGCACCTTGACTTTAGGGTGGGTAACAATCAACCTCCAATGTGTACTCCGAGTTTTTGCTCACCCAATGCTAAAACCAACTCTAGGCCAACATGCTTATCACATGTACAAAGTACATGCTTGTAAAATGAACTTGAGATTGTGAGAGAGGTCGTACCAGAACCGTGCCATCATTGACCATGTAAACACTCCTCCACAAGTTCTTTTCTCCATCTTACCTTCTACTTTTATTCTTTCAACATTTTCCCTTGTTCCAAACTCTTATTTTTGGACCTCCATCTCTTCTTCTTTCCCTCACTCACAAACATTTTCTTTTGTGACTTGTTTCCATCTTTTTCTACATATCTTTATTTCTTTTGTGCTTCTCTTGCTGGTTGCTGGTTTTACTTTCAATTCACAAACTAGATCAAAACAATTGGTCCTACTGATACCGACACAAAATGTATTCAAATTCTTGGCCATTGATTAGCAAAGAATATTATGGAATTTTGAACAAAAGTGTTGGTATAATTTAATATTTTTTCATAGGGCTTAAGCTTCTTTTCTTTCCTGTTTAGTTTGATTTTGACTGGTCAGATTAACATTAAGGGCTGTACGGTTGCACGGTGGTTAGCACAGTGGCCTCACAGCAAGAAGGTCAGGGTTCGAATCGCGGGTGGGACGTGGCTTCAATCACTGGTCTTAATGTGTGGAGTTTAGATGTTCTCCGTGTGTATGTGGGGGCTTTCTCCGGGCACTCTGGTTTTTCCCACCCTACGAAAACGGCCCTGAAATTGGCCGAATTGGGCTCCGGTACACCTGTTACCCCAATAGGAATAAGCGGTTCAGAAGATGACACTAAAAGAACATTATTTTGTCCTCCTAAAATTAGAGCTCTTTTTATGTTTGTGCGGTTAACTTCATTTAATGGCTCTAAACTTTTTCTGATTGTATTTCTGGGATTCAAAGAAGAAAATAAATGGTATTCAAAGAAATAAATAAATCATTGTCAATGTGAAAAATGATCAATCACTTTGTTTTATTTCTTGGATTTGAATCTTAACTCACAGAAAATCTGTGACAAAATGATCATTTATACAATGTCACTTTTTTACTTGCCAAGAAACCTTAAACAAACATTTTTGACTACAGCGTTCCAAAGTGCCACCCACATTTTTTTTCTTCAAAGTATCACACAAACATAACTAAACTGTATATTCTTACAAACACACACGCACACAAACCCACACAGTTGCTCTTTTATAATGGCTTTGTGTCAGCATATAACGGATGTTTCCTAACAGCCCCATTTATTCCCATCTCCAGCTAGCCTATGCTGTCCAAACAACAGCATGAAACAAAGGATGGAAAACAACAAGGGGAGACAAACACATCAATCTGCAACCAAAACCACACACACAAATACACAACCGCATCAAGTACAGACACATATCCACCACAAAAAAAACATGACCTAATAGGAAAAGTAAAGGCATAACGGCTGAAGATCTCGACTCATTTGTAGTCACGGATCGTGATGGGTGCAGATTACAAAATCAGCCGGAGAAATTTAACTGGCAGGCATTTTTTTTCTCAAAGCGGAGTCGAGTAGTATTACAAACAAGAGAAAATAAAACTTCAAAGAGTGTAAAAAAACGTTTCCATGCACTTAAACTGTTCAAGTTGGTGAAATAAGCAAAAAGAATGCAAGAAACTCGTGAAGTTGTGAATCATGAATCAGTTGTCAAAGAACTGTCTCTGAGGCAGATTGGACCCCAGAGATGAATCCACTTTGATACAGAGGGAGAATGTCTGATTGGTGCCAAGGCTTAATGGGACTCTGCACTGAGGATTGAATGGGCTGTAGAAACTCCTTTGCCTGAGGGGTACTAGCACGAGGATATTTGATAGAAGTGCAAAACTGTTTCGTAATCACTCATCTTCAGAGCATTGAAGGAATAATAAGCTCTACCTACTAAAACATGCAAACAAAAGTCTGCGTTTAAAACATGGCTGCACACATACCATCGAGATGCTTTATTAATATTTGTTTACCGTTACACTCCTCTTCACATTGTTCTTTTGCTTGATGAATTTTTATTCACACATTCATCTCTGCATTTAAGATTAAACCAACACGCCCAACACAGGCATGCACGGTTAATACGCCTATCTATTATCAAGGTATAACAGTTATGGCGAGTAAGTCCTAAAAGACCTGTCAGACAAACACTAATCAGACGCTCTTATTTATTTTGTTTATTGACTTATAGGTTTATGTTGTGTTTCTAATAAGAATTTTGTATTCACATTTACCACAAAGACTTTGCTGCTAAAAACTAGTGACAGCCATCTTCCTTTTGTCTTCGCACAACTTTACCGTCCTTTTGAACGACATTGAAAGAAATGTTCCCTCTGGATTTTTTTTAGGGATTTGTGCAATCAAAGGCAACACTTTTGGCAAAGTTCTGGCATCTTTGAGAAGCAACAACGCTAATTAACCCGTAAAAACTGTCTTTTGTCGCTATTTCTTTAGCAAACACACGTCGTGCACATTTCGAAATGTGCACAAAAGTTGATGTGTTGTTGTTGTTGTTGATGAGTTGCTTATTGTAACCATAGCAACCCACTCATTCTTCTCTGCTTCTTGCTAGCACATGCTAACCACCTCCCCAAAAATTACCTATCAAAGCGTGTGGCTCATATTTTACTCTTATTTTTTTTAGACATTTGGTGAAAAATAAGGTCTGTTTCAAAACAGAAAAATTCAAATTTAATCCACATTTTCTGCTAGAATTAATGAGGATCAAAGTTCTTCCATTCTCTTAAAAATGGAGGTTCATTGTTTGGAACTAATCATAGCAATGAGGTCCTAAACTTAGTGAACAAAATACATAGTGAACAAAATACATACATAGTGAACAAACATAGTGAACAAAATACCAAATCTGCTCATTATGACATAAAATCATAAAAAAAAAATTGGTTTTGATTAAATATTAAAATAATTTGAATGTTGTGTTGTGCTTTCATGAGGTAGCAAGGCTGCATAGCCACTCTGCCATCATCCAGCCCTAAAACATTTCCAAAAGGTCAAATAAAACAAAAAAAAAAAAAAAACTTTAAAACTTAGTTTTAAAATCTAAAAAAAAAAAACAATAATTTTTAAAGGATGCATAATGTCACATTTTTGCTGGCATTCATGCACATGTAATTTTTTACTCTTTCTACTTATAGAAATCAACGCATTTACAAGAGAAAATGATGATTTCAGGGACTACATATTGATGATCTGAGTTCATGCTTCACCAAATAACTAAAAAAAACACCTAGCGTTCAAATAATTGTACACAGAGGGGCTTTTTGGAGGGCATGGGACCCTTCTGTGACCACTGTACGCTAAGTAAATATTTATTTCTAGTTCTGCTAGAGAATGTATTTATAAAATTATGATAATAAACTCATAGTTCTGCTGCACATGGTGCTGAAGAAAACAAAACAGGTCAAAGGGTTAATTAAGTAATTAGCAATACGAACAAATGTTATCCTAATATTTTAGTAAATACAAGCTTTATGGAGAAATATGTAATGCATCTTGATAGTGGATGTTTTTAAAACCCTTCTTATCAACTGAGCTTCTTAAAACTTCCTCAATTTCACCCCAAAAAAAGGTTTGGAGAGCCTGTCACTCTCAGTATTTTACAAACTTATTTCACAAAGCTTCTCTCCTCTAATTTGCTGAGCGGTAATTCACAAAATTAAATGGTTTTACCTTGATTGTATTTGCCCTTTTAGGTTTAGTTCCGGAATCTTTATGGACAAAGATCCTCGCCAATGGCATTGTGATAGGTGGCAGAAACCGAAAACAGGGGAATGGAAAGCAATAGAGGTGGAAGTTTGCCTTAGGAAAAAAAAAGGAATGAAGGCTAACCGCAGCACGATTGAATTCGTGTGTGAATAAAAGAGAAGTGAGGAGTGAGGGAAGAGAGTGAGGCGTCATGGTGAAGAGATGAAGAAGGAAGATCATTTTAGGGACTTAAGTTCAACAGTCCAGAGCAATGTAGAGTGTGAAAAAGAGGAGAATAAGTTTGTGCAGGCAGGCTGGAATAGATGTTGAAAAGTGTCAAGTGTGTTGTGGGAAATAAGCGTTCAGCTAGAATGAAAAAAAAAAAAACTGTGTGTGAAGCTGTGGTGTGTCAGTGAGAGCAGACATACTGTTTGGTCAAGGGACTAGTACTTTGGAAAAGAAGAAGAATTCCTTTATTAGTCCCACAATGGGGAATTTACTTTGCTGCATTGCAACGCTGCAGGCAGCCACAACGGTGCCAATGGTGGGAGCAATTAGGGGGCTAAGGTGTCTCCTCCAGGGACACCCACTATAGATGACTCAGTGGGATTTGAACTGACTTCTCCCAGTCCAGAGACAAACCCTCTACCACTGAGCCAACATCTCAAGAAGACAGAGCCGGAGGTAGCAGAGATGAAGATGCAGAGGTTGTGCTTGAGAATAATCAGCATAGAAAGGATAAGGATTGAGTAGATCATATGGACAGCTCGTCAGATGTTTTGGTGATAAGGTCACCAAAACAGGTCTGGTGTAAGAGGCCAGAAAGAGTTGGTTTGGACATGTTCGGAGCTGAGACAGGAAACAAATGTGCAGAATGTTGTTTAATTTGGAACCATCAAGGAGACTCAAAGGAAGACCAAAGAGGAGGTTTGAGGATGTAGTGGAGGACATGAAGGTAGTTGGTGTGAGTAAAGAGGGCACAGCAGACCAGGTTTGACAGAAACTGGGTCAAAGCCAAAAAGAGGAGGAAAAAAAGATGTCTGCTTCTGGGCCTGAAGAAGTTTTCTTCATAATGTACCAGGAAAAAAAAAACACATGACAGTTCACAGTCAGTCAGTGAAAATGAGTTTTCCTAAAGATTAATATCCAATTGAAATAATTCCAGAGACTTTCTACCCTCAATGGACAGAGCTTCCGGTCACAGTTAAACTGACCTGTGAACTGCCCGTTCAAATAAAGGTAATTATAATTAGATATTAGCATTAGACAAAAAATGAAGTGAACAATGTTGGCAACATCTCAGTTATTGTTTCCAGACACATGATGATGCAACAATACAGCTAACGTTAGCAATTTCCGCATGAATCTACAAAAAAAAAAGTTTGAGTAATGCACAGTAAACAAATCATTGTCTGTTCACAAATGTGCATTTTGTGCATACACACACACATACGTACAGGCATGTGAGAAAATTAGGACACCCCATTAAATAATCAGCTCTTTATTTAGAAATGGTTCACATAATAATATCCAGCCATGTTTACATGTATTTTTCAAAAAGAAAGTGATTTGATTGCAATTTAACAACAAAAATGAACAATGTTTGACAAATCCAAAAAAAGAAAAAACATAAAGTATGTATTTTAATGGAGGAAAAAGTTAGGACACCCTATCCCCTAATAGCTAGTGTTGCCCCCTTTGGCTGATATAACTTCAACGTGATGCTTTTTGTAGCCTTTACCAGTCTCTGACATCGATCACGAGAAAGTTTGGCCCACTCCTCAATGCAGAATTCTTTTAGCTGTGAGATGTTTGAGGGGTGTCTTGCATGTACAGCCCGTTTCAAGTCACCCCACAGCATTTCGATGGGATTAAGATCAGGGCTTTGACTTGGCCATTCCAGGACTCTCCACTTCTTCTTTTTTAGCCAGTCCTTGGTGGATTTGCTGGTATGCTTTGGGTCATTGTCTTGTTGCAGTATCCAGTTACGCTTCAGCTTTAATTTTTTGACAGATGGTTTCACATTTTCTTCAAGCACCCTCTGATACACAGTAGAATTCATGGTAGATTCTATGATGGTGAGCTGGCCAGGTCCTGCTGCAGCAAAGCAACCCCAAACCATGACACTGCCCCCTCCATTCTTTACATTTTGTATGAGGTTCTTTTCTTGGAAGGCTGTATTTGGTTTACGCCAAACATGTCTTCTGTTCTGGTGTCCAAATAATTCAATTTTAGACTCATCTGTCCAAAGAACCTTATTCCAGAAGTCGTGGTCTGTGTCTATGTTCTCTCTGGCAAACTTCAGTCTGGCCTTGATGTTTTTTTAGAGAGCAAAGGTTTCTTCCTTGCACACCTCCCATGCAAGTCACACTTGTGCAGTCTCTTTCTGATCGTAGAGTCATGCACTTTCACATCGACAGTTGCCAGAACCTGCTGTAATTTCCTTGATGACACTTTAGGATTTTTCAGGACCTCTTTGAGCATCTTGCGTTCTGCTCTGGGGGTAAACTTGCCCGGACGGCCAGATCTTGGCATGGTGGCAGTTGTTTTAAATGTCCTCCACTTGTAAATAATTTTGCGAATGGTGGAATGGCTGATGTTAAATTCTTTTGAAATCTTTTTAAATCCTTTACCAGACTCGTAAGCGGCCACAATCTTCTTTCTGAGGGCATCAGGAAGCTCTTTAGACCTCACCATGGTGCTCACCTCAACATCTCAACTGTCAGGGCCACACCAAACTAAATCTGAGGTTTAAATAGGGCAAGGCTCCATTCAAATGCTGGGTAACGATGTACAAATCATGTGCACCAGACGTGATGCACCTGTTTGGGATTTTCAACATTTTAAGAGGGATAATATAGGGGGTGTCCTAATTTATTCCTCACCAGAAATTGCATTATTTTTTAATTAAATTTTACAGAAAGTTTTAAAAAGGCTTTTCTTATTTTTTTATTGTTTAGTTATATTACTTGGATCCCTGAGTTTAATTAAAATTTACATTAACTACCCAAATGTCCAAATATATTTTAAAATACACGGGATTTCATAAGGTGTCCTAATTTTTTCACATGCCTGTATATAAACACACGTGCACTTTAAAATTCACTCACATTTCTTGTTTTTTTTTTTTTTTTGGTAGTGATTCACTTTTTGCCCTTGAATTGGTTCACCAATGAAAATAAGAAAGCCCTCTATTTTAAGACGTTTGATTTATTCTGACAGGCAGCCATCATCTGCAAAGAAGAACTGTTTTCACTCCAATTAGAGCATTTGCATTGTGCCAGAAGCGTATGCAGCCTTGTGAGCAGTCGTGCTTCAGCAAGAAGTGAACTGAAGCATATTAGAGAGGTGAAAGAGACGTTTTTCTCTCTCCCACCTAGCCCTTTTTCTTTGCATGTGCCAAACAGCAAAGCCACTTATTAGAGGATCCTGAGCTGTCAGCAGAATTGCACACTGCAGGCATACATGCTATCACAGCAGACAGACACACACTTTTCCCCAATTCACCCGTTCTTGTATGCACCTGTGTGTAACTAGGTGGAAAACAGTTCTGTCACCATGTTCATCTTCTTGTACAGTTTTTTTTTTTTTTTCCCAGCAAGCACTTTGCTCTCCCTCTGAGTAGCACCAACAGATTAAATCACGGAGGTATCATTGGATATTTTTGTTTCAGATATTTTTAGTATAGTTATCATCACTGATTTTAAAACCTGCTTTTCATTACTCATGTAAGATGGCAACGTATAAAGGTAAATCTTAATGAGAGGTTAATGTGCTTTTGGGGGTAATTAGTTTTTATCTCAAAGCATGTATAGATAAGCATATGGCCTTTTTTTTACCTCTGACATGGCTAATTACCTAAAATAATACCTGAACAAATTATTTATTCAGTTTCATTTCTGATTTTGACACTGAATTCCCCTGTCTTCTCACTACCTGGCCTCCTTTTCTGCTCCTGCCCCATAGGATTAAGGGAGAGTGGTACCCAAGGGGAGAAGCTGAGAGCAAGCAGAGTACATGCACTATAATACTTCTTGTTTATGTTCAAATGTGGGTATGGCAAAAAAAAAAAAAAAAAAAACATCCAAAAACTGGACAGGAGAGCTTGCAAATTACTCAAACACAGGTAAATAAAAAATTTAAAATAAAATTTTTGATGTAATACAAAGTCGATAGAATACTTCAAAAAAGTATGTGTAAGCCTTGTAAATATTACAAATGGATCTTTAACATGAAATTTTAGTGAAGGATTAAATCAAGTAAAGCCAATGATGTTCAGAGAGCCAAACTTATCTCAGGTTCATGAAGTCCAAATCGGCTAAACCAAAAAAAGAACTTCTGTATTAATAGAAAAATACTCAAAAATAATTTCCACTTTTTAGATTGTTCATGAAGATGCTGGTAAGTAGAGTACACAAACAAAATAAAATAAATTGTTAACTTGCTGTCTTTGTTGTCGACAAGCATTACTTAAATTCGGGGGGTGGGTTTTTTTTTTTGTTGTTTTTTTTTGTCACAGTACTGTGTATTTTTATTCACAAAGTCAAAAATGTAAAATAACAGCGATACATTGAGAATGAAATACTGTCATAGTGTAATCTGTATTATTCAATTTTTATAAATTTAACTCACCAGATAGAACATGGTGTTGACCAATTTTGGCCCCGAAGCCTTACATTTGACACCCCTAGAATAAGGTATTTTTAAAATAGAATAAAGAAAAGAAAGACTTCCAGGTCATAATTTTATTCCTCACATTTTAAATTCCTCAGCGAGTCCTCAGTACTTTTCCACACTAAAAAAAAAGAGACAAAGAGTGTATTTTAACAGACTTTTTTTTTTCTTAAAACCAGACTCCTGTTCATTTTTACTCATTCTTTACCAGCGCTTTGACATTACCAAGTTATTAGCAGACTCCCCAAGAAGCAGCCCCAAAGCTGCTTAATCATGCACTCGGTGGGAATTATCCAGCTGTGCAGGAGCTACTTTAGCAGCCTTTAGCTTTGAGTGTTGGAGTTCAACACACATCATTACTTTTGTACACCCAACATTGATTTTTTTACTGTGGTAAGAAGCCTTATGTTGGTCTATGAGCAATGAAATTAATGTCCAGTGAAAATGCTGTCAACAATACCTCTAAACATAACGATGTACCGTAGGTGAGGTAGGCTGATAAACTTCCACAAGGACGATGTTTCCTGCATTATGTGCTCATGAATATTGCTTTGAAAATGCAATAAGGGTTTGTACTGTGCGGTCATCAAATGGAAGCTGATTTGAGGGTGTGACATTTACGTACAAGTGTGGGCTTTGCAAGATTTTGTCAAATGTTTTATCAGAGTACAAAACAGTGGAGGTAAATGTACAAAAACCAGCAGCTATGAAACAATGAATGAAATTGTTGGAAGTTTAAAATGAGGTGACAGAGTAGAAAAAGCTTCAAAGTTGTCTTCTGGACACTGTATTTAGAAACCGTTTTATTTTCTAGACAAACTCAAATATACCCAAAAGCAACAAAAACAGGGCACAAAACATTTCAAATATCCTAAATCAGAGGTGACCTGTTGTCTAAGTGAGAACATCAGACAATCTGGCAACGAGTGAAGGACAAGACACACATTAAATACAGATGGGAGAGAGAGACCATGAGACACACATGAGACACATTAGGAAGGAGCAGACAATCATCTGAACAAAGGGAGAACACTGTCAGGATTTCCTTGCCTGCCGCCAGAGGGAGCCCTGGATGTTCCTCATCAGCCTAATTGAGATTGATTCCTGATGCCACACATCTGTGGACCCTGCCATCTATTTAAGGGCAATCATCCCTGACTTCCACAACGGGTCATACCATCCCTTCCAGCCAGGTCACCCTGGTTGCCTGACCATTTTTGAACTCCATTATTTGAACTTTTGAAAACTTGAGTTAATCCTGTGCCCTTTGCTTTGCAGACTTACCTGAATTGTGTTAATAAACCTTGTTTGATGTCCTACAATTGAGTCCTTCTCCTTTCACATCCTTCCACAAACCTTGACAAACACAATGAGAGGAAGTCAAGAGAACTGGAATGAGAGGGAGTCAGTATTTCAAAATAAAACAAGAAGCAAACCAGAATAACAAAAAACCACCAGCAAAGACCTGAAACCCAGACACTGTACTAAACACCAGAAATTTAGATAAGTAATAATATTATGACGAGTGCATAGTGGTTAACTAACCAATTAACAAGCTTCCTACCAATATTAGTCTTTAGAGTGCATTTGCTTCACTTTTATATATTGAATTGGTGTCAAACAGATTTTTTGAAGACTATAAGTCTATGTTATAGTCATACTTTCATGGAGCTGCTTATATGAATGAATATGCAATTGTTTAAATAAGGTCAAGAAAGAAAAAGAACTATGCTTCTTGTTTCAAGTGAAAGATCCAACAACTGGAAGCACATAAAACGGGTGCATGAATCAAGTGAAATACTAAATCCAATATATTGAATTCCGAACCTTCAGTGTTTATATCACGTCCACATTAGATTACTTTTCCCAATGTGCTACCCCATTCGTCCTCTTTGAGAGAATAGCAGAGGAGTTCAATCAGTTCTTGGCATAATGATTCCTGAGCACATAAAAAATGGATTGTTAGTTTCTGGCTGGAAAAGTACATGGGAAGTCAAGATGTTAGTGTAGGAAGATGTGTGAGTGTTTTAGAGCATGTGTAAAAAGAATAAACAGACCTCCGTACACGTTTTTGTTCCCCGGACAACAGCAATCAATAAAGCATTAAAACGATCACGGGAAGGGGAACAAGATGTTGCAGCCATCTGGAACTGGTTATGGTATTAATCCATTTGGGAAGGCCCGCTCCCCACATACATCAACCACAAACACTGCAAATTCAATAGAACCACTTGGGTGTCTCCTGCTTCAACTGCAGAGGAAATGACACAAATGATATTGTCAACACTGCATTCCCTTTAGAGATCCATTTTCTATGCCAATTGATATGAAAGACATTAGAGGACAAAGATAGCAAAGTGGATAAATGGCAAACATTGCATTGCGCTGGTTTCTTTTCATGATCAAATCAGAAACAGCTGTAATTTAAATAACCTCTGGCTGAATGTCTGGAACATTAGTAATTCCAGATCATTTGTTTGTCTGTTTGGAAGTGGGATCAAGTCAAAGATTAAGAAAAAATCATTAGGATTGTCAAAAAATGACAAAAGTGATCCTAGTGTCGTACTATACACAGCACAGATGTAGTGATTTGTCTTCAGTCCAATAATAATTCCTGGTGTCTTTTTCTGTAAATTCTTGTGACTGTGTTTGTCTTTCTTGCAAACTTGTCCATGGTAAACCGTTGCAAAAGCCGCTGACTCCGCAACTATCCCTACAAGTAGAAAATGATTAAATGATTACAAAAGAGGCAAAATAAGTAAATCCCAGAGAAATTGTGTTTTGTTTGTCTTCTCTTTTTAACATGCCAAACTAGTTTTAATTTCCTGGGGAAAAAAATAACGTAAGTATGGAAAAATGAATTTCACTTTGTTCTACAATCTTGTGGACTTTTTTAATTGTAGCTGCTCGTTCTGGTCTATTCATTGGAATACAACAGTCTAGCCTCAACATAAATGAAATTAAAATTAAATGAATTACTCTATTCATCCCTCACCGGGGAAATTTGTGTGCTGCACTCCTTACACCGCTGCAGGCTGCCCTTAGACAGCGCCAATGGTGGGAGAAGCTGGGGTTAGGTGTCTTCTCCAAGGACCCTAGACGTGTTCGCTGTGGGCCGCAAACCCGCGACCTTCCGGTCCGCGTGCGAACGCGCTAACCACTTTGCTGCCGTCTTCCCGCAAAATCCCCGTAATCGCCGCAAAAGTAAATCAATGCCGAGCCATCAAACAAAATGCCACGTCATAAAATGTTATCAGTTTACTTATAATTGGCACTGAGTAAGTGTACATAGTTTAATTCAAATTCCTTCAGTGTGTTGGAAATATTGCATTCAAATCATTTGTGACCTTGACGATTGTGACCTTGACATAAAATTGACATTTTATTGTACGTTGCAGAATCATTCATACAGTCATTTTCTGAATCGCTTTCCCTGCCGGTGAAATGGACATTGTGGAGGTTACCAATCTGTTGCAAGGCCTGCAAAATCTTAAAACAATAAAATTAGTCTTATTGCAACATCATACATGACTACATATGCCTATGGAAATCGATACCTAAAACCAATTCTATGTCAATAGGTCAAAACAAAAATAGCAGATGATATCCCATTTCCCTGTTTTAGTTGACTTAATATCAATCACACTCCATTATTACATGTTTTAACATATCCTTCACATTTGTTTCTTGTGCTCTTTGACTATCAAACTGAAGCCATAGGTCTCATGAAATTTCTCATACAGCAACAAACTTTTTTAATTATTTGAAAATTGTTCACTTTGTTGATTCTCCACGGAGAAATTTCTGTGCTGAGAGGCACTGCAGCGGGCTGCTAACAAGAGCACCATGGTGGGAGTAATTGGTGATTAAGTCACTTGCCAAGAAACACCTTGGCATGAGCTTCTGAAAGCATGAACTGAGCCTGTAACTCTCTGGTCCAAAGCTAGTCGCTGTACCACTGAGCTTGGCCACCCTTGAAGGTGGCATAGCACCACAGTCACAAAAACTCCACTATCTTGCACCATCTTTACTTACACGGCTGCGTAATGGGGCTATCGAGGTTGATATTCTGCAAGTCCAGATATATTCAGGTCTCCTGGGTGAGTTGCTGGGCTTCCACAGACTTATTGGTCACAGAGCTCAGGTACTCACTCATACCTCTAGGGACATCACTTTGAGCCTTTCTATGCAAGTTTTCCTGCATGCAGCCCGAGTTATCATGGCTGATGGGCAACTTCCCAGCTTGGGGAGCATCTTATAACTCGCAACTTGTAACGTGCAACTACAAGGCTGGATGTCCCTCAATGCTTTGAGAACTCTATCGACTTGATCCAGAGATTCAAAATTGGAAGTATTGTATGTGATCAATGAGTGTAAAAATGAGTCTCAGAAACTGTAGACTGGCAGCCATGACTGCATCATTAGTTCTGTCTTCATAACAATTCTTTCTGGTACCATAGTTTTGATGTATTCTTGATAGTCCTGATATTTTGCGTTCTTATTTGCCCTGCAGCACAAATTATCCAAGTTAAAAACTAGCCAATCAAATGCTAAACAACAATTAAACAACGTGGCAGCCGTTCACTACGGTGGCCTGTAGGTTTGACACACAATATATATAAGAACTTGATTTATTGAAATTGATTTTGATTTTATTCAATCTTTTTCATTTCAATACTCTATTTTTTCAGTTTAATTTTAAGTTCCTATCTAAATTTTTGTAGCCACAAAGCTGGTGCACAGTGAAAAACAAAAAATGGAAAGTTTAAATTGACTTGTTTTTCTATCCAGTAAGAAACTAGAGTGGACCATCATGGTTCACCTACGTTGCCTAGTGTGGATGGTGTGTGTGATTGGTTAGTGATGGTCAGAGGGGCCGATGGCGCAAAAATGGCAGCGTCGCTTCTGTCAGTTTGCCCCAGGACAGCTGTGGCTACAACAGTAGCTTACCATTACCTGGAGTGAATGAATACTGCATACTGTATTTGTGAAGCATTGTTGCGCGTCCTGAAAAAGCGCTATATAAGTACAATGCATTATTATTACTATAAACTGTTTCCCTTTCTCCAAACTACCTTTGTTTTATACTCACTCTCAATTTTGTAGGATTAATAACAATCAGTGTTATCTGTTAGCCTGTGCTGGTCAGCAAACAAGCCAGTGCTGCCTGGCTCTGGAGCACTCCATTAGGGAACCAAGTGCACTTTGTCTTTTACACAGTGGATGCACAAATATAATAAAGCTTCATGCTGCAGTTTAGGATGCAGCAGCGGTCCGTGGCCAAATGGAGGACACTGAAGATGCATCTGCACAGGTATTGAGACAGACAGAGATCCCTCCTCACCAAATTACCTCCATCCTAGAAATGCTATGTCCAGATATAGACGGGCATACACATACCCACGGGTACATACTTGCAATACAAAACACACTCAGACTCACACACAAAAGCCATTAAATGTCACATCCTGTAGCAGATTATATCAGTAAGCAATTTTGTGCTCTATGGCATCATGTGGAAGAACAAAAGTGGCGGAAAATAAAAGCCATATTGAACAATATGAGAATGGGGAAATCACCGGGATGGTCCCGAGCTTCCTTAATAAGGTTTCGGAAGTGCACAGATGAAAGATAAGCAACAAAAGGATTGTGATACAGCTCCCAGAGAGGCTAGCACAGACTCTCCAGAAATACTAAAAAGCAAAGGAGCAAAATTACATGACTCCTACTGTACACCTAGTACCACAACTAAAAGGGGTTTTACAGCCACGGTATCCACCAATGTGCTTAATATTGTTTGGCTTTTAAAGGCCTAAAAAGTTGAAATGAAAGTCAAAGTGTACCACCCCAAACCATCCCTGTGGGTGCCCATGCTCGACAAGTCGGGTGTTTCATTTTTCAACAATTCCAACCTTACCACCTGCTTACAAGCTTCTCAGAACAACAATCTGCATCTGTTAGGTAAGCATGGGAACCATAATCCACACCTTCACACCTGCCCCCTACCACCACTCCATGTTTTATAGTCGACTTTTTTTCCCCCCTTCATTTTAGCTTTAGTTCTGAAACCTCCTTTTTGCTGCTTAAAAAAATGTAACACCACTTTTAACTCATTTTACTCCCAGGATCCCAGCCTGTGAGCTATGTAGAGCACAGACACCAGGCTTAGATATTCTTAAACAAGACTTCTCTCTCTTGCTTCTACAGATCAAGGTATAAATGTGCACCCCAGCCTCACTGTCAGATCTGGGGCTTCATCTACCTACAGAGAATAGGAAAAAAAAACATAACAGCAGACTGATGGCAGTAATAAACTAAGTCATACCTTTTTTCTTGCAGGAAAAAAAAAGAGGAAGTCAGATGATTTTGCCTGAAGCTACCAAGCAAAATCATTAAGGGAATTCTTTTTCTCATGAGGGAAAACAGCTTCCAGCTGTGAGGAACACAATTGTCTCATAGCGTTCCAACGATAATCCACCAACACATTTGACATATTGTTTGTGTCTTTGCCTCTTTGATCCAGCTAAACATTGAGGAAGGTGGTAGATGCATCATGCAAGGGTAAACAGTGACATCACCATCAGTTTGATAGGGTCTCAATCTTCCACGGATTGCTTCTGATGAATTCCAACTGAGTTGCCAGAATGAAGAGTTAGACACAGGTTTTTTTCTTGCCCTTCTTTGCGTCACTTCTTCCAGCAGTGTGGATAACATATTTTCAATAACTCCCATGGTTACCTGAGAACGGCCCCCTCATTAGCGCATCTTCAGCTGTGGTTTCATTTTTAACTCTGATTTGTGACTTCTGGGAAACAGTGGCACATTTGAAAAATTGGCATGCATCCTTGCACATATACTCGCACTCTCACGTATGCATACATGCGTACACAATCTGGCCCCGATGCAGAAATTGATTTGACAGGGAGAGGGCTTGGCCTAGATGAGAATGTGTGAGCACAGCAGGGGCAATGCATGGAGCAAGGACAGCAGTAAATCAGTGGCACTGAGCTGCATGGCATTATCTAGACTCGCTACCAGAAAGTTAATGTTGGAGCTGTGTGGTAACTCTGTTTTGTTTGAGACAAAAACAGACTTATGCTTTATTTGTATGGACTGTGTTAGCTGTTTGTCTATTTGAGAACAGATCTAAAACTGAATATAGACACAATATGTAGCTGAGCGTGCATTTCGGTGTGTCATTTGTTGTTGTTTATCAATATCATTGATTCAATTAGTTTGCATCTCTTGAGAATAGCGGGTTGTTGGTTCAGAGTTGTTGGATTATAGGGTCTAACTATGATTGAGAAAAAAACTTTCAATTAAAAGCAGAAAAATCCCAAAAGATGACTAATGATAAAAAATCATCACAAGTTTCAGTTGGAACCTTCAACTTTTTCACGAGCTACAAAGAATTTGACTTTGACAAAGTTGCCAAGGTACAGCTTTTATGAGTTATGACTCAGTTGGCTTTCAGATTGTGAATGATAGAACAGTTTGGAATAAATTACTTTTAAGCAATTTCGGTGTGTTCTGGCTTGTGCCGTCAGTGTCAGTTCATTCCTACCACACCAATACGTGTAAATTAAATAAATACTACTATTTAAATGAACTACTAAATTACAAAACTTCTAACTACTAAATAAAAGTTTAGATGAATACACAAAATAAAAATGATGACTCCACAATATTTTAAAAGTTGATCGATTTGTTGTTAGTTTCTTTTCCTGTGTTCCCTAAAGTTTTCCTCATGTAATCATCTCACTTTGCATCTCAGTTAAAAAAATAAATCCCACCACAAAGCATTTACTGACGCTTTCTTTATTGTCAGAGTTGAAGCACATATTTCTGCAAGCTGTGTTCGAAAATCTTTTTAGATTATTTGTAACTGTATAAATATATATAAATATTTATATATTTGCATGCACTTTTTTGGGGGATTAAAAAATATAGATTAGCATTATGCTCTAGAGCTAGCTTATGCAGCCAAGGATCTGACCACCAGGGTCCTCGCTGTTGGCTGCCACCCATCTCCTCCTTCACCCGACCCCAATCACCCCTCCTGCAGGTAGTGAGTCCACTGGAAGGGCGGCCCATGTCCACTGTTCGGGGTTAGGATACCCACCAAGTGCCTTGCTGGTGAAGTGTTTCGGGCACGTCTCCCCGAGAGGAGACCAAGAGGCAGACCCCAGGTCTGATGGAGAGACTATGCCTCACAGTTGGCTGAGGAACGACTCGGGATCCTTCCAGGTGAGCTGGAGGATGCAGCTGGGGTGAGAGAAGCCTGGGCATCCCGTCTGAGGCTGTTGCCCCCGCGACTCTGTCCCAGAAAAGCGGAAGACGACCGAACGGAGTTATGCTTTAACAAGGAGCAAGGACTGTTCTGTTCCACATTCCTGATCTGTGTTTTTTACCTGGATGTGACCAGACTGATACTTGGTTCCCTAATGTATCCACATCACCCAGGCTGCTTAATGACCTTTTTGGCAGGTGAATTGAATTGCAAAAAATTGAAAATGAGTAGTACTGAATTATTATTCTTAGAAAGAAATACGCTATCTATAAAAGAAATAAAATCTTTGAAATTGTAAAACATGCCAACAACAACTAAACAAATAATAACATGAAAAGACCTCCCAATCAATCAGTTTATGTTATTTGTTGTATTTTAAGATTGTGACCTTGTCAAGAGGAGCTGAAGGACTTTTGGTGTTGACTAATCCTATTCAGTTGTGGTCTCGGACATGTTCTAATGGACAATCAGTACTTTATATCTGCCTGACATTTTCCTCTGGCTTATTAGCTGCTTTGTCTATGTGCAGGAGTGATGTTTGGGCCTCTTATTATGTCCTGACCTTTAGTTCGACAAAGAGATAAACAACACAAAAATCTGCTAAATATCAGGTCGTGCATACTTGCCATTCTCTTGTTCACCTTCAAGCATCATTTGAACTTAAGTTCAAATCGGTGAATTTTGTTTTCTTTTTAACACAAGTAGTTATATTAATTTCTACACACATTTATTGGGTTGATATCATCTTTTTTTGTAAAATGAATCTATGTTAATGAACAAGTGGACTTTTTACATTGTTGTCACGTTTATTTTTTCCACTGTATGTGGGGAAAAAAAAATCACACTTAGGATTTCAGTAGCTCTTCGCCTGAATAAATCTGACATTCATTAACTATTTCACTGTAAAAGGGGCGGTAAAATCATTTCATTATACACAAATATGCAACAAATGTGTCGCGGCTTGTAACCAGTCAGAATAGCCTCCGGCATTCTTGTTATCCTAACTGGAATAAATGGTGCAGAAGATGAATAATTGCTCCATCATAGATAACACCACAGCAGATATCTCTACTCAATAAAAAACCAACAGTTCTCAAGTCTCCTTCTACACCTCTGACTCCAGCTGTTTCATACATACAAATACTTGCAACATTTGTTTAGTTTTCCGACCCACTCATCGCTTATGGGGCTGTGGAGCAGTCCGGAGCTGAGTCTGTCATGAGGCCAAACACACACACAACCATCACGTATACACTCATTCCTAGGGGCAATTTTACAGTGGCCAATCACCTAACATGCATGTTTTTGGAGGGTGGGAGAAAACCAGAGAAAACCCATGCATACACAGGGAGAACATGCAAACTATCCACAGAGAGGTCAGTATTCCATCTGGGACCTGAATCCCAACCTTCTTGCTGTAAGGCCACCGTGCTGCCACTTGCAGTATCATTCAAGAAAATTACATTTTATTCACACAGATCTGGGTTTTTTTTGCAGTCTCTTTGCTCGTCACTAAAGTTGAAAATCAAGCTTGACTAGTTGCATTTTTTGGCTTGAATCGGGAATGATATGTCTCTGTGTTCATTACATAAAGAGATATAAGTCACCATGCCGTCCAATGGCCGTTTAGATTAAATAAAGACAGACTTGTTGTATGATAATGGTTTACATCTATTGTCATTTCTATGTAATGTCATTTATGCATGATGGGAGTTCCCCCAATGCTTGAAATAAAGAGAGCGCAATGTATTTTAAAAGATCAATATGGTGACATAATCAATGGGAACTTGAAGACTCTGGAGAAACGGGCTTAAAATCTGAAAATTATTGACAATGATTTTCAACTTTGAGACTGAAAAGGATGGATTTTGAAGAATTTATTGTACACGTCTCTGTCCAGCAACAACATTGGCTTAAATTGGATATATTCAATCGCATACTATAAAAGCACATACTACTGGTCAGGGCATCTGGTCAGGGTGCCTCCTGACCGCCTCGCTGGTGAGGTGTTTCGGGCAGGTCCCATTGGGAGGAGACCAAAGGGCAGACCCCGGACCTGCTGGAGAGACTATGTCTCACAGCTGGCCGGGTGAGCTGGAGGATGCAGTCAGGGTGAGAGAAAACTGGGCTTCCGGTCTGAGGCTGTTGCCCCCGCGACGCAACCCCAGAAAAGCAGAAGACGACAGGACTTCAGAACGGAACTATTAAAAAATGTCAGATACTTTGTTGTTGTGCATTCCAATTTTTTTGCCCAGTGGCGAAAAAACTCCTTTACAGACTTTGTATATAGTTTTCAAAGTTGAGAAAAAGTACAGGCATATATTTGTGTATTTTTTTTTTTTTGGGTGGATGTCTCACCAGGTTCGAATTGTGAACCCCTTGAGTCATAACATTGAGGTGGAAGGCATGTGAGGTCAGTTCTCAGCAAATCTTTACTTTTATTTGCGAAGTTCCTGGACCATTATTTTTGAAACTGTTGATGTAACAAAATAGATTTTATACCCTCAATTTTTCATCCGTAGTTTTAAAACCCTTTCGACTTGATCGAAGAAGTAAACTAAAGTGAAGTTTAAAAGTGGTATGTTTGTGTTTGACTTAAATTGCTTGAGGCAAAGGATCCACCTGAAGTGAGTAAAAATGTTTTAACTGACCTCCGATGTCTTTGTTTTATTGATTAAAAAAAAAAATAGAAAAAAAAGTTATACCATAAATTCTCTTCCCCAAACTTTTTAAAAGTTTTTTTCCACAACCCCACAACTTCACCTTGGCTCTTCTCATTTATATTTTATGTTAGTCCTCATGCCTTCAAACCACCGTTGTTGGTATTATCTTCTTTGTTCGTTCTCCTTCATTGATTCCTACAATCCACATATCCGGTCAAAATTAGCTACACACTATTGAATAAGTCTTCCTGCTTGCATGAACTCTCATTAACACTTTGTGAAACAAATAAAGCAAACCTCCCACATCGAGGCATTAATTACAAACACAGATGAAACTATTCTTATTTTAATGGCCAATGACTACATCCAGCTTATTTATTTTTTTAGTTATTGAGCAACAAGACACTTGAGAAATATGGATGCATTTGAAAAAAGAGGGCTATTTGTCATCGTAACATGGCATGCTGCCATCTTTTTTAACAATGCACATTTTTTTGCTGGTTAAAAGATGTCTTTATCAGTTCATGACGTGCTCAGTTGTACAACACAAACATCTTCGTATCATGGCTAAGTTAGATGTCAATTCATTTTTTTGGACTTGGTGAGCCAACAGTAAAAAAAAAAAAAAAAATCAGACCCAGGCCTTCTTTTTCTTGGCCAAGCACACGTGTGTCCATCTGAACACGTCTTGACAGTTCAAGCCACTCTTAAAAAAATCCACTTTGTCCCAACCATTGTAAACATTAATGATAACCGTCATGAGTATAACTTAAACCGTATTGGGGTTATAGGGTGGAGGTGTTGGTTCAGTGTGATGAATTTAGTACAAAAAAAATAAAAATAAAAATTATATTTACATTAGCATTTACCTCCTCATGCCAAGTTAAGCCAACAAGTTAGCTACTTTAGCAATGCGTGATTTGTTGATGTGAGTGTCCAAAACACGTATTTGCTTTAAGAATTTAGTCATAGCAGCATCTGGATGAAGAACTTTATGTGTCGGGTTTTGAAGCAATCTGTGTCATATTTTCACTGTGATCACATTCCGTAAAGTGGTATCTTGAGTTTACACTAATTCATGCAATGAATTTATCCATGAGATGTTCTCAGCCTGATGCAGAAACTTAAGAAGAATGGGAAGACCAAGGCACACTGCTGATTTGTAAAATTACTCTAGACCCCCGAAGTTTTCAGACAGATCAATGCAGAGAGCTGTCATTAACTTCAGCTAACAGCCTGATGAATTGGTAAAACATTGCCAAGACACACTTTGGAGACAGTCACAGATGAATAACAAGATACAGGAACGAAACATTGCACGGTATATTCTCTGTGTGATTCATACGTATAAGGTTAGCCTGATCCATCACGTCTTCAAAATTTGTGCAGGGTTCAACTTGGACGCTTTGAAAACTCCCATCAAAATGTCACACCAATAACATACTATTTTTTAAGTTTTTTCAAGTTATTGTCTTTCAAATTTACATGAACACTTAAAAAAAAATCTGTGTGTTGGGGTAAAGAGAGAGCTGAGTTGAAAAGCAAAGCTCTCAATTCACAAGTCGATCTGAGTTCCTATCCTCACCTATAATCACCAGCTGTGGGTGGTGACCAAAACAATGAGATCGCAGATACAAGCGGCCGAAATGAGCTTCCTCCGCAGGGTGGCTGTGCTCTCACTCAGAGATCGAGTGAGGAGCTCTGCCATCCAGGAGGAGCTCGGTGTCCAGCTGCTCCTCCCCCAGGTCGAGAGAAGCCAGATGGGGTGGTTTGGGCATCCGGTCAAGATCCCCCCGGAGCACCTCGATGGTGAGATGTTTCGGGCACATCCCACCGGGAGGAGACAAAGAGGCAGACCCCGGACCCGTTGGAGAGACTATTTCTCACAGCTGGCTGGGAAACGACTCAAGATCCTTCCGGCTGAGCTGGAGGATGCAGCCGGGGTGAGATAAGCCTGGGCCTCCCGTTTTAGGCTGTTGCCCCGGTGACCCGGCCCTGGATGAGCGGAAGACGACGGAACTAAAAGAAAACCTTTTCGCTGCATTACGTTTCCGCAACAACCTAAACTTTTATCTAGATTTTTTTTTTTGTGGAAATAAAATTAAGACATCTTGTGCATGTTTACACACTAAGCAATATTGACTGCTGGACACAGGGGTACAAAATAAATGTGATATATTTGCAGTTACCACTTCCAAGATTAAAATGCATTGATATTAATTAGAAAATTAATTTTGGAAAAAAATCATTTTATAAGTCTGTGCAAAGTAAAACTAATAAAGTGTTTAGCACACTCTTTGATGTTATACACATCACCTCCATACACTGAACCGAATCCACTGTAATTAGCAATGTGTGAATATAGAGGGTGATTTAGTGTTTAGGCGAGATGGAAAAAGAGGTGCCAAGATCATTTTAAAGGCTTTTTTGTTTTTAGCAGGAAACGACAAACCTTTGTGGCAGTTCACAAACACCTCTGGTAGCAAATCACATCTACTGTCGGAATCTTTTTGTCAGCTGCGCGAGTAACTTGATGAAATGTCAAAATTTAACAGTCCTGTGTATCTGAGGTGCTTTCAGCACTTTTTTTCTTAGTATTACACCAAACACCATTTGTCAGAGAACTTTCACAACTATGCAACTCTGAAGAAGCTCCAGTGCTTAAAAAATGTTTGAATTAATCACCTGAAATATTTGAATTTTTCAAATGGGTAATGTATAAAAAAAGGGAATCTTGAGCTTGACTTTTTAAGTCAATGATCCACGGTAATTTTATTTGATAAGAATGTTTCTGTAACTTATTTGTATAAAACTACTTAGGATCAACAGTCCAGAGCAATAGAGAGTGTGGAAAAGAGGTGAAGAAGCATGTTCAAGCAGGCTGGAATGGATGGAGGAAATATCAGGTGTGATGTGTGACAGAAGATTTTCAGCCAAAATGAAAGGAAAAGTGTCCAAAACCGTGGTGAGACCCGCCATGCTGTTTGGTGTAGAGACAGTGGCACTGAGAAAAAGACAGGAAACAGAGATGGAGGTAGCAGAGATGAAGATGCTGAGGATCTCTCTGGGAGTGACCAGGATGGACAGGATCAGAAATAAGTACATCAGGGGAACAGCACGTTAGAGGTTTTGGAGATGAAGTCCGAGAGGCCAGGCTGAGATGGTTTGGACATGTACAGAGAAGAGAGCGAGTACATCGGCGGAAGGATGCTGGATTTGGAACCACCAGGAAAGAGGACTAGAGGAAGGCCAAAGAGGAGGTTCATGGACACAGTGAAGGAAGACATGAAGATAGTTGGCACAACCGAAGAGGATGCAGCAGATAGGGTTAGATGGAAGAAACTGACTTGCTGTGGGGACCCCTGAAGGGAAATGCCGAAAGGAGAAGAAGAAGATTTGTATAAAACTGTAACCATCGTGCCACAAAATTGAAATTGAAAGAGAAAAATACTTTATCTCCGAAGGGAAATTTGAGTGCTGCAGTGTTGAAGTGAAAAGATTTGAAAGTGCAAGGTTGAATAGTTGGATGGAGAATGGCAGAAACGATTTTCTGTACCGTTCCTTTGAGCAGCGGGGTTGCAGGAGTCTGTTGTTGAAGCTGCTCTTCAGATGGTCCACAGATTAATGAAGGATGTGGGAGGAATTTAAAAAGATCGATGACAGTTTTGCTTTCATTCTGTCCCTCGCCACCTCCTCCACGCAAGCAAGGGATGAGCCGACCACACGTCCAGCTTTTTTTATCAGTTTGTTCAGTCTGTTGGTATCCTTTGTGTTTATACCAGCTCCCCAGGCGGCCACAGCAAAGAACAGGACACTCTCCATGATGGAATGGTAAAACATGGAGAGGATCTTGTTGCAGACGTTGAAGGGCCTGAGCTTTCAAAGGTTTCTAAGGTTCTTAAAAGAACAATACAGTGAAGCCACCCACCTGGTAAAGAGTTCTTTTGGAGATGTCTTGAGCACTGTTTATAAGTGAAAGCCTTTTTAGAGTTTTCTATGAAGGCACATTCAAGTACTTTGTAGAAGATCTCCCCCGTCCCCCTTTTTCAAAGATAAAGTAAGTTAAGGCAAGCTTGCATACTTCCTTTTTTATTTCAGAAACTTAAGAAAAACAAAAGAATTGCAAAATTTGATCTATTTTAGAAATCTGGGGCAAAAAACAATGATCACTCAGGAAAAAAATTATTCCCAAAGAATGTCTCTGCAGTTTTTCTGCTTTGGTTTGTTAAATGAAATCATTTCAACCTGCAGTCGACAATTTGTTTCAACCTTTATTCAAATAACAAAATTAGAGAAAATGACCGTTTCATAGAAGAAGCAGTTTTGAAAATAAATTGATGGAAAAATGACCATTCTGACTCAATTTTGTATCTTCACAAAAAAAAAAAAGACACAACCTCTGTAAAAAAAGGCCTTTACTAGTTTTTGGCAGCCAGTTAACTCATTCTGATCGAGCTCTTCTGATACCTTAATAGTTCTGATAATCTGACTGAACAGGACTGGAGTTCATGGATGCCGTGGGTCAGAACGATATCTCCTCAACCAAGATTGAAAGTGAACAAGACCTCAAACTGGTTGTAGAGTTCCAAATCAACCACAGGCCTTTTTCTCATTTAGCAGACTACTTTGGAGCAGATTGATTGGTGAATAGATGCAAAGCTGGAGGGAGGTTGAGGCGACACAGTGCGGTACTATGACAAAGAGTCCCAAAGTAGATTGACTGCAGGTCGGTTACATCCATAAAAGAATTCTACCACATAATTCAAGACTTCAGGTGGTGTCTGGGAAACACCTTCAAGCTTGGTGAGTTGTTTAGGGGTTTGTTTTTCATGTGCTTAGAAGTAGCCAATTTAAGAATCCCCAGGTTTTCAGTTCAAATCATTTATGAAACAACAAAAAAAAACAGTTAAAAAGGCAAAAACAAGTTAAAAACAATCCAACACGATGCCACAACATGTCCTATACTCTGGTGATGTTATAAAATATTTATACCTAAATACATGGCAATAAAGAGTTTTTACGGGAAAAAACAATAGTTTGTACATCGTGCATTGCATGTCTTTCGGTGTCTGGATTAAATGAGTCTCTTCTCAGAACATACAAGCTGCACGATTGCTGTAAAAAAAAATCCAATAATAAATTGATTTCTTCTCAGTTCAAGATATTCTTTATGAACAGAAACCTTGAACACGGTTCCACCAATGTAAAGCAGACAATAAGAATGGTGATCAACACCGTGGATATACAGTGCTTTTACTTCGGTAAAACTTTGGTTCGGTTATACTCTCTGTATCTATAATATGTTGCCTGTGTGTGGACTGTAGAAAATTTCAGAAGACTTCTTTAGAGTTATAGTTCATTCTTTTAAGTAAAACTACTGTGTTTTTTTTTCAATGGTAGGGCATGTGTGTTCAGTCAGAATCCGACTAGCATTTTTATTGGCTTTGTGCTCATGCGTAAGATGCAGAATTACCCATGAGCTTCTGCTACTTAGCTTCATCTTAACAGGGAAATTTCAAAACCAGAGTCACTACTTACAATGTTTTGCAGAATATCATGAGAACAACCTCAAAGCAAAAATACAGCTGAAACCAGATGATACGCCTAAAAGGGAAAAAAAAATCATGTTTTTTATGTGGAGTTTTTTTGCTTCAAAGTCAAACTTTTTCTTTTTCAGTATCAAAGTCAAATCGCTGCTCTTGCTCGTACTTTACTGAGTATTTGTAGGCGCTTTTAAAAACTAAGGACATCTCTTTCCTGGGCTTTTTCTGTTGTTGCATTCTGATAAAAAAAAGTACCCACAGTTTCAATACAAACACCTTCGTGCAGCATTTTAATATGTCAACTGTATTGTGTTTGTTTCATTGCTGCAGCGAGGGCTTTTAATTTAGAAAGTGCTCAACAAATAAATAATTGAGAATATCCTCTGCGGCATTAAAACCTTGAACAAAGCCGTGTGTCTGTGGAGCTTCGGTTTAATCAGTAAAACACACTGCGGTGCTCTTTGAAAATACTATAAGATTAGCAACACGGATAAAACTCTTGCTGAACAATCAGACACAAGGTGAACTACTATATAATTATCGATTATAATTCCAGCCGTAATCACATGAAGTGCCATTTTGAGTTCCACAAATTGCACAGAGATCAATTTGCACAGACACTTTTCATTTCCACTTAAAAAAAATAAAAAGCAACAGTGTTGGATACATGTATGCTTCAGCCACAGTTTAATTCCCATATGTCTTCTTTACAAGGAGGAAAGAGGAGTCCTTGAGGTCCCTCATTCCACTCACACTCATTTCCCTTCAGGCTTTCATCTTCAGAGAATCATAGCTGCTTGAAGCAGTCATGCACTGACACCTATTTTTCTGATTCACCATGTACTTGTGTGCAGACTTCAGAGAGCAAATCTTGGCTTTTATGTGAGAACGTACAGTATGTGAGCATGCTTGTGCGTGTCCACATGACCTCAAGAGAGAATGTGGCACGTGGGTGCATTAAATTGGATTGAAGATGTTTGCAAGACAGTGACTCAAAACGATGAACTGGACAGAATAGGAAAAGGTCCTTAGAGAGAAAGAAAATCATGAAAGCAGTTGGGCTCGCTGCATATGGTAATTCTTCCAGTGGTGGTGGAGCAATGAATTTAAGAGATAGTTGTGAACCAGATGCCTTTTTATGCCTCTTTTTCAATACAGGATTTTCCTCCAGTGCTGATGCACATGGCATCAAAATAATCTTAACTTGCCAAGCAGTCCATGAAATTATATCTTTGTGTTTTGTCCAATAGGGACATGTCTTGGGTATTGTCCCAAAAAGGTGTCGGAATTGGTGACAATGTTGCTGATATTCTTTCTTTCATTCAGAGGACAAAGAGAAGAAATGCAATACACTGCTGACTTTACTTTCCCAAATTAATTACAGTGTTGGATGGAACAAAGACAAACACTCATACACCCTCAAGTCAAACTGAAGTAGAGCTACCCTGTATTGATTGAGAGTAAAACTTGCTAAAGAGGACAATGATTTTTTTTCTTTTTCCCTCTCTTGTACCTGCCGGTGTCTTTGAGTGTAGACATCCACACAAACACTCACCGGCTGCAGTAATTGACTCAACCTGGTTTCTCTCACCTTCTCTAATCCTTCACCTTCCACAGACATGCAGGTTATCTCGGCCTGGTTACAAACGTGTTAGTGCCACTCAATCCGCCCTATCACCCCCCCCCCCACACACACACACACACACACACACACAAGCTTAACACACTTCATACAGAGCCAACCGGTCCCCAAAGACATGTTGTTCCAGTCGCTTTGCATATATGTTGTTTGTTCGATGTTGCATAACTTTCAGCATATTTAGGAGCCTAACAATAGTAAAATATATGGAGCTTGCTGCTGTGAGAGTGTTGTATGATCACTGAACCTTTTGATTGTGTGCATCTGCGTGTTTGCTTGTTATGGCACACATTTACAATAATGGTGACAAATGCAGCTGATCCCATTTGTTATGCACAGAGGCAGATGCAAAAGGAGACAAAAGCTACTTGATGTGGTGTGTAGGGGGTTTGCTTCTTTAAAATAAGGTAAGAAAGTGAGTTTTCGCATCATTGAATGATGTTGATTCATCTTTAGAGTGCTTTGGAGGAATAAAATAAAGTGAGATGATTGAGCGTTTTACCGTAGGGTTAGTTAGAAAGACGTATTCTTCAGGTAATACCTTGAAAGAGTTTGAAATGTTGACTAGGGGTTGCAATGCAAGCCCACAACGGTTCATATGTAAAAGAAATAAGAGGAATTTTCATTTAAAGAAATGCACACTGGTTTCTCCTAAAAACAAACTTAGAGATCCATATCCACAGTATTGTGTGTAAGGCTACATATCTTTTTTTTTTCTTTTCTTGTCTTTTTGAGGAGAACTACATTTCCTTTTATGACTACAAAACTCCGTGAACGGACATTTCGTCTACAGACATTTGGGCCAAGGAACTGCAGCCTAGGATATTTGGGCCATGGGATAAAACTGACTAAAAGCAATTATGTTGTGTAATGCAACTGTTTTATTCAATTTCACAGGATACATTATCACAGAAATAGGGTTAGGGTTAAGATTAGGGGTTAGGGATATATTTAAAGAGAAAAGAAAAAAATGCTTTGTGGCCCAAAAGTCCATCCCAAGTGGCCCACATGGCCCGAATATCCTAGGTAGCAGTTTCTTGGCCCAAAGTGTCCGTGGACGAATTGTCCTAGATTCACAAAACTCAGGGCAAAACCTCAAACACTGACTTTAAACACCCTTGCTACTGGGGATTTTGAAACGTATGACGAGAAGACCTAAAGCCACAAAATCTTTTGTCCACACACACAGCATGAAGCCTTCACGAACCATTAGTGGCTCATCAATACGCATTTTAATCTGAATATCTGTCTGAGTACCCCATTCCCCTTCTCTTGGAAGTTTCGAAAACTTTCAAGACTGAAATTTCAGTCTTGCTAGTGTTACAATGCAAAGAACCCATGTCTGATTACAAAGATCCAACAACCCTCAGAGATCTTCACAATATTTTCTGTTGAATAATGCATGCCTAAGAGTGGAAACACCATAAAACCGAAAGGTCTGTGGCCCTATAAAGCAAAGCTGGACATTTTTTTCTTTATATTATCTAAATAGAGAAAACTACCCTCATCTATGGCCACCAGCTGTGGGTGGTGACCGAAAGAACACAATCACGGATACAAGTGGCCGAAATTAGCTTTCTCCCCAGGTTGGCTTGGCTCTCACTCAGAGATAAAGTGAAGAGCTCTGCCATATGGGAGTGTCTCGGAATAGAGCCATTGCTCCTCCATGTCAAGAGAAGCCAGATGGGGTGGTTCGGGCATTGGTTAGGATGCCTCTGGAGCGCCTCGCTGGTGAGGTGTTTTGAGGACGTCCCATCGGGATGAGACCAAGAGGCAGACCCCAGAACTGCTGGACAGACTATGTCTAACAGCTGTCTGGGGAACGTCTTTGGATCCTCCCCGGTGAGTAAGAGCATGCAGCTGGGGTGACAGAAGCCTGGGTTTCCCATTTGAGGCTGTTGCCCCCCCCAATCTGGCCCCGGATAAGCAGAAGACAACAGCACGGAAAGAGAACTACTCTGCAGGCATTAAACATAAAGAAAAACTGCATCAGACAGCAACTCCCAAACCAACATCTAATTTAGAAGAAATGAGAAGAAAATCCATTTAATTTAGTGTGCATTGTGTACAATTACTTCACAACCATGCTATAGCAAATTTTTAATACCCCTAACAAAACTAAAGGTCACTTGGTACTGCCAAAATGTTTGCATAAAGGGAGTATATTCCATAAAATCACTTTAAAAGCCAAATAAACTTGGGATTTTGTGAATTGACGTGATTGAAATGGAGAAATACTCTGGTATCAATTTAATTAAGAGACTAACTAACTTTGTTATCAAATTTAGGAAACATTGGAAGAATAATCAGAACGGACCTCTGTGTGATTTACTGGTTTCTAAAGCATTCTTTAAACACTTCTTTATATGTTTAAGTTACATCTAAAATTCCCATGCCGTTCTGTTTTCCATTTTGATGCCATGTAAGTTCCTTTTTTTCATTCAAGCACATTTGCATGTTTTTCTTCCCTTAGAAACAGACTCAAATATCGAAAGTTAGCTTCCAAGTTCCTTTTTGTTGCATATTTATGGACTATATACAACAGCTTAAAACCTTAAACATCAGTCTCATACAACAACACACGGATTTAAATATGTTTATGTTAGCTTAAGATTTGGTCTATTCATTGTTAAATGAAATCTGAATTACTTGTTTAATCTAAAAGTATTTGTAGATCTACATGGTTCCTTAACTTGGGATTAACTAGTCTACTCCTTAGATATGTCAAACTTTCATTTGAATTTGTTATAACTGTAAGAAGTTAATTATGTATTTGAGTTTAAGTTTCAAGCTCAAAAAGCAGTAAAGTTATGGTATACAATAAATGCCTAACACGTACAGTAAGTGGTAGTATGTGGTAGCATTGGAAAAGTAAAATAATCCCACTGAAAATTTTGTTTCGTCTTCTGAACCGCTGATCCCTAATGGGTCACCTTTCTGTTGCAGGGCCACACACACACACACACACACACCAATCCACACACACTCATTCCTAGGGTAATTTCATAGTGGGCAATCAACCTAACATGCATGTTTTTAAAGGGTGGGAGGACATCATACTATCCAGAGAAAGCTTTCCTATATACGGGGAGAAATGACAATTCCACACATGTTTCATGTCTCCTCCCACCCAGGACTCGAACCCCTCTGAAAATAATTAAAAAGTTGAGTTTGAAATGATCATTCGATTTACTTTTGCAAAAAATGGAAAATCAACACTATTAACATTTCTATTTGATTTTGAATTGAATCTTTTCTATAGTAGAGATTCTGCAAGTGTCATTTGACTTTTATCCGATGTATACTAATAATAGTTGAAACTGTATTTTAAATACAAATTATCACCTTAGATAATACATGTGAAAATAGGGTTTGCAATGTGTGGACTGAACGAAGAATGCCTCTACAGTATCATTTTCATTTTTCTTTGTCACTTAATTTCTGTGATTCCATGTACCATCTCGAGATGGTGCCGATGTCTTTGTGTGTGCAAATGAACACGTTCAATATTTTTTTTTTCCCCTCCTCAAGTCCTCTAGGTGATGATCTGCTTGACTGCACAAATCTTTGTTCTGCAAATTAACCGAGGCCAGAAGCTTTGATGGCGATATCGAAATTATGAGGTTGCATCACATGTGCAAGTACACATACTCAATCCCAGTCATCAAGCAGACAATGAGCAATAATAATAAGTCTTTACATCGGTTGACTGATTTTTACATTTGGTGAAAGCTGCAGTCCGTGCAAGGTCACAAGCATATTAAATGTAACCATGCACAAGAAGCAAAGTCAACAGTTTATCAAAAACTTGGATATCTATTTTATTTGAATATTGACCATTGGGCTGCATAAAATTCCAGAACAGTCAGCAAAGCATTGCTCTAAACTATTATGATACATTTACTGTTTTTAATCATAAACAACGGTTGTGGTTTATCGACGATGTATCCACACAACCCGTAAATTTGTTGTGAAAAGATATTGCATAGTCAGTTTTGCTCTAAGATTTAATGACAGACTTCTGTGAAACTCGAGACTTTCTTTGTTAAACTTCTTTCATTTTTTTCTATCCCGTTTAAATCATTTTCTCACATCCCAAACATACCTATAAAAGTTTTTCTATTTTATTCATGCATGTTCATGACACTTGAAAACTCTTCTGTCCAGTGTTTGAATACTATTTTAACACTAAATTGAATTTGGCCACAAATTTTTTCCTCTGCCACGCCCACATTCTAATGTGAGCAGGAAGTTATTTTTGCAATTTAAAGGGCATTCGCTCGGCTCACGCTCTGTGCTGCTCTCCAAAATAAGAACACGTATTCGTTTTGCTAACTTGATGTGCTTTATTTTTCGTCATAAGCAAGATTTTTGCTGTGCTGCCACATTTTTGAAAAAGATGAGTGCTGTTAAAAAAAAGCACCCAGTTAATTCAAAACCGAATTGTTTTGGCGGTCAACAACATTTGAAGCAAATAATCAAGTATTCAAATCAGACTTTAGGGTATCCAACTTTCTAAAAAAGTATCCACCAGTCTAAACTCTCAAAAAAATTTATTGTTTTTTTGTTAGTTTTATGGGTGTACCTTCCTTACAGTTGGTAGGGTGATGAAAATGGCTGGTTTTTAATTTGGTCCATTGGATATGTTCTGGTACTGCCTCAAAATTGAATTGATATTACAGCTTTCACTGCCTGTGGGAACACAGTAAACTCTTAACATTTGACACATTTGATTGAAAATGTACATTTTTTTAGACTTTTGGTAATATTGATTTCAGATCTGCCTGATAAATTTTGTCAGGAGGATCCCAACACTTTTACAGATAAGACTTCAAATGAGAAATAAAGTTAAAAAAAAAAAAACTTTTAAAGTAAATTATTTAAGTTTTTCCATCACAACCTGGGGAAAATTGTTTCCAAACTATGCTACATAAAATGCACCAATCATTATCAATACATATTCTGACAAAAGGGCTCATCCACATCAAGTGTCCAATCCAACCAATCTAATGAAATAATCTTGTCTGAAACACAATTGTGCTGTGCTTGTAATTACTTATGCCATGTTTGAATCATTGCCTACAAAATGAGCTATTCCCCTATCTGCAAAAATGACACAATGAATGCAATTAATAATAACCACAGATAAAAAATTCATTTAAAGTTATAGCATTGTTTTGCATGAATTAAAACTTTTTTGACATTTCGAGAGGTCCATTGAGATGGAAAAATTTAAGGAAATGCCATATATCAACAACAGCCTCTGACAACAATTTGTGGCCACTTGGGTGATTTTATGATAGATACACAAGTCTGGGATTTCTCAGAAACTGCAGCAGACAGATTTGAAAAATGATTGCTGCAGATGCTGGAAAAATAGCTCTAGGGTGGTGATTTAAATCTCATGTCTCTTTGAATGAGGCATTTCAGCGAGTAATTTGGATGACATCAGAGATGTTAAAGTCAGTGTGTTCGACTTAGCTTCATATTTGCCTCCATCTGGCTCGGAGAAGGAAGCTAGTGTAGATAATTGACAGACAGACAGGCAGGCATGTAGAGAGACATGGTGCTAGAATTCTCTGCATCCATTTTCTGAGCCTCCAGGGATCCCTGACCAGATTGTGTCCTTATTAGGAGTCTGCTGTTTGCTTCAGTAATTCTTCCTGCAGCCATGTGTGTGTCCGTGTGAGTTTAAGTGGAATGTTTTCGCTGCAGGAGAAATTTTTGGACTAATATTCAACATGAGGCAAGCAGTTTTGGTTTTGTTTCCTGATGTCCAGGTGAAAGCAGGGGGTCCCCACTTTTATAAATTAATTTTCTACTTGTCTTAATTGTAACCCAAAAACATAACCGGGGAACAGAAAACAACCATAATAAATGTCAGCTGGAGAAAATGCTACTAACATAATCACAGAGTAATTTGAATACTCCTGGGGACAATAAAACAGTCATAATGTCTGAATATGTAAGAACACCAAATTAGATCCTGAGGGAGTTTAAAACTCGGCTTGTGGGATTGTTTCGTTCTTTTTAAACATCACAACAGGTTAACCAAAACTAGACAAATTTTATTTTGGAGGGGTTTTTTGTGCTTTTAACAAATTAGTTTTTAAAGTAGTTACTTTAAAACAACATATTTAAAAGTTGTAAAAATCTTGCTTCCATTTATTTAATGTAACAATAACGACAAAGCCCACTCTCTCCTGAAAAATGTTTTTTTGTTTGGACAAATATGAATAGCCACATTAGTTTGTGCCGGCTTGTGTTCAATCATTGTTTTACCCGGTGGAGTCTTTTGTAACAAAAACTTGTAGCCACTTAACGTTAAGACAAAGATATAAATAGTCAAGTTAAGTAGAAAAAAAAAGCAGGGGATGTCTGTCCCTATGCTATGCTTATGAAACAGCTAATTTAAATAACTTATTGTTTACATTTAATTTTTGCATATCCAACTGAGACAAAGTCTGCTTAACTTAACAAAAAAAGTAATTTGAGTTGGAAAACACAAATGGCAAACCCCCTGTAAGACAAATAATTAGAGATTGGTTTTAGACAATGATGAACAACTACAAAAAAAATAAAAACATTTTTTTTTTTAGCCATCATTACTGACCACAAAAGTAGTGAAAAAATTTATTTATTCATTTTTCCTGGAGGTAGAGTTTTTTTAAGGCACATCATGGCAGCTAAAAATTCAAATAGCACACACCAAAAAAATGCAAATAGCAAGAACTCTAATAAACTTTTCAGGTAAATATTGAAAGTTGCATTGATCCGTCGTGGGGTAGAAAGAGCTGAGCTGAAAAGCAAAGCTCTCCATTTACCAGTCGATCTACAATACTTATGGTCAACGGCTGTCAGTAGTGACCAAAAGAACAAGATCGTGGATGCAAGCGGTCAAAATGAGCTTCCTCAGTCAGAGATGGAGGAAGGACCTCCGCCATGCAGGAGGAACTTGGAGTAGAATCATTTCTCCTCAGGGTCGAAAAAAGCCTTATGGTGGTTCAGACAACTGGTTAGGATGCCTATACCTCTATATCTCTCACAGCTGGCCCGGGAACGCCTCGGGATCCTCCCTAGTGAGCTGGAGGATGCAGCCGGGGTGAGAGAAGCCTGGGCTTCCCATCTAAGGCTGTTGCCCCCACAATTTGGCCCTTGATAAGTGGAAGACAGGGGAAATGGAAATGTTAAAAGTCATGAATTTTGCATATTAGGTCAATAAGATCAATGCAAAAATGTATTTTTTATGAAGACTGAACTCTTCTACCAACACCTCTCATCCAAACTTCCCACAAACCTCTAAACCTTATCGCTTCCACATTGTGATTAAGTCTCAGTCTTCTCTGCGGTGGCCAGATTGAGTGTTTGCTTGCAATTCCACCACCAACCTTCTCAAGGAAACACAATGTTTGACCAAGTGGAGTTTACCTACAAGACCCCCACAAACACAATCTCAAAAAGCCTTTAGGAGATAATAGCTAACCTTGCCTATTGGCCACACTCTCACCAATTAGTGATCACATCTTATTTTTTCTAATTCATTGATTTACAACTTACATCAGTCACCGGTCACTTAAGGGAGAGTGATCACTCTCTTCAACACAAAGGATGATTGAGAACAGAGATTACAGGGAAACATCTCGGCTCTGCCATGTGGAAAATGAATTAGGATAAGATCTTAGTGAAGTAGAAGATAATGTGCAAAAGTCAGAATAGGAAACCCAGCAAAGTTACCATACACACTAGTGAGATTAAAGGTGTGGTTATCTAATATGGTGTTCAACAACTGCAGTATTTCAAGTTTGGAAAAAAAAAAGGTAATTTGATCCTGTGGCTTTGATTAAAAAGTTTGATTAGTCAATCAAATTTTGGAATTATGTTAGTAAAGTAGAATATAAAGGATTTATGTTGCTCTTCTAGTTTTATTAACGTGTTTTTCTCACTGGCAACTCTGCACAATATAGTTGCTACTACACCAGTTACGTTTTAAAAAGTAAGAGTTTTTAAAAAGATGTATGCTTTCAGTTGGTGAGGAAAAAAATGAAAAATATATCAATGAGGTGTGTGAAAATTTTGTTCTTAGAAACCAGATTGTGGACTTCATGGACTTCCATACATTAAAGAACATTTCCTCTTAGATTAAGAACTTTCCTTCCTAAAAGTAATAAGTTAACTGATTGGGCTCCACATCTGATTCCATGCACGCTACTCTTTTTTAGCTTTTTAACCATTTTTATTTGTTTAACTTGGCTTTTTTGCCTGCACCTTGGAATTCTTTGAACCTGACTAGAAAATGCCACAGGATATGTATTTGCTTGCTTGATACGTCAGACTGTTTCTTTTTCTCCCCAGAAAAAGTGAGCAGGCACTTGGGGTTCACTCTCTGGCTGGCAGGTACTTTTTTTACTTAACCAATCATTCCTTTTTGGTTAGGACTGGCTATGACGTGCAATGCACCTGGGCAGTCAGTGTAGTCCGGACCTCAGGGCGTTATAAGAATCAAGTTGGCAGTAGGGCTGCCAAGTCTTCTCCCTGGATAAACTGTCTAAAGACTACGGTATTTCTTAATTCTCTACATCCAAAAGTGTTGCCAACACAAATGTTATTGCCTGATTGACCTCCTTTTTTCCGCTACCAAACTACAAACATAGCCTGGACGGATGCTTGAGTTCATTTCACAGTATCATGTCTGTATGCTGATTGGCCTGATGTTTTCTAATTGCTGCAATTGTAAGCTAATGAGGAGTGAAACTAAATTAAGTGGCGGCACTACATAGTGCCAGCCTGACTAAGTAGATGCACCTTTGGACTAGAAATTGTTTGGATGCACTTGCCTTGATGGCTAATGATGTTCTGTATATCCCAATTTTATCTGAAAAATGTCAATAATACACAGTCTATAAATTTTTCACCAGCCATCTATAGAGTCACTTAAATATTTATCAATAAGGATTAATTCAGTATACCTAAGTGTGGGTATTGTTCGGACAGTTACCAAAAACCAACCATCACTAAAGTCACTTACAGTGGTTAAGCGCTTTAGAAAAAAGATACTGTTTCCAATTTTTGAAGCTTTTGGACTAAAGATCAACACAGCAATTTAACTAAAAGAAAAGTGAGACTGAGAAAGAACTGTGATAATCTGTTAAAGATGGGAGTGGTTACACGATAAGATACTGGTAGATCACCCAAGGCTAGAGTTGGAAACACAAGGAGCTTTTCTAAAATGTTTCCTTGCCCCCTACGCAATACCCTTAAACCATTGTGATACCGTACTCGCTGCTGACTGAAGTTACCTCTTTGCAGTTTAACTCCTGATCAGATGATTCTTCTTTGTATGGTATGGTCAGGTAAATCAAGTTTAATCACCAGAACTTGTGTTTGTGTGAGACTTTCCTGCCCTCAGAGCCCTTGCTGTGTTTTGAGGTGTTCCATGCCTCTAAGTCACCACACTCACTTTTAAGGGCTACTACCTCATACTTGCGGTTGGTTTTGGATGACCTCCGAATATGGTGACCAATCCCCGGCACACGCAAAAACCGAGGAATGGTGCATACGAGGTCATTTTGACTAGGACCAAAGAGGATTTGAGATATACTGAACCATGATGCAGGACTGCAAAGAACGCATAAGTGCAAATGTAACAATAAGACAGGCATTATTTGTTATAAGAAATTGATTTTCAATCAAAGACTTGATTATTTAAAAAAAATGTGTGATATTCTCAAAATGTCCAGCCTGATTTTTTTCCATTCTGTTGTTGTTTGTTTATCCGCGGCCGGGTTGTGGGGGCAACAGGCCCAGGCTTCTCTCACCCCGGCCGCATCCTCCGGCTCACCTAGGAGGATCTCGGAGCGTTCCACGGCCAGCTGTGAGATACAGTCTCTCCAGCGGGAAAGAAACACTTCACCATCGAAGAGCTCGGTAGGCATCCTAATCAATTGCCCGAACCACACCATCTGGCTTCTCTCGAACTGGAGGAGCAACCCTACCGTTTCAATTCAGTACTTCTGTTATGTCAGGCAATTTGCAGGGCGATATTTCAATACCGCCCTGCAAATGTAAATGTAAATGTAAAAAAAATGAAGGACTACAGTGCCTTGTCAACATCTCAGTGACTTTAAGGATTAATAAATTACATAGGTGACATATGAACCCCCATCTAAGACGTGCCCTAAGTGTTTGCTCCAAAATGTGGAAGACAAAACTTTCTCACTTTTTCCGTGGGGAACCTGAGCAATAAACAAACAAGCCCGCATTAGTCTGTTTCAATCTATTCAGTGCACCAAGAGTTAACACCACCAATTAGATTAACTTAGTCCAATAAATGAGCCATTGTTCGAAAAGCCTTTTCCTTGAGCTCTTTTTCAGTTTTTAAAGATCTTTAATCAATCACCATTAGCATACCTCTTGGCTTCTGTTCGTTCAATTAATTTAGTTCAATAGCCCAAGTCAGAGTCTCATGTTGCACTATTATCATTCATTAAAAATGAAAAGATTTAAATGGAAATTCAGAAGCAATGAGTACAAACACATTAAGAAAGATGAAAGAAATCATAGATTTAGGATGATGCATTTGGAATTCTAATCACTTTGCTTGCCCACACCCTATTTGCAAATACCTCTGAGGTCTCGGAAAGTCGGGTTCAGCAGGTGAGAGAATTGTTCACAGCAGACAAGGCCCTAAAGGTAGCTTGTTAAATAGCACATTCTTTGTTATTTAAAGCGAGCAACAGAAGGTGGGTTTGTAGAGTTCAGTTTTACTATGATGAACACACTGCAGTTGCCAATATAAATACAACAGACACATTTTGTCTGCATAAAAACATTAGTCAGAAAATCTGCTGCATATGAATGAGCAGTCGTATTTGGCTTAATTTTCCATTTATATGAGCGGAAATTAGATAAAATTGAGTTGTCTGACTTACTGTCTAGCAATCTCATTTTCTATTTCAAGTTTACTTTATGAGCCTGTAAAACACATCTGTTCACTCTTTATGGACTGACTGATTGCTTAGCCGATCTGTAGTAAGCACATAATGGCCTCAACATTGGATCTGCTCTGCTTGTGGTGAATTTACACCCCCTGGTTTAGAAATGCAAAGTTGTAAAAGGTAAAAGATTATTTAAAACCAATTATAAAGTCCTCACATGAGATTATCACCAATACAGAGCAATGTAATTAACATAAAAGATTAAAATAAATTTTATTAACGAGTCATTGTATTTCAAGTGGAAAAGAGACCAAGAAGAAGCATTGTACATTAAAAACCATTTAGTCTTATAAGAAACTGTTTCAAAATATTCATAAACTATCTTTAAAAAATATTGATTCAGAATTTTTGATTTCTTCTTTGGCAGGTTGCTCGAAGGCCAAAGACTTTGATGGAGTGGAACAGATCACTGTTATTTTTCAAATTCAACTTAAGACAAAAAGAGCCTCATTAAAGGAAACTTGCAGAAAGTCTGAGAGGTTTGAGCTACTGCCTGTGGTCAGAAAAGCTTTAAATACCGTCAATGAAATCAAACTAGCCATTAGGAAAATTACATCCGTAATAAGTGGATGCAATTCCACTATCAATGCACTTTAAAAATGATCCTCAACATTTTTTTTCCTTGAAGCGTTCAAAAGAACTGCTTCTTTAGCGTATCAGCAGGATTAATACAGCTCCTGAGGATTGGCTTCAAATTTTGCCCTGAGAACCGTTCACTTCCATTAATATCCACTGGAGTCTATTAATAGAGCCTGATAGCAAATCTCCCAAGGTGTGATCTGTCATTGGTTTTTCCACCAGGAGGACCTGTGACTCTTAAACACCGCTGTTCACAGATGGGAAGAGCAAATTTGGATCCCCTTATTTCCCAAAGCTATCATTAGGAATTAGAAGCGCACATACCACAGGATTTCATGCACCAATCAAATTACATTAATAATACTTCTGTATTACTTAATTCTTTATCCATGGGCTTAAATAGAAAAATATGAAAAAGTGAAATTTTGGTTCATGGGTCTGGGCGGTGGCACAGTGGTTACCGTAGCCTCACAGTAAGAAGGTCAAGGCTTGAATCCAATCCTCCAAAAACATTCATGTTAGGTTGATTGGCCGCTATGAAGTTGCCACTGTGAGTGTATATGTGGATGGTTGTGTGTGTTTGGCCCTGCGGCAGACTGGGGAATTGTTCGGGGTGTATCCTGCCTTTTGTCTTAAATTGACAAGGATAGCCTCTGGCACCTCTAGCGGCCATGTTGGCAATATGCGGTTCAGAAGACTAAATGAAACAATAATGTCTTGATGACAAATTAAAGCAAAACTTTAAGAGAAAAAGAAAACAGTGATCAGGTTTACATGTCTGGGCCTTTGTTCTAGAATGAAGAGTGTTATGCCCTTTGAACCAAAAATGTCCTCACCATGGTAGATCAGAAAGACATTTAATTTCACATCTATTATCCACTATAGTGCTTCTTGACATTAAAGATTCTTGAGAGAGCCTTTATTTCCAAGTCTCTTTGGCAAACAGTTACTGTAAGAAACTGCTCTTGGCCTTTCACACCCACTCCCACCTAAGTGTAAATGCCAAGCTCACAGTGACTAGTGAAACTCTGCATGGAAACAGCAGCTCACCTAACAACCAAAATTCAGGTTCACACCCTCACACACACATAAGAAAACACATTACATCAGAATTTCAACAACTAAGCCCATGGTACAAGGAGATTGGTCTCATGTTCATCAAATGACACCTTGAAGTCGTGCTGATGAATTTTTGATTTACCCTTCACATGTAAACTCACACTCATCCTCAACCTGTCATGGACTATCCACCTGTCACACGGTCATGGCCAGAAGAGGTTGCAGCATTGCAGAACAGCAATGCAGGAGCTGAATTCCTCCACCTATTTACAGTAGAAGCACACACTCAATATCAACACAGTCACCACCAACACACACACATCCTCAATGGCAGACACCATCTTTCACCTTGACAAGACATCTCATAAGTCAGCTCCCTCGGCTGAAGGTGGTGAAGTACCAAGGGATGGGGGGGAGTGGGGAAAAGAACGGGAAGGCAGGTTAAGGGTGGTGGGATGCAGGGAAGGGGCAGGGCAGTGGTGGAGCATGATAACCCAATTTGTTAGTGGTGGGTAAATAGAGGTCTGGGAGGTAAATCACCATAGGGAAGAGAAATGAAATAAGGATAGGGGAAAATGATGGGAGAGGATTGGAGGGACGAAGGCAGGGATAAACAACCTATGCTAATGTAGCTACTGCCAACCATGTTTTTTGGTGAGAGGCTATATTTCAAAACTGAGCGAGTACGAGGTCTACGGAGGAATTAAAACTGCCTCTCAGAGGATAAAAAACCATAAATAACTCATTTAAAGCAACTCATCTTTTTTGAAGACATTAGTGAACTTGCATATTAAAGAGCTTAATCCCTTAGTCAGCATTTTTTCAGCTGCTATTAAGCAGGTTTTTTGTAATTCTCTTGTTGACGTCCGATCCTCTTTATTATTGTTACATTGGACTGTACTTGAGGCTTAATTGGAGCCTTCAAAAATCAATAGAATTTTCTTAAGGGATTGAAAACTGTAAAGCCTATTTAACAATTAGCTCTCCCCTAATTAGGGAATCTATAAGAAAACATTAGGAACTGGATAAAGTTACTCATTCACCTCTGCTGTGTGTTTCTGCACAAATAGCCTGGAAACATGACTCTGCATTTTCTGAGCTCTCTCAAAAGAGGGACAAAGTATTCTCAATCTTTCTAAGAGGACTTTGTTGTGCCTAATTTTCAACTAAGCTCTTGTTAGGGACACTTTTCTAAATGAAAGAACCACAGATTATTTGTAGTTGGTCCACTTTGAGGGGAGGAGGTAAACTGACCCTCTTTGTTTCAGTTTTTGAAAACTTGTACAAAAATGTTGATTATCCAATCTTTATCTGTTCCATAAAAAACTGAATCACTACCCACAACTAAATGGTCATGGTTTCCTCCAGACAAAGAATCTCATGTTTGTCAGAAAATCCACTCTTGAGAGCTTCTCACATTCTAATAATTATGCGTGGACCTTGTATTTGTCAGCAAAGTGGTTTTCAAAAGTCTTCATCGTTTTTTTGGAAAAAAAAAAGAAAAATATATTTATATTTTATATTTTGCCTCATTCAAACGTCTCACTGAAAGAGTTTGTGCTACAACAATGACGCTCAAGTTACTCACACAAGATTCCGTAACTATTGTGCGATGGATATTGCAAAACTCGTATTGTGGTTGTGTTTGTGTATGAGTACACTGTAAGTAAAGAGTGGTTTTACATAAAATAGGACCTTCAAATTTCAACCAGACACTGGAGCAGATCTTTTAGCATTAGCATAAAAAATGTAACTACTTGAACCCCTAATTTGCATCCAGGGAGGCAAGAACTCCTGATGCAGAGAGAGTTTGTTCTTTTGTTGTTTTAAGTGTCAAGCATGAACTTTATTGAAACAAACAAAAAGCCACTAAGAAATGATCTTTTTAGTATTGGTAAATTGTAAAGGACCGGAATTTGACCAGAAGTTCGCGGGTTCGATTTCTACTGAGTTCACACCAAGGGTCCTTGGAGAAGACACCTAATCCCCCGTTTCTCCCATAATCGGTGCCGTTGTGGCAGCCTGCTGTAGTATTGTAGCACACAAATTTCCCTGGTGAGGGATCAATAGAGTATGTAAATACATTTTTAAAAAAAGTGGCACAGTGGTTTGCACAGTAGGCTCACAGCAAGGACGGGGTTCAAATCCCAGGTGGGAACTAGGCTTGAAACACTGGCCTTTTTGTGTGGAGTTTGCATGTTCTCCCATCTATGCGTGGGTTTTCTCTGGGCTCTCCAGTTTCCTCCCAATCTCCAAAAACATGTTTGTTCATTTAATTGGCCGCTGCAAAATTATCCCTAGGAATGAGTCTGTATGTGGATGGTTGTGTGTATGTGGCCCTGTGACAGACGGGCGACCTGTTCAGAGTGTACCCTGCCTCTTGCCTTGAATGAGCCGAGATAGGGCTCCATCAGGGAATAAGCAGTTCGGGAGATGAATGAAGGAAAGAAGTTAATCTATTCATCAAATCAGCTTCAAACTAGATAAAGATCAAAGAAAATTGGAACATATTGTACAACTAAGTATTCTAAATGATTTTTTTTTTATTTTAAATCATACTTTCAAACTCTCGCTGTGATAATTATGAACACAATCAAACCATTTACTTTCTCATTTTACTGTGGACAAGCAAAACACAAAGTACAATAAACCTAGCATTTTTGTATTGCTTTACCACTACTAGATGCAATCAAGAGTTGTGTTTCTTAAACACAAATGTGTTAACCATGAAACAACAATGGTCTTGTAGGGCGGTGGAGGGGTGTTTCTGCCACCGCTCAGATGCGAGGAGATAAAGCGAGCTGGCATAAGGTCAGGAGGCACCCTGTTGTTTTAACCAGCATGCTGGACATGTTTGTGTTGCTGTGCTGTGTATAGCAGGATTACAGGGTTCAATGGAAGGACACAGGGAAGTTTGAAGATGTGTTAGTTTTCAAGCGGTGAGGTGATGAGAGTAAATGAGAGTGCAAAGTGGTCAGCAGCAGGACAAAGAGCAACATTAGTTATACTGGGAATTATACATAACTATAAGCATGACCATTGATTTGTGTGGAGATATTTGTGCCTGATGCTTCTCAGCTGTTTTCATACCTGGTTAACTTGAGGTGTAAGTCCTGAAAGACTGCACACCAAGTTTAAATGATGTCAACAGTACTGCACAAAGTGCATTCGGATGCTCAAAGGAAAAGCCCATCTTCTGCCTGAGTAACGTAAACTCTGAGAAGCAGAAAAATAGAAGAAAAAAAATCCATGATGAGGTATAAAGTAAGAAACTTTATGCTCATTTCTGAAAAAAAATTAAATAATCAGCATCTAACCTAGTTTGTAGTTTCAGCAGGTATCAGCAGCATTGGTCCTTGGCAAAAGAAGTCGGGGATAAGTGAAAGTCCCAATTCATTTGGGGAGAGTAAAATTGAACGACTGACAGAAATTTGACAATGTTATCACTGCAAACCATTTCATTTTTATGATCCCTGCAGTAAAAGCCAGTTTAAATTAGTTTTGAGATTTTATTCCTTCCCCTAGCTAGCAATGACACACTTCCTATGTCGTTTTGTTAAGGTTTGTGAAGATACCACAGTTGTGGGATCTGAATGAAACCTCATGCACCAAATGTCTTAAACTGTTTTAGTAATAACTGGTCTCATCCAAATTATTTAAAAAAAAAAAAAAAACTTTGGAAGTGTAGAGCTCGAGAAACAAAATACTCTAAAAGTATATGGTCCTATTTGCGTCAGACACAATACATGCTTTGAAACCTTATTCACTGTGTTACCTAATAACTAAAATTTATTTGACCTTGTAAATTAAAAACCAGATTAAGTGTGTAAACAGACTCAAAATAGAAAATGCTTCTGTTTATTGGCGCCGCATAAAATTCAGGGATTGTCACAGGAAGTCAGTTTCCTTCATCTGACTCAATTACAAACTACCTTCATGTTCCCCTGCACTCCATCCATAAACCTCATCTTTGTTATTCGTCTAGGCCCCCTGCCTGGTGGTTCAAAGCTCTACATACATTCCCATCTCTCCTCTGGACATTTCTGAACTATCTCAGTCTGGTCTCTCTGATTTTATCTCCAAAACATCTGACATATGCTACTCCTTTGATGTACTCATTCTTGACTCTATCCATCCCAGTCGCTCCTAAGGATAACTTCAGCATCTTACTCTTTCGATACCTTGAGTTCTGCATCCTGTCTTTTCCTCAGCAGCACTGTTTTTTGGACCAAACATGGCTCCTTTCCTCATTGGGTTAGGGTTACACACACGCACTCTGTCTTATTGTGGCTAACCTTCATTTAGCTGCAGGAGAGCATAACATTGTCATCTGTAAACATCACAGTCCATTCCTGTCTAATCTGATCTGTCAGCCTTTGCAAACTGAAAAGGACTCAAACCTGATTCCTCTAAGCTTCAAGAACTTACAGAAAACAAGTCCGTGTACACCCTCATTGGTCCAGGAGTGATTCATTGAAGTAAAGGCTTTAATGGTAAAATGTCCCGGTATAGTGGTCCTACACCCACCCTAACCATTGTTAACAAGTTACGTAACCACTGGTTTGTTAGAATTAGATCTTCCATAGTGGTTGGGCAAACACAGGTTAGTTTAACTAGAACTAGGTCTCAGGTCCGTTCCAACAGATAATAATGATTACCGTATGGAAGTTGAAATGTCTTGATCGTCAAATACACTTTCCAGAAGACAACTTTGAAGCCTTTTATACAACTTTCAGAAAACAGAACCCAGCCACTTGGTGTATGCTGATATATTACAGTTGGACATCTGTGTTTTAGACTAATTTGGGTGGCAACATTTTTTCAGTCAGAGAGGCCAGACCGAAATGGTTTGGACATGTGCAGAGGAGAGAGTTCATTGGCATAAGGATGCTGGGTTTGAGACCACCAGGAAAGAGGCCTAGAGGAAGACCAAAAAGGAGGTTCATGGATACAGTGAAGGAAGACATGAAGATAGTTGGTGTGACTGAAGAAGATGCAGCAGATAGGGTTAGATGGAAGAAACTGACTTGCTGTGGCGATCCCTGAAGGGGAAATGCCGAAACAAGAAGCAGAAGATTTGGATGGTAATTTTTTTTCAGTCATGTTTGTGATTTTAACTGTGGTGATGTGTTCCACAATACAACGCTACATCTGCTTCCTATCCCAAGCTTAAACAGAACCACAAAAGATGTCCATAAAAATATGATATACTGTATATACATATATATGACCGACTATAATTGTTACCGTACTTTATTGAATAATGTTAGATTATGTTGCATTTTTACAAATTCTCAGAGGTTATCATGTACAGGTGATCCATATGAATAAGACTAAAGATTTGAAAAAGCCTTGTTTTCTCATACACATTTTTAGGTATTGACCCAACAACCCTCAAAATGGCAATGCTGAAAAGGAGCTATTTTTCTGTCTCTAAAACAAAAACAGAAAAAAAAGAATTTTAATCACAGTACAAAAACAAAAGGTTATGGTTTTAATCAACGTTATCACAGCCCAAAGTCTCAAAGCAATATTAAAAGATATATAAATGTATGTAAATGTAAGAGACAGCCTGATGGATGGAATACACTCATACCTTCGAGTCAACACAAATACACTCAATAAAAGCTTATCTCCAAAATCTCAAGCTTCCATTCGCAGAACGTTATATTGTATGTTGTGTTAAGGTTAAAAATCACAGAGCGGTGTTTTATTTGCTGTGAAGGTATTTACATTTTTGCTTTGCATTCAATCATTTAGAGGTGAAAAGCTGGGATAAAGGAAGAAAACCTATTACAAGTCAGTTTGAGGAGTTCATCCAGGGATTAAGGTTTATACAAGAAGCAGATATCCAGTGTATCTTTCACTTGTATTCAAATAGTTTGAATACGAGCTATTTGAATACAAAACTGTATTTTCTATTTTTATTATTTTTTATTCTGATAAATTCCATGCACTGCAGCTCTTTGGAAGTTTAACAAAATGCTGATTGCGAGTAAATGTACACAAATTTTTTTTGTCTATATACACTATAAAATAGTGTTACTGCAGTGCAAAGGTTTGCAGTTCAATTGCTGGACCAAGTGATAAAAATTCATAGAAGGTCAAATGGGTCAAGGTTAGGGCTTTTCAGAAATTTATATGGGTTTCCATGCAGGTCGTTACACCTTTCAAGGATGTGGGTGCAGATGTCTTTGACCCAATTCCCTGCAGGAAAAACACAAGCCATTTGTTCTGACCTTTGCAGTGTGTGTGCATAAGCAAACACGGACTGCAAACAGATGAAAAGAGGAAACCGTTGCACTCACATTGAACAATACAAAACCACATTGTGAAAACCCAATCTCAACTAGTGGATAAGAGACAGTGAGGTTGCTTTGTCCTGGTAGCAACAGAATTTGTTGCATTCAGGGTCGGTATACTTGAAAACGAAGGTAGAAAAATATAGTAAAGATTCATTTGATTAGAGGCGAGAGAAGTAAGCAAACACATCCACACCAAACAAAGAGGAAATAAATCATATTTGAAGAGTGGGTTTTTTTTCCTGTCTTCTTTGTGGTCACTGCTAGAATCCATAATCATTTGAAAAAACAGATATGTTTTCCCATCAAGAGGTCACAATGCAGTTATCTGTTTATTGTTCTTTCTCAAAAAGATGTCTTATTTAAAATTTTATAGATAGATATCTGGAACACATAGACAAACTGGTTTTAACTGGCCAATAGAAAAGCCAGCTGATGCTAACTAGATTCAGAGCATCGATGTTAAGAGGACATGACTCAGACTTATGAGAGTGCAGGAAAGGTTAATAAACAGTATCTCTGCAAGGCTTCGTGATAATTAAATCATCTAGATGCAACATCCTGCAGCACTTCCTGTGTAGGGCCAATATGCTAGAGGGTCTTTTAATTTTGCTCTCTCCCCTTGTGAATCTGGGGATTTTTAGGCTCTGGTTCTGCTGTGATAAACATCAGATTTTTCAAAGCCCCAATAACAGAGTACAAAAATCTTCAAAGACACTTAACTCACCAAAAATGATTTCAAACACAACTAGCCACTAACAGCAAATGCAGCAGTTGTAAATTAAGACAAACATAAGCCTTATTGTATCCATTGTATGAATCACATTTAGTCTTTGATTAAGACTCTTTGGTATATGTTCAGAGGGAGCCTCTACTGAGATCGATACAGAAAAAAAATCACATTCGCACAAACCTGACACAAGGGTGAATATTTATATTCCTGTAAAACATCCTAGATGAGTGCTAAGATGTTTGCTGTCAGTGTTTGAAACAATAAATTTCACTAATTAAAAATGCAAAAACATTGATTGTGGTGTTTTAATTCTGAAGTTGACATGTTAACTGCACTTTTTTATTTAAAGAAAAGATGACAAAATAGATTATAATGTGTTGATTTGATTCCTATTCAGATTACTTTGGTGAGAATGACTATATTGTTAAAATAAGTGGCTTAAGAGAATTGTTTTTCTCATTTGTGGTTTGTGGTGTGCCTTTATATTTTTTTCAATGAAAAAATTTACCTTGGCATGAAAAAGGTTGAAAAACACTGCTTTAAGCTAAGAGGAAAACCCTGCCAGGACAAACAACATGTGAAATGGTTATAAAACAGAACAATGCACAAAGCACCAAGTAAGAAGAAAAGAAGGTAAAATAAAGAAATAGGTGGGGGCCAGAAAGAGGTGTGTGGGAGGGCTTTGATGGTTGAAACGACAGCTGTGTCTCCTGCGAGTGTCTTTGAAGAGCAACTGGGAGCATTGAAATAAATGCATTAATTGTCAAAGTGTTGAAATAAAATGAAATAGGAAAGATGGAGGTGCAGAAGACGGCAAACAGATTGTGTTTGTTGACTCAGAATAACTCAAGCTGAGAGAGATGAAAGACCTTGTGTATGTAACGTCAGAAGTCATAAAAGCATGATGTAGAGTTGGTGCAAATTGTGGCACTGATGGATGATCAAGTGGTTTTTAGATGTAACGAGATTTCTAAATATTTTGATGGTAAACACTTTTCTTCTTTTCTTTATCAAGTCTGTCTTTGGATTACGTATTATTTCTGCTGATGTAATGCTGCTTTAGATGACTATTTTTCTCTGAATTTTTTTTTTTTTTAGTCAAACATGTTTTGCAATTGTTTCTATGCTGAAATAGAATTTCAGCCACAATACATGGACACAAAATTATCTATAAAACCCTGTTAAAACCGACTGGCTACATGGTGGTGCAGTGAATAGTACTGTGACCCCAGTTTTGGGTCCTAGGCGGGATGGGGCTTGAATCATTGGCCTTACTTTGTGAAGTTTGCATGTACCTTCTGGCTGTGCGTGGATTTTCTCAAAGTGCACCGGTTTTCTCCCACCCTCCAAAGACATGCATGCTTGGCAGATTGGCCACTATGAAATTGCCCATAGGAGTGAGTGTGAGTGGTCGTCTAAGTGTGGTCCTGAAACAAACTGGCAACCTGTGGAGGGTCCTGTAATCAGCTGATATAGGCTCTGGTAGGCCCTGCAACCCCTTAAGGATGAGCAGTTCAGAACATGAATGAATCAATAAATGTCAAAACCCAGGATGTTGACCAAGTGCTTTATAAGATAAACATACAGGTAAATTAGGGCTTAATTGCTCTAAAAATAAATAAATTCATGAATTAATTCATTTCACCAACCCACTATGTCGCACAACGTCAGTACATCTTGTTGTGGACATTTTTATATTTGTTTCATATATTATGTAATTTTATATATATAAAATTTAAAACGTGATATTTGTGTATAGCTTTTGTGTAAATTTGCATCCTGAAGGCATAAAAAATATTGGATATATTTTTCTGTTTAAAATACTTCAGAACATAACAATCTAGCAATAAATTTTTCATTCGGTGTTTAAAATCTGGTTCATTTTACATTTTACTTGAACTTGTCTTTTCAGAAAGATTTCAGAAAGAAGGTAAAATAGTTGTTTGGTTATGTGAAGGGAGGGGGCAAAGACTTGGGGAGTACAGATGTCCTTAAGTCCTTAATCTGGGATGTTCAGTCTTTTTAAACCAGTGCCGGAGCTTGGAACTCTTTGTTGACATTCAGTCGGATCTTGTTCCAGTGAGTCAGAGGACACTGAAGTTGTCTTTTGTCACTGATTACATTTATGGCCAGAATATCAAGGTGGAGATGAAAATGAGGCTATCCAGTTTGCTGGCCTCGGAATTGGGTATCTGCTTTTGTGAACGATGTAGACATGTTGGCTTCATCAGGTTGTAATTTCCAACTCATGCTGGAACGATATATGTTACTACAGAGTTATAAGCAGCTGGGATTGAAATCAACGCCTCCGAATTTGAAAAAACAATGATGCTAAAAAGAGAAGGGTGGCTCAGTAGTTAGAGCGTTCGCCCGCGGACCGGAAGTCAACCGTAAGTTTGCATACCACTGAGTGCACATCTAGTGTCCTTGGAGAAGACACCTTACCCCCTGTTTCTCCCACCATTGGCGCCATCATGGCAGCCTGCTGCGGTGTAAGGAGTGCAGCACACAAATTTCCCCGGTGAGGGATGAATAGAGTGGGTAAAAATTAAAAAGAAAATAATTAAAATGGAAAACTGTGCAGTGCCCGCTACAGGCCAGGAAAAGCATTCAATAAAAAAATGTTTATTCTTTCTCACACTGAGCACAAGATGCAGTTTGTCAGAGCAAATTGGAAAACTTAATGTTCTGCAAAATATTTTCAAAAGCATGTATGTTCATTTTGCATTTGAATGTTATAACTTTTTTTTTCTACAGCTTCCATGACATTCCTTTGACTAAACAAAAACAGATTACACATCAGATGTGTAAGTTATGTCTCCAATGATTTTCTTGTCACCTGGACTTGTTGTTTTAGACAGCACCATTGTTGTCACACACACACACTGTTGTTGTTTGTCACGCTTGAGTGTGCCATGCATGGTGTGTAACGTAGTGTAAAATAGGTCTGGCACCAGGAAAATACAGACAGTGTTTGCAAAGGAACTTTTATAGTTTATGTTCAAGCTTTTATATTGGCAAATACGTTTTCCTCTGGTTAACACTCACAAAAAAAAATGTCGATGTGCTGAGTTATTACTGTCTTGGTCCCTTACATATTTGAACTATTTTCCCTATTGTATTTTTTTGTCCTACCCAAATTCTTCTCAGTAAGGCCCTTTGATTTAATCTGAAATCTTTGTCTACATCTCAACCATTTTTAAACCTCCATTGCTTTCCCTGTTTTCAAGTGTTCATGTATGTTTTGTTCCGTACCGTCATCTTCCGCTTGTTCCGGGGTCGGGTCGCAGGGGCAACAGCCTCAAACGGGCAGCCCAGGCTTCTCTCACCCCGGCTGCATCCTCTAGCTCACCTGGAAGGATCCCAAGTCGTTCCCCGGCCAGCTGTGAGACATAGTCTCTCCAGCGGGTCCGGGGTCTGCCCCTTGGTCTCCTCGCGTTGGGACGTGCCCGAAACAGCTTGCCTGCGAGGCGATCGGGGGGCATCCAGACCAGATGCCCGAACCACCCCATGTGGCTTCTCTCGACCTGGAGGAGGAGCGGCTCGACACCAAGCTCCTCCCGGATGGCAGAGCTCCTCACCTGATCTCTGAGTGAGAGCCCAGCCACCCTGCGGAGGAAGCTCATTTCGGCCGCTGTGTGTATGTTTTGTTTTCATTTATATTTTCTCTTATATATAGTATCTCATTTCTATTCTGTATAATTTATTTCATCTTGTGAAATCAGTAAGTTTCCCTAGTTTCTTAATGATTTTTACCTAAAATTGCAACATCACCAAAGCAGCCTTGGTCATACCATTCAAAAAAAAAAAAAATTCAATGTGAAGAAAAGACACCTTTGGTATTGATGGTGTACATTTTGTAAAATATTTGTACAAAATCAAAGTCACGAGTTAAAGGTGTTGAGCTAGTACGTCCAGTCACAACCCCAGTGGTTGTCCAGTTTTCTAACTGTCACAGTTGGCAAGTTTACCTACTCACCGTTCAGATTTTTTTTCTTGTCCTCCTTTCGGCAGTTCCCCTCAGTGGTCGCAACCGCTGGTCAGTTTATTCCATCTAACCCTGTCTCTTGCATCCTCTTTGGCCACACCACTGTCTTCATGTTCTCCTTCACTCTAACCATAAACCTATTCATAAAGGCATAAGATTATTACAGAAGTTGGCGTAGCTAAAAAAATACATAATTTTAACATGTAAGAATTTCACATTTAACAAGGTTTTTTCTTATTATTCACAAGATTGGAGAAACCTGTCAATAAATTTGTTCATTGTTTCAATTTCCTTTCGGTCACCCAATAATTGATAAAACATTACCACATCCCACACTCATTCTAGAACTTCTTTTTATCTGATCAATAAAAATAATGTGCTTTTATTTATTCTCTTGTAAATCTCATTGATTCATGTGTAACCAATACTGTTGATCACATGAATGGACTTTTCATTTTGAAGGTGAATGGATTTAATCTGTGCTTCCAGTTTATTAACACAAATATTAATGACGAACATTACTCTCAACAGCTGAACTTGGTTTCCACTCGCTGAAACGCATACAGGATGCCGTATTTAGCCGGGACACCACGATTTTGTAGTGTGGAAGGAAGGGGAACAAATGCAGGACATCAAAATAAGATTTATTGAACACAATTCAGGTAAGTCTGTAAAGCAAAGGGCACAGGATTAACTGAAGTTCAATAAGAACAGCGTCCAATCATGGTCAGGCAACCAGGGTGACCTGGCTGGAAGGGATGGTATGACCCTATAGGGAAGTCTGGGGTGATTGCCCTTAAATAAATGGCAGAGTCCACAGATGTGTGGCATGAGGAATCAATCTCAGGTGTCCCTAATCAGGATGATGAAGAACAGCCAGGGCTCCCTCTGGCGGCAGGCGAGGGGATCACAACACACAACTGCAAAATTGAGATGTTATTGGGTTCCTGCCTGATTTAAAATTTTAATATTAAAATAGAGCTAAAAAAAAAAAAAAAAAAAAGCAAATGTCCCGAGTTACAGAAAACGTTTCTCTCAGGTGATTTCTGAAGATCTCTATGTGTATAACAAAGGTACACCGTTGTTAGATAAATATTCCTTTCCCTTCCATCCCCCTATCTCTTTCCTTTTACATATCTTTCCCAAAAGACATCGTCTTTAGTTGCGCAGTCTCTCCTTAGCACCCCCTGCACATTCCCATCCTTTTTACCATAGACATTACCATACCTTTGATCACACCCTCACTACCTTCTCTTCACTTCATTACCAATGGATACATGGCCCACTGTCTTTTATTCAAAATAACTTTGTTGTAGTCAGCAGTTTGGAATCTTCATTTAACAATTGCCTTAGATGGAATTACAAGAGTAAAATACAATGTCTTTGAAATGGAAATTGGATGCACGGGAGGCCCGGTGAGGGCTCCAAAAGTCTCCTGAATCCCAATGACAAACACCTACGATTTATTCCTTCTGACTTCAGAGGGATAAGCAAGCACATGAAGAACAAACATGTCCAGCATGAAGGTAAGGATAAAGCTGATCGACCCCAGCTGACTAACAGCAGCATGGTCTTCCTCACATCTTTTATCTGTAGTGATGTTTTGCTTTCATCCAGCTTATTTGATGGGATGGTATTATTCTCCTGGCACTCCAGGAAGAGGAAATTGTGCCCGTCATTAGCTTGATAACACCTCGGGTAGATCTGCTCGCAGACAAGAAGCATTAGTTCTCTGAGAGGAGGAGAATCAAGGTTGCACATGACAAGTTTTTAAATAATATTTTTAAAGCAAAAGAGCCAAGAAAAAAAAAGTCTGCATTTATGTTTACCATGTAAAAAAGATTAGAAGTATCTAAACAATTAGCTGGACTATGCAATTAAAAAAATGTTAAAAAGCAGTAATATTTATAATGCATTAATGTAGAAAGATTGTACTGTATGATATCTGAGCATCTGTTACAGTAACTTGAAAAAATTATCAGGGACACTGTTAGATATAAAACTTATTCTTCTTTATCACAAAGCAGTGCTGATCAGATTCTTTTCTTCTACCAGTGATTCAAGAATGTGTTTGACTATTAATTTCTTATGTTAAAATGGGACTTACCAGTTCATAAAAAGGGAAGCAATTAATATACGTACATATGTCCGTGGTTCCTCGATCAAACTCCTTGTAATTAAAGCAAGGTTGTTAATTAAGCCACAAGGCACTCAATAATCTCACACCTTTTAGAGCTGACCTAAACCTGAGGGGAAACACGTAGAACTATCTCAGATACATCGGCTCAAAGCGTCTTACAGTAATTATTAATTACCATAATAATTCTTGACCATTTCTTTTCCCCCTTGAAATCCTAAATTCAGTCTCACAAAAATGCTTCCAAACTTTTGCTCACATAAGTTTGACAAAAAGATTTAAACTTTGTATTTTAAGTCAAAGAAAATTTCAGCAATATGGTAAGAAAAATTACTCATTAATGGAAGACAACAAAACATGATGTTAAATTAAATAAGTACTTGAATTTATACTTTTGATTTATCATAAATATGTCAAGGTTTAAGGTTTTTACCAGTGATTTTGTTGTTATTTAGCCCATTAAATTCTGGATGACTAAAGGTATACTCACATTAAAATAAGTTGGCACGAACCAGGCCAAAGTATTGTAACCCTTTCCCAATTCAATCTTATTTACACTCACATAGGGTTTCACCACTCTTGTCAGACCATGCCCATGTCAGTTTGATGCAAGAGTCCATATTTCTGTTAACTTTGTGGTACTAATTGTATGTTGATTGGTCCACAGTTGTTCAAAACCATGAAAAATTGTTTTGGAGGATTGCAAAAACAATTAGTGTCCTGTGCTAAATTTCGCCCAAGTCCAATTCAATTGTTCTCTGACAAACCTTCTACAAAACTTCTTTAAATGCCAAAATATACCCTCAATTTGATAGTTTTGCCACAGCAAGATTTTGAAGATCCAGTAAGCAACCACCCACAGAAAACTGAAAAAACTCTGACAAAGCACTGCAAGTGCTGTCATTGGAAATCCCGACTTTCTGTTTTGATTTAAAGCCCAAAAAGTTTAAAAGAATAACTTTGATTCAGTATGATACATTACCTGTTTAAAGTTGTTTTGAAGTTGTATTGTTACTCATAGCTTGAATTTGAATAATTTACAGCACAACCTGTTCATTTCTTCATTACAACAATACAAAAACCTTGTTTTAGGGCCACATAAAACAAGTTGTACTCTGTTCTAGATTTGCGAACTCAATGTATCTGGACAATGTCCAGAAAATAGGGCTGGCACATTTTAAGTCTTGGTACAAAGGCAAGAGAGATAATAACCAGTCTTGGAAGGATTTCAGTACACTTTTACTCTCAAGTTATTATCACTTTGGTCATCTATTAATTCCTTTAGAAATAGATAGAGAAGCAGAGTAGACACCTACAGTTAAAGGATTGGAGAAGATACCGAGACCTGATTGCTACGTTTGGAAGATGGAGAAGCCTTACTCATTGGAAATCCAGGTCAGTTGGATGATTGGTCAGGTACTGTATCTGGAAAGGCCAAAATAAAGTTTTGGGGGAGTTTTTGTTTGTTTGTTTTTTGCTCCAGGTGCTTTTCATACTCAAATGTATAGATCAGGTAACACATCTCTGTGATGACGAGTTACTATTTTAGCTGGCCGAGAGGCAATGTTTTATCACACTATGAGGCAAAATCCCACTGCCAGTTTGGATCAGATATTTGGCTTTTTTAGATTAAAAAAGTAAATTCCTTCCTCAGGACTGTGCTCTTGTTCAGACGTCTTATCTGTGAAGGAGTTAAAATGTTCCATATCACACAAACTATTGGAGCTGGCGGTGATTCAGCAGAAAGTTTCCAGTCTTTATGACTGTTGTCTTTTAATTGTCTAACTTCAGACACAAAAAAGCTTCCTGTTAGGTTCTGCAACAAAAAGTGTTCGGAAGTTTGAAGTAATTTCTTTGTTTCTTCATTATTTCAAACAAGACCCTTTTATCTCTAAAAACTCTGAGGCAAGATTACGTCTTTTGTCAAGGCTAGCAGTCGCATTGTTAGCTTTGTGTAAAAAGTTCTTTTCTATCACAAAACAACTTTTTGCTTCACAATATATTTAAAGAAATTTCCATCATAGCAAACAGAAGATATGTTAGCATTTTGTTAGCACACATTTTATCGAAATGTCAAAGTGTCCTTGGTGCATTTCACATTTAATACGACAATAAAAACCATTCTTGCAGAGTCCAAAGAGTCGATTCTTGCGCCTGGGTGAGGACATTCTTAGCTAGCGTTAAACATAATGCTGTCTGACTCAATAGGTCTAAATGTGATAATGTAACCTTATGACGCATAATGTTTCAGATAAACCAGCTCAAATCTGCTTGGTTGAAGCAAGAGTCACTACGTCATTTATTTTGTAATATAAAGCACTAACAGACAGATTCTGCTGTTTTGTCTTCTCTCTTTTTTTTTTCGTGTAAAACTTTGTTTTTTGTTTTTTTTTTTAAATACACAGGAATAACTAAAACCTAGGCTTCATGCTGGCACAAAAGCCAAAGAAGACCTTTCCTTACATAAACTCTACACCTGATTCTTTTCTCTTCTCCAGCTCTATTCTTTCAGTCTGCTAATGTATTGATAAAGGCATCGGCCATGAAATATCAAGTTCCGTCTCAGTGTAATTGATTGTTTTCAGTTTGATAATACATAAACGTGGAGACTTGTGCTTGTCAGCTGTGCTCTAAAATAAATACAGCCATAGATTTCCAATTAAAGGTGGGTGGCAGGGCTATTAGTTAGCTCTAAAGGTGGCTGTCAAGGAGCTAAATAAGCCAGGGTCTATAACCACGGTGATAAGAAAGCTGCGAGCTGAGTGTTCGTCCGTATTGGGACTATGCTTTATTGGAATTTTGGGGTGTAAAATTTTATATACAATGAAACGCTAGAAATAAAGGAAATTGTGTTCATGGCTGGGATACTTTGACTCTCTACTTGCCTTTGTAAATAGGTTTTACTACACATCAATGCACGATTTAGTAATACATAGTTTTATAAAAAGCATTTTTGGGGGGAGTTTTGTAAATATGAAAAGTGACTAAATGACTTTTGAAACAACAGGAAATCATAGAGATTCAGTTAAAATACAAACTTCTGTTAGCCTTTAACTGAACAAATTACTGACATTTAAAGAGAATCATTTAATTGAAAAGAAGTTTAACTAGAAGTGAACAAGAAAAGGGATGTACAAGATAGAAGTATGAGGTAGATGTCCAAAAAAGGAAGGAAGAAAGCAAGGAAGGCAAAAAATGGAAAGAAAGACTGGAACAAAGGAAGAAGGAAAGAACTTCAGGGATTGACTATGAGGAAAAAAAACTCACCCATCTTTCTGAATTACAAACCAAAAAGTTCCTGAAGAATGGAACAGGAGTAAAAATCTAAAGTAGCTCACTTACTGCAGCGAATAAAACTACTTTCAGTAAAAGATGTCTTCTTCCCGCTCTCTAACTTGTTGAGTCTTTTTAACTCCCTTTTCTCCCAATGAGAGTAAATGATATTAGTTCATTTGCAATGTTATTGATCCTTTTGTTTGGTGATTAACTTTTGGACCATTCCAGTAGTTCTCCACTTTGATCAATGATTGAAACGACTTTAGCGCAACAATTGTCCTTTTTATCAGTAAACTTCTGACTTCCTGATTACCTTCTGGTGAAACTACAAGTTGTACCTCCAATTACCCATACTTATATCATCACTCACCCTTTGGTTTCATCACACTAGAGGACAGAGGTGTCAAGTAGCGAAGTAAGACTACTTCGTTACCTTACTCAAGTAGAAAATCTCGTTATCTTTACTTTAACGAAGTAATTATTTTTTTGTCTACTTTTTACTTTTACTCACTACTTTTTTATGCAATTATCTGTACTTTTACTTCGTTCATTTTATAAAAAGTAGTCGCTTCTTTCGCCATTCTGTCACCGTTAAAAAGCCGCGACTGTTTGTCGGAGTTTTTTTTTTTTTTATGAACCCTGAATGCATCAAACAAAGGAACAGATGAATGATTTTACTTTTACTTTGGGCCGAGTAGCCCCGCCCACAAACTTTTAAAGAGCAGGAACGTCAATTTAAGTGTTAGAGACTTGTTGCGGGCTCGGAAATCAAAGTGTTTCTGATGCTGCAACACTGAACTTTGATTGAATTATCAGTTTTTTTAAAAAAAACAACAGCAAAGAAATGTTTTATTATTATTATTTTCAGTCTGCGGTTATTGTAAACGTCTTTGCTGAAAATGTTGTAGATGGTATTTTTATAAAAATAACTTTGATCTGTGACGCACTATTTTATCTTTAGAAACAAAGCTAATTGAACTGATTCATCCATAAATAGTAGTGGATGAAGTATTTGAGCTTAAAAACATCCAAAATGTTATTGATTAGTTTATAAAGACTGACTGAGGAGATTAAAACTACACATCGCTTAGATTTTGTATCATGTAGATGTTTGGGTTAACATTAAAAAAACCTTATATGTACACATATATGTAGATATGTATATATATAAATTTATATATAACGTCTCCTAAGGCCCGCCCCTACTGGTTTCTTTCTGGGTTTCTTAAAATCCTATTTCCCTGGTTATTTTTTTATTTTTACAGTTCTTAAAATTTTAGAAAAAGAATCCAAGGATTTTGCCTCCTGTGTGTTTCCTTCACTCCCACTGCCTTACGAGTGCATGTAAAGGGTGTTATTTTGTCAATGGGCGTGGTTTTACTGGGTGTACGATATTTTTTGTAAAATACGATATTTTACGTCATTAGTACGATAATCCAGCACCTCCCACCTGGCAACGCTGCCCAGGCTGTATGTGGCACTCCCATACTTACCAACTTGTTAAAGACTATTCATTATTGCCTCAAAGAACTTTAAAAACTAGCTGCCTTCAAGGCTTAAAAAAGCCTTTTGGTCATTTTTTTTTCATTTTTTTTTTTTTAACAATGAGTGTATTTGTGTTTTTTTTTTTTACATTGAGTGTGTTTGTGTTTTTTTACATTGAGTGTGTTTGTGTTTTTTTTACATTGAGTGTGTTTGTATTTTTTTACATTGAGTGTGTTTGTGTCTGCTGAAGTTGGTTAAATTAGGTGATGCAGAGTGAAGCTTGATAGCTTAAGGGACGTTACATAATGCCCTGCTTATGATAATACATTTGATTGTGTTCATTAATTGATTTCCAATAAAAATTATTAAGAAATAAATGTTTCTGATTCATAAAGTTTAACATCAAAAGACTTTCATTTATTATCATATTTTCCGCTCCTTAAAGCATGTGATAATAGTTAAAAATATGTTCATATGCTTTTGTTAACAATATTCCTTTTTTTCTGAAAATTACTTTTACTTTTTTTACTTTAAGTAGTTTTAAAATAGGTTACTTTTTACTTTTACTTAAGTAGAAAACTTGAGTTGATGCTTCTACTTTTACTAAAGTAGTTTTTTAACTCGGTATTTATACTTCTACTTGAGTAGAAAATGTTGGTACTTTTGACACCTCTGCTAGAGGACTAAAGAGAAATGATTATTTAATGTTTCAAGATGTGCCTTGAAGGCATTTTTGGGTCATTATTTGAAATGCCAACTAAGCTATCCTCTTTAGAACACTTTTATTCCAGTTTATTTTCATAAAGAAAGTACAGCTTGAAGCGCCTTGACATGGGCATGACATACTTATCGTTGAGCAGCCACACTCTAGAGTCAAAGAAACCAGAAAGTTGGTGGATTGAGTCCAGACTGTATTTTCAGGAGTACATTGACATCCCATATTACCTTCCTATCCTTTGTTGAATCTCTATAGCAGGGTATAAGTAGATGTGGTGTATGAATGTGTTGGTAATTGATTGAATGTGATCCAGGGATGATCTGTTTTTTACTTGAAAACAGAAGTAAAAAGGAGTCTTTAAATGAACTCAAATGAACTTCCTCACAGAATGGGGATTTTTGCAGATCTGGCTAAGTTACCTCAAAAAATATGCATATATGTTCATTAAAAGACCCAGGTAAGACTCCAGCAACAATGTTTTTCTGATGATATTTGACCAATTAGCTTGGAAGAAACTGACCAAGGAGTGGAAAGTTCAAACTTCCTTGTTTAAGCTGTTGCCAAACCGACCTCAAGAAATTAACTGTCAAAAATAACTAGAAAACTTCTCTAGTTGTTGAATAATTTAAAATATTGTCAAATCAATTTTGTGTGGTTAATTTGTGACAATAGGGTAGAGATTTTGCTCATCTGGTTCAAGAAGAGCAAGATGTGGTGGTAATTTTGACATCCAAAATTTTGCCATGAGTCATAAGCTTAAAAAAAGACTTTTAAAAAAGTGTTTTAAAAAGTGTTGGTTAATGGTTATTTGAGGAAAAGTTTCTCAACATTGTTCCATACTAAAAGACACTTGAACAACCCGTCTAAACATTTGAGATCTGACTCAAACAATAAGTTTTAGGATGTACAAAAAACAACATCGAGAACTGATAAATCTGAACATCGTTACAAAAAAGTAGCTTATAGTTCTTTTTTGTGAAAAGCACTAAAGGAGTACCTAAAGAACTCCTTTTTTGGTATATAGGTTTAGGTATTTCATCGTTTATATTTTCCAAAAGACTCCTGTCGTCATGGAAACTATAAGTCTGAGACATTAACCAATTCTATTAAGCTGTGTTACTCATCAAGCTGCGTCGCATCGTTCTATTTCTCTCTCATTCTCACACATGCACACACACTAAAAACTAATCACCACTTTCTTTCCAAATCCCTCCTCATAGATCTCTCACTGCACTCCGGGGACCCTCCAAAGCATATTAATCAATGTAATTGAAATACTTGATTACATCACTCCGCACCTCAGCCTGGTTTTGAGGGACTGTGTGCACAAGCATTAAATGTGCTAAAAGAAGCAAAGAAAGCTGCTGTATGCGTGTGTCCATGACTAAAACGAATTAGCGCAGATGCTGTAAAAGTGCACTTGACATAATACCTACAGCTGTCTCAACTTTATACTGTAGCATCACTCACTCTGTTTTAAAAAGGAATTTGTAAGCTTGTTTGTGCTCTTGTGACAGACTTTGAGAGTTGAAAAATGACTTTATGAGGGGTGAGTTTATCAGCTGACAGTAATTTTGGGGACAATAATTTTAGTGGAAGCTCGTTATTTTTTTTTTTGTTCTTTTGCCTGAAGAAAAACAATCAATACATATACATAATAATTTAAACCATACAATACACAGGTAGTGGTTAAAGAATTCAATCAGTGCAACGGAAATAGAACCAAACTAAAAGTCCCACATTTTCAGGTGAGAAGCACTAATTGAAGGCTGTGCAAAAGTACAAAGGGGGAAAAAAAATACCCAACAAGACAAATACACACAATTACACAAAAAGTATTGAAAAGAAATGAAAGACTGAAAAGTTAAGTTGTATCTTTTAAAAAAGTGTTGTCTCCAAAAGAAACAGATTTGAAAAAAATCCAAATGTCATGAAGTGGATTAGTTTTCCAGAGCCTCGGACCAGAAGGAGAGAAATTGCAGGTCAATCCTGTGTTTGCATCTTAATCTGGACACGTTCAATAGGAGCAGGTTGGATGACCTTTCTGCTCCACCATGCTTAAAAACACTTAAAAGATTAGATGGATGGTTTTGAGCTAGTTTATTAACAGCATGGATTTGAGTTCTCATTTGATTATGTCTAAAGTCTAATCCGTCAATATGTTAGGTCGAGTTGTTAAAAAATCAACAAACAAAAAAAAAGCTAATGTTGACACAAGAATCACATGACAGTTAAAGAATGATTCTAATTCATTTCCAAAGTTTAATTTTTTCAATTCAGTTCAAATTTATTCATTTGGTCATACATAAAATCACAACAATAACACAGATTGCAACAAAGAAACAAACAGACCAAAGAAATACCTCTAAAATTGGCTTCTTTATATATCACTTCACCATATTGTGAAAAACTTAACATATTGGAACCTTTTCACTAATCTTGAAAAGGTAAAGACATAGAAAACCTCTTTTTTTCTTAAATGTTACATGGGGCGAATCCAGAATTTTCTAAAGGGGGGCGTGAGGTCATAGACAAAACGAGCACCTATGGTGCTCGCCAGCATAGGGCGTCTGGGGGCATTCCCCCAGAATAACCCCCCAGAACATTTTGAAAATTAAATAATTTTTCTGCATTTTGGTGCATATTTTGCCCAAAGTTTATAATACTTAAAGTAGTAAGAACCCTTTTTTTTTTTTTTTTTTTGTGGACCAAAAGGGCCCTCTACCCTGGATCCGCCCCTGGTTACTGACTAAATACAACATAAAAAATAAAGCCGCAGGTATAGTTAAAAACATTTTTGAATTACTCTGTATAGACATACCCAATATGTATCCCTTTCTTTTAGCTTTGTTAAACTTAGGATGTATTTTATATTTATTTTGGTTCTCATGTATCGTAACCTCTTCTGCACTCATACACATTCTCTGTCCAACACATCTCGGATCTTATTTATCAACTTGAAATATGGACAAAATCTATCATATGCTAATTTGTTCAACTTTTAAAAATGTATATATTCAAAATTTGATGTAAAAATGCCTCCAACTCCAGAAGAACTTTGACCTTTTTGCTAACATGATGTATACAGAAAAGAAAACTTTCACTAAACTAAAAAAAAAACTGAGAAGTAGGTTTGCTGTAGAAATCTTGGCTTATCACATTATCTAGTGATAGCACCACAAAAACAATTTTCCTTCTCTTACATACATGCTCTTAAAGGTTTTCAAGTCAACCACTGTCTCTCTGTCAAAATTGATGCTAATGCCAACTTAAAATTGGACTTTGACTTTTTAAATAGATAGAAATTTTTATATAAATGTGGAGACGGTGGCCGCGTGGTTAGCGCGTTCGCCCGCGGACCGGAAGGTCACGGGTTCGCGTCCCACGGAGAGCACGTCTAGGGTCCTTGGAGAAGACACCTAGCCCCCACTTCTCCCACCATTGGCGCCGTTGAAGGGCAGCCTGCTGCGGTGTAAGGAGTGCAGCAAACAAATTTCCCCGGTGAGGGATGAATAGAGTAATTCAAAATAAAAATAAATATGCTGCAGTTTTAACAATAATAATCTTCCACTTCCATCTTTTGTGGCTCAGATTCAAATTTATTCATTAAGAGTTGGACGTCATGGCACGATAAATCCAACAAGATTACATCATTTCTAAAAAGCACCTGACACTGAGATTACAGCACCGGATCTCTGAGCTAACTCGGTTGCATCTAGAAATGCTCGACATTACATGAAAGTACTAAACAAAATCAAATAAGTTATGTCTTTTTTCCTAATTTTATCATTAGTTGTCGCCACATACAGCAATCAATGGAAGCACTATTGGGCTATTACATTTTTTCAGACAATAATCGTGATGATGACAGCTGCAACATTTTTGGCACGTCCAATCTAAGAAAGCAGTGAGATGAAACAGGTGACAATGTGTGTGCTGACAGGAGTGTGTTCCATTAAACAGATGAGATGGCTTTAAAGTTTAGACAGATAATTACTCCAAGGCAGCCAGAGAGCTCTTTAATAAGAGGAGTCAAGTTGTGACAATCAATCACGAGCCGGGCGAACTCCCTTTCCAGACAGATTTAAAGGCACTGAACTTCAAAGATGAGAAGAAAATCTTGGGTGTTTTAAATGTCTGAACCCAATCACGTATTGTAGTTATCTCTGCCAAATTTTGATCAATCAGAATTTGGGTTTATTGTATGTTGAGTTTAACACAAAGCTCCTTCTGCTGAACTTCGAAATTTTAGTTTGGATGCCGTCTTGAGCTGTTGTTGTCTTCTGCTTATCTGGGTCCGGGTTGCAGGGCCAATAGCCCCCGATGGGAAACCCAGGCTTCCTTCACCCTGGCTACGTCCTCCAGCTCACCCAGGAAGATCCTGAGGTGTTCCCCAGCCAGCTGTGAGACATAGTCACTCCAGTGGGTCCGCAGTCTACCACCCAGTGAGATGTGACCAAAACACTTCACCAGCAAGGTGCTCAGGAGGAATCCCAACCAGATGTTCAAACCACCGCAGCTGGCTTCTATCGACCAGGAGGAGCAACGGCTCTAGTCCAAGCTCCTCCCGGATGACAGAGCTCCTCACACTCTATCTCTGAGTGAGTGCCCAGCCACCCTATGAAGGAAGCTCATTTTGGCCGCCTGCAACCGCAGTCTTGTTCTTTCGGTCACCACCCATAGCTGTTGACTATAAGTGAGGTAGGAACGTAGAATGACTGAAAAATCGAGAGTTTTGCTTTTTGGCTCTTTCTTCACCACGATGGACTGATGCAGAGTCCTGATTATTGCAGACGCCGCATCAATCTGTCTTTCGATTTTTTTTATTTGTTGTTGTTTTTAATTAGCACAAAGCTAGTTTCATATTGGAATAACAATTGCATTGATTTTGCGTTGAAAGTAATTATTAGAGGTTTGATTCAATTTGTGTGTGTCTGTTTACAATTTCATAAGATTTCAACCTTCAGTCTTCTGTGATGTACAAGGGACTACCAAAATCGTTCTTCTGGTACGATGCTTAAGGATGATACAGGACGTCTGCTCTGTTGTACATTGGCTACAAAATTAAATTCCCCAAGAAACAGTACTTTTCTTAAAAGGGAAACATTTTGCTAAATACATATTTGTAATCTGTTACTTTTTACTCTGATACGTCACATGTTTTCAGCAGCTACAAAGAAGGTTCCGTTCCATCATCTTCCGCTTGTTCCGGGGTCGGGCCGCGGGGGCAACAGCCTCAAGCGGGCAGCCCAGGCCTCTCTCTCCCCGGCTGCATCCTCCAGCTCACCTGGAAGGACCCCAAGTCGTTCCCCGGCCAGCTGTGAGACATAGTCTCTCCAGCGGGTCCGGGGTCTGCCCCTTGGTCTCCTCCCGTTGGAACGTGCCCGAAACACCTTGCCTGCGAGGCGCTCGGGGAGCATCCTGACCAGATGCCCGAACCACCCCATCTGGCTCCTCTCGACCTGGAGGAGGAGCGGCTCGACACCGAGCTCCTCCCGGATGTCAGAGCTCCTCACCCGATATCTGAGTGAGAGCCCAGCCAACCTGCGGAGGAAGCTCATTTCGGCCGCTTGTACCCACGATCTCATTCTTTCGGTGACAAAGAAGATCTACAGCAAAATTTTCTTCATTTTGAAGAATGCCCACCACCCCTCCACCCCTATCAGACCATCATCAGACAAAGCATCTCGAGATCCTTCAGTGTCTTACCTAGCAATAAACAAAAAAAGCTACCAGAAAATGGGAAGATTTGCTATTATGTACGTAGTGCAGAGTGCTTACAGTAACAAGAGATCATAAAAGATAAAGAAAAGCAATTCAGTGAATGGAAGTTTAATGCAAACAGAAAATTCACAAGCTAGAAAATATTCCTAAATAAAAATATTTTACACGTCCTTTATAAGAGTCCAAGGTTACTTTGTCATTGTACCCATATGGAAACTCTGAGAATTCAGTCCATGTTCTGTTGCCTTGACAACATCAATCCACTCCACAGCCCACTGTAATCTACAAACCCCCAGTTACACCACAGATTTAATATATTTACATATTTAACTAAGAAATAACATTTATTATGTAAAATATTTCCATTCAGTGCCCAATATTTTATTGTTGATTTATTAAAGGGATGCTTTCTTGTGGCCAAATGCATTAACTTTTTTTTTATAAATAAATGCACAAGATTGAATTCCCTATTTAAAAAAAAACATGGTTATTTAAAGAAATTACTATTATTAAGGACAACTAAAACAACACATGTTCCTACTGAAATGCTTATATTTGTACTCATTTTATTGTACTATACAGTATCTATTCCTTGTGGGGAAATTGCTTTTGCTGCATTGTGTCATGTTACCCTCGTCCACCACCAGAGGGAACCCGGGGCCTTCCCTCTTTTGCCTGACTCTACACACCTGAAGATCGTTGTGCAGCTGCCTTTAGATAGGCAGCCTGTCTTCCCTTCAGGTATCGGGTCAATAGATTCCATCCCAGCCAGGTCTTCCCGGCTGCCTGACCATGATTAACATTTAGAACAATAACTCAATGACATTCCACTGATTCAAGTGTTCTTTTTGCTACAGCTTTACTGAACTCCTTTATTCAATAAATCATGTTTATTGTCGGCAATTGGATGCTCCTCCATTCCATGTTATGACAAATTGCACCACAGCAGGCAGCCATAACGGTGCCAGTAGTGGGAGTGACTAAGGGTTGAGTGTCATCTCCAGGGACTCTTAGGCATGGGATCAGTTAGAATCGAACCAGTCCAATGACTGATATTCTTCTACTGAGGTCTTTGTAGTTTTAGTTGGGCCAGAGTATTACATCCCCTTGAAAATGTTTCATGACTTAGATGAAATCACTGTACCAAAATTTGATTGCACTATTTTTAGCATGCCAACGTGGGAAATTTGTCTTTCCAAAAAAAATGCCGGCTCTCATTGAGACATCAAGTTGGACAGTGTCATGTTTTCTGTCTTACACACATAGAAAAAAAACTCAAAATTCACAGTCCTTTGATTGTGAATTGATTCCGAGTCCAATCTTAAATGAAGCAATGCCCAACTACGCAGGCTTACCTGAGGCTCGTTCAGCATCATCACCATGAACTTTATTTGGCCTGCTGCCAATAGGGAAGAAACTAGAGAGAGTCCAGTCCAAGACCAGCAAACTCAAGAACACATTCATCCATCACACTGTCAGAAGCCTGAACTCTTTTCCTGTTCTGGCTCTACTTTCTGTTCTGAAGAGCACATCTTCCCAAAGCATTTTCCTGTATTTGACCTTCCCCCAAATACGCATTGAAGTTTAAATCAGTTATCAGTAGTACGTTCGTATTAATGTTGGAATACTCAATTATGTAACAGCTGATATAACAAAATGGACTTTCATTTGAACTATAAGGAATTTATACCTCTTCGAGTTTTTGTAACTGTTTTATTCATTCAAAATTTTCAATAAGACATAATCTTAAGTTGTTGGGGTTTTATTGTGTCCGTTTTCTTACCTGTGTGTTGTACTCATCAGCACCGTTTTCTTGCAGAAAGGCTATTTTATTTTCTGACTGTACTGACATTTTGTGAATTGAAAAATAAAGAAAATCAACTTTTAGAGTGGAGATAATTAGCACCCATCCTTCAGTCAGACAGCTCAGTCTTATTTGACATTGGTCTGTATGTGTAATACATGTTCATTGAGACATAAACATATTTTGTTACCATCATACCAGAGGCAATGTCTATCATATTGGTGTGGGGATGATTTTTTTTTTCTTTTCTGTGGAACAGTTTTAGGAAAAAGTGGGAGAATGGGCATCAAGGGCACTGACTATCCCCAAACAGAAAGATAGTTTTCAGACAGTCAGCCTTCTTCTCAACTGTTTGTCCCTTACAGGGTTGCGGGAAGTGCCGGAGGTCATCCCAGCTGATTCAAAGCGAGGGGCAGGGTACACCCCAAACAGGTCGCCAGTCTGTCGCGGGGCAACACACATACAACCATACACACACTCAGTCCAAGGAGCAATTTGGCACCGGCCAATCAACCTGACGTGCATGTTTTTGCAGGGTGAGAGTAAATTAGAGTACCCGAAGAAAACCCATGCATACTTGGGAAGATCATACAAACTTCACACAGAAAGGCCACTTGTGATTCGAACCTATGATCTTCTTGCTGTGAGGCCACTGTGCTACCCACTGCACCACCGTGCTGCCTAAGATAATGTGCATCCAGCCAAAAAAACAAAAACCCATAAAGTTCTTTAGACATGACGAAGTCATAAAATAGAATCGGTGGGGGGTGGGGTTGTTCTCTCAAATACTGATCTGGCGAGAGTGTAAATTTTTTCGGTTGTTGTGCTCGTTAAATACTCTTTTCTTTCAGCATTTTAACTTATGTACTTTTTTGATTCTGCGAAAAATACATAAAGTAGCCAGAGAGAGTGAGAGGGAAGAATTGGTGATAGTTTATTTATGTGGATAATTCTTAGATATATTTTTTTATATTAAGATTTGGTGTAGGCAATTGTCATGAAAGAGATTTGAAGTGAGTTGTGAACAATTTTTTAAAGGTTTCAATTTACTCCATGGGGTGTACTTAAGGGGTCTTCTTGGACTTTTACTTGCAGTACTTTGGCGATTTGGCAGAAGAGAGAGCAACATGTGGAGTAAAATGTGGATGCCCTCCAACTAAGAATGAAAAGACCAAACATTTGCTTATGCTGGAGTCTTGTGGGCCACTCTTTGGCGCCACACCTCAGTGGTACTGTAATGAACATGAAATATTCCTTTCTGTCTTGTGTATAACTCCTAAATATGTGTCTCTCCGATTTAACAGTAAAAAAAAATTGAGGCTGAACAGGGACTAAATATTATTTATAAACGTTGCATCCCACTGAGTGCACGTCTAGGGTCCTTGGAGAAGACACCTAACCCCCTGTTTCTCCCACCATTGGCGCCGTCGTGGGCAGCCTGCTGCGGTGTAAGAGTACAGCACACAAATTTTCCCGGTGAGGAATGAATAGAGTGAGTAAAAATAAAAAAAATAAATAAAAGAAATGGTTAGCACAGTGGCCTCACTGCAAGAAGGTCAGTTTTTTGAGTACCAGGTGGGACGAGGCTTGAGGTTTTTTCTTTGTACTCTGGTTTCCTCCCACTCTCCAAAAACATGCATGTTGGGTTGATTTGCCGCTATGAGAATGCCCCTAGGACTGAGTGTATGTGGATGGTTGTGTGTAGGTGGCCCTGCGACACACCAGCGACGTGTTCGGGGTGTACCCTGACTCTCGCCTTAAATCAGCTATGATAGGCTCCACCCCGCCCAGCTACACCTTTAGGGATGGACGGTTTCAGAAGACGAAAAGAAAGAAATGAAAGCAGGAATCCGAAACACCTAAATGGTATTTTCTGGTGTTCATTATAAATTATCTTTCATGCAAGCAATATGATTGGAGAATAACAACAGTACAGCAGCAGGTGGGGTAAAGAAATGCAGCCATCTGCTAGTTTCTAAACCATTTTCAATCCACAGTCCTTCTCAGCATTCTCCACTTTCAATCACAGGCAAGGTTAAGATATTCGGTTCTAATGAAAATCCAAAAGCTGACATCCTGTCAGGCTGTATTTTATCATGTTGTGTCATATTCCATCACATCAGCTTAAAATCAACTCTTGTCCGACCTCCTTCTGGCAATGCTCGGCACGATAACAGATGAAATGGAGAATAGTGAGAAGAAGATTGTGTTGTTCAATATGGAGCACTAATCACACGAGTGGTTTATTACACCTTATTGATGCTGTAAGTAATAGCTGTAAAATGACTGTAGTAAACGAGATGACACCTTTTGGTTATTGATTCTTATTTGTATACAACACAAAGTTTGTTAGAAATATCAATTCTGGTAGAATGACCTTAGGTGGGAAAAAACCCAAACCTGTTGATAGGTTTTCATGCATACATGCTTACAGGTGATACAGAATAACATTTCATGGGTCTCTAATGCAGATGGTGAAAATTAAACTGTCACTCACTTAACACCCTGCAATTTATAGTCACCCATTTTATGAAAAATGACGTTGCTCTTCTGCACAGAGCATGCAGAAAATTTCCCGACTTTATGAGAGCAGAGTTTAAATGAGTTGTGGCGGCTGTTATGACATGATGTCATAAATTTTAGATAATGGGATTGTTTTGGCATGTGGTGTAAATTTCCGGATAAAATTTAATCATGGAAGGATAAGTTCATGGTAAGGAAAGCAGTGTAATTGCATTCAGAAAGCACGAATCTGCATTATGCACAAGCTACTTTTTGAAGCTTTCAACCTCATTTTGGAGCTATTTGTACCGTTTAAACATGTACAGAGTTGTTTTCCAATTCATTCCTTCCAGTTTGAGTTCAAACCTGATCTACCTTCTTCTCCTTGAAGCAGCAAATAAATGACAGTAACCACCTTGCATTGACCACACCCCCAAAAATGGCCACCATTACCTCACAACATCACTTCTTCTCCTTTCGGTATTTCCCTTCAGGGGTCGCCACAGCAAGTCAGTTTCTTCCCTATCTGTTGCATCTTCATGTCTTCCTTCACTGTATCCTTGACCCTCCTCTTTGTCTTCCTCTAGTTCTGGTGGTTCCAAATCCAGCATCCTTCTTCCGATGTACTCTCTCTCTCTCTTCTCTACACATGTCCAAACCATCTCAGTCTGGCCTCTCACTTTATCTCCAAAACCTCTAACATGTGCTGTTCCTCTGATCCTGTCCATCCTGGTCACTCCCAGAGAGATCCTCAGCATCTTCATCTCTGCTACCTCCATCTCTGCTTCCTGTCTTTTCTTCAGTGCCCCTGTCTTTAGACCAAACAGCATGGCCGGTCTCACCACGGTTTTGTGCACCTTCCCTTTCATTCTAGCTGAAACTCTTTTGTCACACATCACACCTGATACTTTTCTCCACCCGTTAGGGCCTGTCTGCAAACACATCTTCACCTCTTTTCCACACTCTCCATTGCATTGGACTGTTGATCCTAAGTTCTTAAAATCTTCCACCTTCTTCATCTCTTCTCCCAGTAACCTCACTTTTCCATTTGGATCCCTCTCATTCACACACATGTACTCTGTTTTACTCTGACTAATCTTCATTCCTCTTCTTTCTAGTGCAAACCTCCCCCTCTCCAGGTCGTACCTCACAACCTCACTTTGGGGCTAAATTGCGAATATGCCTAGTTCAAGAAGATTTGTCTTTTATTATGACTATGTTTTGGCTTCATTTTTTTTTTTGTACTGGGAAAAGTAACTTAGGGCAAAACACGACATATCATTGTTAAAAATAAACGCTATCTTTCTACTTAAAATGAATTGCCCCAATTCTTTGTGTTTTTACAAATGACACACATCGTGAGCAGCAGGGATAGTTAATTGTTAACATTACCTAATGGTTTTATTAAAATAACAGACATAAAATTAATCATAATTAATTTAGATTACTTAATCACAATACCTCCAAAAATACTCCTTCTAAATATATACACAATATATAAAGCGATAAAGAGAGAGATAAATGTATCTATGCAGAGTTAGTATATTTTTCACCAAATTGCAAAAATTGGCCTCTTGATTAACAAAGAACATCCATACTCATCTGAAATAAACACTTTAAAGCATTGCAGCTTTATAATAAAATAAATTGAACTGAAATGTGCTGAAAAATAAGAGGTTTTTTTTTTACCTTCAGTGTAATAAAAATAATCATGAACAAATACCATGGCTCTTTAATCAATGTGAAAGCATAAAAAAATTTCAAAGAGAATTATTCTTTTTGTGGTTTTAAAGTTGCAGGGGTCTGTTTGCAATTGATTTTTTCTTCTAAAAGGTCATTGCCTCAGCTTTTCTCAGCTTAGATCCTTGTGTGAAAATTGACCTTTGAGTATGAAATGTTACAGCTTCTCTTTGAGATCAAGCACATATTTGAGCCAAATTCTCAAAACATAAACTTACAGTACCATTTAAACTGTGTGGTTAAATAAAAAGGAACTGCTCCTTTGATGAGGTAATTACAAAGTACAATCCTCTCCAATCCAATGTCTCTAATTTCAATCTGGAAAAGCTTCATAACCCTCCAGACTTTCAAACGATCTGTTGTGACATTTCCAAACGGAAGTCTGAAAATCCAAATTAAATCATACTCTACCTCAAAAGCACACTTGCTTTATCAAGTCTCTAGTTTCCTTTCAACCATGACAGAGACACTAATCACAATACGCTAATGTCAAGCACCATCTCAACCTAGATTGAGTGAGAAGGGATTTCTAGCCTTCCTTTGCTGTTCTTTTTTTTCTCTCTCTCCTTAAAACTACTATCCTCTTGCTATTGTAGAATCACTTCCCAGCGTAGGTCAGTTTAAATCCGTCGAATACCTCAGCTCTTACCAAGTTAAAAAAAACTCTACTGGAGACAAAGCAGTATAGGATCTTCTGAGGACACTTTGCAAAGGAATTCAAAGGCAACGCATGCAAGTTTTGGGCGTTCACAAACAGCCTTGTTTTATATTTATGTTTAAGTATAGCGCTAAATAACCACAGGCCAGAGGAAAGAAAGCACTGACATAAGACGCCTGAAGGAAAAAGGGTGGGAGGATATAGTGGATGTTAACTTTTATTTTCTCCTTCAGTTCACTTGAACTGTAAAAAGCCCCTTTTCAGATGCAAATGCAGCCTCATTCAAAGAGAGGTCAACTTATTCATTCTGTATTTTGAGCTCAGAGAGAACTTTCACTGCACAGAGATATGTATAGCAAATGGTGATGGAAACACAAAAACGGATAAATGGAAACAGGTTGCTGGTGATAAAATGCTCTCTACCGGAAATGACAAATAACACTTAGATTGACCAACCCCTGGAGGACACATTTCTTTCAATATTGAAGTGTTGGCTTGCACACCAAAGAACTCAAAATGAAATACTTTACTACACAATTATTAGAGAGATACACCCAACTTTATAGATGACTGTCAACTTTATTTGTCTGGAAAGTATTCTGGCTGTGTGGTATCTATCATCACCCCAAAGGTGTGTTTTATGGGTTTGAGATATTAAAAAAAGCTTTTACATCGAGGTTGTGGTTATAAACAGCTTTGAGATTTGAAAGCTGAAACAGAGTGTGTGAGAGAGATTAGGGCATTGCACAAAGTCATAGTTATGGATCATTATTAAATTTTTTAATAGAAATGTGCTGTGCAAATGGAGAGCGGCATTTGGGGTGAATTCCATTTCAATCATCTTGTTTCTGTTTTTTTTTCTCACCCAACTGCTTTTGTGAAATCCTGGCTGGCAAGTAAAATCTAGCTTTTAAGATGTTTAATTCATCTCTTTCAGAGTCCTTGAAGGACAAATTTGTCATCCTCTCAATCATGTAGGGTTATGGAGAATTCTGCCTAAACATGATTTTTGTTTAAAGGTTTTTGCACCTTTTGGCGACCTTCTAATTAGTTTTGATGACATTTAATTCACAATCTTGCCAATCATTGCATGACAGTATCCCAAGGCTGAAACTTCACTTTACAAGATGATACAGATTGCTTTGAACATGTTTGAACATGTTTTGAACATGTTTCAAACATTTCCAAAATGGCGTCTTCAACAAGAAAGGCAAGAACAAAAGGCACGAACATTGAGCTGACTTCTACTTGTCTTGAGATGGCTCAAAGTAGAGACAGGATGCAAGACAGATTTTTAATAAGCTTTCATTAGAGCTCGTGAGTTCATTTGGGTTTGCTTTGATGTTGGATATTTTTAGGAAGATGTGCGGAAAATGTAATCACTTTAGTTGTTTACACCTGGGCTTCACAGCTGGAAGTTTTTGTGCTGGAAATTAATTGTGGCAGCTAGAAGTGTGGAATTGCTGTCCATGGAGCACAATTGGGGTAAAATTGGTTTTGTTTTGTTTCGTCTTCTGAACCACTTATTCTTAATGAAGTATCAGGGGGTGCTGGGGGCTATCCTGGATGATAACAGGCCTCACAGCAAGAAGGTTGCGGTTCGGTCCAGGAGTGGGAGCGAGGCTTGAATCACTGGCCTTTCTGTATGTAGTTTTCATGTTCTCCCCATGTCTACTTCTTTCGGCTTTTCCCTTTAGGGGTCGCCAAAGCAAGTCAGTTTCTTCCATCTAATCCTATCTGTTGTATCCTCTTTGGTCAAACCAACTATCTTCATGTCTTCCTTCACTGCGTCCATGAACCTCCTCTTTGGCCTTCCTCTAGTCCTCTTTCCTGGTGGTTCCAAATACAGCATCCCTCTTCCTATGTACTCTCTCTCTCCTCTGTACGTGCCCAAACCATCTCAGTCTTGCCTCTCTAACTTTATCCCCAAAACCTCTAACATGTGCTGTTCCTCTGATATACTCATTTCTAATCCTGTCCATCCTGGTCACTCCCAGAGAGATCCTCAGCATCTTTATCTCTGTTACCTCTATCTCTGCTTCCTGTCTTTTCTTCAGTGCTACTGTTTCTAGACCAAACTGCATGGCGGGTCTCACCACGGTTTTCCCCATGTATGTGTAGGTTTTCTGCAGATACGCTGGTTTATTCCCACCCCCCAAAAATATGCCTGTTAGGCCAACAGTCATGTTTTATGTATGTTAGGGTAATTGGCCACTATTCAATTGCCCCTGGGAATGAGTCAGTCAGTCAGTCATCTTATCCCCTTTCGGAGTCGCGGGGCGTGCTGGAGCCCATCCCGGCTAATTTAAGGCGAGGAATGAATGTGCGAGGATATTCTTTGGCACTCCCCGCAATCTCGTTAGGGGATAAGCCGTTCTGAAGTTAAAATTAAACAAATGAAAAATAACTACAACTTGCTTTCTCAAAAAAGAAAAAAATCAATTACCATAATTAAAGAGCTACAACGTACCGGGACATTAAACTGATGAGTTCTTGTTAATAAACAATAAGTTTCACCTGCACTTTTTTTTTCAAACAATCATCTTGCCAAAACACTTATTTGTTGATTGTGTTTGCTTTCGTCTTCACAACCAGACAAATTCTCTTCTGATCAGACTCACTTGAGATTAATTAGGACAAAATTGTTCACAAATCGCCACAATTAGCACACTGATTGGAAATTTAACTCTTCTTAGGAATTTGTTTCATAAAAATGAGCACACCTGGACACTTTGTTAGAGAGACCACTTTAAATCCAGGAAAAGTGTTTGACTAATCAATGCAAACCGTAATTCTGTGAACACATAATTAGTATTAACTTGGTCTGTTGTTGGCACTTGTCCACGTCATGTTTTTTTTTTTTTTTTTTTACACATCAGATGTTTTAGACTCGTATGAACAATCATTCATGTTTTGGATGACTCAACCAAGTTTTTTTATGAGTCATACTGTATTAATCCTTTAATTGTAAAATTTTTGTGCTGCCTTGCCCCGCTGCTGGCAGCCAATGATGGCGCCAATGGTGGAAGAAACTAGGTTAAGGTGTCTTCTCCTGGGACACCTGTGCAAGGCATGAGCTCAGCAGGATTCGAAACAGCAACTCCTCGTTCGAAAGACAGTCCTATTTACCCCTTAGCCATGCCTCATTGGCTTAGTTTCGTCTTCTGAACCGCGTATCCCTTACAAGGTCGCAGGGCGGCCCAGAGCCACTACCCCTTCCTGAGGACCAGGCATGCCTTGGTTTTCTCTATAGGATTTGGCTGCTGGTTGGGTTGGCTTTCCAGTCTTTACCCAGGATATGTGCATGATGTAAAATGTGTATTTTATAACTAATACAAGGCATTAAAATTCTCAAGACTGAAATAACAAAGAGCTCAGAAACACAATGTTGATTTAATCCCAACGAGTTTGTTCATTAAAATAAAAGACAGGCAGACAATCATTTAATGTCTTTTAAAATGTGTCCTTATTCATAATCTTATATTCATTCAGCAATCATGCATTTTTCCATAAACTATTATTAATTTGGTACTTTTAAAGTCCTTTGACATTCATTAACTGCAGCTGCTGAATTTTGATTGATCTAGTTTTTAAAAATGCTATAAAACTTTCAGCGCTGGATACAATGTTCAAAACGGATCACATTTTAGATGTACTTTTATAAATTGATGTTATTCAGGAATTTGTTTTTCTTAATAAAATGAACCACATCTTTAGCCTTTTTTTTCCCATAATACAAGAATTATTCCTTTTGTGTTGAGTATAAACACAATTACGTGAAACAAGTTTTTTTCGTAAGAATCATCTTATTTTATTAAACCTAACTATAAACTTACATTTACAAGTATTTTCAACAACCCAAATTCAAACTGTTGAATGAGTCTGTTTTATTCCTAAGTACTTTTGAATCATACTGCTTTAAAGAATTTTAAAGCAGTTGGCTGTCTTCTTTACCAGTCCACAGATTCCTGCCATTAATGGAACAAATGAACGCTCACAGGCTTCTCAAACCTGACAACTAGAAACTATAATGGGCAGAGGGACGATTCCACTGCGAAGTGGGAATGCTAAGCAGGAAAGAAAATTAATGACAATTTCACGCGGGAGTTCATTTGCAATAGTCTCTTGTGTTTGTTTGTTTTTGTTTCACATTTCTTCAAGGTTTGGTGTTTGTTTGCCACAAACACCAATGTGGCAAGATGTTTCGGGCACGTCCCACCGGGAGGAGACCGAGAGGCAGACCTCGGACTCGCTGGAGAGACTATGTCTCACAGCTGGCTGGGGAAAGACTCGGGATCCTTCCGGGTGAGCTGATGGATGCAGCCAGGGTGAGAGAAGCTCTGGCTTCCCGTCTGAGGCTGTTCCCCCGTGACCCGGCCCCGGATGAGCGGAAGATGACTGAATGGAACAAACAATGACCTCAAATTTATTCAATGGCTAAATATCCATTGTGCATGAAAAAAAAAAAATTAAAACATGAGTTCTGAAAACTGTTGAAAAGTTTTTATTTATATCAGGTTGTTTCTGTTCGACTGTTGTGTTTTGAGTGAGAAAAACAGGTTAACAGACTGAAAGCTATAATTAGAATAACTCTTCAATTAAACAACTGTGATGAGGAATGGACCCTATGCAGTGTTCCTAACCCACAATTATCAAACACTAGATCACGTGAGAAAATTGTGTTTTGCATTTGGAGAATGCCACTAACCAATTTTAAATCAATACAAATCAAATTGAGCTTGCAAAGTGCAAATGCGGAATAAAACATTTAAACAATCAAATTAAAATGTCACACAAAAGTGGAAAATTGCCTCCTTTCAAAGCGTAAATGCTTTTTACCAATTCAGCGCACGTTAGCTGATTGCAGGAGGTAAGCTTTTGTAAACTTTGCTAATAAATCTTTCAAATTGAACAAGAAACGGAGGATCATTTGTCTTCCGGTGTATCCTATTCTCACTGGCACAGTAGGGTGTGTAATGAAGATGGGATGGGGTGAATATCCGGTGCCTTTACATATGACTTCTTAGTAATGAGATTTTTTTTTTTTTTCGGTTTCATGTCATTCATGTTCCTCGGCACGTGTCTGTCAGTTTCCGTGAGGACCCAGGAATGACAATCAGTGGTCCTGTTAAAGGACCGGCGATTAAGAAGCTGAAGAAGCACTGAAGCACAAAAATGAACCCTTCAGTGCAGAAAGCTGTGTCAAGATTGCACAATATCCGGAGAGAGCATGTATCCGCTGCTGCCTCCATCTGTGTCATAATGTCTTCATATTTACTGAAATGACTGCGGAAATCATTTGATGAGGTTGAAATATGGACTGAAATTGAGAAGTAAGGAGGAAAAAGGCAGTTTGATACGGCAGAAGCAAAGAGAATGCATTTGGAGCCGACAAAGCTAGAGAATAAAATATAACTTTATTGTCTGCCTGTGGTGGAGAAGTGCATAAAAGCTCACAGAATAACTGTCTATCAGCAAAAATGAGTCCCAGAATTGGAGTGGTGCAGCCAATGAAATGAGTTATTCTAAGTTATTGGGACATTATAAAAACATTTTTCTAAAAGAGTGGAATTCATTTGAACTATAAGCAATGAACTTAAGAATCTAACGCACAAAATGATGTGTTATGAGAAGTTAAGAAAAAAATCACTTTTGGAAACAGTTTTCCAAAATGAAACTATTCTTTTTTTCTTTTTTTTTCTTTTTTTGCCCAATAGCGTCAGTATCTGAAGTTTTTTTTCATTACGCTGAGGATGGTCGTCGTGTGAGAGTGAAAAAGTTAAAACCAAAGTGGAGGATTATGAGGGAGGTATGTCAGTATAGTTAACAAAGAATATTTTACCAAAAAAAAAGTCCATAAAAGACAAAAGAACTTGAAAACTCAACTTAAACCAAACCAGAAAAAAATTAAGGGCCAGCGTATACAATACAATACAATACAAAATACTTTATCAGTCCTTCACTGGGGAAGCTTGAGTGTCCAGTAGTGCAGTCTAAGGATATCAGTGAGCTCTATTCAGCTTCTAAACAACCGTTGGATGATGCCAAGTTGGGTGGAGTTGAGATGGAGTTGCCACTTGTTGGGACAAAGGTGAAACAGCTGATTGGTGGAACGGGAATGGAACGTTTGCTGGACGGGCGTCACTTATAGCTGTCGGCTCTGCTGAGAGAGGAATGTAGGTTACCATGGCAACAATGAGAGGAAAAACTATCGTTCTTAAACTGACCATTAAAAGTTTCATATCTCAACAGCAACTCACATCATTCATTGTACATTTTACCTCTTCCTGTTTACTCCAGCTTACCATTCGGGAAAAAGTTCCCCAAGCATAGGTGGGATCGAATGGACAATCCAACTCAGCACTTCTCGCAGCTGAGATATCCCAGCTCTTGAAGATCCAACAAAATGTTTAGTGTTACACGGACTTGCTGCCATTGTGAAAGGTGCTTTTGGAAAAAAAAAAAAAAAAACAACATTCTCAAACATAGAAAATTCCAAATTATTCAACTGGGCATATGGAAAAAAAAAAGTATTGTATTTTGATGAGAAAGTAAAAACTACCTCACTGCAGGAATACATCATTACATCTTAAAATGTGCTAAATTGAATGCTCTCTTCAGGAAAGTCATGTGGGGCAGCAGATTGAGGACAGGTTGTTGGAGCATTAAGTTTCTCAAGTGCCCATCTAATCCGATATAAAACAGAAACACAAACTTGTTGGTTGTCTTCAAGAGTGACAACATAAATGCACAAATCTCAGTTTCAAAGCACTTGGCAAAGACCATTATCAATGAAGACATAACCACGCCCAAATAGTGGTCGCGACAATTTCGCATAACAGCAGCTACCTCACTCTAAGAAGGGCCCTAGCCCAGAGGTAAAAATCTAAATAGGCCCAAAACTAATACCACTAAAGTGTGCCTCCCTCCAAAAATATGCATCTCAGATTAATTGGGAAATTGAGTGGGTAGGTATGAGTGGGTAGGTGAATGGTTATTTGTGTGCGGCAAATGCGTCAGACCTGTTCTGGGTTAACCCTACCTCTTGCCTGTAATTTGCTGTGATCGGCTATGGTATCTCCTGAGTCACAGACTGGGTTGATGGGTTGAAGATGACTATTATACATTTGCTTACATACAAATAGTGAGGACTTAGTCCACCAATGGAAACGAGGCTGCCCTAGATTAAATTTGTGAGTGTGAAGATAGATGGCACATATTTGATGTTTGGTCAGAAAAGTGGAATTGGTGGGCACAATGCAGGTGATTATATAGTTTGCTGCGGCATAATCCACCTGCAAATGTTATATGGAAAAGCAAAAAAAAAAAATGGATTATAACATGATCTCTGTTACTTGAATAGTTAACTTCACAGAAGCAAAAGATTTAAATCAATACCTGTTCATGTCTATTCTAGAGGATTTAGGTTCAAACTATAGACATGTGGCGCTTCGTACAGAGGTAAGGTGGCTTAGCCGAAGAAAAGTGCTGAGGAGACACTTTGAGGTGCTTGAGGAAATATGACTATTAAAGCAGAACAAAATCAAAGACACAACAGAACTCGGGTATCAAGAATTTTACTGTAAAAATTAAGCTCAATTAATGCCAAGTTTTCCATGATTTGCCAACTTTGACGCCCAGAAATGCAAATTTGAAATAGTCAGCAATCCCCATGCAATGGACGAGGCATGGGCTGCCAGTTTCCATATGGAAATGATTGGAAGGCCAAACATATCTTTTTCTTCAATGCCTTACACAAAAACGTATTTTATCACAATAAATTTAGAAAGTTGATCCACCATTTATATTTGTTTTAGATACACTTAATTAATATTTGACAAGCAAGGATATACTTCATATTGTGGACTGCAAAAACTTTAGTTGACAAAAAAAACGTAAGACTTTGAAAAGTAACTATAAGATACCGTAAATGGTATTTGGTACTTTAAGATGTTTATCTCCTCTCTTCTCAGCAGTACAGATTTTCTTTTTCTGGCATTTTTTTTTTCAGGAAAGATATAATTTTGAAACGATAAGCACCCGTCACATTTCCCTAAATATCCCATAAATCCTCCAGACATGCAGTAATGGCTCTCCTTGCCCTCGCTGTCAGATCCACTTTGAATGTGTCCAATGTCAATACGGTATTAGCCACAATGTCCCATGTCAGGTAGTTTTCCTTGTCCAAACAGCACTGCCCACCAAGGTAGAAAACCAAAACTGTCATCTAGGGAAATTAGACACACTCAAAATCATTTTAACTTTGACTTTTTATTTACTTACTCTCCCAAGCTGCCAAGTTCAATATCCAAAGACACCCTATTTAACTGGCCTTGTGAGGTGTTTTAGGCCGAGTGACAATGTTCAATGGAGCAAAAAGTGTTCACCCAATTAACATAATGAACTGTGAAAACCCCTAATAAAATCTGAATGAAATTCAAAGATTTTACCTGTCACAGGACACACAAGAATTAGACCCAAACACAGGAACAAAATTCTTCATTTTAACATAACCAAAAACACAGCTACATAAATTAACAAAAGTCACCTGTTACGTTTGGCTCCACCCAAATGATGCTAATTCAGAAGCAATGTTCTTCCAACATTGAGACGGAAAATCTGTGATTTTGGGCTATACAAATAAAATTGAATTGAATTGAACATGGTTGATGCCATGTCGAATTATTGGAGATGGAACAATGCAGTCATCAATCCAGTCTGAGATGCTTTGAAAACATCTTGCTCACCCAGCGTAAGAGTTTTTAAGGCACTAGACCATACGAAAGGAGACCATAACTGATCAGGCCCTGTTAGCAGGCAAATCTGTCTTTGATAAACAACCACTACAATTTTTATCGTTGCATCTGAATAGCCAGTTAATAACTTGAAAAACTTGTACTGATGGACAAATAACGACAACAAAACCAGAACTATGGTGATTACGTTGAAACTAAGGTAACAGAAGCAGAATGGCTTTTGTGCCAACTGAGTAATGGCTCCTAATTTTTCAAAATATAAATTTTAGGACTGAGACTTCTTAGAGTCAAAAGCTACTTGGAAGACAGGGTTTAACAATTTAGTCTTCTTCTTCTTTCGGCCTTTCCCTTCAGAGGTCGCCGCAGCAAGTCAGTTTCTTCCATCTAACCCTATCTTCTGCATCTTCTTTGGTCACACATCCTCTTCAGTCACAGCTCTCATATACAGTCGTTGGGTGGAAAACGTTTAGGCAGGTGTTGCTCCACTTTATCTGGGGTGGAATCGCAAGGGCAGCAGCATAAACACATCTTTCAACTCATCCGGGAGGATCCCTTGGGGGTATGGTTTCACTAGGATGTTCCCAGAACACCGGGGCTGCGAGACATTTTGGAGGCACCCTAAACAGAATCACCCCATCTGGCTCCTCTCAATGCAAAGGAACAGCCACTCTAGTTGTGATTTGTTAACGGCAGTTGGTGTTAGTGAGCACATGATGTCAATCACTCTGTGTGGTCCTTAGACAAAGTGGTAATCTGTACAGGTTGGTAATCTGCACGCATCGTCTGGCGGGTAGCTTTTATACGTAGCCTTGGTGGAGATCTGCACTCTCCGAGTTAGGAAATATTACTGGTTCATAGCACTTCAACCCAAGCCAAGAAGTGTGAAAGCCTAATTCTTGCTTATCTTATCGTCCATCCTCCAATCAACAATGGAGCAGGGATGAGCAAAACAAGCATGGGGAAAGCATGTGTGGAAGGCTTCCTGCTGCGTAAAAATGGTCATGGCTAAGTTAGTACCTTGGCATGGTTCAAAATACCAATGCAGTTGGATCATTTTTAAAAAAACATTTCAGAGAAAAAAGCAAGGCCCACTCATCACTATTGGAAGGTAGAAAGTTTCTGTTCTACCTTCCAATAGTGATGGAAGGTAGAAAGTTCCTCTTCTAAGTTGCTACCAAAAGCAACTTTTTGACTTTGCTTTTTGACTCAAGCAAAGTCAAAAAGTTGACTATGCTTGAGATGGGACCTTTAAGAAGGCTTTTGGGATGTTCAACGGTTCTGATGTCATAGTACAGCACCGAGTTGTTCCAAATCCATGCTGTTAAAGCAGAATCTATATTTCAATTGTTAAAACAAATTTGTAATAATAATGAGATTCTTATATAGTAGTTCATGTCAAATACAATAATGAATTCATCTCATCTATTTTTCCTCACTGTCTTTATGAAAGAAGAGACCAACTCATATCGAGGACATAAGCCTAAATGAATGGCACTTCCACCCTGTGTCAAAGGTTAGCCACCGCATTACTAGCGAATAATTTTCATGAAGAAAAATGCAATGTCACAAGCCTCCAGCTAGAACTCTATCCAGTTTTGACAGAACATTTCGACAATCCATTCAGCAGTCAATTTGCCGCCCCTACTCTGATTATGAGCACTGCTGCAGCAGCAGGATTTGATAGCAGCTATAATACTGCCAGACAGCCCAATTTCTCTCATCACTTCTTTCCAATGCTGTTCACACACACAATCAGTCCAGCTCTGTAGACATAAGCTAAAATAACTGCTATGATACACCACTGAGTCGATAACGGACTGAGAAAAAAAAAATGTAAATCACTTTCCCTCCATTTATGTGTGACTTATCACATAAAATCAAAATATATTTCACTTCCTCAGCTGACAAACAAAAGGATTCAAAATGTACTTGGTCGTGACAGTTCGAGCAAATTAAAAGTTCTCAATGGTGGTGGCAGGATTTGCGATTGGGTTTTGATAGCATCTCCTTGGGCTCTCTTTTTTGGCCCTCTCTTCCTCTTTGAGACTTCCTATCAGTAATTTGTCTGCATTGCGAGCCATGGACTGATTGTAATAATGCCTGTATTGAATAGCACAATCAGTCCCTGAGCCACATGTGATTTTTTTTTCTTTGGAATCACTTGCTCTGTCGTCACAAATGGAAAAAAGGGGTTTAGATTTGTATCAACTGTGCATGTGCAGAACAAAACTCGTCATTTCTCCTTGAATTCTAGCAAATATGTGTTATTGGTACCACTGATCCAATGGTAATCAGCTCTGTTCTGAAATGTTTGGGATCAGTGTAAAATTTGTTACTTACCATTAAAGATTCAGATTGTTTTCATGTTTGGCCAAAAAAAAAAAAAAATCCATAAAAAAGTCATGCCCAGACAGACCTTCATCCTGCTACTCATGTTTGCATGAGAACCACTTCCCCTCTGGACATAAGCCACCAAAACAGCAAAGCTTGAAATTGAAAAATTGGGATCTATCGTCAAATGGTGTCCACAGAGTGGGTCCAGAGGGATGATTGAGAGCTTTGGTGCGATGCCCAATGGAGCTCTTACACGAGGCATTTAAGGGCTTCGAGGTCTGAAGAATGTAACACTCAGCCTGAGGAAGAACTACGTGCAATTCCGCAAAGCTTTTCTTCTTGCCACTTTTATCTTCACCTGTGGTATGTGATTGTAACCAGTGAAGTAGCAAGAGGGCAAATTGAAAAATGTTGTATTTCAACTGCTTCTTACCAACACCACACTTAGAAAAGCATGTCATTTTGTTTACTCAATTTTCAAAGCTTGTTCTTACATGTTTGTTTCCATACGAAGATAGGGCTGATTGAAACACTTCCAACCCAATTCTGAACTGCTTTCCATGAAGAAAGAGGTTAACATTTCTCTCAACCCTTCCACAGAGATGTTTAGAGTGTTTTTTTTTTTTTCAGACTAGCAGCTTTTGAAGCTTAATAAGTAACTAAATCCAGAAAACACTTTTTTTTAGTCTTTTAGCTGCTGTGTATTTTGTGGCATTTTCTTGTGTAGTTGGAGCCAGGCTGGTGCCACCCAGTGCCTCCACTCAATTTTATTTGAAACCAGCAAATAGTCAAGTATAGTTCATCTTACAATTGCAGCAATCACACAACATCTGGCCCATCAGCAGAGATGAGACTGTGACGTGGACTCAAGCGTCTGTCCAGCTATCTTTGTAGTTTGGTTTTAGTTACGGTTGGTGTTAGTGACAATTCCCAACACTCGAGTATTCAAAGTCAGGACAAAGACAGTGTTTATTCAGATGAAAAACATCATTGTAATGCTGCCAGCAGGAAAAGTGTTTTTATGCACTGCTTTCCGGACAGCACTGACTGTTCTGACACATTGCAAACTTCATGTTTGGTCCTGACCAGAAAGCAGCGATTGGTTAAAGCAAAAAAGTACCTGCCCAATGTGGAGCAACTCAGATAAGGCCTCCATGGAATGTAAGACATAACCTAAGTTATGAGCTGGTATACTTTTTTGACAATCTTTTGTCTGAAACAGTGTTAGGGAGTGTTTTTTGCTTACATCATAATGACAGCTCTAGCAAAAAAAAAAACGTCACGCAAAGGCCTTCCTTATGTTGGCAAGCAAGAGTTGAACTCTGGTCACTTTCTATGCTTCAAATTTTGCCTGTTGTCTCTGTTCATGGTTACTAACCGTAGCCCACCATGCCATTTACGTAAGTGCCACCCAACATAATTTGAGAGGATTTTTTTTTTTTATTTAAATTGGTCTTGGGACGGGTGGCACGGTGACGCAGTGGCTAGCACAGTGGCCTCACAGCAAGGAGGTTGTGGGGTCGAGTCCCGGGTTAGGACGGGGCTTGGAACACTGTCCTATCTGTGTGGAGTTTGCAAGTTCTCCCCGTGTCTTCGTGAGCTTCCTCCGGGTTCACCGGTTTCCTCCCACCCTCCAAAGACATGCATGCTAGGTTGATTGGCCGGTGCCAAATTGCCCCTAGGAATGAGTGTGTGTGTGGATGGTTGTATGTGTATGGCCTCGCGCCAAACTGGCGACCCCTCGCCTTGAATCAGCCGGGATGGCTTCCGACATCCCCCGCAACCCCATGAGGGATAGACTGATAAGACGCTGACTGACTGAATTGTCTTGGGACAAGGTTAGCTTAATTTATAGCTAGACACAACAGCTGGCGCGCTTACTCCTTATTTCAAAACTTCTGTTTGCAAATAATTTTGAACTCCTTTAAATTCTTTTTCTACAGTTGCTAATAGCTTAATGGCCTTTAACAGAAAAAGTAGATATATAGTCTAAAAAAAAAACTAAAACGACTTTCAGAAGAGATTTTCCATTATTCCACTCAAATACACGGTGAACACAATGGTGAAAGGATATGTGTCACAATTTTCATCTTCTTATTAGAGTTCTGCTCAGCAACTGACACTTTAAATAATGTAGACCTTATGAGGTGCTCCTTGATTCTACATTAATATTTAAAGTTCAATAAATGCTCAGTCACTGCCATATTTGATGGCACCTGGTACTATTTTATGCCCAAGTATTTCGAACATGAAACATCATTATTAGAGGAGATTGTGGTGCAATATTAATAATCATTAGACCAGCATTTCTGATATTTGCCTTAACAAGAGGGAAAAGTCTGTATGAAGCCAACCAAGGTACTAACTCTATACAAGTAATTAAACAGGCTAATCAATAATTCCATCATGTCTCTGTGATATGAAACTGTACGTGCTAACAATGTCACATATGTTTCAAAATGCAGTGAATCCTCGTTTATGGGGTAGGTTAGATAAGTTCCAAAACCAGTTGTGATAGCTGAAAATCTGCAAAGTAGGAACAACATGTTCACAGTATTTATAAGCTCTTGTGGATCAGAGAAGCGGTCAAAACTTGGGATAACAAAACTCGGAAGTTGATTCAACATCTATCAGCATTGGAACCAATCACTGGTTGGTTCCTACCATAAATTTTTAACTACATGCTAGTTCAAATACTAGCTGTGCATGCTTTACGCTATTTTACGCTTGTTTGGTTATAGGATACGCTTATTCGAGAAGTGATTTTTGCAAAAAAAAAAAAAATGTTATTGGATGTCGTACAATAGAAAAGATGCACATTCATTGCATTTTAACTACAAAGTATTTTTTTTTAAATTCCGGCATTCAATAGGCGAGGCTTCAATAAGCCAGTAATCAATATTTCTTCATTAAAAAGACTACGTTTTTACTATGGGCTAGGTTAGCGAGGGTAGGAAAGTGGTATTCATAAGCCCCAAAACTCTTTGAAAAGAAGAGAGAAAAAGACAATTTAGTGAAAGCAATCTCGTCATTAGACTGTTGTATGATAGAGAGATAGGATCCAAACACACAAGCCAGTTTCCTTTGGTTTATTGAGAAAAAGTAACATTAGTTAATAAAGGGAAGATTCTCCTGGTGCATGGCATAGGCAAGGCTTGGGGTCCTGGGCATGTGTGAGCATAACAAGGCATGGAGACGAACAGTGTGGAGGAACCAAGACAAAACAAATAAGACATGACAATAGACAACATGACAAAGAGGTGACTGGAGGGGAAAGCAAGCCGCAGATGCAAACATTGGAAAGAGGTCATTAGAACCAGCTATGAGGAATTTGGCAAAGTGCAGAACAAGAGGAAATGGGAAAGTACCAAAAGAACTGTCCATGTGAAAAGTTTAGCTCATGTTCATAAAAGACTAAAAAAAAAGTGGCTAATCAAATGTTCTAAAAAAACAGACCTAAATTTGCCCATAAAAGACGTCTGCGTCCTGAAAGAGAGCTGTATCCAACAAAAAGAATTGTGAAACTAAGAACTACAAAAATTCTGTGAAGTGCTCTCTGTTGGATGAAAAACAAAATTTTGAAATTATTCATAATTAATGAAGCCTGGTAAGGGATTTACATACAAGATGAAGAATTATTTTGAACTCGGTTCTGTATTTTTTTAAAAAAAGCTAATGCAGAAAAGCTTAATCGGGAGAAAAATTACCTTTTTTTATTTTTAATGAAAACCTTCATGGCAGGATTTTGGAAAATATGAAGTTTTTTTTTTTTTTTAGTTCATAGCTGGGATTACGAATAAACAAATAAGAGAAATTGAAGCAACTGAAGAAGAAAAAAGATTTTATGCTTCGCTTTGAAAAGATACTCCATTCTACAGAAATTAGTTCATGAGTGGGGGAAGGACAGAGCGGGAGATCAACAGGCGGATTGGTGCGGCATCAGCAATAACTAGGACGCTGCATCAGTCCGTCATGGTAAAGAAAGAGCTGAGCTGAAAAGCAAAGGTCTCGATTTACAAGTCGATCTACGTTCTGTGGGTGGTGACGGAAAGAATGTGATCGCGGATACAAGTGGCCAAAATGGATGGCCCCTCGCCCCTCACTGGTGAGGTGTTTCGGGCATGACCCATTGGGAGGAGACGAAGAGGCAGACCCTGGACCCGGTGGAGAGACTATGACTCACAGCTGACTGAAGAATGACTCGGGATTCTTCTGGGTGAGCTGGAGGATGCAGCCGGGGTGAGAGAAGCCTGGGCTTCCCATCTGAGGCTGTTGCCCCCGCAATCCGGCCCCGGATAAGTGAAAGACGATGGAATGTAACGTAACATAAAAAGTAGGTTGTTAACTCTTAAAACAGAAGTTTTTCGCATTCATTTAAAAAGAACATTAGCAACGACAAAGACATGCAGTTCAGAAAACTGTTTGAAATCAAAAATAGGATGTCTTTTTAAAATAATTTTCTTCTTGTCAAGTCTCCAACTCATACATTAATGACACATCCACACATTTTTTTTTTTCACTATTGGTTGAATAAGCAGCAAGTGTAGCCTTTGGCAGGTTTGCCTGGTGACTAATGATGCCTGCACAGCAAAAATTAAGAAGTTTCACAATTAATAACCAACGCAGGGCCAAGTACTTAAAAGCTAGGAGCCACACTTGGCCCAGAACACAACATCAAAGCATTTGTAATTTGTTCAATTAACAAAAATATCTGAGAAGTGTGGCGGCTATATCTTGGGGCAGCAGTTAGGGCTGAGGGGCGTGATTAAACCTGATGGTATGCGTGTGTCTATATCCTAATGTGACAAAGTGAATGTCTCAAAGAGAGAAAAGAGTGAGAAAAACGGAGTGTTAACAGAGAGAGTTCACTTAAAATTTTCTTGTTGAACTTGATGAGAAAAAATGCAACCTACCCAAAAACTTTGGCATTTGAAATGATAATAATAATGATAATAATGCATTGTATTTATACAGCACTTTTCAGGACTCTCAAAGACGCTTCACATATGCATTATTCATTCATCCCATACCCTGGTATGGCCTCACCCGGCTCGGACACGGGAAGAATTGACACTCGATTCTGCGGGTGGTGTATACAAAGGGCAGGGACTTAATCAACACAAGCTTATGGTAAGCTACTGTTGTAGCCACAGCTGCCCTGGGACAAACTGACAGAAGCGAGGCTGCCATTTTGTGCCATCGGCCCTTCTGACCATCACCAACCAATCGCACACACACCAGTCAGACTAGGCAACGTGGGTTAGGTGTCTTGCCCAGATATACAACGGTAATCTTAATCTCAATGGCAGTCCCACCGTGGCACCTGGGATTCCGGTGGTCTCCCATCTACGTACAGCCCAGGCCCAGCCTACTTAGCTTCTGAGGTCTGACGGGATCAGGCATTGACAGACTGGTATGGCCACAAACATATTGTTTTAAAAAAAAAACACAATTATTTTACTAAACTATAATTATTTTTTATTCTCAGGGAAAGCTGGTGTCTCAAAAAATATTTCATTCAAATTTGATTTGGGTCAATTATACAATAATATCAAGTTATCATCTTCAAAACTTCACAGTTAGATAAAAGCTTCCAAAAATGGCTAAAAATTGTCAGTCTTTTTTTTCCCTTTGCTCCCTGTTGCTGCAGCTTGTAAAAAAAAAAAAAAGCTCTATTTCAAAAGATTAATGAATAAGAAAGAATCCCACTAAGAAGACAAAAATTTGCACCTCAAAAAAACCAAATGCTTATTTTTTTATGGTTTTGCATCAAATATTAAAAATATAAGCCCCTAAAATCCCCATACCTAATTCTTAAAGATTTGTAACCATTTTTATCCAGTAGAAGCATGTTTATTAATGGACTCAATGCGGCCAATTCCTAATTACTAATATTTAGCCTCGGTTTAACCTCAGTGAGGGATCTGTCCAAACAACCACTGGAGACTGATTCCATATTTCTTTTAATTAATATTTCAAATAAACTGGGCTCTAATTACAAGAAATGTCACATTTTAATGCACTTCTTTATTCAAATGATTTAAACTGTGTGTAGCTGTGATTAAAATATTTTAAAAAGTCTTTTATTTTTGTATTTTGATGTGCTTTTAAACAGTTGCACAGCAGGAAACGGCATGCTATTGCGGTTACAAGTATGACAATGGTACATTTTGAGTTTTTTGTACGTATCGAAACTACAAATAGTGGAAAACTACATAAAGTTGAGTAAAGACGTGGCATCTAACTTGAGGAACGGCTCAAAAGCCAAATAATGTATACACATGTTTATAATAAAACATCAAGTACATACTTAGAAACTTCAAAAAGCATCTGGTTAAAAAAAAATATTTTAAAAGTAACAATTAGAATGCCTGTTTAAGATGAAGCAAGAAACGTGGATTCCCCACATCGGAACTCAAGTGAACATTTGATTGTAAATGATAGGCCAATGAATGAGTGAAGCAGCTCAGAGTGACCAGCGATAAAGTTATGGAAGGATTTAAGAACAAATTTGATCATTTTGTAGTCTTTTGTAAAATGAGCATAAAGCTGACAGAAAATAAATGTGCCTGTTTTTACTTGTGGCAGTTCAAAGATGAGCAGAGACAATTTGTACCATCTGGAGATGAGCAATGGAGGACTCACTGACTCTCAAACACATCTCATTGTGTTACTTTGCTGGAGTGAGGATTTTAGTGTGAATTCCTGACTCAAATACCGCCTCATGACCAGCTTCTATTGCTTGTTCATTAAATTGAACCTATTTTTAGTTTCAAATAAAAAGTTGTAATAACTTTTGTTATAACATCTTACAATTACTAATTGTGATTGAAAGTCACCATTAATGTCCAATAACATAACAAATACAATGAATTTTTTCTTAAATATGACGCCTCATGACCTCGGTTAGAATAAGCGGTTAGAAACCTCGGTTAGAAGCTCTTCTTCGTCTTTTGAACCGCTCAATCTGAACAGGGCCGCGGGGATTGCCAGAGCCTATGCTAGCTGATTTAAGGCATGCCCGTGAACTTAAGCTGGCCCAGTTTGACCACCAGGAGTTCTCTGAACTTGTCTTCTCTTGCCCCCTTTTTCCTCGATTAACTGGATCAAACTGTCTTGTGCACATGGGTCCAAGTTCTCCTTCCTCTGACTTGCTGCGACACCCTCTGAGGAAAAAATCCAAAGATATAGCACAATGAGGCAATTGCATTGGGTCAGCTATTTTCAAGGTATTTAGAAATTACACAAAATAGAAATACATAAGTAGAATTACTTTTTCTTCCTTTTGTTTTTCATTCATAGTCCTGATGCTTCATCGGTATAAAAGTGGCGTGATGATAAACAACATTCCACGTACAATCAGAGTGTAGTAGAGCCCTTCAAGGAAGCTTAATGCTGGCTTTATTACCATTATTTTTATTATAATCGGCTTTGGCTGGTGACATTTAAAAAGTCCACAAGAGCAAACAAGCATGACAAGAATGCTGGCTGACACAAGCCACTGGCATGTCAACTGGTAATCAGATGATAATTAGCCTTTTGTGTATGTGATTTAAAAAAAAAAAATTAAAAGGTTTTGTCAGAATAAAAAAGGTTCCATCTTCATCTGCAAGTAAAACAAAGATGCAGCTTATGTTTTACTACAAAACTTTTTTGTTTTGCATTGCCAAACACTATTAAGTAAAATGAAATGATAAATAGACTTCACACCACCAAGACAATTTTTGTAATTAAGAAAATCACTTTTTAGATGTTTAACTTGATGTCCAAGTGAAGTTAATAAATACTTGCCTCAGGGGGAGAAGAGACACTGAGACAAACATCGAGTGTTGGAACTTAACGCAGAAAAATGTTGGGTAAATTCTTATATACTCAACATGTTTGTGTATTTTTCAGACTTCTGTTTTAATCAGATGATGTTTTCTAGACTTCCGTTTTTATTAGAGGATGTGTGACCTTTGTTTCAACTACAGGATGTGTTTTAGACTGGTTTAAACCTGTTTTTTAGCTGTGCTCGACAATATACTCAACCGTGTCTGAGGACTCATCATTTCCTGTTTATTTCAGTAGTCTACCAATATGTTTCAATATGACAACGATGTAAATGGGCATGTTCTTAATGTTACAATAAATACGCCCTGCAGTGTGAAAGAACCAGAAGAAGGCAGAGAGCCGAGCATGTGTAACTTTCACATCCTTAAACCTTTCTTCCCCACTGCAGTGGATAAAACTTATTAATAAGCCTCTATCTGTTCTTGCTTTGGTCAGCCAAGGGGACTTTAACGTCTGTATCTAGTATCTCTAGACCTGACATTTCATTGGTGCCGAAATCCCGGGAGATCAACTTTGGACGGACGACCGCCACTGGACAAAGGACGCCGAAAAACTGTCGACAGCACTTCCCCATTGAAGGAAGTGGGCCTCCTACTCCGGTGCCGGCCGCTCGCCCGAATTGCATCTCCCATCGATCCAGGCTGACCTAGGCACCCAGGTATTGTGCTGTTTCGTGTTTATAGAATTGAAATACATAAAAGTTGTGAATAATGTTTTAAGGAAAAGTCATTTAAGACAGGAAAAAGGAAAAAGAGGAAGTGAGAGAGACCAAGTGCACTGAAAAGGGCGTTGGCCCAGAGAAATAAAAATCCTATAGGTACAAATAATTATCCGTTCACCCAAGAGAGCAAGAGAGAAAGAAATTAGGGTTGCTCTATGACTTTACAAGGTAAAGTAGGGATCGGGTGTTCTGGGTCGAGGAAATTAAACGTTGTATAAGTACGTAATAACTTATAAAAAGGGTGGTCTCCTCATCAAGCCTCAACTTAAAGAGGAAATAAAATAAAACATGACATAATCACAACTTATAAAAGGAAAATAGAGAATTAAAGATTAAATTAAAATTATAACAGAATTATTACTAAAATCAAAAGGAAAAAGAAAATTAGAATAAAATATAATAGAAATTAATATTTAAAAAAAAAGAGAGAAAAAAGGACGGCGGAGTCCTCTGTACAGTTAAAATCTGTGAAATAAAAAGGTACCTAAAAAAAAAAAGAGTGAATGTGAAGAGTGACTGGAAGTAAAATTTTCACTAGAAAATTTTGCTTCATACTAAAACAACAGGGAAGTAAACAGTGAATTTTTGTGGATGCAGAGGCAAGAAACCTTCACCTGAAATACGGTCTAAAGAAAGGTTTACCACAAAAAGAATTACCACTGTCCTGTTGATAACCTCTCCGGTACTAGAATACTCTATGTGTTGAAAAAATATCGGAGCTAAAACAGTTCAAATGGGAAAAGGACAAAGCAAAAATAACCCCTTTGATACTTTGGAGTGTAAAATTGGAAATTTATTCAAAACAACTAAAGTAAAGTATTTACTAAACTAAAGTACTGTATCTGTCAAAATGGATAAAAAAAAAAAATACAAATCTGATGGAAAACTTAGTTCTACTGACAAGGGTGTGACTGTCTGCGCAGAGTGGTTGTGTGTGCGTGTGACTCAGAATTAAAAGAGAAAAGAGATATACATATCTGATCAAAGAAAATAGTTTGATCCTGTTAAAAGGAACATCAAAATGGGTCAGAAATTAGCTAAAGAGATCCAAAACCATCCAGATGTTAAATTTATGGTTAAAACGTGTCCTGGTAGTTGTGACTACTTGGAGAAGTGGGTTACTAAATACAAATTCAAACCACCATGATGAAAACTCTTTTCAAAAGGAGAGATGAAACGATGCAAAAATACCACTGGAATCAACAATGTGCTTCTAGCCCTTAAAGATTGGGCAGACCAAAGTAAAAAGAGACTTTAACAGGTTAAAGACAAAAGAGAAAAGTAGGGTTAGAGATCTTAGAATTAAATAAAAGAGACAAAACAATTAGTTGGGAAAATTTGTGTGCTGCATCACACGCAGCAGGCTGCCAGCACGGCGCCAGTAATAATAATAAAATAATGAAAAAACGCGCGCAGATCTGTAAAAATTGGCACGATATCTTGCTGAATGACTGTCCACAGTGTTTATAAAATTGACCCTGGCCAGGTTAATTTTTGGGACTCAGAAAGCCGGTTTATGATGCCAGTTTTTGAGATCAAAACAAGTTTATAAAATCATTAGCTCATCAAAATCAAACTAGTGAAAATGACAAAACAGATGTACATGAATGAATAAACTGTAAAAGTTTGAAGTAAAAGAGAGCCTTAAAATTGGTCAAACTGTTTTGTGTTTTGTTACAAATTCATTCTGAAATGGCTCAAAAATGCTAGTTTTTCACCAAAGTTTGTGATTGTGAGAAAGATGGATCTTTGTGTGTCTCTGGTTTTTCTGCAGCTGGGTGTGTGTGTGTCTCTGTTCCGCTGCAGCTGGGTGTGCTTGTAAGCGTGGGTGTGAGCATGTGTGTGTAAATTTGTGTGTGTAATCCTGTGTGTGTAAGCCTGTGCATGAGCGTGGAAGGTCTGTGTTTCTTTCTTTCTACGTCAAATGAAGAGTATTACAATTCCTACTTTAAATTCTTTACACACATAAGCTTGAATTTAAACATCAAGACTTGCATATTTTTAAAGAAATAATAACTTAAATTTCTTCTTTAAACAGAAAAGTTCAGAACATAATTTAAGTTCATCATCACATTTATTCCAAAGATCCACACCTTTAATAGAAACACAGAATTTTTTAACATTTTTTCTTAGTTTATTTTTAATGAACACATCACTTCCTCTAAGTTCGTATGGACTACCCCTAATGTTAAACATATTTTGTAGAGAGCGTGACTAGTGTGTGACTTGACCTCTTTGTCAAGCTTGTTTGTCTAAACATTGTTTGGTTGTGTGTGTGATTTTGTAGGACTGGTTATATATGATTGTTCTTAACAGTGGGATATATAGTTTGTTTGTTTGTCTTGAAATGGGAAAAAAAAAAAAAAAAAAAAATAGGAAAATGTAAATGAGAGAAACAGATTAACATTAATTGTTTTTATATTTAGTGAAGATCATTTCTTTATATTTCTTTTTGAACGTCATCAGGCTGGAGCATTTTGTTAGGATTTAGAAATACGGAAAAAAAAAATTATCTATGTCCTGAAACCTGGTAAAGGGAAGTTAGTATTGCTGTCTCTAAGATCACCGTGGTGGTAGATAAATGTTTTTAGATACTGAGACGGATGCTTTTTAATGAACTCGAAACATAATTTGAACAATTTTAAATTCTATCTTTTAAGATCAGAGCATTAGTTTGATCCAAAACTTCAGCCTTAGCAGCAATTATGTTTTTCTCTAATCAAATAATTTGCATAGTTGATTTTTTGTAGCTGACACCCCATATTTCAGCACAGTCATTTAGACATGGTAAAATGTGAGAATTGTACAGGATGAATAATGATTTTTGTTAAGAACGTATTTTGTTTTGTACTGGACTTTGTGCAGTTGACAAATAAATAAATAATTTAATTAATAGCAGTAATGATTAATAAAGTAAGTTTAAGATCTGCAGATAAGTGTTTATTGTTACTTGATTTCTAAAAAAAAAAAAAAAATAATGTGCAAGGAGGTGCTCAGATAGAAGATGTTTGGAATCAAAGCCCTGCCCCCTGTAGACTAGCAAACTGATGTTAAACAGATGTTTTAATCCTAAAAGAGACATGAATTAAATAGAAATAATAATAATTAACTTTTGTGATCTTCACTCATCAGACAGGCAGAGAAGGAAGTTTTGACGGGCTAAATAATACATGAGTGAAGGTGTGGCGAGGCAGGCCACATATTAAGGAAAGGCAAATATCCAGTGTAGAAAAGGAAGATTGCAATTCAGGAAGTCTCAAGGTCACAGAACGAATGTGTGTGTAGGGACGGTAGCCACTTCAAGAAGTAATATTTGGTGGGGACTTAAGGTTTAGAGATGGGATAACGTTGGATCCACAGGCAGACCAGGCCTTTGTGTTATTAAATCAGCTACAAAAGATAATTGGGGAGCATAAATTTTGATGTGCTATGACGACAGAAACAGAAATCATTGAATTTAAAACTGTTTAGCACAATTTGCAGAACCTCATGCAGTATTGGGGGTTTGGGAATTTTTATGGGACATGAGATCACCACATGTACAGTTAGGCCAAGTGTGATTTCAAACTGTAACTATAGTGAGCCATGGGGGTTCCCATGTCTCAACAGGGGGGATGGTATATTTAGAGTATATTTCATTAGAGTATTTTATTATGGAAAAAAAAAAAAACCAAAAAAAATTGTCAATGAACTGCTATAAATATAACAGTCAAGGTCATTTAGGACCAAGAGAGGCAATTTCCTCGAAGAAATCACCCCATCCTATACAGGGGTGACACCATTTGAGGCCGGTTATGGCAGACCTATCAGGAGAAAGAAGGCCAGTTAGACCCTACGACTAACTGGCTCACCAGATTATTTAGAGAGTAAGATGTCCGGAGAACAAATAATCTGCCCCCTTCTCTGTCGCCCACACAGGAACTGCTGAAACCTGGAGACCTGATCTTGTTGAAGGTGATCAAAAGGAAGTCCTGGTCCTGCCCACGCTGGGAAGGCCCATACCATGTCCAGATCACCACACCCGCTGCTGTAAAAATTGCTGAGAGACCCTCCTGCAAAGTTCGATTTTTGTTTGAGCCACGACGACCGACGGGGGTAGCAGTGGAAGTCCGTGTTCAAAGGGGTTGGTAACCACTAGGGGCCAGCGTCTCAAAGCGGTGAAGAAATCAGCTGAACTGCACCCTATTTATAGATGGCTTAATTTGGTCTTTTGCCAGAGACATTTCCTGGTTGCTCTGTGTCTCCAGGTTCTCTCACAACCCACAGAAATTTTGGGAGTCCTGAAACCGGGCGACCAAATTAATTAATTAATTGGTTGACTGATTAATTAATTCTCAAGTCCTTCTCAAGGCCATCCTCCCCTTTGTCGCTGTCATCATCATGTTCGTTCTTCTTTGCCTCTGTTGTACCTGTTGCATTGTCCCTATGACGAAAAAAGCTGTTGCAAGACTCTTTGTTGCCCAAATCTACCAGTACAACCTACTCCCCACTCACGACATCGCTCTACAGGACTTTCTCGCCACCCCTAGGCACTAAGGCCCCAGTCCCTCGAGGAGTAAGTGCTGGTAACCTCTGCTCCTCTGTCCCCTGTTCGGACTGTTTGCACAATAGGTGCATTCTCAGGGCGCTCAGCCCCCCGACTGAGGCCCTGCTCCGTGGTAACCCCACCATCAAGCACCCGCAGGATTGTACTTGTTGTGGCGCCCACGGCTAGGTTCTTACTCATCACTGTTGCTTGTATTATCATTTAACTAATCCATTCTTGCATTCTATTATCTTTCCACCACTTATTCCTGATGTTTTTGCCCATGAGGACGTCGCTCCGATGCGGAGGGCGGATTGGGAATTTTCCCTCGCCTTTTGCAGGTTTTTCGCCCAATCCTTAAACATCAACCTGTTGTTTTATGTTTTCTATGGTGATGTATCTTAAAGCTAATATAGTGATACTACATCTGATGTTCGAAACTCACAACAGGGGGGGAAATGTAAGATAAGCTCAAATTTACTCTTATTTACTCAGATACTCATGTTGTTTTTTTTTAAAGATGTGGTTACTTAAAGCTATAAGGTTGTGTAGCCATTGATGTCTTCAAAATCCACAACAGGGGGGAAATGTTGGGTAAATTCTTATATACTCAACATGTTTGTGTATTTTTCAGACTTCTGTTTTAATCAGATGATGTTTTCTAGACTTCCGTTTTTATTAGAGGATGTGTGACCTTTGTTTCAACTACAGGATGTGTTTTAGACTGGTTTAAACCTGTTTTTTAGCTGTGCTCGACAATATACTCAACCGTGTCTGAGGACTCATCATTTCCTGTTTATTTCAGTAGTCTACCAATATGTTTCAATATGACAACGATGTAAATGGGCATGTTCTTAATGTTACAATAAATACGCCCTGCAGTGTGAAAGAACCAGAAGAAGGCAGAGAGCCGAGCATGTGTAACTTTCACATCCTTAAACCTTTCTTCCCCACTGCAGTGGATAAAACTTATTAATAAGCCTCTATCTGTTCTTGCTTTGGTCAGCCAAGGGGACTTTAACGTCTGTATCTAGTATCTCTAGACCTGACAAAAAAGTAATTTGTTACTGTACTAAAGTTAAAAAAAAAATGTTTACTTAAGTAAAATTTGAGACCTGTACTTTTTACTTTTACTTCATCCCATTTTTAGAGCAAATATCTGTACTTTTTTTCCGCAAATTTTTAAGTGTGTTTTGCATTTTTTTGTTACATTTTTGGTCAGGAATAGGAAAGCGCAACTTGAAGCTGCATTGCCAAAATCAACCTGTAGAGGGAGCAGTTGATCGGCTTCGGCCTGCAAGAGGGAGAAGAAGTAATGAATCGAGGACCAATCAGGAGTAAACATTTTGGTTTTTCACCACCAAAAGCTAATATCAAATAATGCACAAATTGAAAAAGATTCAGAAGATTGTTGTTTGTTGTGTTTACTCTTAACAAAAAGTTAAACCGTCATTACAAAGAGATTTTATCTGTGACCCAACAGCACAAAAAAATAACATTTGGATTATGGTCGAATACTTTTACTTTTTACTGAAAAAGTAAAATTTGCACCAGTTACTTTTGTACTTTTACTTTAGTAAACTTTTTTCTCGGTACTTTTACTTAAGTGATATTTTTGCCTAATTATCTGTACTTTTACTTAATCACAAAAAGTGAGTACTTCATCCACCACTGCAAAACAACCAATCATGTAACTATATTACTCCGCAAAAAAAAGTTAGTATTTTATCCATCCTAATGGATTGGCATAAAGTTTAGTAACAATACAGAGAAAAAGAAATCCAACCACATCTTCTTCTCTGAGTTATAACTCAAGACTAATTGCATCAGAATGTTGCCTTCACATCTATTGTGTTTAGATGAATGAGAACAGCGTGGGGTTTTACTGGCCGAAGGCTCATTGGGTTATTTTGTTGGAGGCACGATGAGGTGGATGCGTATTTGTGAGTGTATGACTGTGTGTGTGTGAGAGAGGGAGGCTGGCATGGTGAGTGTGTCATTCAGCGATGGGTCGACCTCATTCTGTCATCGTGCCAGAGCGCACACCTCACAAGCAACCCCGTCATCGTGACTCACTCATGCATAAGCAAACAAACAGACAACATTAAAAAAAATCTACTCTGCCTAAAAATTACCACCGTAAAAAAGTAAAGCCACACTTCTTGTAGGAAGTACATTTGCATTATCTTTAAATAGTTGCGACAGCTCTGAACTGGATATTAAATAATGAAAATTTAATCATTTTTCCCCAAAAAAAATCAATTTAAAAAAAAAAGTGGCACGGTGGTGCAGTGGTTAGCACAGTGACCTCACAGCAAGAAGCTCAGGGGTTTGAGTCCTGGGTGGGGACGAAACTTGGAACACTGGCCTTTCTGTGTGGAGTTTGCATGTTCTCCCCGTATATGCCTGGGTTTTCTCAGAGTACTCCGGTTTTCTCCCACCCTCCAAAACCATGCATGTTAGGTTGATCGGCAGCTACAAAAAAGCCCCTAGAAATGAATGTATGTTTGTGGATGGTTTGTGTGTGTGGCCCTGTGACAGACTGGCGGCCTATTCAGGGTGTACCCTACCTTTTGTCTGAATCACTCGGGATAGGCTCTAGCGTCCCCTGCAACCCCATTAGGCATGGATCGTTCCGAAGACAAATTGATGTATTTTCTTTTAACTTGACAAGTTTGGTTCCGTTCCGTCATCTTCCGCTTGTTCCTGTTCCTGGGTCGGGTCGCGGGGGCAACAGCCTCAAACGGGCAGCCCAGGCCTCTCTCACCCCAGCTGCATCTTCCAGCTCATCCGGAAGGATCCCAAGTCTTTCCCCGGCCAGCCGTGAGACATAGTCTCTCCAGCGGGTCCGGGGTCTGCCCCTTGGTCTCCTCCCGGTGAGATGTGCCCGAAACACCTCGGCCGCGAGGCGCTCGGGGGGCATCCTGACCAGATGCCCGAACCACCCCATCTGGCTCCTCTCGACCTGGAGGAGGAGCGGCTTGACACTGAGCTCCTCCCGGATGGCACAACTCCTCACCCAATCTCTGAGTGAGAGCCCAGCCACCCTACGGAGGAAGCTCATTTCGGCCGCTTGTACCCGCGATCTCATTCTTTCGGTCACCACCCACAGCTGGTGACCATAGTTGAGGGTAGGAACATAGATCGACTTGTAAATCGAGAGCTTTGCTTTTTCGACTCTGCTCTCTCTTTACCACGACGGACCGATGCAGCGTCCTAGTTATTGCTGATGCCACACCGATCCGCCTGTCGATCTCCCGCTCCATCCTTCCCCCACTCGTGAACAAGACCCCAAGATACTTAAACTCCTCCACTTGGGGCAGGACCCTGTTCCTGACCCGCACGGGCCATTCCACCCTTTTCCAGGTGAGGACCATGGTTTGGTTTATTTCTCTATTTTGTCTGCTTTAACATCATTTTTGCAAATCTATTAACAAAAGAAACTGATTAAACCAATTATTATGATTTATTTTACTTATTTCTACATGATTTGCATAATGATTTTTGGGGGCATGACATACTCTCTGCATCTTTTTCACTCTATCAGATTATAAAACTTTTCTTTGTCTATGTTTCTATAGGTTTCAAATGTCTGACAGAAATATACACAACATGAAATATTTGAAGCACTGATGCGTGACACATTCTGTTCCTACCTCAGAGTTAGTGTCACATATACCTGAAAGTTTTAGGCTCATACTTGAAACTATGGAACACAAAACTGATTTTTTTTTTCCCCACTTATTTTTAGATATTTTAAAATAAAATGAATTGATTCAGTCTGGCCAAAAAACAAGAGCACATCATTTTTTTTATTTGAGGAAAGCCTAATTTGCTTAATTTAGCAGATATTTATAAACCAAAAGTGTTCTTTAAATAAAGAACAATCTCACACACAAAAAGATATTTTAAAAAATACTCATCTACAAATAGAATTAAAGGGTTTTTTAAAAATTATTATTATTAAAATTTGCTCAGATGTGAAAAAGCACCCGCTGAGAGTTTTTACCATGATGATGATGAAATCCTGGGACAATTTGGTTCTCCTGTGAATCCGTTCCCTGGCAGACTAAAACAGATTCTTTTTAACATGAAGCACAAATCTGTATAATGACTGAAGTACAAAGACATGCCTGAAGCATTTGGAATAAACACCTCAGGGGAGTCCTCAGCCTCCCTCTTTCTAACCATGTTAACAGTCGGATGATGTTGAGCTCGCTTTAGTTCTTATCTTCCCCTTCTGGTCCTGCCTCCAGGGTGTCCAGTTTCAACATGACTGTCACAAGAGTTAATCTTAACAGCCATACTTGGCTTGAAAAGAAAGTAGTGAGCATGTTGGAAACTTTGTAGACTTTAGATGCTCATTGGGTTAAAGTTAACATCTTCTTTCTCAAGTTCTACCAGAGCACCACAAATTTCTCAATTATAATATTACACAAAATATAACATCTAATCTGAATTTTGAAAGTAGTTTTATCAACATTTTCACTTGGAACTAACTCATGCCCATCATAATATTGGTAGTTTTGTTTCAGCATTGGAAAGGCTCAATTCGGCATTTGGAGGAGACCAGCTAGCAAAGGTAACGTTTTTAAAAAGCAGGCTCCTGAACTGCGTGATGGTAAGGAGATAGAGTAGCCGAAAAAAAAAAAAAAAAAAAAACTCTGGAAAGCTTGCATTTCCAACCAACAGAAACACTTACTTATCAGTAAAAAGAGGAGTTGGAGGGATTCACAGTTTGGGGTCAGGTCTTCTATCACCTTCAGGGCATGAAAAATATCAGGATTACTAACTGTTTTTAATTAAATTTTTGTCATTAATATTTATGAAATATTTCCAAATAGGGGAAATTTTTTGGGGAGGACAGTGGCAAATCATGTTATTTTCCGCTGCTGTGCTGCTTCCAAACATGTTTTTTCTTAAAGTATTTGAGCATCAAATTTCAGCCTGAATTTGTTGCCAGTTAGGTTAAAATTGGCACAAGTTCCAATCAGGCCTTCGGAATCCATTCTGCTGGCTTCTGGGTAAGGCTTTCAGGACAATATAACACTTTCTCAACCAATCAGTTTGTGTGAGCTGATTGGTCTACCTGTGCCTTCTCACTGTGCCTTTGTTGATCTGCTGACTGGACAGTCACCAGAGCATGGCCGCTAAACTAGCAAATAGCATCCGGGACAAGCTATGTCAATGCTTTTGACTCCATTTGACTTCCTCAAATTGGATGGTCCAGCAATAGACTGGCAGCATGTTTGAGGTGTATTACGCGTCTCGCCTGAAATTAGCCGGAATGGACTCCGGCACTTCAATTAGAAAGAACCAGTTCAGGAGGTAAATGAATGAAAGTTGAACAAAATAAAGAAATCTTGCATAATTCCGTGCTTCATTGAACAACTAATTTTCTCTTTTGCTCTGGTTCAAATATCATTTTCTAAACTTTTAAAATGTATTTGTTTCTCCATCTTTTTCAAGTTCAAACGGACTAGCCTCAGAAATCCTCCCAAGGCTTTCTCGACCATCACTTTTGTACCATTTGACCTAGATGGCAACTTGAAAAGACACCGTTAGCTGGTTTCTAGCATTTTTTCTTGGCAAACCCAAATTCCAACAACTATGTTTATGTTTCAACCATCCTCCACTAACTTGTCTGCATACTGTAATATGCTATAACTTGTCGTGAGATTTAGTTTTATACGTTTCCGAGGCCTACTTTTCTTTCTATCTAAAGTTTTCTTGGCAAATACCGTGCACTTGTTCAGAGAAAAGCCTCTGCTTTGTGCTTGCACATGGATGGCAAAATGTTGTATTCCAATGCATAGAATTGAATTACTTTTTTTGATACCACCATTTGGTCAACATTTAAAGGGCAACACAAGTGAAGAATTCAACAGAACACCACTAAATGATCACACACTAATATGTTTTTAAGTCCATGTCGACTAATTAAAGAGCTGCACATCATTTAGAACATAACTGAAATTTAAGTCTGAAGATGAGAGTGGTTTTATTCTGGCTGATGAAGTTGAAACTTTCTCAGTGTGAGGGAAACTTGAGAGCCATTTTTAAAACTCAAGCTTGATTTCATCGCACACATTAAAAATGTAACAAGATTGGATTTTATTGTCTTAAAAACATCACCAGAGTCCATCCATTTCTCTCTGGCCAGCTTGGAGATGCTGATGCAAGCTTTTATCCAAAGTAGAATACATTAAAGCATTTCCCTGCTTTTAGTTCTGCCAAAAAAGAGTTTCTCTTTTTTTCTTCCTTTTTTTTAGTTTACAGCAGAATGCAGTGGCTCGTGTGCTAATGAGGACCAAAGGATGGGTTCATTGCACTAATCACCACATTGGCTCTATAGACGTTTCAGGGGGGAAAAATACTGAAACTTTTTTCAGTTCTTTATAAATATTTAAATGTACTTGTGTCTTTAAACTTACTTTTAAATTGTAAACTTTTGATGACCTTCGAATCTTTCTCATTTTTTGATTGTCCCTAAATTTTGAACACTTACAGTAAGAATCTATTTTGCCATTACATTCCCTGCGTATGTTATAGTCTGCTGTATGGTTGCATGGTTAAAAACGTTGTTAGTATTGAGGGTGACTTGTGAATCTCTACTTTGTCGGTGCCTCCATAAGTGTTTCAAGTTTTGTTTGCTTTAATAATGTACTGTGTTTTTTGTGTCTCAGGAGTTCACCAGATGGCCTCTTATTGCATACAAAATTAAAACAGGACTGACAGTGTCTTGGCAGTAAAAGCACTGCTGAACTTTGTTACCCATTGTCTTTGGATTTAAGATTCATCGGGAGTTCTATTTTGGATAAGATTTGTTTGGGTGAATTGATTCCCTTTAAATTTTAGGGTGGTAGTCAACAATTGATGACCTATTGCATGATTTGTTAATGACCAGTTTTGATTGTTTGCTTCTTTTAGTTGACACTGAAATTTTTTGTCCCCCTCGAGTGTACATATAGGCTTTCCTAGGTTCTTAGTGATCTCCTCCCACATGTTTGATCTGTTTGACTCGTCCGTAGCTTTGACTTTCATGTATTTGTCTATTTGTACATTTGTGGTGCTCTGTGACAGACTGGAAGCCTATCCAGAATGTGCCACCACCTCTCGCCTGCTAACCATGGATTGCTCTCTCTCTCTCTATTAGTCTAAAGCATACGTTTATGAAGTTTATCTTTTGTATATGTGATCATATTTGGTTGTTATAACTCAAGATCAAACTTAGTTTGGTATTATCGTTTTCTGCATGAACTAAACCCCTAAAAGCTTTTGGCATTCCCTGTATTGCTGTGCTTTGTGGTTGGTAGCTACTTTGTGAGTGTAAGAAACCGTACTAATGGGTAGGTTTTGGTCTTTTGTGTTAAAAATAGTATTCAGTTACAAATATAATGCAAAAGGCATGCTTTTTCAAAGAACTTGCTGCTGCTGTTTTTGAGCAAAATATTTTGAGTTTCATAGTTTTGGTAATGGAAGGATGGCTCAGTGGATTGGGCAATTGTCCTATCACCGGAGGGTCACTGGTTTGATCCCACACCCGGAGTTCGTGCCGAGATGTACTTGAGCAAGACACTAAACCCCCAATTGCTACTGATTGTGTTTTTCACTTTCCTCGGTAGCTTCCACCAACAGGTGAGGATGTGAATTACACTCTAAAGCACTTTGAGTTCCAACGTGGGAGAAAAGTGCAGTATGAGTAGAGTCCAATTACCATATATCTAAGTATGATCCAACAAATTTTCAGTTTTCTCATTGCAGTGACATCTGGTTTGGCTTCTCTTGCATTAAAAATCTAAAACCTTGAAAGAAAAGAAAAAAACAAATGACCTCGTGTGTTTTGTCCTCAGGGTGAACTATTTTCTGCTGAGGAGGCTGTTTGGTATAAAATATTTCAGAATATGTGTTTTGATACCTTCCTTTTCATTATGTCAGACCATTCTTTCACACAATGATAATTATTTTTGCACATGTTTTGTTTAAATTCAATATGGCAGTTTTTTGTTTATGTGTTAATTTAACAAGCAGTTGGAACATTGACCTCAGTTTTATATTTTTTTTTTAAAGAATTTAATTGAAATCTACAACATTAATTTTATCCATCGTAGTTGTTTTCTAATATTTGAACCCATATTGCCTAGGTGCTTTGGAAAACCGAAAAAAAAAAAGTATTAAAATGGACTCTTTATTGAGGCTGTTCATTTGCTAAATTGTGTCTCCTGGCACATATTTTACTATAGTAAAGCTTTCAACCACCTGTGATAGCTAACTTAATGGCTTTATACCTGAAAAGATCCCCATGAGGAAAACTATAAAGTGTGCCTAATATTATCTCCAATGCCAACTCACCAGTTTATTTGACAAACAAATATTTTAGACTTAAAAGGTGTTAAGAGACCCTCAATGAGAATTATGTATCCCCTGAAATCTCGTCTGTGTTCCTTGAAATTGGACATTTCGATGGCTTCCGAATGACTTTAATATGACACCTTTTCATCATTCAGTGAGTGGGGCTTAATAAAAATGCTAATTTGGCCATGCCTACATATCCACCGGCCAACAAATGGAAAAGCTTTTTCCATTCTGCTCTAACTGCACTGTTTATGGTATGCAATGGCTAATTTTAATAATGGAGTTATTTAGCCAAGCCTCTTTCAACCATGGAGTAATGCTCCAGATGAGGAAGTTTTATGATCCAATGCAGGAGGATGTAAGTGTTGGCTTTTGTTAGTTTTCATAACTACCCAGAGTCAGCGGTACACATTGAACACATTGATGCAAAAAAGGATTTTGTGACAAAATGTCATCTTAACTTTTCTAACATAAATGACATTTTTTCCGACTCTCACTTCCAGAGAACAACTTTGATTAAGGACAGGTTATAGTCAAACCAAAATAGAATGAAGCATCATTAGTCCGACTTTAGTTGCGGCAAATCAGATCATATTAAGAAAAAAATTATAGGAGGAAACAGAAATGTCCGAATCTTTTTTGGGGTTATTTTGAGAAGCAGCTGTCTCATAAAAAAAACCACTCATTCGTGGCATGTTTGGTATTTCTCGATTAAACCGAAGTGGTCTTCTGTGTTTGATTGTCATATTTCTAAAGTAACAAACCAAATCTGGTTTTATAACATAAAACCCAGAAACTGAACATAGATCTTCCAATACGATAACCTTAAAACCAATTTTCCGTTTTGGTGTTTAGTTTGTCAGTATTCAAAATTTCACTTGAAGCAACAGTTGCTTATTTTTTAGTTCAGACCTGTAAGCTGACGTTCTCTTGGTAGGTTAGGGAGGTTTGGTGTTGTTCCAAAGAACTGCTAATTGTTCACTCACTCAGGCCTGTTCAGAAGGATGCTAATGGCTGCTCACAAAGCAAGCCTTTAATTTGGCATCAAAACACTAGCACCTGGTTGTTTGGCCCTGCAAGCAGATGAGGTTTATCTAGAAAAGACTGAGTTGGGGAACAGGACTGAATGCTACCGTCTGCTTACATGCTGTCCACCTGAAGAAGAGTGGCTGGATGAGCGGTTAACTGTAGCTTGAAATTAGCCTGAGCACCACTGACTGGTAGCATCTGCTCACTCAGCAGGATCTCTTAGCAGTGGCGGCCAGTTAGTGTGTTTCTCTGAACATCATTTGGCCAAGTGATCCAGCTTCACTCATGCTCTACTGATTGGACAGTTCAACCACCAATATCCCAAATAACACTTATTTAGGAGATAGTTCTTTTCTTCACTGGCCCCTGATTTACATTGGTTCTTTGATCTCGAGGTTGTGTGTAAAATACTTTATGTCCGTTTGATCTATGAGTTCTGCTTTCATAAGATTTTTTTTTTTACCAAATTAATTGGTAACTGAACACTATATTTAAATAAATCTTATACTGCTTGAAAAAAATTCAATCTGAAGACAAGTTAATGATCACTGACCTGGGACGTAATGGCCAAAAAAATGACAGCGATAAAGTTTATGTTTCACAAAGGAACAGATACCAATCAAAAGGTTTGGATCACACCCATATGGTTTATAGTTTCAAGTCAAAGTATGTCTCTCAATGGAAATAGGTTTATGCATGTCAAGTAATACAATACCAACTACAAATCAGGGCTTCTTTAATTCCAATTGCATTGTTTGCTACAGTACCTAGCAAAATGAAGACATCATTGTAATAAGTCAATGACTGCATATGCAAAATTGTCATAACAATCTACATCTCCTGCATGCCAAATAGGAGGAAGTAGCTGATTACAAAATGTCTAAGCACACATACAGTTCTATTGAAAAGATGGCAACCATTACTGAATGCCCACCAACAGATGCCCACTTTGCAACAGAAATCCTTAAAAAGAATGCGTTTCTATTTGAAATTTGAACATCCACCAATCAAACTTTGGTTTGCATAAACTTTCAATGATGCACCATTGTAAGATTTTTTTTTACTTTGATCAATTCTTTTCTGACTTCCCATCTGACACTTTTGTAAAGAAAATTTCTCAGCAAGAGTCAGTAAAATGCTGTGGAATAATGTTTGAATAAATTTTTTAAATAATGTGATGACATTGCAAATGCATCTAATATAAACAGGTGTCAAATCCAATGCCTCAAATATCACAACTCCACTCAGCTGAGAAAATAACAAATTTTGTCATGTCATATAAAATGCATCACTTACTATGTTCTCTGCCTTTGGGGGTCTCTGTTATCTGAATGTGAAAATAGCACGAGGGATATTTTTTTTCCCTCGCTGAACTAATATATTCATTTCCTCAGCTAAGTGCATATGTTAAAGAGATTTTGAATAAAAGACCATAATGGGATCAGGTTTTACTTCAAACATGACAAAGAGGAGACAGTTGGGTGTTTGTGGACCTGCTGTGCATCATGTACAGGTACATTTGCCACAACTCACCAGCAGGACAGCGGTAATGGTGCCCCCTGGCCAGGAGTGTGTGCTCGGCTTACTGCAAGGTGGAAACCGCCCAAGGACAGAAGGCAGAAAAGCATTTTAACCCACACCGCTGACATCCATCTAACACAAGACACCGCAGGCAGAGACCTGTCTTCTCCGCTCAGCAACAACATGGTGGATTCTCCATTATTGTGCACGGCTTTACTTTTCAAAACACACATAACAGGCTCTGTGTGCAGACACAACATTTTCTTCTGAGAAATGCATGCACAATATGGATAATTTTTAAATGTATTAAGAATAAAAAAATACTTTAGAAAGTATATAATTCAAATTCTCGCTTCAAACATCTTTTCCTTATATGCTGGTATGCAAACTTAATATTTACGACTTTTCTTTTTTACGTGTGAAAAAAAGTCATGAGAACACATGAGAGATTTAAATTAAAATATATAATTTGATGTGATTTTTTTTTTTTTATTTTACTACCGTTACATTTTCTTGTACGAATAAGTCCAACAAAAGAAAAAAAACCAAGTAATACTGTATAGAAAAATTCTAGCAATCAATTAAAAAAAGCCACAATAAAGTCGGGTTCATTTGAAATTGTGCTTGTTTTTTAACCTTCCAGTCTTAACAAAGCATTGCAATTTTTGAGATTGAACAATGTTCTTTCTCAAGAAGCAAAATGAACTACTGACTTCATTTTGCAGCCATCATCTACAACATCATTCTGTTTTTAGATTGTGATGTGAGCATCCAATAAAAAATGTTTCACACCGGCAAAGCTTTTGTGTAGCAGAGTTCAAATGAGAATCTTCTGCATAAAAAAATTGCACAATCAAAATTGCAAGAGAAATAGTGTTTTCATTGGTTTTCATTGACTGCTTGTTCCCATGGCACCGGAATATTTTTTAACACTTTTTGTGCAAACAATGGTACGAGGCTTTAAAAACATAATAAGTATGCACACAATGCAGGCGAACGTGAACTGAATACAGAATTCATCATTACTGATGTGATGAAACTGCTGAGATTGAAATGATGCATCAATAAACATATTGTGGTCACATTTTTATGTATTCAGCAGTGACCGGGTCATGCTGGGATTAAATCTCTTTGTTTTTTATTCTTTATTTTTCTTTGCAAAAGACTTTAGGAAAAAAACAGAAGGAATTTCTATGTTAACAACTTTTTCTCCATTGGAATGCATTTTCTAATCAACTGCATCAGATTCTGGCTTTGTTGCTTTTCATCTTAAGCCCTCCCCACGTTAAACAGCGATGGGGCAAGGATGTGTTGATTTGGAAAACTAGCAAATTTTGGTGCAGCTCGGGCATCCATTTCATTCATCGAGCGTCATTTGCCTCAAATTTTGGCTTTTTGCGACTGAACATTGTCGCCTGGGATGTCGACCCGGGGTCGAATAGGTCATGTGATTGTTGACTTATTGATTACAGATAAGCACTGGACAAACGATTGACCATCGGTTGATTTAATTACAAGTAAGTGGTGACGCTAATCAGACGAACGTCATGCAATAATCTGAAGATGTTTGGTAGAAAATGTATCGTTATCGAAAAGTATTGAAATGTATCAGACACGTCATCGTCTAGCCGGCGAAGTGCCTCTGATCACCTAGCAATAAATTGCAGATGGGTATGATAGTTGCAGAACGGTTGCTCAATTGTCTCCCGACAACCTTATTTCAAGTGCCTGTGAAATGTAGTTGTATGTATAAAAACTCAGATTCTTGTGTGTGTAGATTTGCTGTGCTGTGAAGTTCAGGATGCCACCAAGAAGACGTCTTATCACATTGCATCGTCAGCTTGCCCGCCTTCATATGCAACACAACATCGTGTTACTGCTCGCAGTAGTTCTTCTCTGTATAATCTTGTTTGACTGTGTAGTCTTAAGAAAGTGTGGTGAACTGATGTACAACTTGGGAAATACCCACAGTTCATACTAAAGGCGCGGACGTTCCCATCGCATATGTATAGGCGATATGTCACCAATGTGTCGGGATCATGTTTGCGATGCATAGCCTAACAGTCTGCGAGAACCTTTCATTGAGTGCTTTACAGGTTGATTGTCACTATACAGGCAAGACAGCCTTGTTTTATGTTCTCCCGACATGCGGTCAATTTAGATACAGTAACTTCATCTCCCAATCTGAACGAGTCGCCAACTAGTCCCTTTAATGTGAGCAACACCCATCGCAATCCTTTCATCGCATGCGATTCATACATACGAAAAAATTGCTGCAATTTTCCTCGACGCCGATGCATCTCATTTAGCAAGTCTTTAGTTAAAACAATTTTTGTCAATTTCCGGAAAATTTGACTGACAATGAGCAGATTTTTTGAATAACGTTTCAATTCAAATTTGGCAACAAAATAACCCAAAATACAACAAAAATGGACAGCCATTTGGGAAAAAAAGAAAAATGGACTTTTGTGGCAGGAGGAAGGATGGCTCAGGGTGTAGGGCAATTGCCCTGTAACCAGAGGGTTGCCGGTTTGATCCCCCACCAGGAGTTCATGTCGAAGTATCCTTGAGCAAGACACTGAATCCCCAATTGCTGCTGATGGTGGTTTGCACCTTGCATGGCCGCATCCCCATCAGGTATGTTTTTGTGTATGGGTGAATAAGAGCTACACTGTAAAGCGCTTTGAGTGCTGACACAGATGGAAAAGCGCCACACAAGTAGTGTCCATTTACCATACTTTCTTTGTTATGTAAAATAAAAACATTACAATAGTTTTGGAAATAATCACAACACGTTGTAAAAACACGCTTAATTCCCTGCAATGTGATCAGTAATGGACTTGATGCGTTCACCATAAATTATACTCTTAGTCTCATGGGAGTAAAGTCCAAGGGAGAAAACACTTCAACATGTAATATAGGAATTAAAATAAAAATATTTCACTCCATTTCTTTAAGGTAACACTAAAAGCTTTAAAATAAATTGGATTTCATTTAATTGCATATTGAGTAAAAAGTAATAAGTCTTTAACTCCTTTAGAGTTCAAATGAACCATTACTTATAATATCTGACACATAGATGTCATTGATCGCCTGTTGATTAAGTCTAATGGGGGGATAATGGGAGAAAATCTCTCAAGGGATTTTCTCAACCATTCACCAGTCTAGTTATGTGCATGCGTGTGTTTGTGTGGGAAAAAGTGAGTAAAAGTGTCTGGAACGACCTCTACTGACCTTAAGCTTGTCATATAATGAAAAACTACCTCCTCTTAGCCAGGAACTCTACGACCCCCGTATTCTTCAATGCCCAGTACAAGTAACAGGTGGTCTTCCTAACAGGCATGTCTCTGATTGTAAAATTTTTATTGTAAAATTTGCAAAGGTTTTAATTTGGAAAACAAAGGGAAATCATTTAAGACACCTTACTCCAGTATCCTTATGAATGCTTGACTGTTTGTGGCCTAGTAACAGACTGGCAACCTGTTTACGGCGTACCCTTCCACGTCCGTCCCAGAAAGAAGTTCCTCCTTCAGCCGGATCTCCTGGAGGTTTTTTTCATCCCCCCCCTCCATCTAAAATTTTTCTAGGAGTTTTTTCTCACCGCAATGGAGGGTTTTCTTTTTGCAAGAGGCATTAGGTCAGTGGTGGAGTGTTTGTCTTTGGTCAAGCAGAAGCTGGTTCGAATCCCACAGAGCAGTCGAGGTGTCCCTGGAGCAGTCACCTAACCCCTAGTTTTTCCACCATTGGCACTGCCATGGCTGCCTGCTGTGGAGCAGTACAGCAAAGTAATTTCCCCATTATGAGACTAATAAAGGTATTCTTCTTCTACTAAGGATTGGATCACTTGGATTAGGTTTACTCAAGTTTGGCTTTGTGGTAGTAATCTTTCGCTCTTTGCATGTTGGAAACCCTCTGCTTTCCGTCTCACATATGTTGGCATAGTATTTGTAGGCCTTCTTTTCCATTGCCACCACCCAGGTCAGACTGAGGTGGATCACCTAATTTGTGGCCCCTCTCCCTGAGCGCTTCCCTTTGTATGGCTATCTCGCCGGAGTCTACTTTGCCAAAGATTCTATATTCTGTTCTCAGTACATTCTTTATTTCATCCAGTCTCCTGAGGCTCTTCTGAACGAAATGTATTTACAAACTTTTTTTTTACATATATTGCACTTCTGAGCTAGCAAAGGATATTATGTTTAATTTGCTAGAAGATAAGATTCATCACCCACGAAAGCACAATACCCCTCTTTCAGAACTGAATTGAAACAGAGTGAAATATTCAACACATGATGGAAGACTGACTGAAACAATGATTACTTTAAGTAAATAAATAATTGAGCGCTGTTAGTTTTGTCACTCTGTCTCTACATCATCCTTTGTTCTGCTTCAGTAACTAACGGTGTCATTTTAAAACCTTGAAAGTATTAAATTATCCTTTTCATCATATCCACATACCCTCACTGAGATATATGAAAGGAGGTGTGCTCTCTCTCTACGACCACAGTGGGGAGGCCCAGGGGTCACAATGCCAAGGGCGTCGGTATGAAACAGCGATGCACAGAGGATATCTACGCCATGCAGAGAAGAACATCTTCAATCTTTTTTAACCGCTGGCTGCCCGCTTGGCTGTCTCCTCCCCTTGTCCTCCTCCCAGGAGATAAAGAGAAAGGCAAAAAGATGAAAAACACTTGAGTGAAATGGTGTGAGAAAGAAAAGCTTAAAGCATTGGCAACATTCAGAGGAAGTGGTATTTCTCGGGAGAAGGTGTCTTTTCTTTTTTGTTAAACGAGTTGGAGTAAAAAGCATGAAAGAGCAGTAGAAAGTCTGAAAGAGGTTATGAGAAGTCAAAAGGAAAGTGAAGAGGGCACATGGCAGACACTAGTTTCACACTTGCTTTTTTCAAGTGGTGTCATGGAGTAAAACAAAATTTAGAAACGCCATTGTGATTTTAGTGGAACTGAAAAAAGTGTTCAAGTTCAAAATGTATCAGTTGTGTAAAATTGTCCTTAGTGCTTCAAATGAAATTATTTTTACTGTAGGATGTCCAGAGATTTTTAAGGAGTGTCTTTGTTATGCAAGTACACCAGATGTTTTTCAAAATTTCTCTAAAAATGGCCTGCCTGTAATGTCTTCTGGGGTGTTCTATGGTTGAAAAGCCAAGATGTACACTTTGTGGTGAGACGTTCCCGAGTCCCAATTTCACCTCCTCCCTGGTGTTCCTCTAGGTCTAGCCGGCGCTTCAAAATGTCTACAGACGAAGTCCAATTGACTGAAATCGCTTACTTTTTTTGCACCTCTATAAAGGTTGGAACGCTTGCATCTCTTAAGTTTGTCTATGTTCTGTTTTTATGTTTCTTATTCACATGGCTTGGTTGCAGTCCCATCCTCCGTCATTTTTTCTCTATTTGAATCCATCCCAAGTCTATTGTCTTCTTGCAATGTCACTCTGTTTTTCTTCTTTTCTTCTGCTGGAGCACCGATATGTTTGAGCAGCCTTCTTCAAAGTGAGCCTCTTGCCTTGGGCTAATGATGTGTACTGCTCTGTGATCCCCAATTCAACCACTATCACCTCAACACACACAGAACTACCATTAATATCCATCTGACTCCTCTGATCAAAGGAGAAAAAAGCAGAGGGGGTCTTGGAGGACATCTCTGATTACCAACTGCCTGAGGCAAACCATATCTCAGCATCATCATCATCTTCCACCAGAGTAATCAATATGCAGTTCATATGTGGCCAAGAAGGAGCAGTGAAATACATTTTTCACTCACACTAGACATGGATGGGTTAAAGAAAAGCATACAGGAAAATACTTTTAATTACTGTAGGACAGTGGTGGAACGTAACGAAGTAAATGTACTTCGTTACTGTACTTAAGTAAAAAAATTGTGTATCTGTACTTTACTTAAGTAAAATTTTAGACCTTTACTTTTACTTCACTACATTTTTAGAGAAAATATCTGTACTTTTACTTCGCTACTTTTTAAAAGTCTGTAGTTTTTTGTTACATTTTTGGTCAGGAATTTAAAAAATATACAGTTTTTTTTAAGCTCATTTTGAAGCCGCATCGCCAAAATCAACCTGTAGAGAAAGCAGTTGATCGCCTGCGATTTCCCAGAGGGAGAAGTAATGAAACGAGGACCAATCAGAATCAAGAGTAAACATTTTCCGCAGACATTCAACACAAAAAAACTAACATCAAATATAGCAAAAATTGAAAAGAGTCAGAAGATCGTTGTTCGTTGTGTTTACTTCGAATAAAAAGTTGAGCAATCATTACACGGAGCAGGGGCGGCTTCAAGGGTTTTCAAAAGGGGGCGAGGCGGGGCGTGATGTCATTGACAAAGCCAGTATAGGAGGACTGGGGGCCTCCCTCCCAGAACGTTTTGAAAAATAAGAGTTTTTTTTCCTGCATTTTGGCAGCCCATTCGCTGGCCCTGCAGGGGATAGCTTGACTGGCCCCTTTTCCTTTCTTCTTCTTTTTTTTTTTTTTTTCCTTTTGGACCAGAGGAGAGACGGGGTTGGGAGGGGAGAGAGTGAGGGCACGCCCCCCCTCTTCTTTTTTGATCCGCCCCTGCAGAGTATTTATCTGTGACCCCACAGCACAAAAAATAACATTTGAATTATTGTCGAATACTTTTACTTTTTACTTAAAAACTACAACTACTTTTGTACTTTTACTTAAGTAGATTTTTTTTATTGGTACTTTTACTTAAGTATTTATTTTTTTGCCTAATTATCTGTACTTTTACTTAAGTACAAAAAGTGAGTACTTCATCCACCACTGCTGTAGGATAAGTGTAAGGAAAGAAATTAATGACAGGAATTAAAATACTGTGACAAACTTTGTTTTATATGCTGTATCAGAGAACATTCTTCAACATGATGAGAGTGCAGATTTTATACATTAGTTACTTTAGGAGGCTTCAAATACACTTCACTGCTTCAAGGTTTCAAAAAATGTCCATGCCCTCGTTTCTGTACATGTGAAGTGTGGATATATACTTTAAGTAGCACACTTGTAAATCTATTTATGAGGCTTCAAGAGCAGTGATGTTACACTTCAATGCTATTACCCCTGATGTACAAACATAAGTTATTGGTCTCCTTCTGAAGAGTATTTGTACACTATCATCATTTTTAACCTTGGGTATATGATCATTGCTTTGAAGTTTTGTGTGGTATAGTTTGGTGTGAACTGGTGTGTATTTATTTCTATGAAGGCAGCACAAAACAATACATTATCAAAGAAATAGATGAGAGATGGTGGTGAATGCTTATTTTGTCACTGGATCTTTTACCTTCAATGTAAGTTATCTAGTTTTCTTTTAAACCAGGAAAAATAAAAACAATATCAGGCTTATTAGCCGTTCCGTCATCTTCTGCTTGTTCCGGGGTCGGGTCGCGGGGGCAACAGCCTCAAACGAGCAGCCCAGGCCTCTCTCACCCCAGCTGCATCCTCCAGCTCACCCAGAAGGATCCCAAGTCTTTCCCCGGCCAGCTGTGAGACATAGTCTCTCCAGCGGGTCCGGGGTCTGCCCCTTGGTCTCCTCCCGGTGGGATGTGCCCAAAACACCTTGCCCGTGAGGCGCTCAGGGGGCATCCTGACCAGATGCCCGAACCACCCCATCTGGCTCCTCTCAACCTGGAGGAAGAGCGGCTCCACATCGAGCTCCTCCCGGATGGCAGAGCTCCTCACCCAATCTCTGAATGAGAGCCCAGCCACCCTGCGGAGGAAGCTCATTTCGGCCGCTTGTATTCGCGATCTCATTCTTTCGGTCACCACCCACAGCTGGTGACCATAGGTGAGGGTAGGGACATAGATTGACTTGTAAATCGAGAGCTTTGCTTTTCGGCTCAGCTCTCTCTTTACCACGACGGACCGATGCAGCGTCCTAGGTATTGCTGATGCCGCACCGATCTGCCTGTCGATCTCCTGCTCCATCTTTCCCCCACTCGTGAACAAGACCTTTAAGTACACGGCTTATTAGCCGTGTACTTAAAATTCTAAATTAGGCATTGGTAGCTCCAGCTCTTATTCTAATTCATCAATGGTGAAAGTGGTTAAAAGATGTTAAATGCATGTTAAATAATATTAAATGCACTACATTTGGCAAGACGCCTCTAGCAAAAATGAGCAAGTTTGCCTATTTGTGCTTCACAATATGTTTTTTGAAATTTTTAACATTTAAGACCAGAGAGACGTGTATCACATGACCTCTAGAATACAACCCCCACATTCCCATGAACATTATTACTATGCAGTTTTGTTTAGCCAAATTTGTGTTTTGGGGTGAGATGTCATGCTGTTTACATCACCTCCACACACAGAGCTCTGACTTAGTTATAGCGTTTATTTACACTAAAGACGTAGATGCTCTCTCAGACCCACGGGCACATGTTGTGATATGCTTCATTTGTATTTTAATAATTGGAAAGTACAAATATAAATTTCTTCATCCCCTTGGCAAGCAATTCTTGTTATTGTACTTTGGCCAGCACTGTGATTTTTTTTTTCTGCGTTTTGCAGTAGATGATGCAGAAATGAGTCATTTAATTTTTTCTTTTCATTATCATATATTATAGTTTATCCATTGTTTTCGCAGTTTGGTGAGTTCAAAGATTGTTTAACACCTAGAATAGCTAGAATGCTAATATGTTTTATTATATTAATGTGTACATGGAAAAGAATTAATTGAATTCCTTCATATTAGAAACACAAATAACAAAGTAGTTTGTAATTTAAAGCTTGCGTTCACAAAGTTGGTGAATTTAGAAACCCACAACTTGTTTTAAAGCTGTTCTAAAACGTCGTTAGACTCCCCTTCGCGGTGAGAAAAAACTCCTAAAAAACCCTCCGGTGGGGAAAAAAATAAGAAACCTCGTGGGGATCCACACAAAAGAGAGATCCTTCCCCCGGGACGAGAATTCAATGTGTATAAGACTATTACGTATTTCAATATGAGCTTATTCTACTCTACAGCTAAATATCTAAAGAAGTTGGGTTAAAGACGACTGAGTTTGACCAAATATATTTTTTTCAGTTGGAATTGAAATCTTATGAGGCTACACAATACAAAAAAATTTATTGAGTTTTGGTTCAGAATATCAAGTTAAAATCACCTCAGTGAGTGTTGAGTTGGAAATCAACCTTTTTGGTTCGAGCATCAACATAAATTGATAAAAGCAATTAGGAAGGCTGTACATATTATAATCTAAATAAAAAGAGTAAAATACAGATACTAACCACTCTACCCGCTCCGCTTTCTCTGTGTCCTTAGAAGAGAGATGAAGAAACTATCAAAGTAGCTCATTAGCTGTACTTGTTGGTGATTTGTCTTTACAGAGCGTGTACAACCCTCAGCGTCGTCCACGTTCTCTGCTAATTACTTTCCACATTAGAGAAATTCTATTCAGTAGTTTTCTTTCATTTTTAGAGGTTTCATACTGTTACATTTAGACTTTCATTTTCTTTTGTTCACAGGTGTTAAGAATAAATGAAGTGAAAAATTTTACAATAAGGTAAAAAAAAAAAAAAAAAAACTTTCTTATTTATTATTGTGACACCATGAGAGCATACTGGCAATAAAAAGAAATTGAGGCAAATTGTGTGACAGAACGCATCACGTTTACAAAGTATTCTAATTTTAAGAAAGAATATTGGTATTAAACAAAGTCAAACTTGGTATTTTATCACGTGGGCAAAAAACAATGGCTGAAACATTGAGAGCAGTTGCATTGCCCGAAATGTACTATGTTTTTAGGAAAAAGACTGAATGAACTCATTTGAATCTAAGCATTTACACATAAGCGATATTATAGACTGATGCAATTTGAAAAAAAAAAAAGGAATATTTAGCTTTTGAACAAATAACTTTGACTTTTAGACAATCCTATCGAAAACGTATATTGATCCGTCTCCTTTTCTTATGCATTTCATCCCTCTTTTCTCACTTCATTCCCTTTCCTTCTCTCCACTATGTTCCCTGTCGCTACAAAAACCAAACATTTGAAGTGTAAGAAAATAAAATAGCAAAAACCCTCATTTATTCCTCTTCTGAACCATTATCCCTGACAGGATGACAGGGTTGCCGGGCGTGCCAGGCCCTATCCCTGCTGATTCGAAGTGAAGGCAGGGTGCACCCTGAACAGTCTATCACGGGTCCCCACACGCAACCATCCACACACACTAGTCCCTAGGAACAATTTGATACCGGCCAATTAACGTAACATGCATGTTTTGGAGGGTGGTAGAAAACCGGAGTATCTGGAGGAAACCCACGCATACACAGGAGGAACATACAAACTCTACACTCCACACACTGTGTTCCAAGCTTCATTCTAACCTGGGATTTGAACCCTGACCTTCTTCCTGTGAGGCCACTATGCTATCCACTGCACCACTGTGCAGCCAAAATAGCAAAAATAAACAAGTAAAATTGTATTTGCCACAAATTGAGCAAATCTATTGAGTGAGTGAAATGAAAATGATATTTTCTGTTCATGCAGTATATAACTATCTAACCAGTTTCCAACAGGGCTCATTACTGTATGTAAGGGCTCCATGTTTATTAGACAGACGTGTAAAAAAAAAGAAAAAAAGTTAGCATACTTTCACACTTTCATTGCTATTATTTCTGGACTTCTCTGAAATTACACTTCACTTAACACTTTGTCCAACCATGTATAGTTTTTCTTGCACAAGTGATTTCCATGATGAGCTACAGAGTGAGAAAAAGGTCAAAGACCAGATGCAAAGCAATGCATACACACACAAAAAAAAACATGCACATGCTTCTCTTCCATATGGGGTTCTTTTTATAAATAATGTATGACGTGCATGTGCATTTATTTTATTATATGCAAGCAAAATCAAGACTTAAAACTTTAGAAACTACACATATATGAATAAACCTTTTGGATTTTTTTTTTCAATTTTTACAACTAATCCTATTAATATTCATAACCTTTTCTTTTGTTTCTTTACATTTCAAAATTTGTACCACATGTACAAGCTACAGCAAGTTTACACGCCTTCTTCGTTTGAGTGTGCATCGGGTCAGCTGTCTGACTTTTTTTGCAGCGATGTGACAGACTTGTGACTTGTTGAGGGTGTGTCCTGCCTCTTGCAACCTCAAGAACATGAAATGACGGCACCATATCACATAATTACCACCACTTTACATTCAAACAGAAGAATAAACTAGTGCTAACAAAATATTATGCATTGATTTAGAATATTTTATTTCACTACCGTCAACATGAATTTAAATAATTATGCGATGCATTGATAGTTTTTAGTTCCGGTGAGAACAAAAGATCGATATGAGTAACAACTAGTTTATATTTTATTCTAAAGAGAATTTTTTAGCTGCATACAAACCAATGTCATCATTTTCTTGAAGGTAGAAAACGATGTGGTACTGTCATGGATGCTGTGTGGTTTATCGATCGTGTAGTTAACTAGCTTCTGCAGGTCTTAAAGTTTCAGTTTCTAACCAGAAAGTGTTTCATATAATCTTTGGTTCACAAAGAAAAGAAAAAAATCTAAACCCTATGTAGAGGCATAAGTTGGCCACAAATGCAACTCTAGGTGGCTATTTAACTATACATTTGATGTTATATTTGATCAAAATGAGCCTACGAGTAGCTTAAACTACCGAAAGAACACACCACAATACAAAGATTTCTATTGTCTAAACCAGGCATGGGCAGACTATGGACCGCGGGCCCGTTAAACATTGTAATCCAGCCGGCTAAACTTAAAAAATTTCAATTAATAAACCTTGTTAGTGTTTTATTTCCTCTGCAATTCTGATGTTTCCTCAATAGATGGTGCACTCTATGATATGGAAAGCCATCGGGCCCAATACTTGGACATAAACATGCGTGTTAGATGTTAAAACAAGCAAAATGTTACATGAAGCACTTAGTTTTCAAACCTAGCGCCACTAAATGCACGTTTGTAAGTGTTATTGCGCTAGATTTCAGACCGAGCACGTTAGATTTTAAACTTACCGCTCCTAATGTAATATTAGCGCGCTTGTTTAAAATTTAACGCGCCATTCTATTGCTCTAACCTAGCGGTTACCAAAGCATGCCATCCATCTGCTCCTGTTTTGGCCCCCTGGTCAAATGTTAGAACTCAATGTGGCCCCGAATCAACAAAGTTTGCCCACCCCTGGTCTAAAAAATATGTAACACATTGCCCAGAACAACATGGAACTGTATAATATTTGGCTAAAAAGTTATTTGAAAAAACACTTTTGCATGATGGTGAAGTGAAATACTGAACATATGGTGCTGGTGAACTCTATTCTTGTTGTTACTAAGAAGGCGGTCTTACAATTTTATGGATGTAGCCGTTCGTCACCAGGGTCCTTCACAATGAATAATCACATTAGAGCCAACCTCAAACTCTCGAGGCCCAAATTGTCCACCCTCTGCCCTGCCTCCGTCTCAGCCCATGAAGAGGATTAGGGCCTATGGCGCAAAAAGCCGGACAAAGGCTGGAAGCTCTTCAACTGGGACTAGAATTGGCTAAAGATGGATGGAGGAGGGGAGCTATTCAGAGCTCACAGGGAAAGAAAAAGACTAATTGTTCAGGGATTGGGAAAAGAGGGGATGAAAGCTTAGATGACCTAATTAACTTTGAAAAGTTAATGAAAATTAATAAATTGGACTGGTAAATGGATGGCTACATTACGAAGGCTAAACAAGGTATTTGGGAGAATTTCAAGATTTGAGCAACATGCATGAAACTAAGCCAACGCCATTCATTGAAAAGAAGAAAAGAAAGCAGCTTGCAGTTTAAAAGAAAGACCTTGACTGGGCTGTTCTTTCAATGGAGGAAAAGAAAACGAGTATTTTCATGAAAAAAAAAAAGTTCCACAGACTGGTATCTGTTCTTTTGCTCGTGTGGGAAGGAGACCATCAAGCATGACAGTGTGAAGAAAGGGGGAACGAGGCTAAGACTATTAGATGTGACTCAAATTTAAATCAATTTATTAAGATGCAGAAATTGGTGCTGCAGGTGGATAAAAGAAAGCCGGAAAGTACATGTAGGTGGTTGGGAATTGGAAAAAAAAAGGAGAATTAGCTCTTGAATTACACATCTGAGGACATCTTGTGGCCATATGGAATCTAGCAAGAAGTGAACAGATTCATCATGCCCTCAGACTATAAAGACTTTAACTCCATTCTCTCTAAAAGCACCTAGTTTCACACTGTTCTTGACTACAGCTATTTGTCATTCTATGTTGAGTCTCTTTGCTACGTATTAGAAGTGAACACTGTGTCTAGTAGCCTTGGGGCTCATAAATAATTTCATTTTTATAAATTTGAAGGAGGCTTCGGGTGAGATCACAAACTGGAGTTTCTGCTGAGCAAAACTCACCTTTTATCTGTCCGATTAGACACCCGCTGTTTGATAGCTTTGCTGCAGTAAACATTTCCGGATGATCAGAAAATTAACTTAAAGGTCATGCATAATCAACTTTTCAGAGCTTTCAACCTGTGCCTTGAATTTGTCAATTAAGTCATTTTTTTTTTTTAGAATGAATAAGCGTTTAAGAAATAAGAAAAAAAAATGGATAATTTCCGACCCCTATAATGAGAAAATGAATGAGTGCTTCGTACAGCAATGATGTGACTGGGCATGGCGATGACGCTTTTTACTTTCATTTAGACTACCTCGTTCTGCATGAGTTGGGCAGAAGAGGACCAGTTCACTTAGGACTCATGGTAAGATTTGAGCGGTGGACCCAAGACTTTCTCAGGACAGACAAGGAGGATGAGCATCAATAAGGCTTTCACACTAGGGGGTCTTCACGGTGCCAAAAAACAGCAGTAATATTTTAAAGGTTTTAGGCTGCATTTGTTTTGACATGAATGCAAACTTTAAGCATCGATTCCAAAAAAAAAAATCCACTTCTAAAATAAACTGAGGTATAAAGTAATTTAGATGGCGAGAAGGCGCTCAGTGGTAAAAAAATCAGCCTTGGACCGGGAGAATTCCGACTGGGTCCTTGCCTTAGTGTCCATTGAGAAGACACCTAACCCCTGTTACTCCCACCACTGGCGCCGTCATGGCTGCCTACTGCAGTGCAATGCAGCAAAAGTAATTTCCTCATTAAGGGATAAATATAGGACAATAAAAAAAAAAAAGGATATTCCAAAACCAAAATTGTGGTTGCGAATGTGCGTAAGATACAATAAGAAGTTGGTACTTGTTGAGCCGCATTTTGTAATAACGGTGCATTTTGTAATAAATGTCCAAAATGCTTTAAGTTATTAACTTAAGTAATTTAAGTTATTAACTTTTAATATGTACTTAGAGGCATAGATTTCAGTTTTACTTTACAAACTGTTTTTAATGCAGTGAGCATAACTTGGACAATGCAGGTTTAAATTCAGTCATATAATTTCTTATCAAGGGCAAAACATCTACATAACTTTAGATCAACTGCAAAATGTCTTTATACTTCCATATATTCAATTACACAGATAATATTTGGCACAGTTTTTTCATACCTGGCATCATGTTGAACTCTGTTGGCTGTCTCAATTAAGCATGCAAGCAGCGCATGATCTTTGTAGAACTGATGCAGCAGCCAATCAGATTACAGCCCGCCCTCCCCTCCCTGGCTGAGTGACAGACGTTTATTACAAAATGCACCGTTATTACAAAATGCGGCTCAACAGTACTATTTATTTTTTTCTGACAATTTTACAATACATTTATGTTATTAGGTACAAAAACTTGCAAACCGATATTGATTCTTCAGATCCAAACCAAATTACTTTTTTCTTCCATGACTTTCTGTTGTCATAAAACCTAGCATGCAGTTTTTGTTGCAATCAGCTAGCGATGCAAACTTTGTTATATTTAGTTTTTCTTCTTTAATACAACTGCCTGACGCAGAGTTGGTGCAGTGTGAACAACCATGACACATCATTTGCTGTGACTGCTGGAAACATTTTTGAGTGGTTTTAGATGGAAAATTGGCTTTTCTGCTATCACCTTTCTAGCTTTTAGCTTTAGCACATTTGTTGGAAAACCTTTTGATTTTCTGGTCTTGGAGTGCTCTGATGACTGTCTTACTGCAGGTAAGAATTTGTCTACTCATAAGTACTTTTCACAATCCCACTTCAAAGAACCCATAGCATCGCTGACTTTCATCCATTTGAAAATGGATGCTGCTGAATCAACTAAAGCTAGGAGCAGGATTTTAACTCACAACTGATCTCATGGTATTTTTTTATTGGAAATGACAACAAAGCCCAACTGATTTTAAGATCTGAAGATCAATAAGGCATCCTTCGGAGAAAGCAAACTTGGTTTCAGAACATATATCTAGATTTGTTCACGGTGCCAAAAAGCAGCAGTAATATTTTAAAGGTTTTGGGCTTCATTTGTTTTGACATGAAAGCAAACTTTATGCATTGATTCCATTAAAAAAAAAAAAAAAAAACCTTTGAAAACAAACTGTTTAAAGTTCAGTATCATAAGTTTAAGAAAGTTTTTTGCTGTCGTTAAAGTATTCGTATGCAAACTCCATTAGCGATGAGCGCTTTGTGACACTTCAACTTTAACTCTTTCTCAATCTTCTTCTTCTTTCGGCATTTTCCTTCAGGGGTCGCCACAGCAAGTTAGTTTCTTCCATCTAACCCTATCTGCTGAATCCTCTTCAGTCACGCCAACTATCTTCATGTCTTCATTCACTGTATCTACGAGCCTCTTCTTTGGTCTTCGTCTAGGCCTCTTTCCTGGTGGTTCCAAACCCTGCATTCTCCTTCCGATGTACTCTTTCTCTCTCCTCTGCTAATGTCCAAACCATCTCAGTCTGGCCTCTCTGACTTTATCTCCAAAACCTCTAACATGCGCTCTTCCTCCCAATTTAACTGTTTCTCAATGTTTTGTTTTTTTTTTTTGTGTAAAAGTATGTAATTAGACTTGCATGAATTCCATTTTCGATGACAGTATTGCTGAACTTTAATTTTGGAACCATCAAAAAGTCTTTGTCTAGAATAAACAGACGGCAAGGCGTTAAACCACATGCTTCTACTTGCCCTCACAAAATATATGAAAAATGAAAGGTTGAGGTCTATGAGATAACAAGATTAAAACCATCACATCTGTAAGTCTGTTTTTTTTGTTTGTTTTTACTATCAAAATTAGCATGTGATCTTTTATTGTAAAAATTTCTAAAATCAAGTCATAATGTGGAGTTACTGTAGATTTTTATTGTTGAGATGAAAAAACTGCTATTTATGGTAGAAGGATATGAGAACTTTAACAGGATTCTTTAAGTTCATCTGTAGTTGGTGCTTAGTAACTGTAAGCAGTTTCATTAAAACGTTTGGGTTGGTTTGGGACCTCCATCTTTGGCCACTTGACCCTGAAAACTAAATAAAAAACGCTAAGTTGTGAGGTTAGTTTTCTGCTTTCCTGACAGTGAAATTTCCCTATCTAGAATAATTTTACGCTGTTTTTTGTCACACGAGCTCCTCATCTTTAATTTGTTGTGGTACTTTGTGCAGTCGGCTTTTTGGTGGCATCACAACTCCAAATGTCTTGACTTTTCCCCCTCAAACAAAGGTATAGCTTCAGATTTATTTTTTTTCCCATTTTAAAACGACTGTTTTGTTCATATTTGAGTGTAAAATCACATTTGCAAAAAAGAAAAAGCTAATAATTGGAAACATGCTCTATGTTGTAGTTCAGACTCTATAACAAGGTCACCTTTTATCATAATTCCTGCATCTATTAAGCGTTTTTATTCATAAAAAGTACATATTTTGTTTTTCTACAAAACCTGCTGGACATGACCTTGAATCATTTTCTTTCCCTTCCAACCTGGTCATAACAGAAGAATGATGGAAAATCAATTCTAAAATGTATCAATATGTTGGTAGTAATGCAGTGGAAAAAAGAAGTCAAACTCAAAGGCTAACAGTTATGGTTTTCTATCAAATGTGTTTTATTAGATAAAACAAACCAGCCGTAGTTTGCAAATTATGAACTGCACCACCGGACCACCCTCTTCATTAAATTTGCACACTGAAACAACTCTGTAATTTATCAAACAGCCAACATAAAAAATATATATATATGGTTTTGTCGACAACATGAATCATTTTTTTTAAATTAAAAAAAAAAACTCTGTCTCATGTAACCTTCATAAAACATGGATGTCCTGCATTTAACCTCCACACAAGCACGTAAGCTGAAACAAATTCAGAAACAAGCACAGAGAGGTGTTAAGCTGAAGGCAGGGGAATGTAAAACTAGAATTAAATAGAAATTTAGAAACTTTGAACAACAAAACAATTTTGTAAAAGGGTTTGAAGCAAAATTTAAGGAAGTGGTTTTACAAATGTGTGGTTGTTTAAATAAATGTAGGAGCAGATCAACGTTTCTCTGGTCGAGGAACATAGTTTTCGATTTGGAGGTGTTGATTTCCATCCTTGCTACTTCATATTCGGTAGCAAACTGGTCCAACAAAAGTTTAAGATCATGGGATGATGAAGTCAAGAGCACAACATAATCCAGATAAAGCAGAATCCTAATTCCGAGGACACCAAACCCTGTACTCCTCTCCGCCTTGGCTGTGCCTAGAAACTGTGTCCATAAAAGTCAGGAACAGAACTGGTGACAAAGGTCAGTCTTGGCAAAGTCTGACTACCATCGCATGTAGATCCGACCTATTGCCACCTACATGAACCAAGCTAAAACACTGGTTACACTGAAACTTAACAACCTTTGACAAAGACTCTGGGACATCACACAGCCAGAGTGCCACAAGGAGAGATGTTTTTGATACAACATAGCGTAATTCACATTTTCCAAGTTACCGACTGTCAATGCTTCAATTCCATGAAACAATTCATAACAAATAGAGAAACTAACTGTAGCCACATTTCAATGATATCTCAATCCATCTTATTGGGAAAAACTATGACTTCAAACATTCTCAACTCTAAACAACAGGTAGTTCTCAAAACATCTGTGAGGGAAATCCAAACCTGTCCTCATGGCATATTAACGCAGTTACTAAAAATGTGTTGTGGATGTGATAATCTGAGACTGAGATGTGTTGTGGCCCAGTGAGTAGTCCTCTGGAGTGTGTTTTCTATGCCAGGGGCATGCAGATTTGCCATGTGTGGGATTGAAGGATACGGAGGTGGGATTGTTCTCTCATCTCACTGATGGTCCTGTTACTCACTGACAGGTGTTAGCAACAGTGTCTCAGTTTCTCTCCACAGCATTCAACAAATGCATCAAATGACTTCACACCATCTTTTAGTCTTTCCCGGAAAACCCATTTCAAATCTCAAAAACACACACAAACACACAAACTAACTAGCATCCAAATCCACACACCTGCTCCTCTCTCATAGGCATTAAACCTTGGCTTTCTTTTCATTCACTGTGTTATTTGAATGGCAGAAATTTATTACAATTTTGTTGTCGCAGAAACTGACATATGAGTCACTCATCCACCACCACCTCTACAAAACAAATGCCAGCATTGTCTCTTGCTTCACATCAACTCAAGGCCTCCAGTTCTCAGCAAATGTCTTTTTAATGAAAACTGTTTCATCTCATCACTCAGTGGGTGTGTAATAGCAGTGGTATTGCTGGAGGTACCAAGGAGAGGTGAAGATATCTGGCAGAAGAAAGCACACCCTAAGACCAAAACAAATGCTAAGCAGACAAAAACTTGGGCATAGCCAAAAATACAATCTGTTCCAGCTTTGACAAGTTTCCAGAAACTCATAAGTTTTGGCTTCTCTTGCTCCCAAGATGAAGAAGAACAACGTGGGTTGTTAGAGCAGGATAGTTTGTTTAATCATCAGAGAGGGCAATGCGTAAAAAAATAAAGTGTGGTCAGATGGGTGCACGCAGAACAGAGTTTTCAATGAGATGCCGCTAATGAGGGCCAAGAATCGGTGCTTAAATTGGATTTTGATCTTACATATGCACACAATCACGAAAAGCGACTGAAATTCGCATCAGTAACTCCAATGTAGTCATCACCCACTGATTGCATTGTATATGCCAAATCAAGGCACAAAGGAGAAAAATTACAGCCTCAACTTCCATCTGCCCCCTCACCCTCTTAGTCACTTTTGTACTCTAGAAGGTGACAGCTGATGAATTAAGAACAATCTTTTATTCCCTGTGTCATCACCTTTCAAATCTGCTTTTCTTTGCTCATCATCTTTCCTCTTATTCACAACTCTCCTTTTGATACTGTCTCCCCTCTGGGTGGAGGATTTGCTTGCTGATCCTGATCCCACACACAAAAGAAGAGTGGATAATCAGCTTCCTCTCTCATCCGGGCTGAATCGGCCCTGGTGGAAATTCCCACATGATTCCCAGCCCTCTGAAAATGGACTGTAACCTATTATCCCTTCTCTGCATAGCCACTCATCCCTAATCTTTGGCTCTGTTTTTTCTACTCCTTTCAAATTCAGTGCCACATTACCATCTGACCATCAGTCATTGCATAATTATTTTTAAGAAGAATCATGAGAGACGGACACAACTGAACCAGCAAGGGAAAGCAAGTCAAAGCTTCATCTTCCACTACCTTCGACAAACACTGAAGTCGGAACTGCTTCAGAGCTATGATAGCCTAGTATATTCAAGCCGGCTAGGAATACCCTTCATGCAAATGTACCCCTATCACGTCCAAAAGAAATGAAAGAAAACTTACCGGTATTTGTAGCAGTGTGTGTTACCAGATACTTTGGTATTGATCGAATAAGAGATAAACACAGGTCTTCTTCTTCTTCTTTCGGCATTTCCCTTCAGGGGTCGCCACAGCAAGTCAGTTTCTTCCATCTAACCCCATCTGCTGCGTCCTCTTCGGTCACGCCAACTATCTTCATGTCTTCCTTCACTGTATCCATGAACCTCCCCTTTGGTCTTCCTCTAGGCCTCTTTCCTGGTGGTTCCAAACCCAGCATCCCACTGGGTGCTGGGTGTCCGACCAATACAGGTCGGTATCTCAAATTTTGATACCTTAGAAACAAGAATAAGTTGACGCCACAGTGCTGAACTGCTCTACATAACAAACTTTATTGAAAATTAATGTTTGAGTTATATGTAAACTAGATGAAAGGATTCATTTCTGAGGTTTTAAAATATTGTGCTGTCATGTTTTCAGAAATTAACGTGTCCTTGTTGCATGAAGGACGAATGAGCCATCTGAGTTTTAGTCTTAGTCTTCGCATTTTAGTCATGTCTTTATATTTTAGTTTTAGTCAAGTTTTAGTCGACGAAAACTCAAAAGAGTTTAAGTCTAGTTTTAGTCGGGGAAGACTGCTGTTCCCTTGCTATAAGTGGCAGGAAGACATGGCCGTTTTGAAGCGATCATTTAATTTAGAATACAATTGATGTTGAATGAATGTGGGCAATTTTTTTCAAATGTCTTCAGTGGTTTAGAAGACATTGCGTTCACAAAAATTTATGACCTCCCTTAAACAATATATTGCATGCAAAGTTTTGGTTTCTTTGAATACATTTTTGTTATATGTTTGTGTGAATTGGAAGTATTTCCACCATACCTGAACAGCTTACACATTTTGTTGTCATGCCAAATGCAAACTCACAGAGAAAATCAGCACTAATGATGAACCTGAAGCAGCAAGTGGCTTGTTTGTTTGTTTCACATCACGTGACTCGCAAAACATTTTACCATCTAATGACGGCAGGAGAAGCCAAATGAGCCTGCTGAGGAACGACAAGCTCGATGCATGGGCTTGTTTTGGTTTTGTTATTTTGTTTTTTGTTTTTTTGCCAAGAATTCAATTTTTAAAGTAAGCTCAATTTAAAAATAGTGTTGATCAGATACCGACACCCAGTTGGATTCATTAGAATTGATATATGGATTGGTTCACCCACCTACTTCGAATCAACGGCAAACTTTTTCTTAGGAAAATGAAGAGTATTCACACATGAAACAGAAAAAATTGGCATCAGAAAAAGATCCATAGTCAAGTTTGACCACTATTGGATTCTGTGAAAATTAGAATGCAAAAGTATAACTCCAAAAAAGAGGAATAGGTGGGTAAGGAGACAGAATGAAAGATCAGACAGAATTCAAGAGTAAGTTAAACTTGGAGCCAAGCAAAGAAAATAAATCCATGAAAGCATGTTGACTGTCAGTCGAACGCATGATTAAAAACTACAAAACGACTTTGATTATTGACTTCTGTGAGTTTTAATGTTCTAAATCTGGGGATCTTAAAGTTTATAGAATTCGATGATCTCCAGGACTGTTTGTAAATTCAGTTTTTTTTTCTCCTCATGAATAAAAAATGATTACATTATTGAATCAAGACGTATGATTATCTTTTCTTTCTCTGAGTTTGTGTTGCGTCAAGTGAGAAAAAAGGAAACGAACAACCAATTAACAATTGATTAAATTTGCTAATTTAATCTAAAGCAAATTTCCTTCTTTTTTAAAATGTGTTTTTATTCTTCGAAAAAATACAGTTATTCTAAGTATAAATTTCCGTTCCGTCATCTTCCGCTTGTTAACCTCATGCCTTCTTAATATGGTGTACATTAAAGATAATGTGTACATATTTTGAAAACAATGCTCGCCAATTTGCGAGAGGTGCCATGGTTACAAGCACTGTGGTTCTTGTTGTTGGTCACAAGAAGGTTGGGGTCTGTCTTTTCTTATGGGACCAGGCTTGAAACACTGCCATTTCTGTGTAGTTTGCACGTTCTGCCCATGTATTTGTCGGTTTTCTTCAGTTAATCTGATTTCTTCCCACCCTCCAAAAACGTGCATACTAGGTTGATTGGCTGCGATGGCAATGCCCTCAGGCATATGCGCGCGTGGATGGTTGCCAGTGTGTATGGCCCCGTAATAGACCTGCAACCTGTTTGGGGTGTACCCTGCCTCTTGCCCAAAATCAGCCAGGATAGGCTCCGACATTCCTCGTGACCCCATTAGCGATCAGCAATTTAGAAGACAGAAAAAAAAATCTAAATAATCACAATGACCGTGCCTACAATTTCGAAAGTTATTAATTTTTTTTTTTCTTGAGGGCTGGATTTGACTTTCTGAGAACAATTTTTGCCTTTTCATTCTTATAGGTTACTATAAGAATGGTCACTATAGATCAGACAAAAGGCTTTTTTAACTGTCTTTAATATTTTGTAAAGATCGAATGACCATTTCTTTCCCAAAATCACACTGACATTAATTTATAAACACCTTATCCCCTTTTGTATGTCAGGATTAGAGCCTCCCTATAACATAGCCTGTAGAAAGATTTATTAGTCTTTGATATTTTATATCAAAATTGTTCTAACTTGTCAAAGGAATAGACATTGTCTGGACTTGAAAACTTCTCCAAAGAAAACAAAAGCCCACCCAGTTATTAAATTTGAGAGTTCAAACTAATGAAAGAAGACATTCACAGTTGACCTCAATCACAGTGTTGATATTATGCTCATACATTACGTTAGAAGGTCGCTTTGTTCTACGGGTCAGTCATGAATCTTTCTTTATCAAGGGGTATTAACAAAAATGAAAGTGAGCCAAAAACAAACAAGAAATTAAGGGTCAATGCAACCACAAAACACAACAAAAGTCTGACCAGTAAATCATGCTAACCTGCATAGACAATCCTCTAGAGTGCCTGAAAGAAGAAATGTTGAAGTTCACAATCAGCTACGTGTAGACAGACAATTGAAAAGTGATCCTAGAAATGAGACTAAAACAATAGTGATGTAACCAGAACGCTTCATGAACACATTAAACCATACAGATCACTAGAAAAAGAATCATTTACAATGGTTCCAAGTTATTATGCAGGTGTGATTTTTCAGTAGAAGGTTTGAAGAACTCCAAGCCTCCAGGGACCCTACATTTTGATATTGGTAGCACTTACTGTCTGCTGCTTTGTGATGTCATTTCAGCATTTGTTCTCTTAATCTGGCATATTTGTCTGGCACGATGCTTCCTAATCATGTCTTTAGCTGCCTGGCATAGTGTGGGCTTCAAATCAGACCCAGTTCTCTTCAAATAGAATGTTTTCATCCATCTCTTTTCTGCTTTCCAACAGCAAAGGTATTTTTCTTCCCCGAATTGGAAAAAATACTGTTTTAATCTGCTTAATAATATGTAACGGTGTTTAAGAGTTTTTGCCTGTAATTAGGCTCAACTGACCAACAAATTATCACAAAAATCTGATATCAGGAATCCAAAAATTATGAGACACACAGGAAATAATCTTGATAGTGCTTAAATTTGTTTTGTTTCGTCCTCTAAACCGCTTATCCCTACTACGGTCATTGGTGGCGCCGAAGCCTATCCCCGCTGATTTTAGGTGAGAAGAAGGGTACACCCAAAAAATGTCGCCAGTCAGACACAGGGCCACACAACCATCCACACAGACACTTATTCCTATTGAAAATTTTATAGCGGCCAATCAACCTCCCATCCATGTTTCTGGAGGGTGGGAAATTGAAGTACCTGGAGAAAACCCACGCATACACCGTAGAATATGCAAACTACACACAGAAAGGTCAGTGTTCCAAACCTGCACCTAAATTAAATTTGCATTATAATTTGTAATGCACCATAAACACTCAGAAAGAAGCACGAGGTGAGAAGTCCAAGTGCCCCACAACTTAGAGGGTTTCAGTGAGCCAAGAGAAGCATCCACCAGTCATGCCCCAATTTTAGGCCATGACCTGGACCCAGAGCTCTGGAAGCTTTGGAGCTACCCAACCATTAGAGAGTGTGTAGAAAGTGAAGAGAAAAGGAGAGAAAACTGTGCCTTCTGGAGCTGCAGACTACCTGATCAGACACACACGTAGTCTTTAGTACATGCAGTCAGCTTGCTGTCAGCTCTCGGTCCCTCTAGTTTTTCCCTGAGCTGTGAGGGCTGGATAGTGTTGAAAGCACCAGAAAAGTCAAAGACTACAACTCTCATGGCACTTCCAGGGTCCTCAAGGATCAGCAGTGATCTGTACATTAAGTAGATGACAGCGTTATTCACTTCAATGCCAGGTCGGCAGGTGAATTGCATAGGGTCCAATTTGACAGGCATCAGATATGATTCAAGATCAACCTCTCCATGGTCTTCATCAGGTGAGATGTTTACATAAATCCTCTTAAAATGATCCTGCAATGGTGACAAATGTTGCACTTATTTGGGTACGAGGGACGATCTGTGATATCAGTCACAGAAAAAAGAGCTATTTGCAATAAACATGAATAAATTATTTACCTGAATTAGAAACAATGCATCTGAGCATAAGCAACCCCGAAGAGTTAAAAATTCCACGCTTCAAAAGCTGTGAGAGTCTATGTATACACTTCCTTCACAGCAAACAGTTCCCATGGGCAAGGTATGATGTTCTTTTTTACTTAAATCTAACACGCAAATCATCAATGCTTTAAAAGTTGCTTTTCTTATCTACCCCCATGTTTTTGTTCCTTTTTTCTTCTTCAAAATGGGAATCTGTTTGATCATTTTCACACAAGGTTCTTTTTTATTATTATTTTTTGCTTTTTTTATCTGCTTGAACTGTTTAACAGGCTGCTCTTTGTGTCTTTGATGGATGAAATGGTGGAAAATAGAGTCATAAAACAACATAGACAAAAGTTATGCTTTTATTTAAGGTGCAAAGCAGATCATACAAACTGTTCAGTTAGTCTCAAGTTAGGTGAGATTTTGATGTCTGAGATCAAGTCACGGGATTGTTTTTCTTTACTGGAATCAAAGCATCAAGCAGAAAACTGAGGTATAAGAAGCACAATGAAGACATACGATGTTGGGGTGAATCCTTGATAGGTGACTGCATAATACTGTGAGAGAAGACTGATTCATGCAGGTCTCTGATCCTTGCCTGTGTCAGGGTAAAACCTCCCTTCGCCAACTTCAAGTTTCAAAATTCATTGCTTTGCTCTTGCTATTCTTCAAGCTAAGCATCAACAGGATCCATCCACACCGACCGCCCATCAATGATTCACTGTCTCACCCTGAGCTGGAATGTAACACAGAAAAACAGAAAAACTCAGATGTGGTTGTGTTATATTTGCTAGAAGTGTTTTTCTTAAAAGAGAATATTTGCAATTTGTCTGTTTGAAAGATGGCAATTCTGTAAAACCATCTGTTTTTAATCATTTTAACTTTTTTCATATATTGCCTTTTATATAAGAACATTTTTTCCACATGCATTGTGGTTGCAGCAGTAAAAAAAAATGAATCCAACCTCTTAAATTATTGAAGGGGATGATTTGATATTGCAGCCAGACTCTAAGAAGATTTGATGCAGAGCTAACTCATGAACAGATCGTCCACAAATCAAAGAACACCTTGACATACCAAAGCACGACAGAAGTCCTTGATACATTTATAAAGAGGAGATTTAGCCCACTCTTGGTTTGTTATCCATTCAGTCAGACGAGGAGAAAATATGTCACGTTCATTTCTGTAGTCCAGATAACCTGTGGTGTAATTAAAGAGAAAAGCTTGGCTTGTGTCTCAAAATGTTGAATCTCGATGACCTTTAGGCTTTTGCTCCTCTTCTTTTCTCTTTTAAAGCGCAAGAAATTTCTGAATGAATAAGAGAAATTCTACATTAGATGTGTAAAACCTAACTAAGACTGAAAACACCCTCTACTGTAAAGCAGGACTTAACATGATACCACTTCACTGTGGCTCATGTTCATTCTAATTCAATGTGTTGGTGAGAGAAAATCAGACTTTGTATCCCCTTTACATGACATTACATAATTTGACTTTTAAAAAAAAGTGTTTTTAAAAGATGGTATAGAAGATTTTTGCATTTCGAGTCCAGTGACTCTTAGGGAATTGTGCACATGTTATAAAACCTCAGTCTTTTCAAGCTTCTGTCTTTGTTAAAGTTTTCACCTCCAAGTTACCATGCACACGTGTAGTGCACTGTTATTTCTTTACACCAGCTGCTGCTCAAATTGGAATTGACAGGATCCCTCACCTGCCCCCAGAGTGAGCCCTGGATGTTCTTAATCAAACTAATTAGGGTCACCTGAGGATGATTCCTGATTCCACACATCTGTGCACCCTGCCACCAATTTAAGGGCAATCACCCCGGACTTTCATGTCTGGTTTTACCATCCCTTCCAGCCAGGTTACCCTGGTTGCCTGACCATGTTTGAACTCTGTTATTATTTGAACTTTTGAAATCCTGAGTTAATCCTGTGCCCTTTGCTTTACAGACTTACCTAAATTGTGTCAATAAACCTTGTTTGATGTCATGCAATTTGGTCCTCCTCCTTCCTCCTTCCACATCCCACAACCCTGACAGGAATGGACTTTACCTAGTGTGTCAAACTCACCTTATTTCTTTTAGAAATCAAGTTTTGCAAACGAATAAGTCGCCGTGCAAATACACAATATAATTTGTTTTAGAACGTTTATGTTTCTTAGAAACATGTACGTATTTTTGAAAAAAAACAAAGTCGTAGTCATTGACAGTCTGTAGATCAATGGTTAATGCCCACCATACACAAATAATAAGGCTGGGGTTTTTAATGGCCGATAGATACCATGCATGTAATATAGTATCTATTTGTGTTTGTTTTAGAACACCTCTTGAAAATTACAAATTCAATCTGTGAAGGATGTTTTAAGTACTATTCCAAAAAAATAAATTTATAAAGACCTTTCTGATCACCTTTAAAAAGTATCCAATTTAAGAATAAACTCACGTTGTACTTGCGTGATTTGAGTACAATGATAGATGCAGTTATAATAACTGCACAATTAAAATGGCCTTTTTATTTTCATAGTTCTTTTATGTATTAGATGTAGGAGCTATTAGTTTTTTCATTTTTATTTTTAAGCTGACTTCCATTCTCAAATTAAAAAGAGTTCAATGAGGTTTATCCTTTTGCATTATCTTCTCTCAACATGCACAGGCTTATTTATTAGATTGTGTTTCAGCTTGCAGGTTTTTAATCAGTTTTTTACGCTCAGACAGTAGAATAGAAATAAAGGAGAAACAAAGTAAAAACTAGCATTTGTCTTGAATCTAATCTCCTGAAAGGTTAGAAGATGGATTTCTGGAGAATCACTTTCTTTAGACGTTAGCTTTAGCTTATCTTCAACCAAACAAAAAAAGGGAAGTGAATAAAAAAATCTTAAAGTAAGAGATTCATGAGAAAAATAGCTTCACTTTGTAACCTATTCAATAAAATAAGCATGCAGCAGGAGTTTGGCATCCATATTTCTGAAGCAAAGTACACCAATGGCAGGCTTTTCTGCCTATGGATGATTATGATGCCACCAATATTTCAGGAGTGAAAAAGCACTGCTGTCATTGTGTGAAAGCTCTTCTTAAATCTTTCCCATGCATCAGTCCTGGTCCTCTACTGAGATAATCTCCCAGGATTTCTATCACATAGGTGACTTTGCTTATTTATCCTTCCCTGGACACGTTCTATTCTATCAGCAGGCAGCTAAAAAGCCAACTTATCATCTTTTGCTCCAAACTTACAAAACTTGGAGTTCCTGCCTCAAGTGCTTATTTGTGTGCTCTTAGGCCCACCAGGACCGTGATTGGTTACACTGTTGGTTTACAAACGGGGCCAATTCTTGATCTGACAATTAAGGAGCTCTTGGCCAATCTGAACCAAAAGTGTGGACATTTTTTTTAAAGTGTAATGGTCAACAGCCTTTTCATGTAACTTTGCCATTTATTTTGCAATAATTGCCTACTTCAGAATAGTTCTTGTAATTTAGTTTTTTTTAACTTAAATGAAGGCAATTAAATTAAGAGTTGCCAAGGTAGGACTAGAATGCAGAGATGCCATGCGGCGGAGAAATTGCACCCAGTTGTACTGCAAATTTTAGCCTGTTTGTTGAGGATGAAAAGTGTCAGGGAATAGGAGTAGGTAGGTGCACCTGGTAGCTGTCCAGTGCATGCATGGCAGGCTAGACATGGGGGAACTGACCTAAACAAGACACCATAACAACAGACGACCGGCCCAGAGTCCAGAGCTAATATAACAAAGGGTAAGAGAAGACATAGGGGCAAATGTTTTGGAGAGGCAATTGCAACCAAGTGTGAGGACTAAGAGCAGAGAGCGGAACAAAAGGAAAGGAGAAAATATCATAACACAGCAATCTAATAAATAACGAGAAATATAGCTCCTATTTCTTTGCTTGTATTCCAAATAATAATGATCTTATAACTATCTTTAGCAGCTGCTCTTCGCCTACAAACAAACAAGTCTTTAAACACATTTCATTCTGAATGTGAAGAGATACTCACTAACCCATTGCTATATGCTTTCGAAGACCTTTGGTCTTTTCTCACTTCTATTTCTCTGATGCTTTTTGATTCAGATGTCTATTTAATAGGCTCAGACAGAAAGACAGATCTAACTCTGGAAATAAAAATCTGTAAAACTTCTTTAGAATAAGTGGGCCCAGGCCCTGGGGCAGAGACAAATCACCTGAGGCAGAATACTTTATATTTTGTACTTTAAGATACTTCTTCCTCTCGAATCGTCTCTTTTAGTCATGAATAGGTATGAGAGGAAAATTAGGTATTTCCTTTAATTAGAAACTCGAGGTGCAACAGAATGTGATCTTTTTGTTCTCTGCCTAATGAGGCTGAATATATCTGGAAATAAGCGTTCTGTTCCTACCTGAGCACAAGTTTAGGCAACCCTCGAGGGGTTGACCCAATAAAAGTTGCAGGGGTAGTGCATAGATGAGTCTGCATGGGTGTGTGTGAGAGCACATGTGGGAATTTTCACCAATGTGTGAAAACCTAACTGAACCATTCAAAGTGGGAAGTGGGTGTGTGTTGTGACAGGAAGTCCATGACTCTGCCTGTGAAATGGCAAGTATAAAAGAAAATGTCAATTCCCAGTGTGAAGAACCATATAATGACCACCTCACAGAGAAAGGGTAACACAGACTCACACACACACATCTACAGGGATAGCCACACTCCATTCACCCCTTCACAGACAGAAGGTCTTTAGGGAGTCCTGCAAAGAAGCCCATTTGTGTGTTTCCCTGTGTGTCCTTGAGCCGGTGTGGATTCATGTTATATGAGCCTCACCTGTCAGTCTGATCTGTGAAGTTTAGAATGAGGAGATCTAGTTTCAGAGATAGACAGGAAAAACAACAGCTCCAAGGCACAAAATTGTGTTACAGTTCTGTCTTTCATGTTGTGTTAGCATTTTGACAAATGTTGTAGCTGACACGTCTTTTCAAAATGCTTCTCTTTCCTCAAATTGTTGTCTTTTTTGTCCATCATTACATATGAAATTCTGTGCCAGAGGAGTGGTAGAAACAAACCACTATTCCTTGTTTGTGATCTGTCATCTTAGCTTAAAACGTGCCTAGCTCTGGACCTCTCAGACTGGTCTCTAGACATTTTAATATGTTGATTACTGATTAAAACAAAATGGTTTTCCAACATCTTGATGTCAAATCCTAGAAATACTACTTAAGAATCCATTAATATGACTCAGTTATGTTACAGTGACAAACAAACCAAAGCAGGAGGGGTTTGTAGTTCTCCATTAACTTTATAGCAAAAGTCAAATGTGACTTGTTGTACATCACTTCTTATATCTTATATTACTGAACCCTTTTTCTAATTATCAAATTTTTGCAGACTGATTACCATAAATATTGTGTGTTTCATCCACAAGGCACAAAAAAAGTTCAAACTTGTGTAAAGGAGGAAATTATGTCACGTTTTAGTTGTGTTTCCGGTTCTTTTATTGTGATAGGTTTAGAACCGGAAGTGGTGGATGGCAGTGATGTGGTTGAAAGAATAAAAAAAGTTTTTTGGCAGTTTGTGCCTTATTTTCTTTATCTTTCCATCCATCGGGATAAATACAATAACATTTCTACAGTAGTGTGTTCTATGACAGATATATTGCGGCTGTCTCACTCGTACATTTTCTGCTCAATGACCCCTGATGGCAGTTAGAAAAGTCTATAAATAGGTTGCATCATTGTACACACCACAGGGTTGAAAGTATGGGGAAAAGTGACAGCTTATAGTAGTGCTAATCTCATCTTTGAAACATTTCTCTGCTTGCAATAAACTCAGGAGCCATTAAGGGGGAGACGGCGGCTCAGTGGTTAGAGTGTTCGAGCACAGACCGGAAGTTCGCGGGTTCGCATCCCACAGAGAGCACGTCTAGGGTCCTTGGAGAAGACACCTAACCCCTGTTTCTCCCACCATTGGCGCTGTTGTGGCAGCCTGCTGCGGTGTAAGGAGTGCAGCACACAAATTTCCCCGGTGAGGGATGAATAGAGTAATTCTTTTATTTTTTTTTCTATTTACTCTCGACTGATTGACTCGTTTAGTCAATTCAACCTACTTGATTGTCAAAAGAAAATACAATGAAAAACAAGCTACCTCAAATTCTTGATTTGAGGGCCACAATTGGCCTGCAAGCAACAAGTCTATGACCGCTTCTCAGTTTTTAATGGGTTTTAGTTGGCATAGTGATATTAAAGTGTTGAAAACTGCTGTAAAGCGACATTCCTGATTAACCAAACTTGTATGTCTGATGACGTCCCCACAAATTTCAACAAAATGTTCCATACAAGATTCTAATACACGTCCAATTAATGTGTTCAGACTTCATCTACATTTATCCTGTTTGGTAGTTATTTTTCTCCTTATTTACTTTTCAGTATGCAGTAAATCTCAATCTCGAGGTCAAAGAAAACACAAAGTATAACATTTTTTAAAGAATCACAAATATCCTTAGGAGTTCACAGGAGTTTGCACAGTTTTGCTATGAATATAAAATTTAAATTCATTTTAATAAGAAGGTTGTTGAGGTTAAGAAGGCCCTGAAGGCAGCAGTAGTTTGCAGATAGAGTGTCTGGAATCCTAAAACCAACTTTGAGGTCACCAAACTAAATGTCTTTCAAAGAAAACATGCATTATAGTAGTTTTTATGCAGCTTTTTTTTCTGAACAACTGCCAAGCTCTTAAATAAAACAATTTGTCTGTTTAATTTTATTTAGCTTCATTTATCACTTGTTGGATGTCAGTCCTTTTGAGCAAATAAAGTCTACCTTTTCTTGGCTCCGTTTAATAATAACAGATGCATTTTTATCTGCAAAAGCAATAGGCATGCCGGTTGCCCAGGTTTCCAGGTGTCTGTGCCTCCGCAACACTTTTATGTGACTGCCCAAAGCCACTCAGGGCCAACCATAGATGAAATAATAAAATCTGTGTCGGAGGGAAAAGTTATTAATCTTAATCCCAAAATGGTGCCGACTGGAGAACAAACGAGACTCTCTGTTTTACTTCCCAACAAGGGTAGCATTCTCTCAAGACCAGAATCGTCTACAAGAGAAATGGTCCCTCTCTGCTTTATTTATACAGTAATGGAAAACAAGAGGTATTTTCTTACAGAGTAGTGAAGGAAAAGAAAGTTGCAGACCCCCATTTACAGATAAGTAGAAACATTGGGGATGCTCAGCAAACAATATCATCACATTCCTAAGTTAACATATAACTGTGTCTTAAAGCTGGTCAAGAACGGCCCCCAGCTGCAGTTCCTGCCCCCAGCTGGTATAGAGACACAGGTCTCTTTACTAGTGTAAAGTGACTTCTGAATAATAAAAATAAAGAATTAGCAAAGGAAGTTTTTGTATTTTCACCCTAACAGAATGTAATGAGGTGAGACAGGTGAGACTCAGGCATATTGTTTGATGCCTAGTGCCGATCTTTTCAACTTACGTACATACATTAAATTGATTTTTATTCATAAAACAATTGTCCTACTGGAAAATGAGACAAGTAGAATGAGAGGCTACATACAGTAGATGTGTGTAGATTCTTATCTGAATCTGTGCAATCCAAAATTCCGATGAAGAATTTTGGGAGCATGCTCGCTTTTCAAAATATGCCGCCATTGCCCAAAAAATTAATTCAATCATGGCTGGATTGAACACAAAGCTAAGCGTAATGAAACTTTTCTGTAGTATTTTGAGTCTGGCACATAAAAACATCTGCGAAAGGTTAATTTTTTTTTTTAATTCAAAATTATACTTTTGCAATACTGGAAATAAAATATACTGAATGAAAGGGATTTCTCCAACTAATGATGGTCCAAGTGTGGTTTGTAGTCAGCCATTATGATCTATTATGCAATCTTGAGTAATTGTCCAAGTTGCCCTCACAACTTTTTGTGTTGAAATGGAAACAGTCTTTGAACTGAAAAGAAAAATTGAACTGTGTAAAAGGACCTTTACACGGTTAGTGCTAGGGTTCCCTGGGATGGGAACCCTAATTCCCATCCCAGGTCACCGAACATCCAAGCCGTAACCTGTCTCACAGGATGGCTAAATAATGTAATAAAAAATGGTCAAATAACTCATTTCAAAAATATTTTTTCAGTTAAAGATTAATTAACAAGATATTTGTTCTACAATTATACTTTTCAAAACTACTTCATCTGAGCCAGGGATGAGTTAGATACCAACAAATTGATTTTATGACCATGTTTTATGTTCGTTAGGCCCATTTCGGAAACTGGTTTGACACTGAAATTATTTGTAATGCCATTTACTTTAAATGAAGGGTTCTGATTTTTTTTTAAATAACGGTAACTCTAACTAAAGGTAAAGATTTTCCTCAATCCTAAATATAAGTTTGTCTTCTAAATGAGATGGTGGCTCAGTGGTTGTAGCGTTTGCCCACAAACCGGAAGTCTACTGGACGTTCGCAAGGTTCACATCCCACTGAGTGCACATCTGGTGTCCTTGGGAAAGACACCTAACCCCTCGTTTCTCCAATCATCGGCCGTCATATGTGGCAGCCTGCTGCGGTGAAATGCAGCACATAAATTTCCCGGTGAGGGATTAATAAAGTATATTTAAAAAAATAAAAATAACGTGAATGCAGATGACATAACACTTTCTATAAAAAACAAAATGACATTTTTCATTCTCGTCTTTTAAACACTACCATTTACAGTTGGTGTTATTAATAATGAAGTGCCATTTTTAAATCAAAGAATGGGCATTTTGATTCTTTCCGAGCTAACATGTAATTTGAAGGATTCATTTTAACTCCTTTGTCATGCAGGGTTGTTGGTGCACAAGAGTACACTTTGGATGTGTAACAGTGCATGCATTTTTGTACCAGTTATGACCACCTTTATGTATAAAGATATGTTCGTATACATACATATAAGTATCTACACCTTTGTGTATACATATGTTCACATATCTGTTTTGTTTCTGCTTTCTTGTAAAACTCTAAGACGTATTAATATGCACAACAACATGAATAGGATTACATTCATCATTGCTGATATGCACTCGCCTAATTATCATATTACTTTTCTCATTTCACACAAGGAACAATAATCGCTGTGAATTAACTTGTGACTCCGGCTGTGTGTGCAATTTTATGAGTGTGACGTGGGTATGAATGTGTGGTTGATGAAACCACTCCCCCACCGAGTTTTAACACATCTAACCGTTGACCACATCTGAGCTGTCTGATTACACCCGTGTTAATTTATTAAGCGACTCTCTGCACGTAGGGAGGTAGTCACAGTGTATTACAAAAAGCAAAAATCTGTATTAAAATAATCAGTGGAAAAGGAACAAAGCAGAGTTTGTTTGTTAGGTGAAGAGAATATCACACGCTCAGTGATGAATGACTTGATTTACAGCAAGCACACGCACACACACATGCACCTTTTCTAATATGCTGCTGGTGAGACGCTAATAATGAGACCATTGACATCCAGCAGGGGTACTTCAGTCCATCACGCTTTAGTTTTTCTAGACATACATCATTGTGAGAATGGCATGAATGCCATTAACGTCACAGCGGAACGCGAATACACCGCCGACACACTACCAGGAAAAACACGCAAGGTCAAATCTCTTTGTTCTTGTTTCAGGAGTATGAAAACATAGATTTATCCTGCTTGACAAACACATCCACTGTCCAGTCCATGACCCTGAATAGTGATTTTATGAAAATATTTGCCTTCGTTTATGACCTATGTGTCATTTCAGCTCATGTCAAAAATCATTTTAAGCAGCTCAGAGGTTGAATGATGTCAGATAAACAAATTATAATTGGTTGACTTTCAATTTTTCTCTTCAGTTCAATGACATTTAATAACTGGTACCATTTAAAACACTCTTTAACAAAAGTGTAAGAATAAAACTTTTCAAAATACTCTTATTAATGATAAAAAAAAGACAATCTAGGTACGTTCAACAGCTTAGTCAACACCTATTGTTACATTCGTTCCGTTCCGTCATCTTCCGCTTGTTCTGGGGTCAGGTCGTGGCGGCAACAGCCTCAAACGGGCAGCCCAGGCCTCTCTCACCCCTGCCTCATCTTCCAGCTCACCCGGAAGGATTCCAAGTCTTTCCCCGGCCAGCTGTGAGACATAGTCTCTCCAGCGGGCCCGGGGTCTGCCCCTTGGTCTCCTCCCGGTGGGACGTACCCAAAACACCTCGCCCGCGAGGCGCTCGGGGGGCATCCTGACCAGACGCCCGAACCACCCCATCTGGCTCCTCTCGACCTGGAGGAGGAGCGGCTCAACACCGAGCTCCTCCCGAATGGCAGAGCTCCTCACCCGATCTCTGAGTGAGAGCCCAGCCACCCTGCGGAGGAAGCTCATTTCAGCCGCTTGTACCCGCAATCTCATTCTTTCGGTCACCACCCACAGCTGGTGACCATAGATGAGGGTAGGAACGTAGATCGACTTGTAAATCGAGAGCTTTGCTTTTCGGCTCAGCTCTCTCTTTACCACGACGGACCGATGCAGTGTCCTAGTTATTGCTGACGCCGCACCGATCCGCCTGTCGATCTCCCGCTCCATCCTTCCCCCACTCGTGAACAAAACCCCGAGATACTTAAACTCCTCCACTTGAGGCAGAACCCTGTCCCTGACCCGCAGGGGGCATTCCACCATTTTCCAGGCGAGGACCATCGTCTCGGATTTGAAGGCACTAATTCCCATCCCGGCCTATTGTTACATTCACATCATAAAAACATGGCACTACTGATAAACTCCGTTTAAACCACTTTGTACATGAGCATTTCCCTGGCAACAGCTTTTCTTTCCTGTCATTTGTCATGTCAGGAGAATCTCCAGAGGCAAAGTTTTCATTGACAGCAGAGCACATGAATACCACAATGCACGAAAGTCACTCATTTCTCTCTGAAGCTGTCACTTAACACCTCCCAGAGCTCAGATTTCCAACGCACCTGTCGGTTTTGCCGTCTGCTTATATGTCTGTCTCCGTGTCCCTGTCAGGAGGTCAGTTAAAACTTTTATTCTCCACGGCAGCCATCGATGCTTTCATCCCACAGCTTGAGGTCTTTATCCACCAGGTTTGCTTAGATTCAAAACTATTCATTCATGCATTTATTTTTAAGTAATTGAACACCAATTTTTACTTTTTTTTTTACTGTAAACCATCAATTCTTAATCAAATATGTGCACTTACAAGATTCAAAACCACCATTTGTTCACTATAAATCTTCAGTTGATTGGGTTAGCTATTACAATTACAACAAATTTGTCACTAAAAATTTGTCACACAGATCACCCGATCACTCAGAGATCGGGTGAGGAGCTCTGCCATCCGGTAGGAGCTCGGTGTTGAGCCGCTCCTCCTCCAGGTCGAGAGGAGCCAGATGGGGTGGTTCGGGCATCTGGTGAGGATGCCCCCCGAGCGCCTCGCGGGCGAGGTGTTTCGGGCATGTCCCACCGGGAGGAGACCAAGGGGCAGACCCCGGGCCCGCTGCAGAGATTATGTCTCACAGCTGGCCGGGGAACGACTTGGGATCCTTCCAGGTGAGCTAGAGGATGCAGCCGGGGAGACAGAAGCCTGGGCTACCCGTTTGAGGCTGTTGCCCCCGCGACCCGACCCCGGAACAAGCGGAAGATGACGGAACGGAACAAATTTGTCACTAAAAACAGAAATATTGTTGACTTGCTAATTTTTTTTTTTCTTTTACACCTCTTTGCTTTGTGTTTCAATAAAACCCTTTAAGATTTGTTTTTTGAGTGCACTAGTGTGAGAAACATTTTTCCAATGAAACCAATGCTTTATATTTTAGCTTTTGTGACTTGAGGGGAAATTGACTTTTTATTTAGTCTCTTTTCATCGTCTTGCCATTGCTTTTTATCCACTATGCAATCAACATGTCAAAACAATGTGCACCTTTTGAATTGTAAGACTCCAGGCAAAAGGTTTTTTTTTTTTTATTTCATCATTTTTTTACACCTTTCAAAGGCACAAAATTGAATAAAATAAAGTCTCAAAATAATTGGAATATTTCTTCCTGCTAATTAGGACCGTCAGCCCTCATTTGTGGTCAGTCAAAAAGGCAAAGCTTTGTCCTCACCTTCCCTCTGTATCTTTTTTTTCTGTTTGAGCCACCACTGTCCCACGTGGTGTAATATATCAGTGCCTGACATGAGGTGCAACACCTCAGTTAATAGCTAGTGACTGCCCCCGTGAGCTATGCTTTGGGGAAAAACAAAATTACAAGTTGCTCAGACTGACAACCGAGGCAGAGGAGATTGTTTCCTCCCCGAGCTCCACTCTGGTTATGAAGCACATCTACGCACTAAAAGAGCAAAGTGAACTTGGATAACTCCTCGCTTCCGCTCTTTACCTACCGCTGATAAGCAAATCTGCATATTTATATAAAGCCTGTTAGTCATTCTTGAAACCAGAATAGTTTCGAACTTGCGTGTCTTGTTCTTTTGCAGTTGCCAAGAAAAGTACAAAAAATGTTAAAAGTTCATTAAAAAAATAAAATGGGACAATAAAAGTGTTAGATGGGGGTTATACTTTGAAAGATATTTTTAAAGCAAAGGAAGTCACATGTTTCCATTCTCAGAAAACATTTTTCCAAGTAAGTTAGTCTCAGTTAGCTATCCTTTTCGTTTTGGATACGAACAGTGATAAGAGATTGAAGAGGCGTGAAGACAACTGTTATTGAACAGTATGAGAGGGGAGTGGAAAAAAAACATGCAGAAAGCTGTGAGACAGAAGGGAAGGGCATTATGTGGGTTGTTACAATCATAAGACATGCTGAGAGAAGAATGAGAGGAAAAAAGTGGAAAGAGAGCAAAACAGAGAAACATGAAAGTATATCTGTCAAAATAGTTTCTTCAGTACACAGCAGCAGGGGAAGGAGACTGAGTCAAGGCTGCCCACTTTAAAAAAAAAAAAAAAAAAAGAGGGAAGAAAGTCTTAAGAAAAATACAAGCTGAGTTCTTTGGCACATCAAACAAGCTGAACCATTGGGTCTTATTCTGCAACACCATTCTGCACTTCATTGTCTGTCTAAACCTTTGGAATCTGATTTAATGAAATATTAAGCAAGTCTAAGGGGGTTTAATTAAATAACTAATTTATTTGTCAGGGACAATGCAGTTAAGCATAGAAACAAGCAGAGCATCCAGTTGATTATTCACATGAAAAGTGTTTAGCGTTGGCTAGTTTTCATCTCATGGGTTTTAGAAGAGTTCTGCAGTTGGTGCATCAGCTGAAAATGAGTTGCAATGTTGGTGATTTTAAAGTTTGCTGCACTTTGTTTGACTGTACTTTTAGTAATACTGAAAGTCTGGCCAAATGTTTTTCTTGAATTATTGGAACATTGACTGTCATCTTTGCATTGAAAATGTCTCTGTCTTAGGTTTCTGGCAGAGATGACCTTTTTAATGCTTTCTTTATGAGCTGTTAAATACCGATGAAACATTACAGGGGCATACTTCTCTCGGGTGGCCATTGACATCTCTCAAATTCATAATAAACAATCTGGATGATGTGTTCTAAAGAATTTGAGAACGTGTTGCCCCTTAACCCGGCCCCGGATAAGCGGAAGACAACGGAACAGAATATGTTTGACTGGATGTCGGACAAAGAAAATGTCACACGCAATGATGAACAATGTTTGTTCAACTGCTGGAGATTGACAAAATAATTGTGTTTTGTACGGATAAAGTATAGATTGACATTAAAAATGTTACTTCCAAGCACAGTAATTGAATTGAAAATACTTTATTTATTCCTGAAGGAAACTTTGAGTGCTGCAGTGCGAAACAGAGAACCAAAGAAAAACCCACAATAAGAAGATTTCAACAATCAAATAATAAAGAACTTATTAACATATGTACATAAAAAAAATTAAACTGTTGTGAATGGCAAGTATTTGCAGATCTGATAGTGAAAGGTTAAATAGTTTAATGGAGGATGGCAGAAATTATTTTGTATACAGTTCCTTTGAGCAGTGGGGTTGCAGGAGTCTGTTGTTGAAGCTGTTCTTCAGATGGTCCACAGATTCATGGAGAGTGTGGGAGGGATTTAGCATAATTGATGACAGTTTTGATTTTGTTCTGTCTGTAAGAATTCATTTACAACCTAAACTTTGCAAAGGTTTCCTTTAGTACACCCTTACTTTATTTCGTGCAAAGCCAGAAAAAAACAAAAAACTATTTATCAGTGTTTTTATCAAGACAGTTTCCATTAAAAAAAAAATCACTTAGAGTGGCCTCTACACTGTTTTTTTTGAGGAAAAATGTGTTTTGCAGAAACTTCAAACTTTCTTAAAAAATATTCATAAACCATGTGTCCTTCCCTGTTTGCAGGGTTATTGTTTGGAATTTGGATTGTCATTTGAAAAGAAACGGTATCTTTTAAATTACCAAACAACTTTGCTACACTCACTAGAAGTGTTTTGTTGTCTGGAGAATCTTACGTTAGCCAAGATGTGCGGCAGCTTTAGTCCTAAGTGTTCTGAATCAGAAGTAATTAAAAAAATGTGAAGTTTTCAAAAACGACAACTCAAGAAAACGAAAATGCAAAAGCAAAAAACTAAATCGGTACTTTAGAATGTGAAGCACTATCTTTAACAATAGTATTGATTGAAAGATAAGGCGTTATCGTAATGTTTTCATGCGATGTCACGATACTGTATCATCTCATTTACATAAATCTCACTCCATACAGCTCCATGTACATTTTATTAGGGCATGAAAGAAGTTAGATAACATTTTGGATTATCTGTTTAAATCCACTCGGCATGAATGAGCTCATTTTAATACGTTTACTTTTGTTTGCAAACACAAAGCCCGTTTCAAATTTCACTGAAAATTTCATAACTTGTGTTCCAAACAGCCAAATCAATGATATTCATTTACACATTATATTTGCACAGAGGTCAGCCCTGCCAAGCTTTTCTGGCCGAACATCGGATCAATGGTCAGCTATGATGTCTTACTTTGTGTCAGACAAAAGCTTCTATTCTAGCAATAAAAATATGAGTTATTTCCATCTCTGAATGCAGATACTGTATTCCCTCAAACAATATGGTTTTAAGAAGGACACTTTTTTATTCACCTGAATTTTAATTATTGAGTTTGTACAGTTTGTAACTCATCTATTACAAGGTTTCATTAGCTCGACTATCTTCTGTACTGTATTAGCACAAACATCTGTACACTAGAGGGGTTTTCTTTCTTCTGGTTTAGAAGGAGAGCGATCAATATTAAATGCATCTTTTGGCCTTTTCTTGGAATGGTTTCAAATGCCAACGGGTACAGATTGAGTAATCTCCTTCATCTGATTCGTTCTAAGGACAGTGAAGGTGGTCTGACAAAAACATTTTGTCACAGGGATAGAAAACTAGACATTTGCACACAATATACGTATGATCCTATACTTTTGCTTTCTAAAAAAAGGAACTCTCAGTTTTATTGGATTGTTGGTCTTGCTGAAGCAACATTGCAAACAATACTTGTGGCATTGTGTTGCATTTTATTCATCTGTCATGTAACAAAACTGGCTTCACTTCTGAAACTTAAAATAAAAGTAAAGGTGATCATTTAAACATTTTTCCTTCTCTTTTTAAGGTGCTGTTATTTCTGATGCTCAGTTGAGATTAAAAGTACGGAGTAGATGTTAAAACTCTGATTCTCCCCCTTTTGAACACTTCATCTTGATTTATTCCATTTTGTCTTTAACACCTAATGTTTTTAAGCTGCTCTTTAATGCCTACCTTTTCGTAATGACTGTCCTCAACGGGCCCCCATGGGGGCATGTGTTTGTGCTCCTCCATGCATACACAACATTATACTGTAGGCATAGAAACTGTGGACCACTGGGACCAAGAATTTGTATTGAGAGTGGTGTCACATACTCTTGTTGCGTGTCTGTGACCACAACAAATCACCTTCTCTCCATCTATAATACATATCCCGTTCATCCCAGGAGACTGTATCTGCTAAATACCCTTCAGTTGGAGATCCGAGGCATGAGCCCGTTTGTAAATTTGCTACACGACGACAAGGACACGTTGCACTGGGAGCAAGACGATAAAAGCTACCATTAAAACAGCATTTGGGGCTTTTCCTTTTTAATGAAGATAGAAGAACTGCACCCCTGACAGTGTCAGGAAATAAATAAACCTGTGCTCAGTTTCAGCTCCTCAGGAAGGAAGTTGACTGCGAAGAGTAAGACCAGACATCTGTATAACGATACACACCTCAGGATTTAATGCCTATTCATGAACGTGCTCCTTTACAAGTCTATGAATTGCCACAATCTTACTAAGCATAGTTTTTTTTTTAATTTAGCATCTGTTTTAAAAGAATTCACATACACATTTGAACTAATTTCTCAACTGCAGGTGGAAGTTGTCACAGTGTTGAAGGTTTATATTTCATTTATTCACAGTAGTGACCTTCCAGGTTCCACTTGGGGCATCTTCAGGCCTGCTGCTGAATCTCAATATCACTCAATAGCACTGAGAGTGACAATAGAAAGGGACTGGGAGGATGTGTGGCAGTATAGAAGGGGTTGTAGGGTTATTTTAGTAATTCTCCTGATTGTCTGTCCAAGGGTTTACGTGTGTGCGTCAGCAAGACATCCTCCCCCCCACCTCCCAGACTTTTCCTCCAAGCTTGCACATCAGGAGTTCAAGGAAAATGGATTCAGTGCTCGATATTTCCTCACTGAAGGTGGTAGAATGAACAAATAAGGAGGTTATAAATTAAGCTAAGGTGAGCAACTGAGGTCGAGATCAAAATTTTGAGGAGCCAAAGATAAATTGCTCTGTATTAGCTTAAATATTACTCAGTTTTAACATGACATGTTGTTTACGAATGTGATATTATCAAAAGTTTTATAACTTAAGAAAAAGGCTTGTTTTTTATGACATTGACCTCTCTTTAAAAATTCTTGGGACGGTGACAAAGATAAAATGTTTTGTTCTTGGATACATCCTGGTTGCACATGATCTTCCATAACCTTTTCTGTTGTTGGGGGACATTCGTGAGTTTTGTAAGACAAGGTAATGTGACTGAAATAAAAAAAAAATTAACTGGTTAGAAATATGGAGGCAAAAACTTTGCTAGTCTATCAGCAGCTAACACACAGAGCTGGTTTGTAAATTTGGCATCATATGATGGGACCAAAGAAAACAAGCGTTCCGTTCCGTCATCTTCCGCTTGTTCCGGGGTCGAGTCGCGGGGGCAACAGCCTCAAACGGGCTGCCCAGGCCTCTCTCTCCCCAGCTGCATCCTCTAGCTCACCTGGAAGGATCCCAAGTCGTTCCCGGCCAGCAGTGAGACATAGTCTCTCCTGCCCCTTGGTCTCCTCCCGGTGGGACGTGCCCGAAACACCTCGCCCGCTCGGCGCTCGGGGGGCATCCTGACCAGATGCCCGAACCACCCCATCTGGCTCCTCTCGACCTGGAGGAGGAACGGCTCGACACCGAGCTCCTCCCAGATGGCAGACCTCCTCACCCGATCTCTGAGTGAGAGCCCAGCCACCCTGCGGAGGAAGCTCATTTCGGCCACTTGTACCCACGATCTCATTCTTTCAGTCACCACCCACAGCTGGTGACCATAGTTGAGGGTTGGAACGTAGATCGACTTGTAAATCGAGAACTTTGTTTTCGGCTCTGCTCTCTCTTTACCACGACGGACCGATGCAGCGTCCTAGTTATTGCTGATGCCGCACCAATCCCCATGTCGATCTCCTGCTCCATCCTTCCCCCACTCGTTACAAGCGTTCCATTTGTAAATCATTTGACAGTTTGATTTCAGGACAGCATTCAGACTCAATAGGCTAACAAATATCAACAAAAAAGAAGTTCCAATTTTATTAACAGAGAATTGGGTTATTACTGCCTCAGACCAACATCACCAACTTTAAGATACAGAACAACAGGCAACAGAACATCTGACTGGGGAAATGTTTGCAAAGTTGCAAAGTCTAGTGTTTATACGTCTATGGTTGCACATGTTAGGAACAGAGAAGTGGATAATGGGTTTGAAATATCCCATATGCGTTTATTGGATGCCATGTTATTTTACATATATTACATACAGTAGAGAGATTAAACATATATAATATTAATGTAAACTTTATTCATCCCACTACATGAAAATTTGTGTGCTGCATTACACCGCAGCAGGCTGCCACGATGGTGCCAATGGTGGGAGAAACGGAGGTTTAAGTGTCTTCTCCAAGGACCCTAGATGTGAACTCAGTGGGATCCAAACCCACAAACTTCCGGTAAACTTCCAGTCCGAGGGCAAACGCTCTCCCACTGAGCCACCTCCTCCCTCTACTATGGCATACTATAATATGTATAGTACTGTAATACTATATAGCCTGTATATATGCGGTATGTATAGAATACATACATACCATGGTGGAGCATGGTATGTATGCATGGTAGCATGTAAGTACATGCTATTACATTTCAATAACTAAAAATAAAACAAACATTTTCTGACATATGAATGAAAATATGTCCAAAATAATCTTATAAGCATAACTGTAGTATGAAACAATCATGTTATCATGATGTTGACGAAAAAGTAAAATTTCCAGTGATTTTTATATAGAAATAATTCTACCAATCTCTGGTAGCTAAACTACAATTTTTTACAGTTTTTTTTTAAACATTATTTTTCTGTTTTATAAAACAGCAGCCTAAGGCTGGGCAACTAAATACTGGTTGTTTTAAACTAGATTTTATAAATCCAAAGTTATATAAAAAGGATCAATGTAAAAGATCAATAAATGGAAAATATTCAAACAAACCAGAGTTTATTCTGTCATGTACCGTGGTCAAGCTTTGCCCTACGTAAAGTTGGACATGGCTTTGGAATTTCTTTTTAGACCAGTGGGTGTGTTCCATCACTGGGATGGATGGGCTTACGGACAGATGTGTTGATAGAGGAAGAGGAGAACAACAACTGTGTGCTTGTTCCAGTTATAGGGTGAGATGGAATCAGCATGGAAACTTGACAGAGGTAAGATGGGATGTAAAGAAGTGGGAGTGTGGGAGGTCAGAATGGTTGAGAAGAATAGCAACAGAGGTGGTATAAGCGGGCTGAGTGCCCTGCAGACCGCTGATAAGGATTGGTAACTGCGGTTGGTGGCACAAAGTTGTTGTTTATCTGGACAAACACTCCCTCAACAAACAAGATAAAGAATGTGTGGGGCAACAAAAGTTTGGAGAAAAGGATCAAAGTATACATATACTCTCAATACAGGGAGTGACTAGATTTTTAAAGGCGTGTTTAGAGAAAAACTAAGAAGTCCACCAAATGAACTCATTATAAAATGCATGCAAATTAGTTGTGAGAAAGTTAAGAAACTTTCAGGTTTTTTGGTAAAAAGCAAATTAGCCAAAAAAAAAAGTGTTTCGTAAACTAATGTCCAATGCATTTTCAGCGTAAAATATTTGCAAAACAATTAGCGACTACTACTGCTTTCTTCACGTATTATGAATTTGGCAAATAAACATGTTCGGTCTGAATAAATCTGAACCACCAGAAAATGTTCATTAACAAATAGAAATAAAATCTTAAACAGTTTTTGTTTGGATGTGAGACTAATATTAGCATGCTGACATGCTATAAAATATTCACCTAAAGAGAAATCATCAAAAAACAATCAACTCGGAGAATCTTGCTGTGTTTAAAGAGGTGGTGTTTTGTTTTTATAGTGTCTTAATTCTTATGTCATTGCACATGCAAACACAAAATTTTTTGCCAGCTTAAAATGTGAAGTTTTTCTTTTTTTTTTCTTTTTTCTTTTTAAAAAGCTTATTAATACATCAGTTTTGTTTTTTTTTTTTGACACCATGTATTTCCCTCCACTCATGATCTCTGCAGAGGAGCACTGAGACACGTATTGCTTATATTGGAAGTGGGTGTGGCAGAGAACAAAAGGCATGGCAAAAAAACTAACCAGGCTTTGGAAGGGCATTCAAATACTCAATGGGATAGTTTACCAATTGCTTACACATGCTTGAATGAACAAAACAAAAATTTTTGAATGAACAAAAAAAGAAAACCTTAAAAATTTTGGGTCGCACACAACCCAAAATTAACCCACCTATCATACACATTGTGTGCAAATATACAACTTTAATTACATAAAAATAATTAAAAAAATGCATATTAGCGGACCGTGCCACCACCTTTTGGTCTTTACGTTTATATGTACAAGGGAATGGTAATTCCCATGGTAATGATATGGGAATTATGTTCACACTCGGTAGAAACCTCCAAACAGTTGATTATGCACGAAACCTCCTTCCCCCTTTCAACTTCTAAGTTTCTTGAGTCTTGAGATATTCTTTAGTTTCAGACTTTTTTTGTGTGTGTGTTTTGTGTTATACGGAGCTGATTCTATCAGTTGTAGCACATTGCAACTACTATAGGGCTTGCTTCTAAAGTCACCTCGGCTGATTTAGGAAATTTTATGGAAATGTGAAACGCTACTGTGGCTGTAAGGGCTAAAAGGACAAATACACACCAGCAAATCACAGAGTTAATGGAGAGAAAAGGTCAGTAGTGGACTCAGGAAGACAAACAGTGGTGTTTTAGTGAACTTTAACCTGAAAAAGTATTAAATTATGTGAATGTGCATTTCTCTACTTTTAATGCCCTCTTATTACATGACTGATCTACAGTTTGACATTTTAACTTCTGGCTTGTTTACTTCAGAATGTGCCTTCTCCCTGCCTCCAGAGAATTCAACCCTGATTCAACTTTTCCTTCAAAATTGCAGATTTTATCAGAGTAGAATATGGAAAAGCAAACGGAGAAAACAGGGACGGTAAAGGCACTGAGGGCCCAAAAGTGGGTGGTTATGAGCACACACAGAGGCACTCTTACTGTTTGTGATTTGATTGAGGAACATTGTCAAATGTCTCATGCATCTATAGATGAGAGCTTTACAAGTGAGCATGAAATATGCATCACCCTGAAATATGGATCTTTCTCAGAATAATGATCAAACAGTGTGGACATTGCACGGCTGTAAAGACAAAAATCAAATACCATGGCCTCCAAGAGATACAAAGTAATCCTGTCTGCACTGCAGACATACCAGTATCATCCCGATGGGAATTTAAATTATTTTTCAGGGGCACCAAGTTCACACAAGCTAGACTAAGTTGTCATTGTAATACCAAGTATGCCTGTGAGTCTCCAGTGGCTTCGTGCTACTTTTGCTGTCAGAAATAGTGTGTGTCTGCATAGGGAAAACACAATGACACAACGTTTTTTACAAAGATGCCAAAAAAGATCTTTTTCTGTTTGTCCCTGTTTGTTAGCGTAGTTTCAGTGGGTTTTGCTTCAAAGTGGAAGACTTGTAAATGTTGACAGCTTGTGATAGAACATTATACATGAATGCATTCACAATTTTTCCAGCATTTTTAATATAACCGCAGGACAGCAGCCAATCCTGTGCGTTATAGCTCAAAATATGCTTAATGGAACTGGCTGGTGCTTATAAGTTCAAATTTAGCCAATTTATCGAATACTCTCTACACATACCAATTTACTAGGAAAATAGCTTAACTTTTTTTTTCAAGAAAGACAAAATTGTTCCGTTCTGTTGTCTTCCGCCTATCTGGGGCCAGATCGCGGGGGCAACAGCTTCAGTAGGCTGGCCCAGGCTTCTCTCACCCTGGCTACATCCTCCAGCTCACCCAGGAGGATCCCAAGGCGTTCCCCAGCTAGCTGTAAGACAAGGTCTCTCTAGTGGGTCTGAGGCTTTCCGCTGGATTTCCTCCTGGTAGGACGTGCCCGAAACGCCTCACCAGTGAGGCGCTCGGGAGGCATCCTAACCAAATATTCTGACCTTCCCATCTGGCTTCTCTTGACCTGGAGGAGCAATGACTCTTCTCCAAGCTCCACCCGGATGGAACTCTTCACTCTATTTCTGGACAAAAGTCCAGCCACAGAGTGAAGGAACCTCGTTTCGGCCACACGTATAAGCAATCTTGTTCTTTCGGTCACCGCCCACAGCTGGTGACCATAAGTGAGGGTTGGAATGTGAATGGACTTGTAATTCGAGAGTTTTGCTTTTTGTTTCAGCTCTTTATTACCACAACGGACCGATGTAGTGTCCTGATTATTGCAAAGTTGTGGAAATGATGAATTCAAACGTTACAACTAGTTCATTTTCTGTTTTGTATAAATGGTTGAATAAATGAGCACAATGAGTTAAGTACTTCAAATGTGTTAGTTTCAGTTTGTGAAACAGAAAATAGAAGTCAGGGAAAAAAGGCATCCAACTTGAAGAAAGACAATAAAATCGATTGAAAATGGTCAAAGCTTGAAAAATGTTCTTAAGCTGTGAATTCAGCTGAGATTCTGCAGAAGATAGCAACAAACTTAAAACCATCAGTTTCTTAACAGTGATTTAGCAGCCTTTAGAGACTAAACAAAAGTTCTGACTCAGCACTGAGCCACAACCCTAATACCTCAGTATTTAGGAAGTTTAATTCAGACCACATTAGAAGTTTATCGTTTTGGGGTAGTTGCCATTGTGTACTTTCAATTAATTTGATCATAGCATTCCCCAAATCCAATTACAAATGCAACTGAAAACAAGAGCTGTAATCTTTGGTCTGAGTGTTGAACAACTTAAAAAAAAAAAAACCTCAAAAGTCCTGTACTTTAAGGTAAGTACAGGACTTAAGGATAAGTCCTGTACTTACCTTAAAGTACAGGACTTAAAAAAACACCTGAGTTGTATGTCGTACATAAAAAACATATTGCTTAGGCTTTTCTACAAAAAAAGTTCATCACTTCTAAGTTGCGAAAAGTAAAAAATAATTACTTAAAAAGTATATTCTATTATCTCAGGTGTTATATTTTAGAAGTATCGCACATACGCGAAATTGGCAAATTAGTCAGCATTTTCTGGTTAAACTTCACTGTGTATCTGAGTCCTACCTCTCCATCACCACCACATGACAGTAACCCTATGGTACACTTTGTCATTTTTTAGAACAGATTTTAGCAAGCTCATGTTTTACTTTCTAGTTCAATTATTCTATAGTTTAAATCTTAAAATTAGGTCCAATATTTTTGTCAATTTGAAAAGCATAATACATTTCAGACTAAACAAAAGAAACAGCGCAGGGAGATTGAACGACAACAGAATCCAACCAATCGACATGCAGAATACAATTCCCAATTATATAAAAAGAAGAAAATTTCACAAAAAATTCTTAAAGTTGCAAAGTAGCAAATTATGAACAGCGCTACGCTGGGGAGGTTACAGTGTTATATAAATATTATCTTAAAAATCTAACTAAGTGAAAACAGGATTATTTGATCAATATGTCAATGTACATCCTTGTAAATCATAAAGTATGTAGAAAATGAGATGTCCTCAATGTACAACATGCCAAGTTCAGCTTTATTGTGCATGCAGATCTACTGACTAATTTATCTCAAATCATATGGAAACTGACCGTCTAACCTCGTCGAGTCTGTGTGAATAGTTAGTTTATAAACCTGAATTAAAGCACATGAAAAAAAAAGTGCATAACTGATGCTTGTTGGGTCATTTATCTAAACACACAGGTTTCAATTAATTTGTTTTCTCCGGGTTTTATTCACACAGACTTGTTATTAAGTAGTTTGCAAGTGAGAAAGATTTTGGTTTATTGTTTTCAAAAAGGACAGGTATTTTCTTACTTTAAAATACATATTATTTTCAGTTCTGTATGTGTACATATATACACATATACTATGTACACATATACGCCTTAGGGCATCTGTGGGTTGCCATATGATTTGTTTGACAGGTTGAGATGAATAAACAACCTGCAGCTATTTTTAAATTTGTACACAAGAAAACTACAATATTTCACACCGTAACCCTGAATATGTGCCACACAGTGACATAAAATCAAGAACCATAATTAATCAGCTTACTTTTGAGGTATTTCAGTACAATAGGAAGAACATGAATTGCTTCTAAATCAGGGAGGCAAACAGAAATGGGACAGAAACGTTGGTCCTTAGGTTCAACAAAACTAGTCATTTGAAATAAAAAGAGAAGTGAAACTGCATATTTCTTTTCATTTTCTGACAAAACAAAAGGTATCATGTTTATCTTTATATTTTATAAGATAAAATTATCACCCAACAAAAGTACAGTACTTCCTTCTTAGGTTACATTGAACATATCTCCAGATGAAGCCATCACCTCAGATCATTTTATGAGATTCCCTTATTCACTTCTAGATATTCTCTAAGAAAGTAATCGACCATTTCTTTCCCAGGTTACAGCCTCTATCATTCAGACTCTATATTTTCCATCTCCATTCCTCTTTCTAACTAGGGTCTCTCAGCCGTGCAGAATGAGAATATTTGTCACTCTTTCCATTCTAGATGAGATTCTTATGATCCAGGAAGGTTGTCCCCATGCAAAGCATTTCTTTTTTTTATTTTGCACCCTATTTTACTTATTTGTAGTGACTTTGTGTGTGTAATTGCATCAGACATGCATGCAAATATGTTCATATAAAAATTTAGAATTAAGTAATTTCATAGCATAATGCACAAAATATAGAAAAACAGAAGGTTTTTTTTTTTAGGTTTGGGATATACCAGTCACTGTTGGTGAATCTATACTAACAGCCATCTTGAATTTGTCATTTTAGGTCAGGGGTGTCCAACCTTTTCTGTCCCAAGATCTACTTTTCAAGTATCAAACCTCAGTCCAGTGTCAACATCACAAACACACACATATCGTTTTCAGCCTGCAATAAAACTATCCTCACAACACGTTTTGTTGTTGTCACACAATCATTAGACATCACATCACAAACCTACCCTCTCTCAAACACACACACACACACAAGAAATTCCACACCCATGCAGCACTTTGGGAGAGGGGGTGGTGGTGCTCATTGAGAACAGGCTTAACACCATGCTTTCATGTCACAGACTCCCATAACATTAGAATAGGACATTGTTGCTTTTAAAAATATAAAGTCACTAGAGGGTCTGAATACTTGTTAAAAACAGCATTAAGTTGCTGAGTTGGCAACACTGACTTCATTTCATTTTTTTTCTACACACCTGGTGGTCAACCAGGAATTAGTCCACGGTCTACCAGTAGACCGCGATCGACTGGTTGGGCGCCCATGTTTTAGATCATTGAGCTATGTCATGTATGAAAAAGAGTTTGGATCTTCTCTAATTGACTTAGTAAGATCTCTGAAAATCATTGTCTTCTATAAAAATACAAATTAAACTTGTTACTGTAGACATATTTTACTTAAAATCTTTAGTACAAAGGGGACAAAATGGGATTTAAAGCAATTTAATCAGTAAAATTTTTTTATAATAATCTTATGTGAAACTTACTCGGCGGGCTTGCCATTTGCAATACTTTGAAGGATAAGACATATGCCGAAGAACCTTAATTAATAAATTCATATTTATCCTTGAACACAGTTTTCACTGTATTTGTAAAATTTGCATCTTTAGATGTTTTCCTGATGCTGAAAAACTCTTTTTTTGTGTTGTAAATCAATTGAATTCAATTAAATAAGTTGGCGCAAATACATATTGAAAATTTGCAGTGAAATGTGCCTAAACGTATTTATTTTTATGCATTGTGCACAATGATCTTTTTTTTTCAGTTTCACAATCGCTTTAAAAAAAAAACTGTAAAAAGTAGAATAAAGGGGATGAAGTAAAAATTGTAACAGCAGCTTTTAGATGTCTTACATAGACTACAGCGGGAAGGAGTAATTTTCTAAAACAGTAAAATGTAGAGACATGTGGTGAAATGATTACTTGAAAGTCGAATATAAAAAGTGGGTTGTGTCCCAGATGTCCTAAAAAGTCATAATAATGACACATAAAAAGATGAAAAGACAAGCACAAAATGAGAAATGAAGATGTCACACTTATTAAGCTCCAGATGAAGCTGCCAGTCTCTTTTAGACCCTGTTCGTGCCTGCTATTACTCCATGTCCTGGGTGATCTCATCACAAAGAGATAGATTCAGTTATTATTCATCCAAGATGCCGGGTATCATTTTTACCCAATTTAGAAATGATCTATTGAGTTTAGCAACATGCATATTCAAAATATTTGATCTAGAGTTTGCGTTGTGTGTATTTTTGAAGTTTGAATTCAATAAAACTTGGGATAAAAAATAAAAGTTAGACTTTTTGTCATAAATTCTGAATTTTAGCTTGTGTAGAGATTGTGTGGGGTCATACAAGCTGTATATATTGTTGTGATCCTTCCACCGAAGCGGGTGAAGGAGGGGTTGAATGTTCCTAATCACCCTGATTAGGGACACCTGAGGATGATTCCTGATGCCACACATCTGTGGACCCTGCCATCTATTTAAGGGCAATTACCCCGAGCTCCCCTGTCGCGTCATACCATCCTTTTCAGCCAGGCCACCCTGGTTGCCTGACCATGATTGGACTCTGTTATTAGATAGATAAAACTTTATTAATCTCCCGCAGGAGAAATTCTGGTGTCCAGCAGAAACAGAAATCACACAAACTGTACATACAAATAAATAAAAAACAACACACACATAATAAAATAGGACTCACAGTTCCTTCCAGAACCATCTGATCTATTCAATTGCCTGAGGGCTGAGGGGATGAACGACCTCCTAAAGTGTTCAGTCCTGCAGCGCAGTGAGAGGAACCTGTTACTTCAGGTTGTCTTGTGGGTAATGATAACATCATGAAGAGGGTGACGGGGGTTATTCAGAACACCGTGCATTAAAGCCCTCATTCTCCCCTCCAAAACAGCTCCCGCAGAGTCTACATTTCTCCCCACCACAGATGCACATTTCCTTATCAGTCTGTCCAGCCTATTGTTTTAACTTGAGTTAATCCTGTGCCTTTTGCTTTACAGGCTTACTCGAATTGTGTAAATAAACCTTATTTTGATGTCCTGCAATCGGGTCCCCCTCCATTCACATCACAATATAGATGTGTTGTGGAGAAAAATATTCAGAGCGCCATGGCTGCAGTACTCATACACAAGTAAAGATGTAGAGATGCAGGGGGTAACGACTGGCCCGGGATAATTCCGTCAGGGTTTTCTGTCTCATATAGGCTGCGTCCAGTTTCACATCATGGCAGGAAAACAAAGATGTGAAATATAATCTCTCAACTACAGGGCATGACAAGGTGCTAAAAAGTCCAGTAATTTCATAATGTAAAATATCTTAAAAAAAAACATTATCTGAGACAGATTTACATTGCACACCTTTATAAAATATAGAATTTTTTACCATTTCATATGATCATGTCTGCAATTTCACCATAATGCCAAACAGAGTAGGAACAAACTGTAAAACTGTGTGAGGTAGGGACAGTCCATGCTGTATTGTGCATATACCGCACTCTAATCAATCCTCTTAATTACTCTGTCATTGCTCCAACCGAAGCTTTCATCGGGGTGCAAAATAAAATTGCTTTTCGAGTAAGGGAGGGGTGAAAGAGAAATAGATAGCCGTTGCCACATTTCACCTGTCACAAGACAGCGAGTATCATTTCCATTCCTGTCAGTGTCAAGTGTTGAATGTGTGTAGTTTTTCACTGAATATGCAGACTTGTGCACTTTGCCGTCCATGTAAATCAGGAGAATCCATTTGCATGTATTTTCAAGTCATTTTCAAACATCTCATACAGATTGGCTTGGCTCTGGTGTACCTGAAGAAGAGACCATTATTTCATATCCCCCAAATTTACTTTCACTCAAGTAAAATGTCACATTATGTGTGAATTGTTGAAACTGATCATCAAAATTTTGGAGGTTTTCCTAAAGTATCTGCCTAAAACGTCATGTCAACATTATGTGAGCATGAACATGACAACAGAACACAACTGAGAAAAAAAAACAATTGGTTTTGGTATCAAACTGATGTATTCTCAAAATTCTCAAAAGAGTCATTCGGAGGAAGGATGTCTTAGTGGGTAGGGCGACCGTCCTGTAATCGCCAGGTCGCTGTTTTTATCCCTTGCCTGGCATTCATGCCGAGGAGTCCCTGAGCAAGACACTAAACCCCTGTTAGCTCCTGATGATGGTTTGCACCTTGCATGGCAGTATCCACCATCAGGTACGAATGTGTGTGTGAATGGGTGAATGTGAGCTACAAGGTAAAGTGCTTCGAGTACCAACATAGGTAAAAAAAAAGTGTTATAAGTACATTTACCATTTTTCTAAGTTTAGCTATTGGACATTCCATTCCTTTGTCTCCCACTTGTCCAGGGTCATGTCGAGGGGGCAAGAGCCTCAGACGGGAAGCCTAGGCTTCCCTAACCCTGGCGGTATCTTGCAGCTCACCCAGGAGGATCTCGAGGTGTTTCCGGTCCAGTTGTAGGACATAATCTCTGCAGCGAGTCCCAGGCCTGTTGGACATTTTGCTGTAAAAAAAACTATTAGGATATTTGCGTCTTACAGAGTTAATTGTGAAAATTATTTAATAAACTAACTTGTTTGCTGTAAAAATATGAGTGTTCTTTTTCAAGGCAAAAACATGGCATTCTGAAACTTTGGTGTAAGGTTAAGAATTTTTATCTGACAGAAAGTTCAGGGAATCCTCAAATGGAGCCCAAGAAAGTCAGAAAGGCTCATTACAAGTTTAGATCACTGAGAGAGAATTTTAAGTTAGTAAAGTTTGGCGAAGTGCGAACTCGGGAGTCCAGTGTTAGGTTGTAGTGGGTGCAATCCCACTAGTCTATCCCAGGTAGCAAACTAGCAAAAAGAAGGTCACACCCTGGAAGAGTAACCCGTCTGCCGCTCTATAATCAATTCTACAATTTCTATAGAGACGGGTAAATGATTTAAAAGATTTCCATAAGTCATAACTCAGCTCAGAGCAGCACCTACATGATAAACAGGGTACACACACAGGAGCACAACTAAAGAGAAATAAACAGACAAGTGAACCTGGATACATTTATTCAGTGAAATATATTTTAAAGCTTGTCTTACGTTTGAATTCCAAAGCAATCATTCAATTTCCAGGTTGTTTAATCGTTTTTATTGTGAGGTCTCTTCCAGGTTAACATTGAGACAAAAGACAAGGTACACCTTCGACAGCTCGCTCACCAACATCATATTTGTAAGGGAAGGCAAGTTTATTTAAGAAGCACATTTTATAAACGAGACTATTTAAAGTGCTGAATAACTAAATTTACATGGAAGTCTATTGTTGATTAGAAATAATATTAATCATCCGTACGCTAGAAAGTCCTACGCTAGATCTTCGATAGCTCTCATTTGGCTATGCTTCTCATTCAAACACTTCCTTGTATTCTTTATTGTATTAACTTGTGTTTTTACATAAGTTCAATTCATATTTTTATGCCCATCAGAAAGCATGTACTGTGGTTGAACTTTTTTTTATTTGTTTGCTTCCTAATCTGTCAGGTTTCAAACGTTTTTAAGCTGTTCTACCATTGCAGCGCCATTTGTTTTCAGGTTGACTAGCTGACTCTGCAATGATTTTCTTAGTTTTCAGACAAACCGACCACAATTTTCTGTACTCAAGTTGACTTGCTGAGAGAGCAATACTGTGCTTCCCTCTAGGCTGTGTTCAGAGGCTGGCCTGCGGGGAGTTTCTTCCCTTTTCATCACTCCTAACTTATAAAACATGCCCACAGGAGGTGACATACCATTCTTATGAAGTGCTGTTTTTGTGCTCTTTTGGCACATGTACTTCTTTTTGTCTTGGCCTAATGAGATCAGTCAGAAAAAAAAACAGATGAAGACATTTGCTCCAAAGAGAGATGTTCTGTACACAGTGAATAAGACAAATTGGTATTCTGTGAGGTATGAGCGTCAAGTCAATGGACAAAAAGTAGAAGTTTTGGCATGGAAATCAACAAGCAGATTGACTGGTAATTGGCTGTCTGAAGGAAATGGAAAAATAGGACAAAAAAGTTGATTAAGCTATCACAAACCTCATTCTCTACCTTCTGTCAGTTTGTACTGTCACACAATCCATTAAGTCTTGGTGATGCAGTTCTTTTGTTATTTTTTTTGTGACAGAAAATCTATTTGTGTCAACAAGAAAGACAATAACTTTTTGAAAAAATGACATCACGGTCGCAGTCTTCATAATGCATTCCATACAAAATATCACTGCATAGGCATCGAGCATATGGGGGATTTTTAAAACAGGCTTTTATGAACTGAACAATAAAGATTAGAATTATGCTTTTGGTAGAATAACAAATTTTAGTTGAGTTTTAGAAATTTATTCTATAGAATAGAAGAAAAATTCAAACAAAATTAATGCTAAATTTGGAAATAAAATTGAGGAGAGAGAGTACATCGGAACAAGGATGCTGGGTTTTGAACCACCAGGAAAGAGGACTAGAGGAAGGCCAAAGAGGAGGTTCATGGATACAGTGAAGGAAGACATGAAGATAGTTAGCGTGGCTGAAGAGGATGCAGCAGATAGGGTTAGATGAAAGAAACTGACTTGCTGTGGCGACCCCTGAAGGGAAATACCGAAAGAAGAAGAAGAAATGGTTTACTGTAACTGATGGGCGGCACGGTGGCGATGTGGTTAGTACAGTGGTCTCACAGAAAGAAGGTCAGGGTTTGGGTCCCGGAGTGGGGACTAGTCTTAAAACTTTGGTCTTTCTATGTGGAGTTTGGGTGGGTTTTCTCTGGGTACTATGTTTTTCTCCCACTCTCCAAAAACATACATGTTAAGTTGATTGGTCACTGTAAAATTCCCCTCGAGTTCGTCTGTATGGTTGTCTCTGTGTGTGGCCCTGCAACCGACTAGTGACCTGTCTGGGGTGTAACCTACCTCTTGTCTTGAATCAGCTTGGATAGGCTCCGGCATATCCGCGATCCCATTGGGGAAAGACGTTACAGAAGATGAATGAATTTACAATTACAATAATTGTTGCAATTAACAGCCTATTCATCTTTTAAAGGCATAAAAATATTACTACAAATGTCAGATATTTACAGTTGACGGAACCTGATAAGAACCCAAATGGAGTAGCCTGTAATAGCCCCCTCGGGAGGTGGGTTTTATGTCCTCATATGACATAGCGGGTGATAGACTTCTAGAAATGGAAGGGTAAATGGCACGTCAATATTATACGTTATATTGTTGGAGGCATAAAAACGCTGAGCTGCACTTTACTGTAACCCAAACAACCCTTAGGGAAATTTAGATTTTTGACCTAAATGCCCTTGAAGGTAAGTACAAGGCTTTTATCTGCCTTCTCTTCAAAATCCATTTGCCTTAAAGGAGATGTTTAAGAAACTGTCTGTATTCAATCATCTGTGTGTGGATGTTGTGTTTATGCACACATGGTGGGAAAAAAAAAAGAAGATGAAAGACTCTATTTGTTGCCTTTTTTTAACATTAGACAACCGCTGAAAATTTAAGTTTGTTTTTTTTTTATTGTTGACTCATTTTTTAGCTCATGAGAAATTTACAAAAATACTATTTCCGGATACAAATTGAACAGAAATTGATCCAGATGACCATATTTTTCTCATAGAATACATATTAACTCCTACATTAAACAATGCCTGTTAAAATCAAACCCGACTCTTTGCTTGTTGTGCACCTTCTGTCTCAGACTGTGTTATTCCTGAGCCCATAAATTTAGCCCAATAATTTTGCTATTTTTTTTTAACAATCCATGGCTTTCTTTGTAAGGTTTTCATTTTATCTGCTTAAATTCTGCCTGTTGCCTTTTTTGAGCTCCGTCTTTGTCCTGGGTTGCTGCTAGCAAACTAGCCAAGTCACAGCAAGCAGAAAAATTGCAAAGAATGGGCTCCAAGGCACACGTTGTGCAATATTTTCAGGTAGACATCTTGATTAAATCATCATCGAAGCTCAGGTGCCCAAAAGATTTTCATGATCAAAAAACTAAGCCAGAACTTTATAGAAAGAGTGTGATGCTAACAGACACAAGCCGAGTTATACTTAGTATCACTTCAGAGAAATCTTGACAACTCTCTTTTCTTGTTGCCCTCGCTGTCTCTTTCACTTCTTTCCTTTATTTTTCATGCTCACATACTTACAGTAAAATGTTTCCTGACCTAAAAGTACCAAAGCAATGAGTCAACAAACATCCAGCATTGGTGTGCTAAGTACATTTTGATGATACCTGATCAGAATTTGACACTTTCTTGCTCATTTCTTTAGCCTTGTAGGGATTTGAATAATGTAGAAACTATCTGTTGAAAAGTGTTCATACCTTCTCCATCTCTACTGCTTGTGTGAGTGATGCCGTTCTTTCTTTCTGCTGTTAAATTTCATTTGATACGGGCGACGCTTGAGGGCTTTCCAATCTGGGCAAGCCTTACAAGGTGAGGTTGCGTCAGGGCCTGGAGCTTAATCTTCAGCTTTTATTGGAAATGATGGCAAATAAGGGTATTTTTTTTAAGCTATAACCATCCTGTCTATGTTTTCTCCTGGAGCTGTTTGATCTAAAACAATCAAATCTGCCCGTCAACTAAATATGTGCTGAGATGAAGAAAATAAGAAGCTTAAACTCTAGCAGTCAAAAATAATCAAATGTGTGTGAAAGTCAGAATTAGAACTCATGCCCGTTCAGAAAGAAGAGTTTGGAAGACAATCTTCTTATCTCTCATTTACAACTTTTCGAGGTTTCTTTTATTGCTATTAACGATCCATTTTAAAATATACATGTTAAGTACAGGAAGTCAAGTCAATACATTTTTAGACATATTTCATAGTTAGTTATCTAGATTTCTCTCTCTTTTTTTTTCTAATGGTTTATCTTTTTTTCTTTTCTTTTGCTTTGCTTTTTCAACAACTTAAATATTTATGACAGGTTTGGCCTGATAACTAGCTAGGATAGGCTTTAACACCCAATGTTACCATGTGAACGAATACTTTGGAAAATTTGAATAAAATAGTTGAAATGGCGATAAAACAAGAAAGAATACCAAGACACATTAAAACAACCTTTCATATCAAAACATTAGTTATACAAGAGACAATGTGACAACACCATAGCAACAGTGTCGGTAGAGATCAAGGGGCATTGCATATAAAAAAAAAAACATGTGCCCGTGTACCTGTAACTGTGTTGGAGCAAAACCGTCCCGTGCATTAACAGTTTTTCCAAGAAAGGGACAAAGGCATAAAAAAAGATATCTTAAGCAGTTATATTTGCATTTCAGTCAGTCTTGGATTTCCTGCATAGTTGTTAAATACTCCGCTATACATGAACGTCTAATCATTTCACAGTGAGAACTTATTAGGACTCATACTGAGTACTTTTCCTGCAGAAACATCAGACGGTTGTTACAAGAAATAGATAAAACGGTGGACTCGTCAACTATAACATGGACTGTTTGTAATCCAAAATGTTTTTTTCTTTAATTGATTTCCACAAAGCTGCTAAGATTTAGTCAAACTCCTTAGCAAATTTACATTTTTCAGCCATCTCTGTTAGTTTTGATCCTCAAAGTTTTTTTTTTTCCTCAAACAATTTTTGTTCAATTAAGCATAGCACAAACTCTTTTTTGCTTGTCCAACTGTGTATTGAAGCAAAAATAAGAAAGCTGATAACAAGTCTTTTGAGAGACTTTTTTGTGAACTCTGCAGTTCTAAAGGTGGTGAAAAATACTTTTGCAGAACAAAGTGATGCAGATTTTTTTGCTTGCTAATTTTGAGCTAGAAACCGCAATGAGCAATCAATGTGTTGGACAACTGACCGACTGCAAAGCCTGTCCTGCTGCCCCAAAAAATATCTGTATCCCAAACAGCTGTCAATTCATTTTCGGGCATTGATGCCTGAAAATGAGGCGATTGCTCTGTAGTAGAATGTTCGTCCTTGGGCTTGATGTTCCCTGAAAGGTTGCAGGATCGAATGCCACTGAGCTCATGTGTAGGTGTTCTTGGGGAAGACACCTAACCCCCAATTTCTTCCACCATTGGCGCCGTCGTAGCAGCCTGCTGCGGTGTAATGCAGCACACAAATTTTCCCATTGAGGGATGAATTAAATATGTAAAAATGAAAATAACAAATAGTCCAAGTTTTTGGGGAGTAAAATTATGTTATTTTTTAAATAGATTATTCAAATTTGAGGTCTCTATGGATACCTTTGCGTCACAGCAGGAGGCTAATTATAAAGACTTTTCCATCACAGATTTTTTGAGTAGAGATGTTTCATTGGGGAATTTTTTTCTCTATAATTTCCAAGCTATTTTTTCTTGTGTTAATGCAGTGTAGTAAGATGGTTTTATAACCAGAAAAGAGTTAATTTGGAAACTAATTGATGCAGATGGAGCATTACTGAAGGCATGAATTTTAAATGCACAGTATGTCACTAGCAGGTAGACAGTGTTTTATTTTTGAGAAATCGAGTTTGTCTCGGGACCCTGGCAAACCATGGAAACGGCAGATATAAATAGAAATGTTCATGATGTAAATAATTTTTGGCTGTGCATTTGTTGAGACTAACAGAAACAAAATATTGAGTAGGTGCAGGACATGTAAGGAGAAAAAAAGTTGGATCAGGTTTACTGTATGTAGGTTGGATTAACAATCTGGCACCAAAAAGAAAAGATGTGAGATTTACAGGAGAAAGATGATTAGGTGATAACGCATCTGTGCCAGATGATCAGCCCTGGAAAGAGCATGCACACATACAAATAAAAACGCCTACACACGTGGAGGCAATCCTTTGACCCACAATCACATTTTTTACTTATTGTTACAAAGTATTATGATAATGGTATAATGCCGCAATACACTGTTTTAATTACATTTATTCGTTCTTCTTCTGAACCATCCATCCCTCACTGCTTTGCGTTAGGGTGATCTATCTCAAACCGATCTCGGCTGATGCAAGAAGAAAGGCAGGGTACACCCCGAACAGGTTGCCGGTCTGTTGCGGGGCCACTCAGACACACACAAAGACAACCATCGACACACTGTCATTCCTCGGGGCAATTTAATGGCAGCCAATCAACCTCACATGCATGTTTTTGGAGGATGGGAGGGAACTGGAGTACCTGCCAAAAACCCATGCATACATGGGGAGAACATGCAAACTCAACACAGAAAGGTCAGTGTTTCAAACCTCGTCCCTGCCTGGAACTCAAACCCCTGACCTTCTTGCTGTGAGGCCACTGTGCTAACCATTGCACAACCGTGCAGCCCTAATTAGATTTATTTGTAGATATTATAATGGTAAAAAAAAAAAAATAACAACTGATTCTTCACTTTTTGAACAATTCTAAAACTTCACAATGAGTTTTTGAGACTTTGACTCACTGTTGAATTTGACTCAACAGTTTAAAAAATATGGCTATACATATCCTTACACTTTCTTAACAATGTCATTGTTCAGCTTAACAATTATCTGCTTACTTAAAAAAAAAAAACCACAGTTTGCTGACTTTGGATTTCTTAACTTGTTTCAACCTTGAATTTTTTAAGTACTTTTAAAGGTCTGTAGCGGGAGGAGGAAAAGAGGGGGGCTGGCGAAGGAGCAAGTTTAAACGCTTGAGAGGAACTCATAAACTAGTTGTAACCCCAATTTAAATCTGAGCGATAATGCCAGAGCAAAAGGCATCAGGTTATGATAATCTAGCGTTAAAAGCAATATGAATGCAAATCGCAAATATTTATGAATTTATTTTATGCAAATCAACAAAGAACCCAGTTTGCCACCATCTTAAATAAACTAACACACACCACCCCTTTAAGGACAACCCATGGATTGATCTTTAGCCTTATAATTATACTCCAGTGAATAATGCTTCACATCAGCCAAGGTCTACACACTGATAACATCACTGTTGCTAAGAAACAGGATGTCTTCTTAAGAAAAACACACCAAAGGGTTCAGATACTTCATTTACTCAAACTGTAATTTCAATCACCTTCACTTTGCTCAAACTTTCTCCAGAGACCAACACATAAAATACATGAATTGGATTCAAATAAATGAAAAGGATGGAAATTTAAACAACTCAAGCCATAAGTGCATCACTGTATTCAACATAAAACATACTGAACTAAAGTATTTGTAGCTGTTTTCAGGGTTACAAATCGAGTTAACGATAGTCCTCACTTTCCAAGTTACCTGTAAGATATATTCACTCAAGAAGGTCCTAAATTTACCTCAAGGTCTCCCCCCCAAAATTCAAACTAGGTGCTCTTAACTGTCTCCTTTGAACCCAGAGGATCAACTTCTCTACTTCGAGCTCCTCTCGGATGGTATAACTGTTCTCCCTGGCTCTGATTTCTTTCATTTCTGTGGCTTGTATCTTGATCTTTCTGAACTGGGTCTGATTGAGAGCTTCTCCTTTTGGCTCTACTCATTCTACACCACAATGGGCTGATGAAGCATCCTAATTGTTGCAGATGTCGTATTCTTCCCTCACCGTAAGTAAGATCCGAGATACTTCAACAAGGTTGAAGGCAGTCTACCCTTTTCCAGCCGAGGGTGCCGTAGCCTAATTTTTCCGGTCTCCGTACAACTGGTGTTTGAACTTGGTCTTTATTCATGACAACACAGAAAAAGTGATACAATGTGCAGTGGAAAAAACATGGCTGAGGTTTTGATCTTCCTGTTTTCCATGACAGTAAGATCTCATAAATGTGTCAGATGAGATGTTTTCTGCATTTCTTCAGGCACTTAATTATCTCGATTTGCGAGCACAGCATGTGTGTCCTTCAGCTGTAATGGGGTTAAATGTGTTCTAACTTGTTTTAATAACAGGACTACAGTGAGTTGCCGTAATGATGTGTAATGGACCAATCAAAGTACTGACCCTACCACAGATGATGAAAGAGAAAATATAAGTATTCACATGTTTCATTAAGATCAAAGACACATCCAAGTGATGCTAACTGAACCGGTGGTGGTGCCCATTACCTCCACGCAATGCACACACACTGATTCAGTTTCACTTAGCCTAAAGCAGAGGAAGATTACATTTAGATGTATTTAAACAGCTGAATAAATGGTAACAGCAACATAAGTACAAACAGTTTGCTTTCCCAATTAAGTAAGGAACACATACTCAATGTAAAAAAATACCAGGAAGTTAGTATAAGGATAAAAAAAAATCAGCTTTTAAAATGAGTTGTTCTTACTTTTGCTCAATTTCATTGGTCTTTACATGATTGAAGAATTTGTTTGGACTAAAAACTCAAAATGTATCTTCATTGCATTGGAAATTACTTCAAATCCAGCAAGCAAATAGTTGAATACGCTGTTGGGTAGGCAGCACAGCGGGACGTTGCAACATGGTAAACTGTAGGAATTAAAAATTCATCCAACCATATTGATCGGCATATACGACATCATCAATGCGAATACATGTTCCATTCAGCTGAAGGAAAATTTTCTGGGTGTAATGCAGTTTGTTTCCAGTAAAGAGGACCTCATTGATAAAATGGTACAATTTGAAAGTGTATAATGAATAAAATGTTCGTGTCGACATTTAATATTTAAGTACTTCGAGCTGCTGCTCCTGCTGATGCTTCTACTGCTGCTACCTGTAATGATCATCTCTCCTGCCGCAAGAGGGAGCCCTGGATGTTTCTCATTACTCTAATCAGGGTAATCTGAGTATGATTACAGATTCCACACATCTGTGCACCCTGCCAGCTATTTAAGGGCAATCACCCTGGACTTTCCTGTCGGGTCATACAATCCCTTCCAGCCAGATCTTGCTGGTTCTGACCAGCACGTACACATTATTGCAATAATCGTTTACCATGTCACTGAAACTTTGTTTTTCTTTCCACAGCATTAGTGGACAGTCAAATTTAAATAAACCATATTTTCTGTCTGCAATTGGGTCCTCCTCTTTCCAACTGCACTCCGCTTCATGACACTACCACTACTGCTACTCCAACTGCTGCTGCTGTTGATTCTGGTGCTGTTACCACTGCTAACTGATGCTGAAAGAAACACAGTTGGAAAGAAATAAAGAAAAAGAAGCTGAGTTTAAACCTGTGTCTGTCTATTCTCCAGGTTTTTAAGCCAAACCAGCATTCACATGGAAAAAGACTTGACAGTCAAAAACCAAAGAAAACTTGATAGCCGAGAACCCATGAAAGACTTGACAATATTCCTCAAAATTCCCTACCACATTAGTTGTTTCTATTCATTAGGTCTACCATATAAATGACACCCTCACACTATGATAAGCACTTGCAAACCCATAGAATTTTTGCAGCAAACATTCTCTGTCCTCTTATCAGGCAGACAGAAATGTCACAGGATGTTAAAATTGTCAACTATGTTGTTAGAGAAAGTGACGGTTCCATAAAAAAGACTCATGTGTTGGTGAAACGGCTATGCTCACTTTCAAAGACACGACCAGGTTGGCTTTGATTAAAAAAAAAAAAAAAAAGTTACATTTAACAATATAATATTCAGTCACAAATTTCTAATCTTTTTAAATAGTAAACATGCAAATAAAATTATAGTGTCTGATAAGGCTTCTCACATTGAAGCCGACAATATAATAAAGATTTTAAGAAATGACAGATAATCTACCAAATTCAGAACAGTTCAATTAAATATCCCTTTTTTTGTACTTCTATCCATTTTTGACAGAAAAATCATTTTCAAACCAAAAGCACACGTGAGCAGCTAATGGGCCATTGTTCCATTATTCATGATTCCAGTCAGTGATTCAGTCACTTTGCCCTTTATTAGTGGACACTGTTGCAACCTTCCATCTAAAAAAAAACTAAAACTGTGTATGGCTGTGTAAATGATACCTGTGCCAGCGAGTCTGCGGAAATGTCAAAACAATTATGACTCCTGAGAATGAGTGAATGTGAGGCTGGAGCAGAATGTCGGATAATGAACCTGTCGGTTACATTCAGAGTCACTTTCACCACAGATGTTGGAATTGGTTCTAAATCCACATACCTTCTGTTTATTTATAACTAACAGCAGTGACAGGAAATTAGTGGAGAAAATAAGTCCAATTTTTTCTTCAGTGCAGAGTAACATATAGCCAAGGTGTTGAAAGATCATCTAACTTGTTTTATTTTTAAGATTTACCACTTTTTATGTGTCTTTAGTTTGAAAATGGTTGTTTTTGGTTTTGTGTACTAAAAAAAAATACCCAAAGGGAAGCTGACTCACATATCCAAGAAAAGCACCAATTTAAGAATCCCTGCTATTTGACAAGTACAAATAGGCAGGCGAAGGGCGGTGTAGTTGGAAAGCTAAATAAACTAAATGAAAATGACATTTTCAACCATTTTAAAGAACAATGAAGAACTTGGACACATGTTGAGAAAAATAGTTATTTCATGTGTTGTTCTGAGTAGCCCCTCATTCATCCAGAAGTGCTCCATCATAGAAAAGGCTTCAAAGTTGTCCTCTGGACAGAGTATTTTCTGATCAAGACATTTCTACTTCCATCAATAATCTCACCATTTTATCAGATTGAACAAGATTTCTGGATGGAAGTCGAAAAGTCTTGATCAGAAAACATACTGTCCAGAAGGCAACATTAAAGGTCCTATATCATGCCTTTTTTCCCTTATTTTATCCTGTTCTATGTATCATTATATGTATAATTTTACATTCCGCCACAATGTCAACACAAAAGGTTATAAATAATACCCTGTTTGGGAGCGCAGTTTCAAACCCGGAAGTCAAAACAGCTTGTTTCATTTTTTTTTTCTTTTTTTTTCCCGGGACCCGCCCCGTTGGTTGCGATTGGTTGTCATTCAGCGATTGGTGTTCAGCGATTGGTGTTTGAGCTGCAGGGGGCTGAACAAAAAACAGATGTACGTCACTATGTTCCACCAGTCGTTAGAGGTTTGGAGAACACGCCCCTTACTTTGAATTTAAATACTTTGTATCTCAAAATAGCATGAATCACAATAAAACACACTTTGGGGGATTGTTTGGGGTAGTACTAAGTAAAATAAAAGGTTAAAACCTCATAAAAGTCTGTTTTGCATGATATAGGACCTTTAAAGCCTTTTTATGATTTTATATGTTGATCAAAAATGTATGTAACACCTACCACATCTACACCTAACTTTTCTTTTATATAAAACGTGTTGTGAACTAACTGTATTTGGAAGGAGTTATGTGTTCAAAAATGAAAAAATCCCAAATGACTTGTGTGTAGATGACTGTGTATGTCTAAACCCGTGACATACTGGCAACTGCTCTTTCTCTCGCCTTAATTCAGCTGTAATGGGCTCCAGCACCCCCGGCCCATGACCCCATTAAGGAATAAGCAGTTTAGAAGATGTAAGAATACTTTGTTTGAATTAAATTAGGTGTGCTTCTGCTATAATTTATTTTTTAATTTGTACGTTTTAGGCACATAGTACATCCTTCTAGTTTCAAGATAAAAAAATACTTGCAGTGTTTCCATGCAGCATGAGTGGTTTATTGTTTTTGAAAGAGTCCATGATGCGGGGATGACTAACAGCATCCTTACTGACATCTGTAACAGAGAATAGTGACATTAATGGCATTTAATCTCAGGGAATTTATCAGGCACACTTGACGCTATTGGTTATCCAGGACAAAAAGCACTACAGAAAATAAGGCTTTTAAAATCTTCCCAATCAAATGAAAATAATCTGCATGAGAGGCAGGAAATGACACTTGTATTTTGAACATGTGTGTAAAGCATTCACTTAAACACGCTCGAGGGCCATGTCCTTCTTGTTCCGCTTGATTAACTTTTCTTTTTTTTACAGACATAGGCTTACATTTATTACCATATTAGTCTGCATTATGATGTGCATGCAGCAGTATGTGAGTTTGCCGGAGCACTTGCTGCAATCTCAATGTAATAGAGGAAATGCATGCAGCCTCACACACCGCGCTCTCTGTTTTTGCAACACACAAGCACACGCATCCAAGCACCTGTGGGGATTTTAAGCTTCGCTAACTGCCAACCTCTACCAAGCGCTTAGTTTCAGTTCTTCCTGTGATCTGAAAATACCTCCTCTAAGAGCCAAGTTCTAAATTGGCCAAATAGATATACAGTATGTGTGTGTACACAACCAGCTGCACGGGACAGAGTGTACAGGGTGCAGAGGAAAATCCAGTTCATTATGCAAGTCCGCTTTGAGGTAGACATAATTAGTTGCTCTTCAGAAAGCACGGATTGAATCTTGCTTCCCTTATAGAAGCAAAAAGTAAACATTTAATCTCGGAGGCTTTGGCTAACATTAAAAATTAAAGAGGTATTCCCAGAACTCTTGTTTGAAAGGGGAACGTTATCCTTTTTGCCCTCACTCGTACTTCTCCACATCAAGTGAAACACCCTGTTTGTATTTTTTACTTCCTTACACATATGCTTTTCCGTGTAAACCAAAACATTTCTTATCGTTTGGAACTTCACAATCATTCTTCTTTCTGTCATATTGTGATGTACGTCTTGTTATCTCACCATCTGTTTGGCTTTATGTTCTGCGAGTGTTTCGCTTTTTGTTTGAGATCCTCACCATTCCCACTCCTCCTGAGTTCTCTCTACACACTCTGAGATGTCCTTACGGAAATATCCAATAGTCCACAGTTATCAAAGATACTGCTATAATCTATAGTTTTCAATCAGTTAAGAAAGAAATGGAAGCTAGTTTATGGTGGTGAAATGGAAAATAATAGGTCCCATGACACACTGGTTTTATATTTGTAATGTACTGTGGTGAGTTTTTACCACGGTGCTTCTTTCAAACTTCATGTATCAAGTTTTATTGATTAAAAGTGGGAGGAATGCAGTGTTACATATGGTCAATGGTCAGATGAGACAGTGGAAGATTCATGTTTGCCTTCAAGATATTCCAAAATCAATTAAATTAAATCTCTTTGGCTTGAAGTACTGCTCACAACTAAGAATACTTTTTTATCATTAAGTTTTGCAGTTGAGAAAAACACGAGACAGATACGATGTAGTCTTAAGGGCGGAAAACTTTTCATCTCCATAGAAACCATCTAGGCACCTTGTGACCTAACCTTGTGATGCCGGAACACATCTTGATTTGACCAACCTGTTATGTAAAAACATAAGTGACCTTATGAGACCCGGTTTGTGAGGGAACAAGTACATAATAGGTTCCCACAATCAGTTTTTTTTTTTTTCAGTTGATGAGTTATATGAAGGATTTCCTTTGCACATATGATTTCCTACGCTCACCTATGGTCACCAGCTGTAGGTGGTGACTGAAAGAATGAGATCACGAATACAAGCGGTCGACATGAGCTTCCTCTGCAGGGTGGCCAGGCTCTCACGCAGAGAAAGGGCAAGGAGCTCTTCCATTCGAGAGCTTTAGCAGCCCAGCTGATGAGGGGCTAAGAAGAGCTGCTTATTAGGGCTTCTTAGGCCCAGCTGATGAGGTCTTCCTTGCACATCCCACCAGGAGGAGGCCCAGATGCAGACCCGGACCTGCTGGAGAGACTATGTCTCCGGGGAACACCTCAGGATCTTCCTGGGTGAGCTGGAGGATACAGACGGGTAAGAGAAGCCTGGGTTTCCCATTTGTAGTTATTGTCCATGCACTTCGTCTCGTATAAATGGAAGACAATGGAACAGATTAAGATAAAATGAAGAAAGTCCATGCTGCTTCTTCTTTTTCCAAAACCCTCCATTGATTTTGCACCAAAAAGACTCTACATAGGTTTGGATCTGAAGCTGAGTCATAATGTGATGTATTTTACCCAATTTTATTTGGTATTTTGTATGGATGAAGAATGTCACAGAACATTTATGATTTACATTATATGGAGCTAAGAAGCTGAAAATAAACTTTGGGGTCATTAAACATAAGATTAATTTATCATAGAAACCATGAACTGCAGAAGTCTGTATAAAAAGAGAGGGTTTTTTTTCAGTAAATCTGATTGGCTGAAGTTAAAAACATTAACTAGCAGTAGTTAGTGCTTTTAGGTTATGAATATATTATTTTGACATTCCTCAATTAGACCCTATAGGCATGTAAAATCAGGTTGCATGACATCAGATGGTCAGACAAATGTTTGACATACACTGCTTGAGTTCGAACACATTAAGAAATTGAACAAACATAAAATTTAATCCCGATCATTTCTTTCTGCTTGATTGAATTTAAGTTCATCTTAAAGTAAAAGAAGTAAGTTATCTTGCAGTGTAACAAATAAAACGGGGGAAAACATGGAATAGGAATCATTGGAAGGTAGAAAATTTTGAAAAACAAATTGTAAATTCAGAAAGCAAATATGTTCCTTTGATGTTTCCTAAGTTTGGCGTAGCTGACAACTTTAAATTTATCTTCTGAGTTGTTTTGGTCTATTGAAAACAGAGATCAAGGGGTTTTTTTGTATTTTTTTTAAAAAAAACTCATTCAATCCAGCATCAAAGCAGGCTGCTCAGTTGAGTTGAAGATATTTTGCTTTTCTGAAATCTAAAAGGCTTTTCTTGTTACTTAAATACTAAACTTTACTTTTAAATGCATGAACATCGCAAATGGAAGCAGGACCTTCCAGGATCAAGATTTTGAAAGTCACAAACCAGCAGAAATTTAGTACAGCAGAAAAATAAGGTCCAACCAGAATTCCAAATGGTCACAAGATGTAGAATCCAGGACAGTGGCTGCAAATTCCACCATGTGTCAACGCCCCAAAGGCAGACAGTATAATGGACTTAATGGGTCAATGGGGAAGCGGTACAGGACCATCTAGCCAACCACTTCACAGCTTGGAGCTACTCAGCACAAGAACCATTATCACGCATGAATAGTCACATGTTTTGGTTATGATAGATATGCAATCATTTGCCTCAAAATAAAATAATTTTACGTTGTTGGAACAACATTCCTAAATTTCTTACCTGGCAACACTCCCCTGAATAAACTCTCTAAACACCGACTATAAAGATTAGATTAGACAGATCCTGAGATCTACCAGTCCCATGTTGCCATCGCAAACTCCAACGGACCGTCTCCAGCCTACTGTAACTACCCCTACATCACGTTTTGTTACATACGCACATGCACACACTCACAGCACTTTACAAGGGGGAGGGGCCACAGCAGCACCGCGGGCTGCTTATTGATTACAGGTTTAACAATGTGATTTCCCTCACAGACTCCAAAAATCTCCAGTAACAGCAGAAAAGCTGCTAGATTGACACTTTTTTGGAAAAAAAAAAAGGGTCCCTAAATTATAGCAACTCTGGCAGCTGACTTCATTTGATTTTTTTTTTCCTACAAACCTGGCGGTTGACTTGAAATCAGATCGCAGGCTATCAGTAGACTGCGATCGACTGGTTGGGCACCCTAGTCTAAAGTGTCTTAAGCTGAAGAAGTCATGATGTTATGTATTGTAAATCTCAATCTGGAGAATTCTTGCCAACACATTGACCTTTTTTTTTTCATCTACCAAACAACAGACATGGCCCTAAATGAATAGATACCATCTACCTATTCTATTTTTTAGCAGCCAATTGTTTCATGGATTATGGTCACAAAATGGATACATAATGGACACGTTTGGTCTTTTTATTTTCACATATGTTAATTTTTATTTAATAGCTGTCTAAACCCTCCCTTTAAGCTTAAGTACTTTTTTTTTTTTTTTACTTAATCTGTATACCATATACAGTACTGACTTGATCGTTCATCTCTACATACTTTATGGCTTTCCTGCTCTCACCCATTCCCTTCCCTCTTTTCTTTTTTGACTCCTGTGTCACTCTGTTTTCTGCCAAAGAAAGTTTCGAGCAGACCAAATCTAAGGGAGTTAGCCAAGACCACTGGCTGAGGACCAGAGCTGCGATCCGGGGTAACCCATTCCCAGATTAGTTCTCTGTTGGAGTGGCGATGGAAATCCCCTGTTCCCTACACTCAAGCTGGAAGAGTGAAGATTACAGGAAGAGGGAGGAGCAGATTGAGACACAAGAGATCCATAAACAGTTTTAAACTGCCTGTGAAATTGGATAACAGATTAATCTTAAATGTCCTTTTGATACTTCACATTGAGTAGAACTAATGACATTATTAAAAAAAAAAAAAAAAAACATTAGTCTTCGGAGTTACTTTATTTCATGGGTGTGGTTGCATAGGCCAGGTTTGTGATAGTATATTTAAATTTTGAATATATCCACTCAAATGGTTAAAAAAGAACAAATAGAAAGAAAAGAAGCTGCTGCATAATTGATTGCCACACAAACACTATTTCCAAGTACACATAATTATTATCCCTCACAATCTCTCCAAAATATGACATTGAAACTTGAATGCATCTTCAAAACTTTATTTTCCCTTTGATGCAATACAAATAATGCAAGGGGAGTGATGATGATCCAATTAAGCACTGCTTTTGTTCTAAACTGGCATATAAGTGGTTGGTATTCAAATCCTAAACCAAAAGTAAAAACAAGAGAAGAGAAAATAACTTCCAAATGATTGTTCTGGCTTGTGATAGCATCACAATTCCTGCAAACTATTTTAATCATTACCACTCTTGTTAGGCCTGTTTGGGTTGTACCCTGTTTCTTGCCTGAAATCAAACAGATTACACTCAGGCACCCCTGCAACTCTTAGGTTCTTAGGTTACGCAGTTCAGAAGACGAAACAAAACTCTTGTTAGGTCCATGTGTATTATTCTAACAGTTAAACAGGTAGTTAAGAATATTTATCAGAGGGAAACTGATGAGGATGTTTTTTCTCTTACTATATAAGTTCAATGCATTATTATTATTATTATAAGCCTTCACTTTGAGATTTTTTTTACTTGTTTTTATTTTTTTAAGGTTGTTTCGCCGATGATTATTGTTCATCGGAGTAAATGATCAATGGATCTTTGAAGGCAAATAGAATATATTATATCATGTCTCATAAATGTTTCAATATTTGCTTGGGATGAAAATATGTATTGAGGCTTTTACTTTGTAAATATTTAACAACAACAAATGGGTTTCTGCTATTTTTTTCTGCTATTTTATTTACAGCAATGTTAAGTCTTCAAAAAGTATGGGTGTGAAAATGTAACAATTACATTATGAGAAACATGAAACATGCTTAAAAATCATCATCATGAGAATCAGAGATCTTCTTCTTTCGGCATTTCCCTTCAGGGTCGCCACAGCAAGTCAGTTTCATCCATCTAACCATATCTGCTGCATTGGTCTTCCTCTAGGCCTCTTGCCTGGTGGTTCCAAACCCAGCATCCTTCTGTTAATGTACTCTATCTCTCACCTCTGCACATGTCCAAACTATCTCAATCTTGGCCTCTCGAACTTTATCTCCAAAACCTCTAACATGTGCTGTTCCTCTGATTAATTATTTCTAATCCTGTCCATCCTGGTCACTCCCAGAGAGATCCTCAGCATCTTCATCTCTGCAACCTCCATCTCTGTTTCCTGTTTTCCTCAGTGCTACTGTCTCTAGACCAAACTGCTTTTACTCTGACTAATCTTCATTCCTCTTCTTTCCAGTGCAAACCTCCAGCTCTCCAACTTTTTCTCCACCTCTTTATGCTAAATCCCTCCCACCCTCTCCATGAATCTGTTGACCATCTGAAGAGCAGCTTCAGCAACAGAGTCCTGCAACCCCACTGCTTAAAGGAACGTAACAGAAAATCATTCTTACGATCCTCCATCAAACTATGTAACCTTTCACTTTCAAACCTGTAAATACTTGCCATTCACAACGTTGTATTAGATTGTATGAATGTAACACTGCAGCACTCAAATTTCCCTTTGGGGAAATTCAATTCCCTCCTCTCTCTACAGATCACAATGTCATCTGCAAACATCATTGTCCGTGGATCTTCCTGCGTAACCTCGTCTCTAAGCCTGTCCATCACCATAGCAAACAACAAAGAACTCAGAGAAGATCCCTTGTGCTGTCCCACCCTCACACTGAACTCCTCTGTCTCACCTACAGCCCACCTCACCACTGTCTCTCAGTCCTCATACATGTCCTGAACTGCTCCATTCCACGAGAATCAGAGTATGCAGCGCTATATTCTTTTCAGAATGTTCCAAGAAATTTTCATTTTTTTACTTAAGTAAACCCTGACGCATTGTGGTGTGAAGGATTGAAGGAGCGTTACACAGAGTTAAGACACCAAGGGAATTATGAATTAATAGCCGAGTGATAAAAACGTGTTCACGGTGGGCAAAACACCAAGAAGAAAGAGAAAAAAATTTATTTAACACCAAGGCCTGTAGTCGAAAGTTTATTTACGCATCCTGTTAAGCTTGCTAATTTGACTTTATTTGTTTCTTAACTATTTTACTCACCTTGTACTTTGAGTAGAGATAAAAACTAAACATTTGTCTCAGCCAAAGGGGTCCTAAGCGCTGGGGGGGTGTTTTTGTCTTTTCACAGTAGGGCACTCCTCCACATGGGAGCTTCTCCAATTTTATCGTGATACAATTACCTCTCATGAGGTGGTCCAAATTATGGTGGAAGATGCTGCTGGGTGGCTATAAGGCAACATATGGGGTCCGACGGAGGCCAACCGCATGTGGGATGCAGTGTTTCTACAGCTCAAAGAGTGCCAGGTGTGAGGTCTCCTCAGATCTGTGGTTTTGAAGGGCTTCTCATTAGGGGGCTTCCCTTGCATTTACAGATCACTTGGGAGTCCAAGGCTCAATTGTTAAATTTTGGTGTGTTTGAGGCACCCTAATTTCACATGCTACACTTCTACACCAAAGTTCCACTTTCAAGTTTACACACGTTCACACTTTGACATTTTTGCTTTATTTCAGCGTGGGTCTCTTTTTTACTTTTGTTGCGTTGTAAAGTTTTGTCTAAGTTTATCTCCCAGTCATAACTCTTTCCTCCCAAGTGTAAAACTCTCTTTTACAACCTCAAGACAAATATTCATAGTTTATTGCAGAATTAAATGGTAGATTTGCTGAGGATTTGCTTCTATACTTATTAATTTCTTGTTGAAATAGAGTTAATTTAGAACAAAAATGGATTAATATTTACAATATGAGCTGATTTATTTTATTGTATTGATTTTCTCTTGTACATACACTTTTTTGTTCTCAATTACAAGAAATAGCTTTACTCTTCGAGAGGATCACAGGAGGCAATGTACATGTAGGAAATGACTTTCAAAGTACTTTGAAAAGTTTATGCTCAACATAACAACCACCGCAGTTTCTTTGAAGAAGATAATCAAAGAAATTGATTGTATGTCTATTTGTAAACAAGAAGAAGGTGCAGGTCGTAGCATTTGGAAAAAGAAGAGAAAACTTAAAAGAGTTTTAAATGTTTGATTTTTGAATCATAGGTTTTACTGATGCAATGAATGAACAGGGTTTTTTTTTTCTTCTAGGTTTATAAAACTGGCTGCATTTTAAAGTATTTTGACACACAACATAAACAACCTTTTCTTGTCTTTTAAGCAGCCAGACATTGGGAGGAAAACAGCCGTCCTTTGACTACAAAAGAAATGGAGAAGGAAAATGAAGTCAAAGCATGCCATTGGGAAATTCGTCCAATGGCATTTAAACCCGACTTCATTCTTCTCACACACACAAATTGGGATTACAGAGGAGATCACCCATGACTTCCTCTTCCCTGCATATGTGCTGAAAACAGGCAGAAAACGGGGCAACCCCTCTCAGTGTGAACCTTCGGTTAAATGGGTTATGTATTTGTAGGGCAAATGCCAGCATGACCTAAGTATGCACTCACAGCGGCAGAGATAGAATTAAATCTACAGGCTAATGGAGCTGGTAAGAAGATTCCAGAGAAGTGGCGTTAATACGGCTGGCCTTTTCGTTGACACCTTTTATCTCAAGTGGTGCTGCTCTCTGGTTATTTTAAGGAAGAAACCAACATTTTTATGGATTAAATAAAAGTTATGTATTGGATTATTTTTCATCTGCAGGCTTTTAGTTTATCTGTTTGGAAAATAGTTGGAAATAGATACCAATTCCCCACACGTTTTGTGTGTTGTTGTTCATTTGACAGTAGCTGGAATGGGTTCCAAATCAGTCAGCAAGATCAAATGAGTTTGCTTTTAAATAAATATCAACCAAGAATTTTTAGATCTAAAGTAGCCAATCAAAATTGGCGACCAACTAAAATTTAGCAGTGTAACATTGTCCTTTTGCTTCAAAAATATATATTTGAAATAAACAGTATTTTTTTTCAAAGCAGTGTGAATAAAAACTGAATTGAAACTGTCAGAGCAAGAAGGGATTGATAGCAGTGTTGGTTAGTGAACTTAAAACAGACTCTGCTCTGCTTCCACAGATAACACAGTTTATTTTGTAGTAGGGTTGATGGTCCTTCACAATCTGCTGCAGACCAAACAAGTGCTGCTTCAAAAACAGAGGTCTCACTTCAAGTGCAAGTGGAAAGAAAAGGGAACAGAAATATCGGTAGTGGTATCTTGGTTGAAATCTACCCAGAAACAACCTATGTACTTGTCTGAATAGAAACATCCAACTGGCCATGTCCCAAACTTCTGGGACACAAATAGTCACCACCTGGTGTATCCTCCCAGTTTCACTTCACTCAAGCTGCTAGCCCAGGTATTAATGATTTAGAGACCAGTTGTGAGATGCCTAAAAATGGCTGACCAATTAGCGAATCAAAATGTTGCACAGAGTTAAATCAAACCAAACTACACCAACATGTTCGTTTTGCAAAATTTTTCCATTCATTCAAATTCCATTCATATGAATTCAAAATGTATATATTTTCTACTATTGATTGTAAAACAAGATGAACTGTTAAAACTCAAAATGCTGTTGAACCTATTTGGGCAAAATAGTTTTAGTTTGTTTATCCCGAAAATGTGTGAAATCGATATTTTTCTCTGCAGACGACTCAATTTTAGTTCAACTAAAATATTTGCTGAGTCCAACAAAAGCACAGTAAGAATTCTATTTTTGTCACCAATGATAGCTGAAAATGGACTTTTTAATAAATGATGCTACAAGAGTCGAACATCAAAGCTGGCCTTTACCTGCATTTTCAAAAAGAACTCTTAAACCTCTTTTTAGACACCAGAACACTCCGAAGAGAAAGAAAAACATTTCATCATTTACAATTAGCATTGTTTACCCCTTCCATTAGGTAAATGTGAAGGCTTTCTGTTGCTCATACTTTCCAAAAAGGCAACTGAGCAAGTTTTGGCCAATAATCTTCACTGTTCATCACAATCTTCATTGTAATTAAAACACTGTTACAGAAAATTTAAGTGCAACTTTGAACAAAAAATGAAATATTGTGATAAAAATGTGATTAATAATAATAATTGTACTTTATTCGTCCCTCATGAGGTAATTACTTTTACTGCATTGCACTGCAGCAGGCATCCATGACTGTGCCAATGGTGAAAGTAACTGAGGTTTTGGTGTCTTCTCTGGGGACACTTAGGCATGAACTCACCAGGAATCTGATGAGCTATACCCCTCCCCCAAAATTAACATACTATCATCACATAACTTATAAGGATCCAAACCAAAGCAGATATACTTCTGGGTTAAGGATTTTAGTTGATGGTGTTATATGCTTTGAAGGAGTCCAAGACTTGGAGACAGACGGTCTGTGGTGGTGAGGATTCATAGTGATTTCTATGAGTTTGGTCATGACTATCCTAGCACTTTAATGTTTACTAGTGTTGCCAGTTTGTTTTCAAGGCAGTTGTTCAGTCCTTTCTCTTTGGAACTCTCAAAGACAGACTTCGGTGCCAATGAGGTGTTAAATATGTCTGACATGTGGGCATGTAGTATTTGACACGATACAGTGGTGCTGTTGACTCGATGTGCTTTTTTGATACATTTTGGCATCTAGCGTGCATCATTTGAAGACATCATAAAACCATTTCAAATTACTGATAACATTGACTCCAAAATAAAGTAGTGACTGTATTTGAGGGTTGTGTCTTTCTTCACACTCAGAAAATCCCACAACCACTTGAAAAGTGTGAGAAATAACACAATCTTCTGTGGAAAAGATTGTCTTATGTTTTAGTTGTGGTCCCGGTTTTTCATTCCACATCACTATCACGGCAAGCTGCTGGATTCATGTCACTCTGAATGCTGGAAATGTAACATGTTGGAAGGATAGAGGTAGTGCACCTCGCCAGTTACAAGTCCTATTGCGTCTGTTTTTAGGCTGCTGAACGCTGCTATGTTTCATACGTCTACGTGACTGACGTGGGAGGAGCAGGAGGGTGGACGTTTGTATCTCAGGAGCACTACAGGAAATGAAAAATGAAAATGAAAAAGAATTGAGATGCTCTCCTCAAAGAAGGCAGCTGCCATTTCTGAAAAACAAAAAAAATGAAACCGCTATTACAATCTGGCAGATTCAATATTCTGCATTGGGAGGTTTGGAAAAGGCTCTTTGGTTCTCCAAAGGAGTATACCAAATAGATCTGAAAACTAAGAGATTGCCATTTCATTCAAAATTTCACTTTATATTTTTATACAACGCCCAATTTTTTTGTTGATTTGACAGAAATTTCAACTTCCAATAATTTTTCAATCACTATATGTCTTATTTTATTTGACTTTTTCATGTCTTTGTTTTTTAGTTTTGTTTCTTTTCACAAGTGCTCTCGACTTCTGTTTTCTTGTTTGCATCACATACTTTTTTGCCAGTTGCTATGACTTTGTTAAAATTAACAATTGACTGTTTTATTCTAATAATGCAACACATTACATGAATAACAAGAAAATCCTTACCACAATGAAAGAAAACGTATAAATCTCAAAAGCAGCCAGACCATCATTCTGCTTGTTGTGGTTCTGAACAACACGAGTTTAAAGGGGAAAAACACGACTGAATATTGATTTGCCAAAATCTGCAAGTCTCTGAGACTGATGGCTTTCAGGAAACAAAGAGGAATTGATTGAGAAAGATGAGTAAAACACTCTTCTTTGCAGAGAAGCAACATCTTGCAAATGATACCTCTGGAGAAAAGCCATCTCTGAGATTTGCATTAGAATGCAATCATCAGAAAAGAAAAGACGCACATGAAGAACGCAAAGCATCCCGGCAAAAACCAAGGAAACATGTCGCGCTCACAATGGCAATTGGGTTTACTGCACATTCATTAACTTTAAAATGTGTCTCGCAGCCATCAGCTGCAGCAAAATACAGCAAATCAGACACATAATGGATGCTGGAATAAATGGGATTGTGCATGTGAGTTAAACAGCGCATAGCTGAAGAAGCCTTGTTATTACTGAGGCTTCGCACTCTCCTCCGTGTCAGTTGGATATTGCTTCCCCGAGCGTGACAGGTCAGCTCGTTTGCTTTACTAATATCCTCAGGTCCTCTTTTCATTTTCTCAGGCGCTCTCTTGTGCCTTCGACGGTACAACGTGCACGTACGGTGTAAGCTGTCATAAGACCTCTGTGTTCATATCAGTTTTATGTTCTCACATCCCTTTCTTATATAAACCTTTTCATGTCCATCTTGTACAAACCTCCTAGTGATAACGCTGTAGATTTATGATCACTGGAGCTCTTTTCACAAACAGCTTTAATTCCAAAATCTAAGAAAAAACTAAAGATAAAACTCCATTTGAAGTAGACTACGATGCTGTTGGACATGACATCACAACCTTAACTGATCTCACTCTGATTGTATGTTGGAAGGGAAGCTTGTCGAAGCTCACACTCTATAAGCAAAGCGAGGATATTCACTTGTTGGGCTGCACACATTCAAAATCAACAGGGGCAGACTTCCAGCCGTTTTCTGAAACTCTAGGCTATGCAATGATGATTTCATCCCATGGATTATTATCTTAGTGCCATTGTTGCCGAATGTAATCAGTTTGTGTAATATATTCCTTTCTTCATTAACCAGGTCATATGAAGTCCGTGAAGTCCCTCATTCATCCAAGAGTGATCCATAGTAGAAAAAGATTTACAGGGTAAATCCCGGGTAAATCCCGGGCAAAAATGTATGCAGCAGCCTTTTGAAGCCATGGACTAAAGATGACACCTCGTGACCCAGTTTCACGCCTCTCGTTAGCAGGAATTTCTATTCGACCATCATAGGTAACACAGGCTCATTGGTCGACCCCTGCATTACTATTTTTTTACCTTCTACTCAGGTTAGTATAATTAGATCCAGTTTCCAGTCCATTTCATTCAGATTGAAAATGATTTCCGGATGGAAGTCGAAACGTCTCGATCAAGAATTGAATTGTCCAGAAGACTTTTTGAAACTTTTTCTACTACAGGTCATATGAAGCATTCTCAAGAACAACAGTGGACAATGTATCATATATTACAACTGTGCTATGTACATTATTCATTACAATCCTTGTAATGCAAATTACATCCCTGTTTAAATGAAGTGCATTGATATTGAAACAGAAAAGAAAAGGATGTTAGGGAAAAAAAAACGTTTAGAGTATGGGGTATGTGATGGACCAAGCAGTGCAAATAGACAGGCACAAGGTTTTAAGTAAAAAAGGGGTCTTTTTATTGAACCCAAAAAAATATCAAATGTTCAACAATTATAAAAGAGGTCAAAATAACTAACTCAACTCAAGATAAGGTTTAACAAAAGAGAATTAACTCAAACAAACAGACCTAACTGACTGAGAACAGCATGACCTTAAATGAAAGAATACTAAACCACTGCCAACACAAAAGGGGGGGTTAACAAAACAGCTTAACTAAATCTAAGCTAACAAAACCAATTTCACCCCTAAAGAAAATAAATGGTTCAGTCCAATTAGGTGACTCCAGCCCAGGACAGCAGGTGATCCTTCAGCCCAGGAACTGGAGCACCTGCAAACTCAAGAAAATCAAATTAATGTGAATCAACAACATAAATCACACATGTGCGCTAATCTAAACTTGTATTAAATCCAAAGTAAAGAAAAGTGGTTTAACAAACAAAATATCTAAATCATATTCATAAAGTGAATAAATTATAAAGTTTACAAACTAAATGGTTGTGTGGCTGTAGCCATCACACACGCCCCCTCTTCAGATTTCTCGCTGACACAGCGAGAAAGACAATCTGCAATGACGTTGTCTTTGCCGGGAATGTGGTGAATGATGAATTTGTACGGCTGTATGGCCAGGTACCACCGTGTAATTCTTCCATTTGTGTCCTTCATCTTCTCGATCCATTGCAGAGCCTTGTGGTCTGTCTCCAGAATGAATTCACGTCCAAGAAGATAGTACTTGAAAGAATCAAGTGCCCACTTGATGGCCAATGCCTCTTTTTCCACAGTTGAATACCGGACCTCTCTTGGAAATAACTTGCGGCTGATAAAGGCCACTGGGTGGCGCTCTTCCAATTGTCCCTGCAGCAGGACAGCTCCCAAACCCCTCTCCGAAGCGTCGGTCTGGAGGACAAACATTTTGTCAAAATCAGGGCTATGCAAAACTGGGCTCTTACTAAGAGAGTGTCGCAGGTCGACAAAAGCTGCCTTCGCCTCCTCGGTCCAGTGGATCTTATTTGGGCTTCGGGAGCCGGTGAGGTCCGTCAAGGTAGCAGCCCTGGCAGAGAAATGAGGAACAAAGCGGTGATAGAATCCTGCCATACCCAAGAATGATCTTAACTGTTTTCTGGTATCTGGCAAGGAACAAGACTCTATGGCAGCCACTTTGTTCACCTGTGGCTTTATCACTCCCTTTCCAATCGTGAATCCAAGGTACTCAACCTCATCTTTGGCAAAGGCACATTTTGCTGGATTTATAGTCAACCCGGCAGAGTCGAGTCGTTCCAAAACTCTTCCCAAGTGTTCTAGATGTTCTTCCCAGGTAGAACTGAAAATGATGATATCATCAAGGTACGCTGCAGCAACATCATTCATGTCAGACAGTACCTGATCCATCAGTCTCTGGAATGTCGCTGGAGCTCCATGCAATCCAAAGGGCATGACTGTGAACTCAAACAGGCCCCATGGAGTCCGGAAGGCAGTCAGTTCCTTTGAGCGTTCGGTGAGTGGCACCTGCCAATAACCCTTACAGAGATCTATGGTGGTTAGATATCTGGCCTTGCCCAGTCGCTCAACCATGTCATCAATACGGGGGGTCGGATAAGAGTCAAACTGTGAGATTGAGTTCAAATACCTGAAGTCAATGCAGAACCGCAAGCTGCCGTCCTTCTTGGGAACCAGGACCACTGGGTTGCACCATTCACTCCTCGAAGACTCAATTATCCAAGTGATAACATCAAGTCTATCTCCTTTTTCAGGGAAACCAGCAGACGCTCAGGTATTCTGTAACTCATTCTTCTCACAGAAGCTCCATTTTTAAGCACAATGTCATGCTTTACAATTTCTGTCTTGCCTGGATTTTCTCTAAATACAGTAAGACTGCATAACTCTCTCACCTGGGCTTGTTTAGTCTCAGAAAGATGGTTGAGATTTAAATCCGGGACAGTACATGTCGGTAGATACTGTTCATCCACTTCTTCCTCCTCTGGAACATCCTGAATTAGTAAGACTTCTGCTGTCTTTGGCCTCTCCACCCATTCCTTAAGCAGGTTGATGTGTAGGGTTCTTTTGGAACGGGGTAGGTTGGGCATCGACACCTGGTAAGTAGTTTGTCCAAGTTTCGCCTGTATTTCATATGGCCCCTGCCACTTTGCAAGCAGTTTGCTGTCCTCACTTGGCAGCAGCACCAGCACTTTCTGGCCAGGGCTGAAAGACCTCTGTCGAGCTGACTTATCATACCAGGTTTTCTGGTGCTGCTGTGCTTCTTTCATGTGAGACTGGGCCAACTCAGTCATCTTCTCCAATCGTTCTCGCATCTGGACAACATAGGAGACAACATTAACAGAGTCTGAAACATCTGCAACCCCTTCCCAAGTCTCCTTCAGAAGAGAAAGAGGTCCTCGTACGTCATGGCCATACAACAATTCAAAAGGTGAAAACCCAGTAGAAGTTTGGGGTACCTCTCGATAAGCAAAGAGAAGGTAGGGGAGCCACTGATCCCAGTCTCTGCCAGTCTCATTGACGAACTTACGCAACATCTGCTTCAAGGTCTGGTTGAAACGTTCCGTAAGGCCGTCAGTTTGAGGGTGGTATGAGGCAGTCCTTAAGCTCCCAGGAGCTGGTACACCTGTTTCAACAGACTGGACATAAAGTTGGTTCCACGGTCTGTGAGGATTTCTTTTGGGAATCCCACTCTCGAAAAGAGCTGGACCAGACAAAAAGCAACCATTTTTGCTTTTATACACCTTAAAGGGAAGACTTCTGGATATTTAGTGGCATAATCTGTTATAACAAGCATATATCGGTTACCTGCCTTGCTTCTCTCCAGGGGTCCTACAATGTCCATTCCAAGTCGTTCAAATGGAATACTGATGATAGGTAAAGGCTGTAGTGGTACTCTGGAGGGGATTTTCAGAGAGGATTTTTGGCACTGAGGGCAGCTTTTACAATACTGAGCAACATCTGTTCTCAATCCAGGCCAGTAGAAGTGTTTTCTGATACGATCTATGGTCTTATGTTTTCCAAGGTGACCGGCCCATGGGATTGAATGCCCCAGAGACAACACCACCTCCTGGACCTTCCGAGGAACCACCAACTGCAAAACTGATCCTTGTTGACGATAAAGTACACCCTCCTTTATCAAAAGGGTTTCTTTGCTGCAGAGATTTTCAGATCTCTGTTTCCCTTCTGCTTTCTGAAAAAGAGGTGTTAGAGTTGAATCTTCATGTTGCATTTCAATGATGTTTTCAGGAATCTTGAAACCCAAAGGCAACTCCAACTCAGTGTTAGCAGATAGTTTCGCAGTGTGATTGAATTTATCTTGTCTTTTTTTGTCTGCGTGACTTACGAGACTTCCCTGGTGCCGTCTCCAGGTCTGCATCAGAAAAGGGCAAAGCATGAAGTATGTGTGAGGATTCTTCTGTTTTCACCGCTTGAGCTCTGGTTACAGCAACATTGCATGCCTGGCTAGAATCAAGCAAGTCAGACAACACAGGTAGATCTCGACCTAACACAACTGGAAATGGCAGATTCTCAGAGACTCCGATGTTTAGTAAAAATGTTTGTCCTTGTACCTTAATGTACACTTCTGCTGTTGGATATAGTTTTTCATCCCCATGTACACAGCGAACTGGGATTGTGTCAGCAACGTTGACTTTGTCTACAGGAACAAAGTCTCTGTGCACAAGGGTTTGGGTACTTCCTGAGTCAATTAGAGCTTTTATAGTTCTACCATTTAGCTCAACCAGCGCCACCTTTAAACCATTCTGCAGCTCTATCGTTGGGGTGATCTGCTGACGGGGGACAAAACACATTTGGCTTATTTTTGTTGAATTTTGTGGGCACATTGGCTTTGTGTGGCCCTCCATTCCACACAAATAACAAATCACCGTCTTTGATCTTGAGGGCACTGTGATGGACTGACTTGGAGGTTTACTCACCCCTTTCTGGTAGGTTTGAGGTTTCTTAGAGTCCTTCATCTTCCAAGCCGTCTGACTCCAGGGTTGCCCTTTTTCCCGTGCCGCTACAAACACATCAGCCAGCTGTGCCGCCTTAGCAGCAGTGTTTGGATTACGCTCTTTAATCCATATTTGTAACTCAGGAGACAACATTCTCAAGTATTGTTCCAGAATGAAGATCTCACCAATTTCCTGCACCGTTTTTCCATTTGGTTTAATCCATTTGCTGTACAATTCTTTTAAACGTGCATAGAGTTCTTTTGGGCTTTCATCTGACTTTACCTCTAGAGAACGGAATCTCTGACGAAACGTCTCAGGGTTAATGTCATATTTCTCCAGGATGACCATTTTCACTTTATCATAATCTAATGAATCATCCGTATCCATATGAACATACGCACCTCTTGCCTTGCCAGTTAGTAGGGGGATCAGCCGAAAAACCCAGTCTTGTTTTGGCCATCGGCAAGCGAGGGCAATACGTTCATAGGTCATTAGAAAATGTTCAATGTCATCATCATTTGTTAATTTTTCAAGTGTCGGTGCCTGAAAGTGGAACTGACCTGCTTGAACATGCTCTTTATGATTAGTAGCAGTGCAATTGTTCTCAGGTTCCCAAGGCTCCACATCGGAAGGTTCAGGTTCATCCGTTTGATTTTCTGGAGCTGGGGATGTACGAGCTTGTACTTCCACCTGCAACAGCTGAAACTGATGTTGTAATGCTCTGAAACGCTGTTCTTGGCGGGTGAATTCCTCCTTTCGTCTTGCTTCATGGGCCTCCTGTTGACCCATATGAGAACGAAGAATAGAAATCACTTCCGATATTGTTGGCTCCTTACCGTAGCCCTCAGTGCCATTCACCCCTCCAGAGGCTTCATTTTCCTCTCCTTGGGTTGCTGTTTCAACAGGCTGGTTTTGACCATCTCCTTTCACTCCGTTGCCGCTCCGTCTAGATCTTGGCATTGTTCAGTCAGGAAGTGATTATGGGAAAAAAAAAAAAAAAAAACAACCCTGTGCCTTCATCTGCAAGATCCCACTTCTGACACCACTTGTGATGGACCAAGCAGTGCAAATAGACAGGCACAAGGTTTTAAGTAAAAAAGGGGTCTTTTTATTGAACCCAAAAAAATATCAAATGTTCAACAATTATAAAAGAGGTCAAAATAACTAACTCAACTCAAGATAAGGTTTAACAAAAGAGAATTAACTCAAACAAACAGACCTAACTGACTGAGAACAGCATGACCTTAAATGAAAGAATACTAAACCACTGCCAACACAAAAGGGGGGGTTAACAAAACAGCTTAACTAAATCTAAGCTAACAAAACCAATTTCACCCCTAAAGAAAATAAATGGTTCAGTCCAATTAGGTGACTCCAGCCCAGGACAGCAGGTGATCCTTCAGCCCAGGAACTGGAGCACCTGCAAACTCAAGAAAATCAAATTAATGTGAATCAACAACATAAATCACACATGTGCGCTAATCTAAACTTGTATTAAATCCAAAGTAAAGAAAAGTGGTTTAACAAACAAAATATCTAAATCATATTCATAAAGTGAATAAATTATAAAGTTTACAAACTAAATGGTTGTGTGGCTGTAGCCATCACAGGGTAAAAGATTTACAGTGACAACTTCCGAATTTGAGCATAAATTAACTCTTTGCTATGTTACTGTATTAGAAATTCACATTAGTATTCTCAGGCATATTTGATCTGTACCTTGTGAAAATTAATTTAAATACTAGCAAATATTGTGACATCAGTGCACGAGTATTTATTTATTACGAGTATGTAGCCTTTGTCCCACTGGGAAGGGGAACGATTCAGGATCCTTCCAGGTGAGCTGGAGGATACAGCTGGGGTGTGAGAAGCCTGGGCTTCTCGTCTGAAGCGCTTGCCCGTGCAACCCGGAACGGAAAGTATGTAGCCTTTTAGTTCTAATGCAGTCATATTTTTTGTTTATTTCTATTCATATAAATTTGAAATGTATGTATTTTACTTTTCTGGTAACTTGTTTTGGTTGTAAGTTTTTTTTCTTGAGAACGTTTGTATTTATTTGCTGTTTTACAACAGTGTTTATGTCAAAATGATAGTTGGCTAAGAACATGTGAACGTGCTATGAAATGATATTTTTGGTTCAAATTTGCATAAAATAATTTGAGATCAAGTATAGATGTCCTAACTTAAGTATTGTACAATAAATGCTTGATTATTTTAATTCAGTTAATTAGTACAGCAAGAGTTTTAAAATTGTTCAACTTAAATGTTCAAAACCATTTTTTTTTAAATAATTTAATGAATGGAAATACACTAAGAGATAAACTGTGACCAGGAATGGTTTAGTTTAAACACGCAGTCAAATCTTCTATTAAACTCAGCAAAAATGAGAACATCTAACGGTCCGACATGGTGATAAAAACAAAGACAAAAGCAAAAAGTTACTTACATAGCTGCAATGCTTAAACTCTAGCAAGTTATCTGGCTTCTATTTAGGTATTGACTCGGTTAGTCTTTCCGTTGCAGAAAAGGTGATAAAAATGGCACTGAGGACAGACGAGACAGGTAACGCCATCAATTTCTGGTTAAATAGACATATCCATTAATTATTGACAGTATTGCCTTGTCTTTACGTTTCACAGTCTGTTGCGTGTCAGATGGGATGACTCAATCTACAAGACGAAAAAAAGATCAAGGACAGGACAGAGCGTGACTCCTGCTTTCATGTTACATGGAGCTCTTCCATCACACACCGAAAAACAAAACCTTCTCATATCTTACGTTGCACAGTCACTCTGGAAAATGATCTGCTTTAAATAAGGTTTGTATGGATTTTTGTCAGAAAGGTTTCTGTGCACTGGAGCGATAATATTGAGTTGTATTTAAAACGCATGTATTTGCATGTATGTGTATCCTAAAAATGTATGTTTGAGAGGCAAATCAGTGAAGCATGGCCTTTAAGAGGTGCCCACATTTATATCAGAAAATCTCATGGGTTTTTTTTATATTCATAATGAAAAAAAAATCTCTATCTATGAGAACATTTGATTTGGTACCACCTCGCACAAATCATTTTTTACATTTTTTTAAAATACTTTTTTAATAATTCAACATTTTTAAATTACATACTTCTTCTTCTTTCGGCATTCCCCTCTGGGGTCGCCACAGCAAGTCAGTTTCTTCCATCTAGTTTTTAAATTACATAAATATTCTTAAACAAGCCGTTCAATCATAATTTTGTAAAAGCTTTAGCAAACTTTTTTAAAAAATTTAAGTTAGAATCGGCCGAAACGAGCTTCCTCCACAGTGTGGCTGGACTCTCAGTCAGAAATAGTGAATAGTTCTGCCATGCAGGAGGAACTCAGAGTAGAGCCAATGCTCCTCCGGGTCGAGAAAAGCCAGATGGGATGGTTTGGGCATCTGGTCAGGATGCCTCTCGAATGCCTGTCTGGTGAGGTGTTTCGGGCTGGTCCGACTGGAAGGAGTCTCAGAGGCAGACCCCAGACCTGCTGAAAGGATTATGTCTTACACCTGGCTGGGGAACGCCTTAGTAACCTCCCGGGGGAGTTGAAGCCTGGGTTTCCCATCTGAATGCATGTTGCTCCCGCAATCTGGTCCACGATAAGCGGAAAAATGAACATTTGATCCAAATGAGCTTTCACTTTACGTCATTGTGTTGTTATTATTATTGATATAATTCGTGGTAATACCATTATGACAAAAAAAAAAAAAAATCTATATGTCAATTTACCATATTTTCCGCACTATAAGGTGCACCTTCAACAAATGACATTTTTTAAAACTTTTTCCATATATAAGGCGCTACATTAAAGGATGTTCAACTTTGTCCTCTAACTATGGCCATCTCGCTTTGTTCCCGCAGAAACTCTGTTTAGTCTTGTTGACTTGGCGCAGCGCATCCTTTTGCTTCCTCCACTTCCTCACCATTGATTCGTTAATGTTGAACTCTCTCGCTGCGGCTCTATTCCCATGTTCTACTGCGTGACCGATCGCCTTGAGTTTAAACTCTGCGGTGTAACAGTGTCTCTTGGTAGGAGCCATTTCCGGGTCTTTACAAAAACACACAAATGGAAATGAGACGCCCTTTCATATTTCCCAGCATGCACCGCGCACTACTTCTTCTACGGGGGAAATGGATTCGGCGGCTGCTTACCACAGTTGCGACACCAGTTGTAGCTCCATATTAATCCATGTATAAGGTGCTCCGGGGTTAAAAGGCGCGTTATGGACTTTAGAGAAAATTTAAGGTTTTTAGGTGCGCGTTATACGTAAGTGCGGAAATTACGGTATGTATTAAATCTTGAAATTTCAAACTGGCAATAAATAAAACTTTCATCTTGAATAGAATTATTTTCATTATTAGAAAAAAATATTTTCAGAAATGAAATCAATCAATAAAAATTTAAAAGTAAGTCTCATTAGAAAATAATCTAAAGTATAATATTGATAAAATAAAAACTTCCATTCTTTTTAGTAACATTGCCTTTTATTTTTTCTTTTGTAATTATTATCATTACTTTGGAGACCTTAATTTTGCCCATCATTAAGATACTGTAGTTATTAAGTAACTCTACCATAATGACATAAAAATGCAGGACATTGTTTTAAAACCTGAACTCCTTCTTCTCCTTTCGGCATTTCCCTTCAGGGGTCGCCACAGCAAGTCAGTTTCTTCCATCTAACCCTATCTGCTGCATCCTCTTCAGTCACGCCAACTATCTTCATGTCTTCCTTCACTGTATCCATGAACCTCCTCTTTGGTCTTCCTCTAGACCTCTTTCCTGGTGGTTCCAAATCCAGCATCCTTCTGCCGATGTACTCGGTCTCTCTCCTCTGTACATGTCCAAACCATCTCAGTCTGGCCTCTCGGACTTTATCTCCAAAACCTCTAACATGTGCTGTTCCTCTGATATACTCATTTCTGATCCTGTCCATCCTGGTAACTCCCAGAGAGATCCTCAGCATCTTCATCTCTGCTACCTCCATGTCTGCTTCCTGTCTTTTCCTCAGTGCCACTGTCTCTAGACCAAACAGCATGGCGGGTCTCACCACGGTTTTGTACACTTTTCCTTTCATTTTAGCTGAAACTCTTCTGTCACACATCACACCTGATACTTTTCTCCACCCGTTCCAGCCTGCTTGAATATGCTTCTTCACCTCTTTTCCACACTCTCCATTGCTCTGGACTGTTGATCCTAGATACTTAAAATCTTCCACCTTGTTTATCTCTTCTCCCTGTAACCTCACTTTTCCATTTGGATCCCTCTCATTCACACACATGTACTCTGTTTTATCAGTTGAATGCCTAAAAGGCATTCAACTATAGTGATCCTGTTTTGCTATATAGATATCTTCCGTATTCTCGCGCCGTTTTTCGGCACGTAAAATCTCAAGATCCGTTTGCCCGAGCGCAGCCGTTCAGGGTTCAAAACGACCGGCTCGGAAATGACATTGGTGCTTCTATTCAACTTTTTGAAATTTTACTCGGTTTCCGATTTATCGCAAAAAATACGACAAAAATTGGCCCCATAGGAAATAATGGGATTTTTGGATTTTGACCTCAAAAACCACATGCTCTTCAAAGCTTTCCAGCTCTGGCATACTTTTAGCTAGAAACACCATTTAAAGTTTAAACGGGTCACAAGGGTTTGACCTCTTTACCATCCGAAGGACACTTTCATACCTTCTACGGTTTCAGAGCAATCACTTTATAAAAAAAGTGAAAAAATGGAAAAAATCAGGTTTTTTTTTTTTGCCTCGCTCGCACTGTAAAAACAGAGTGCGAACAGAATTCACAAAATTTGTGTTCAAGGAGCATCAGAGCCTACATTTCTGAACCGATCTGCAAAAACTTTATATCAAAACGAAGGAAATTTTGTTGCCAACAACGTTGTCAGAGCGACCGTTTAGCCGCTACGGGCTCCCGAAGGTCGAGAAGTCAGGTCTAATTTTTGACCCTCTGAACGGATTTTAAAATTTTACCCTTCCAAACAAATTTTTATAACTCTTTGAGTTTTTATCCCACAAACATAAATTTTAGCTCAAAACGGAGGAATTCTTGTCCTCTTTCATCCAAGGTCACTCTTGAATCTGTCAGATCAACAGAATTTCCTCTATGGTCCTCAGAAGGAGACCTCCCCCCAAAAAGTGACATTTTTGTGACACTAAAATGGCTGCCATTTCATTTCTGAATTACCATCGCAAACAAAATTACATCCCCAAGTAGATTTTATTGTCCTCTTTCTAAATCTGAAAGAATTTTTTTTCTATCTATTACCGTTTTTGCGCAATTAGCATTTGTTTGCCTTTTCAGAAATTCTCTCTCCCAACTGAGCAGGTGTGTTTTGCCGCCCAATTAATGAGCTCTCAGAGGCTCATCTCCTTATAAGGTAATGAAGGAGTCTGTGTGATGTCACAGACATCTCCTTATTTGGAAGTAGGCTGTGCTGGCTGTATGCAGACTCTGTTTCTGTGGTCTTGTGACCTGCATCAGCTGTGTTTTGAGGCGCAATTAAGGAGCTCTGATGGGAAGACAGCTCATTAGAACTTTTCAGTTGTTTTGTTTTCTTAACTTTAAAGCATAATTAGACAACTTTAACGAGATTTTCACAATAAAACACCTAAAATAATATAAAATTATTATCTTTTACACACTTTTACATTAAAATTATTTTTTTTAACTGACTTTAGGGTTGTTTTGTTTTCTTAACTTTAAAGCATAATTGGACAACTTTAACGAGATTTTCACAATAAAAGACCTAAAATAATAAAAAATTACTATCTTTTACACATTTTTACATTAAATTTTTTCTTTTTTTAATAATTCTTCGTCTTTTTTGAAAATTCATCTTAAAAGCATATTTCGCCATTTTTAATGAGATTTTCACAATAAAAGACTCAAAATAATGAAAAATTATCATCTTTTACATTAAAATTATTTTTTTTTAAAAACTTTAACGCTGTTTTGTTTTCTTAACTTTAAAGCATAATTACACAACTTTAACGAGATTTTCACAATAAAAGACAAAACTTTATAAAAATTGTATGTGTTTGAAATCCTTTTCCAGCACATACATTCAGGCTTTTTTTAGCGCGTCCTCGGCGTCCTCGGCGTCCTCGGCGTCCTCGCCCCCCGCGAGCAGGCATTCAACGCGCTGTTTCTCCGAAACAGCATACTCTAGTTCTGACTAATCTTCATTCCTCTTCTTTCTAGTGCAAACCTCCACCTCTCCAGCTTTTCCTCCACCTCTTCCCTCCTCTCACTACAAATCACAATGTCATCTGCAAACATCATTGTCCATGGAGATTCCTGTCTGACCTCGTCTGTCAGCCTATCCATCACCATAGCAAACAGCAAAGGACTCAAAGCAGATCCTTGGTGCAGTCCCACCCCCACACTGTACTCCTCTGTCTCACCTACAGCACACCTCACCACTGTCTTACAGCCCTCATAAATGTCCTGCACCGCTCTAACATACTTCTCTGTCACACCAGACTTCCTCATACAATACCATAGTTCTTCTCTAGGTACCCTGTCATACGCTTTCTCAAGATCTACAAAGACACAGTGCAGCTCCCTCTGACCTTCCCTGTACTTCTCTATCAGCATCCTCAAGGCAAATACTGCATCTGTAGTGCTCTTTTTAGGCATAAAACCATACTGCTGCTCACAAATTCTTACTTCAGACCTTAGCCTAGCTTCGACAACTTTTTCCCATAACTTCATCGTATGACTGATCAGTTTAATTCCTCTGTAGTTACCACAACACTGCACATCTCCCTTGTTCTTAAAAACAGGAACTAGCACACTTCTTCTCCATTCATCAGGCATCTTCTCACTTTCTAATATCCTGTTAAACAGCCCAGTCAGAAACTCTACTGCCACCTCACCTAAACACTGAACCATAAAACCTGAACCACACTGTGAAATATTTTCTTGTTATTTTTTTAATTTTTGATTTCAGGTTCAAAAGCTGCCAGGTGTGTTTCACTCAGATTTATGATTGACATTTGGCTGAAAAATTGATTGACGGGCGTATCAGATTGAGATTCAGGAGTCAGGGCTGATCCCATATTTCCAGAATATGACTCCTGACTCTATCGTCTGGGATGACAACCTTCTCCAGGACAGAGGTGGAATTATTCCAAGGTATTACCAGAATATGAGCTTGAGAAAAAAGAATGATAAACACTGGATCCAGACTTCAACTCAATCTAACAAAAATGAGATTAGCAAGTTAACGTAAACCAAAATAATACCAGAAGAGGAACTAGAGTAGTTTTAGGGAGGTTTCCCACATGTCACCTCATTTTTCTTAATTTTTTGGTAAGTTTAATTCAACAATAGTTTGAAGTATTATTTGCTGTTGAGGAAACTCTTCTTCTTCTTCTTTCGGTATTTCCCTTCAGGGGTCACCACAGCAAGTCAGTTTCTACCATCTAACCCTATCTCCTGCATCTTCTTTGGTCACACTAACTATCGTCATGTCTTCCTTCACTGTATCCATGAACCTCCTCCATTGGCCTTCCTCTAGGTCTCTTTCCTGGTGGTTCCAAACCCAGCATCCTCTATTCTGATCAGATTTGCTTGCTGTTTGTTGCATCTGAGCAAAATGAGAGTTTTAGTGGTCGATAACGATCGCAAATCTTATCATCGGTTGTGTTTTACAACCTTTCAGGCCACAAAGAGGTGTCAATAAGTTTGGAGATTGATTATTTTACAGAAAAACGGTTTTGCTCAGAGTTGTGGGTGCACCAGCACTCAGCAAAACCCTCTAAACAAAAAAAAAAAAGAGGTAGACCATCAGTGGGAGGTATTTTTAGAAAATCCTCTATCACCAACCAGATATCGGTTTATAAAAGGAAAGGTGTAATTGGCAAAAAGTATTCGGATGGTTTCTAACAAGGATGGACAGCAAATACCAGACTGATTCTCTAAGACAATTTTTTTTGTAATCTCATTGAAGAGGACTGTAAAATAACATGCTGAGTTCATTTCAGATGAAGTATACATAAAGTCTGGCTTTTGAAGGTCAGAATGTGTGGAGGAAGAATGAGAAAAAAGAAAAGAACAAAATTAAGAAGAAAGACTTGAACAAGTCTGAAAAGAACTCTAACGGCCTGAAGCAGTGGAAGAAAAAAGCTGAACTCAAAGAAAGAAAATCAGCCTTGAGGCGACAAAAGGGATGTGAGGGAGTTAAAGGGGCAGTAGTAGAGAGGTGTGATGATTCCTTCTGACCAAGAAGTCCCCATCTGCCCTTCCACCTTTTCATCCCTACTATAAAAATAACTGCCTGTGCCAAGTGTGGACATCGATCCAGAATCTTTAGATGTGTGTCTATGGCCATGTCCACATGTAGCCAGGTATTTTTAAAAACGCATCTCGGCTGTCCTCCGTTTTAGGAAAACGCTTGCGTCCATACGTAACCTTTTTCAGAATATCCACGTCCACACGGAGCCGTATAAATACGCTTCTGAGTGTGATTATGAGCATGCCAGACCAGAAGTCAGCAGTATTGATGTAAGCGTAAGTTCTGAGCTATCCAATCGGAGCACCTCTGTCGTCATTTCCGCAGCATAGATCCATGCCGCCCACTGTCTACTTTTGTAAACAAGGACGCACACGAATGATGTATGTGCATTACTTGTCACAGATAGTGACACATAAAAACGCAAATGTCCGTTTTCGCATGTGCAAATGCAAAGACGGAGTTTTCCAAAATCTCCACTTTGGCCGACTTTTCAAAAACGCCAGTTTTGAGTGGAAAAAAAAAACTCAGTTTTTGTGTGGACGGTAGGCCAAAATGGATAAAATATATGCGTTTTCAAAAATACCCGGCTACGTGTGGACAGGGCCTAGATTGGAGCCAGCTGATTGTGTTACACCGAGAGGATCTGACTGGTTGTACGTAATTGTATTGAAAGTTGTTGTATTGAAAGTAGGGCTTCAGCAACTTTAACACCTTTTCTCTTGAGAGAAGACAATGGTACAATATGGAAATAAACTATAGGTGTAACAAGACCAGTGTTGCTATGCAGGGACTGAGCGAGGTAAAATGAAAAAATAAAATGTTTCTACAACATTAATGGATTTTCTTGCATTGTATGAGCAGAGAAATGCGATATCACAATCATGCATACATAAGCATGACAAAATCAATGCACACAATCAACTAGCCACACAGGCTTAGTCATGTGCATAACTCCACACAAACATACATTTCTATATTATTAGACATGTACTGAGTTTTATCTATTTGACACATCAGAAGAAGATTCACAAGTTTAGTTTGAAAACTTGCTCTTGGCTGTGAAAATGATGTTACACTAACAACTTTTCTCCAAGTCAATTCACATTGGATCAACACATGAGTGTTTATCAACCTCATTATTCTCAGTATATAATTAGAGGCTTATTAATAGTCAGGCACATATCTGGTGCTTGGCCCCGGCATTACACCAACTGTTAGATGTTATTTATCGACTGCCAAAAGCTAATTTTTTTACCGTGACTGAAGTCCAAATTAGATTTATCCAGCTAGTCGGTCATGACCAATATGGATCAGCGGATATTGATGAATCAGATGCATAAGTGCTTGTTCATTCAGCTTCGAAAGTTTTGGATTAGTTTTTTGTGAAAGCTGTATTAACGCTAGCACTAAAGACTAAAACCTACTGCGCCCCTAAAAACGTGCTCTGTACTGAATATTAAGTTGTTTGGGCTTTATGCTTATAAAATATTTCAATGAATTTATTTAATTCAGTACTTCTTTCATTCTTCAACTAGACCTAATGGCACTATTTTTAAAAAAAATCCCACATAATCCATCATTGATGACAACCCATAAACTTTCTGTTTTTTAGAGGATTTCTTTCATATTCATCTTCTTTTTTTCAATATGACCAGGATGGGCAGGATTAGAAATCAGTAAATTAGAGGAACAGCACATGTTGGAGGTTTCGGAGATGGTCAGAAAGGCCAGACTGAAATAGTCTGGACATTGAGCTACCAGACAGGAGGCCTAGAGGAAGACCAAAGAGGAGGTTCCTGGATACATGGTGTGAATGAAAAGGATGCAGAAGATAGGGTTAGATGGAAGAAACCGACTTGCTGTGGTGACCCTTCAAGGGAAATATTGAAAGAAGAAGAATGTGACACCAAATGCAAAGTGCATAGTGGAGAGTTTTTTGTTTTTTTTTAAAAGCATTTTTTTATCAAGGATAAAGTTGTTAAACGATGGTGGTTTTTTCGATGACTCTGCAGATTGCAAATTCACTCAAAAAAAAAAAATCATGAATGATCTTTGACACAAGATTAATATTCTAAAGATAAAAGGTTTGTCCAAAGACTCATCAAGTTTTTCTTCTTGCATTAATCCAGAAGATTAGCATTATTCAACACATCATTTAAATTAAGTTCCCCATTTTGCCCTGAGTCAGTTTCAATGGGAAAAGCAGATTTTTTTTTTTTTTTTTTATTGGACAAAGAACTGCAGGGTGAGTCTGAAAGCAATTCCTCTGACCAGTCATCACTGGAAAAGTCCTAACCTACATGAAGAAGGTCAACACATTCACCACTTATAGAATAATCCCTAAAATGTCAGGGGTTCTGGTGCTTGTATGAAGCTGGAGTTTTGAAAAAGTCATGACTGTCAATCTGACATTAGGTTCTTTTTTTTAACATTTCAAAGAGCTAATGATTTATTTTGCTGATCAATAGCGTGCTGATCTACCTTCTCATTAAAAATAAGATGCTAGCTACAAACCTGTTAAACTTAAAGGTGGATGAGAATAATGTGAGGGTTCGACAAGTGGAACTGTGTGCGGCTAGTTGGTTAGACTTTTTTTTTATTATTTTTCATTTTTTCCAATAATCTACCACCGGCTAGAGACAGATTATCGGAAACATTCACTGCACAGAACGCATGCAACACCTGCCAAACCATGACTTCTAAACATTCATATTTCCTCTTTGCCCGTGCATAAAAGGGAGGAGGCGTTAGCTCAGTTGTAGAATGTCCGTCCTTGGACCGGGAGAAGACGGTTCTATTCCCATTGGGTCCATGCTCAAGTGATCATGGGAAAGACCGCCCCCTCCCAATCCTACACCCTGTTTTTCTCTCCATTGGCACCCTTGTGGCTGACTGCTCCTGAGCATTACAGCACAGAAATGTCCCCATTCCGTTAAAAAACCCTTTATTTCCATGAATGCTGCTCGCTTTTGAGAGCACTATTCATGGTTGCTCAGAACAGCATAAAACATCAAATTATAATGCTGAAAAGAAGAATTACTGTATTAGTCCCATAATGGAGAAATTACTGTGCTGCATTGTACCGCAGCAGGCAGCCACTCCACAGTGCCAATGGTGGAGCAACTAGGAGGTTGTGTGTCTGCTCCAGGGACACTTTGGGAGCTCAGTGGGATTCAAACCAGCATCTCCCAGTCCAATGGCTAACACTCTACCACTGAGCCAACGTCTCTCCAACATATTCTTTATCCAAAAATAGGGTTTGACCACCCTAATGTGAAAACTTAAAATATATTTGAAGGGAAAATTGATGAAACTCAGATTTTGCTCCCAAAACCTGCTGATATTTTGATTGAATGTGTATTAAAACTTCAACTCCATGAATTCCCCAAAATAGCAGAATAGAATGTGAAGCAAAGTCTCCCAACAAAGTTTTGACATGGACCTTAAGTGTAGTGAGCATATTAATCATGTAGGGTCAGACAGTTTGCAGAGGTGAATTCCTCTCTGGGAAATCTCAGATGTCAGGTGCCAACAGAGCTCCTGGGACTTAGACAGGAGCTTATTATTGTAACTAATTATGCAACCGATAGGATAGTTCATTTGCATATATCACAGTAGATATTTTTAAACGTCTTTTGCAGAGAAAAACAGATTTAGAGTTGCCGGAGAAGTCGTTTTTCCTCAAAGCAACCTTGAGGCGTGAGAGTATTTTGTTGCATTAGACCTGGAAGGAAAGACACGGTAATTGGAAAAGAAAAAACATCAAGCTATGAAGTATTTCTTGTGTTTGTGAAAATCAAAATGTTATCACAATTGATTTCAAGTGAATAGAGACATGTGTCTAAAATGTAAAAGTACTTAATGAAGACACGTTCCTTTGATAAAACAAATTAATTATGTCCACAAAGCAAGACATCAATTTATTGGAGTGCTATAAGTTTTTGAAAACTCATCAAAGTGTTCCAAAAAATAGATCTAAACAGTAACGATTCACCATGTTTTTAATAATCATTTTAAAAGTTGATAGGACAAGTAGGCCTCAGGAATCCAAAACAGGATCCAAGCAGTGGTGACAATTTTAGAGATGATGAGATCACAAAAATTATTAGCAAGTATTGAAAATAAAAGTAAAGAAAATTATTATTAAATTCAAGACATCAATAGAGTCTACGTATGTGAAAGTATTACTTCAAAAGTAGAAAAGAGAATTTACCACACTAATACAATCTTTACTAGTTTAGATTCAAGATTAAACATCGTTTTAAGTCGATGAGTCCATTCTACATCCTGACCCTCCCGTTTGGTTCCCAAGTGTGAGTGGGGAATGAAAAAAAGGTTTAGAATAAAAGCAGCCAAAACAAGATTTCTGCCGGATGGCCAGGCTCTAACTCAGACTTCCTTCACTGCGTCCATGAACCTCCTCTTTGGCCTTCCTCTAGTCCTCTTTCCTGGTGGTTCCAAACCCAGCATCCTTTTTCCGATGTACTCTCTCTCTCCTCTGAACATGTCCAAACCATCTCAGTCTGGCCTCTCGAACTTTATCTCCAAAACCTCTAACATATGCTGTTCCCCTGATGTACTCATTTCTGATCCTGTCCATCCTGGTCACTCCCAGAGAGATCCTCAGCATCTTCATCTCTTCTACCTCCATCTCTGCTTCCTGTCTTTTCTTCAGTGCTACTATCTCTAGACCTAACAGCATGGCCGGTCTTACCACGGTTTTGTACACTTTCCCTTTCATTCTAGCTGAAACTCTTCTGACGCACATCACACCTGATACTTTCCTCCACCCGTTCCAGCCAACCTGAACACGCTTCTTCACCTCTTTTCCACACTCTCCATTGCTCTGGACTGTTGATCCTAGATACTTAAAATCTTCCACCTTTTTTATCTCTTCTCCCTGTAACCTCACTTTTCCATTTGGATCCCTCACATTCACACATGAGATATTCTCTGCACCAGGACTAATATGATCATACTTTCCGGGTATATTGAACCAATCAATTGAAGAGCATTTTAGAACGTCTAAGTCAAGGTTTTTGACAAAGTGTCACTAAACACATCACGGAAACTCTAACCACACTGGGTTTGACTTTATATAGAAATACATTTAACCCAAAGAAAAAAAGCCAGACTATGAAAAGCAGGAACATATAGAAAGATGCCCAAACGAGACAGACCAACATGGCCTTGACAGACCATGCAATTGTGTGAGCATTTTCTTTTCAGCACAGTCAATAGAGTGGCATTGGTAGAAAGTGTTCAGAGGCAGAGCAGTCCTCCAGGGAGGGAATCTACTCAATGTCCTCAGAGGCTGGAGGACTTGGAGGACAGGATTGCTGTGTGAGAACGACGAGTACTCCGGCTGCTTCTGTTAGGCCAAACTTCTCAACATTGCTGTAGACAAACTCATGAGCCCAAATGAGCAGCTTTTTATCAGGCGGAGGGCACGATAAGCAGATGAGGCGGTTATCAGAAAATAGACTGGAAGCAAGGCTTTTGGCTGCAGTTGTTATTTTACATAACATATCAATCAAGGACGTGAGGAAGGTTGCTCTGTTTTTCATTCTTGTCGAATAAATGTGAACACGCGTGGGTGTATGTGTGACATGATCATAAAACAAAGACACATTTAAGTTTATGGCTGTGGAATTATTAATAAGATAGCCCAGTGGTTGATGGTAAGATTAAAGCATTTGGACATTTCATTTGTTTTTATTATTCGCCAGCCAGAAATTAGCATACTGAGAAGGTTTCATTTACAACTAAGTGCTTCATTAAATCTTTTTTAGAGCTTTTTGCATTGTTTTTTTATTTATTTTCACTTTTAGCTCCAGAGGAACTTTTTAAACCCATCAAACTGAGAGTATTAATAGTGAAAAAGAAATAAAATAGAAAAATTAAGGAAAGAAAAATGTGTTCTCTTTAAACAACGAGTTGCTGCTTTTTGTTAAAATAAAGAACAGAAACATATTTTTTCTACGGTTCTTGTTCATGCAGATCATTCCTGCTGAGTGCAGATATTTGGGCTTGTTTGCTATGGTTGAAGTGTATCACTCAGGCTGTGCTGCGCTGCATCGCATGAATTAATGATGAATGGAAGGAGAGAGATGTAGCGGGAGAGAGAAGGCTGCAGTGCAACGACACGGAGAAAGACGGGATAGAAAAATCAGAGATTACTTAGAGACATTAGGAAAAGGGATTGGAAAGAAACGAGGCTGATAGAGGAGCCAACAGATAGCAGGGGAAAGTCTCTCTGTAGATTACACATGTGCTCTTATCTCGCCTTGTTGTGTTTCGGAGGAATAATCATGGGACACATTTGATTACAAAGGTCTCATTGAAAAACATGGGTTTTCATAAGTGTGCAGCCAAATGCATCAATTGCAACTGGATGGTATTAGTGAAAACAGTGGGGTTATGGTGAAGACCAACTTCATGTCTAGATAGATTTGACTCCAGATAAATAGTTGTCTTTTTTTACATCGAGAAAAAAATGACACCTTTTAACTATTGTGGATTTTGGTAGTTTTTTAGCCTTGCAGAAATTGTGTGCACCAACTACCTTTATGTTCAAATACTGTAGCTACACTATCTGACCATTTCAAGAGGTGGACGAGAGATGTAACACGATTGGTTCAAGAGAGGAGTGTGCAGGGGTGTGCAGGCACTCTGGCCATGCTGTCCTCACATGCAGTAACATTGTCAGAGTTTTAAGGATGTGGAAGGAGGACCCAACTGCAGGACTTGAAACAAGGTTTATTGACTCAATTTACGTAAGGGTTAGGTAATCCTGTGCCCTGTAAAGCAAAGGGCACAGGATTAACTCAGGATTTCAAAAGTTAAAATAATAACAAAGTTCAAACATAGTCAAGCAACCAAGGTGACCTGGCTAAAAGGGATGGTATGACCTGACAGGGAAGTTTGGGGAGATTGCCCTTGAACAGATGGCAGGGTCCACAGATGTGTGGAATCAGGAATCATCCTCAGGTGATCCTAATCAGATTGATTAGGAACATCCAGGGGTGGTGGCGGGTGAGGGGATCCTGACAAACATCAGCATTTCAAAGCTTCTACGCTATAACCAGTGGTGTACTGGCTAAATAAGTAGGGTTTTTTTTAACTCGTAAAGTTGTTGTTATAAAAATGTTTGTCGTTTATGCAATAACACACAAAGCTTGAAGCTGCACTCCATACAAAAAATGTAAGTGTATCTGGTTATAGCATAAAATTGTATTGACGGAAAAATGGTCATTTATCGCTCTAAAATTTGCTTTTGTTGCTGTAAAATTGAATAAAGCTGGAAAAACCCAAATAAATAGAAAAAAAAATCAATAAACTGTTCGTGATAATAAGTTGAAGCTCAAGTGTAAATATAACCTTACTTTCCAATCCTTCACACTCACACAAAAATAAATTATTCAATAAAATCTAAGTTTTACTTGACTCATCTAAGCTTGTTCGTTTTGAGTACTTTGAAACTTTGTTTTTGCATTTGGTCATTATTTATTTATCTAGAATTTTGAGCATTATTTTTCTAGTTTTATTGGTTTAATGAAGAAAATTGAATGGCCAAGGTTAGGTATTAAAGTTTATCTATTTAAAAATTCATGCTTTGCAGAAGAAAAACTAATTACATGTCTTGTTTTATTCTCCTTTCTTTGCTTTAATAGTTTACAAATTCGTGTCCTTGGCTAAAGAGAAAAACATGTTGGCGGCCAAAAATTCTTAATTAAGTGATGAAATTCACAATTTTTTGCCAAGTAGTGCTAGTTTGTGCAAAATCTCATTAAACATAATTACTGTATTTTGATTCCAGCCACCTACTAGAGGTTGTATTTATTATGTGAACGTATCATACACTATTGTTTTTAGATTTATTTTGAAATATTAATGAGGAAATGACATCTTAAGACATTGTGATCTCATTAGCTTTGGGATTTTTTAAATTTTATATAAAGTCTGCAATTAAGTGAATTCAATACATTTGCGTCATTAATGCCTATTTCTGCTCTTTTAAAAAAAATCTAATTAGCTATGATAAACCAGATTGCATGCTAATGACTAGGTGCAAATGTGGCATTGTGAAAAGCTCCTACCAGGACCTGTAAAAATTTTAATAGGACAAATAATTTTTACGTGATGAATCTTGGTGTACCTTCAAAACAAATTGAAACTTTAAACTGTAACAAAAACCTGCTGTTTCTCCTGCATGAGACCTTTCCAAGATAACAGATTTATATGCCACCTGCAACATAAATGCGATTGATTTTCTGAAAAATGAAAAACAAAGCATTTGTTTGAGGGCTGTTATTGAACTTGTCAAGACCTTTAAAAAGCTAGAGGAAACTGGTTTGTAAGGATCAGATTGTAACGTCTCGGCAGCAGAAGTTATCAAAGCATTATCGAAATAGGGGGATTTCAAACTGAAATGTTCAGAGTATTGAACTTAATATTAGAAAACTCAGCCCAGGCTGTAAAATTAGATAACGACAACAAAGCATAACACACTTATGGTCTCAAAAATAAACTAAAAATGATGCTTTTTTTTATTATTATCATTTATATGAACATAGAACAGATTAGGATACAACTTTATAAATGTAGAATTTACACTTGGTCAAATAATGTTTAGAACTTTCATTGGGATGGCTGTAGTTACAGCCACACGACAGTTTGCAAACTTTATCATTTATTAGCTTCTTTAGAAATATAATTTAGATCTTTTGTTAAACCAGTTTTCTTTATAATGGATTAAGGACACATTGGTTTAGATTGGTGCACATTTTGGTTTATATTTTGCTAATAAAGACTAATTTAATCTTCATGAGTTTTGCAGATGCTCCAATCTCTGGGCTGAAGGATCGGCTGCTGTTCACAGGGTGGAACTACCTAAATTAGACAGTGCCATTCATTTCCTTTAAGCATGAATTGGTTTTCTTAAGTTACATTTAGTTAAGTTGTTTAGTTTAAAACCCCCTTTTGTGTGGGCAGTGGTTTGGCCATCCCTCATTTAAGTTCTAGCTTTTTTCTGCCAAGGAGGACTTCTTCTTCTTCCATCAGTATTTCCTTTCAGGGGTCGCCACAGCAAGTCAGTTTCTTCCCTCTAACCCTATCTGCTGCATCTTCTCCGGTCATGCCAACTATCTTCATGTCTTCCTTCACTACATCCATGAACCTCCTCTTTGGCCTTCCTCTAGTCCTCTTTCCTGGTGGTTCCAAATCCAGCATCCTTCTTCCAATGTACTATGTCTCTCACTTCTGCACATGTCCAAACCATCTCAGTCTGCCCTCTCCGACTTTACCTCCAAAACCTCTAACATGTGCTGTTCCCCTGATCATGTCTATCCTGCTCTCTCCCAGAGAGATCCTCAGCATCTTCATCTCTGCTACCTCCATCTCTGTTTCCTGTCTTTTTCTCAGTGCCACTGTTTCTAGACCAAACAGCATGGCAGGTCTCGCCACGGTTTTGTACACTTTCCCTTTCATTTAAACTGAAACTCTTCCGTCACACATCACGCCTGATACTTTTCTCCGCCCGTTCCAGCCTGCCTGCACATGCTTCTTCACCTCTTTTCCACACTCTCCATTGCTCTGGACTGTTGATCCTAAGTACGTAATATCTTCCACTCTCTTTATCTCTTCTCCCTGTAACCTCATTTGGATCCCTCACTGTTTGTTTGAATTAATTAAGTTTAGTTGGTTATTTTGACTTCTTTTATAATCTTTAAACATTTATTGACTTCTGAACTTTTTTTTTTGGTCATCACAGTCCATCTCAGTCATCCAGTATTGAATGCAGAAACATATTATTCTTCTTTTTAGTTTTTGCTCTCATCATGTCAAGTCATAATGAAAATATTAGAACAACATTATTCAGTTTAGCGGAGATTGAAATAAAAACAGAAGAATGTGAAGGATTTGTAAATCTTATTCATGATTCCGAGCTTCCATTCCAAATTTCTTCACTACCAACTTACGTGACCTTTCGAACAATGCTTTCTCATTAGTTATTCAATAACCAGAGTTTAAAACGTTTGCACTGACTGGAAATGTCATGTCACTCACGATTTTCAAAAATACATGATGTAACATTAGAGAAACACAGAATTTCTTTTGAGATGATATTCAAAAACCTTTCAGAGCTGTGAGAGTAAAAATGATGGTGTTACATTTACATAAGAGGTTTTTGACTGGTTTAAATGGTATATTTGTACCTTGCTTTATTTTTATTTGCTTTTTGTAATAATTCCAATATTTTAGTGGAACTTACATGGCTTAATGTACATCCCAACAAAAAGATTACACAACTTTTTTTTTTTCTTTCTTTTTCTGTTTCAATGATTTCTAAGGAAGAAAAAAATATATTTTTCAAGGGTTTGGAAAGGTTGGACGTTCTAGATTATCGTCCAGTCACTACTGGTATAGCAGAAGAGAATATTCTTGTAAGCTGCTCTCCCCATACACTGCTCCAAAGCCCCTGCCTGAGATGGGCGCCCCCCTGACGGCCACAAGCAAGACCGCCCCCAGGCTTTGTCCAAAACAGACACAGTGTTTACTTTTTTGACAAAATTCCCTGTTAGTACTACTAACAAGCTGAATTTAATTTTAGAGCTCAAATTCTCCAAGGTATTAATATTTTATTAAGTTTGATACAACATTTTTTATTCAAATCTCCACTTGTTTCATTTACTAATTATTCAAATTTAATAATAATTTAAATACTTTATTTGAATAGTTTATCCATCACGGAACGAGATCACGGACACAAGAACCTACACAAACTTTCTCTGCAGGGTGGCTGGGCTCTCACTCAGACAAAGGCTGAGGAGCTCTACCGTCTGGGAAAAACTTGGAGTAAAGACATTGCGCCTCCGGTTTGAGAGAAGCCAAATGGGGTGGTTTAGGCACCCGGTTCGGATGCCTCGCGAACGCCTTACTGGTGAGGTGTTTTGGGCACGTCCTACCTGGAGGAGACCCAGAAACCCACTGAAGAGACTACGTCTCACAGTTGGATTCTCCCTGGTGACCCGGAGGATGCATTGAGAGAAGCCTGTGTTTCTCATCTGAGGCTGTTGCCTCCATTACCTGGCCCCGGTTAAGCGGAAAACAACTAAACAAAACACTTCGTCCATCAACATGGCAGGTCTGATCTAAGGGCTAAATATTAAAGAGAGTTGACACAAAAAAAAAATGAGCCCATTAAAATACTGCATGCAATAAAACTGTTAAAACATTACTACTGTTTTGACATTTAAAACAGATACTACCCTTTTTTTCCTCGGTCATTCATTCCTTTCCTACAACTTTCATATTACAGACAGATAAACACAATCTTAAATGTCAGACATTAAGAAAAACAACCTTACAGGCGCATTGAACAATGAAGAAAGTTTGGAAATGATGTCATCTGTGTTGTTTTTTCTCTTTCAAGCAGAGATGCTGCATTTATAGTGAATAAAAAATGTTTGGAAGTGCTGCTGTGTGAGTATGTCAGCAGAACATTAATACTCAGAGAAGGTGTTGCTCTCTGTAAATGTTTTTAAGATTAAATTATTCTTTTGTTACTCTTTCATGTGAAAGATATTAGATATTCAGCAAGAATTATTAGCATAAGTTTTTCCAGCGGTGTTTTTACAGACAATATCTCAGAAAAAAAAATAAGAAACTGTCTTCATATCATTAGCAATTCAATCATACTTAATTGCACTTGAAAGTGTTTTTGGTAAATTGACACATGTAACCCACATTTAATTAGTGACAGCTCTCTGATAAGTCAGTTCAGCCAATGAGCTCCTGAGAACGCCACATAAGCTGTCAGCCAATAAGCTTCTGAGAGCAGTGCATTGTCCCACCCCCCTGACCACACATGCGTCGTTCCTGCTTTTTCTTTTTTCTCTGAATTAATCATGCAAACCGTGGACTTAAGAAGAGAAGACGTAAAAGACAGAGAAGAAAGAAACTAGGAAGAATTTAAACAATCGAAGAAAAAGATATGAGAAAGAATTAAAACCATTGAAACGGAAAAAAAAAAACACGAGAAATAGTCGAAACAAGAAAAGGACACGAGAGAGAATTGAAACGGGAAAAAGACACGAGACAGAATTAAACTATCTGACAGATGGGTTGTTTTATATACAGATAACTCCGGCGGACCTGTTGTTGATGGTGAGCCAACCCTTCGATTTTGGACTGGATTGGATCATTTTTCATCAGAAGTTTTTGCTTTGATTTGATTTTTGAACATTCGTTTGGATGGCCATTAGGCGAGCGGGGGGGATTTTGTTGTGATTTGATTTTTGAAAATTTTTTCTGTTAAGATAAAAATTGACAAATCAACATTTTTGTTGTTGTCGTTTTCGAACAGTTCCCTTTTTTTGTGCTTCAAAATAACAGAGATTTTTAATCCCTGCAACATCAGTATCGCCTGGTGCAACCAGGCTCTAGATGTAGTTTATCAGTACTATTTAAATTCCAAAGCTCAGTGCCATGGCCTCCGTTGGCCTATACAAGTTATATCACATAATTTCACTTAGCCAATCTCCCAGCCCCAACAAGGCAGGATACTTCCCTGTAAGGATTCTCCAGGAGGTAGCGGTTCTTCCTTACTTTGGAGCGTACATATGCTCTTTAGGATCCACAGGGACCCATCCAACCATTGAGGCAATGTGCTAAATTTCGTTGGCTGTTGATTTCACTGTATGTGCATCAGTTGTATTGAACCAGGAATACATGGAAAACCTTCAGGACATAGGCCCTCGAGGACTGGAGTTTGCACCACTGCTAGAGGAAAGAAGAATAAGAAATATACTTTATTCATCCCTCAACAAGAAAATTTGTGTGCTGCATTACACATAGCAGCCTACGACGACAACGCCAATGGTGGGAGAAATGGGGGTGTTAGGTGTCTTCCCCAAGGACACCTAGATCATGAGCTCAGTGGGATTCGATCTTGAGAACTTCCGGTCCAAGGGAGAACGTTCCACTACGAGCTAACGCCTCCCCCACTATAAAGGGTTATAAAAAGTTCAATAATTTTGTAAACAAATTCAGTTGAAAAGTGTCCCTTCATTAATGCACAAATATATACACACGTCTAAAAGATGTAGATATATTGACGTTTGCGTAGAGAGACGACGTGTTGCGCATATAAAGTATATGTATGTATGTATGTAAGTATGCATTTGAATGAGTCCACAATGTGTGCCTATGATATATATATAAGCACACATACATCATAAAGATGAGATCTGTATTTGTGAACTTGTGAAATGTCATTTCTTTTTGTAAGAATGCCTCCGGCCTCAGCGTTACTCATGGTCAATACATATCTGGCAGTGAACTTCATTCTAGTAATGCTTTTTTGTGAATCTCTTACAATTTGTGTTTCGTCTCTTATCTGAATGTGTGGCTGTTTGGTGTCTAGAAGCAATCCTTTTAAAAGCCTCGACCAGAACTGTACGCGGCCAGTGAGTCGGAGATGATTAAATGCTGTCAGTTTGTGTTTGTGTGTTAACGTGTGTGTCCATGACTTCCTCATATGCCTCGTCTTTTATATCATATCTTTCCTTTTTTTTTTTTTTGTTCCCTTTTTTCTGTTCCTTTTTTTTCAATTTCCCTCTACAGTAGAAGAATGAAATAATATGAGCAATGTCAGATCCAGTGAGAAATGTCTACCATTTGCAAAGTAATGAAGGGAAGGACAATGAGTGGGAGCAGCCAACAGAACAAGCAGACTGATGGTAAAAATAAAGTAGGCCTCAGGCAACGTTATGGGCGTCTTTGCAAGATCTAAAGTGACAGAACAACACTGCCATTATGGATATTTGATCATGCCCGAAGATTCAAAATGCAAAAACATGCACTCATAAATGTACTATACACTTTACAACACTTTCTATTTTTGAAATAGTGAGTTTTTATGTCCATAAACCCTCAATGGATTTTGATCAATCTTCATAAAAGAGAATTCACTTCTGTAATTTTGTTTAAAATATGTCAACCATTTACAACTTTTTCAACTTTCTTTCTTAATAAACCTTTTGATAAATTTGTCAAAGGTCATAAAAAATGTCTCCCTCTTTCAATCAGACTTTTATCAGCCTTAATACATTGTTTAAAAAAATGAGAGCAAACCAGCAAATTTTCTCATGTCCCGGAGAAAACAGACTTCAAACAATTGCCGCATGGCTCCAAGTTCCAGCATTAATTTACAACTAGAAGGTAATGTGGTAATACATCATCATTACAGAACCCCAAACAAAAAATAGTTTGAATAATGAAACTTCTCATTGGAGTTTACACAAGAACACCTTATTATAAATCACACTAAAGTCATCATGAGATTGCTCGGTTTTCACCTAAATCTGATTTTCTTCTTCTCCCTGGAAAGTCGGAGGAGCGATAGATGAAATCCAGACGATGCCAAAGGTGTTGTTTTGACAGTGTGAAGGAAGGAAGTGAGGGGGGTGAAACTTAGGGAGGGGTCTCTGACATGAGATGATAAATGTGTGGAAGAGGTGCAAATGACTTCCACCTGATTTGATATGGAGCATTCTGCCTGTCCCTCTTAATCTCACATACCTGGTAACATTTTCATTGGTGCTGTCAGACACACAAAGTGTGAAGGCGATGAGCCATGCATGTGACTACTCAACTTTTGGCATTTCCATTCAGCACACACACAAACACACAAAGAGAAATTCATGCAGCAACATATGCATTGCTAACGAAAAAAGAAAAGGTAAAAAAATTACATTATTTCATTTGTCTTTTTAATTTGTTTAAAGTATGATCAAGATTAAACAGTTTTAATACTTCTGGAGTGAGCTTTTATTGTGAAAAGGAACAAAATACTTTTCCAGATGGCCACTTCTATCATTTTCCTCAAAATTGAAGAGGAAAAAAATTCCAAAAATTCCACTTGATTTCAACTAAATTTTGGACCAGGTAACAGTACTTTCTACTTTTGTTTCTGATGTTAAGGATTATAAATGGACTCCCACTCAGACATAGAGTGAGAAGCTTGGAGTAGAGCCATTGGTCCTCCAGGTCGAGAGAAGCCAGATGGGGTGGTTCGGGCATCTGGTTAGGATGCTTCCTGAATGCCTCGCTAGTGAGGTGTTTCGGGCAAGTCCCAATAAGAGGAGACCCAGTAGTAGACCCTGGACCTGCAGGAAAGACTATGTCTGGAATCTGACTGGGGAACCCCTAGGGATCCTGTCGGGTGAGCTGGACAATGCAGCTGGAGCGAGAGAAGCCTAGGTTTCCCGTCTGAAGCTGTTGGCCCGCAGCATGGCCCCAGATAAGCGGAAGAAAATAGAATAGAACTGATTAGAATTTAAAAAAAAAAAAACTATACATCATCCAGCTGGCATAGCTAAAAAATGATTTTATGCTTAGCTGTGTCAGCCACTGACTCAGAAAATATACATCTTAATTATGTTTTAATATACGTTTTAATTTGTTTAAATTTTTCCAGTATGAATTGCAAACTATGTCAACTGACAACAGCAACTTTTCTTAAATTGGTAGCCCTTGAACCATAAATCTAAGGCGTAGCTCAGTGGTAGAATCACCATTTTTGGACTGAAGAGTTGCTGGTTTGATTCCTGATGAGCTCATTCCTAAGTGTCACTGGAGATGACACCTAACCCCCAGTCACTCCCACCATCGGTGCTGTCGTGGCTGCCTGCAGCGGTCTAATGCTGCAGGAATTTCCCCATGAGGGATCAACAAAGTACGATTATTATTAATTTTGATTAGGTTTATTATGTTGCCAGATTTTAATGCCAGAAATTTATTTGACCATGTTCACATAACAAATAATAATGCATTCCCATGCTCATAAGTATTTGAACATTTTTAGAGATAGCTGAGGAGTGTATCAAACATTCTCATATTGGAACGTCTTTAACAACTTAAACTGCACATAGTTATGTTATTCTGTTCTTTTCTTGAGACACATGCACAAAACCCCTAACGACTATGAAAAGATAAAGTTAAAAAAGTTTAAAACATTCTAAACAATGACCTTGTCGAAAATAAGTTTTATCTTTAACTTTCACACGCTACTTTATTAAAGTGAGATAAGGAAAAAATTTACTATCTCTGTTTTTGTAGTCTGTCTGTGATACTCTGAGACACATATACGCACATTGGTAAGCTGCTGCCAGTGATATGAAGAGGCTGTCAAGGCCCCAGCTGACCTGGGATCTGCTGTGTTATGAATCTTTTATTATATCACCTCTACAACAGTTGCTCTTTCCACCTCAGGCCTGCCGTCTTCCTTCACTCTCCGCTTCCTTCTTCATTATCAAACTGCATAAATACCCACATGAACACGCTGCTGACTTAAGAGAACATTAAAACCATCAGAAAACTGTTGCGAGCTCACTCGTAAATTCCTTCTCATTGATCCAACGTGGGGTTTAAAATGATAAAACAGAGGAAATGCAGATTTTAAACTGTAAGTACTCGGATTTAGACTAAAACCTTTACGTTATTGTACCAGCCTAAAACACCTTGCAGATGCAAAGTAAAAGGTTGAGTTCTGCAATTTCAGAAACAATGCCAACATTCCAAGCCTTCCACCGCCTGGTTAAACTATCATTTACTTCTATTCATCCTTCTTTTTCCTCATCCCCTTTTGGCATTTCCCTTCAGGGGTTGCCACAGCAAGTCAGTTTCTTCCATCTAATCCTGTCTCCTGCATCCTCTTCGGTCACACCAATTACTCTCCTGTCTTCCTTCGCTGTATCCATGAACCTCCTCTTTGGTCTTCCTCTAGGCCTCTTTCCTGGTGGTTCCAAACCCTTCTGCTGGTGTACTCTCTCTCTCCTCTGAACATGTCCAAACCATCCCAGTCTGGCCTCTCCGACTTTACCTCCAAAATCTCTAACATGTGCTGTTCCTCTGATCCTGTCCATCCTGGTCACTCCCAGAGAGATCCTCAGCATCTTCATCTCTGCTACCTCCATCTCTGTTTCCTGTCTTTTCCTAAGTGCCACTGTCTCAAGACCGAACAACATGGTCGGTCTCACTTCTGTTCCTCCTTCTATTCCAGAATTAAATGAACAGTTGGTTATCTGTCGTATAAATATGAAAGATAATCATTACTTCTCTATTTATCTGTGTAAATGTTTGTCAAGTTTAGTTGTAATTAAAGCGGTTTTGAGCAAAGACCAGAAACTTGCTTTGAGTTTATTTTCTGGTCACAGTTACTTTGACATTTGCAACGAAGGTAACAGAGTCAGAACGGTTATCATGAACGGAAGTATTATTACCATCAATGGCTGCCATTTTTTAACATAATCTTTTGGTTCCTGTAAAGTCTTGAAACTAGTGTGTACATTCTATTTGGTATTGAGAGAGATACTGACTTGCTATGTCCAGTTCCAACATGTCCAACATTGTCTTTTTATTCCAGTAATGTACAGTATCTATCCCGGTCAACAAGAAAACCAAATCTATTTTTTTCTTCATTTTTCTTTTTAGTTCATCTCTCAGATAAAATCTAAAGTAATTAACAATGTGAAGCCAAGTCAGAGTTTTTAAAAAAAAAAATCCAAATGGGATAATAAGTCACCTCGAGTCCATCTGGAAGTGTGTAAGTACTTATAGAACACCAGGATACCTCTGCATTCAAAGTCAAAAACTCTCATTTGAACCTCCAGTGATTCCCGACTCTGCTGTCAGTCCATCTGTTGACCGTCCAGTGAGAAGGTATGGTGTTCAATTAGCCCTCCCTCTTTACGGGACGATGTCAGTGACCTTGATCACCTGGGCTTAACTTTAAATAAATAGCACAGAGGACTTTAATGTGAACTGTGAAACAGTATACTGCACGACAGGCAATTACTCTTGGTGATGTCGGTCTGTCAAAGGGTCACTCTTGGCACCATTGTTGCTATGCACTGCTCCTCCTGTTCGCCCTCCTGATGATGGACATTTCTTTAGAGTTCAGACCAAGCACTGCTGGCAGTATATGGCCGCATCTAGACAGAAACTCAATAGAAGCCATTGCTTGTATGAATGAACTTGGAAAAAGAAAAAAAGAAGCGAGATGGGAAACAACGCAACAGACGGTGATAGACGGAGACAACAGCTCCATAAGTGACAAAGAAAGAAAGAGAAAATCTTTGGAAAAACTTAAATGATTGTGTACTACATGGGGGAAAAACCTGATTGTAGCATTTTGGTATCTTTAATTCCTATTTACATGCAAATATTTTCCATTTTGAAGTCCTTGGAGATGTTTCAGAATGCACAATGAGTGTTGAATGACAGGAAAGTAAAATACGGGATCATTTGTGGGCGACAGAAAGCCCAGCTGTTTTATAAATTCAAACAAAAGCAGACATTTTCTAAAAGTCAACATCATCCCATTTTTAGTTTTTTTTTTGTCAACGCAACTGCATCTCATTTGTCGGATGGGCGTCATCGCTTCCAGAAAGAGCAGACAGAATTTGCAAAAAGGGAAGAAGCGTCTCTCCCCTGGGCCCCAATTAAAACTTCTTTTGGCAAAGTGGCTGCTTTTTATCCCTCGCTTTTCTGATTTTTTTTCCTCCTTTTCCCCGGCCACGTTTCTTGACAAACTCAAGGAAAGAAGCTTTTAGAAACAGAGAGTCAAGAGAGGGAGGTAAAAGGAGTCGAGATAGGAGGAAGACGAAAAGAGCGAGAAAGCTATTAGTCACGTATTAGTCAGAAATTATGGAATAATTTCAAATGTTAAAACTTCCTGTTTTTTTCTGAGTCATTATTATTCCGTTTGCTTGAACCTTGGGGAATCAGTGGACTGCTTATGTTAAACAAGAATGTCAACCAGTGAATGGGATTAGGTTTATGATGCCAAGACCCCTAGGAGGCAACTCAAAGAGCTCGCTCAACCAAACTGTAAATAGAGGCTAGGAGACAAGAGTAATTTATACCATTTCCTGCAGCTTGGCAGTTTATTATAAGTAAAATATAATAAAATATACTTGTGCATTTGTGGGCTTGTTAATATGTCAGACAGCGAGCAAACAGCCACATATTCTTCTCCGAGGCAACAAGCTCAAACGAATAGGCTTAGTTCAAGTTTACCCGGCATCGGTCGACACTTGGGCACACACTCTCTCACACTCTTTCACTTCAAATGCACTGAACTTAAAACTCTCTGTGTGTTTTTGCTGCTTTGATGAAGCGCAGAGTGCTGTACGGTGATTAGCTATGCATGTGCCGCGTGGCTGCTTAGATGTCTGCGTTTTGTTTGTTTGTTTGCTTTTATTTTTAACTCTCTTTCCCCATCAGAAAACAGCTTGTGTGTCTTTAGCACACAAAGTTTCCATCTGGACCGCGTAATCAAAATCAATTAGTGAGCACAGCACTCCATAACAGATGGAAACAAATAGTGTGTTTTGATGATAAAGGGAGAAAAAAAGCTCATGACATGGCTCATTAATTAAAAAAAATATTTAGTGACATGCTTTCTATTTATACGTAACGATTACTTAAGGGTGCAAAATATGAAATTAAACCGTTATACTGTACATCAAAAAATGATTGAAAAGTTCTTTGGATTTTTTTTTAGATGTTCATTTCATTCCTGAGTTTTAAAAATTTTCCATCTGCTTCGTTGATTAAAAAATAGACTCAGATATACATTTTATTCTTGTAAGTTGTTCAAGCAACTTGAACACGCCTCCAATAAAATATCATCTCATTCATTGCAAAGACTGATCCAATTTTCTACTTTACCATTGATAACATCCTCTTTTTTTTACCTTATTAGCTACTTTGGCTCACATTTAGCATTATAAAAATAAACGATGGGCATCAGCTGCTGGAAAATGCTGAAACGTGACTTTAGTATATAAACAAGAAAAAAAAAATGCCTTTGTTGTGACACATGAAAAGTTACCGCATGGCATCAAAAGAACACATTTCTGCATCCAGTCAGATTGTGAGATCTAAAAGTCTGCATGTCCCAAATTAAATATCTTTTATTCCTAAAACTGACCACAGCAGTGGCCTGGATACATGCTGGATGAGTTCCATTTGTAAAGAGAAATAACAATTTTTTTACATCAAGTACAGTTGTCACTGTGAGCCAGATGTGGTCTTCAAGCTCAGTTTTTCTTACGTAAATCCCATTTTGACCTAAAATTGTTTTTATGTGTTTAAAATCTCACCATGGGGTTATTTGTAAAACAACTCATCTCTAAAAATGATGATGAATGAAACTTTGTCCTCATCTTCATGAATTTTTTTCACTATTTTTCTAAATTAGATTGGTGGGTTTTTTTTCTATATTTGTCTATGGACGCTACTTGGTATCGAAGTTACTCATTCTCATTCATTTAAAGCTAAATTTTTAAATAGTTTTATGGTCTATGAACATATGTATGAATGTTGCTTGGTTCTTAAAAAGAAACAATAACTTGAGATAACGCTTCATCTATCATCCCCTCTCCATCAGGATCAACCCATCTACTCATACCGTCCGGGCATCGCCTGGATGAGGAGTCCCCCGTGTTTCCGTCAGGATGAAGAACATATATGTATTGACTTCTTTAGATATTTAGCTGTAGAGTAGAATAAGCTAATACTTAAACAATAGTCTTAGACACATTGGATGCTCGTCCCGGGGGAGGGATCTCTCTTTCATGTAGCTCCCCATGAGGTTTCTTATTTTTTCTTCGCCGTGACGGAGAGTCTAAGGGCAGGAAAGTGCTAATATTGTCTAGCTAGCATTTGTTAGTTAGTTTTTTTGCTGTGTATTTGTGTTTATACATTCCTCTCTTTTTTTGTTTTTCACATTGCAGATTCACATTGTTCTGAATCTGCAACGCGAAGCACATTGAGACAGAAGTTCTGTGATTTTGGGCTTTACAAATAAAATTGAATTGAATTGAGAACAAATTTAGGAAGATTTGCACATTAATGCTGAAACATTCCATACTTTTTAAAAAACAAACTTAAACAAAAATTATCAACTTGGTGATATCTTAGTAGTGCAGAATAAGGATACATTAGCATTTATTAACATTGATAGTGCTGCATTAAATTTATTATATTATCCCAAACATGTACCTCAAAATCCAAATTTTAAATATTCCAAGAAATACATAAAGTTACATCTTTAGCACATTTTTTCTGAGATAATGGAAAAAAAATGATTTTTTTTCTGATTTCAATTCAATTCAATTCAATTTTATTTGTATAGCCCAAAATCACAGAATGTCCGTCTCAATGGGCTTCACAAGAAAAAGAGGAATGTATTAACACAAATACACAACAAGAAAAATAACTAACAAATGCTAACTAAACAAGACTAGCACATTAATGCACTTAGACTCTCCTTCTCGGTGAGGAAAAACTCCTAAAAAACCCATCAGTGGGGAAAAAATAAGAAACCTCATGGGGATCCACGTGAAAGAGAGATCCTTCCCCCGGGACGAGCAAACAATGTGTCAAAGATTATTGTTTAAATATTAGCTTATTCTAATCTACAGCTAAATATCTAAAGAAGTCAATAAATGTTCTTCATCCTGATGGAAACACGGGGGACTCCTCAGCCCGGAGATGTCCAGTACGGGGATGAGTAGATGTTCTTCATCCTGATGGAAACACTGGGGGACTCCTCAGCCCGGAGATGTCCAGAACGGGGATGAGTAGATGTTCTTCATGCTGATGGAAACACGGGGGACTCCTCAGCCCGGAGATGTCCAGTACGGGGATGAGTAGATGTTCTTCATCCTGAAGGAGACACGGGAGACTCCTCAGCCCAGCGATGCCCACGGCAGAGATGAGTAGATGGATTTCGTCCTGATGGAGCGGGGATGAAGAAGCGCGGAGGTCTCCTCGGTGTGGCCATGCCCAGGACAGGAACGCAGAGTCCTGGATGGGGCTCTCTCCCAGAGAGGAGGGAGAGAGGTGGACAACATGTGAATTGTATTGTACCAACTAGCAGTGTAATTCTAAATAATCAGACAATTTAGAACAATGAATGAGATAGCAAGCCAGGGGTTTAGGGTAGAGGGTTAGAGTAGGGGGTAGGGGGAAAGAGCCAAGACAGTCTGGCAGAGAATAGTAGATAGAATTAGAGGACAGAACCCCAATGTACCATACTTTCCCCAGCTTTTACTATCTAGCAGCCAACTATTAATTATATCAGCTAAATGAAACTGTTTCTATCTGGCCTGTTGATAAGCTTGTTCAAACAGGAATGCTTTAAGCCTCCCTTTAAATGTAAGAACACTGTCTGCCTCTCTCACTTGAGCTGGGAGCTTATTCCATAAAACTGGAGCTTGGTAGCTAAAGGCTCTACCTCCAACTGTACTTTTTGAAATCCTAGGAACCACCAACAGCCCTGCATTTTGTGAGCGGAGTGTTCTGCTTGGTTGATAAGGTACTATAAGTTCACTAATGTAAGATGGAGCCATGCCGTTTAGGGCCTTGTAGGTTAGTAAGATGATTTTAAACTTGATCCTAAACTCAATAGGAAGCCAATGGAGAGACGCTAGCACGGGAGTAATATGATCTCTTCTATGAGTTCCTGCTAATAGTCTTGCTGCTGCATTTTGAACCAGCTGAAGACTTTTTAGGGAAGACTTAGGGCATGCTACGAGCAAAGCGTTACAATAATCCAATCTCGATGTAACAAATGCATGGATGAGTTTTTCAGCATCACTTTTACATAAGATATTTCGGATTCTAGAAATGTTGCGAAGGTGAAAGAATGCAGTTTTACAAGTCTGTGCTATGTGAGCTTTAAATGATAAATCTGGATCAAATAAAACTCCTAGGTTTCTAACGGTGAGGTCAGAGGCCACAGTTACTTCGTCGAAGAAGACTGCTTGGTCAGTAAAAACATCTCTCAGATTTTTAGGACCTACTACAATAACTTCAGTCTTATCTGAGTTTAAAAGGAGATAATTGATTGTCATCCAAGTCTTTATGTCCCTGATACAGGTATTAAGTTTTTCTATATGGTCACTCTGGTCAGGTTTGACTGATAAGTACAATTGTGTATCATCTGCGTAACAGTGAAAATTAATACTGTGTTTTCTGATTATGTTTCCCAGAGGCAGCATGTAGAGCATGAACAGAATAGGTCCAAGAACTGAGCCCTGAGGCACACCAAAACTAACTTTGGTAGAAGTAGAGGACTGATCATTTACATGAACAAACTGGTATCTATCAGATAAATAAGATTTAAACCATTGAAGAGCTGCTCCTCTGATCCCTAAGTCATATTCTAATCTTTGAAGTAAAATGCTGTGGTCAATTGTGTCAAAGGCTGCACTAAGGTCCAAGAGAACTACGATTGAAACCAGTCCCTTTTCTTTGGCTAATAAAAGGTCATTTGTCACTCTAACTAGCGCAGTTTCTGTGCTGTGGTGTGATCTAAACCCTGATTGAAATTCTTCAAAAAGACTATTTTCCTGCAGGTGACGGTTCAGCTGCTTAACTACAACTCTTTCTAGAATTTTAGACATAAAAGGTAAATTTGATATTGGTCTATAGTTGGCCAGAATGCTGGGATCTAAATTGGTCTTTTTTAGAAGCGGTTTAATAACTGCATGCTTAAATAACTGTGGAACATATCCTGTTTCTAGGGAGGAATTTATTATAGTTAAAATAGGTTTGTTAATTACAGGTAGCGTTTCTTTGAAAAGCTTGGTTGGAATTGGATCTAAAAGACAGGTTGATGTTTTGGAGCATGTAATAACATCTGTTAGCTCAGTTTGGTCTATAGCAGTGAAACAATCTAATGTTACAGAAGTTTTTAGAGAAGCTTTCATTTCTGCAGCTTCAGCCTGCTCTGGACTAATTGTAGGAATAAGTTCATTCAGTTTATGCCTTATATTTGAGATTTTATCATTAAAAAATGTAAGAAAATCTTCACAGCTTAGAGTAACTGGGATAGAAGGCTCTATTGTGTTGTGACTGCTGGTCAGCCTAGCTATAGTGCTAAAAAGAAATCTAGGATTATTTTCATTCTCCGCTATTAAAGTTGAATAGTACTGGTTTCTAGCCTTACGCAAAGATTTTTTATAATCTAGGAGGCTACGTTTCCAGGCGTTCCGAGATTGCTCTGATCCAGAACGCCGCCATTCTTTTTCTAGCTTACGGGTTTCTTGTTTAAGAGAGCGTGTATCAGAGTTAAACCAAGGTGGCACTCGGTCCCGTCTAATAACTTTGGAATTTAAAGGCGCGACAGAATCTAGTGAGTCCCTAAGACTTTGGAAAGCACTATCGACATACTGGTCATGAATACTGCGACTAGAGCTGCAAGAGGTATTGTCAGTAAATTCATTTAATATGGTACTAAGTATTGGCTGAATTTGACATTTAAACTCAGACACAGATCGCTCAGATAACGTTCTTCTAAGTTGTGTTTTTTTCATTGGGGCAGACACATTTTTTAATAAAAACTGAAACGTAATTAGAAAATGGTCTGAAAGTACAGGGTTATGAGGAAAGACGCTAAGCTGACTAATCTCTACACCATAGGTTAGAACTAGGTCCAATGTGTGTTTGTGAAAGTGAGTAGGTTCATTTACATTTTGTGTGAAACCAACATGATCTAGTAAAGCAGTGAAAGCATTTCCTAAGCAATCGCTAGAGTCATCAACGTGAATATTAAAATCTCCTACTATCACTATTTTATCAGAATCTAAAACTACACTGGACAGAAAATCAGAGAACTCGGTTAAAAATTCTGAATAAGGTCCTGGCGGACGGTAGACAATTATAAATAAAATTGCTTTTTGTTTTTTCCGGTTTTGCTGGTTAATAGATAGTACGATACTTTCAAAGGAATTATATGTGTATTTTATTTTAGGGGTAAGAAGTAAGCTAGACTGTGATATTACTGCTAAACCACCACCTTTCCCAGAGCTTCTGGATTTTAGGTAGTTATTGTGACTTGGAGGCATTGCTTCATTTAGCCTTACATAGTCATCTTGTCGTAGCCAAGTTTCAGTTAGCGCTAGTAGACTAAGTTTGTTATCACTAACTAGTTCATTGACTAGAAGGGACTTTGAAGAAATTGATCTGATGTTCAGTAGGCCACATTTAACTATATCATAATTCTGCTCATTGTTACTGAGACTGTTGGTGGTTATCACTTTTAAGTTTCTGGGTCTCACTTCTTTCACTTGTCTTTCTGTGTATACGCTAAAGCTAAGTCCTGCTGAGCTAAGCCTGTGTTGGGTTTGCACCAGCGCAGAAGGAAGCTCAGAGGAGAGTTTTAAACTACAGCTCTGTGCCTGGGTCTCGTCTCTGGATTGTCAGGTTGAACGACTAAGGCTGTCACGAATGTTCCTAGAAAGAAGAGAGGCACCTTCCAAAGTGGGATGGATACCATCTCTCCGCATGAGACCAGGCTTCCCCCAGAACGCACTCCAGTTATCTATAAAACCAATGCCGTTCTCTGGGCACCATCTAGCTAACCAGCGGTTGAATGATGAAAAGCGACTATACATTTCATCATTGACTAAGTTCGGCAGGGGACCAGAGAAAATTACAGTGTGTGACATCGACTTAGCTAACTTACACACCGACTCTACGTTTGATTTGAGAACCTCTGACTGTCTCCGTCTGGCGTCGTTACCACCCGCGTGGATCACGACTCGACGGAATCTAGACTTACTCTGGGCTAACATCCTAAGGTTTCCCTCGATGTCACCAACTCTGGCCCCTGGATAACACCTGACTGTCGCCGCTGGGAGCTCCACATGTCTGACTATAGAGGAGCCAATAACCAGAGTTGATGGTTCAGCGGGTGCGTCGCTGAGGGGAGAGAACCTATTTGACATGTGGAGCCTTGGGTGCTCTAAGGAAGTGCGTTCAGAAAAATGCTTCTTATTCTTCACCGGTACAAACCCATCCTGTGTATTCCCCGGCTGCAGAGGAGGTGCTGGGGTTGAAGCTAGCTGCGTGCGGCTGACACTCCTAGTAACAACCTGGCTAGCTACCTTAGCATCTTTCGTGCGCAGCCGCGTTTCTAACTCCTCTAACCTGGCTTCCAAATCTAAGACAAGGCTACACTTTACACACCTGTCACTATCCTCACTAAAGGAGCCAGGATCCTCACTAAACATATGGCACATGGAGCAGGAGAGAGGAGAAGAAGGAGAAGAAGCAGAGGAGGAAGCCATGCTAATGCTAACGGTAGCGCTAAAGGTAAACAACAAAGTCAACAAAGGGTTAAACAGCAGGTTTTATGGTTGGAAAACTAAAGACAGTACTTAGATTATTTATAATCTAAAAACAGATCAAATCAATGAATAAAATGCTGAGTTAACAGCAGCAAAAGGACAACAAAACTTTTCAAGCTGAAAGCAACTCACCCGGAAATGACCCGGAACAGGAAGCTGTACACAGTACGTGATTTGTGTTAAGGATGTTTCATAAAACATCTTTACCATACATGGTATTCCTCAGCAGCATGCACATACTCAGACACGACGTCTCTTATCCCTCACTTCCTTCCTTTGTTTGTTTAATTTTTCATTTCATTCTTCCTCATCATCATTTTCCTTGAATGTACATCATCTGTTACCTCTGTCAGGTCTGGTAAAGTAACTTTAACATATATAGAAATCTGAATAAACAGTATTTTTTATTTGCTAAAGATGGTATTTGTTGTCATCCATTGGAGAGCAAATTTGTCCACCAAAACAGAAAAGGGTATTTACTGGATGTAATGCATGTCTTGAAAAGAAAGCGGCACACATTGTTTGTTTTTGCTACCTCGGATTTGTCATCTTTATTCAGCAAATTTTAATGGAAAAAGTTATTGTAGATTTGTTTTCCCATAGCTTGACACACAAATAGTGATCAAATGAAGCTCTTACCTGTGCCCAAACTGAGTCCATCTGAACTGAACCAATCAATAAACCTCTTTTCAGGGTGTTTTTAAGGCTGAGAAAAATGAGTAGCTCAAATTTTTTGGTCAATACTTGAAATGTTAACATTTGAGTCTTGAGTTCAGTGAAGTGTGACTGGTCTCACAGCGTCCTCAACATTTTTAGTTGTTTAGCACATCCTTACCTAAGAGGTCCAAAAGTTTTTCAGGTGACCAAAGTTCTCACCTTGGCAGCACCATGTCACCCAACGAGGGTAAGTGATTTCAGCAGCTTGTAACATTAAATTAGTTAATTTAGGTTTACTGTGAAATTCATGACCGGAGACGGAATTCCTGGTACTTTGAGAGTTTGGTGTTTTTGACTACCATCTTTCTCGCAATCACAAATGGAAACAGCACAAGCACCATGAAATGGTATTCTCTTTCCAATGTCGTTCTTTTGACACTGTTCAAAAACACCCAAGACATTGAAGCTTGTCTTCACGAGAAAGGACAGGACTACTAAAGAGCTGGTAATCAGAAACTTTAACAATTAACTGACGCCAATGGAGAATCCATGATTTGCCGACAGGACTTCATATTTCAGTCAGTTGCATCTTGTACACGTACTCTGTGTCACTTTATTGTCCACTATGTCTTTAAATGAAGCAAAGATCTTGAATTCTGAAAGCAGCAAGACAACGTTTTAGTAGTGTCCCATTAAATTTTATGATATTGATGACATGTTCAGTGCCCATCTAAAGTGTCCTTGATGACTTGCATTGACTTTGCCACTGCAATTGGCAAAATGTATCTGTTGTACGTATGCATCTGTTTTTTTGCGGTTGGGGATTTAGAAACATGGGCAGTGAAAAAGGTCAACTTTATGCTTCTCTTTGAAAAAAATTGCATATATAAGAAAAAAGCTTTGGAAGAATTTGGTTTTAAATGTATTTGGGAGTGTTCTAATGTGGATTTCTTACCTCTCAAAGACACAAAAAGTCTATTAGATGTTTGTTTGATGCGAGAAAATGAAAGGAAGAATAAAAATCTCAAATGGTGTTGTTTTGACACTTGAAAATCAAACTTGTTGCAGGTTGACAGATCCAGACGGAGCGTCAGCGTGTAAAACCGAAAACATTCCTACAATCATCACAACCTTTCCTCCCTGCTGTAGCTTTCCACTGAGCTTTCCATCAGCTCAAAACTGACATGTTAACGACATAGATCCAGAGCTATGTCAAAGTACTATAGATAAGAAAGCCACCATTGCTCCATATAAATGAAATCAGGAACCATATCTCACACTGGTACATGACATATTATGAAATATAGAAGCAACCATGCAAACTGGGTACGTGTGTTAGCGCTGAGGTTTGTGCATGTGTTGGGGGGGGGGGGGGGGGTGTCATTCACAATGCAACAGGGATCAGATAACAGTGAATGTCTCCCAGACTGGATTTAAAGTCAGTTTGATATAAGGGTGAAAAGGGGGAGATTGTCTCGGATATTTATTGACTATGGTAATTCTACAAAGTACAAGCATTCCAGAGGAGGGGAAGCTAAAGGAAACATTTATTACTTTTCCGTAATTCCAACTTGCATTTGGAGCTCTGTCAAAAAAATCTGATAAAGTGGCAATAGTTTCCAAAGGAGATACCCCATAATTGATTGTGAAAATGGCAGGAAGATGAATGACACACCGTTGTCTCCCTACACATTGCTGAGTTTTTCCAAGCTGTGTTCAAGCACCCTCATGTGTTTGCTGTGGCAAACATCTCGATTTGTCACCAGGAGTTTTCAGCATGGGAAATCTCTATTTTGGCACAAGAAAACAAGCTCTGGCAAATCTTCTCCAAGACCCTCATCATGCTCCTTCCTACCCTCTGTAAGACTACTGATGAGTGTCTAATTCACCTGATTTAAAAGAGATAGTGGTCTACTTTAATAAAGCTTACAATTTGTTTTCAATTTGATGAGACCCGTAAGAAACCAAAATTTGTCTTATAAAGAAAGTTTTATAGTACAATTTCAAATGTATTTTCATCTGCAAGTTTTATCTTCTGAATCACTTTCCCTAATGGGGTAATGGCGGGGGCCGACCCTGTCCCGGCTGATTTAAGGTGAAAGGCAGGATACACTTCGAACAAGTTGCCGGACCCCACTGTATTGCGCGGTCACACACACAAACTCATTCCTGAAGGCAGACAAAAGCCAAGCATACCCAGGGAGAACATGCAAACTATACACAGCATCCTCCCACCAAGAATTCAAACCCAACCTATTTGGTGTGAGGCCACTGTGATAACCACTGCATCACTGTGCAGCCCACCAACGTGAAAAAAAAAAAACTATTTTCTTCATATTGACTCTTGAAGATTTTATTATCACTAGAAAGATGTAGTTTGCCTGAAAAAAAGGTTTGCATTTCAGCTTATTTTCACATTTAAATATTTAAATACGTGAGTGGATATTATTGTTTTAATGAGTAGGAGAAGATAAACCCCACCGTTGGCTTTGTTGTCTGTCTGATGAAAGGCTATTCCATCTGTAATCCACATTTCAAACATAAAAGCCTTTCTGTAAGTACGTATATATTGTAAAGAATATTTTCATTTAGAATAAAGATCATGGTATTTTGATCTCACTGAGTGTTATTTCTTATGTGTTGAGACATGCCTCTGTTTTTTCCACCAAAAAGAAAAGAGTTTATCCATATGCATCTGCTCAGACCTTTTTGGACTTCTTACTTGGTATGTTAGACTCACTGGCAAGTAATGTTTCTTCGCTTGTTTACTTATTTACCGCATATTCAAACTACATCCTGCTTCTTGATGTTTATTCTAAAAACCTTCTTGAATCCACATCCGATGTCAGATTTACTATTTTTTAACATTGGTCTGTGTGCATCCCAAGCTGGCCTTAGTTTTATAGTTGTTTTTTGTTGTTGAATTGTTTTGATTTTTTATTAAATAAAATTGGGAGGAGATTAAAAGGGTCTGTTATGGGCAAAGCCATTTGGGGAATGTTTGGGTTTTCGATTTTTGTCGCCCTTTTGTGTTTTTCCATTCCCTCTGCCACCCAGGCTCCCAACTTCCCCACCTGTTGGCAGTTACAGATGATTGCTAGTTGGCTGATTAAGAGGGTCTGGTGTCAAGCTGAGAGAAGACCTGTCTGCAGCACTCCCAAAAGAAGTTTTCAGTTGTTAAGATTGATTGTAAATAAATAGTTTATTCTTTAAAAACACCCTACTCTTCCTCATTATTCAATTGTGGTCCACTCCCGGGAATTTATCATAACATTTGTCTACATATCGGCCATAAACCTAAACCATACAAGTCGTAACAGGTCAAACATCTTCCCATCCCTTTGAGCATGATAGCATAAATTTTCTGTTTTTGAACAGGTTGGTACATGATAGAGTAGCCATTGGGTTTAGTTGGGTTTTTTGTGGGGTATTTTTTTTTCTTATGGTGGGACCCAATGTGCTGGTTGGAACTATGTTCTTTGTCTTTTTAAAGTGCACTTGTACCAGATACTGCTTGTCGAGGTCGTGCCCATTAATTAAAAAATAAATATAGTTTTTCATACCAACTAAGAGCTCATGTGAACATTTAAAAATTTGGCATGACTCGTGCCTTTAAGTTTCCATTTTATCAATGTCGACCTCTTTCGATTTCACCCTAAAACGTGGTCTGTAATGTTAAGAAAATAATGTCTGGACCAATATGTCAGACCACTTGGGATTTTTACAGACCTTCCCACCACAAACCAGGCAGGAGTTTCATCACTACGAAAGAATAAAGTTTGACATATTTAAATGAAAAATTCTGACCCATTGAAGATTATCTACATTATGTGCAATCACACATTCAAAATGTGAGTAATGTTGCAAAGGTTTTAAATATCCCAAAAATAATCCAAACTAATGCCTTCATTTTTCTCCTCGATAATAATTTCGAAGGGTTTTTAAACCTCATTCATCCATTCTAGCAGCAAAGGCCATTTATCTTAGACTGGTCTCCTACTTTATCTAGACTTTGGAATGCAAAACTCTGCTTTGTGTACACAACAGCAGCACAACAACCCCTTTATCATCAGCCGATTTCTGCTTCCTCTTGTTTGTTTGCATGGCCCGGTTGGGCAACACACAGCAAACATATTCAAGGAAGCACACAATCTAATGCGGGAGTGATTTGCATGAAGGCAAGTTCATCCGCTTCTCAACCTCTTGTCACCCCCTGATTTCCTCTATAGCCACTTCTATTACCTCCACAGACAGGAAACCTGTTATACGTCTTGGCAGTGGTGGGTGTTTGCCGGTTAGTAAATGGTTGGAATACTAAATAGGCTTAGAGGATGCTTCTATACAGGCTCTACTTGAGAAACGGGGTTGAATTATACATGAATTTAGAGATCACAAGGAATATGTGCGTTGGAAATTTACTGTGTAGACTCAGCTATCATTCACGCCTCCCTTTTATTCACATATTCTTTTCGTCATTTCTGGTGCCCTCTGTCAACTGCGCTTGTTGTGTTTGGATGAATGATTATTTGTTCCCTCCCTCTGCCACCGTTGCTCATTCCATCTGATTGTGGTTTGAGTTTCAGCCTTCGGATATTAAGTATGCAAGCCGATCTGCATGCGGGACTCGTTTTCAGCAATCAGCGGATGCTCTTACCTATTGCTCACACAAAGAGTTACAAACATGAGGAAAGATTTAAGACCAAAGTAAGAAGTCCAAAAAAGTAATACGGCAATGATATGTTGAATCTCTCCTTTTCCAAACCAAAATTATCAATAGGTATTAAAATCTGGTCATTTCTTTCATTTAAAATCCCTTCTAGACAATGCTTCCAGGCTCAGTAGTGTTGTCCTCAGTAGAGGGTCGCTGTCTAAAACTCTTAAGGAAGACTAATGCACTCCGAGTTTCTGTTGGTTTCTGAGATTAAAGGCCTTTTTTTCTCTGACAGAAGCTCGCTGTCATTTAAAGAAAACATCATCTCACTTTTATCTTGAGAACAGACACACATCACTGATAATCACAGCTGAGCTGAAAGAAGCTGGTTTAAAATTCCTCGCACACACAGACACATTGGAGTCGTCGACAGACATCGGTCACTTTTACTTAAGATTCATTTAGATCACTGCCGATTAATTAATTTTTATTTCATTTATTGTTGCGTAAACTTTTATTAGCAACTGAACACCCCAATAAAACAGCAAGATTACATTTTCTGTTGAACTCTAAAGCTTTATTGGGGTTCTTTACAAGTGATCTAAAGTGAAGAAGCAGAGAAGGGAAAATTACAGCGATTCTATTGAAAGTGTTAAAACAAACAGCAGCAAACTAGAGCAAATAAAATCTTATTCACTTTTTTTTTACAAGCAATTGAAACCAAACAACATTCTCTTGATGATTTTTATGCGCAAACTTGGCTGGTTTTAAAGGATTTCAAAACAAGCTTGATCATAGAAAAAAAACACCACATGGATTAGATTTAGACCTTCTATGAATGGTATTCCTCTGAAAAGTTGGAATTCAATGGGATATAAGCTTGGAAAACCATTTGGAAATTATATGTGAGAGGACTTAAGTACATTTACCTTGAGAGCTCTGGGAATTTTTAAATAGTGATAAAGTGGGGCTGAGATTTTTTCCCCTTGTGGATCTTTTGCTCTACCAGTTGATCTACATTCCTACCCCCACCTACAGTCACCAGCTGTGGGTGGTGACCGAAAGAACAAGATGACGGACCTAAGTGGCCAAAATGAGCTTCCTCCACAGGGTGGCTGAGCTCTCACTCAGAGTGAGGAGTTCCGCCATCCAAGAGGAGCTCAGAGTAGAGCCGTTGTTGCTTTGGGTCGAGACAAGCTATATGGGGTGGTTCGGGCATCTGCCTCCCAAAAGCCTCGCTGGTGAGGTGTTTTGGCCCACAGAGAGGAGACCCAGAGGCAGATCTCAGACCCGCTGGAGAGACTACGACTCACAACTGGCCAGAAAACGCCTCGGGAACGTCGTGGGTGAGCCGAGTATGCAGCTAGGGTCAGAGAAGCCTGGGTTTTCCGTCTGAGGCTGTTGCTCCCACATAAACTGGCCCTGAATAAATTTACAACTTTGCATAACCTTCTTATCGTAAGCATAATCAGTAGAACAATAGTGGTCAATAGCTGTTGCTAATGTGAGACCCTTCATAATGTAATTCACGAAAATGTCCCAGTTTTTATTTTATTTGTTTTAGATTATTTTGTTTTGTCTTCTGTACAGCTTATCCCTAATGGGTTGTGGGGGTGCCGGCGCCTTCTTGGCTGATTTCAGGCGAGAGGTAGGGTACACCCCTGATTGCCAGTCTGCTGCAGGGCCACACACACATACAACCATCCACACATATTTTAAACTCAAAAAGACTTTCCATAATGTTCCAGAAAGTTTGAACCTAAAAGCTTAATCTCAGTCTCTGTTGGCCTCTGATACCCTTCTAAATGTTTCATTTCCTGACAGAACAATCAGAAACAAGTTTGTTTGAAAGAATTGATGTAGACAATTTCTTTCTTTCTAAATAGAAGATAGCAGCACAACCCCTGAGTTACAAGACTGGAACAAGGTAATCCATGCAACTTCCAAATCTATGTTTGGTCACAGTACACAATACCACATTTGTTCAAAGTCAAAGACAGATTTTCAGCCCTGAGACTATAAACTGTCAAGTAGAATAGTAGACATTGATGAAGCCACATTTTGGGACTGCTGAACCTGGCACCCTGAGTTGCACAAACTTGACTGTATACTAAAGCAGTAAATCAAAATTGGAGACCATTTGACAGCTGAAGCTTGGCAGAAATTGAGTCATGCAAAATTAAACTGATTCCAAACACACCAGCAAATGTCTGGCAGAACAGCTGGAACAGAAAAGAAAGGAACCATGCTGGTACAGAGGTTCAATCAAAGTACAAACCTTGTTTTATCGACTTCGTGTCAGAAACCTGTATGAAAAAAAACAGTGAGATTTGCTGAAAGAGAACACGGTTTTATGAAGGTGTGGGACGAACAGCACATAGTAGAATAATACTTGTGGTACCATCACAGATTACACAATTATCTTTATAGCTCCTGCATATGAATTCGTAAGCCATTGAAATACTTCGCTTTATACAAGTTTCTTGACATTTTGAGTTGGTTCTTCTCACTAAACCATTTTTTTCACCTGCCTACTTATGTTGAACAAACCGGGTTTTACTGTCATTTTAAATATCACCAGTATTTGCTTGTCATGTCTTCCATTAAACATCCTGCTACAAGTCCAACAATGAACCGTTTGCTAAAAGCAAATCGGTGTGATACAATTACTGAAACACCTTTCACATGCACACCTCTGAAGAAGTTGTAGCTTCTTGCTGTATTAGAAAATCCATTTAGTATCTAAGTTGAAGCGATTTTTAATGTTTAAATTGAACTTATCTACCTCTAACATCTGTGTGCGTCAATGAAGGACTTCTGTCAGTTGCCACAAGCTGTCGAAAGCCTCAGATTTTTATGGACAAACAAGTTTCAAACTTTGTAAGCGTCGGACAGATCGATGTGCATTCCTTACACCTGACCCAGCTTTAAATCTGATATGTATCAACTCAGCTCCTTTGTGGCTTTTATGAAAGATCACCTTCGTGAGGTCAGCTGTCAAAACATTGACAACGTTGGTATACCCAATGCAATCTGCTCTGGCAGACAGCTGATCCCCGCTGAGCCAAATGACTGCCAAGGAATCTGGTCGGAATGCCAGCGCACCCTTACAGTCTTTTGCTGACAAAATGATTGGGCCAAGTCTGTCTCAGGGGTCAAACTGCTAATCAACACAAAGGCATTAGCTTTTCTTTTTGTGCCGTATAACAAATGCTCGTCTTTCTGACATCCAACCTTCCATCACAAGGAGAGTAGTCTATACCTAGATTGAATCACCATTGAAGTAAAATTACACTGCCGGTGATGGTTATTGACTCAATAATTCTTTAGTTTTATTGCCGCACTTTCCTATTGACTCTTGGTACAATGCTCCGCTCATTGACTACGGACAGTTACTCCAGGGGTGGCATGAGGAGAGGTGATCTCACCATTATCCCAGAGCTACTCTTCTATTGTGGGCAGATCAAAGCGGTATTTACGCCGTGGTTCTGGATGCTTGCATGCCACATTGCTATGGAGACTCAATATGCAAAATGAAAGCCCATTCATTAATAGATGAAAGGTTGCTGGCCCAAATTGTCTGATGCTAGTTCAGAAAAGGTAATCAGACCCTGAGCAGTTAAGCTTGCTGTTATTTAAACTAAATAATAACAACAAAGCTGATGAAAAGATGGTCTATTTTGACATTTTGAGAAAAGAATATGATCATTAGTGATGCTGTGCAATTCAGGTTAAGTGGATCTTGCAAATTCAGTGTAGAAATTCCAAAGTTGTTGAGATTTGTCAGTCATTTTCTGTGCCATTTATCACTGTTGGTGCCTAGCCTGGTAGGTTGGCGAGAACAGGTGGGGTACCACCATAACAAATCACCAGTCTGTTGCGAGCTTGAGGGAGATAACAAACGGGAAACTACGATACAGAAGTAATATAGGGAAGGTAGGACTTTGTGCATTTAAATAATCATATTGTCTGCTCTGTTGACCAATGAGCTTGGGAAATAGAAAACAAAATAAAGAATAAAGGGTTTAGGTGGAGCGTTAGTTAGTTAGCAGTTTAAAATATACTTTGAAGTTTCAAAAGTTACCAAACATCATGATGTGGTTCTCACCATACTTGCTATGTTGTAGTTTTTTCAAATTTGGACGAGTAGAGTGTGAAGTTCACTCTTAAACTCTGATTCAGAAAACTTCAAACTTTGCTGGAAAACTTTAAAAATGCTCGTTCTCATTTATACACAGTTATTTATAGACATTTTATGTCTGACTATATTTCAACATATTTTTAGTTAAAACTAAAAATGCAATTACGGATTTTTTTTTTTTTATATGCTTCATTTACTTCATTCTAGTTTCTTATTTGACGTAGTTTGATATTTTAAAATTATAGCAATATGAAAGATTAGCAAAGAAAATGTTATGAATAATGTTGCGCCCTCCGCAAGATGGCTAGGCTCTCACTCAGAGATAGAGTGAGGAGCTCTGTCATCTGGGAGGAGCTCGAAGTAGAGCCGTTGCTACTCCGATGCGAGAGAAGCCAGATAGGGTGGTTCAGGCATCTGGGTAGGATGCCTCCTAAACACCCTGCTGGGAACGTCCCACCGGGAGGAGACCCAGTGGAGAGACAATGTCTCACAACTGGACAGGAAACACTTAGGGATCCTCCCGAGTTAGCTGGAGGATGCAGCCAAGATGAGAGAAGCCTGGGTTTCTCATCTGAGCATGTTACCCAGCCCAGGATAAGCGGAAGACAACAAAACAAAATGTTGCACATATACTATTGTATGTCCCTTCTTCCACTTGGGAACAAGACTGATATAATTGAACCCTCATTTTGACAAAGGCCTCATCTCCAACCCGCTGAGGACACACTTTCTTTTTCAGTTGAAGCTCCAAAATTTTAAGGAGTTTCCTTAGAGATTCAAAACAATATTTTCCAAAACATAAAAAAGTATGTATTTTGTCAAAGTAATCTCTCTAATCTGCTGCTGAAGAGGGTAATCCTTTACAATCCTTTTTCTTCACCTTGAAGGAAACACAAACTACCTAAGGAAACCACAGAGTTAGTTCAGTATCCATAGTTACAATATTCTATATCAAGTTTTATACTAGAGTTGTGGCCTACGTGGTCTACAGAGTTAAGCGTGTCCCCTTCATGGTCAAAGCTACAATGTGAAATCCCTGAGGATTAGGTTGTGTCTGAAAGAACTGCTGACTCTAATATTCTGATTCATTCTTTGTCCACTCATCAGCATCTGTGCTGCTGGAAATACACCCACACCGAACGACCTTCATAATGAGATAAACAAAAGAAGAGATTGATGGTTTGTCGTTTATAAATTCAGCAGGTTAAAAGAAACTTGGCCCATTGGTTGCATTATAATATGGAACTGCTATTACGTGTTATTTGAAGATTTCTTCATTATAATATTAATATAGACACATTACGTTATTTAAATGAGGGGTTTTTTTTTAGCTTAGCTATTAATTATCAGATAATTAGTTCACTTTCTACTTTTGAAGTACACCTGGAAGCAAGCTGCTCGTCCATTTTCTGAAACATTTTTTAATGATTGAAAAAACACAGGAACCAGAACCATTCTCCGCTCAAAAAAAAGTTAGAGGCCGGATTCACACTTGACAGATTACCAGTTTGTTTTAGAACCACACACACTCATTTCAAAGGAGTATACACAACAACCAAGTTGGCCCGGGATGTATTTAGGCAAGACAAAGTTGGAGTATCCACAGAAAAACCCCCGCACACACATGCCGAAAATTATAACTGAAGTTGCATGGATACAAGCGTACACTTCCATTTTTAGATTCAGAGCAAATTTGCTCATTCCCTCAATCCACAATCGTATAAAACGGGAAACATTCAGCCTAATTAGGAGGCGCACACGCTTCACATGTGGAGGACAACTTCTATAGCTAATCAGATCCATGTTGGAGCAGAACATGCGCTATAATGACAAGAAACACCTCCTACAAAAACCAGAAAAAAAGAATGAAGCAAAAGTCAGGAAGGAAAGACGTGACAGAGACGGAGAGAGATGTGAAAGAAATCCAAAAGAAATGGACACACCTGTCTGCTGGAATGGCTTGACACCGACTGCTAATGAATAGAGAACTCAAACACTGCCAATTAGTTGGCGAGCTTGTTAAAGCAGCCACTTAACACATGCTGTGTCAGGATGGATTGGCCTTTCATGGCTGCTTTGGGGCTACTGACACGTCTGCTGACAAGTGCATTAAATAAAAAAAAAGAAAAATGCTTCGGAGATAACCAATCTACACATCCCTTCGGTTGTATTTGCATCTCCATGGGCACCTCAATGAAGGCCAGTAATCTAACAGAGGAACAGAAGGAACCATCCCATCTGCTTCATGCTGACTGCCTGAGGTTTTATCCTTCAAAGCATCCTGATGAAGTGAGAACGGTTTGATGGAGGTTTAAGATGCGGTTGGTGTTTGAGATGTTAAGCAAACAGCAAATTAAAATAGATCAGGAATATCAAGGTAAAACACATTTTTATGTTAGAAATGAGCCAACTAGAATTATTTGTAAGGAGTAGAAGTGAAGGCTGCCCGGATCCTGATAAGGAGGCGCAAATATGACCATATCACTCCCATCCTCAAATCCCTCCACTGGCTACCCGTTAAATACAGAATTCAGTACAAGCTCTGCCTCCTCACCCATCAGTGCATACACGACACTGCACCTGTTTATCTCCAGGAACTTCTAACCCTCCACACCACTGTCTGAGACCTGCGCTCCTCCTCCTCCTGCCTGCACCGACCAAGGACCAAACTCTCCACTATGGGGGACGGGGCCTTCCAGGCAGCTGCTCCACGGCTCTGGAACGCTCTTCCTGAGAGCTTGAGGGCTCCACAGAGCGTTGAGGTTTTTAAGAAAAGACTGAAGACATTTTTATTTCTAAAGGCTTTTCAACAAAGTTTTTAGTGTTGTTTTTTGTGTTATGGTTTTATTTAATTTTGCTGTTTGTTGTTCATTTTGATCATTGTAGCACTTTGAGATCTCCACTAGAGATACAAAGTGCGTTACATTATTATTATAAGGTAGCGTGGGGATGGGTTGGGGGAGTAGTGTGATGCCCCATGGGAGGATGACACGTATCTCTTCCCTTAGAGAGTAAAGGAGAAGGGGACAGACAAGATTGCTGATTGACTTACAGCATCTTCGCCTGTCATTCGACATCTAGTCATCCTCATCAACGCTGGCTGGCTGCCCCGCCACAAAGGCTTGCAAGAGAGTGCAGCACAATGAGAGTCACCCACACGAAGCCGCTATCTGCCAAACAACGGCACCACTTTAAAGTACCTTTTAAAGCATGCCATGCCTCACCTCTTTCCCAAACGGGCCTCCTCATTATTCTGGCGAGTGATCTAAGAACTGTATCGAACTTTCATGAAATAAACAAGCAGCATTAAAGTCAACACCATCCTGCAGAGAGAGAGTTTGAAGGAAATAAAAGGGGATGACACACATGCCAAGTTGACTTGCTGTCACTTTGTGTTGGTGCATTCACAAATGTGTTTTATTTTCCTTCAGCTGCTCCTCCTTGAGTCAAATGTCAGGTAAGATCAGAAAAATTAAAGCTGCTTTTTTGTTGTTGTTTAATAAACACATATATCCGGTTATTAATTACTGCACAGTCTTTCAGCACAGCCTGAATACAGTGGCAGAATGACTCACCAGGTAAGTGATATCCAACAGAGAACAGAACAGTTTTCTCAGCATTGCAGACCATAATAACACATGAAAGGTTGGTGTGCTAGCAGTGTCCTCTTGTGTTCACAGAGGGTTTAACCATGCAGCTCAGATAGTGTAACAGTACCACCTGATGGTTACTAGTGATTATACAACACACTATTTTAGTGAAGCATTAAATAGTGTTTCACAGGTTTTTTTCTGTTTTTGTTTGTCACTTTTGACTTTTAAAGATCAAAAAGGTGGCACCCAAAATAATGGTGCATTGCAAATGAGACCAATAAACCAATTAGTGAAGCAGGACAAACCAATTTCATATGATAAAAAAAGAAATCAACCTGTCTCACTGCCAAGATAAGAGTTAGTCAGTCAGTCAGTCACCTTCTTATCCGTCTACTCCTTTTAGGGTTACGGGGGTTGTCGGAGCCCATCCCGGCTGATTCAAGGCAAGGGATAGGGTACACCCCGAACAGGTCACCAGTCTGTCACAGGGCCACACACATACAACCAACCACACACACACACTCATTCCTAGGGGCAATTTGGCACCGGTCAAACAACCTAGCATGCATGTCTTCGGAGGGTCCCCATGCAGACATGGGGAGAACATGCAAACTCCACAAAGAAAGGCCAGTGTTCCAAGCCTCAACCCCACCCAGGACTCGAACCCACGATCTGTTGTGAGGCTACTGTGCTACCCACTGCGCCACCATGCCACCCAAGATAAGAGTTAGTCCCTCCAAATCAAAAATCATGATTCCCAACTGGAAAAGGTTTCAATGTCCCCTGCAGGTCAGGGACAGGGTCCTGCCCTAAAGTGGATAAGTTCACAGTTAGTATCTAATGCTCTTGATCACAAGTGAGGAAAGAATGGAACAGAGCATTGACATGCGAATCAATGCAGCATCTCCAATAATTAAAATGCTGCATTTGTCTGGCAAGATTAAGTACAGTTACAGTGTTTTGAACACAAGTTGTTCAGACTGCACGGTTGCCAAGAAGGTTAGAGGTTTAAGTCGAGGAGCGAAGGGCTAGGCTTGAAACACTGGTCTTTCTATGTGGAATTTGCATGTTCTCATCTATGTGTGGGTTTTCTCCAGGTAATCCAGTTTCTTCCCACACTCCAAAAACCATGTTTAGGGCCTAGAGCACGCTTGAAAAAGATATTTATAATCTCAATGAGTTTCTTCTGGTTAAATAAAGGTGAAATAAATATAATATGAATTAAGTATGGGTTCCACACAAATATAAACAACAATGCTGTTCATTATTATTGTCATTATTAATTTGCATTGGAATAATGGAATGAAATCCGATCAATGTGCAGGCCATTGCATTCTGACATATGAATGAATAATCATGTCAGAAAGTGGCTCCATTCGTTTATAAAGAAAATGTATACACAGTATGTTTCGTAAGTTTAGGGAGATGTTGGTGAAAACAACAAAGTCTGGTGACTTCTGGTCTTTCACTTTTGGTTTGCTCATCAGGAACTAAACACGGGAAGTAAAATTCTATGCAAAGTTCATTGTGGGATAAGAACCATTTAAACAAATTACCCAGTGTGGCTGGAGGAAATGACCAGGAGCAAGTTCACCTCCCATTCGTTGGAAACGGCTTTGCAGCAACATTAAATACTTTTTTATATATATTTCATTTCATCCCCATCCCTGATGGGGGTGCAGCGAGAACCGGAGGCTATCCCAGGTCCTTTCAGGCAAGAGGTGGGGTACACCCTGAACAGGTTGCCAGTCTGTTACCGGGCCACACACACAGACAACCATCCACAAGCACATTCATTCTCAGGGGCAATTTTGTAACGGCCAATCAACCTAACAAGCATGTTTTTGAAGGGTGGGATGAAAATCAAAATACTTGAAAAAACAAACTCCATATACAAGAAGAACATATAAACTCCACACAGAAAGGCCCGTGTTTCAACCCTCACCCTGACCTTCTTGCTGTGAGGCCACTGTGCAAACCACTGTGCCACCGTGTGGCATCATTGACTGTAATGTTTTATTTTACATTATGTATAAGATATTCTAAATCTGAAGCCTCAATGTAATGTCACTGATTTGAGTCGGAGTCAGGGTGAGGTTGCGCTCCCTGTATTTTTTTGGTTCTCTCCAACTATTACAATTCCCTCTCATTTTTTAAAAACATGTCTGTTAGACTGAATGATCACTCTTACATTGTTCTCATGGTTGAATGTTTGTGTTTGTGGGCAGACTGTTGACTTATCTAGGGTGTACCCTGCCTTTTGTCTGCTTATCAAAAGCAAGAAACACCCTCAACACTTAGCATTGGGAGGCAGTTAAGAGAATAAAATAATGGATTCATTTTTACTTTATTAAAAAGAGAATGTGTATTCATTTGCTCTAAAATGAACAAATTATCTCATTTCTAAATAAATCATTTGAGCACATAACTTCATTTTTTAAATCAACTTGAAATATTTCCAGCCTTCAAGCGAATGTCTTATTGATAGACTAAAGTTTGAAACTTTTCCTAGTTTATAATTAAATTTTTTATTGCCAAAAACTGAGTTTGAAATATCTGTAATGATTCAAACAAATGCATTCAAAATATTGGAACACATCACCAGGATTTTAAAGCAGTGACAAGAAACTTTTCTTTTCAGCTGCTGATTTTTGTTCAGGTTTTTTTTGTCAAGATGAATCCACACTGTATAAAAAATTAGTCAGTCATCATCTTATCCGTCCATCCCCTACAGGGTTGCCGGGGATGCCGGAGCCCATCCCGGCTAATTAAAGGCGAAGGACAGGGTACACCCCGAACAAGTCGGCAGTCTGTCGCAGGGCCACACACATACTCATACACACTCATTCCTAGGGGCAGTTTTGGGACCAGCCAATCAACCTAGCATGCATGTCTTTGGAGGGTAGGAGGAAACCGGAGTACCCGGAGGAAACCCACGCAAACACGGGGAGAACATGCAAACTCCACACAGAAAGGACAGTTTTCCAAGCCTTGTCCCCATCCGGGACGTAAACCCACAACCTTCTTGCTGTGAGGCCACTGTGCTACCCACTGCGCCACCGTGCTGACCTGAATATTAAACTTATATTTTATTCACAGTAAAATGTAGGAAACATTTTGAATTTTCTTTTTTTTTTGGTGAGCTACACATTCCAAAAAAAAAAAAAGTTAGGACAATAACATTGTGTTACAATCTTGTGTTTCTTATGAAACATGTCTATAAACTCAATTTGAAGAGTTAATGATGATCATAAAGATGAAAATCAAACCTCACTTTGATAGCAAAGGAAGAAAAAAAAGCAGATTAGACAAATAAAAAGTGGTATGTAGATTTTTTGCACACATACTTCTTTATCAGAACACTTGCTATTTCCGCACCAATAAATTCCAACGAGAAATGCTTCTTAATGAAAAGACTAGTAAACCTTATGTAATCTAGAAACAAAATCTACTGATTTGCTGAAGTTAAATTAAAAGATGTAGATGTACCTTTCCCAAATACGGTTGTTTCTGATAGTTTGTTTCCACTCTTTTGACGCAAAGCAGATGCAAGTGCAGAATGATCCCGCCAAATATGCAGGGTTGAAGGTCAAAATGTTTCATTTTAAGACTTGCTGAATGCATGGGTGTGTGTGATACTTCTAATAGGGAGTGAACGGATGCAAAAGAAGGAGGTATGAAAAAAAGACACACTGAACACAGATTTTCAGATTATTTTGTTACACTGAAGGTCTCCAGACATATCTGCACAGGCATTTGATTGTTTTGTACTTCTAATAAAACTTTTTAACTCATTTTGTTCTTCTAATGTTTCAATAATGAACTCAGTGGAATTTGAGAAAGTTTCTAACAAAGACTTGGGTAACTTGTTAAAATATTTCTGGTGAGTGAGATTTGTTTGATGGCTGGTCACACTTCACTTTTTACTGTTTGAGAACTTTTAAATAGAAAAAAAAGAATTGGTTCAACTTGGTTCAACTCATCATTGTGAACACCGGGAGTCCACAAGGATGGGTGTTGAGCCCCTTAATCTTTACTTTGATCAGCATTGTACAGCGTTTTTTTTTAAAGTTTGGGCATGATTAAACTTTGGCCACGTCTCCAAAAAAAAAGATGAACTACTGAAATAAGATCAATCTTTAAGCATCAAAGTGAAAAGAAAATAATATTTTTCTAAATGTAGAAAACATAAGTCTTTGTAGGTTGCAGGAGACCACGCCCGTCAGACCAGCTCCAAATCACTCTTCTTTCTCCACTTACTGAACTCAGTGGAAGTTTCAAGCAAAGACTTGTGCTACTTATTAAAATGTTTCTTGTGAGAATTTTTCAAGAGTGAGATTTATTTCCTAGCTGGTCACACTTCACTTTTTGCTGTTTGAGAACTTTTTAAATAGAAAAAAAAACAAGAATTGGTTCAACTTGGTTCAATTTAAAGACAAGATTAGGATCTTAAACATACCACGAAAAACTCAGAGAAACCGTCTCTAACTTCATGTGCTTGTGTATCATCCTTTACGTTCTTCACCGTTTTCCACACATAGTCAAGTTTTAGGGCCTTTGAGGCTGAATCATCACTTCGTATGAAGGCTTTTATCTGCAAAGCCACCGTTTTGCTTTCCTATTCTGGCATCTTTCATAAATAACAAGATACACAAACGTACACACTCGTTTTACAAATCCTCCTCGCCGCTGAGTGAAATCTGATAACTTCTTTGAGTGTTCATAAAGCTTGCACTTTGAAAATGAAATGGTTTTGCTGTGGAGTAGCAGGGAAGTCTGTGTGGTAGCAGTGGTAGCCTGTGGGGACGGAAAATACACGTTCACCATTCTACAAAGACAATCGATCAAAACAGACTAATTAATGTATGTGTTTTACATATATTCATTTCCGTATCAAATATTCATGGAAATAAACGTATTTGTTTTTCAAATGAGCACTAGGCTATCAAATATTTCAGACACACCTCATTAAAGATACAAAGCCGAGAGCAAGCATGCATTTTTAAAGCACAGTGATTCACAATGGCATATCGTAGAGTTAAATGCTCACCAGAATGCCCTAGATTGATTCTATAACAATATGAAAAACAAGAGATTAAGGTTTCCTTGTACGAGCGTCTAAACGCTTGCACCTATCTCCTGGGTTATTTAAAGTTAGAAAAAAAAGAGTGTTTTTATGATTTGTAACTGCTTCATGGGTTTGAATAAAGTTAAGAAAAGTTTCCAAAGTGTTGAATAATTTAAACGATGTGTTGTCGAAGCTAAGAAAGACAAGTTGAAGAGACAAATCCCGAGATGGATAGAGAGAAAAATACAACAAACATTACTCAGCAGGATGAATCACTGTGTCACAATAGATTTACCAAAACAATGCAGAGAATGAGATTCTTGCTGGACAGGCATTGGCAGGGGTCAAAAAAGAGTGGTATGGAAAGATCTACAGAGTTTATGACAAGGCCCAGGAGTGGATGACATTCTCCAAGTAAGGGCTAAGCAAACCCCACTGACATGTTCATGTGCAGAAGGAATGGCTAAAAGCAAAGAATATCTACTGTGCTTTATCAGCAATGTCACCCCCACCATCCAGTACCATCATTGTGAACACCGGGAGCCCGCAAGGATGGGTGTTGAGTCCCTTAATCTTTACTTTGATCATCCACTTACACTTTTTTAAATTTGGGGATGATTCAACTGTGAACACACCTCTAAAAAAAGATAAACTACTGAAATTAGATAAATCTTCAGGCCTCAAAGTGAAAAGAAAATAATCTTTCACAGAAGTGGTTGTAGGCTGCAGGAGACCACGCTCTTCAGACCAGCTCCAATCACTCTTCTTCCTCCACTTACTCAGTGAAACAGAGAATTACCCACCATGTTAATAATTGTTAATAACTGTCCCATCAGATAAATTGATTGCTGAAAATGCCAGGTCATTTTGATTTTGTTTATCCAATGAACTGATTGTGGTAGAAATTGGCAAAGCTGACTTTCCAGAAGAAAAAAAAATGCTATATGGTTGTTGCAGCAGCCTCAAGTTGGCATTGTGATGAATTTGGGACCTTTACAGACAGTGTTGGGACACAAGATTAGTGTTTATTTGTGGACAAGGCTTTTGAGTCATTGTGATGTCAGAGACAAGACCTTCTGCTACTTGTAGGGAGTTTTGAGGCTGTTATGACTGTGAAAGCCTTGTAACCCAGTTTCAGTCTGTGGGTGACGCTGGTTGAGTCTGAATACAAGCAGAAAAATGTTAAGACAAGTTGTTAGTTTGTAGACAATGTCATCCAAAATTACCATCTTTTTTTTTTCTTTTGTTTTACATCCTTTTTGTTCTGTTCCGTTGTCTTGTACTTAACCGGGGGTGTCACAGGGACACCAGCCTCAGACAAGAAACCAAGGCTTTTCTCTCCCCCGGCTGCATCCTCCAGCCCACCCAAAAAGATCCTGAGGCGTTTCCCAGTCAGCTGTGAGACATAGTCTCTCCAGCAGTCCCGAGGTCTGCTTCTGGGTCTGCTCCCGGTGGGACATGTCCAAAACACCTCACCAGCAAAGCTTTCGGGAGGTATCCTAACCAGATGCCCGAACCACTCCATCTGGATTCTCTCGAACCAGAGGAGCAACATTGTAATTTATATTAAAATATATAATAAATTATAACATTCTGTAAACTATAGTAGATTGTTAAAAGAAAATAATACGGTCTAGTAGCGTTTGAAGGAAGCAAAATAAAATAATTTGACCTGGCAAATTGCTTTTTATGAGTAATGCCAACTGACAGATCAGATTTTTTCTAATTTTAGAATGAAAAAAATGTCTCATTGTGGGAAAAAATGCTTGCAAAATTATCACTGAAATCCCAAACATCAAATGAACAAATCTTGGTTTAAATTTGAGCTGTTTTACTCATTTGTACCTCACTTGTTTTGCTGAGTAATACAGATGTTCAACATGTTTCTATTAAGGAAAAAATATTTCACAGTCTTTAATGTCAAAATTTAAATTTGGAAAAAAATAGCTTTTTAAATTCAACAAAGTAAATTAAAACTATAGTTAAATAAACCTGTAGATGTGACAGTGAATGAGTGTACTGTGTTACCAAAACTGACCACTAGAAAGCATGTAGGAATCATGTCTATGAATAGAAGCAGTATTAGGGTTGAAGTCTAGACATCATTCAACAAGATGTCCTGAATAATTCCATCAAAACAAGGCCAAGGCCCATTTTTCTGACCTCTGTGGAGTCTGGTTTAGTCCTGTAACTCGCTGTGATGCAACACAGTGGACAAATGACTCATTTGAAATGAGGATGTCTTTCTTTTAACCCTTATCAGACTTTTACGAGTGGTTAAAACTCTCCTTCAGTGTTTGGAAACCTCATAAAATCATCTGGATGAAGATAAATTTAATTATTTCCTCAGATTACTGTTTAAACAAACAAGCTAATTAACTGAGATTGAAAAGAGGATTTCCACAAATTTCCATCCGGAGAGGAAACACTTTCTTTGTTTTCTCAAGAGGTGTGACTTTGATGTTTTCTATCAGTGAGTCATTGTGACACATAATGAGTCATGTGGACTGGTTACACCACCATAAAGATGCTTGCACTTAGTTACACCCACTTGTGAGGAGCACTGCAAACAAGAAAAAGTGACGTGTGTCTTTTTCCATCCATCTGCTGTCGCAAGTGACCCTTCAGGATTGAATATGATCAGCCACTCGAAAGATATAAATAGCACGAGATTTTGACTTCCGCATGGTCTGCTTCACTCTTACAATGTGCCTGCTGAACCTTTAAAACCCTGGGTTATTTCCGTCATTACACCGTAACTGAGCCTGTTGTTCAACAACAAAGCCTCTAAACATCAACTAGAGTGATAAACCAAATGCAAATTAGAAGCTTGACCTTATCTCGTTTTTGCATGTTTCGCAATCGTTTTTATTCAAAGGGAGGTTTTGAAGTAAATAAGCTGCTAAGAAATTGGATCAAAGTTGATGAAACTAAATGAGAATGCATCCTCTAAACCACCGGTGTCAAACTCAGGTCCTGGAGGGCCGGTGTCCAGAAGGTTTTCAATGTGTTCTTGCATCTTAACACCGAATCCAGGTTATTCAATGTGCCAAATTTTATTGGCTGTTGATTTCACTTTATGTGCATCAGCAGTATGGAACCAGGGACACATGGGAAACCTTCAAGACGCCAGTCTTTCAGGCCCGCAGTTTGACACCCCTGATCGGTTAAGAAAATCAACTTTATTGATTTGATTTTCTTAGAGCATGAATTACATATACCTGTTGTAAAAGTGATAAATAAAATCTACAACTTCAATGGCAGAATTTTCCCAATGAGTCCTAATTATAGTGTTTCCTGCCAGAAGAGGGCACAATCCCTCACCAGCTGATAAAGTCTGCAAGTCGTGATTACTGGCTAAGAGCTGTGAGTCATTTCTCAGTACCACGGTGTCCTGTGCCTTCCACGTGGTGCTGAGTCACGATCTATTGAGGAAAGAACAAGGAGGACAAGCTTTTGACGTATTTGATGAGCACATCCTTTCTTTTGACACATTTCAATGACAATACAGACACAAAGTAATGATCCGAAGAATGAAGATGAGGGCACAACTGACAAGTTGTTGATAGAAAAAAAAAAAACCCTCTTGAGAACTCATCACCTCCCACTGATTCTTAGAATAACCCAACGTGTCATTAAGAACCTGTTCGGCTTTTTAACACAGAACAAATGAGACAAAATGCTTTTTATTTCAATTTATTTAACTTTAAAGAACCAATACGAATTGAAGGGGCGGTGGGTGGGGTGTGTTTTCAAAATGGGAACAATAATAATAAAAAAAAAAAAAAAAACTGACCATTTTCATTTCTTTCCACCATGTTTTGTCAGATTGGATCTTCGGCTCGGTGTGAACAAGTTCAAATATGCGGAATCTGGGAAATCCCATTCAGTAGATTGAATGAAAGCAGAAGTACCAGGTGTAGTGGTTTGTTTCTTTTAACTGAGATTTCATTCTGTTTGACCACCTGCATGTGTGTGTTAGTGTGTGTGTGAGAGACAGGGAGAGAAAGCGAGAGAGATGTATTAAGTCTACCTCTGAGTGTGAAATGCACAGCTGGGCTCAGTGGGCTTATCTGTGGTGGACTGATTATTGCACTCCAAAAGGATCGGAAACAAAAAGAGAGAGAAAACATGGCTGTCATAGATTAAAACAAAGTGCCCTTGCCCCTTCCAAACCCCTCGCTGCCTTCGATGTGTGTATAAACATGAAAAAATTTAGACACTGTGATTTCCTACAAACTGAAAAGTGATCTTAAGAGAAAAACTTTACTGCATTTTCTGGTGAAACTGTTTTGTGCGATGATAAAAAAAAAAAAAAAAAAAGTAAAGACAATTACAATGTGTGTTCAAACTTTAAAAATCATATTAAAAAAAAACCTTTAACTCATCTGGCCAAATTATATCAATCAGAGGGTTTAAAAAAAATCATAAATAGCACAAAACAATTTATTGGTTATAATGTTTGTGTAAAAAAAAAAAAAATCATTTTTCCATGAACTCATCTGAAACAATTAAAAAAAAAAAAAGAGGAGAGAAAGGACTGGGGAGGTTAGAAAAAAATAATAAAAAATAGGGAAATATTGTGGCCCGTGGTTGAACAGAGAGACGGGCCCGTCTGTGTGCTTTGACCTTCTTTTTCGTTGGTATGGCTGGTGGATTCCTGGATCTGGATTCATTCATCTCATTGCTTCTGTTGCTTTCTGATCGCTTTAACCATGACTCAGTGTTAACAAATCATCACAATAATTACTGCTAGCGCGCTCTTATTTTTTCTTTTTTTTTTTTTTCTTTTTTTTCCCAATCACCACCCTTATTGGGAGATTTCCGAGCTAGACGCGCATCATCAGACGGATGCACCGGCCTACTGCACGCAGCAGTTGTGGTTGTTGGTATCTTTGAATCGCAGACGCATTTTGGGTCTGTATTTCTCGAGGTAAAGAAGCTGTTTGGAGTTGAAGGCGCCACGTCTCTTTCTGTGGGAGGAAGAAAAAAAAAAGTGACTGGACTTGTCAGGCTTTGCAAAATGTTCTAAACTGCCTTTAAAAAAATTACAAGTTACAGGCTAGTTGGCTAAGCAAGGGGGTGGAGATGGGCAATATATTCTTCTTTACAATAAACTGTTTAAAAAAAAACGTTTTCCATCATCAACATATAAAATGCCAGAAATGATCAGGATACATTTTTTAGATCATATTGCCCATCCCTAAAGGGGAGTCAAGACTTCCACACTTACTGCCTTATGAACTGCACAGCATCCTCATACTTCATGCCTGCTTCAATGAGGGCTAAGGCCACAAGGACTGGAGCTCTGTGAAACGTGACGAAATCCAACGGACCAGGTCGCAAAAGTCGACGGGGAAAAGGGAGAAAAGGGAGAAGACAGAAGATTAAATGCCAGGGTTCACATGACTCCGTAGTGAAAAGAGAAGGAGGCGTGGAGGGATTGAACCTGGGAAACAGGCCTGGGAAATCAGCGTGGGGTTACTGTTAGCCCGGCTGGAGACTGGAGCGTCACACACAGAGCCGTGATAAGTTACAGTAACTCAGCCTTCTCTGTTCTCACCGGACAGGGAGATGGAGGGAGAAAATAAATAAATATCAGAGCCTTCTGCACAACCCGGCAGGTCAGATCTCAGCTCTGGAATGTGGCTGCTCCTGAGCTGAGACTACAGGATTTAGAAAAAAAAAACTACTGCTAGATTCATAGTGTGAAATGTGTCAGTCATCCTGTTTCCTGTCTGCTATGTTCCTCGCTCCCAAACATTGAATCATGTCCTGCATAATTTGTGATTAAGGTTGTCTTAAAAACTGCAGCCATGTTTAAATGTTTTACTATCAGTTCAAACTGGGTAGACAAGACTGGGCATTAAAAAAAAAAAAAAAAAGTGGAAGTCTAACATAAAAAATGATGCATCTTTTGAAATGTACAGCGTCAAGAGCCGGAAGCTTGATGAGCACCTGGGTTTGGAAGAGACATTTTCTTACTCATCCGCCCACATCATGTGCTTCTGCCTCCAACATAGTTTCTATAATTTGCCGTCTCGCTGTGATCGCGTGGATCTCCACAGCGCCTCTGGGACCTCATGATAGCATGAAAGAACGATCTCCTCCTTCACTCGCCTGCAGACTTGTAGAGATGATGACGTGTTATCTAAATCAGCTGACTGTGTTCATGACACACCGGCAGGAAGAGGAAAACTAAAGCAGTGATGAAGCCCTGGTGTGAACTTGGGACAAAACTCAATCAGTGGAAGCTGTACCTCTAGAATGAATATATCTATATATATGTAAGGTGAAGGAAGACAGGATTTTTTTTTAATCTTATTGTTTCAACATATTGAAACAGGGTTGGAAAACATAGGCTTCATTTAGATTTTTAGCAGGATGGTATTTTTTTTAAGTAACAGAAAAAGTTTGGGTACTCTAGTGGAACTTTTTATTTTTAATATTCACTTTGACCCTTCACCGAGAAAAGAATATCTGTCCTCAAATGGCCGTGTCTCCTGACTTGGTAGTTGGCTCTATTTTGACTTTTAATCTGCATGATTTTAAAATTAAAAAAATTCTACAACCGGCTAAAACTTCAACTCATTGGGTTCTTGTTTTAACTGTTTAAAGCTAAAGGATGGTGGAAGTGTTTGGTGCGGAAGTTGGGGTGGTTTAGACACGTACCGGCCCAATCCTGCCACACAGTGCACAGCAATGCAGCAGCCTGGTTCCTCTCGAAACTTGGTGTTGAGCAGCTTCAGCCAGTTGTCCACAATTTGTGTGGGAGGAGGGGCACCATCATCGAAGGGCCAGTCCTGTCAGGAGAGAAAGAGGGGGGAAATGAATGAGAATCGCACGCCTTAAGTTAGCGAATTGCTATAAAATGCACATAGCAGCCACTTACCAGGACTTGAATCCCTTCTCTCTCCACTGGAACCTTATCGTAGGTGGCATCACAAACTCTCACCAGCGTGTTCACCTCGAACTTCTTCATTTCCTGGAAGGAATCAGAGATTTTTTTTATTTTTCTAGTTCAGCTTATTGGATAGACTAAGTTAAAACAAAATGCTGAATAGGAATGCACACGTACATCAGTGAACTTCTGCAGCGTGGCATTGGTGGGGTTGTGGGTGATGAGGAACCTCATGCATTCGTAGGAAATCTCGACTGCAGCGGGGCGGTTCATGTTGGCGAGACGGCTTTAAAAAACAAACAATTGCAATACAATATTCTTACAAAAAAAGCGACTTTTGGCTCAGAAGTCAGCAAAAAAAAAAAGGAGATTGATACTTTTAGGGAAGGGTTGAATAAATAAAAATGACAAGACTTGGAAGAGGATGGGTCGGGAGGAGCAACGAGTCTTTACTGTGGGATGATGCACACAGAAAAGGGTAATAACAAAAAATGATGAGAAACTATTCCACAGTGTCGGGGAGGTGGAGAAAAAAATACTACACAGAATGAAAAAAAGGTAAAAAAATAATAGGACAGAAAAGGAGAACAAAAAGATGAAACTATTCAGCAGTCATTCAGTGAGTTTACCCCATTCAGGAGAGCTGTTTGTGATTGGTTGTTCGAGAAGAAAGTGGAAAGCAAAACAAAAATTGTCTTCGTATTGGATCGGGACAGGTTGTTTGGGGCAGTTAGGCCCAGGCCTACGCGGTATCCCAGAGGGTTGGCGTTTTTATCTTTTTTTTTTTTTAATAAAAAAAATCTCAGCAGTTCCTAGCTTGCTGGCAGTCAAGGGGGTTTCTGGGTAGCGTAGTCCCGAGGGGGGTGGCCGATTCACTTCTCCGCGTAGGTGAGGTGCTGTGCCTGGCAGAATTCCCCGGTCACACACGCCATATAGCTACGGCTTAAGTCAACACAGAAACCCTGGAGAGAGAGAGAGAAAAAGGAGTCAAAAACAAGTAATTAGGGTATTTCATTTTGATTTATTTATAATAAATAACAAATAAATAAAAGTCATTTAAAGGTTTTAAAACAAAACAACAACTCTGTTTTTAATCTTCAACTCTGACTTTGGATCACTTACTGGAAACACACCTCATGCCACTTAACTGGAAAGTAATAATAAAGCCAGCGGGAAGGGTGCGCACACACACAAAGTCCATAAAGACTTGTGTCTGAGAACAGGTAATGTCTGGTCTGCAACTAGAGCGGGCGGTCTAAGCCCTCGACAGACTAAACCCAACCGCTACAAACTGGCTGGAACCGTCTCTGAGCAACACAGAGAGGTGTGGAAGAAGGAAAGAAAGAAAAAAAGATGGAGAAAGCAGGCTAACACAACACAGGCTGCACAGAGAGAGCAGCGGGCAGCCTGGACTTTAGCACCATATCGCAGGCAGTCACAAGGTGAAGATTAAAGAATGGGAAAAGATTCAAAACGCCACCGCAATTTCAGCCGTGCACTCTTAAAACAGACTTTGCTCTGTCACACCTTTTCATTTCAATCAGTTACACAAGTTAGTTCAAACCCAGGAGAACCAATAAAGATGGAAGCGCAACACCTTTTTACAAACATTCTATAATTAGAGTAAAATATCTGAATGGGTTCACGCCCACATGAACAAAACAAGAAAAACATTGCTTGCCTGTTTTTTCTCCGATCAGTTTTGTAACAAGTGTTAGCCCTCCGATAGATAGTCGGATGGTGGGGCTGCCCCTTCCAGCATACCGACACAATAGGGTCTATGTTCGTCTGGAACCTATCCCCAAGACCTAAATCCAGACATCAACCGAAGAAGAGCCTTGGCAGCCTCAGCCCTTCCATTCCTCTGAAAACCACTCTGGTGATATTCATCCATCAGCAAGATGAAGCTGGAAAAGACCATGAGGCAAGCCCCATACCCAATGTACTGACCCACCGTTGAGGAAGCAGAACAGCAGGTTCAAGATCGCCAGCACTGAAAAAAAACTTGGTTCATCTGGTTGGCTCACTGCTTGAGGACGGGACCCACCGCCCTTCACTGGGGCCCCTAGCTAACTAACTAACTTGTCCGTTTGGAGAGGAGTCAGATGGTGTGGTTCAGGGCTTGATTAGGATACCCGTTGGACGCCTGACCTTACATCTCAATAGAAAGAGACACAGCGGCAGACCCAAGACCTACTAGAAGTACTATATGCCACTGCTAACCTATCAACCAAACACTTTCCATAAACACAGTGACTTTTTTTCACTTTGTTAATTCAGTGTGCATGATGTAAATTCTTAGTTTGGCCAACTTGTCGATCTCTTTTTATATTACATACAATCTTTTAAGTAAAGTAGGTCTGACCTCCAACAACTGAGGTTTAATGGCTGGTTTAAAAATAAAACAACCTTTTAAGAAGCATCCAGCAAAAACAAGGCCACTTTTCAAACCCACACCAACTTTCTCATCTCTCCTTTCCTCTGAACATCTAACACACTCTCGCTCATCAAAGTTCACTGCCAGCAAGCATCTGTCAAAAATGGGGCTTCGACCCACTCCGAGTTCACCCTCCTGCCTTAATCCTTTATGTCTCCGAACAGCGACAAGAGCACTCCAAAGAGCTTTGATGCACCCCTCCCCCACCACCGTGTGAATTGAGATCCTCTATAATTCCTCTAATTATCCCTCTGAGGAAACCAAACAAAAAGTAGAGTAGCTGGATTTAGACAACCAAAGTAAAACTTAGCACTGAATGTGGGCAAATAGAAAAAAACAAAACAAAACCACGTGCTCTGCACCTGTGTAATCACATCATAGGGAGATACTTTTTTTCCCTATTGTAGTCAAAGAAACAAAAGAATAAGACGGAACATTAACGTCTGGAAAAACACATTTCGACTATGGATCCAGCCAGATGCACTGCATGCCTCTAAACCGTTTCAATGCAGCTGGTTCACAGGTTACAGTTAGATAAGGTTAGCTGAGAAAAAATGAACTGAAGCAGGATATATTGATTGAAAAATGAGTAGAAATGGATTTACATCACATTAAATGCTGATGAAGCCTTGATGGGTCAAAGCTTTTCTATTAGACTGCTAAGTTCTCCCACACACCAGCCCCTCAAACCAAATATTACCCTTTAATTAGGAAGCCAAAGCATGAAAACCTCACATTTTCAAGTAAAAGAGCTTTTATAAATCAACCAATCATGGAACACATACAGACCATCACATCATTAAAAATATCCAAGGATGTAGCAGGGATAGCAAAACACATGAAGTCCATCATCTGTTTGAAGAAGAGAGGGTTGCAGGTCTTGAGAAAATTCCCTAGAGAAAGAAGGGAGTAAACCGCGGCATCACCAGCCCGGACCAGCTGCCTGCCATCAAAACAGTGCCGGGAAAGCATGCAAATGACACTTTCATTTGCAAACAGCCTCTGCTGTTCCATGCAGCGTGCATATAGGAAAAAAACTAAAAAGAAACGTGCTCGCAAGCGCACTCTGGTTGTTTGATGAAGCAAAATAGTGTTTAACCACACAGGAAGTGAGCCACGATGTAGGCGAGAGATGTGAAAGCTGTTTAAAAGAAAAACAAAGTACACTAGCTGCATTAAGCTAAGCTTTAGCATCAATGGATGCCAGGTGTTGTTTATCAGGTGTCTTTTGGAAAGGACAAAAAACCAAGGGTGATTCCTTAACTTTGGTCATTTATGATTGGAAAATCTCAGACAATAAGCTTTAAGCAAAATCCCAGAGTTGATCTGTTCGCTAGGATAGAGTAATATTTACCGAGCTAGTAAAAAATAATTATCTTCCTTTTTGTAATGATCTTAATTTTAACAGACCACCAAGTTTGATGAGAAAAACTGAAGCAGCATTACTGTAACCAATAAATCCCTGCTGTCCTTTTGTCAGAGAAAATGTAGGAAACACTCTAAAACCACCTTGTACTAAAGCAGAGTGTATCAAAGTTTTGGCCCCAGGATTACAGCTTACTGTGGTATCAGTTATTGAGCTGCAGATGGGAAACTCGAGACAGACTAAGTAACAGCTGTTATTTTGTGCTTGGAAGTTCATGTACAAAGATAAATTCTAAATTGGGCGAAAGGTCATTGTGTAGCGAGGGAGGCCCGAGCAGTGAGCTTCCTAGTTCTCTGCCACGTGGTCTGCTTATGCTGAGAAGGAACTGGTAGGAATGGGAAGAACTTTCAGACTCAGCTTGACCGTCTAAGAAATCTTCTCCAGTGACTAAGGGAAAAAGACTTGCAGGAAAGAATGGGGTGAGAGAGTGTGAGAGAGCATGGAGTAGGAGTACAGTGTGATAAGGGCACCACTGTCTTAGAACAGAAGGACACGCAAACCTAAACAGGCGATAAGGCGAATAAAAAGAAAGGGAACCAGGGCATAGGTCTTTTAATACTGCCAACTCATCACTTTACATCCAGTCGAGAGTGTGAGGTGAGATGAGAGAGAGTTGGTGGAAAACCTTTCAAAGCTTTAAAACTTATCCTGTCAAGAGGCTTCGTTGCTACACCCGATAGCCTTTTTGACCCGTCCTCAGGACTCTTGCATCACAACAACCCTATATAGGGTAGACGGCCACAGGGTGGCTTTGCTAATCCCCTTGCCCCAAGGGAGAGGGGCGTTGCTCTAAAATTAGACAGAAAAATAAAACTTGCATCGAGTGAGAGAGACACTAAAGTGGGCCCCTGCGTCTGGAGGCCGGAAAAAACTCAGAGACAAACGTCAGACTTAAACAGTGGAACGTCTGAGTTCCATCTTGTCGAATAACGTTAGCATTATATGCATCCACAGCCAGTGGTTTGAGGTTCTGCTTCTCATTGGTGTTTTGTCTGGAGTCAGACTGGGCATGACCAGATCGTGCTGCCTTGAAGCAGCTGGAGGGCTAATTTGTTATGTGAAGACCTAAAGCGAGTTAAGCGGGGGAAGTACGTGTCATCTGTGGCAGGATGGATGGTCATAGGGAGGTAGTATCACAGACACAAGAAAACCCTGGACTAAATATAAGAGCAGAAGGATGACGAGAAAGAAATAATAGATAACATTTTTTGTGACAAAATGTAGTTAATTATGACTAATTGCGTGAAATTGGGAGAATCAAAAACAGAATAAATGTGATATGTGTCAGAAAGAAATATGCCTAGCCCTGCAGCTTAAATGAGAACCAAACCATCAGATAACTAGTACACACAGAAATGATGAGGAAAGACACTGTGTACTTCCCACATCATTAAAAGAACTGAGTAGGTTTGCAGAGCTGAAGACTAAAGTAAGGGAAAAGCAAAAGACATGATAAGACTCCAAAACAAAAATCCATAACACAGATAAATCAAGCAAATCGCACCTGCCTGATAGTCCAGCTGCTTCTTGTTGCATCACTACTGCAGATAGGAAAATTCAGACTAATCATGTTGAGATAAAAAGCAGACCAAATGCTTTATTAGAAGGACATAGAAAAGAAAACTAAGCTTTTTTTTTACTGCTCAAGTCCGTGCTGTAAAATAAATGTGAATGAATCCAAGCATTTGAATAGCTTAAGCGTAACCAAAGTGTGATTCAGCACAGCCTTTTACGAGGTTAGTGTCTGGTGGCTTGTTTAAGTCACTTTCTATTTAAGACCATCAAAATTCTATATTTTGCCAGCCATAGTGATAGAATTGCGTTTTCTAAATGTCCAAGCGTTCAAAAATTAAAGAGCCACTGTTTTTGTACTTCTGAGTCTGTGAACAAGGGGTTTCAGAGTCTGGCCTGAGAAAAAAAACCCAACATTTAGAAACATTTTCTTCTGATTAGTGCAGTTAACACTTTGATGTATCAGAAAAGACACAAAACAAAGTCTAGTAATTAGTAATTACCAAAGAAGGTACCAATGTGGCTACTTAAGGACTTTTTCCTGCCAACTTGTAGAATACAGCTGAGCAGTGTACTTAATCATTTACAGGGTGTAGCGACCGAAAAACATTAGAAAACAAGATTATTTGAGAAGTGAACAGGGTTAGGTGTCTTCTCCAGGGACACTTAGGCATGAGCCATTGGGAATTGAACCGGTAACTCTGGTTCAAAGACGGCGATTCTACCACTGAGCAATGCTTGAGCTATACCTCCCTCATTTGACTTGCTCCTATTTATCAGCTAACAAAGTTTGAAAAAGTCACTCTGTTACATAACCAACCCATAAAAAAAAAAAATCCAGCGCAATTCTCCTAATAACCACAACTCAGCCTGGTTCTAAGAAATATGTGATTTAAAATAATCAAAGAATGATATGAGATGATTGAACATGCCTTTCCTACCAGGGTGTAGTTTGGTGCTAAAGGGGTTTGTTAATCGATGAAGGGTATGGTGACAGGTCGCCACAGCATTCAGCAAACACTCCACACATAAAAGGAAGTAATGTACACACAACCCTCCCCGGTCATCCATCATGCTTGAAAGGACACAAAGTCAAACAGGCAAGCAAATAGGCAAACACTAAACTATAATAAGCAACTTTAGTTGAACGTATACCCCCATGTTTTTTAGCATGGATTTATTTATTGTAACAGGAATGACACTTAAATCCCCGAGCATGCCTGGACGAGCCAGACTTGAGCAACAGATGACGACTAGATATAAAATTCAAATATCTCTTAATGTTGTGGTGTTCCCATGCTCTCGTGGGGATCGTGTCTTAAAATTCTGGGCAAATTCTTGTTCTGTTGACTGAAGTGTGCTGCAATTCCAAGAAAGTAGGAAGTGGATTTTCTGCTAGTTGTATCTTTTAGTATTCAGTATTTATTTGGGAAAAAAAGAAACAAGTTTCTTTAGAAGAGACTAGCCGCAATTTCTTGTTTGTTTTTTTTAAAGCAGTTATCTGACCTTGTTCAATGTTGGCTTAGAAAATGTGGTGCAACATTTTTAAAATATTCTTAAATAACATCACACTTACAAGGTAAAGACGAAGAATAAACCCGACAATTAAAACAAGACGGCAAAAAATAAAATAAAATCTGAAAAAGAAAAACATCTTACAATTTCTTGGACAAAAAAATTCTCCTAAGTTGTTAAAAAAAAAAGGAGACAAACAAAATAAAAACACCACCACAACTCGTTTTAGCCCCTTTGTGGGTGGATAATGTTTGATGAAGTCTAGAAATAGAAGGTGCAGAATGACCCACTATAAGTTCAGCTCTCCTACTCAAAAGTACACAAATATGCTCGGGGCTGCTCACAAGTTGGAAATGTTCACTATAGAACACTTTAAATAAGCGTGAGGAAATGTAAGAAAGCAGGTAGAAAGGCAGATTTTTTTATTTTTTAGATATTTTTGTTTGATAGTGTCTGCGTTAACGTGTCCAACTCTGTGAGAAATGAGGATGTCGAAGCAAAGAAACAAGTTTTAACATAGTGAGAGTGCCAATGCGGTGTTTGAACAGCTGAAAATAAATGTTAGTGGTGGGTTGTTGGCCAGACAGTCAAAATTATCATAAACTATTGGTCTGCGCAAAATTGGATTGCATTATATTGCAGAAACATGTTAAGCATGTTACACCCTCTTAAATGAGCCCGCCATAAAAAATGCTCACCACTGTTTTTCCTAATACTTATTAAACTTTTAGTTCAACAAGTTCTGCTAATATGTCGACCTGTCCTTCACTTGGTCTTGTTTACATCTTGCCTTTATGCAACAGAACCACCACCACTTGGTGCCGACAATAGCAAAGACTAATTATTTTCAATGTGCACAAAATAGGATGGTGGCGGTAAATGGTGCGAAGAAGTTTACATGCAGTAACGAGAAGTACACTGCTGTTTAGACCGGATGAAGCTAAATGTATTTTATTCATGACAAGACTACAGAACACCAGAACATAATGTTTCTTCCTGTTTCCAACAATCACAAAGATTATTCCTGAAAGAAGGCGTGTCATCAGCAAACATTGTGCATGAGGTGGAGCCTTTATCTAACTGTTTGATTCGGATACTAAAGACAACTACAAATAGTTTTTTGAGGAAGACAAACCAAGACCCGGGGTGGACCCGCTGGAGAGGCAATGTCTCAAAGAAAGTGGTGGAACGTAACGAAGTAAATGTACTTCGTTACTGTACTTAAGTAAAAAAATTGTGTATCTGTACTTTACTTAAGTAAAATTTTAGACCTTTACTTTTACTTCACTACATTTTTAGAGCAAATATCTGTACTTTTACTTCGCTACTTTTTAAAAGTGTTTTACATTTTTCATTACATTTTTGTTCAGGAATTTGAAAAATACAGATTTTTTTAGCGCATCTTGAAGCCGCATCGCCAAAATCAAAAGGAGCAGTTGATCGGAAAAAGAAGTCATGAATCGAGGACCAATCAGAATCGAGAGTAAACATTTTCCGCATTCATTCAGTGCCAAAAAAACGTCAAATATAGCACAAATTAAAAAGAGTCAGAAGATTGTTGTTCGTTGTGTTTACTTTTAAATAAAAAGTTAAGCCATCATTACACAGAGCAGGGGCGGTTCTAGGATTTTCCTTTCTTCTTTTTTTTTTGTGGACAAAAAGAGGCAGGAGAAGAGGGCAGGGGCGTTGACGCCCCTGCAGAGTATTTATTTGTGACCCTACAGCACAAATCCATAATTCAACTATGGTCGAATACTTTTACTTTTTACTTAAAAAGTCAAATTTACACTAACTACTTTTGTACCTTCACTTAAGTAGATTTTTTTTATTGGTACTTTTACTTAAGTATTTTTTTTTTTTTGCCTAATTATCTGTACTTTTACTTAAGTACATAAAGTGAGTACTTCATCCACCACTGCTCACAGCTGGCCAGGGAATGCCTTGGGATCCTCCTGAGTTAGCTGGAGGCTGCCGCCAGGGTGAGAGAAGCCTGGGTTTCCCGTCTGAGGCTGTTGCCCCATGATCCAGCCCCGGACAAATGGAAGACAATGACACAAAACGACACCTGTATGTTTTTGTCAATACATTTTACAACAACAAAATATGAAATGTGAATATTGAAATTTTCCTCAGGGTTACATGCATCAGTGAAAGGTAAAGTTGATGTGTGAAAAAAATAAAGAGTACTCATGAAGTTGCGTGAAAACAAACCCAGTTGGTGATTACATGTCTCTGTCCTAAGCTAAACATTATACCTTGTGGCATCAATAACAGGTTTCACATCACCTTCCACGTACACGTTGAGACTCACTAAAATGCAATTGCACACAACAATGTTATGTCCATGGTGCTACTTCTTTTCATTCGGATTTCGGAGAAGATAACGACAAATTCTTTAGAAAATACCTCAGAGGTTTTCCTAGTACTCTGTACTCAACGCTTTTGTGTTACCGTCTTGTTTTGTTTGTTTCCTTACCCATGTCTGTATGGGTGTGGTACACAGCTGGGTGTGCTGCTGACATTTTTTACTGTTTTCTTGAATCCTGGCATTCACAAAGCTTCTGGTTCTAGTTTTGTTTACCAGAGAAAAACATTATTGTCATCTCTCAAGTGTGTAAAAGAAAAAAAAATTTTTTAGGGGTGAGGCTTGTGTTTTGCTCGGTGACACGTTAAAACCCAGTTAAACCAATACTCGTGTTTCAAAACTCAATTAATCTGCATGTTAGTCCAGCTTCTACATGATCGTCTGCATTTTTTGAACCTTTTATTTATTGCCACACCCTTACAGAAGACATGTTTTAACTAAAGGGAATGCCGTAGCCTTTTTTAATGTTCTTGCATTAACCAACTCTCTTGCACATAGTTGTGTTCATTTTTAGCAGGTCTAAAATAAAATAAAGCATATTTATGAGTGATAAGCATGTCACTGACCTTTTGCTTCTGATGGATAGCCACACCTGCGGTTCGGTCATTCACTAGCCGAGTTTCACCTAAATGCCAATTAGTTCACTAAAATTTCAAAGGTAGAATAAAAAACAGAATCTATAAAAGGCAAATGTCAGCAATCCTCTATAATTGTCTGCATGGTTGTTGTTGACATTTTGTCAAATGAACATCTTTATTCCCAGTTAAGCACAACAAGTTTATTCTCTGTTCTCCCAGAGGACAGATACTAATCATCCTCATGAGTCCTTGTTGTTCTGACACAGTCAGAAAAACACTCTTCGCACCCTGGTGAAGGCTGGCGATGGCAAGGGAAAATGTAATCTTCCCACTCCTACAGCTATTAACTAGAAAAACAAAAAAAGAAAACCACCCACCACTAACCCTCGCACACGGCGAAGACCACTTATCACACTGTTCTGCAGCCTCTGAGTGCACACAGATAAACAGCATGACTATCAAAGCCCGACAATACCGCCAAGGGAGAGGGCGATGAGGAGGGGGAAACGGGGCCTGATCCATGCCTGGAAGGGAGTGAAAGTTACCAGTTTCTCAGTACCTTGGAAGAAAAAAAAAAAGGAGGGGGGCACAACTATGAACAGAGGCCCGTTTTGTCCTTGCAGAAAAAAAAAATCTAGTAAAACTGTTGCACTTCCTAATACTGGCAGCCTCCATTTGGAGATAAATGCAACACATCTCTTATTGATCATTTATATTTCAACTCCCTTCTAGACAAACATGAGCCATCCTAGCACATCATATAAAAAGGTGATTTCCAAAGCGACTGCAAAACAATAAGTAAATGAAAGTTGATCTACTTAGCTCGGTGCCAGGGGAAAAGCTTTTTTAATACAGTGCTCATGATTTCTTCGGGACAACCAAGCAGAACCTGAGGGCCTGAAATATGAAGCCATAAATGCCCACAGCATTGGAACATTGTTTTTGTTAATGCGTCAATGAATCACGGGAGGGCTGTAGAAAGTAAGCCATTTGTATCAACAATGAAGATGTTGCAGAAAACTCAAGGTAACAGATAAGAGAGCTAAGCGGTTAGATCTAGAAATGTTTAACCTGATTAGGAATAAACTTCAAAATATATATTTACCAGAGTTCTTTATAATATCACAACAACAATAAAAATGTGAATCTTCATGCTGCATTATGTGGGTAATTTAGGTTTGAATCAAAGCCATATAACCGAGTCAGATATGGCTCTGGAAGTGCATTCAAACAGGCAAGCTTCTAAAAAGCCAAAATTCTAAATTTGCATCAAGATGATATCGCTACGCAACAGCGAACCAACAACGTCCCATAACTCTACGAGTATCACCAACATTTACTATGAATTGCTAATTTGGAAGCAGAATCTACATCTGTAGTGGGCTTTTCACTCATACTTGCTGACCAGAGATGGGTGATGTGTTACCATTTGATATATTTAAAATAATGATACCCGCTGTAAAAATTTGTCATCTAACGATAAAAATTATTTTGAAACCATTTTGATGATGTACATAAGTGTGCAACACATTTGCAGCCCAACACCAACAACGCAGGGCCGAGTGGGTACCACATGCAATGTAGAACTTATTTGGAAATAAGACTCCAGCTCTCTTATCTGGATATTTTTGGCCTGATGATGAATTTATAGTCAAAAAGTTTAGGCTGAAAAGAAGTTAACATTGCCTCTCCGACATCCAAGTGCTCTTCAGAGCAAAATACACACAAATCAGGAGGATGCATTTTGATTAAAAGGTATGATCTTTAAATTTAAATGGTATGTAAGGCCAGAGTTGGTGTGTGAAATAAGTTCATCTTAGAACTGAAAATGGAAGAGGTTGTTTTGAAGGAATAGCACATTCAGCATACTTTGCTAGTTAGCAACCAAGCTAATTACAGCCTGTCAGAACTCATGAGATGAGGTGGCTAGAAAAGCCAAAAGTAAAAATGTGTCATTATCTGAGGCAATCAAAAAAGTTTGAGCATTTTATTGCAGGGGTGTCAAACTCCGGTTTCATGGAGGGCCGGTGTCGTTACAGTTTTTATTGTGTTTCTGGTTTAATACAATTGACTCACATAAAATGGAATCAACAGTCAAGAAAATTTGTCACCAAGACACTGGCCCTCCAGGACGGGAGTTTGACACTAATGATCTATTGCAATGAAAGACTTGCTCAGGAGTACAAGGTTGAAAAATGGTACTAACTGAAAAAGCTAAGTCCCAGAGGTAGACACTGAAACACTTGTTGCTATGACTACTCTGTGGCAAGTTCTTTTGGTATTTATCATTTTTAGTTTTGTACTAAATATCATAAATTATCAGAAGAATTTTTTGCACATGTCGCCCATCCCTACTGCTTACTGTTACATAACTAACAAGACCACCTAACACCATCATTCTGGAATGCAAACCCTTTTACCCACTAGTGGACTGTCTTGTCCTGCTAGATTACAACAAAAATCTGAAGGTCAGTGGAGACAAATGACTCCCATTTGTTCTGCGACAGGTTTGTCAAGTTGTGACATTTACTTTTCAATAGAAAGTAAAGGAGGGCAAAGACAAGGTTAACATGGGGCAAAAAACACATTCTCTTTAACTCTAAAGGTGTGCCTACACTACCCAAAAAAAATAATACTTTTACCATAGAGAGCTCATATGGGGATGCTTCTCTAGCAGAAAAGTTGTTGGAGAATGATGCTGGTACACTAACTGATGGTAGTGAGAAGCCAGTAAAACTTGACACCTATGGGGCATAGTCCGTTCCACAATCTATTCATCTTTCTGTGTGTCATCAAAATGTCTATTTTTGTGGTTTCAGTTGATTTTAATCTGGTGCGTTATTAAAGAGAGAAATTCAAGTTTGGGTGGTCTGCAGGTTAGTTTAATTATTTTTATTTGGTATGTAGAAGAATGCATGTTTTAAATATCCTCAAATGTTAAAACTTTTATAGGTGTAACCAGTATGCAACAAACTGAACCTGAAAGGAATGTCAGTTAACTTTTTTTTCATGCTCGGAGGCACAGTCACAACGCTGCATCAATTCTTCTGACATTTGCAACCAAACTTTGCCACCTGACAACGGCATGAGGAGACATCTGTTACCATCTCAACTAAAAAAAATTCCGCAGAAGCAACAAGTGTTTCAGCTGGGGAATTCTTCAGTGCCCTGATTAAGAAGCCTGAGCACAGCAGTTTCCCTTTTCACAAAATTTGCAAAACAAAAATGAGAACGTCACAAATCTGGGATCAAAGTTCTGTACCGAAGATTACACACACACACACTGCAACATTTTAAAGAAAAAAAAAAAAGACAACTCTCTCATAAGAAGACTTTTTTATGTGCAATTTAAGACTGCATGGCACAAATTTTGTGTTTTTTTCTTTAAAACTTTATGCACAAAGTGAATAAAAGCTTTGGAGTCGTGTTGTGAAAAACAGCTTCTGATTTCAGGTATTAAAGCTGCTTAAAGAGGCGAGGGGGAAATGCTGCTGATGCAATGGGAAAATACACACCATGGTTTATTTTATGTAAAAACAGCACTCTTTTTAAAACATTCGCTACTTCAACTTAACTACTCAAAATAAAAAGTGGGAAGCAACATGTAAAATACCAAGAAATTGAAACTTCTTATTACAGTAAACCATTTAAATGTTTCCCTGGTAAACAGATCCGATGTAGAAAAATATAAAAACACATAGAAAAGTGCCGTCAGATCCTATTCCTACCTGTTCTTGGAAGGTAGCATCAACAAGAGATGTCAGTCTGTCACACACGGCCGGTGCCAGTGTGATTGCTCTGCTTTATTTGCACGCTGGGGCAACAATTGTAAACGAACACCGTGCTGACTAGAACAGAATTCATTAACCAACGCACTGTACAAGAAACACATGAGACACACACAAACGGTGCCCATGGCTACAGTTGCATAATTATGCACAGGTTTTGGAATAGACAAACTTTTGGCTGTATAGTTCTCAACTTCTAAATTGATTTTCAAACATTTTTGCTTAGGCAAAATCATTTATTTTAAAACTGGGCAGATTTGTGAAATCATATTCAAACCTAACTTTCAACAAGCACAGGGGAACCCCATAGCTAGACTGGCTTCAAGCCAGCAAGCAACAACATAGGTGTTCTTCTCTCCTGGTAACTTGCCTTTATAATTTGGCATCGTGTTGCAGTTCGTAGGGTTCAATTTTCACAATTACGGTAACCAAGGCTGAGAACTTCCCTTCTTGTCAGTGCTTTTTTTTTTAGTGCTGCCAGTAAACAACTCTTTCATTACTATTAAACAGAATCCAGTCTTAGAGCCAGATTTATTCCAATTATCATACCATAATCCCTAAATACCCATTTAAATTTAGAATGACAGCACACTGCAAATGGTGTCAACCCCAAGCAATAATCTGGTTTTAATTAGTAAATGAAGCCAAAATAAAACTCCACTAAAACAAAATCTATTGTTATACCGGCTGCAGCAGAGCGTGTAGCAAGAAATAGCCGAAACCCCCTACAATGCAATGGTCCATAACCGGTGCAGAGATTCTAACATCTAGTCCTTTCAACGATACATACGAGTAGTTGCCTCAGAACAACACTTTCATGAACAGTGCTGAACCACTCAAATCTTTCTTCGCTGGTTGGACTGATGAAAAATATATCCATATTGATAAAGTGGGAAATTAAAAACATCTGTCGATTGTTTTGTAAAACTCAATGAGATCATTGTTGGCTCGGAGTAGAGCCGTTGTTCCTCCAAGTCGAGAGAAGCCAGATGGGGTGGTTAGGGTATGGGGTGGTTCCTAAGTGCCTCACTGATGGCGTCTCGGAAGCAGAAGACAACGCAACAGAAAAATAAAAAAATCATTGCCAGAAAAGAACACGGCAAATTTTAAAGCATGCCCAGTGTCAAAAAGCGATTTTTCATGCTGCCCTTAAGACCTTAAGAATAGGATTGCTCCTCCACACAAAAAAAAAAAACAGCCATGCAATTAGATGGACACTTGTTTGTACATCTCCAAAGTGTCGACATGTACTGATTTGACCATTTGATGAATCAATCAATCGACACACGTGAGAAAGCAATCAGCAACATAACCAACACATGAGCAGGACAACACAAGAAACAAAAAGAAGACAGGCCCAATAAGCTTACTGCGTGCCATATGGTAGAGAGCTTTTACTGAAAACCTATTAGTGTGTTAGACAATTGGGCCAGCAGTTCATTACCAACGCCAAATGATGTCTTAAAGTTAACCCAGTCCTGCCCTTTTCAGGATGAATTGGCTTAATCATGGTGGAAGCAGTAGTAGGGTGCCCCATATCTCTGACCACACCTCATCCCAATCACTTCAGTCTTTGGAATTTCATAGTATTTCATCACCCCTTCCCAACACGGTCGATATTTATCACTATCACTGTCTTTTATTAATAAATTCATGAGGTTAGGACACTTGATTTCTTTTTAAATTAAAGACAATTAAATCAATCACCTATATGACCAACCAAGCAACAAGTCTGTGTAATCTCTCATTCTTCCAGGGGTGATCTGTCTTAGAATAGGCTTCAAAGTTATGTTTTGAATAGTGTATTTGATCGAGACGTTCCAATCATCATATACAGTCAGAAGACTATTTTGAAGTCGATAGTCACAACCAAAGGGTGTAAAAACCTGGACTTTGAAAAAGAAGATATTGGGCAAAGTATAGATTTTTTGCCTTTACTTTCTTCCGGAAACTTCTATAGGTTCTCTTTCTATATGAGTAAAACAGGTCACCTTGCAGTGACTCAGACTGTGTAATTAGATTACCTGTTACACAGATTACTCATTGACTCATAGGCCCATACCGGCATGGATTAGCAATATGAGATGCCCACTAATATTTACAACCAGTTAGGACATTTGAAATCAAGGGTGATAAATAAAAAATGAGAGGCATGGGAATGTAGATGGGGCTTTTTAGTTTTACAGCTACTCAAATCAACTTCCTCCAAAAGCTGATTTCCTCATTTTGCTTCAAACCACACGGCCCGTTCTGTTTCAGAAAACCAGACATGAAATACCAAATTACAGAGACGATCCAAAGAAAATCTGATTAAACTGCACATGTCTAAAGAAATCTGAGAGGAACTATTTTCAAATAAAACCCATTTAAAAATGACTAAATGTTTTAGATCATGTTAAAACTTTCTTTTCAAGATGAGACGCGTGATGTTGGTTCAAACCGGTCACAAAGGGCGGAAGCTATTAGCTAGCACAAGCATCTGGTTATCTTTCAAAGAAAACCGATGAACATTTCTACTACTGAACCCCAGGAACATTTCAAAGCATAACCAGAACATCCAGCTATGTTAAGAATACAAAACATCTGTTAAAACGTTAACTGGGACAGTGGTTAACCTTAAACTGTGGATTGTGTAAGAGAAATGCTAACACCACCTGCACACAATGTGCAGCTAATGAAAACGTTGTTAAAACACAGCTCTAGTCTGTTTGAGGGATTTAAATTGTATATACTGGCATTTTCCGAACAAAAGTGAGATAAAAATGATAGATTTGAACAAATAACTCATGTTACATCGCTTTACCTTGATGCTAGCATGCTTGAAGATTCTCATTAGCATGCTAGCATTAGTTAGCATGTTAGCTTAGCATCATACTTTTGTCTTTTCAAGAAACAATCAAATCCTAAATTTGAACATCTAAGTCAATATTCAGCAGTCGATTGCATACGGTTTCAGAAATAAAGCAAAAAATACAAGAATACAACAAGTCAAATATTCACTTGTTGAAGATTTAAACAACAAATAGCAATTTCGCTAATCTAGATTTTAAAAGACTATCAAAATCTACTCGATTAATCTCTTCTAAAATCCACATTTCTCTTTCATAAATGTAACATTCTATCACAGGTTTCAAGAAATCATCATCAAGATTTGAAACAAAACTTCCAGATCGTTTTCGATCACATACAATATACCCATATAATCATGCTATATTAAAATCGCGAAGGTGCTTTGAAGTTTTCAGTAAAGATCGGGTTCTATTTTTCGAGTGAAATACTTACAAAGAGCAGGCTAAACATTGAGAGAAGGTATAGGGAGTGCAGACACCGCTTGTCAGGTCGTCTTTTTGTTCCTCTTCAATGTGGCAGTCTGGTTTCTAGTCGGAGGTCAGGCTGGAAAGAGGGGCGGAGCTTCCATCTCGATACCTTCATTGACTGTAGGAAATTAGACTTTCCTCCTGCACTGTTAGACTTTGTAATCTTTTTATTTTATATTTCTTCACATTTTTAAAGTAACTTATGATGTTTCAAAAGTCCCAAGATTTAAAAACTAAAAACTTATTTTAAAGTTTGCACAGCTACAAGAAAACCCGTGTTTACATAAAATTTCAACCTAAAAGGTCATCTAAAGTGATCACTCAAATGCAACACGGGGGTGCTGACGTCACCAAGACGTAAGAAGAATGCGAGTTAACGATGACAGGTCACCATGGTGACGACAGTTCCAGTTAGAGAAACACAAATTCCTCCTCCCAATTTGTTGTTTTCTCTTTGTTTGTTTGTAAGGGTTTGTTAACTATTTATTTTGTTCTCATTGATACAGTTAGAAAATATTCAGAAACTGTAGAAATACATTTTCCATCCATTTTCTTTCGATCAGTCTTTTTATCAGTCTGCTATGTTTAAGATTGATCACGTCAGAATTGTCGGGTTAGTCAGATCTGTAAGAAGGTCAAAGTTTACCATTGGTCACATTGTTAGATTTTTAATAGTTTTAGTTTGGTGTAATGATTCCCTCTAGTGGTCATTTGTTTTAACTGCAGCATGTTTTCCCCAAAATTTTGGCCTTTTTTTTTCTTTTTATGTCCAAACTCGTAAAATTTAAATTAAATTGACAAAACTTTCATTTGGTCACATTTTGGAACATAATTTATTTTGAAGGCAGACCTCCTCATTCTATCTCTGAGTGAAAGCCCACAGCTGGTGACCATAGGTGAGGGTAGGAACGTAGATAGTTTTAATCCACTTGTAAACCGAGAGCTTTTCTTCTCGGCTCACCTCTTTCTTCACCACGACAGACAGATGAAGTGTCCTGATTATTGCGGACGCCGCACCGATCTGTCTGCCGATCTTTCTGCCGATCTATCTGCCGATCTCCCGCTCCATCCTTCCCCCTATTGTGAACAAGAACCTGAGATACTTACTCTTCCACTTGGGGCATAACCAAGGTTTGTCCCTAGCCTGCAGGAGACATTCCACTCTTTTCCGGACGTGGACCATTGCCTTGGTTTTGGAAGTGGATTCGGAGGCTTCACACTGAGCAGCAAATCAGTTCTTCTTCTTCTTTCGGCATTTCCCTTCAGGGGTTGCCACAGCAAGTCAGTTTCTTCCATCTAACCCTATCTGCTGCATCCTCTTCGGTCACGCCAACTATCTTCATGTCTTCCTTCACTGTATCCATGAACCTTCTCTTTGGTCCTGTCTATCCTGGTCACTCCCAGAGACATCCTCAGCATCTTCATCTTTGCTACTCCATCTCTGTTTCCTGTCTTTTCCTCAGTGCCACTGTCTCTTGACCAAACAGCATGGCCGGTCTCACCACGGTTTTGTACACTTTCCCTTTCATTTTAGCTGAAACTCTTCTATCACACATCACACCTGATACTTTTCTCCACCCATTCCAGGCTGCCTGCACACACTTCTTCACATCTTTTCCACACTCTCCATTGCTCTGGACTGTGCTGGACTGTTCCTAAGTACTTAAAATCTTCCACCTTCTTTATCTCTTCTCCCTGTAACCTTACTTTTCCATTTGGATCCCTCTCAGTCACACACATGTACTCTGTCTTACTCTGACTAGTCCTCATTCCTCTTCCTTCAGGTGCAAACCTCCACCTCTCCAGCAGCAAATCGGTTCATCACCATATTTCAGTTATGTTTAAACAACTACGATAAAAACATAAAGTATTCGTTAGAAATCAAAGGCAGACAAGTGTACAGGAAAGTTTTATTTTATTGATGTGATATCAATATAATCAAGTACTGTAGATTTTGTATAAGAAGACAAACATTTTCAATCAAAAGAAGTGCAGTTTATACCCAAATTCTATTGCAGAGAGTGCACGCCATAGCTATGTATGACAAAAAAAATTACAAATGAAAACCTATACGCTGATACATTTTACACGACACGAACAAAAAATAAAAATCCACAAATAATCCTTCACAAAGAACAACTCTAGAACACTAGCTACTTTCTGTAAATGTTGTTAACTCAATGCTATTAAATATCATTTACGCGCCCTAGGCTTCGGTGGTCGGTTTGCATTCCTATAAAATGATCAGAAATGTATAATTACATCCTCATTAAATTTCTTGTGCAAATGGGAATGGCTATATGACACAAATATCCCTTAAAAAAAACCAAAGCAAGGCTTTTGTGATTTCTTTTCTTTTAAAAAAAATCTTTTTTCTTAAATTAACAACACCAAAAACAACAAAAAAAAACAAGTTAAAAGCAAAAATTTGTGATTGAGACGGTACATGGATCTTACTGACACTTGTTATATGATTTGCATGCAATTTGCAACTCAGCAAGCAAGTGACATTGTCTAAAGAAACATCAGGACAGAGAGTAATAGTCACATATAACTTCATAAAAATTTCAGATGTTCGAAAAAAAAAAAAGAAACAATGACAAAAAAAGGTAACATACAGTACACGACAAGCCTCGGACCGCCTTATAGACTCACATAATTAAATATCAACTGTAGGTGTGTTTATGATCTAGATACAGAGGTGTACAGACTAAGTGCGTAACAGAAATGTTAAATACTGATTACTGTTTGAAGAGTTTGGTGAAACACAATTCCAGATGCTTTTTCTTTTCAGAAACAAGAATCAATCGGTAAACATTCCTTATATAATCATAAAGCACATAATTTGACATCGTCCTCATGTACTTTGTATGTTTGACTTTCTTCCAGAGTGTTTCAGTAGCATTATTTTATGTTTTGTCATGTGAAGATTTTAATAAAACCTATTTGCATCGCTGATATTTAAAGCTTTTTTGATGGGATTGTGATTTTTTTTCCCCCATTTTTTAAAGCTCTTGCCAAACTATGTATGACCTAACTTGTAAAACAATAACGTGACTCAGCTTAGCACACACACATTTACTCATTCACACTGACAGAAAGACAAACGGAAAGCTACTAGAACATGTTACAATACATTCGCACACAGATTGTGTCTTTAATGCTCCACCAAACTGAAAATACCCGACTCTTACCTCTGACCTACCACCTGTCCTAGAAATTTGCCACGAATTTGTTAAACGTTACACAAGCTGTGTTTCACAACCTTCCGGCCTCTTCCCATCCCTCTAGTTATTTATTCAGTGATGAAATTTATTCTTACTTCAGGCTACGTATTTGCACGTTGCTCGTTTCTGAAAAATCCGATTGTCTTAGTCATAACTTTTCATTCAAGCTGCTGAAATAACTTTTTATATAATGGCTTGGAAATGTTCAGGGTCAGTAAATTCCGTCTTCGTCATCATTCAAAATAATTGTCCTATTCAAAGAAACAGTCCAGAATGTCTATAGCGGTATTTTTTTTATCCATTTGCTTCTTTTTTACAAGTCCCAAACTGTCATTCTTGAAGGTGATAAAGATTTATATGTACAAGAGAATTGATTTCAATTTGCAATGTTGTAACACAAAATCAGGTAAAAACAAGAAAATACAATGTGAATTAAACAGTAGACTATTCTCTGCTGTCTGTTTGCCATCGTTTTCCTGTCTATTTTATGTCATGTACTGTAAACATTTACTCTATGTATGTACGTCCAAGTCAGAGTGGTGACCTTTCCAGGAAGCATCTATTCTCTTGCCTGGCACTGACCGGGACTACTCTTTCACAATCTACTGTTGAACAAGTAATTAGGATGAATGATGGATTAGAGCATGCAGGTCATTTTGTCTTCTGAACTGCGTATTCCTCATGGGTTTGCGGGGGGGGGGGGACTGAAGGCTATCCCAGCTGCCTTCAGGCGAGAGGCAGTGTACACCCCGAACAGGTTGTTAATCTGTTGGTGGGCCAATCCCAGTCATTTTGATTTTGAAATAAATTTTCAATTCAAGGTCAAATCTAGTCTAATTTGGTGGAATTTATTAAGTAAGGAAGGCGATGGAGATACATGAGCAGATCGGTGCAACGTCTGCAGTAATTAGGACTGATGACTGTCATAGTCAAAAGAGAGCAGAGTCAAAATGCAAAAGATCTTGTATTACCAGTTGATCTGTGTTCTTACTCTCACCTCAGGTCACCTGTTTGTTTCTTTATGTATTAAATCTCACTAGCAACTCTCATGTAGAAATTATTTAAGGCACAAACGAGGACAAAAAAACAGAAGAGAAAATATAGGTGTAACAACAGCACCAGATCACATGTTTTGCAGTTCTGTTTTTTTTACCATGTTTTTTGAACTCACTGTTTATAATAAAATATATTTCTATTTATGGTTCAGATATTACAAAACACATTGACATGACTGCATTTAAGGAACCAATCACTGTTGTGCATAATCTGCAGTCATGTGGGAAGGTCTGTCATCGGCACATTACAAAGTAAGGCACTAAAAGTTTGTGTGTGATAAACAGCAACAATGATGTCAAGGATTGAACAATATCAATAAAATTATGACAATAGAATAATTAAAATAATATAAGTTTAAAAAAAACAAACATACTGTAAAATACAACCCAAATACACATCTGATGGTCACTGAAACAGAGAACTCAGTATGAAAATCTTTCCATTTTGCCTTTTAAACTTTCATATTTCCTTCACAAAAATTGTTCTTTTTTTATGTTGTGGGTAAAACAAAAATTGTGGTGGCAAATATCTTTAGAATCTCATGTTTCTTTAGGTTTTGGGGGGGTACTTTGAGGTGCCATACATAAACAAGTTTGGAAGGAGAGGACGGGGTTATGTGGGGCATAGTAGGAATCCTGAGAAGGATGAATGTATGTACTCGGTAGAATAAAGGCCATTTGCTTGATCGGAGGGCATTTGGACCCAAACCTGGTCACCTTCCTTTAGCTCTAGGACAGCACTACCAGACGCTTGGTCCATGTAACCTTTCTTGTATTCATCATAGGTGTAAGTGGCTGGTACATTGTTCTTGTACAAAGCCACCCACAGGCTAGTTCCCTTTACGTGCATGTGGTATGCAAAGTAGTAGATACCAGACAAAGGAGCAGTGAAAATGCCGGTGGAAGGGCTGTAAGCATTTTGTCCATTGTACAGAGTTCTGTCAAATTTGATAGGCATGCCGGAGGGAGGGAAAGGTGTGGTCAGGATGGCTGTGAAAGCTGGCGCTAAGGAGGCAGAAAGTGGAACCTGACTGTAAACGGGCCCCTTCCTATCTCCTGGTACTTCTTCCCCACCCAAACTTGAATCCGATGGCCCTGCAGACACTGTATGGCCGTTTCCTGGAGGCCCAGGAGGTCCTGGAGGCCCAGGTGGACCAGGGTTACCGTTAAGTCCAGCAGGGCCTGGTTTCCCTGGAGGACCTTGAGGACCTAATCCTCCTTTTTCCCCAATCTTGCTCAGCCCTGGAGGTCCAGGAACTCCAGCTTCACCTCGAGGACCAGGGACACCCTGAGGGCCCATAGGTCCCATAGGTCCCTGAAGGCCAGGAATGCCCGACTGCCCCCTGGGTCCTGGCGTTCCCATGAACCCTGGCTCACCTTTCGGCCCTGGAGCACCTGTTAGTCCTGGATTCCCTGGTGACCCAAGGTTCCCCGCTTCACCTTTGGGTCCAGGTTTTCCAATTGGACCGATGAGTCCAGGGATGCCCATCTCCCCGGGGTTACCAGGTTTTCCAGGAGGCCCGTTAAGGCCTTGGTCACCTCTAAGGCCCGGCAGTCCCGGAGGGCCCTTGGGACCTAGCTCTCCCTTCTGGCCTGGCAATCCATGTTTTCCTGGAAGCCCCATGGGGCCTTGAAGTCCTGGTGGTCCTGGTAATCCATCAAGGCCTGGTTCCCCATTAGGGCCCATCATTCCTTGATCTCCTTTATCCCCTGGGAGACCAGGAAAACCACCATGACCCTTTTCACCCTTAGGCCCACTCAGACCAGGCTTCCCATAGCCAGGGGTGCCAGATAGTCCAGGATTTCCACGAGGTCCTGGTGCACCTTTAGGACCAACTACACCTGGTGGTCCCGGAAGTCCATCTAGACCAGCTTTCCCTATTCCCGAGGGTCCTGGCAGACCTTGAAGACCTTGTGCTCCAGGCTCCCCCGGTAGTCCTCGATCTCCAGGAAGTCCCTGATCACCTTTAAGACCAGGAAGTCCATTTAAACCTTTTGGTCCTGGTTTTCCAATGCCTGGAAGACCAGGTTGTCCTTTACTGCCTTTTAATCCAGGACCCCCCCTCAGACCTGGAAGTCCTGGTTTTCCATTTCCATTTTCCCCTTTAAGGCCACGCTCACCTGGTGGTCCAGTCATACCATTAACTCCTGGTTCACCACGACTCCCAGGGGGACCTCTGACTCCTGGAAGTCCAGGTTTTCCATTCAGAGATAGACCAGCTGGACCAGGGAGGCCGGGCTGTCCAGGAGGTCCACGGGGACCAGGTTCACCACGAGGTCCAACCTCACCATTAAGTCCTGGAAGACCCTTTGGGCCTAGTTTTCCTGGAAGACCCGGAAGTCCTGGTTTGCCTATTCCAGGGAAACCAGGAGGCCCCTGAGGACCTGGTTGACCAGGTTGACCTGGTTTTCCCATTGCAGGCTTTCCTGGGAGTCCTGGTGGCCCTGGGGGGCCTCTTAATCCAGGTTTACCTTGAGGGCCTGTTTCCCCCTTCATCATCGGCGGCATATCTGGAAAAAAGAAACCGTAAAGTTAATAAAGGCAGAAAAAAACAACAGACTTTTTAAAGGACCAAAAAGAGCAGGGTGGCTAAACCAGCAGACTGATGTTCTGTTACAATCAGATTTCTGAAAATGTTTCAGCATTCTTTCCCACCGCTAAAATACAAACTTGGCTTCTGAGCAGAACATTGTGGTCCTGTACGACTTTATTACAGAAGATTGAATGGTAAATTGGTCTTTGAGAAATGTAAAATTTTGTCAACAGACAACTTCCATTTTTCAAGCTTTGGACTTCTACACAGGAATTTTTTGTTTGAACTCTTGTGTTTCAGATTAGATTCTGAGGATAGTCAAAACAATTTTTTCTTAAGATATCCAAGAACTTGGTTTGAAAATGTAAAGTTTGTACTTCAAAACAGAGCATCTTCCCACAAGAACACAGCATGTTTCAGTTTACTGTTTCTATTTTACTATTCTCTTTATATCTTAACATCATCAAATACTTGGCAATTTGGTGCATTGTTCCGGTCAAATAAATCAATAAATCCATCAAATTTGCTCTGTTTTTAATAAAATACTTAAAGATTTTCAATCACCATTCATGCAAGAGTTGTTCATCAAGTAACACAAGTCCATTACAGGTGAACAGGTTAGAAATGAGTAGAAACAATAAACTCACTTTAAATTTGAACATTTTTGTTTCAGAAAAATCTGAACTGTTACAAGCAATTTTATACTCAAAATAATACCCAAAAAGTTCAAGTAAACAGTTCTGAAAATTAAATCACACTTATGAAACAAGTATGGTACTGCATGTTATCGGCTCAGTCACTTTAAGCTCACAAACACGCCATCCCAAAAACATTCAGAGTAATCAAAGGTTAATCAGAAATCAACATCAGCTACTGTATTTTAACATTTCAACTTTTTTTTGCATCCAACAGTTGCAGATTTGAAATGATTCCTTTAAATATGAATGGTTGAGACATCTAAACCATCTCATGATGCATCTTTGCAGTATACATTCTCTCATACATGTGCACATAATGATGTTCTTCTTTCTTTATCTCTCTACCTCACCTGGTACTTGTTTGCTGCGTATGTTTAACAATGCTGCATCTTTTTGAACACATGTGTATCAAACTATGAAAATAATAATAAAAAAAAAAATAACCCCAAAACAATAAATTTGCACTGTAAGCAAAGCAAATTTGGAGAACTGTACTTGGCATGTAGACCAGCGCTAACAACAAAAATAACTTTTGATAATTTCATTGATTGTGGTGTTTTCTGAACATCTCTGCTCATGCTTTCCTAAACTTTTAAGAATATCTGGGTAATAAAGCTTTTAGTTCATGTATGATGCAGTGTTGGCCACGAAGGAGGTCCAAAAGGCTGGTCCAAGAGCAGAGGCCCACTATTACTGGTAAACCACCTCAAAGGAGTAAATGATTTTAAAAATATTAACGTTAACTTCTCAGCTTCTTTAATCTTTACAAAAAAGTTAGTGTGAAACTTAACATCTCTGCCACTTTTCTGCCTGAATGAAATCCATCTGCTGTTGAGAAACTGCTGTGATATCAGTTTGAGGAAATTAAGTGGAATAGAATTGAAAGTAAAACACAAATGTGATGGAATATTAAAAAAAAAAAAAAAAGATTTCCTGGCTGAGGAAATTTCCATGCCTTGTGTTTGTAAAACCAATTTGGAGAGTCCAAATGATAGTTCACAACGTTACAACCCTCAGTTACTTACAAAGTATCATTTGCTGAGATATTCCAGGATAGCAGGGAAATTTTTTATTAATAGTGGTTTATAATATTTACTCAAGTTTGGCAGGTCTTATAAAAAACCTTAATGGACCACACATTATCTTCAAGTCTCTGTTTTCCCACCCTGTTAGTGTGTTAGTGTTCTTCATCACAGGCTGGCATTGACATTTTAGAAATGGCCCATTTCACCAGGAAAAAAAAAGACATAGTTGCTAAGGTTTAAAAAAAAAAAAAACACTAAAAAGAACGAGCGGAACTAGAATAAAAAAGTGAGCAGCCAGCTACAACAAATTACATAAATGAATCTCTCTGGGAGTGACCACTATGCACAGGATCAGAGGAACAGCACATGTTAGAGGTTTTGGAGATAAAGTCAGAGAGGCCAGACTGAGATGGTTTGGACATGTGCAGAGGAGAGAGAGAGTACATCAGAAGAAGGAAACTGGGTTTGGAACTGATAGGCAAGAGGTCTAGAGCGAGACCAAAGAGGAGGTTTGAAGGAGGACATCAAGTTAGTATGTGTGACTGAAGAGGATGCAGGAGATAGGGTTAGATGGAACAAAACTGACTTGATGTGGCGACCCTTGAAGGAAAATGCCAAAAGGAGAAGGAGAAATATACTATAGCTATAAAAAAAACTTCAGGTTCGAGAAGAACCCTACACCTGTTCTATACCTGTACACTTTTTTTAAAAGTTCAAATTTAGTTCAAAACAGCATTCAGCCAAGTTTCTCCACCTTCATCCTTCTAACCCCCTACCAGCCCAGGGTCTTCCTGTTTCTCCCCCTCTTTGTGACCCAGTCACCAACTGCAATATACTTTAATCTCTCCTGGATTCATTAAACTTGTTGACATGTATGACTCCTCACTGCAACAGTTTTCAGTTGTAATGTGGACGTAGAACCACAAAGAGGCAGTAAAATCTTTGCATCCACTGGTCCCAACACCAGAAATCCTGCCTGAAGTTAAACTTAATCTCTAACTTTAGATCACATCCCTGGCAAACTTTTATTTTTTCTTCTTCTCAGATTTATGAGCAAAATTGAATCTTGAACTTTCTCAGGGTCAAACTATATTTATTTCTTCCCCTTCTTTTTCTGTGCGTAACAGCTTTTAATGTCATCAGGGGTGTTTTTTCTCTGTATTTGTGTTGAAGACCGGGGCCTCTGATTATTTAAGGCATCTCTCATATGATCCAGAACTTGTGGTGTGTAGTTAAAAATCCAATAGGAGGATAATAATGGCAATGATAGCTTCCATACTTTTCATTTCTTGGAAAAACGACAATGCTTATACCATTCCCAGTTCTTTAGCTCGAACCTTTTTCTTTTGTTGTAATGTTTTTAGATTTCCGTTAGACTACCTCCAGAGAAAGACACCCTGCCGGTGATAACAGCAATAGCTTCATACAGTTTAAAGAGCCTGTGTTGTTGATTTCATTTTAACATCAAAGGATCACTCACCAACATAATGTCCTTTGCCCTCTCGAAATGGAGGTCCGATGGGCCCTTTCATCATGGGCTGCATGTACTTCACGTGGGTCATTGGGGGGTAGCCTCCAGCATAGACCCGACCCCCGAGCATCAGTAGCACACAAATAGGAACCACCATCATGGTCACCAGCATCTTAGACTTCTCTCACAGGTGAAAATCTACAAGTAATAGAAGAAAAGGAAGTTCATTTTCAACTTTGAACACAATTAACTTATCAGAGTGAACAAACATGATGCAGAAAAAAGTGTTACCCAGGTTGTTAAAGACATGCTAATAAAATCACAACCTATATGTTTTCTGCTTTCACCACACACGCACACACACACACAAACAGAGTCTACTGTACGCACAAAAAATATGTCATCCATTTTTCTTATGAACCATTGAACCTTAACCAGGTTGCACGGGGTGCCGGAGGCCTATCCCGTCTGATTCAAGGCGAGAGGCAGGTACACCCCGAACAGGTCGCCAGTCTGTCACAGGGCCACATGTGACCATCCACACACACTCATTCTTACGGACAATTATTTTGCAGCGGTCAATCAACTTAACATGCATGTTTTTGGAGAGTGGGAGGAAACTTGAGTACCTGGAGAAAACCCACCCATATACGGGAAGAGCATGCAAACTTCACACAGAAAGGCCAGTGTGTCAAGCCTTGTCCGCACCTGGGACTCAAACCCCCGACCTTCTTGCTGTGAGACAACAGCGTCACCGTGCCACCATTGATAATTTAATTACGTAATAATTTTTTTATGTGTGTGATCACAGATGTTTGCTTACATACTAGGTCAAAGTAGTTTAAATCTGGCATTGTGTCTTGCATGTGCAAAGAATTTAGCACCATTCCTGTTGAGAAATATCTTGCAGATGATAGATTTTAGAAGTTTTGTGCAGAATATATCAATAAGGTTTGCTTACACGTTCCAAGCACGTTAATTTACAATCCTAAAAATTAAAGCCAAACATCATTTATAATCATACTGCTTTTAAGTATGATGTATTGAAGTTCCCACAACAAAAAAGATTGGGACCAATTCTTCCAGACAGCTATGTGTGATATGTGTGACACATCTTCTGTTCATTTAAAGTGGAAACGACCCAAATCCCTGGGTGCTTTTCTAAAGCTAATGGCCAAAAAGCAAACAATAAACCGCCAAAACACACAGTGTGTTACTGCAGCATATGTCAATAACTGTGCTTACATGTACCCAGTGAAATATGTGGAAAGCATTTCAAATCTTGTTGTCCTTTCAGCTATTTTCTTCAGCCCTGTTTGGACGCAGTATTTGTTTGACGATGATAAGGGATGCAAAATGTAATTTCAGGCTCAGGCTGCTTGGTTTTAAATGCCAACCATATCACAATTTTATGAAGCATGGAAACTCTGTAAGCCAGGATGCTTTTCATTGTACAGCCTCAGTTATTTACACGAGGATTTACTGATCCACCTGATATGCACTCATGTTGTTCTTGCAAAACATTGTGTAGCTTATGACAAGTAATATCTGTTATGAAGTTATCGTCTTGTATTTTAACGGCACGCCGCTATTCTTTTGGATACAAAGTGGAAGAGAAAAAGGTTCACTGAAGGTTTTCTTTGAGCTTCAACATTTACACGAACATAAGTTGACGTTTTCTAATTTGAAAATTACATCTCATTACACAATACGCTTAATTAGCAACAGGACATGGAGTCATCTGGGAGTTTGAAGCAGACTTAAAAACTCAGAGTACTTAGAAAAGGGTGTGTTCATTGCCACCAGATGTGCTGAGTTTAGTTTCAGAGCTCCACTTTCTCCGTTGTCTTTGATTGTTTTGTAACCGCACACTGGTAGCAAGATAGTCCATTTTTTCGTCGAAACGCCATTTACCGAAGTGTTTTCAAGATTTTATTTGGACTCGTCATAAATGCCTTGGAGAACTGCTTGTTTTTACTGCTGGAGTCCGTGTGAGGAAGAGTCAAAGATCTTGACAATTTTCACATCAAAGTATAATTGAAGAAAAACGAGGGTAGCAATGAGAGAGATGTTAAGAGAAATAAACAGAAGAAAAGGAAAGCAGCCTCAGTTGGTCGATGTTTTGTCGTTGGCCGACTTTCTGGCTGGTTGGCAGGGAAGTTTGTCTGGTAACGGGGTCTGCGGTTTCGATGTAGACGTAATTTAATAGGCTGGCCTGGATGCCCACCGTTTTGCAGGCATCAAAACGAACCAACAGCAAAGGCGAGACAAGGACATTCGTGCAATCACCAGGAATGTGTCACAGCGTTCTTCATAACCAGATTAGTCAAAACGTTTAAAGGAATAAAATAATAGGAATAAAAAAAAGAGAGGAATCTCACACAATTCTTTTTGGCTGACCACTACGACACAGACTCACACATGCACACAAGAACACCCAAGTAAGAAAATAAACAGTCTTGGTATGCATGTGAACACTGTAAATGGTTATGAGAAGGGTCTCAAAAATGCTTGTTAACCTTTGCTCATTTTTTCTTTATTCATTCAACAGAACATAGACGAGTCAAGATTGTTTTGAGCTAATAAATATCAACCAATTTTAACAGCATTTGACACAGTTATTTTAATCAAATCTAAAATGTCCATAATTTTTATTTCTTCTCAAGTTATAATTGAATATAACTGTGTTGACTGAGGAGCGGGATTTAAAAGAAAAGTACAGGTTTGATATTGTTACCGAGTGAATTCAAAGTCTTCCAGGGTTTCAACAGTTCATTATGTATTTCCAATCTATTTACCATATATATACAGTATTTTGTTGCAAAGCATTGTTCTAATTAAACACAAGTCCGAGTAGAGCTGTTGCTCCTTCGAGTTGAGAGAAGCCAGATGGGGTGTTTCAGGCATCTGATTCGGATGCCTTCCGAGCGCCTCGCTGATGAGGTGTTTCGGGCACCTTGCACTGGAAGTAGACCTATAAGCAGATCCTGGACCTACAGGAGAGACTGTGTCTCACAGCTGTCCGGGGAATGCCTCGGGATCCTGCCGGGTGAGATAGAGGATGCAGCAGGGATGAGAGAAGCCTGGGCTTTCCGTCTGAGGCCAGAAAGCGGAAGACAACAGAACAGGAATTAAAGGCTCATCTGCAATTCAATGCTTGCAAAATTTGCAATCTGGGAAGTTTATAAACTTTAATGACTGAGCCAATTGAAATACATATGTAATAGATTGTTGTAGCAAGGTTTATGCCACCTCAGAAACCTCGTCAATGTTTTTTTTTTATATTTTGAGCCTAGAATCTGATTTCTCATCAGAAGCAGAGATTATCTTAGATTTAAACAAGGAAGATATAGAAACAGAGATGTAAGGTGTAAGATTTTCCGCAACTTTACTTTGAGAAGATCCTAGATGGAAGTGATCCTCACCACATCGCCAAGCAACAATACAGCCAATCTGTGGAAGAAACTCATTTTGGCTCCTTGCAATCATAACCTGATCAGATTGCCTCTCGCCTGTAATTAGCCGGGATAGGCTTCAGCACCCCCTGCAACCTCATCAGAAAAAAGCAATTCGGAAGATGAAATGAAAAAAGTGTTCAGAAATCTTTTTGGTCATCTCCTTATTGGTTACAGCAGGTGAGGGTTGAAACGGAGATCTATTGGTATTGAGCATCAAAGAAGTTGATTGATGTTGGTGTTGGAAGCCCAACAAAAGAAACAAGAGCAGAAAATGTTCCGCCATTCGTATACATAATTGATATATTTCAAAGCAACGTGACATGAATGCAAAATTTGTGATCTTCCAATCTGTTCCACAAGTGATCTGTACTATTTTAATACATTCAAAACATTTATTTGTAGCAGCTTCAGGCAGCAAAAGGAGACTAAATAGCCTCCAAACCTAAATTCAGTATCATCTCCAGAGGCCTGTTCAGACATGTTGAAGAGACAAACGGCTCTGCTGAGCAAAAGCCAAGCACACACTTCCCTAACTGCTCCAACTACCCACTAATGAAATTAACAGTCCCAGAAAGATGAGGGTGAATAAATTCCGCCTCTATTTTCCTGAAGCTATATATATGTGGAAACAACATATTTCTTGAACTACGTGCCACAGAAAGATTATCAGTGCGTCCTTGTGTGGCGATTCACTTCTTTGCTAAAAGAAAGAAGAGTTTGACATAGCGGAAAACATATGAATGAGTGTTTGAGTAGCAAAATTGTCAACTCAAGATTACGCATTGCATTCAGTCAGTTTTTGCAAAAAGAGAAGGGAAAAATTAACTAATGTGCAAAAGTTAGGTTTTATAGTGATAAAATAGTTTTGGTTACAATTTCATAACTAGCTAAGAGCTATTGACCGTATATTTTAGCAGATTCATCCAATCTTGACAAACCGCAGCCACAACTTCAACCCTAATGACTCCTCACTCTAACCATGAAGCCACATGGATTATTCAGCCGCAACCACCTACTCTTACCAAAACCCTCTTTTAGAAATGACACAAGCAAAAGCTGGAAAGTTTTGAGGAAGCATGGCAATTAAAGAAAATAAGCAGACACGTTTGGCACACAGATTTATTAACATTGCCATTACTTAGTCTATAAATGAAGAATATTGAATGTTCTTTTTTGTTCAAGTTTCAAAATGTAGCAGTTCTTTAAATGAAAGTTCATAAACATGGCAAAAGAAAGCTTAAAAAGTAGCTGGTTGTTCTTGAATCCAACTAATTTCAAACATAATTTTTATAAACTTACTAACTTGCTCAAAAGCTCTCAACCTAGGATTTTTGTACCATATGAGTAAACAAACACGTAATAGCCATTGCCATACTGTAATAACCTAAACATGTCACATAATAATTAATCAATCATTTTCTATATTGTCTTGAGCTGTCCTTGGCAAAGGATGACTCAGTGGGTAGAGCAAGCGCCCTGTAACCGAGGGTTTCCACTTCAATACCTCGCTTATAGTTCATCCCAAGGTGTTCCTGTCATGATCCCTCACCTGCCACTAGAGGGAGCCCTGGACTTTTCCTCATCACCCTGCTTGAGACACCTGAGGGTGATTATTCTGATGCCACACACCTGTGGACCCTGCTGCCTATTTAAGGGCAATCACCCTGAATCTCCACTTCGAGTCACAACATTCCTTCCAGACAGGTCTCCCTGGTTGCCTGGCCATGAAACACATTCCGAACAATAACCGCTTGTCATGCCACTAAAAACTTGTGTTTTTCTTTCACAGCATCACTGGACTGCCATACTCAATTAAACCATGTTTTCTGTCCTGCAATTGGGTCCTCCTCCTTGCACCTGCACACATGCTTCATGACAGTTCCTCAGAAAGACACCAACCCCCAAATGCTCCTGATGGTGGTTTGAACCTTGCATGGCTGCTTCCATCGTCAGGTATGAATGTGTGTATGAATGGGTAAATATGAGCTACAATGTAAAGCCCTTTGAGCGCCAACATAGGTAGAAAAATGCCATATAAGTAGAGTCTAGGGTTGTGATTGGCTGAGTTGGTAATGTACATCTAGCTCCTTTTTGAGGTGTGAAGTTTTTCTGAGCACCTTCCAGATGACAGCACTCAGTCCATCTCAAAGGGATGGGTACAACCTTGTGGAAGAAACTTAATTTTGTCTGCTTGTATAACAATCTTTGTTTTTAAGTGATTAACCACTGCTGTTTATCTTCAACTCAAACATCAACTGACCTGTAAATTAAGAGCCTCGCCCTTCAACTTACACATGATATTAACCACAACTTGAACTGAGGTAGGACCTCAGTTCCAACTTGTAGAAAATGGACTGAGATGCTTCACACTTGTAAGAAAAGTGCTTCAGAACTCTATAGAACACAACTGGCCCATCTGTGTCTTGCCTCTTTTTTTATCGACTCCTCACTTCGAAGAAAGAATCCAGATATCCTGTGATGAAAACTCACTTGATCACTTGGAGTCATTATCTCTTTCTTTTGGAACACTATTATAACTTTGACTATAGGCCATTGGGTAGGATTATGGATTGAATGGTAAATTGAGAGCGATGCTTTTTGGCTCAGCTCCTTCGTAACAGACCAGTGGTTCATCCTAGTCACTGCAGACGCTGAAGAAGTCCAAGAAAGGTTGAGTGAATAGTCCACCCTCATCGACTCCTGAGCGAGTGACTCTTTGACCACCGAAGCAACCTCAATAACAGCATCTGGTCATTTGAAACTAGACTCTGATCTTCAAATTATTCTGTTCAACAACTGTATCGAAGTTGAACTCAGGACTATATTCTCTGTTTATAGTATTGATTATAAGCTGTTTTTTCCTCCAAAGATTCTGGAAATTGGACAAGAAAAGTCATTAGCAACGCAATCTATATGGCCTCCTACGTTTTTGCCCAGTGACTGCTGAGGCTATATTTAACTTAGCCTCTGGACATCAATCATTGCTTGTTGTCAAAGAAAATGTTGGTTAAAACTACAATATAAAATAACTCTAGTTAGTAAATACATTTGAAACACTTAATTGCATTTAATTGAAAGTTTAGGGTTAAATATTTACATTTTAAATATTCCAATCGACTGCATGATACTCTTTCATCATCCTAAGCATCTTTTTGAGCTATCAGCTCAAAGTATTACATTGAAATATGATGGGGTGTTTTTAAGTGTGTGTGGTGTTAAACTCACCTAAAAGTAATTTGAATACTGTATATAATAATATTAAAGAAATTAGTTTTGGTGGTCATACTGTATACCCCAGTGCATGCATATTAAAGTACCTTGAAAGTTATGGTCTACGTAAGCTGAAACATTGGCATGTACTATTTTAGTGGCGACCAGCTGGAAAAAGTTAGAAAAGAAAAAAAAAACAGCTTCCACCTGCTTCACTACAAGAAAAGCTCTAGTGTGCCCATTATTGCGTTGTTATTAGCTAAATAAAATTCCCATAAAAAGCTATGAAAACAATCTTTGTTCACTTTGAAATGTTTTTTTTTTCTATTATCTTGAAACCTTTTCGACTCAAGACGATAAGGTTAAATATACTTTAGTTATAGATTAATTCCAAAAGTTTTTAAGCCACAACAGCTATGACAAATATCAATCAAAATGTTCTCTTTAATCACAAACAATGGAGACAGAATAGACAAAATACAGACATACATGCGTAGACTCTATTACAAACTATCAGAATTTGTGCAGGTTTTCAAGATTTGTTATCATGACTAATATACTTCATTCAACACAAACTTCTTGGTTACTTTAAAAAAAATAAATAAAGCAGTAATCAAACTCCTCAAGTCACCATAATTAACTGAAAAATGACCAAAAAAAAAAAAACCTTACTGGAGATATTAAGCGATGCAAATCTAAAACAATAGATTTATCTAAAAATTTATGAGACAGAGTTATGACTTTATGCTTCATTCATCTTCTCTTATGTTATTTTCATTCTGGTCCTTAACTGTGAATTCTCCAAAGAATCTGATGAAGTAAGAGGATTTGTTTATTCATTTATTTTATAAAATTTTCTAATAGGTTATCATTTCATTCAGAACAGAAGCAATTCACCAGCCACCCAGTCAAGTTGACAGATGTACTGCTTTCACCACGAAAGGATCCTGAGGCGTATCGCATCCATCTGCTAGATGTAGTCGTCTCTCCAGCAGGTTTGGGACTTACCACAGAATCTCCTTGTGTTGGGCCGTGCCTGAAACACCTCACCAACGAGGCGCTCGGGAAGCATTCTAATCACGTGCCCAAACCACCCCATCTGGCTTCTCTTGACCCGGATGAGCAACGGCTCTACTCCGAGCTCCTGCCGGATGGCCGAGCTTCTCCCTCTATCTCTGAGTGAGAGCGCAACCACTATCACCACTACCACTGCCCAGCCTGCATAACTATGTACAATGATTTAAAAAAACAAAACAAAAAAAAAACTAGTAAATAAAATGTTTATATACCAAGAAATCTTCATCCCTGTTTCTGATTACCTCTGGCAGATAAGGACACCTAAATACATCATGTATGCCAAAGCTGGAGTAGCATGGCTAGCTATAGATCTCTAAGTAATACATTTACAACTGGTGACCATGCTGACAGTCGGACTGGCAATTTGAAAGTCACTTTTTCGCTCAGCTTCTTTTTCATCACGATGAATCCACTGCTAACTGATTTCTTACAAAAATTTATACGGTAATTTTATACAGCACAATTACACCATTCACTAGCAACATGGCATTGTTCATGCATCCTAAGCTGCATGCTTCCTGTCAAGTAATCTGAAAATCTTATTCCTGCAGTTTTATACTTTTATGTAGTAACAACTACATAAAAGTGTAGTAGCAAACAGTTCAGACAGAGTAGAATAAGAAATCTCACATTATCCAGAAATATATATGAGTTAAATACAAATAATTAAAAGTTTTGTGAGAATGAAATGCTGGAAAAACATATTTTAACATTTTCAAACCATAAAGTTTTTGAGCATGTTTGTGCTTCTCAAACATAATTTGGTCTAAAAAAATGAATGCATTCATAAATGGTTGAAACATAACAAGTGAGAGTAAAAAGAAATGGAAGGTCCAGGTGTGGAGAGTGTGGAGAGGAAAAGAGGGTGAGTGGAAAGAAGTGAGAAGGTCAGATGGGAGGTTTTTATTTTCTAGATGACTTCATTCAGAGAAACACATTTTACACTGTGGGGAGCAGCGCTGAGTGCAAAAGCAGACGTGCTAATAATAAATTGGGAGCTGATTCACTCTGCAGATGAAAGTGCTTTTGCGTGGGACAAAAGGTGAAGAAGTCAAATTGGGGTAATTAGTGATGAGACATGTGGGTGATCATACATGTAACATGTTTTACAAATGGAAGAGGCCTCTTCTTTGAGACTAGCAAAAAAAAAGTATAATTTGCAGTCCAAAAGTCAGAGTGATCCCATTGCTGCTTTATCAATTCATACTTGAAAGTTTATATTAAAGTTCACTGTGCATTTGAATGTTCCACTGACCGATAGCAGAAAAAAATGGGAGCATGTGCAAGTGGACACTGAAAATGTTACCTTTCTTCTTGCCCTGCTGGTGCCATTAAACTTTATACAAGAGCCTGATAAGGTAATCGAAAGGAAAGAGTAGAAAAATAATCTCATAAAGGGCAGTCTTCCACCTTTCCAGGGCAATAAATATTCTTTTTTTTTCTTTTTTGAAGTTTTATGCTGGTTAGTGAAAACAGACTTCTACAATCTGAAAAGCTAGCTTTACAAGAACTGAAAAAAAATGAAAATAAGAAATGAATACTAAGAAGAGACTTATAGATGTGAGACGAGTAGCCATAAAGGGAGTTGTTTGTTAGAGGGCACTGTAGAGATGACCTCACCTCGGAAGTAAAACCTCGAGGAAGTCCAGTAATATAAGCTCCTGTAAATCAGAATGATCACTCTGTCTTGCTGTTTTGCAGGTCTCGTCGGTGACCCTCTCCTCCTCCCCCACCGTTTTCTCTCCCTTATTACCCCCCTTCCTTTTTCTTAAGCCTCCTACTTTCTGTCTCATTCATTGCTGGTGTGAATAGTCTTATTGTTTGCTGCCAAAGCCAGACCAATTTTTGTCCACTGTTAATTTCAGTGTAAAAAAAAAAAAAGTGTAGACAGAAGGACAGGAAAGAGCAAATTGGAAAAATGGTTATTTCACATTTTTTGCAGGTTTATAAGTGAAAACAATAGAAATGATTAGGCTAAATTAAATATAAATATTACATTTATTCAGTCAAACAATGTTTTTTATGTATTCTTTGTTTGAGTTTTTCTGATCTTTGTGTCTATCAAGCACCACAAGTCTTAATAAATACATTATAAGACCTGTTTTTGAAGCATTTATTACACATTTTTGTAGACATGAAATAGAGCCTCCAAATCCGAGATCACGATCCTTGCCCGGAAAAGGGTGGTCAGACGTATTGGTGTAGAATCCGCAATAATCAGGACACTTCATGGTGGAGAGATAGCAAAGCCAAAAAGCAAAGCTTTCGATTTACCAGTTGATCTACATTCCTAGTGGTCATCAGCTGTGAGTGGTGACCGATAGAACGAGATATTGAATAAAAGCGGCTGAAATGAGCTTCCTCCGCTGGGTGGCTGGGCTCTCACTCAGAGATAGAGTGAGGAGCTCTGACATCCGGGTAGAGCTCGGAGTATTGCTCCTCCGGGTTAGGAGATGCCATATGGGGTGGTTTGGGCATCTGATTAGGATGGCTAAACAGAACGCCTCGCTGTTAAGGTGTTTCAGACATGTCCCATCTGGAGGAGCGCCGGAGGCAGACCCCAGACCCGTTAGAAAGACTGTGTCTCGCAGCTGGCTGAGGCACACCTCGGGATCCACCTGGGTGGACTGGAGGATGAGGAATTATCATCTTAAAATATCAGCACTCTGAAAGCCTGTGTTCTCTAATCTATTATTTTTCTATTCTGTGTTATTCTGGATTACTCACAAAATTACTTTTCTTGATCTTCTTTCCAACTAAAATCACTGCGTGGAAGAGTTTGAGTTTTTCTTGTCTTAGAAAATAACTGTAAACCCTGATTAAGCAATGACGCATGAAGATGTAGCTCTGTATCAACCTGTCATGTCTCATAAATAATGACACAAAATGTTTAATAAAAAAATAGAGTCATAGGGATATCATGTGGTGATTATCTGTAAAAAAAAAATCTCAATGTCTCTTTTTTTTCGCTAACAAAATCTTACATAAATAACTTCCCTGCAAGAATCAAGACTACCACATCATTGTTCAGTGGCAGGAGTTTGATGAACAGTCTGATGTTCAGACAGGAAGGTTTTGTGTGGGATCAATGCTGAGTCTGTAAGGCTCTAAAGCGTGGGTCTGTGTTATGTCTTCTCTTTCTGACTCAATGTTTCTCAGCTTCTCTCAGTGGATTGGCAATTTTACCTCCGCCTCAAACATTCGAGAGTACTCTTAGAGAGAGGTAATGAAGAGAAAAGCTGACACGAAGGACCGAAATCAACTCAAAACAAGTCATTACACAAATGATTTACTATTTTTCAGATAACAAGTTCTGTTATGAGCTTTCTACACTACAGTTTAATTATTCCCCGACTGTATGTCAAGGTATTCCTGACGGCAGGTCGTCCAGAGTCAAAGCCGGTTGTGGCAAAGTGTCAAAGCGCATGTGTAGCAGGAGCACATGGGTCTATTTAAGATTCAACACTCTAAAGGTGAGAAATGTTCTGGGGCCCCGAAAAAAGGAGGCTAACCCCAGAACAATCACACATCATCAATTGTTCCATTCTTTTTTAGCCAGGACTGGAAAAAATCCCAAACTGCACGTAGCTGGAGCAAAGTCTCAGGAAAGAAAAGCCCAGAAAAATCTTCCAGCCTGTTTCTATTGAAGGATACCATTTCATCAAAAAAACATTCTAAATCACGTTGTTGTATCCTCACACTGCTGATGGCGGAAGACAGAAAGTTGTGTCAAGACCACAGTGTCTTAAACATTTAAATAAGATTTGAGTGAAAAAAAAAAGAAGAAAAACCTCCATAACGGACACATGAAGTTATTACCCAAGAATAAAAATGAAACAGGACGATGGAAAGAGGTCAGAGGAAAGTGAAAGCTTTAGTTTATGATCTATCTGTTGGTCTATTTCAGATGCACACACTGCCAGTCATCTCACAAACTTCTTCCGCTGGCTGTTATAGAACTGCTCCGCAAGTACACGCACATGGTGCACACGCAGCGGTGCACACATCGGCTGGCAGAAAAACAGAGAGGGAGGCCCATTTTTCTGTCCAAAATGAAAGAAGGGATAAAAAGAAGAGGTGGAGGGGAGATTATAATTTAATAAGGAGCAGGAAATCTTGGTCAAATCCCCCTGAAGGAGTTGAAATGCCTCCGTGCTGGAGGCTGTTCCACCGCTGTCTGAGTGCACCATCTGAGCGGCCCTCTCTGGCACAGACTATCAGAAAAGACAACGAAGGGAGGAATTTCGCCCCAACATTTGGCTTCATGCTTTAAGTTAATATTAAATCTCTGGGGTACCTTTGCAATGCAGCTTCAAAATGGTACAGCAATGGTTGTTTACCTAAACTTTTTACAGTTAGGGTTTAAAAATAAATGCCACCATGCTGGCTTCATCAACTAATAATTCTTTCAATACAGAAAACGTCACTGAAACAACTCCCTCAATGTGAAATCTATATACTTCTCATGCTTGTTTTTTTTTGTCAAACATGTACTTACGGTAAATAGAGCAGGAACCTCCGGAGTTAAAAAAAGAAGCCGACCAAAAGGCGCCAAAATCTGCACATTTTGACGTGTTCCATTGGTGCAGAATCCAAAAGCTACAATGAACTATTTGAACTGTTCTTTATGACTAAAGCTAACATTCACCGCCTTATTTTTCTTATCCTTTTAGCTAATTTCATAGAATTTCCTAGTTTATGACAACTGTGTGATCAGGGAACTCATCCATCTCTTCCTTGCTTTCGGCATTTCCCTTCAGGGGTCGCCACAACAAGTCAGTTTCTTCCATCTATCCCTATCTGGTGTATCCTCTTCGGTCACATCAACTATCTTCATGTCTTCCTTCACTGTATCCATGAACCTCCTCTTTGACCTTCCTCTAGGCCTCTTGCCTCGTGGTTCCAAATCCAGCATCTGACTCTCTCTCTCCACTCTGCACATGTCCACACCATCTCAGTCTGGCCTCTGACTGAGGATGAATGGGTAACTCTTCCATTTATTCCATATCAAAACTTCTGAGGTTTACTTGAAGTGATTGTGCTGCATTCAAGGCGTGAACAATTTGACAATAGAAGATCCTGATTTAAACCTGAATTGGGGGATTTTTATTGGGTGAATCAGAATTACTTTCACGTGGCTATTAAATAAAAAAACTGTTTTCTATAAAATACCTTAGATTGAATTTTTGGCATTTTAAAACTCCACACTTAAACTTACAGTTTAACCGTTAGTATGTTGGGAAACACCAAAAAGATCCATTGAGGTACTAGAGCTGGAGTGAAAGATATCTGCTGGTCAACATCTTAGAGGTTTGTTGATAAGAATACTCATGACGTGATGGTTTAATACTTAGATAGAGTGAGAGAAGCACAGCATGTCTTTAAAGTTTTCGACTGCTGAGGGGGTCAATAATTGAACATTAATCTGCTCAGTTGCTTGTTTCGCAACTGGACTTTGTTAGAAATGTATCATTGCTGAGAGGGTGGGTTGAAAAACAGGGATGTTTAGTTTAGTCATTACCTATGTTAATTGTGTTAAGTCTAACCGTGAGCTTGAGTTTGATCAACTGTCTGTGATTACCATGCAGTAGTCTACGGCATGAAGGAACACAGGTTGTTTTCCGTTCAGCTTCACTTGTTTTGTTTTTTCAACAGCGCAAAAAAAGAAAAATAAATTATACTGAATTGACTCAAACAATCTCAAATTGATTCACAAACCAGAACCAAGTTTGTTTTGAGTACTATAAATTAACTTGTACTTTCCATCCAGTCTTTGGTAAAAATTCAAATGTTCCCAAGCAAGTCCTTCCAAAACCAAATTCTTAGAAAAAAAAAAAAAAAACCTCATTTGAGGGACGGCACAGTGTCGTAATGGTTAGCACAGTGGTCTCACAACAAGAAGATCGAGGTTTGAGTCCCAGGTGGAATGAGACTTGAAATAGTGCCCTTTATGTGTGGAGTTTGCATCTTCTCCCTGTGTATGAGTGGGTTTTCTCCAGGTACTCTGGTTTCCTTCAACCCTCCAAAAACATTGCGTGTTAGGCTGATTGGCCACTATGAAATTGCCCCATAGAATAAGAGGGTGTGGATGGTTTCATGTGTGGCCCCACAACTGACTGGCAATCTGTTCGAGGTATACCCTGCCTCTCATCTGAAATTAGCAGGGATAGGCCCCGGTATCCCCTGCAACCTTAAAGGGATAAGCAGTTCAGAAGACTGAAAAACTGTCAAAAGATTCTTGGTGGTGACAACACCAATAAAGAAAGAATCGATGGGGATTCACGCGAATAAGCCAACTCAGGCTGCTCGGTATAAAGTAATAGGTATGCTATAACATTCAGTCATTTGCCAACATAAAAAATGCTCTGTGTATCAATCTTATCATCCATCGTCTCAACTGCTTGTCCAACACTTGGTTGCGTATGGCTAACCAGACTGGTTTCAGATGAAAACCAGTCACATCAGGTGTTTTGATAACCAAACTGAGGAAAGAGTGAATCAAATAACAGGCTAACAGGCAAACTCTTTCATCAAGAAACAATCGAAGTTGGGTTGCAATTATTTCGTATAACGCTGTTCACCATGTAGTGTTTTATAGTGAAAAACATGGTTTTTAATCTTCTAGAAAAAAATTATGATAAATTTCAGATTCTTTGTGAAAATTATTCATTCAAAATTATGCTAAACAAAAAGAGGAATTTTAAAGCAAAAAAGCCGCAATAAAGTGTAAGTTTAATTTAGGGGAAGACAGTGGCTCAGTGGTTAGATCGTTCGCCCGTAGATCGGATGTCAACTGGAAGTTTGTGGGTTGGCATCCCACTGAGTGCATGTCTAGGGTCCTTGGAGAAGACACCTAACCCCCCATTTCTCCCACCATTGGCGCCGTTGTGGCAGCTTGCCGCAGTGTAGGAGTGCAGCACACAAATTTCCTCGACGAGGGATGAATAGAGTGAGTAAAAATAAAATAAAAAGAGAACATTTACAAAGGAAAATAACTCTTTTTCTGTGCAGGCTGAAGAAAACCCTACTATTCTCAGTTTAGAAATTCCTTCTTCTTTAACTCCCTAACATTTCAAATATATATCCATTACATAGTTAGAATCCAAGTTTAAGACCATCAACAGTTCATTGGCCCTTGATTGATCACTTGCTTTAAAGGTTCGGCTGGTTGTTTTAGAATTCAGCTCTGTTCAGCTAAGAAGAACACACAAAAGCACCTTACACAACTTACAGGCATACATGCGTATCGGCGGACCACCGGCAGACAGCTCATAGTTCTCTCTGACTGTGGTCCTTGCAAAAGTCCACCCCACCCATCAGGATCAATGCAAGCCTTTATTAGCTGCTGGCTGAGACTGCTGGCTGTGTAAGAAGACCCCGCCAGTTCAGGCCTCACACCTCCCAAATCTACTGCTGGGCTGTATAAACATGGCTCACTGACTCTGCACAAGCGTACTTATGGTTTGTGTGTGTGTGGATGTGTGTGTGTCTTTGTGGACATGCTGCCTACAATCCCTATAACTAGTGGACTACAAAGAAAAAGGGAAGCTAGGATGGAGTTTAGTAATTTGTCATCCTTGGTGTTTTACACCATCATTGTTAAAGATTTTCAAGTTCCCATCTGTTGAAACAGTAGGTCAGTATGAGAGGAAAAAGCCTGCAATGACTCGGGTTTTAACCATAGATATTAGCAGTCTGTTTTTTTCTTGGCGTGGATCACATGAAATAACTTGCTAAAATGTACACAACGGACCATGTAAAAATGGTGAGAAAACCCAGTGATTTGTCCTTTGGGAGTCATCTATACCAAGAGCAATAAAGGTTAAAAGAGCCACCAGAGAGCAGCACAGGTCAGAGTACACAAAATGAGAACCACTGGGACATGTCGGACAGCCATGACAAGCAAATAATTTGGAATCTTGCCCAGTGTCATTTTACATCACCTCACACGACAAGAACTCTGATTTAGTTTGTTTTTAAAACAGCCTTTGGTCAAAGACAGCGTGAGTTCATGACACACTGCCACTTAAATATAAGTAACATTCATGCAAGTGCGCAGGCCAATGTGCATTTCAACGTTGATCAAAAACTTGTTTAGCGACGTAAATCTTGTTTGAGAGCACAAATATAGAGTGAAGCCCATCAAGTTACCAAAGCTAATGCATTTTTTTAAATGTTCCTGTTTTGTTTCACGTACATAAAAATGGCACTCCTTATTGTACAAACTTACAGATACAAGAGGGGAGGGACAAGACACACACAGGTTTTTTGTGTTCCATTGTCTTCAGCTTATCTGGGGTCGTGTCGTAGAGGCAAGAGCATCAGACGGGAAACCCAGGCTCTCCTCATGCTGGCTGCATCCTCCAGCTCACTTGGGGAGGATCCCGAGGCGTTCCCCGACCAGCTGTGGGACATTGTATCTCCAGCGGGTCCAGGGCGTGCCTTTGGGTCTTCTCCCAATGGGACATGCCCAAAACACCTCATCAGCAAGGTGTTCAAGAGGCATCCTAACCAAATGCCCAAACCACCCTATCTGGCTTCTCTCGACCTAGAGGTGCCCTACTCCAAGTTCCTCCCGCATGGCAGTGCTTCTCACCCCATCTCGGGGTGAAAGCCCAAGCAGAGTGTGTGCACCAAACACTTCCTGCTTACATCTGAATGAGGACATGGTGGAAAACAAAAGAACAACCTGATCTTTGAATATTATCCGAATATTGGATGGGAGGGCTTGCAAATAAATTAAACAATTATGAGTGTCATGAGGGGATTAGAAAATCCCTTTGGGTGTGTTTTTGATGTGGGAACAACATTCAAACATGGCAGAAACCTCAAAAAGGCTGATCCAACATGAAACCCAACCTTTAACAACTTCACAAGGGGATAGAGTTGGGTCTGCTCTGAGAGTTTTTACTTGACCAGCTGAAACATTGTAGTTGAAAAATTATCAGCCATGTCACATAGACAGGAACCACTCTGTTTATGTATATTTTAAGTAAGGAAGTTGGAGATATTTATGACAGCTGGTAGCACACCTCTCACCCAAAGTGTGCAGATGTAACGTCTCCAATAAAACAAGAATAATAATTGATGTAAAACTGTGCTAAAGTTGCAGCACAGAGGAATTATGTTAGTTTTCTACAGGACATGTAACCCTAGTACATGACTCTGTACAACAGCAAGTTTGTAACATTGGCTCTCATCGTGTTCTCTATTTCCATGGATAATTGAGTCTGTTAAATTGTGATGAGTGAGGGACACAAGGAGGAGGAACAAATCAACCCATACTTGGAGGAGGACAGGAGAAACGGCCCTCTTAGATATATAGTTTGATTCAGCATTTCCTCCCTAATAACTTATGATGCATTAGAAAAGAGAAGGTTTGTTTTCTCCTTCTCTTTCTTTTTCTCCCATTCTGACACCACGTCTCCCTCTGAGCCTCCCTGCTATACCGTCTATGCCTCTCCACTGTCCCAACACTAATCACAATCAGAGGCACAGTCTGTTCTTGTTGCTCCTGGATGATTCACAGCATTTCTTTTCATAGAAATAGCAGATTTCCTCTTTCTCTAGTCTCCTTTGGCTCAATCATCAGCAGGTGAACGATGACTTCCATAAAGGAATGCTTTATTTTTAATGGAACAAAAATGTATAAAAAAAGATCAAAAACCTCATTAGGTGTCGTTATCAGTCTGGGACATTTTAGAAGAATGTAAAATTCTTTTTTTTTTATGTGTGTGTGTTTCAGGTTTATTAGTTGGAGTATGAGCAGCCCCAGGGGGAATCGACCCAGGTTGTCCCGGCCGAAAGACGGCAACTCTGCCACTAAGCCAACGCCCCTGGGACCAAGACTGTAAAATTCATAGAATAATTCTCAAAGTCGTAAAACTTTGCTGTCTTTTTTTTTTTTTTTTTCAACATAGCCTATTATTCTGATCTTGTTCTAGGTCTAATGAAAAGCAATACATAAAATTTGTTGGGTAGACTTTAAGTTAATGGGCTGGAAATGTATATGTTTTTCTCTGCAGGATGTTAGACTTGGACAGAGTTCATCAGGAGAAAAGAAAAAAAAAACTCAATCTAATGACAACAAACTTTCAGATTATTGAGTAGTGTTGAATGAGGTCTATTTCCTTGTTCACCTGCCTCATGGAATTTCTGTGGAGCTGCCAAGACCCAATTAAACAGCACATTCAGCCTTTGTGAGGCCAGACGCAGTAATAACCGTCTCATTCCACTTTATGGCTGTAATTGGGTAAAAATAAAAAAAAACAGTGAAAACTTTTTCACCATTTTAAAATAGTGGGATTTGTGCTTGGTGCTTTAATCAGGTCATATCAGTGTATCCAGCACAATAAAGCATGGTTTGTGTATTTACGATAAGAGTCTACATCAGTCTGCACACATCTAATGGTTCATTAATGGGTGATTCTCAAGATCAGATTTGTTTATCTCAGGCCTGGCAGCCAGACGAAGGGGACATTCTTGAGAGTCTGGAGTTCGTTTAGATTGATGGGCCCTCACATAGATAATCACCAGACCAAAGGAAGGTTGAAGCAGCTTCTTTGTCTCGTCTTGGCAGATGGAAGGAATGGGAGGATTGGTGGGAGGAATATGAGCGTTAGAAAGGAATAAAACTTACACCACAGACATGAGAATGAGACAAGACGTCAGATGCCAAAGTTACTGTGGGGGCGGATGGTGCAATGCAGAGGCGGCAGAGGCCAGGCTCCTTAAACAGACCTTATCTAGAGCGAATAAATTAAAACAGACTCATGAACGGATCCTGCTGGGTTTGCAGGCAGAACAAGGTGCACATGTATGAAAATAGTACCAGGCATTTCCAAACATCTGGTATGATGGGCTTGCTGTTCGGAAATTTACAAGTTTTTCTCTCATGTTGAACTCAGTTTGTTTCTGATTCTTTCCACTTGTTACAAGCAGCACACTTTCTGAAAAAATGAAGGCACAAAGGAAAGTCGTGTTTTTTACATTTAACTTGCAGATTATGAAGTTTTACATCAACCTGTGCTGTTGCTATATTATACTCGATGTGGTGACTGGTGCTAAAGCTAATAATTCAATCAAGGGTAGTCCTTGTTTTCTCCCATTCGTAGATGCAACATTAAATCACAACTTGTGCCTAAACACTGCGTCAAGTTGCCAGAACATTCAAATTGCTCCTTTCATTAAGGAGTGACAACAAAAGCCCAGATGCTAACGTTGTTCAGTTATAATCAGGTATGACATTATAAGTCTCCACCCCGTTTTATGGGGCCCTCATTGTTGTGCCAAAAAGAGCTTCAGCATGTCAAGGAATGCTCAAACTTCTGAGTTTGTCCCATACTCTCTGGTTGACAAGATTTATTGCTAAGGCCATGCTAACAGGGTATTAGCAATAAAGCCTTTGGGCCTTGTCAATTGAGGGCAGTAATGAATGGAAGTTTGGCTTTTTTGAAACACAGCTTGTTTGCTTTAAGTCCCATAAAGTGCATTACAGCGTTAGTGAGTCCTAATTTCCTTAGTTCCAGCTTCTATTTAAGCCTAATTTGGAAAATATGAATAGTTTGTATGGCAGTGAGCAGTTTTGTTTGGTAGTTTGTTGAATCATTGGTTAAATTGTGTCATTTTAAGTTGAAAAATTGTGAACACAATTAGAAGTCACACACTACATCGGGACACATACCACTTGTGTGAATGCAATATTTCCCAAACCATGACGGTATTTCATTGAAACTGCCCGTAGTTACTCAGTGCCAACTATTCTTGAGAATATGACATCACTAAAACCATTGAAGGGATTTTAAAAAACTGCCCACAATGACTTGATATGAACTACAGATTAGATTTTAGATTTAGATTATTTATTTCAAATTTACACATGTACTGTATAAGTAACATAACGGTACAGTGAGTGCTAGATGAACTGATAATATATAACTGATAAAGATATTGGGAAGACGGAGGAGTTTTGTTTAATGACTTAGCATCAACATTTTACGTCTACATAGATTGTCTGGTAACCAGCAAATTTGCCAATTGTAGTAAAAACAAATTAGGATTACAGTGCACCTCTTTGTGTCCGTGTACCTGTCTTTTTTTGTTACATACTTTATTATTCCCTCATAGGGAAATTACTGTGCTGCAATGCAGTGCTGCAGCAGGCAGCCATTACAGCGCTGGTAGTGGGAGTTATTGGAGGCTGCGTGTCTTTTCCAGGAATACTTCAGCATGAGCTTGTGGCAGGAATCGAATCTGTGACTCTTTGGTCCAAAAATGGCTATTCTACCACTGCGCTATGCTGCCTCCAAAGAAAAAAAAAAAAGGTTGCTTCATGAATATTCTCTATTTTGTTTGAATCTTAGGGTATGTGATGCCAAAGCCAATCATTTCAGCATTCCAGAGTTTTTCTACTTCTCTTTGTCAGATTTTGGCTTGTCCATTCACATGATGTGCCCATGATACTCCCCACCTGTAAAATTTGATTTACCTAAACAGGAACCAACTTGTTTCAATTACAGAGACGAAGTCAGACAGAGATTGCTCAGTCATTCACACAACGCATCACATAAACTCTATTAGACACCATCAGAACCCATTAGATTGGCATCATGGCATCATCTGAGTCCTCTGCAGTAGCTGTTTTCCACCATGGCCCCCTGTCTGTTAAGGTTGAATTTCTTGAGGTAAGCAATAATTGCTGCAGACGAGTAAGTCAGGAAGAAGTTTAAACCCTCTTGTCTTTTTAAATACTCCATGATGATCAAGCTACCCATGACTTCAGAGCATAATGTCCGCTAGCTAATCTGCTAAATGCTGATGACTAAAGGGTGATGAAAATACCACGAATTTCCATTGCACCTCTATAACCAAAATATTTGTGAACCAACAATTACTCAAGAGACCCAAAATGAAAACCTAAAAAATTGTCAAGAAAATACAGTTCCAATCAAGTGCCAACTAAATTTCTTCAAGCTGTGCCGTCTCAAATTTGATCAATTTGACCATCTTGCCATGGCATGGCGCAACAGAATATTTTATTAAAAAGTCAGCATTGAGAAGCTTTACCCAACAAGTTTGTTTGCACACCGTTAGAAGGCAAATATGTGCAAAGTGTAGAGAGGAACTTACAGCTTAACTGTGGTCAAGCTGTGGTCGGTCAGAGTGAAATGTATGTTACGACCATGTCCTCCACAACCAGATGTTTCTAAATGGTGTTCAAGTATGAGTGAGATCACACATAAGAAAATGTGTCATTTCCTCTGGGAAACACCCACGTTAATGATCTGGGGAATTTAACACGCATTAGACTTTATGTTCTGTTAAATACCCGACACCGGAGGGAAAAACTTTGTTAGTTCTTCTGTGATTTATCAGATGGTTTCCTGAGACGGCTTATTTTTTGTACTTTGAAGTAAAAAAAATCCTTACAAATTGACATAGGAGACATGGAATAACTGTCAGAGTGGATGACATCTACGTATTAATTGTAGGACTTGAACTTCTTCCACCAAATGAAGCAAAAGTCTAAACTAACGTCCAACAAGGGACAAAGTGGTTTAATGACAAAAGACAGCAGAAAGAGAGGCAAAAGGCTTCAAATGACAGAGAACAGGCTCTACAGGAAACCTCAGTCTCGTTACTCTCAGTGGTGTGAGAATATAAAAAGCTCGACTGCGTTTGATCTCTTAACCTGCGTGTTTCTCTTAGCCTAATAAGGCAGCTGTGAAAATCATATTTCACAATTATTTCCCCATCATTGTCCAACTTTCACTTATTCCTTCTGTTTTCCCCACCTAAACCTTTCTGCTTTTTATATTCCAGGGAAATAGAGATTTAGATTAAAGCACAGGGAAGAATTCTGTGCTTTCGGGCAATGTGCCACTTGTCACAACTTTCGACAGGGCTTGACACACAAAGCATTTTCTCTGTCTACACACTCGTAACCATGGTGACCAAAGTGTAGAGGAAAATAAAGGCATAACTTTTACAAACTCTAATTAGAACTTACTGAGGCTGAGTTGACATCTGTGCACTCAGGTGCATCCGTCAGATCAAGAACCCTCGTTTTCTGTTTCCACCTTGTTTGCTGGCATCTATGCAGAACTTTAAAAACCTTCCTTTGGGAAGAATGTGACCTTGTGCAACTGTAAAAGGCAGCAATGTTTAAGCTTCCCTTTGAACTTACAGCCCATTCTCTGCTTTCACATTTTTCATTTGACATCTGCCCACCAGCTAAGCATCTGTCATTCAAAAGCCACCAGACCATCACTGCCTCCTCGCTTTTAACTGTGCATACACTGTGACCCTTAATGACCCAGGAAATGTAACCAATTACCAAGTGCTTGAAGAGTTCAGAAGGTCTGATCTCATGACAAATACTTTTACGGATCATGCTTGTTAGCCTTGTCATACAGCTGATCTATGTAGGTCATTTATCACCCTCAGAGAGAGAAATGTTTCAGCATGGTAAGTCCTTGAACTGCTAAATATATCATTGTTTTTTTTTTTTCTCAGTAGCTTTCATGGGCCACAGAGATGTTAGGATAACTTAATGAGATTGTTTGCTTTGCCTCAAGGTAGCGAGCCACCTTCACAAACAAATACACGACATATTAAAAAAAGAAAAAAGTAACCAATTTGCCATTTCTAGAACAAAAATTCTCAGAAAATCTCATATCGTATTTCATTCTTTTGGTACTTTAATATTTCTAATCTTACGTGAAACCAGATGTCTGTGATTCAGCTCATAATTACTGTACATTCTGATTCATTTCGGTCAAAACTACTACGTCCTTACACTGTACAATCAAGATTTTTTTCAATTAAAAACTGCTATCTAAAAACAAACCCGGGCATATCTGAAATAAAGTTGTTAACCTTTAAAATCTTGACCATGCTTTAGCTGGGCAAATGAGCAAATGAAATAAACATTGATGGGAATTCCCATCAATTGCCATAGGTAGTGCCAAAGGCAATAACATTTAAGACATCAAATCTTATTTATAATTGTGGATCTTTTCATTTTGAGTGCTGAATGCCAAGTGCTATGAGTGCCAAAAGTGTCATGTAGTACTTGTAAATATGACAGACTGGTTGTTTGAGGTTGATAATAAAAGTTTAGACAGGTGATCAAAGCTATTAAAAGTGGAAATATGATTGTTAAATAGCTCATGTAAAAACAAGTTATCTGTCAAATAGTTTGAATGGAGTCCCCATATCTCCAATCCGGTCTTTTGAGGGTTTTAAGGACAGCTAAAGAAGGACCATTGGCTTGTAAACTCAGTTTAAGTGATTCTATTTTCCTGCAGATATTCATTGAACAGTGTAATCAGATCTATGCACATTTTGCTGTATAACGAGACTAAATCCTCAGCTTAACTGCTTAATCTCACTCCACACTTGCAAAAGGCAAAGAGAACATCATCCCTAACTTCAAAGAAAGAAAAAGGGGGAAACCGAGGGCAGTGTTTGCATCAGTGGAAAGCTTCAACCAATCCCATAATGCTACCAGGCCCATTTCCATACCACATTCTGGCTTTTTATCCCCACTGCCCTCATAAAAAATCCTTTGGCATAACACTGTTGTTGAGTGAGAACAAAAAAGAAGAAAAAAAAATGTTTTAGCAAGAAAGCCGAGCATTTTTAAACACTTCAATTGGCTCTCAAAGTGATTTATGACCACCGAGGAGCCTATTTCTGCTAGCTAGAGAGCTATAAACTCTTCATTTAATTTAGAAAGGCTTGAATTCTCATACGATGCACTTTTTTCTTCACAAGAAAGAATATAAACTAATTAAATCAAAAAATTTTATTGCACATCGCTGCAAGACAAACAGTCAGCCATATTTGTTTGTCTTAATTAACAGGAACATTTAGCGAGTTTAGAACAGCGACACGCTTCCTACTGCACACACAGATTGTTTTTCTCTAGACTGGCTCAACACAAGGGTCTGAGTTTGTTCAATGAAAAACAGGGATAGACGAGAAGATAGAATTCTGGACACTCTGCTGAAGATATTATCTTGTTCCCCGAACCTGCAGTTTAATGGAAATCCTAGGCCTTAGCCAAACTACACGCTGGTCCTAAGGTATGAACCTCCAAACAGATCCACACCCCCTTCTCTCTCGTTCTCATTCCCCCAAATATTTTCATAGGACATCTGACTTCAGTGGCTCGCTATTAGTTCCACAGGTGTGGAGAGACAAACTCTATTAAAACAATCCAGGACATTCCAATCCTCTCCTGCCAGGGGTTCAACACGTAAAATATGCCCTCTCTTTTTCACTTTAACCCTCCCAATTTGACATCCTTCTGAGTGTGACCAGTCACCTGATTTGCAAACAATACAAACTTAACATTTCTTTATATGCGACAACATGTGTAGGTTTATTGCCACAGAAGCTAGAAATATGCGAGTAGTCTTCTTGACTGTGAGCAATTGTTGTTTTAAGCCCTGTGGAGGTTTTTATATCATTCCCACTCAGACGGGCACAGGATCCAAACTACAAGCAGATGGGGGACTACTGTCATTGTTTTTGGTTGGGAAGTGGGACTAGCTACCAGCGAGCAAGGGCGATTGAAAGATGATGATTTTGCGAGTCATCTCCCAAACTTGATATTTTTGCTCAGAATAATTATTGTACATCTATTATTTTCATCTCAAGAGCCCGTTTCTCTCCTCTTCTCGTTAGTTTTCATTCTCTATTCCTTGCCAGCACCCCGCACCCTGAACTTTCCATTTTGAATAGTGTGGGGGTAATAATAAAGTAGAGATAAAGCATGTGAGAATGATAGACATCACAAGAAAAATTACTATCTGTCCAGAGCATAAAGAATAGCTGCCTACAGACCGCAAACAAACCCTGGATGACTTAGAGACCAACGTATGGAAATTGCCCACAAACCTTCCTTTCGAATCACTCACCCGCTGCTGAGAAAGCATAACCTTGGGGCCATGTCTGACGTGTCTCTCCAGTGTGACTGGTTTGGAAGTTAGAGTGTTTGCTTAAGAGTGAAAAACCCGACAATCTTGGAGTCTAATTTTGACTGTTTTCCACTTGAATGTAAAATAAAATGAGGCAAAGACAAAAGACACATGCGTGAAGTAAACTTGTATTGTGTTTGAGGTCTACGTACATGCATGCCCTAAAGGTTCAGTTGGGTGTAAAAGAGCACAAACGAGCACATGTTCAGTAAAGCTCATGGATAATGTGTTTTGAATGGTCTGTAAAAATGTTCAGAGGTATGCACTTTAGAAACACAATCAATGGGTGGATTCACCCACATCTGAGCAGTATCTATATAGGCAACATTTCCATGTATTGCTTTCTGAAAATGGAGAGGAAAACAAACCGAGACGTGTTGAGGCATTAAGAAGTTTCCAAACAAATAGTGTAAAAACGTCAAGTTTTTCCCCCATCTTTTTCCGGTTGGGAGCAAAACTGGCTTTTTAACTTCTCCTATATGAAACCACATTTTAAAATATTTAAGATTTTTTACTCAAAGTGAGACATGTTTTGGAGTGTGACATGTCCAAAAGTATTTTACAATAAAAAACAGTACTGCCAATTGACGACCAGACTGACAACAAGTACATGAAATCCCACACACCAGCACAAGGGGTTATATTTTCTTCAAAGCTGGGAAAATCTTGCCCTGGTTGTTTCAACGTCATCAAACTGGGTGGAAATTGCTATGTAAAGAACAGATAGCAATTACAGATGTGAATCCCAATGTGGGAGGATGCAAAAACCTCATTATTTACTTTCTCCTTTCCCAAATAAATCTTGTTTTCCATTGGTCTGGAAAGGCAGGGTAGGGCTCCAGCATCCTCTTGACCCATAGTTAGACAAGTGGTTTAAAAAATGGATGCATGGTTAAAAAAAAAAAAAGACTACAAAGTCATTAATATCTTTATACATCCAGGAATGATACCAGAGATGTGGTTTATTCTTTCAATCATCCATCCTTAAGCACTTCTCGAGAACCGCTGCTCCTTCAAAATGCCAAACACGGAACTGATATTGTAATTAAGGTAGTTACATGGCAATTTATTTTTTGGTTAGACCAGAAATGGGATATTTGCTGACAAAAAGTTGGCTTAAATTTACTCATTTAAAACCATTTGCTCTTCATAAGAAGACTCAGATAAAAACAAGCAAGGGGACGGACAAAGAATCAGACAAATGATTTGAAACATGAAGGAGCATGGCCAAATAAAATATGTATTTGTCAAATCTAGTGTTGTGGTGTCAACAGTGTATGTGTTTTACCAATGACTTCAAGTTGGATAGTTCAAACTAGTATCTACTGTATATTGATACATGAATGTCTGAGGATAGAAAAACGAAACACTACTGACTCTGATTCATCGTCTTTGGCAACTGCAATCGCAACGGCGGATAGTTGAAGCTGCTGCTAAGGAGAAAGTTTAAATTGTGGAAGGAAAAAACACATGTTCAGTTGCCAATCCAACATCTGCATTGCTCTGCGTCATATTTACTCTCACCCAGCTTTGCTAACACAGGCCAAGATCCCATGGTATGAAAGAACTATGTTTAGACGGCTTTTCACAGCTCTTTAGTTGAGAACAGTGCAAATAGACATAATGCCAAAATAACAGTGGTTGGAATGCATTGATGCATATGTGGCTGTTTGGCTTGGATGGAGATTTAAGGTCATGAGACAGACAGATAAACTACCCCAATGTTCCTGCTACATGTTAGTTAAGTCTGACATTTTTTATGGAAAGTTCTTGTCAATTTGGGGTCTCAAGGAGACATTTGAGTTAAACAACAACCAGCGAGCAAGACACGTCAGGGTCAAACATCACTCGCAATGTTTCCTGACAAGCCATTACCAACATGGGAATGTTTTTTGGAAACAATAAACTAAACTATACCTGTAAAGTCACGTGAAAAGCCTTTGTCCTCCCCAACAATAAATATGTTTCTTTGTCTGGAGAGCTAACAATCTTCTCAATTCAGGAAGGACAAAAAACTGACTACAATAATAGCATTGTCTAACTTTATTCTATTACTCCATAGACAGTCCATGCTGTAACGTTGTCTCCACTGGACAACATAATATAATGGCTCCAGTTTATTTTGGAAGGACTCAGGTGTCTCCTGAAATGGTGCTTGAGTGATGGGTGCTCGTGCCTGTTCTATTCTCTGTGTCTACATGTGCGTTTATATGTGAGTAGGAGTCAACTCCAGTCCTCGTTTCCATCAGTAATGCCAAATTTCTTTCACCCCCTCCACCCACGATCTCCACATCTCGATGTTCACCACATCTCCCACAATGGACACACTCATTTTTGCTTGTGAGAACCTCCCTCTTTTCCCTCAATTCTGCTTATTTAGACACTGTGGGGAGAAACACAATTGCTCTCTAACTCTTCTAAGGTAATGACTACAAATTTGCAAAAAAAAAAAAGAAAGAAAAGCTTATCGTGCAAGCACAGATGTGTAAATAATTGGAGTCTAGACTGATAGCAGAGACAAAACCTTACCATCTGGGATTAAAGTTCAGTTTCCCAAAGAATCATGTGTCAATAAAACAAAGATACTTTTGTTCTAAAATACTTGTCAGAAAATAATCCAGACAGTCTTAATTTGAATACTTGATGATTAGATCATTTGCTTGGTTAACAAATAGCACCTCAGATTACTTTGCCTGTTTCTCTGTACTGTCTGTATTTTCTATATCTATGCTTCCATCTGCCAAAAATGCTTTGTTTTACTGTCTGGGCTCCCGTCTTGTTACAGAAAAATGCACCCAAAGTGATTACAGACACATTCCAGACACCCTGTTTGGAGTGAGTGATGCACCAATGGAGATACAGGGAGCACATAGGATGAAGAGCATCTAAGGTTCCAGATGGGGCATGACCACTTCCTTTCTTCACTTCAGCCCAGACAAACAGCAAGGTATCTGCATGGGAAAACGGGGCTTGTATGAATTTTGCAGATGATGAAGCACAAAAGCATCACCATTGTATATTTTGATATCAGACAGCCAAGACATGTTGGAAGGCTCAAAACTGCCAAAAAGACAGAATCCAGAATCAAAAAATGTCAGATGGAAATTGATCCACAGACAAACAAAGGCTTTGGAGTCTGCTGTTGTGTCTGGTTGGCTTGGTTATTATTTGGAACATTTTGCACCTTGGCATTACTACAACGAACAATAAATCCCCCATCGCCCCATTCCTCCATATATAATTATATCTTGAAAACTGTAATAGACAGGAATGAAGGAACAAGACACATGGCCCAATTTAATAGGTTAGCAGTTTAATCAATCCAGACCTAAAAATCATTTTTTTAATTTTTTTGTTTTTTACATTTTGAGACACTTGATACATTTCAAGATGTCTATAAAGTTTTGCAAAGGTCAATGAAAGAACTAAATTGAACTTAAATTCAGAGGTTTTTCTGTTTTTGGTGTTAAATTAAGGAAAGAATCGGACAATGAAATCAAAGTATGTTCTCTTACAACTTAGAAATTGCCTTAAACATAAATGAATTTTTTTTTAAAGAAACATGCACGGTGAGCTGCTTGTCTATTGTTTGACTCATTTCTTGCCCAACTGTTTGGCACCTTTGCTGTTAATTTGTTTTTACAAGATAGAGAGGTTAAAAAAAAAAGCTTATTATGCTTTAGAAAATCCTTTTATAGTTAACATTGGTAACGTTAACAACATTAAAAAAATTTACATCATAAAACAAACCAGACGAATGCAAAGAAATCAATGAATTTACATATGCAAATAAATATGTACAAATTCCCTTCTCACCCTTCCACGGGTGGTCTTCCAAACTCGGGTCCTCTACCAGAGGGCAGGGAGCTTGAAGGTTCTGTGCAGTATCCTTGCAGTTCCTAAGACTGCACACTTCTGGACTGAGATATCCGATGTCTCTCCAGGGATCTGTTGGAGCCATTCTTCCAGTTTTGGTGTCACTGCCCTGAAGCCCCGATTACTACTGTAACCTTCGGTTTTCAAGCCTTCTCCAGGTCTTCTCTAAGGCCTTGGTACTTCTCCAAGTTCTCATGCTCCTTCTTCCTGATGTTACTGTTACTTGGTACTGCAACATCCACCACTACTGCTTTCCTCTGCTTCTTATCCACCACCACAATGTCTGGTTGGTTCATCATTACCATTCGGTCAGTCTGGTTCTGGAAGTCCCACAGGATGTTGGCTCGGTTGTTTCCCACTTTAACTTTTGAAAGCCTACACCTTTGTTCTTGTCTGATGTGGTAGATCTTGGCCTCTATTGTTCTAGTGTTCAGGGTCTGCTCCTCGGTGGCCAGTATTAGAGCCTTTGTGCTGTCCTGAAGCCCCACTCTTTCAAGCCTTTGATATAATTTTTGGAGATCCGCCACTTTGGTTGAACCCCAGCACTTTGTGTCACTTTCTTTGAAAAGTGCTTTATTAAAAAAAAATTTGATTTGATTGAGTTATGCTCTGTGGTTACATATCATGTAGGGAATTGTACACCCATGATGTTTCCTCATCCAGCACCTCATCGTTTGTTCTCTAATGTCTGATACATTCACTGAGCACCTTGTCTGATGGGCCCTTGTCCTTGAAAGTACTGGAGCATCTTGAACGCTTCATTGTGGAGCTCACACTCACTAATCCTCAGCTTCCTTTCTTGGCTGTTGACTGTTGATAAAATGTGGTGCATTCAAGTGGCGTAAAAAAAAATCTAATTTGTCGGCAATGCTTTTTTTAAAACTGAGTAAAAAAACTGATAAAGAAGTGACGTAGACTAAGTGAACAAGCATCACAAAAAAAATCCATGTACAAGCTATTGCTTTGTGATTGATGAATAGGAATGAAATGATCATTGTTACCATTAGCTCCTGCAGTATTACAAATGTTTGTTGTTCAGCAAAAACATCTTGAATCTTTGGAGAGATCTCTGGAATAACACCACAGGTCTGTCATCACTCCTCTCACAAGCATTGCTTAGAACAGTAAGACATTTGTGATCAACAGAATTATGAACTGGAATATGAAAAAGAGAATAAAGTTGGACAAAATGTCAGAGAACCTGCTTTTTGGATTACATACTCGTATATACGGCCCTCCAGAGAAAGGTCTTCTACTCAATAGGGTTTTCCTGAGTCTATGCAGTGCTGTCATGGAGGAAGTTTATAGACATTCTCCACAATTGCTGCAGAGTCTGGATATGTCATTGTCTCTGTATCAGAGCAATTGTCTGTTGTGCTTTTCTCTGCTTTGTTACACCTGGTTTACCTCAACTGGCCTTCACCTGCTTTCCCCGAGACAAGATGTTCTGGCCGGTTTACACAGGCAGACATAAATAGACCTATAGCTCTTCTTATGTTTTTGTTCTCTAGCAAATTTTCTCAGCTCATATGCCTGTTTTTTATATTGATAATAAAAAACATCTGCATGTGAGATCAAATTTAAACTATAAAGTATCTTCTTTGCGAAAATGTGCTCTTTTGTTGAATTGGCACATTTTTTTTTTTACAATTGCATTTTGATACTTGTTTAAGCCTCAACATTTGAGTACATGATCCAACTCGCCCTGAATATTCATAAAAAAGATGACAGAAAAGAACAAGTTTGTAGAAGCGTTTAGGATTGAATAGCCGTTCACTAAAATTGGATGGTTTTTTTGGCCATTTTCTAAAACCAAAAAAGAAACCTGCTCCCTGAAACCGATTGAATTCTTTTCTGTTGTCATGAGCAGAAATACAACCACAGATATAAAACTACTTCCCAGAACACCAACCCTTTTAAGCTACATATGTCGAAATAGATCAAACTAGTCTTCTCACAGTTCTTGCAGGCTAGAATACATATTCATTCAGTGAGTTTAAACGTCAGTTTAAATAACATGTTTGCACAACATGAAACTCCGAACAAATCTGAGATTTTGTTCAAAAGCTTTGATGTATCTATTGTTCATTTCATGTTGACACGGTTTCAATTATCGATGGAGCAGCTGTCCAGAGTTCCCACCATCTTCACCATCTCATAGTCAGATTCATTCAACTCCAGATGCTTTTCAATAGTTTTTGATCTTTTAAGGGGCTGATTGTTCACAACTGCTGCCTCTCTTTTTTTGATGTGGATTTTCCAATTCTGAGGACCCTTTTATCCGTAATTGAACAAACACATTTATATTAGTGATGTTCCCCCGTTTTTTTTTAGTTGGAATCCTGAATCTTGGACATCACAAACTGGTTTCCATTAGGTTTGACGTGAACAAATCTGATTTGGACTCAAACGTGAGCGAGTTTGCAGTTCAAAAAGATCCATCAGCTTCAGGACAGCAGTCTTAGTCAGGAGGTCCATGGATACAGTGAAGGAGGACATGAAGATAGCTTGTGTGACCGAAGAGGATGCAGGAGACAGGATTAGATGGAAGAAAATGACTTGCTGTGGCAACCCTTGAAGGGAAAAGTAGAAGAAGAAGCTTCAGGATTGCAGCGATCCATCACAAGAATTGTGGCACCATGTCCCAGAGTGATGGATCACTGAATATTTGATCTCATTTGAGGTCTCAATAGACATGGGTGTATGAATGGACTGTTGTCTTTCTTACAAACAGTGGTATATACTTGATTATCTCATTTATTAATTTGTTGATTTGACAGGGGCAGTGTGCATAAATAAAAACATACCACAATTAGCCCAGGAGGCTGTTGTTCATCTGGTACCTCCGTACAGATGTTTAAAATCATCATAAACACAAACACATTATAAAAAAAAAAATTGCAGTAAAATAGAACAGAATAAGATATACATATAAACATTTGAAACAGAAATGAAAATAAATCTAAGAAATCTCATTTCATTTAAAGTAAAAAATCCAATTAAGTGAATAGACATGGATTGACCAATTGTCATTTTGTAAATTCCAAAACCCTCAAAATTATGTTTTCCGATAACTTTTTAAATTGAATTTCACAAAGAAAAATTAGATGTTTGAATTCTTATATTTTTAAATTTCTTTCAAAACCTTGTTTTTCTTTATTACGTCGCTTTCGCAACATAAGGTATGAATTTGCCAAACGTCCCATGGCGGGGACAGCATTAAGGACATAACCTCTAACTATAATTATCTAATAAGCATGCCTTTTTTTCCTTGTCCTCCTCTTCCACTATTTTCCACCCTTTCCTCTTCCTAACAGACAATGAAGCATAAAACTGACGTTCTTCATCCCCTGCATGGAATATATTGCCTGAATGAGGAACAATACAATCTATTGCAAGGCTAAATGAGACGTAACATTGATGTCAAATAAACTCGATTTAGAAGACAGCATTGTTTTACTGAAAGTTATCTTTGTAACTTTCCAGAGTCTTCTTCTCTTGTGATTAATGACAGAGAAAGTTTGGCTGGACGCAACATGCGCTGGAGCATTGCTGTGCTTGTTGCTGAACATGAGGAATGAGCCGACAGAGTAAACAAATACTAGATTATTGAGAAGGTTGTGTCAAACAAGGGCAGAGTAATTCATGGCGGTTCGATTGGTGTCTGGGAGCAAACAGACGGCCTCTGCATGTTCATGTTGACACTGATTCAAACCCTCCATCAGATCAAAGAGACCACATGGTTGCAAACTGACTGTTTCTTAAACTCAGCTTATTTTCACATCCATGCTTCTTTTACCTTTCCATGTTTGGTTGTTCTCTCACAACTGCCTTCTTTTTCTCCATCACCACCTCTTCTGATTCCATTCCCATTTTCACACGTTCTACTTTTAATCTTTTAAAATAACTCCATAGCCGTCAATCCTTTCTAACCCCTGTTGATGTATTCCATAATCCTATCAGACTTTCTCCACATGTCAGGAAGACAAGGGTTGTGGTTTCTGCCTTGCTTTCAGAGCATTCCTGTTCAGAATTCTTTAGTCTGGTTGCTAGTTATTGTTGTAGAGTGGGCTGGAGCCCAGTGTTAGGAAATTATCATTTCTCTGGTTCAAATTAGCAAACGAGGCAAACAGTAAAAGGCCTGCGGAGGACAAATAGGAAAAAGTTAGAGAGCACAAGCCATCTGCAAACCACATGAAAGTCTGTGGTAATTGATCCAAAGCCCTCTGTAATTAAGTATTATATTGGTTGGCCAAAGCACATTCTCAAGAGGTGGTCACGCTTCTATTGCTTTCAAAGTCTAAACAATCACACACTTGCATGGCTATCGTCAAGTTGAGAGGATGTTTTATTTCCCTTCCACTTAAACTGTAATCTATCATCTACTCTACAGGATGTCCAGTTTTTAACTGAGATTTTGTAAAGTTTTCAAAAATACCTTTACTCTTGAAAAGGTCATTCACGTCTGTTTTGTTTAACTAAACTATAGTCACGCTTTCACAGCCAAAAGCAGTTTCCTGGTAGCTTTAATCTGGTTCTTTATGTTTCTAGAAGAGCAGCGATGGCAACTTGTGCAGATGGATTATTTCATTTTCTCTGCACGCATATTAAACGCAGTCATTGGATGTTGATGAATGTATTTAAATAAAAAAAAAAACTGGGAATGTGGAAGTAAAAATTCCTCCTTTGCTAAAAGTAAATCTTTCCACCATCACTCGCATGCTTTATGTTTCTACTTAAGCTTTCATTGACAGACAAAACTGAGCAAACGCACATGGGAAAGGGAAATGGCAAGGCTGTCATGCAACTTCTCTCATATTTGTTTATCTTAGTCTTCACTTTACAAAATCTTAATAAAACTCCACATGTATCCTTCCTAAACTGCTTTCTGTAGGTGGACCAATAACCCTGAGCATGAAACACAATTCTTCAGCTGTTTCCTTAAACACTTTTCAGTGCTCCTAAGTGGCATTGCCTCGATTGCATTGTAGGTATATACACATATATGACTGGTTTAGTAATCTACGCATAGGTTTAACCTAATGTAAAGTGTTTATACGTAAAGCAAAGTGCAAATCGAGTTCTCTTCAAACAAGTTGAAATGAACCCAAAGTTGCATTTCCATTTTTATCGTTTCACTGCTTTGCTGCTGATTACAGGAAATGATTAGTGACAAAAAGCTTTGAAGGGCTGGTTTTGTTATGGACCAGCGTAAGCCTCTGAGCATTGCATTGTGAAACACAAGTTGCTCAATGACCTCAAAGTCTGTACAGAAAGGATTAAGTCCCTGAACTGAGACCACTTAAGAATATAGTCTGCAAAGTAAAAAAAAATCAGCAAGCACTGACCAACCAGGGTACAGCCTTACAGGCTCATGAAGACTCGCTGTGTTCATGGTTATTTCCAGGAACTCTGCAAACTTTTGAGGGTCTAATTTTTGCTCTTTTGGTACCTAATGTACAAAGTAGAATGACATGATAAACCATAATGTCAATGCCTAGGGAGGTCAATGGTTGGAAATAAATCAACATTATTCCATCAATTTTGAGTTAAACTGAGAGCCAAAGTAAATTTCAGGTGTTTATGTGGGGATGAGGGCCAAACCCCCATGTCAGGTTGTTTTAGCCTGGATAAACAAGAGGTGCTACAGATGGTTTTGGCTTGAGGTCATGTGCAAAGACATTAGAGACTCTGACATTTTAATATGTTTTCATTTCATATTAGCCTGGTAGCATTGACAGTACATGATCATAAAACCTACATTCTGCAGGTGTGCTATATATTGAAACTTGTATAGCAACGATCATAACATATTAGCTCAGTTTAAACATATTTTTTAAAAATGACATAAGACAAAACTCAGTTTGTTTCCAAGTGCATAAAATGAGTCACTAACAATGCAAATAATAAATCTAAAACACCCCTAAACATACCAACACTCTGTTCAGTTCCATTCCACTGTCTTCTGCTTATCCGAGGCACCCTCACATGGGGAAACCCAGGCTTCCCTTCTCCTGGCTGCATCCTCCAGCTCACCCGGGAGTTCCCTGTCCAGCTGTGAGACATAGTCTGTCCAGGGAGTCCAGGGTTTTCCCCTGGGTCTCATCCTGATGGGACGTGTCCAAAACACATCACTAGTGAGGCATTCGAAAAGCATGCTAACCAGATGCCCAAACCACCTCATCTGGTTTCTCTCAACCCGAAGGAGTAACGACTCTGCTACAAGCTCCTCCCAGAGTAGAGGATAAAGATAAAGAAGATTAAAAAAAAACATTATTTGTCCCACACTGGGGAAATTGCAACTCATTCTTAATGAAAGATGAATGCAACATTTTACATCTTGAATGTTGCTGAAGTAATTGAGCTCTGAAATTCAGAATCCAATCACCATTTCGACTCCATTCAGAGTCTGAATGGAATTATTTTTATATGAATCCAAATTTCCAAAAAAAAATCCAAATACAAGGATTTGAGGAGTTATTCAATTTTCTTCCATAGCCCACTTTTCAAAGAGGATTTTATGTGTTTAAAACCAAAAGGTAAGAAATATAACTCTGAGGTAACTGCTAGCGTAAGGCTCGGTTGACAGCAGATACATAAAATTACAATCTGCTGCTAAGTGAGAATTCCGCCGTGTGTGAGCAATAACGATGCATGTGGCACTATGAGCTACTATTTCCTACTCTAGAATATTCGTCTCTGTGAAATAAAATGCTTTTTATTATCTTGTTCCAAGGGGATCATAACACCATAATAACCCCAGTCTCTTTTCTCTTTTTACGAACACCTACCCACACGTTTAAATCAAGATCAGACTGAACAATAACAAAGTTTGGAGCTTTTCTAATATTCTCAGAGGCGCTCTTTTCAGCCTTTTACTCGCTATTGATTCATCAGAGAGAAATATATCCATCGTGTATCTGAAGTAAAATAGTAAAAATAAACAATTGGCTGGGGAAGTTTGTGTGGAAAGTGATGAAAAGGTTTTTATATTTAGGCGTTGACCCAGTAAGGAATTGACCTGACATCTTGCTCCAAAAAGCCACAAATAAAACTCTTGCCAGACAGTCAACTGAGAAGCAATGAGCTACAATAGCCAAAAACGAGATGGAAACAAGCTTGTTTGGATGTATAATTCACATTTTACAAGGTTACCTCAATTAAAGAAACATGTTAATGGATGCGTTGCACAACAAGCATTTTTTCTGAAAATCTTTGAAAACTTCCAGAAAAACGCTAGCATTTTACATTTTATGTCCAAAGTAAAAAAAAAATTGAAAGAAAACTCCACTCCAGTCAAAAAAAACCAAACGTTAATAAACACTGTCGCAATGTGACTACCAACGGTGTCATCCTCATCATGTTCTTGTTGGATTCAGTTGGAAAACGGCTGATGTTTCTAAAATTCAAAAGAACTATTGGAAAAACTGAGATGTTGTTCCAGAAAGCATTGCTCAACGTATAATTACAGAGTTTTTTTTCAAGCCTCACTGACAAAAAGAAATGTTTGGCGCTGTGGTTTTTCATCTGAGACCATTGAGAAAATGTAATAAGGATGGAAAGGGTCGGGACAACGGGGGAATATTACAGGAAAATGTGACAATGCACTAATGTTTGGCTTTATCTTCACCACAAATTTCCGTCTGTTTCATTTTCATAAATGGTTTTGATAAGACCTCTTTGATAGAAGCTGTTGCCGGGCTGTTCAGAGCTCCCAGGCCTTCCTCACAGTGAACCGAGTGCTGACAGAGTCAATGGGAGGCTGAGGAAAAACAACAAGAGGCATCTGCCAAGCCTCCCCAGCGCTCGCTCTCAGTGTCTTTCGTGTTGCTGCCAGCCCAGTGGAAAAGCTTCCTCCAGTCCAGACAGTTATGATAAAATGAAACAGCAAGTGGGATATTGATAAACGGAGATAGGGAAGCACTGAAATCAGAGTCAGAGAAAATCAAGAAAGTCAAATTTACAGTTTTGAGATGTACAAAATGACTTTTTGCTGTTGTTTGTCTTCAAGTTTAAATGTGATATTCTCATGAATTTGAAGATTCATTGTTTTGGTTAGAAGTAAGATTATTCCTACACACCGTACCATGCGAATGCCCGAGCCTGGAAGGCTACCAATGGTGTGCATACAAGCTTAAGAGAACATAAACACATGCGGCTAAGGGAAACAAAGGTGCAAGTCTTTAGTTATCTGCGTGCAAAAAACGTGTCTCAGTATTGTATTTTCTTCGTCTTTTTCTCAGACCCTTTTCAGCCAAAAAACAAATCCAGGCTATTAGTCTTGAATGTTTTGATCCAAGCTCTGATTAAGACCAGGACCTGTATTCTGTTTCCACCGCCCTCCACTGCTGTTCCGCCTTCAGTATATTAACGGCACCAGTTAGCATTCCATCTAATAAGCACTGAAGAGTGTGTGAATGTGCGGCACTTGTGTGCCAGTAATTGCATCGTCCGGTCAAAGTGAGCACTTTATAAAAACAAACTTAAAAGCAGGAGTGTCCACTTTTCACCCTGTCACCGCCATATTGCTCGGAAACAAAAGGTTCTGTTGACAGACATTTTTGAACTGAAAATGTGCGTACACTGATTTGTTTCTGAGTGCGGCATGGGAATAGATGGGCATTAACTTTTTGCCTGAGTGGCATTCTCCTTCATTTCCTGCTGGCACTGAAAGTAGGAGAGCCACATGTGCTGGCTCAGTGTGACTATAATTGAACAAAAAGGTTTGTTGAAGCAGTTTTGCATCATGTGAATAATAGGACCACAGTTTGTAGATAATAACAGAGTATTAGTAAAAATCAGGGTTTATTTACAATGATACCATTTATTGTAATCATATTGGCATTTTAGGATTAAACATTACTTGTTTAGAAATGCTCAAAAATCAATTATAGTACATTTGTATTTTATGATGTGTACAAAAAGAGAAGCTTTCTTATTTATATCGTGTGTCTCTGGAACCAGCTGTCTGCTGTTCTGCTCTCTAGTGGACAAATGATGCAAATGGTTTTACAAACCTGAGAAAGTTCCAGAAAGTACATCAGAACATATCTACCCATAACTCTGCACTTTTACAAAACAAATTTTAAAACAAATCCAGCTCATGTTGAAATTTTAAAAAGTTCAGGTATTCTTCATGTTCGTTCACAAAGTGAAAGCATCAAAGCAGGAGAAACTGAGACAGTAACACTGTGATCATCTGTTTGAAACGTGTGTTTCTGTGGGGTGTCAAAACTATGTTGTCTGCCTTCCACAAAGCATAAAGTATTTCATTCTTGTGTATCAAGCGTGACTATTGTTTGAGTATGCTTGGTCACGCTTTGGCACTTCAGAAGCCTGAATGGGAAGAGGGATAGAACCTGGGATATGTGGTTGAATAATGTCCTGCTCACACAAGTACACTTACATTTTTATAGAACCACAACTTAGCCACATACTACCCTGCTTCCACAAGCAGAAAGACACACACATACAAAAAAGAGTCAATAGTGGATGTTTGCCATGGTTTGGGGGTAAAAGTTTAAATTACATCAAATCTGAAAAAGCATTAGCATTTTTTTCCTCCAAAACCTCCCAATACTGCAAACCCGGTTGTTATTGTTTTATCTTGTTATCAAGTAGAATAGACACTTTATTGTAAAGTTTGCGTTCTTCAACTGTGACAGAAACTAAGTCATCCAAGTTCATGAGTAGCTCCACGTGCACTCGTAGACACATTTAACACACGCACATACAGGTACACATGCATTTGAATTTTCTTCCCGCAAGCCAGCAAAACAGAGGCATGCCGCCAACTGTTTTTGGATTTCAGATCTCCAGGCCACTGTCTTTTCCAGACTCCCCCTCTCCGTTTGCCTCTCCTCTACTCCCTGCTCGTGTGCTCAAACACATGTGAGCATTTTAGATCCATTTTTCTATTTTGGAGCCTTTTTTTCTTATTGTCGCAAATGTTCCTTTCCTTTCTTTCCTCGCTCGCTTTCATTTTCTGTTTCTTTTCTTTTCAGTCTTATACAACGTTTATCACATGAGATACCTGAGGACACAATATCATGACAATCTGTCCTCTGTCTGTTTTTGGATGGAGGGATGTCGTTACAGGAGGAATGCAGCGTCGCTTGCCAGAGGCGTTGCAGTGGACAGATGAAGTGAAGCAACAGAAGAACGATGAGGAGAGGCAGAAAGGAGATAAGAAGAATACTCAAGCAATCTGTCTTTGTTTTAGTGTACTCACAATATGATTGCCAGAGATATCAACTAAGTTGCAGTGCATGCCTTATCAGAGCCGGTTACATAACATAAAAACATAAGATCCACATGGAGGACATCTCTGTTACGTCAGATGTTGTACATAACCTGCATCTCCACTGCCCTGACCAGACACAGTCGTGATACACACCACGCCCATCCCAACATCCTGGCAGAAATCCAAGATGTGTGAGAACAACTAGATATTCCATTTGTAAAGCAGAATTTACTCATCTTGTTCATCCTATTACTTTCCCGAAATTCCAATAAAGAAAAACTACAGGCACCATCCAATGGGTTGTTCTTGGAGAAGTTCAGGTGAACAACTTGTGCTAGCTCATTTTAATCCACATGTTGTTCTGCTGTGCACTAGCTTAAGGCTAAGGGAATTACACAGGTCTCATGACTCAGATGCTGAATACAAATTCTTTCTTAAATATTTTCTTTCTTTTTCTTTCCTGCTGTCTGTTTTCGGCCAAGTTTGAATAAAGCACAATTGAAAAGAAGAGGAAATAACAGGAAACATAGAGCTTACCTTTATCTCCTCAGATGTGTTGATAGGTACATGTGGGGTGGAGGACACCAAGGGCAGGTGTAGATGCACGCTTCAGGTGGGTCTGTCTCTTCTACCTCCCTCCCTGCTTCAGCCAAGCGAGTCTCCCATGAGATGCAGCACCATTAGATGTTCATCAAACATGCAGGCAAAACTAAAGGTGATGTGTCCTCCTGGGTAAATAGCAGGGACATTAAACTGGTCCAATTCTGCTTTTTTTTTTTTTTTTACAAATATATATTCTCAGCTGCAGGTGGAACAAACTCTGTTCAGATTAAAATTCTAAATCTCCAGCAAAAAAAACCAAGAACATTATAGATAAAATAAATAAAAACCTACAAAAAGTTGATCCATGAGCCTTTTCAAGAAGAGATGATAAAAGCAGGGTAGATGATTAAATTGAGGGAAGAGAGAAAAATCCTCTCTGTGCCTTCTTCCAGCTGTCCATGAGCAGGTCTGAGAAGCACCTTCCCCAATCTGTGCACTCTCACTCTCCAGGGTGGAAAGTAGGAGGGCAGGAGAGAGGGAGCAGGACAGAGAGGGAGTGAATAACAGTGGAGGGAAACTCAGGCTGTCAGTCAGTCAGGTTACTCAGGCAGCAGGATACGATGTGGAGCTCAGAATTCTGAGTCTCGACAAAATGTGCTGCCCACCTCCAGGGCTTATAACCGGGGGCCGTGCACCTCGCTGCTCCAATCTCTCTAACTCATACAGCAAACCCTCTCCCACTGGCTTATTTTGGGAAAGACATACAGGATTGTTCATTGGTTTTCACCCCCCTCTCTTCATACAAAAAATCAAGTGTCTGTGGCTGACTGCAAAAGGAAGGAGGGGAGTGAGCAGGATGGGGTGGGGTAGCAGCAGTACAGAAAGGGGTGGGGCAGGATGGGGAGAAGAGAAGGAAGAAAGAGGAGGAGAGGGGAACTTTGAGGGGTCTCTCCTCGCCTTATTCTCGAAGTTTCATAGGTGTCTTATGAAATCCAAGTTAACATCAGCAAAGCCCATGTGGTTGAAAATGGACTAACTTTAATCAAATTTCAATCTTGTAATGAGCCTTCACATTCCAAATCAGAGAAGCAAGGTTTCAAAGAGAGCTGGAGTCTATCCTAGCAGCGATTAAGTAGGGTACAGCCAGGACAACAGCTTCTCACGCTCCTCGCTAGCAAAATTATTAAAGTGATCCAAAATCTAAAAACATGTGTTTGGAAAGAGGGAGAAATTCAAATTTCCACAATCCCACACAGATAGGCCTGGTTCAAACCATTTACCACCAAGCCAAGACCAAAACCAAGAACCTTCTGGCCATAAGGCAATAATTCCAATCACCAAGCAAGTCCATAAATGTCATAGATAATAAATTAGAGACCAAGTGTATCTTAGATAGTCTTTTAAAAACATTTTTTTTTTTTAAAAAATGAGCCACATGGTAATTTAAAACAGTCTCTCTCCTTCTTCTTTCGGCATTTCCCTCTAGGGGCTGCCACAGCAAGTCAGTTTCTTTCATTTAAACCTATCTGCAGCATCTTCTTCGGTCACACCAACTATCTTCATGTCTTCCTTCACTGTATCCATGAACCTCCTCTTTGGCCTTCCTCTAGTCCTCTTTCCTGGTGGTCCCAAACCCAGCATCCTTCTGCCGATGAACTCTCTCTCTCCTCTGAACATGTCCAAACCATCTCAGTCTGGCCTCTCTGACTTTATCTCTTCTAACGTATGCTGTTCCTCTGATATATTCATTCTATGTGATAGAAAAGTTGACATGGTTTTGGTTGGTTTGTATTTGTGAATCTAAATTCTTCTTATTGTTGACTGGAACAGTGCAACGCTGATTGAAGGATTTTTGAGCCGTTTTGTTAAGAATTTGTCAATGTGCTTTGGATAATTGGACTGTTGAATGATTCATACTGTATTTAGCAATGGCTCAATTTTCAGACAGATTTAAAACTTGGAAAATCTCTGCAGCATGTGCTGAGGTGTGTGCCACTGGCTTGAACGTGTAACAAACAAAGACAGGAAGAGGGAAGATTCACGATCACAGTTTATAGTCGCGTATGGCCAATTTCTACAATACCACAAACCAACAAAGACAGGCTCCCCTGATGAAGTGAATTGTGTCATAAAGAGCCAAGCTTCCTCTTCCCAAGATCAAACCTGGAATCAGTTATATTCATTGAGAAGCCCACACAAATAGAGGGTAAAATCCCAAAATTTAAAGAGGCCCAAGTTGACACACCACTCCATAATTAACTTTAGTAAGACAACAGGCAGTTTGAAACATAGCAGAGAGTTGGGTCTTTGGGTTTGTTTGTTTTTTTGTAAATGGACTCTACTTATGTAGCACTTTTCCACCTGTGTTGGCACTTGAAGCACTTTACAGTGTAGCTCACATTCACCCCAGGCCCGGTTCTAGCTCTCAAACTTTGGGTGGGCAGAATACATTTGAAGGTGGGCGAACAAAAAGCACATATATACCCTCTTCAATTTGTGTCCATGTCTAATTTATTTGTGATGGTCTTTTCGTGGGCCAAAATCACCAGATTTCTTTTTCTATTGTGAAGCATGCAGCGACGGTAAGGAGTCAGGACTCTTAAACGCGTGTTTTTGTAAACCCCTCCTGCTTCCCCGCAAAGTGAAACTCACATCTCGCTCATTAGAAGTGGAATAAATTCTACACGGGAAACAGAAACATGCATCCTTACCCAGAGAATACTCCAGCCAGGGTCTAGTGCGGTACCAGGCCGGGTTAAACAAACAAAATGTACCGCCAAATGCGCGTTTTGGGTAGCAAGCTAACGCGGGCTGCGTCGGGGCGGTAAGGGAAAGACCCGTACCGGCATAGTCAGGGGGTGCAACGGCCTGTTGAGGTTGGACTTGTGGACAATTGACAGAGGGGCTGATGTTTGTGGTGCTTGTGTGACTAAATACATCCTCCGTGAGGCCCGCCGAGCCAGCCGTGTCTATGGCGGCGGAGGCGCGAGCCGTGTCTGGGGCGGCGGAGGTAGAGGTGCAACAGCCCGATTGACGGCTGTCTGTCACACCACTAGTGTCCGAGCGAGCCGCAGAGCCGCTGGGCGTGGGCTTGACTACAGACTTGAAGAAAAAAAATATCAAGTTACCTAAACGCTAAGAGAAAAACCAGGGAATCAGAGTTCCGCAGTCAGAAGTTAACATGTGCTTTTGAGCGGCAGAGTGTGGGAAAATTGACAACTTGTGTATTTGTCAAAAAAGCAAGGGGGCGTGACCAAACAGTGCTATAGGCCTATGTATGTAACGCAACATTTATTTGTGTTTAAACACACCCAATAGGATGCTGCTCATTCTCTGTGACTTTTTGATTGGGTGGGCAAGCCATCAGTTTGGGTGGGCACTGCCCACCCTTGCCCATGCCTAGAACCCGGCCCGATTCACCCATACATACCTGATGGGGATGCTGTCATGCAAGATGCAAACCACCATCAGGAGCAATTTTGGGTCTAGTGTCTTGCTCAAAGACACTTCGGCATAAACTCCTGGCGCGAGATCGAACTGGCAACCCTTCGGTTACAGGACAGTTGCCTTACTCACTTAGCCATCCCTCCCCGTGATTCTTCCCCCAAAGGGAGTGTGCTGAATCCTCTATAGACATTGGTTAAGAATTTGTCGAATACTGTCCCTTATTGGGCAAATATTAAGTGAGAAAGACTGAGAACACAGACCACCTGTTGGGCCATTTTGTGCAGCACATGTATTTCACTAAAATTTGGACAAGTGTCCGTACAACAAATGAGTCAGAACTTACATAAGTCCTCAAAGAGCAACTTGTGCTTGTAGAGTCTGCATCACATGATCAAAGCATGACATTTTAAGAAAGCAACCCAATGGCTAATAAAGCCAGGTGATTCTTGCAGACAATCAAACAGGGAAGCCTGTTCAAATGAATTTGATAAGCCATCTATTTGGTCAGCAATTGATGTATTTAAGATCACATTCAGGGTGTGACATACTTAAAAATGAAGGCTTTTGCTTGTGGTGACTTTGAATCTAATATTACTTTAAAAGAGACAGGACACAGAACAAATGAGTAATTGAGAATATATTCGGTGGTTGCCACATTAAAGGCAAATATCCAGTGACATCAGATCTTTCTTGGTTGAATTTCTATTCATCGTATCTACCTCAATTTTTTTCCCCATTCACAACCACATCTTGTCACACACCAATGTTTTGGTTGTGTTAAACCACAATGTCATGCACTACACTCAGAACACTTTTTGTTTTGAAGTCCATTTCCTGCATTTGCTCTGTTTCAAGAAAACTGATATCTGTGTTTGTGGATGAATGGAGTTTGCATCTTTGAACTAAATCAGCATTTGTTTGTTCATTCTTAACGCTGAAGCAAAGTACACTTTCTCAGAAAACTGAATGACAAAAAAATGGTGTGAATGAATCCTCGATGGTTGCAAGGCTGCAAAATCAGCTAGAATCACAAGCTCTGTAAGCTGTTAAAAAGTGTTTTTGCATCTTGTAACATGAGCCACTAGATGTTTCTTTATTGGCGACAAATGCAGTGTTCATTGCAGTCTCTTGCGTCTTGTCTGACTAAAGAACATTGTTGTAGGACTTTTGTGGTTTGTGAAAAACTCCGAATTGAAGTAGAGCAGCTACACTTTCTTTAGAGAGAAGACTTTTCTTCAGTGTGCTCTTAACCTCAACATCCATTTTACTTCTCTATCTATTTCTCTATCTATCGATCAATGGATAGTTAGATAGATATGAATTGGTGATAATCAATATCACCTTAGCCTATGAAGATTTAGATAGAAGTTGGGTTTGTTTTTCTAAAAGCAACAATAACTTTTTAAACACTATGTGTTATAATATCAATCATACAACAATTGGCAACTGTCTTAAATTGGGTTGAGAAAACATAATAAAAAAAAAAACTTTTTATAGATCTACTGAGTGTGGATCAGAGCTTCTCAATTATTTTTTGCCTGGCTCTTCCAAAGGAAAGTAAACATGCTCCTTCTAAGTTTAATAACGAATTACCTGAAATCATAAAAGACACCTGGCCATGTACAATACAACGTATCAGTCTATCATTTATTTTGACAAGATCAAAAGTCAGAATTTATTTTATCAGAATTTTTGTTTTTCCAACAACACCAATTATGTCACATCTAGTCATCTATGTAAACAATGTAAAAACTGTCCCAACAGTGACCAAAAAGCTGCTGCTAAAAGCAATGGAGCGGAATGATTGCAAGCAGGGGTTTCTAAAAACAGAAAGATATTTGGATGTAGGACACAAGTTCTTGGTTTTCTACCTACAGCATATTTAAAATATTCACTGAGAAGCCTGCATGAGAAAGAATTTATTTATCACATGACAGATTCATTACTTCACAGAAAGAAAAACAAAATGCTGGATGAATAAAAACCCAGATGCATGTGTCCACATCATTATCAATGATCAGAATCATTACTGCTGTTTTTAGTGCATCAAAGAAAAGCAAAACACGTTCATATGAGTGCTAAATACACGCCGACAAAAATCTAATTTGTTCGGGCCGTAAACGTGGTATGAGGAGGCATCAGCAGATTGCAGTATTTTGCAAAAAAATAAAAATTGTTTTCCATACACTCTAAAATTTTGGGATTTTTTTACACGATAGAAAAAAGCCAGGTTTCACACATATCTCCTAAACTCCACTCTTTATGTGGATTCAGAAATTTAAAAACTTTTTAAAAAACTGTTTATTCTTTCGTGCTACTGTGAAACATGACTGGCCATTTTGAAAATACATTTTCTCATGGTTGGCACGTTGGTGCTGTGATTAGCACAGTGGCTTCCCAGCAAGAAGGTCAGGGTTTGAGTCCTGGGTGGGAGGAGACTTGAAACACTTGCTTTTCTGTGTGGAGTTCAAGTTCTCCCTGTGTATGTGTGGGTTTTCTCCAGTTACTCCAGTTTCCTAACACCCTCCAAAAACATGCATGTTAGGTTGATTGGCCGCTACAAAATTGCCGCTAGGGATGATTGTGTGTGTATGTGTGGCCCCGCGACTGACTGGTGACCTGTTCAGGGTGTACCCTACCTCTCGCGTTAAAACAGCTGGTATAGGCTCCTGCACCCCCCGTGACCCTGACATGTAAGTAAGTGGTTCAGAAGACAAAATAAAACATGTGCACACAAGTTCATTAACCTTTGCATATTTATCCATTTTAGTTGGCACAGTGACAATTGTATAGATGTTTTTCTGAATGCAGCTTTAATTCACATCAATCTGATACTAAGAAACTCAATTCAACAACTTTACACTATGGACCAGATCTAATTTGTTACTACCCCCGGGTTTTAGTATGTACAACATTTCAACCTCAAAAATCAAGTGGATTTCAATGCCTATGTCATTTTGAATGCATACTACAAATGCTATATATTTTGGGGGCATTTTTATTTGAAACAAGGCAAAGAAGTACAGCTAGTAGCAAGGCAAGAATTGAGAGAAGAGTCAGTTGAAGGCAGACTTTTAAATGAAAGGGTGAGTAATAAGAAGAAAAAGAATATTAAATTGAAGCTGAGTTTGTCCAATTGAAATTGATGTCTTTCTTTTCTCTACTCTTTACGCCATTAAAGTCTTATAAGTGAAATAATATTAAATGTTTTATTCCGTTCCGTTCCGTCATCTTCCGCTTGTTCCGGGGTCGGGTCGCGGGGGCAACAGCCTCAAACGGGCAGCCCAGGCCTCTCTCTCCCCAGCTGCATCCTCCAGCTCACCTGGAAGGATCCCAAGTCGTTCTCCGGCCAGCTGTGAGACATAGTCTCTCCAGTTGGTCCGGGGTCTGCCCCTTGGTCTCCTCCCGGTGGGACGTGCCCGAAACACCTCGCCTGCGATGCGCTCGGGGGGCATCCTGACCAGATGCCCGAACCACCCCATCTGGCTCCTCTCGGCCTGGAGGAAGAGCGGCTTGACACCGAGCTCCTCCCGGATGGCAGAGCTCTCACCCGATCTCTGAGTGAGAGCCCAGCCACCCTGCGGAGGAAGCTCATTTCGGCCGCTTGTACCCGCGATCTCATTCTTTCGGTCACCACCCACAGCTGGTGACCATAGGTGAGGGTTGGAACGTAGATTGACTTGTCGATCGAGAGCTTTGCTTTTCGGCTCAGCTCTCTCTTTACCACGACGGACCGATGCACCGTCCTAGTTATTGCTGATGCCGCACCGATCCGCCTGTCAATCTCCTGCTCCATCCTTCCCCCACTTGTGAACAAGACCCCGAGATACTTGAACTCTTCCACTTGGGGCAGAATCCTGTTCCATACCCGCAGGGGGCATTCCACCCTTTTCCGGACGAGAACCATGGTCTCGAATAAATGTTTTATTTTATTGCTAATTTAAACTGTTCTTTTTTTTTTAAAAAATAAATACATTCTGTTGGTTGTTACAAATCAATGTATTAAATTTGACCTGACAAGACTGTACTGATTTTTTTTTTTTAAAAAAACATTGCTTCTTAAAAAGTTACGTGTTTTCTTACTAAACTACTTTTTAAATTGATTACAGGCTATTGAATGCTAAAAGCAAACATCCAACAGCATCTTAACTTAAAAATAAACCAGGCATTTACTAAGAAAATGTGTAAACAAGACAGCAAAATTGGTAATTGGGTGCCATGTTTTGACTATTTGCTTTAAACCTCGATGAAGTGCCATTTTATTCCTATCTCCGAATAATTCCAACAGAGTTGAAGTTTACAAGAGCCACTACAGCAATAGTATTCAGAGTTTAATTGGCTGAATGCTTGCTTGCCCTGTGCAATGCCATTAGACCTTAAAGGGCATGCTGTATTTTACCCCTGATTAGATGTACCATAGAAACGCCGGCCAAGCCCTTTCCTGAAAGACCTAAAGGGACTAAGCTGTTGGCTTGATTAAAAAATCTGATAGATTCTGCAATTTTAACATTTCAATAAGTATACCTCAGTATACCTAAGTCCTTGGTGAACTTGGTACTGATTTATTGGGGGTTATTACGGTTCAAGCAACCTCCACCAATCCATTACTTCAATCAGCTAATTTGTTTCGGATAGTTATTGAAAGCTGGCAGTTTTGGTACATTTTCCCTAGAGGGTCTATGTTCTATGTTATTTCCTCAGAAAGACTAATAAACATCCCCAGACTGTGTAATCTATAAACTATTAGAAACAAATTTCGGCGAACACAGCTTTTTCATGCATGAAAACAGCACAGCATGTTCATGCAAGGGCATACTTGGATAATGACTGGTGTGTGGACTTTCCATCATTATGGCTAAATATCCAGGAAAATCATGGCATTTTATCTAGATAAACATTTGTAAATTCATATTAATAGATGTTTGTAATTATGTATTAATAGAAAGGGAAATACAGTAATTTTTCTGCAAATGTACTTTTAACCGCTAGGGAGTTCACAAACCATGCGGTTGTTCTGACTCACTGGCTTTTTGGAATTTATTCTAAAACTAATTTTGTTTAGGACTGAAGCCCACTAAATTTTATAATGTTTCAAAAATAAGCAGTAGACATCAAGTCTCTGAAAGAGCCATGGTGCAGTGGCGGTCAACTGAATGGATCTATGAACATACAAAGGGTGGAGTGACCGAATGCCTGGTGATGATGTCATCAATGGGAGCCCTGTGTGGCAGTCTGGCTTGCCATTCATCCATCCACCAGGTGTGTGCTTCTGCGTGAGCATGTTGTTGTTGATCACACCTTACCATATAGGCAATAAGTGTGTGTAGCTCAATGAAGCAAAAAATTGGTTGTTGTAGTCTAATACACACTCACACAAGAAAGTCCCCACCTCTGTCGGTCATGGCTATGCAACAGTTACACTGAAGAATTCAGCCACTGGCTCCTCAAAAATCTCCACACTAATACTCTCACACAACACACATTTATGCTCACTCATACCCTTTGGTCAGCACACACCCCTTGAAAAATCCCCAAGCCATTCACTTCAGCTTGGTACAAAAATCCCCTCCCACACGCTTGCTTTTACAAGGTGAAACATTCCAGAGAAAAGGGAAAAAACACCTGGTTGTCATAAGTTTCTCTCTTTTTTCTAAAAGCACTTTTCTCCTACTCTCCCTTCCATTAGTAAGAGTAAAAACAAACAGAGACAGTTTACCGACTGGAAAAGCGGCGCATTGCCTCACACAGATCCAATTTGCCATTGAAGTTGGTTTTTTAAAAAAAGCCTCCAAAAATAAGCCATGAAAGGCAGGCTGGTGTCACAGATATACCCCACCCTTATCCACACCCGGTGTCACTGAACATAGACCCTCTATGCTTTGACGTATAGGGGTTTGTTCGCTTGAAAGGTGGTATATTTAGGGTGGAGTGGAATTTGTTTGGGGTACACTGACCATGTCTTTCCCATGAAAAGGTTGTGTGAAAGGCTGAAGTGTGTTGCAGGGTGGAGTCCTTGGTGAACTTGATTGAAATTAACTTTTGGGCTGAAATATGACCTTATTTATTCCACTAAGTGGTCACGTACTGAGTCAATTATTGTGAGTGCTGAACTCCAGGGCTGGAAGCTTACAAGGTTCTGATTGATTTTTTTCTTCTCTTTTTGTCATAGACCACAACTGGACCAAAACTCTGCTCGATTAGAGCTTTGCTTGTAGAGATTAGCTTATTTAACTGAATCAATCAAAATTAAGTTGCAAGTCCAAGTTAATGGTTCATTTAAATACAAAAATACAAAACTTCTCCTCCGTGGGCGACAACTCAAAAGAGCTGTTTCTTGTTGGATTTGATGTGGTCCTCCTTTGTCTGTTCTAACCTTACAAAAGAATGCCTGGCATTCACCAGGCAGTGCCTTCTCAGGGCCGTCAACAAGAGCAAAAGGCTGGTAAAGGGCAATATTTCAACAGTGCAGAAAATAAAATATAAAGGGTGGAACAAAAGGAAAAAAAGATTTAAGGAAGCTTTTAGACATGCAAGTAAATACTGCCTCAGTTGCATAATCTGGAAAAAACTTTGTGTGATTGATGTGAATTTCAACAGGGAAATTTTCCTAAAATGCACTTTTGGCATTACTATTTGCACTGGCATGAGGGTGGGGAGCACAGGCGAGATGATGGGAGGACACAAGAGAGGAGGAAGGATGTTGAAAGTCTGGATGGACAGAGCAGGTAAAGGAGACATTTTTTGGCCAAATGAGCCGGACTCACCTGAAGCATATTGTTGCCGTGCTCAGTTTCCTCTCGGGTAATCATTTGACACTGACAAAAGAGGAAAAGGAGGGGGACCGTATTGAGAAAAAGGATGACAGTGTTTCAAGCCTGGGAAAAACCTCTCCATGGACGTTTGAGGACAGTTGAGGTAATTCTTCCCTCTGGTAAACGGGGTAAGAAAAAACTGGGAAGATAAAAAGGTTTGTTGTACAACCGTTTAAAGACTATTTCAAAGTATTTCTGTGATTTATCTCACTGTAAACACATCACTGATGAAGAGGAGAAAAACTGAGATGGTTGTAAAAAATACTTGTTTGTATTCACACATGTGAGATGCTATGGCATGTCCAACTAGAATAGAAGAGTTGAAAATATAAGTACGTTCCAGCTTTTGTATTTGCGACAAGTTATTTTGACAGTGGGTGGTCCCTCTTGAAACACTATGAGTGTAATTAATCAACAGCCGGGAATCTGATGTCAGGTGAGTGGGTGTAAGTGGAGAGAAAGTGACCGAGGAAAAGCATGAGCGGTCTTACAGTCTTTTATAGCAGAAACAAGAAAAATGCAAGTGTGTGCATGCTTGAGGTTTGCCTTGCGTACCAGTGGATATCCTAATCAGCTGAGCTGGTGGTGAGATGAAAGAATGTGAAGATTATTGCCAAATAATTGTTTCCAGAGTGCAAAAAGGCTGCCATCTACAGAAAATCTTTCATTGAATTGTGTGTGCACATACAAGTCTGCACTGCTTCAGCTCAAGAGAAGGACGTGGGCTGCTTACAAGATCTGAATGGCTGGTGGATAAACTTTGAAAGGTCCCTGAGTTTAACTCAGTAAAATGTATTATAAAGATGTCTAAAAAAATTCTTTTTAGAAATCCATTCACTTTGCCTTCATTAATGAATCTTAAAAACTATTCCACACCTGTAAATTCCTTGTCCCTTATTTCAATCGATTTAATTAATATTCTTGATGTCCAACAAACTACGTGCACACAAATAACACACCCAAAGATATCCACCACTGATGACATCCTTAGCTTTCCTACCCATTTCAATTCTTTTTCTTTCTCCATGTCATTGAAAGACTCATGATGGGTAGCTGGCACCGACAAAGCTCTTAGAACACCAAACTTTTGAAAACAAAGAAACCAAGTGAGAGAAATGTTTAGAATTTTCTCTGCAAGACTAAAAAAAAAAACTGTCTATTTCAGAAACAGCAGGCAGGACAGCAATTTCCTTTACTGCAAGAGCAACAGAATATCCAAACCCAAACAATCAGGTTAGAATAAATAAAGTCAACTGGAAGAATTTAGGGATTGTTTCTCTTTTCTAAAGTGGAATGTGTAGATACACAATTGTCCTCTTAGTTTGAAGGAATAGAAGCTGAGAATGAAGCCCTTTTGAAAAAGTTGTCCCATATGAAGACCCTTTGCAAACCCATATTTTCATTTTGCTTCTCGTCAAGATTGACTTTCATTCACAAACTAGAAGTGAGCAAATAAATAAAAGTTGGAATTCCTCAATTAAAAGAAAAACTGTCAGTTGTTTTGAAATTTAAACAAAAAGAGTGACTGTCTTGTGATTGAACAGGTAGAAGCCAGATCCACAACCAAGAGCAACCAGTTTATTGAAGACTAAAGAAGTGAGAGAAAAAGAGTAGCTGTCTTGGGTCCTAGGCAGGCATAGTGGGACAAGACCCAATGGGGTTGGCTGATACTTAGGACAGAACAAGAAGAAAGGAGAAAATGCCACTAGAGGGTAGAATAATGACAGTGACCATCTGATTCATGTTTAGTTTGTTCACGGAAAAGCAAAAAAGCACAAAAAAACATAGTTTTGGAATGTGCTCAATGCAATCATTTGTGATATTCATGCTACTTATGTGCCACAAAAGGATGTTTCCACAATTGCAGGGATGTAACTGTGTTATGACTGGGGAAATAATGACGCTGCGAGCTGCCTCTCTCAAAGTAAATTTACAATATGAGGAACACTCAACACAGAAGTGTATTTTCATCTATTAGTGGGGGAAATGCAGTAAGTGGAAAATACACAGTATATGATGGAAAATAAATTCATGATGTGACAGACATGCAAGGATGCAAATTTGAATCCACTACATACATGGAAGAGAACATAGTTGTTGCAGTGTTTGGAAGTAGTTGGTAGTTACTGTGTCCAACATGTTAGTTTTCTGTTTGGTTATTAAATCCTGGTGTTGTAATGCAAACATTCCGCTGTCTTTTTAATGCTAAATTGCATTAGTTTTATGGAGTTACTAATGTGCTGTTTTTTTTTTTTTTTTCGTAGATTGTTTTGTTAATGTTAAACTACAGCACTGGAGTTTTATCCTAGCATGCTGCTAAGTTATAAGATACATTGAGGAAGTGTACACTGTAAAACGATGGCATAAAATTGATATTTTGTCACTGACAAAGAGTATAGACTGAGCATAGAAACAAAAGAAGAGACAACAATTAATTAGACAACTGACAAATAGGCAATTCTTGAAAATTAACTTAAGTTACAACTTGAAATGTGCTGTTTTAGATAAACATCTGCTTGATGCCTTGCAGCTGCTGAGTTGTACTGAAATACTGAAAATGGACTACAACCCCATCATGCTTAGCAACCGCCGCGCATGCGTTGAGCAGAGCTGTCCTCTGTAAATCTAATTAGTTTAAACGCACTCATCATAAATTAAACGCAGCTCCTCTGCAGTGTACACATGCACCCTTTTAAGGCACTAAATAAATCAAATCTAATGAAAAAAAAAAACTACAAAAACAATTCCTTGATTGTGAGGTCAGAGAGTTGTAAAACGTTTTGGGTTTTTTTGTCTCTCTCAAATTTGCATTGGAGTGAATAAAGGAAATCCCACCTTTAGCTTGGTGAGAGGGCTCTAGCAGAAATAAACTATTAAATAAAAAATTTAGTTCAGTTTCATTTTTAGAGGACACAATTTTCTATGTTTTTAATGTCAAATTTGTGGCTGTAGAAAAAAAAATTGATAGCACTATGGATGTTTTTTCGACTTCTGAATCACTAAGAAAAAAACATGTCTCTTGCTCTATTTTGGTTGAGCGAGTGGCTTTCCCTGTACCTTTTTAGTTTTTAAACAGTCATATCTCAAAAAGTATTAACAGCTCTTAATTTTGTTGGAAGAGAGACAAAATTGTTGAGAGCATTTTAAAGCTAAAATGGTGTTTCTATAGAAAATATTTTACAATTTTTTTATATTTGAAGAGAATAAACTTTTGAGGGGAAAATTTCCAATTTCCATTCAAGTCAGTGGGAAAAAAAATACTAGAATTTAAAAAATAATCAAAAATTCCAAAATCTTTGTTGATGCATGCAACTTTCAATAAAGCCATTTGTTTTTAGACAAAAATTATTAAAATCGGTCAATTCTAAACGAGACATTTTTTGCGCTAAAAGGGGCTATAATGAACCAAACAGAAAAACAATACTCGCTGCTTTTTTAAGGCATCGAGCAATGTCTTTTAACAGCATTGCATCTTGGGAACAAACCAGTACGTTACAGAGAGTACTTGAACCCATTCCGAATAGTTACCAGCAGCGTACACCATCCACACACACACTTTTTTTTTTTTAAAGAGAAAACGCAACACAAAGTATCATTGTGGTCAAATATGTTGCTTATGATCGATCACCAGGTTTCAACACACATGCCTCACCAAAAGGTCACATGGATCATTAACTGTAAGTAATTGCGCAACTCCAAAAAATAGTATGTCAGAAATATATTTTCCTTTTATTATGTGAATAAAATTTAGATGAATTACATTTCATGCATGGTCTTCATTTTACGTTCCGGTCAGGTTGTCCCCGTTTGAAGTGTTTCATATGAAAACCACTCTTATTAAGAACATATTTAGTTTTCTTCTCTATGAAAATTTATATCTTTCAAATGTAGGTACTTCATATTTTTCATCAGAATGACTTTGACTACGCTGGTGGGTTTTTCTGCTTCGAGTTTAACTTAATCTTTTTTTATGTTAACAAGCACTGTTATTTTCAGACTAGCTTAATCGGTGTAAGAAGTGCAGCAGTGTAAGAAGTGCAGCAAACAAATTTCCCCGGTGAGGGATGAATAGAGTAATTCAAAATAAAAAAATAAAAAATTAATCAAGAACACAACCAAAGCAAACTCTGGTTTGTGTTGCTTCTGTTGAAAAAGAAACAGTTGAAAAAATATTTAATTTGATAATTAACAAGACCCATCGCCAAAGAGACATTCCAAGGATGTCCTCAAATGATATAAACTGTCATTTCTATTTTTTACTTATTTGAATCCAAAAAACATACAAAATAACTTGGCAGCTCCTTGTAACAATAAAAGCACTTAGGCTTTAGTTGGTTTTCATGTCGAAGAATTACAATGCCGTCAACCCCATTGATAATGTGGGCATTTTATTTGTGTATATTTTGAAACAAAGAAAAAGTAATAATTTGATTGTTACTGATATCTTTTAATAGTTTTTTTTTTCTTCATATATATTTTGGCGTTAAACATAAATTTGATGACCCAAGAAACAGTTTTCTTGGCACCGTTAATAGAAAAAAGTTGTTGTCTTTGAAAAAAAAGAATGTGTTTAAAGAAAAATCAAGGCAATTAAGTTGTAATTTCTAGATACCAAGCCAACTAAAGATTACCCAAAAATGCGTTGAATGTTAAAAGCAAATAAAGGACAAGTGAGAAAAAAATTCGGAAGGTAAATATTTTGGAAAGTATAGTTTTACTTCTCATTCTTCGTTTAAGTCCAAATGTCGGGAAAAAAATTGTTTTAGGCCAGCTTGGTTCTTATTTCAGACCACTTAAAATTTAACCAATTAGGCATTTTCTTCTGTATTTAATCGTGTTGGAATAAATGTGGCTAATTGTTTTTGGGATACATCTTGGAACCTTTAAAACGACAAAAGAGCAATTAAAATATGGCAAAGTTTTTCAATCCAAATAAGTTGATTTCAAAGTTGTTTCCCTTGATTAACATAGACTTCCACTGTCAGTCAGTCACCTTCTTAACAGTCTATCCCTTACGGGTTGCCAGAGCCCATGCCGGCTGTTTCAAGGCAAGGGGCGGGGTAAACCCCGAACAGGACATCCACTGTAGGTTTTTATTTTAATTTAAATAGTTTCAAAAGCCTGATATATATATATATATATACATTATATATATTCTATTATTATTATACATATATAAGGGGAAGGATGGGTCGGTGGGTAGGGCGACCGCTACCCACCGAAGGTCGCTCCGTAACCGGAAGGTCGCAGGTTCGATCCCCCGCCCAGAGTCCATGCCGAGGTGTCCTTGAGCAAGACACCGAACCCCCAGTTGCTTCTGATGATAGTGGTCTGCGCCTTGCATGGTAACTCCCATCATCAGGAATGAATGTTGTGTGTGTGAATGATTGTATGGAGTGAATGAATAATGCATATATATATGTAAAGCGTCTTTGAGTGTCTAGAAAAGCGCTATATAAGTTCAATGCATTATTATTATTATTATATATATAATGTATTTGATTTTACTGGGCATCGCATTAAGTCGAAAGATTGGTGCGGTTGTTGTATTGAAACTTTTTAAGTTTCCAAGGAAGTTGAATTTGTTAAGCTTATATGTTACTCTCTAGCTCATCAGCAAAGACAGGTTTACCTAATTCTTTAAATGCGAGGATTGACTAGTCTCTTTGAGACTTTAACCTAATCCAATATTCTGACCGTAGATGGTAAACAGAAGCTTAGTTTTCTCTTGTCCTTGTCAGACCCGAAGGTGACAGTCCATGAAGATCACCAAGTGCTGAACCCAAAATATATCCTTATAAAATAGCAGCTACTCACAAAATGTCTCTTTTTGGTCATGAAAAACTAAGTAAAACATTTGTTTTCCCAAGTACAATCAACTGGCTTGATTGACTTCTTCTACACAAGCCTGTCTTTTTTTTCAAGAAAAAGAATACATTTAAATCAAAAGCACATGAGAAAATTATTTTTTTTGTAATAAAAAATTAACCTTATGTTAAAATCTGGACACATTTTCAATCAGTTTGAAAAGAAGTATAAAAACTTCAGCTTCCTCCGAAAGGATTTTGTACCTCTTTCTTCTATGCTATTTATTTAACACGGGTAACAATCTCCAAGGTAACAACACGCTATTATGTGAGCTCAATCTTTTGTTTATGGTAAGTATAATCTCAGTTCAGTTTTATACGTGCCTGGATTGTCTCTTACAAACCCACTGCTGTCAGTAAGATCTCATTAAACAAAGTCATTTTATTACATGACCCCTCTGTGACCATAAAGAAGCATCTATTCTGTTCAGGCACATGTGCTTACGTTTACACACGGTGCTCAAGTGGCCTGGCTCACCTGCCTTCCTGTCTGCCTGTGTGGACGTTTCCTGGCCTTGGTGCTTTCAGGAACCTCCTCCCTAAACAGCTGTTTCCACATGTCCCAACATCTCCCCAAACAGAAGGAAACAGAGAAATAGTAATGTAGTCACTAAAGTCGGGTCACACACAATCAGTAAACATCACATCATAAATTTCTAATTTTGAGAAGGTAATACAATAAATATGTCTGGGACAAGATTAGAATAACAGCAATTTGGTTTTCAGCACGATGTGTAGATATATTAACTGACAGACGGAATCAAATTTCCTCATAAGTAATGAACATCAGAAAGGGAGAATTAACCATTGAGTGCCAGTGACTGAGTGACTGTTTCATTCATAATGCACTCTTTGGGGAAGCACTGTGTGTTCATAAATAACTTATTGAGACAATTTATTTCTCTTTAACTGAGAAACAGTGTGAGGATAGAAGTTTATCTGTTTCACATAACAAGCCGTCAAATAGGAGAGTAAATGCTGAGGTTGTCTGCATGGGGGCCAGATTTGCACCAGTAAACCACAGTTTACACCAGGAGAACATAAAGCATGAACAACTATCAGTTGGATCTACAGGGAAAGTGTCATATTGAACTTTTAGGAAAAGTTTTCATGTTTTTTCTGCCAATCTTCATTCTCACCTTCTTTCTGTTTTCCTGTGTTTTGCCCGTTTCTCTTTGAGATCTTGCAGATGTGAAGATATGCAAAAGAAAACATAAAGCAGGCCTCTGGGTTTGGTTGCCATTGAGAGACATGCCAGGAAAACAAAGACCTCCAAACTGTACAAACACCAGGGTAGAAAAATGCAACAGAGACCGCTCATAAAAGAGGAAACAAAGCCCTTAATCACTTTTTTATTGTCGGTACTACCACATTGGGAACAAGACGTGTGACTTTTGTCAAATTTGTTGCAGAACTTGACAAATTTTAAAAAATGAACACAACCAGCAGCATAATTTTTTGTTTTGACATCAACCAATCAGATGTCCACCTCCTTTTTTGACCAAAAGCGACTGTATTTTTAACTGAGTGAAGAATTGTGAATAAATAAGACAGACATCTTTGTATTGATGTTTTAAGAAAATTTGATAGTTAAAAATTAAACAAATTGACGCACGTTTACAATTTGATTACTCATTTGTCATAAAGTTGTTTTCTGGTTCGACACCGGTGTTGTACCAGAAAACGACACCGACAGTGATCGTTAGATTTTTCTTATTTGCATATTTTCATCACTTTGTATTGTAAAATAAAGACGTAACTGAGCAGAATTTTGAATGTAGGCATGTACCGAATTATTTGCAATACATGAACATGTGCAGCCACACTGACGAGGTGTGTATCCGTAAATAAGCTATTTGCAATTAAAAAAAAGTCTATACCGGCTGATTTCAGGCAAGGGACAGAATAATCTATGGCAAGGCCACACACAGTCATTCCTAGGGGTGATTTTATAGCAGTCAATCAACCTAACATGAATGTTTTTTGGAGGTTGGTAGGAAACCGGAGAACCTGGAGAAAACCCACACATACCCGGAGAGAAAATGCAAACTCTACACAGAAAGGCCAGTGTTTTAAGCCTCACCTCCACTCCAAAACGCAAACCCCGATCTTCTTGCTGTGAGGCCACAGTGTTAACCACTACACCACTGTGCAGCCCCCCTGCAATTTGTTAGCTTAAATTAATCTATTGAGATTTCACATATCTGGCCTCATTTTGCGTGCGATATTTTAGCATCTATTTTTAATGTGTAACATCTGTGAGGGAAGTAAGATCTAGCCATAGTATGGCACAGCTAAATGAGAATTATATTGACATTGGGAAACTTGAGAAAACTTTTATAAAACATATAGCACCTGTGGAAAGTAGGTATGAGATAAGAGTGTGGTAGGGGTGGCTTTTAGGTGTGTCTGATGTGGTGGACTCAAACTCAGGGTTACAATTAAGATTTATGACCCATGACCACCCAAATGGTTTACTATGTCTTTCCTTGGCCAGAAATAGAAAGTTGTTGCTACTTTATATGGATTAGAACATAAACAGCTATAATGTGTGAGATGGAGCCAAACAAATTATAAAGTCTGACATGCTCCCCAACAAAACAGCATGGGATTTGATTGGCTTGCTGAGTTGAAAATAGGCAGGCCATCACCTCGTCAAACTTTTTACTATTATTTTCCTTCTTCGTGCGCAGTAGGAATTGAATTTATTACGTAGCTTGAAAAGGCAGTCAAATGAAATGTAGGGGTTTTAATAATACCGTTGTGGCGGACATAGTTTAAATTATGTTACTATTCTGAACAGTGCACCTAAATTCCTGGCAAAACAGCAGAATTCAATTCAAACCATTTGAATATGTTCTTTTCTGAGATGAAGCAATTTCTATTGATGGGAAATCAGATGAAGATTCTGGGCAGATCAATGTTTTTGTGCACTACTGTCGTTTTCAATGCTTCCTTATTTACCAAGGGTCTCTTGCCACTCTTATACTTGCCTATTTGCAAACTCAAGAATGTTTATGAAGTGAGGATGCAGGTCTTGATATTTGTGGGACATCTACATCTTCTCACATAGATTTCCTGCTTTGACTAGCTGCAACTGGATGGCGTGCCTTTTCTTTCCTGAGACAGCCAGATAAACATTATTGTTGGAGTTCAGACCAAGTTGTTCGTATCAAACAAGCCACTGGGTTAGGACTTTTGATAGCAGCACATGTGCAAGTTTGGGAAAGATACAAAAAAAGTTGAAAGGAATTTAAGTAAACAAATTCAAAAAAGAATGTTATTTGGCCTTTTAAAATTGCTTGCCGTGTATCTGTTATTTGACAAGTATATCTGACATTGGTAATCCTACTGTCAAGATCATGTAAATCAGTGCACTTTGTCAAGATAAATGCAGTTAAACAATTGTTTGTGATTTGCATGCAAAACCAACTAAACTGAACTGGAAAATTCACTGACTGACACACACGGGGTTGAGTTCTTTCCTGGATAGTTTCTCATGGATGAAAGAATGTCAATTGCTTGCTCAATAAGAACCATTTTAAATGCAGTAATCATTTCCTTGATGGCTCTATTTCTGTCAAATTACATAAATTTTTCACAAACACAGTTGGGTGTATTTATTTAAGTTTCACATTTAGGCACAAACAGCAAGCTGGACTTTAATGATGAAGTTTTGATGTCTGAGAATGTTGCAGTGTTTGCTCAAGATTTGCGTGTGAAAGAAAGCCAAAGGATAAAAAAAGAAATCAATGAAAATATTTCCATATGTACTACGTGACCTACTGGTCATCTTTTCACGGTTATTCTTACCTCATCCAGGATCAATTTAGTCTAACTATACAGCAAATCTACTTTTAATAATTCCATCTTAAAGAAAAAAAACAGCAATTGGTTTTATGAACTTTTCTAGCGTGTGGAAAAAATTTTGTTTTCTGCTTTATTGGGTTGTAAACTTTATTAGACACTATCCTGGAAAAGATATCAGCATAGCTTTTGTTTGAATCAGAAAGTCACATGATTGGATTCATTTTTAGTGTGCAGCTTTTCGATATAAAATTGAGTAAATTCTGCAAATACCTGTGATCACACAAAAAAAATCCATCCTCTCTAATATTGTCTTTCATCATTTCATTTAATTAATTTTAGTCTGCCTTTCTTTTGAGAGTCTTTCCCTCCATCTTCTACATTTTAATCCTTGTTGTGTTTTTTAAAGGCTGAGCCCTCTACCCAACCACGGTCTGTGGTTGCCTCCTAAATCATTCACATGGAACTGGTTAAAAAGGAATTCCTTCCATTGAGGGAATGTCTGGAAGCTAGCGCCTGTAGTACAGAAATCATAAATGGGAGGTCTGGCGTAATCGCATCTTGACCACTTTCCTCATCTCCAAATTTCCTCTTCCTCTTTTTCTGTTCACTATGCTCTGTGAAGACGTAGATTGCAAAGCATTTCCTGTAGTCTTTCTCCACGTTCTTTATTTTTCATTTATCCATCGAATCTTCTGAATCCATGTTAGGTGACAATACTATTTGAACAGTCAGGTGAATCAAGTAAGGCTAATTGTTCGTCTTTAGACTGAACTGGAACCATTGTGATATTTAGACAAACTCCAACTTGCTCCAGTGGTCTTCAATGTATGCTCCAGTATAATGAACAAATCTAACAAACACATGTAACCTGGCTAGTACCAGGTAGATTTAAGTTCTCCCACAGTGACCATCCAAGACCTGTACTGCAGAAACCAATATGGAGAAGGTGGGGCGTTCAATAAATTGCCACAAGTTTAGTAGGTGCATGGTCACTTTGTATTTAAAAATTCCTCTCAGCATAACACAGAAATAAAATGTAATGACTGTGAGATAGAAAAACAACAATCCCACATTAGATTAGTGATGATAGTTGTTTTTGTTACACTGATAAAATTAAAAGCGTCGTGTAAAATACAGTGCTTGTTGTTTAACCAAGAAAAGAACAACGTATGTCCCATCCTGTTGCGACGTGAATGGCCCGGTAATCCGGTGGTGCGGACAGAAAACAAACCTGCTAAAAAATGGCCAGACATTCTCAAGAGATTGTGAGCCTTCAACAATTGCAAGAATTTATCCAGCCGGCCAATTTAAACTGGCTCTACAAAGATAAAATAGTCAAACAGTCATGATCCTGCTTCCTTCCAGAACTTTTCCTACCTCCTAATCCTGCCCCTTGCCCAAATTCAGCAAACCTGGTCCCAATTACCTCTTACTGATGTCTTCACCTGTGTCTCGTCATCCCCTGGTTATTTAAGTTACGGTGTCCATCACTCCATTGTCAGATCATCTGCTGTTCTGCACTCCTGCTGCAGCCTTGACGGTGCCCCTCCACGTTGTCTGGTCCCCTACATGTCATCGTCCAGACTGCACATGTCTAACCCTCTTTCTTAACCCCTGATTAACTGCAATAAACTGGTTAAAACTGGCTATGCTTCTGGGTCCTACATCTCAATCTTCACCATCATTGCCTGGTAGTGTGGGGTACATTACACGTGCTCTATGAGTGGACTGTTAAAAAAAAAACTCAGTGCCACTAGTAAAGGGAAAACAAAACATTTCTTTCATAAAAAGATTTGATTCCTGACAAATGAATGCCGTCTCATGTGATTATACATAATCAATTCACTGTGTTCAATTTTCTTGACTGAACACAGTAAAATGTCTTGAAATGTAACTTTTTTCTAACTAATACATGTATTTGGTTCCTCCCATTTGTTGGAAAGGTCTCCCAGGCGACCACTGACCTTATGAAGGGTTTGTACCAGTATGAGTCTTCAAAACACGAAAAAAAAAATTCTAAACATCTCACAACTCACCAAAGTTAATTTTTTTCCATTTTCAAAGTTTAGAAATACTTACGCACAAATGTACTGTGTCATTTATGTACCTGAGAGCAAAGGAATGGACTGAAGAGATTGCTACCCCAATGGCAATTATTTCAAATGGCTTTACTTTTCGCCATTGTTGCCAAAAGAAAGTGGCAACAGCTTGTGGAGAAATGGCATTCATAGTGCAAGATGTTCCATTCCTGGGCTGGTTGGCAAAACCCACAGCACATCAACTTCAGTTTGTCAACTTGTGCTGAAAATACCACAACGGATAAAGCAGGCTTTTCCATCTTTGGATTTGGTATGTAGAGTCTTTTTTTCCCCCATTCTGCTTGGTACATTGGGGTGGACAAAGGATATCACAATACCAATAAATTCCTCCAATTTATCACAATTGCTTGTGACTGTTGCTCCTTGCAGATCAAACTAAGCTGCTGGCTCATTATTATGTGGGTGGATTCTAGTTCTTTTAAAGTGTGACATTCACCTCTTTTGGTTTTCAACCTTCACCCCAGATGCAACATCTGGGGTCAGTCTGCTGTCGCAAACACTTGTACAGTACCATGGTTGATATTTACCTACAGTTAAGGGCTGAATTCTGATTTCCAGATGATTTGTTTTAAACATTTTCCCAGTCTTTTCACACCCCACATTCGCAAACAAGATGGTGACAACTCAATATCCAAATAGGTGTTTATATTTGCAGAGAATATCAAAGCGATACAGCAAACATATGAGTGTAACAATAGCTGGTACTAAAGATAATTTAGGAAACTTGTGGCAGGGCAAGTGAGTAAGAGATTTCTTGTGACAACATCAGTAGTTGAAAAACAAACTTTGAATTGTATTCAAGGTTTTTCCAATTTAAAAAAAATATGGTTCTTTCACTATATTTTTTTCAGAATTTTAAAAGTTTTTCATAAACCTTTTCTCAACAAATGCACATTTAAAGGCTAACATTGCCAATTACAAACTATGTTGTTTTCCAAAAAATGTTTGCTTGCAAAGATGGGCTAAAATGAAATTGTGCAACAAACGATACTGTACTACTTTGACTGAACAATAAAGTTTAGTTATGGTAAAAAAAAAAAAAGTGATATTCCCAATACTCAAGCATGTGTGGTACTACTGATTGGGTATGTTTCTATAAACAAGGTATTTGCAAAAAAAATCTGCAGGGCCAAAAAATTCCTCTCAGTACGGTATCAGTTCCAGCACAAGCAGCAGTATGCGCAGTAGCGCTATTTGTTGCACTATTTGGTGCTATTTAACAGGACAAGGACCCTTAAAGTTGAGCTTAAGTTGCATATGGTAGACTTGTTTTTGTCGGACTTACACTTTGCTGTATTCAAGTTTCAGGAAAAAACAGCGGTGAGCTTCTATTTGATTAGATTAGATTAGAATTACTTTATTGATCCCACTCTTGGGAAATTTGGCAATTTGGAATGATACTGTAATTTTTTAGCTTTCAACTGAATTAAGAACAACATACAAACATTTTAAATATCTCTTGTTAACACACATTTTACTTGATTTCAAATCATGTAATATGACAAACATGTAAATCGGTCTATGTCATGTATATTTCTATATACAGTATGTATATTTTCTGGGCAATTACACCACTGTGTACTGTTTACATGATTTTTAATAAACTTTTCTGATTTACTCTAAATGACAGAACTTAAATAATTCACGGGCTAATTACAATTCATGAGTCTGACCTAACAACTGTGAGTAATTTCTACTAATGGCCAATATTGTTTGCCATTTTTATCTTACATACTAAATTGTCTTTACTTGGGGAAATGCTCTCTTAAAAGAAATGCTCTGTAACTTATTTATGATAATATAGCCGACACCGAGATTCTCTGTTGAGTCTTGATATCTGTTATTTTAGATGTTCTTTGATCAGTTTTTACAAACTGATCACATGAATCAATATGGGCATTTTAGCAGTCTACGTACCATATTTTCACGAACTTAAGGCGCACCGTATTAAAAGGCGCAGTCCCAGTTGTGCCTTATGTTTAACACACATAAGGCGTTAAACATAATGTTTAACACACATAAGGCGCACCTAATGATAGGGCGCAGGCTTTATATACAAACCTCTACTACATACTGCGCACCGCTCATTTTGAAGAAAATCTGAGACTTTTATTTGCGTCTTATGGTCATGAAATTACTGTATGTCTTTATTGAAACAAAATTAACAGCAATGTATTTCAATATATGCTTTGCTTCCATTAAAAAGATACCCTTAACACAAATGTATTACTTAGTTTTAAATTATTTATTATATAGTTTAAATTCTGGTGAAAACTAAACAAGAAAGTTCAACTTAGTATGTTATTGTAGAAATAATAAACTAGCCATTTTTGTCATGAGATTAACTCTTTTATAAAGTGTTGTTTGTGGAAATATTGGATCGAGGGGGTCATGTTCTGTTGACTGTTAACAAGTTAGTTATTCTTTCTTGCACTATGATGAAACGCACCCATAATGTCATATCTGGAAAAAAATTGTAAAATTGTGGAAAACAAATATTTTTCCATACAAACAGGGCTTAAAAAGATGAATATTGGTGAGTAATTTCCTTCTTACTTGCAGAAATGTTGGTTTGAGTGGGTCATGTTGTGATGACAGTAAACAACTTAGTCATTCTTTCTTGCACTAGGATGAAATACACCCACCTAATGTCATATCTGTGAAAAAAGCTTTGTAAAATTGTGGAAAAACTGATATTATTCCATACAAACAAGCCACTGAAAATATGGATGTTGGCATGCAAAGTCCAAATTACTGGGATACCAGGATAGAGCTTATTCTGTCCAAATGAAATATTGTTTTGTGAAATGGGAGAAGAATCAGGCCAATTATAAATTAATGGACTCTATCATCAGTGCCACACGTCCAAGAATATGTTCAGAGAGACAAAATACATAAAACTGTGAATTGACCTTAATTATGACTGTCACTTATATCTCTGTTGGATTTAGGTACTGTCTTTTGGTTAATCACTGTGTTCCATGTCTTTTTAAGATTATATTTCTTAAAGAAAATGGCCAAAAACTACTGATGAAGAAGAAACAATGGTGCCCTTGAATTTTCTTTTATTTTGCATGTAATAATATCTAGATTAAACCCAATATTATTGTTGGGTTATGGAAGCCCATCACCCTTGCAGGGGTATGTGGTTGTGTGAAAATAGTTTTTATTTCAAAATGGCAATTTTACTTACCACCATACTGGTGGTAATTTTTGTGAGAATGGAAGGGCAAATAAATACTGAATAATACTGTATGGAGAGAGGAAGATGACTAAATTTTTAAGAAACACCCCAGGGCACAAGCACTATAGAAGAAATGATTTGCTAATTGATTTGAACATAGACTTATTTATACAGCAGTCAGTTTTCTATGTTTTCTATGTTTTCATCAGGCTGTGCAAAAGTGGCAGACACACAGGCAGGACAGTTGGCAGCCGTGTTCCTTATTATAAACTAAATTTGAGAACAAGGGAGACCAGTCCACAAAACAAAAAAGGCAGTGGGTTGAGACTGATCCAAAACACACTTGAAGTAATTTACAGGTGAACCACTCTAGCTTTACTGTACTGAATGCTGGTAAGCTAAAGGAGAGTGCAAGACAAATTGGCAGTGACTGGAAAGAACCACGTATAAAATATACAGAAGGGAGAGGGATGGACGATAAAGCACAGATGAGACACAAAACAGAACCTGAAATGACCTTTCTCTAGGGCCATAACCTTCCCAGTTAACGAGGTGCTGAAACTCCTGACCCTGCCATCTCAATGAGCCTTATTGAAGTTGGGAGGGCTCCGGTGGGCTGCCACTTGCTTTGTGTGTGAGGCTTTAACAGAGAAACATGAAAGACTAAGTGTATTTGCAGAGTTCTAGGGACCTCTGGTTTGAATTGCCACTGAACAAATTAACTTGACAATAACTAGGGGACAGATGCATTTAGGACACAGTTTCCAGAATTCTGTATGCAATTCAATTTTACCAATGGATGGGTAAACAGCTAGCATTTTGTTTGGAACACATACGGAGAGCAGGACTGCTCAGACCTCACATTATCACAACTGATTTTGGACAACTATCTCCTCAAGCAACAGTGATGACTTGTACGGTAGTCTATTGAGGGAGGCAATAGCTCAGTGGTCCTTGGACCAGAAGTTTGCCAGGTCGAATCCCACTGAGTTCATGCCTAGGTGTCCTTTGGTGGCCAGGCTGGACCACCAAAAGCAACAAAGTTGCAGTCCTCCAGGCCCCAGCATAGCAGGTCAGCCAGGAAATATGCTGACCTGTGCTTCAAAGAGGACTTGGGCTCATGGCCCTAAGGTCACAGAACTTGTTGTGGTCTACTTACCCCTGGATTAAGTGCCTGTACATGACCCTTGTGGATTTTAGTTGCCAAGTGAGAGCTTCCAAGATGCAGGAGAATACAAATTTTTCAGGGGCCTGAGGGCTTGCCGCTGGTTCAAACTTTTTTGGCAAAGCCTCAGGTTTAGCATTTTTTAAGTCAAAGTGATAGGAAACAAAAAAGTTAAAACAATAATAATTAAAAAAAAAATGTAAATCAAACTCTGCATTGAATTCAGCAGTCTGAGCCATGTTCTCATCATCTGTCCAGACTGCAAAGGTTTGGTCCGTGCCCCAAAACTAGTAATGCCATTTAATGCGAGTTTGATTGCTAGTCATAATGCTCCCCACATTACAACTATGCTCAACCAGTGTAAGCCTACAAGCATAAAAACAACGCAAGGTAGCAGCTTCTTCTCCTTGCCCAATTTTTGAGAGAGTACTGTCCAAACTCCAAAATCAACGGCATCCACCTTGTCCATGAACTGGATGGAGGGATCTGGCTCAATCAGGACAGGTGCAGAGATTAACAAAGCTTTCGGTTGGCGAAAGGCAGTATTAGCTTCAACTTAGCAAACAAATAGAACTGAACGGGACGTGAGAGCCATTAGGGAGACTGCCACCAAGCTGTATCCCCAAATGAACCTGTAAAGAAAGTTGGCAAAGCTTAAGAACTGTTGAAGCTGTTTGTGACTGTTTGGAGCAGACCACTCCAGCAGGGCTTTAATTTTCCATTTATCAGGTCTCACCTTCCCCTGAACCCTAACAAACCTAAAAAAGAAACAGATGGGGGAGTGAAATTCATATTTCTCAGCCTTCACAAACAGCTTGTTTTCAAGCAGTCATTGGAGCACCAGCTGAACTAGCTGCCGATACTCAACGATGTTCCTGGAAAACACTGATATTCCATCTTGATAGACTAACACTCAACGGTGAGACAAATTTCTTAACATATATTTGGACATGTTTTGGATTATAGCAACGGCATTTGTAGGTTCAAAAGGCATCACAGGGTACTCAAAATGACCAAGGGTGTGATATGCCCTGAGTAGATATGCAACAGGTGAAAGGCATTGCACAGACTGGGTTAGATAAACCCTGCGCATCTTGCACTATTCAAAAGCAGAGGTCATCAACAGAATAATGTTATGAATTATACATATAATGAGAATTGATGTATCTGTATAGATATGTTGGAGGAATAACAAATAGCATGTCAATTCATAGAAACACCTATACTGGCCACTGTGGAACCCTTTTTGTTGATTGCAGTTCTGAGTTTAAGCATGTTACCTCTTGCTGCTTTCGTTATTTTTGGTGGCCAACACTGCTGTTGCTCATGTTGCTCCGACATGCAGGAAGCAGACAAACAGCAAAACACATGATTAAGATGGACCTGTTCCATTTGCTGCAGAGTAGTGGTGCCTCACTCACTAGTACCATGTGCCCAGGGTCTCTTCACGTGTGGAGCGTAAAACAAATTTTGGTAAGTCTTAATAGTTTTTTTTCTATTAGATTTATTTTGCAAGAAATATATCCGGGCATCAAAATATTGATACTTATACATCGATACTTATGACTATTGTTATTTCCTGTGGGAAAAAATTTATGAACTGCTGATCTATTCAGGGTCGCGGACCTGGAGCTTATTCCATGGTGGCTCAAACCTAACCATTTTACACATCCTTATTTAGGTTAAAAACATTACATTTTATTAAGTTGCACTTGAATGTTATGGTCCAGTGTTGTGATGTAAACAAACCCTATTAAAGGCTCTAGGGAATTTAGTTGCTTTAATCACACCAGTAAAGCAGAGTTTAAAGTTGTGAGACTAAAAATGGCCTTGCACTTTTAACCATAAAGCAAGTCCCTATCAATTTTTGACATTGTAACTGAAAATGTTTGATTCATTATGATATCACCCAAAAAATTGTTTGCCAGATTCCTGAGGCGATCATCGGTCTGCAGCTCTGAGACAGGAACAACATTTTTTACCTTAGTCCCTATCCAAAACATGACCAGACTTGTTTCACAGTATCCTGTTGAATGTTAGCAAATAAGTATCTACTGACTAACCAGGTTGAACTTCCATCATAATAGACCGATCAAAAACACCTTCAGGGTATATTCAGATAGTAAAAACATAAGAAGCATAAGAACATAAGAAGCAGCTGGATATCAAATAGATGTCCATTTAAATTGTATTTAAAAAAATCTTTGTATCTTGCATTTATTTGTTCAGTATTGGTGTTATCTCTTCTGTAGAGTAGATACCAGTTTGGATTTTTGTGGCCAGTAATCACAACATTATATTTAAATTTAATCCTAGAAAAAGGTAGAGACATGGTGTAAACCAGACGTGAACCACAATAACATGAATTGGGTTGTATGTTGTGATGATCGAAATTCCAGTTACACGCATTAATGCACAGCATTAATGTACAGTCGTTAAGACAACAATAAGAACCCAAGTGTTTTTTTTATTTTAATTTTCCAGTCTCATTTGTCTCCTCACCTGGGTCTCCTGAAAAACAATCAGCGGCACATAGTAACGTGGGGTAATCTGTCTGGGTTAATGTGCCGGGCTATGCAGGGGCTCATGTGGAGGCCAGCCTAATCACCTTTCAGATCAGCACTGAGAACAGAGAAGGCTGTACCTTTTATCCCAAACCAAAGTCAACAGGACGGGATTCTTGGGAGGCATTGCAGACATTCTTGAAAGCAAAAAAGGAGAGATGAAGCCAGAGCCATTGACCCTTTCTTCCAAATTTAGGAGTCCCAGAAAGAGAACATGATGAAGAAGATGCTCCAAATACTTTTGTGATGCCTCTTTTTAAACTGAGATTGCAAGTTTTTAAAAAAGGACTTTTGTTTGTCCGTTTGTTTGATTTTTCTCTCTCAGGTAATTCAGCATGTTGATTGTAAGGTTGAATATTGTAACTACAAATGATCTCTTCACTTTATCTCCCTCTTTTTTGCTTTGTACTTCTTTCTCACTTCTTTCTCTCTCTTCTCAGTATTCCCTGTCAGGGCCATCAAGAAAAGCCACAGAAAACACAGATTTAGGATGTAACATAAATCACTAAAAAGGATTAGATACAATAATACTAGCCGAGGTTGTCAGACAGTGCTGACCCTGGTAGAGTAAATCTGTCCAACAATACTTGACATGCAGATCACCATTCTATTTGCCACAACGCCGGACAGGACAGGGTTAAAAAGAAAATGGAAAAAAATATATACTTTTGAGAGTATTTGATGAACCTCGACCTAACTTCTCATTCTACTTTCTACTTTTTTTTCTATCTTTCTTCACATAGAGACAATCTCTCAATCAAATATTAATGACTCAGGGTAATTAAAAACTCGCCAAATGGATGCTGTTTGCACAGATCGTCCCGCTAATTAAGAACCATCCATCCGTTTTGCAGATGCTTTTTCCTATTTCTTAGATTAACATATCACATGCAATGTAAACAATGACACTCGATGAACACTCCAATGTCTTGGGTCGGCCCCCAATTTAAGCGCACTATTTTTCAAACTTTATGCTTGTTTTTCTAAGTGTAGCATTCAAAAGAGTTGAGAAGTGAGATATGTCTGAATATCAATCACACCTCTATCCACACTTGAAAGCATATAGATGAAACAAGAAAAATTATTTGAAACCAAAGGATGAGGGTAAGCGGTAAGAATAATGTCAGGATTGGTGGCAATTGGAGGAATAGGATTGGAGACTTTTTTTGGCCAGGGACCTCAGAAAGGAATCAGTGAAAAACTTGGCTTGTTTCTTTGCGGTGAGAACAGCATAGGCTGGAGGCAGGAGCCAGAGCCCACAATGTCTAGCCTAGAAGGTTCTCTCATTAGAGAGAATGGAGCGCTCAAACCCCAGGGAGAAGCAGTTCTCATAAGAGCCATGGGAATGTTTACTATCAAGGCCATCTCAAGAATCAAGTTATGGTCAATTTTATGCACAACCTTGTTTTTTGTCTCTTGTCCTATGTCCATTCTTCTTGTCTATCAATTGAGAAAGGGTTTGAAAATAACCAATGAGACGCAAGCTTAACATTTCAACTGTTTTAATATCCAAAAGCCTTCTTTGAAGAAGTGCAATAGCATGCCAGTGCTTTTTGTTTAAACATGATTTTATAACTCTCATGGAGCTATGCTGAGATGGTTGGCAGGAGAAATGACAAAATACAGGGAAGGCACATGAGAGGAAAGGGGAGAAGAAAAGGGTACAACTATTCTTCTGTGGGGTCCACGGCATACAGCTTGTTAGACCATCTGCGGAAAGCCTCAGAGGCAGATTTAAAATGTTCCCCTATAAATGGGGAGAAAAAATATCTGAACTTAGGTACTTAGCCGTAAACTATAAACCATCAAGAGCCTTAACAAGAGCCAGGAACATGTAATTGTAACAATCAAAAAGTCATAGAGATACACATGTAGAAGTGTGCTATTTCCCTAAAAACCCCAGGCATGTAGATTAAAAAACAGATCATAAAATTGAGAGACATACTGTATATGTGTATATGTATTAATATACATACAGATATGTATATACATATATATATTAAAGTTGAACAAAACCCTATTCAGATCTCTTTCCAGGTTGCCCATTTGTTGCAGGATGACAAATTTTGGTGTTAACCAGCAAGTTTGACTTGTGGAATGACATGGTAGGGTGTGTGCTTGTCTGAATGAAAGACTGACGATAAGTAAGACTCAGCATCTCCTGAAGCTGTGCTGAAGCATGTACGCGGCTGGACTGCGGTTAAAGTAAAAATGTTCAAAAATATTTTGGCATCATCAATGCGGGATAACAACCTCAACTTAAAGGGTGCTTTACTGTAGATATTTATGCTATGCTAAGCTATGTGGTCACTAAAGGTTAGGGGATTGAACAATGAACATAGCACAGAAGTCTTTTTCATGTTATTGTGACCCAAAGTTGCAGAAAAAACATATAAGTGATTCAGTGGGTAGGGCAACCGTCCGGTAACCGATGGGCCACCGGTTCATGCCGAAGTGTCCCTGAGCAAGACACTGAACCCTGTGAATGGTGGTTTGCTCCTGTTGGTGGTTTGGTGTGAATGATTGGGTGAATGTCAGCTATAGTGTAAAACGCTTTGAGTTTGAAAGCAGGTAGAGAAGAGCCATATAAGTAAAGTCCATTTTCCAAATTTTAGAAAATGAGATAAAAAAGACAAAATATCTTTAAAATATGTCTTTTTTGGTCAAAGTTCAGATATTGCCGGTTATTTTCCTAGAATGATTGAGAGACAAGAACAGAGAAAAACTATGACAGACTAACAGTGTCAGTCACTGAGGCCTTTTTGTACCAAGAATTGTTCTTTTCTGCAGGGCAGTTATTAATAGTCAATCGTCACATTCACCTAAACTCCAACAAGGTGATGAGTAACCAGACGTTTAAAACACAAGTTAGCATAAGGAGTCTGACACATATTTGGCACCTTAAAGTGGGAATTGTTTTAGGAAAATGAGAAAAACAAACATTAACGAGTGCCTTTTCATCAGATTGTGCAGCATTCTTCTCTGAACAATCAGCCCCTGGGACTCAAGGAATTTGTCCAGTAAAGAGCTTGAGTGTTTTTTGTTCAATTTCTGTAGCTGTTGCCGCCCTGTCAAATGACTAAAGAGCTGATAGCACAGTTAACAACAAAATCTTGAAGTTATGAAACCTATTTGTCAGAATTTTTTTTAAAAACTCAGCTCATTTAAAAGTCTGGTACAGTATGTCTCATGTTGTTGACTAAACTAAGCTGTTTTAGAAATCTGACGTTCCGAATGTAAAAAGAATGTATTTGTAGCTAATACATTGTGTTTTCTTCATCACCAGACATTCATCATCAAATGGCTTATGCACCAAACCAACTCTAAGTATCAAAAGTGATGACATTTCCGGCAGTGAATTCTCTTATGACCCATGTCTAGCAAACCACAGAGATCTCAGTCTCACAGAGATCCCAGTCCGACGTGCCGAATGTAAAAAGAAATGGAGAGAAAACAGTCCCTGGTGGATGTTCCTGTGCAGAACACCATTTCAAAACCAATCCTTTTTTGTCTCACAAAAATAATTCAACTTGATTTTTCGTCCTTGACTGAAGTTAATACATTTCCACATTGTATTTGCTACAAATTTCTTTACCACTAAACATTCCTAAATCTTGATATGTGAAATCAGCCCAGGTTTTGTCTCATCAAATGGCCGATGCACCAAACCAACTCTAAGAACTGAAAGTAAGGAAGTAACCAGCAGTGAATTCTCTTATGACCCATGTCTAGAAAACTACAGAGATCTCATCCAGTTGTCTAAAGTGCTATGATCAATGGTACACAAAGCGTATTTGGTCCAGTTCTCAGAGGAGCACCTGGAGATGTCACTTGGTCCTCACCGAGCACCTGAATTACAATTTTATAGAATAGCTGTGAATTCAACTTTTCCAAATGACCCACTCAATTTTTGTTGAGTTGCACAGTTCTATGATATGGGTTTTTTTTTTCCAATCCCCGGCACAATACTCAGTGGTGACTTTGCTTAGATATTTGATAATACTGTGATTGCAGTTTTGTGAAATTTGTCAAAATTAATATGCCTGAAAAAATATACTTTGTAAAAACTTTTTTTTGTTAAAAGCCAAGTTTTTTGGCAACAATTTCATCGCCATTAGGCAGATTTATATTCACAAATCCAATTTGCACAATTTGATGGTGAATGGAAATTCATCTCATAACATCGTAACAAGGTAGCAAGCAAAAAGTTGTGTTTATGGACAAATAATTTAAACTTTCAATTTGTTTGAGTTTAGAAGTTAAAAAATGACATTATTTATGACAGATCGTCCACTGAATTTTTTAATCTTATGATTTGTTTTTCTTGCTTTTGCTGACTAAAACCTCAATGGAGGTCTGATATTAATACACCTATTGTGGCCGCTTTTAAATGGTTCCTTTTTAACTCCCTGGGATTATTGTGGAGAATCAAACTAAAATGCACAAGCACAACTTGTCACAAAAAGATAATCAGACACCCCAAGACTGCCACAACAAATGACTGAAAGTTGTAGAAAAACTGGCATTGCTAAATATTAAAAGAACTGTTGCAGAGTGAAGATGGATCTTTGGGGTACAAGAATTGTCATGGGGCTGTTGGTTTTTATTCTCCAGGCAAATGTTAGAAAGAGGTTGCACAGAAGGGGGCTGAGAACACACCCCAGGGGGATCTTGTGCTGAGTACACAAGTGGAGGAGATTCAGTTTAACTGTTGGGGCCCAGTTTGTGAGGAAGACCTTAATTCAGTTACAGGTAGGAGAAGAAAGACCAAGGTCAGAGAATGTGTTGAAGATGTCGGTTTTGATTACGTTAAATGCTTAGCTGAAGTCAATGAAGAGCATCCTGACGTAGCTCTTCCGGTGTTCAATGTAGCTCTGCGCAGTGTGGAGAGAGGTAGCAATGGCATCACTAGTTGATTTGTTTGCCCTGTTGGCAAGGAAACTGAGGGGAGAAAGGATTGCATGTGTTTGAGGTTTAGCCGCTCCACACACTTGGTGATGATGGGTGTGAGTGCAATGGGGTGTTAGTAAATGAGGTTAGTTGTTTTTTTTCAGGATAAAGTTGATGGTGGAAGACTTTATGCAGGGAGGGACTGAAGTCTGTGGCAGAGAAAATGTTAAACATGAACTATCAGTGAAACGAAGACTCGGTGAAAAGATTAGTCAAGGCAAGTCAAAGATATGATGTTGTGTGGCAACCTGCCCCAAATGTCTTGAACTGTGTCTCTTTTCATTTTAATCCATTTTGGACTGATAGTTTTTCACCAGCGAAGAAAATTAAATTGGGATTTGTGAAGGTCACTATCACAGACAAAAAATACAAGCTAAACTTGTATTAGGATGATTAGCGTAGTTGTAGCATGATGATTCAAATTACATCATATATATATTTTTTTACTTCTCTTTGTGGCTTTTAAGGCCTGCAAAATACGTTTTTTTTCCATTTTGAAAACAGTTGCAATCGGTTCAAAACCCACATTTACTTCCTTCTGAGTCTTTGCCGGAATTATTTCAATAGGACTTTTATTGATGTATTCAGGAAGCTGCTACAAATAGATCTAAAAGCAGGTCCGAAGTAATCTTATAGTCATTATTTAATCGAATTTGAATCAGTGATTTACCATGTCTTCAATGCTTTGTTTAGAAAACTGGCTTAGCTCTAAAGAACTCAAAAATGTCTTGGGAACGTATTCACTGCAAAATACTGACTTCTTATTTTAACTTTATTCGCCTTGGGAATTTAAAGACAGATTGTCCATTAAGGATAGCGTGCAGATGACTGGTTTCCATTATTTGGAAAGTGTTGTTTCCACTAATCTTCAGGGTTGCTAAGTATACGAGTTTGGTTTGATTATGGTATGAGCATGAGCCAGAGTTGAGTTGTTAGATATCTAGCCAGCTGTGGGAGAAGGTAATGAAATTTTAATGAAACTACACCAATATAATCTACATAAAAAAGATAATCATTTCTCACTGAATGACATTTCCACATGAGGTTTGACTTTTTTTTTAAACACATGTTTTAAACATTATACAGACTTGTAAGCAACTCCTTGTTTTCCTTCCCAAGCTAAAATGCGTAGTGATCTACTTTGTATGTTAATTCTGTATAAAAGGCCTCAGGAGTATTGCATACTGTTTCAAGACTTGTTACAGTCTGAATCTCAAAAAGTGTCGAATGAAAAATAGTAAACTTCTCTTCAGGCACAAATATAATCTCTCTAATTTTTTTGGCTGGTTATAATTTTTTCTAAACGAGGTGACAGCTGCTTATGCTCATGGAATCGAAAGTGTAAGTTTTGCCTCTCAGGTAAATGACTTATGATTATTTTATAGTTTGAACGATGTCTCGGTACTCTTACATGGCTCTCACTTTGGGAACGGAAAACTGAACGTCACATTAATTAGAGCTTTTAAAAAGAGCATGTGTTGAACTGTCAAAACTGTCAGTTTTACAAAACACCAATTTTGACTCCACTAAAACTCCTTCACCCGTGTTTTTCAAAATAACAACTCGGCAAAGGACTCATCATTTTCTTCTACGTCAAACCCGCCCGTTTGAAAATAGTTTTTTCTCAAACTATCCAGCCAGAACTCCCTTACAGCATTTACCTCACAGCTTGTATGAATGAAAGTTTTCTTTTCTGGGGAAAGTAGTGAATAATTTTGCCCCTGTCATTATAAATGTGTTAATTGTATTTTTATTGGGTCAAACACATGCTGCAGTCTGTCAGGTCTGAATGAATCTCATTTTCTTTCTGAAAACAGTTTGTAAGAAGTTCCCAGAAAACCATGGAGCAATTTGTATTTTTTTCAGTTTTGACGTTTAAGATATACATGTGTAATTGGTCAAATGCTGATTACAGAAGTTTTTGGTTGTTCATAACTAATAATTCTACAGAAGGTCTGTTCCTCAGATTTCATTCGAAATCCCACAGTGTTCATGCATCAGAGGTTTTTTTTTTTTTCAAAGTATCCGTTATTAAAACTGTACAATAAAGTCAGTCTTTTCATGGATTCCAAATTAAAATTCTAGCCATTAATGCACTCCTTTGCCTATAATTTCAGACTTTAAATATGTATTGAATCATGTTTGATTTTCCAAGATCTTATCTTTGAACTAAGCTTGAGAAATAATTAGCTGAAATTATGTGTGATTACACATAAATACCTATGTTTCCATTTAGAGGCTAGGAACACATCCCAGAAGCCTTTTTGTGACTTCTTGTTCAGCAGAAAAAATATTGTCAATACTTGCAAACAGAAAAAGGTTTTCATTTGTAAGTTTTCAGTCATTTTAAACAAAAACAGAAAATCACCAGCCCAGATATTAAATTGCAACCACTGAAACACCAGATTCATTCGGGTTGTCACAAAAGGCATCATGTCTCCAAACACCCCAGACAGAAGATTTGCCCTAGACATCACAAACCTTTTTTTTTTTTTGAAACAACGAGACATTTCACGCTTGATCAAAATAAGACAGCTTTTCAGAGGACCATAACTTGATTGAAAGTGACATTTTCACTGACATTATTTGAATTCAAAACAATTAAGTTTTATCAAAAATTTGTGGATAAAAAATGTAGGACTGTTAATAGATGTTAACCCTGATATCCACTGTATTCACCTCACTCCTCCAAACCACAATGGTATTTATTTTTACTGGGTTTTTGCAAAAATCTTTATATGATTTATATTTTCTTGAAAAAGCAATTCAGATGGTGAGGCTTCACTTTTTTGACAGACGGATGATGCATTGTTTGTAGATCGATCAAATACACAATGTTGAAGGCTACTTGGCTAAATTTCATGAGATCTTACTCTCACATAACAAAAAAGTTTCAAGGTTGAAACCTCTTTCTTTATTCCATTAAAACAAGCCAAACAATCCATCACATACAGTACACTAGAAGAATAAATACGTTAGAAGGATAAGTTCAGTCGTATTTGCTCAAACACTGAGTAGATCAAACAAGGGGAAAAAAATCTAAATTTCAATAGGGAACATTCTGTCTTACAGGGAGAAAAATAAAAATTGCATTGATCTGAACCCTATTTAATTCAGTCCAATTGAAACTGGCTTCAAATTTTTTGGTGGGTGTCAGAATTTATCTAAACGCCCAGACACACAAATTCAAATCGAGACTTTTTAGAGAAAATTGAAATGGTACAAGTAGGTGTTGTGAAATTTATAGCCTTGAAACATAGTGTCAGACTTGAAAGCCAATGTTGCTGGGCCATAGGAAGGTCTTATTTAATAATAGCTTGCTCCTACTGGTAATTTGAGAGAGTAGTTTGACAGAAGGGTAAAACATATGTCATCAGCATAAAAAAGAAGCAAAAATTGCTTGTACTCAATTGCCACTCCATTCTTTACTAAAGTAAGCCCAAAAAGAAACCTGAAAATGTATTTTATCCTGCCCAGATGATGTTACCAAGATGCAATAGCGTTGGCAGACACTACGGCTATGCCGGCCTGTTGTTTCCTCTTTGTGTTACAATTGCTACAATTGCTATACAAGTTTTTCTTACAGCTAAATCACTTGCTGTTTCTTGGTCTTTTTTGTGATGCCCAAAAGATATTAGTATCCCAAATTTACAAAAGTTTAGCAATATAAAAACCAAATTGGCTGAAACAGAAAACTATATAGGGGCTTAATTTTGCCTCAATTTTACACACAGCAGATTTTGATGAATCTTTTTGGAATTTTGCTGGAATTTTAGAAAAACTAAAACCCAAACTGAAGAAGTCAACCTCAAGAAGTAGTTGTGCTAACATTTGTGTATTTACTACACTCAACAAAAATATAAACGCAACACTTTTGTTTTTGCTCCCATTTTTCATGAGATGGACTTGAAGATCTAAAATTCATTCCAGATACACAATATTACCATTTCTCTCAAACATTGTTCACAAATCTGTCTAAATGTGTGATAGTGAGCACTTCTGCTTTGCTGAGATAATCCATCCCCCCTCACAAGTGTGCCACATCAAGATGCTGATCTGACATCACGATTAGTGCACAGGTGTCCCTTATACTGCCCACAATAAAAGGCCACCCTGAAATGTGCAGTTTTGTCTCACAGCAAAATGCAACAGATGCCACAAGCATTGAGGGAGCGTGCAATTGGCATGCTGACAGCAGGAATGTCAACCAGATCTGTTGCTCGTGCATTGAATGTTCATTTCGCCACCATAAGCCGTCTCCAAAGGCGTTTCAGAGAATATGGCAGTACATCCAACCGGCCTCACAACCGCAGACCACGAGTAACCACACCAGCCCAGGACCTCCACATCCAACAGGTTCACCTCCGAGATCGTCTGAGACCAGCCACTCAGACAGCTGCTGAAACAATTGGTTTGCATAACCAAACAATTTCTGCACAAACTGTCAGAAACTGTCTCAGGGAAGCTCAACTGCATGCTCGTCGTCCTCATCGGGGTCTTAACCTGACTCCAGATCGTCGCCGTAACAGACTTGAGTGGGCAAATGCTCACATTCGATGGCGTCTAGCACGTTGGAGAGGTGTTCTCTTCATGGATGAATCTCGGTTTACATTGTTCAGGGCAGATGGCAGACAGCGTGTGTGGCGTCGTGTGGGTGAGCGCTTTGCTGATGTCAATGTTGTGGATCGAGTGGCCCATGGTGGTGGTGGGGTTATGGTATGGGCAGGCATCTGTTATGGACGAAGAACAGAGGTGCATTTTATTGATGGCATTTTGAATGCACAGAGATACCGTGATGAGATCCTGAGGGCCATTGTTGTGCCATACACCATGAACATCACCTCATGTTTCAGCAAGATAATGCACGGCCCCATGTTGCAAGGATCTGTACACAATTCTTGGAAGCTGAAAATGTCCCAATTCTTGCATGGCTAGCATACTCACCGGACATGTCACCCATTGAACATGTTTGGGATGTGCTTGACCGGCGTATACAACAGCGTGCACCAGTTCCCACTAATATCCAGCAACGTCGCTCAGCCATTGAAGAGGAGTGGACCAACATTCCACAGGCCACAATAGACAATCTGATAAACTCTATGCGAAGAAGATGTGTTGCACTGCATGAGGCAAATGGTGGTCACACCAGCTACTGACTGGTTCTGAGTGCCCAGACCGCCAATAAAGCAAAAACAAAATGCACATTTCAGGGTGGCCTTTTATTGTGGGCAGTTTAAGGGACACCTGTGCACTAATCATGATGTCAGATCAGCATCGTGATGTGGCACACTTGTGAGGGGGGATGGATTATCTCAGCAAAGCAGAAGTGCTCACTATCACACATTTAGACAGATTTGTGAACAATGTTTGAGAGAAATGGTAATATTGTGTATCTGGAATGAATTTTAGATCTTCAAGTCCATCTCGTGAAAAATGGTAGCAAAAACAAAAGTGTTGCGTTTATATTTTTGTTGAGTGTATAAGCAGTGAGACAAGTTTTAATATGTGCTGCAGTAATACATAATAAGCTTTAAAATCTATCCAGCCTGTCAATGCCTGATCCTGTCAAACCTCAGAAGCTAAGCACGCTGGCCTGGGCTGTACTTGGATGGGAGACCACCAGAACCCTAGGTGCCACGGTAGGACGGCCATTGAGATTAAATTGCCGTTGTGTCCCTGGGCAAGACAATTCACCCAAGTGGCCTTGTGTGGTGTGTATGTGAATGGTGTGTATGTGATTGGTTGGTGATGGTCAGAAGGGCTGATGGCGCAAAAATGGTAGCCTCCAGGTAATGGTAATAGTAGCTTACCATAATGCTTTCTATATAAATAAAATGCATTATTATCCAAATTGAGAAGACATCGTGTAAAACAGCACATTTTCAAAAAAATGTTAAAGATAGCTTATATTATATGTGTTTAATTGGTAACTGGTCACAGTTACACTGAAGTCCTCTTTTCAACAGAAGTCAGAAACAAACTTACACTTGTTGATGATTTATCTAGTTGCTTCAGCAGATTCCTTTTAATGTGTAATAAAAAGAGAGCATCTCAAAGAACAGACAATGTTCTTGTAAAGTTACGCTGAACTGAAAGAATTCTATTACTGCTTTAAGTATTTATTTATTTATTTATTTATTTTGAATTACTCTATTCATCCCTCACCGGGGAAATTTGTTTGCTGCACTCCTTACACCGCAGCAGGCTGCCCTTCAACGGCGCCAATGGTGGGAGAAGTGGGGGTTAGGTGTCTTCTCCAAGGACCCTAGACGTGGAGAAGAACAGGAACAGGATCTTAATACAACAAATGAAAGTAAAACTCAGTGGCGGCTGGTGACGTGTGGCGCAGGGGCGCCGCCCCCCTCCGACCTGATTACCAAAAAATATACGTATATGCATATATACTGTATCTATATATACATATATAAACATGTATGTGTTCATAAGTATGCAAAACTGTCGAGTGTGAAGATTACATGCATTTTAATAATGTTTTAAACCGTTTTATTTTATTTTCGTACTTCCTGTGCAAACCGGAACGAGGGCGCGGGGTAGAGACGCCCTACCATGAAAACGTATTAGTGTGTATTCGGCTTCCGGTTTTTATGGAAAAAACGTGACGTCAGCTCTAAATTTTTTCCCATTCATGTGTATTGCAAACCATAACCACGCCCGCGGGGCGCAGATATTTTCTGCCCATGGGGTGTGTCATAGGTTATCCTCTCTGTCACTCTGTTACATGAACCAATCAATTAGCTATAAGCTGACCTATAAATCCCACCCACGCCACGCCCTTTCTTTTCACTGCGGAATTCTGGGAGTCTTCATCATGGCGTCGGAAGCTAGTTCAGTTGCTAACAATGCTAGTGGCTTTTTTAAAGAGAATTCAGTGTTGTCCCTTCTACAGAATCCGTATTCTAAGCGTTCTAAAGAAGAAAAAAGAAGAGTGAAGGAGCTTGGACCGGACACCCCAGATTTGACTGTGCAACAAAACAGTGGAGATCGTGGCCGCTTTTATGTAAGAGGATAATGAAGGTCTATGAAAAGTGGCGGTGGCTAACTGGATGAGAAACACTTTTTTGTTTCCCCTGCTTATTGTTTAGTTCAGCAGCAACTGAAAAGGTGTGGATATCAACAGGGGTGAGTGACTTGAAGCATTTGTCTGAAAAGTGCAAACATCATGAAACTTGCCGCACCCATCTTGATAGTAGCTATAAGCTAGGTGTTTTTGGCAGTAGTAACATCCTGGCACAATTAAATGAAGGCTACCGAACTGGCATAAGTAAACATAATGACGAAGTCACCAAAAACAGACACATATTGTCACGAATAATTTTATATTTATTTTATATATATATATATTTATATATACTTTTATATAATATATCTAAAAAAAAATTTTGTGTGTGTTTAAAAAATGTGCGCCCCCCAGTTTTTTTTACCACCAGCCGCCACTGGTAAAACCTATTAAAACTAACCCAGACCACTGCAGAAAACACGTGTAAATTAGTTACTTTGTGTTCTTGGATGTCCCTTGTCATCTCTTGCCACTGTACTATTTGAAAGACAGAGTCTATTTGGGTGTTGGGTTTCTCATATCTCTCTCCACTTGTTAGAGTTTAATGTTGTACGTACACTTACAATCATTAATTTAGCATTGTCTTGGGAACGATGTGCTTAAATTCACCATGAATCGTCATTCATTAAGTGGGTTGTGTGTGAACAGAAGTACATAGCATTATGTTAATTGCTGTCACTTCTGAATTGAATTTACTTTATTTATCCCTGAAGAAAACTTTGAACAGCTTTGATCAGCCAGCTGCCGCAGCTGACTAGGAACATTTGATTTTGATATTGTTACATCACAACAAAAAATATCATGTCTGTTTTACAATCCCAATATTGTGGTATATTCTGATTTCAACCAACTGAGGATGTAGTGTACTTTGGATAGTGAGCCGTTTCATCCCTCCGTATTTTATTCTTCCTATCATTCTGGTCTAGGTTGATCTTTGTTTCATATGTCTAAAGAATTCCCTATGAACTCCATAAAATGTTCCAGAAGTGAGCCTGCTTCTTTTGAAAACCTTTGGCAAAGTCTAATCCCAACTTTCTATTTTTGAAGCAGATTAATAGTTCACACCTTGTGGTGAATTTGTTTTCGCTTCTTTGAATTCCTCCGTTCAATGTAACCTGCTTTCTAAGGTTTTCCTCTATTGTTTTGATTTTGTGAAGATAGTTTTTGTAATCCTCTACTATTTTCTTTTCTCACTGTACATATATTTTATGCTTAAACACTTGCCACTTCTTTTTCTGCAATATACAAAACTTCAGTTTATTCTCAACAATACTCCAATTTATTTCCACGAATTATGCAAAAAGAATCACAAACAATTGCTTTGAGGATGCTGACAGAGAAGTACAGGCAAGGTCAAAGGGGGCTGCACTGTGTCTTTGTAGATCTCGAGAAAGCTTTTGATAAAATACCCAGAAAAAAACTGTGGTATTGTATGAGGAAGTCTGGTGTAACAGAGAAGTATGTTAGAGCGGTGGAGGACATGTATGAGGACTGCAAGAGTGGTGAGGTGTGTTGTAGGAGAGACTGAGGAGTTCAGTGTGAGGGTGGGACTGCACCGGGTATCTGCTCTGAGTTCTTTGTTGTTTGCTGTAGTGATAGACAAACTGACAGACAGGTTAGACAGGAATCTTCATGGAAAATGATTGCAGATGACATTGTGATCTGTAGGGAAAGAAGGGAAGAGGTGGAGGAAAAGCTGGAGAGGTGGAGAATTGCACTCGAAAGAAGAGGAATGAAAATTAGTCAGAGTAAGACAGAGTACATATGTGAGAATGAGAGGGACCCAAACGGAAAAGTAAGGTTTCAAAGAGGAGAGATGAAGAAGATGGGGGATTTTAAGTTGAAGGATCAACAGTTCAGAGTGATCGAGAGTGTGGAAAAGAAGTGAAGAAGCGTGTGCAGGCGGGCTGGGAAAGGTGGAGAAAAGTATCAAGTGTGATGTGTGATTGAAAAGTTTTAACTAAAATGAAAAGAAAATTGTGCAAAACCATTGTCAGACTGGCCATATTCTTTGGTCAAGACTCTAGAGACAATGACACTGAGGAAAAACAGGAAACAGGATCAGGAATCAGTATATTAGAGGAACAGCAAATGTTAGAGGTTTTGGAGATAAAGTCAGACTGAGATGGTTTGGACATGTGCAGAGGAGAGAGAGATTACATTAGATGAAGGATGCTGGGTTTGAAACCACCAGGCAAGAGGATTGGAGGAAGACCAAAGAGGAGGTTCATGGATACAGTGAAGGAAGACATGAAGATAGTTGGCATGACCGAAGAGGATGCAGGAAACAGGATTAGATGGAAGAAATTGACTTGCTGTGGCGACCCCTGAAGGGAAATGTCAAAAGGAGAAGTCTAATTGTAAATTAGCAATGATAGTAATTACCAAGGTGCAGTTAGGTCATTTAATTACACTTGCAATTATTTCAGAACAAGGCCTCAACTGCTGATGTTTTAAATTAAATGTCCAATTTTGTTATAAGCGATGGCAATTTTTTTTTGTCATAAAGTTGCTGTTAAAAAGTTCAAATTAAATTCAATGCAGATGCTGCCTCTTTTTTTTCTATTTTATACAACCTGTCATTGCTTCACCGGAAATTAAGCACAGTCACAACCCTGATGGTGACACTTCCTGAATCAGTGATCAAGACTGTGGTTCACACTTGTGCATGATCACGTGTGTATTTCAGTTTTCCTCCCCATGCACACGAGTACATCCTGATAAATCAAGGCCTCTGATCTCAAAGCCAGGAATTCCAGACAGCCTGGGCCACACCATTCAGATCCGTGAAATGCGGAAACAGCAGCCCCGCACATCAAGAATTCAAAGAATGGCATTAAAGTCTATTAGTTTTCAGTGAGGTGAATAGAATAGAGAGGCTAGAGGAAATTAAGATATTTTATGATACCAAAGAAGTGAAAAAAAAATCCACATTTAACAACGGCCAGATGTTGTCCGCTGGGCAGACCACACATGAACACTTGCATTAGTTTGGCGACATCCAAATGCTCAAGTGAAAAACATTGTGGAAAAGCTGGAATCACGAATAAATCTCTAAGTAAAACAGTTGCCAGTGCACAAACAACTATTCTAAACTTCATTTTGAGCAAATCAAAACTAATGCTTCACATTTGTTCATACAAAGTCAGGAACAGATTGTTCGGTCAAGTTATTAGATACACCTCATTTTCTGACTGAGGTCAAATGACTATTTTTCATCAGAAAAAGTACACAATGAGAATCAAAAACCTCATTGTGCTCATCAAACAGAGCAGCACATGAACATTTTACTATGACCATTCTGAACCCATGCAAAGCCATGTTTTGTTGTTATTTTATTTTATTTTTGTACAGAACACTAGAGTGAGTCCAATCTCCATGCAGAAGGAAAACACAAATCCCAAATGATGAATTCATCACCAGGAAAATCCATTTTGCTCTCAGACTGCTAATTTGCATTGTTCAAATTCCAATGTCAGCTAAAGCTCATTTTACCAGATAACATTACTGCCTCATATTATGAATGTTCACACCATTTGTGAAGCACTTTAAACTCACAGCCTCCCTCATTACACAAACAGATATCCCAATTCGAACACATGGTTGAGAGGTCAGAATTCTCACCTGACTAATAACTGTGCACACGCTGCACTTTTTTAAAATCCCTGCCCTTTTCCCGGCAGCTTCCAAGAATGTCTTCTCGACTGGTTTTGTATAACAAACCATCTGGAGAATTCAGTCAGCACTTTTACAAAAGCATGTTTGCAGTGAAGGCTTGTTCACAATGTGAGAGTGTAGAGAGGTTTGTTTTAGTACAAACTTCTTACAGCAAATTTTACAAAAGTTTTTTGTTTTTTAAAAAAGTTTGTCCTTAAACTAAAACATAAATGCGAAACTCGTGTCATATTTTAAGAAAATTGTTTGTTACATCAGTTTGAGACAGCACACGAATTTCCAGGTCAGTGATTAATAAAGTATATTAAATAAATAAAAAACGAGAGGATGAAAGGGCTTTTAAAGAGTCCGATGGAGGACAGAGTTAGTTAGTAGATTTTTTTTTTTTTTTAAACTGTTTTTATGGTCTGTGCATTTGGTTTCCAGGTGCTCTCCGCCCGATCCTGAACTGCATTCGGTTACAGATAGCATGTACTCACAGCCTGGTTCTGGGTCATGAACAAAGCCTGAGAGTGATTGCCCCCATCTCCTCACAAATTCCTCTCTTGCATACACTTATGTTGGGTTTTACTATTTGTGGTGAAATGATGCGATGGTTTTAAAACACACAGGAAAAGTGGCACTCTCGCTGGGCATAAGGGAGTCTATCACTCTGATTGCTTTGTGAAACATTTAAATAATTTCGTTTACATATTCCACAGCCCTCCAGAAACTGTTGCGTTGCATCGCTTTTGTGGTAAGAAAATGGTATTGAAGTGTCTACTTCCAATTCTGAGCTTCAGTAAGGGTCATGCTCACATAATATATAAACCCAAGTCTAACTGAACCATAACCTGGCTCGCACTGCGACGGCAAAACAAATTGCACTTGGCCATGGTTTGGAGTACGCTCACTTGTAAAACGAATCACGTTTTGGTGGTCCTAGTGTGAGTTCACCCATTGCAAAGTAAAAAGAGATTCCCACTGCTAATTTTTTGAAGTGAGGAAAGTCTTATCGCAGGTTTAAAATGGAACTGGAAACAATCTGGGTGCCAGAAGAGCTGAGGTTATCGTGTATGCTGTTTGACTTCTCTTAACAATACAGGATAAAGGTTATGAGAGTAATTCTGAGTGCTGACAACTAAGCTTGTATTTATCAGCCAAGTAGCCGCGTTGAACTCAATATATTGCAAAAGACTGAGCAGGTTTGCTGATTCTTAGAAAGCCAAGTCTCCAACAAAGAAAAATTTGGTTGTCGCCACTGACACTCATTAGTCCTAGGCACATGTTTTTTATAACAAAAGTGGAACGACAAAAATATTTTTAAACTTCAGTATGAAGTTAAACTAAAAATGACCAATTGTTTCCTAATTTTCATGCTTTTCATATCAATGCTAAAGGCCAAAGCAGAATGAAAATATTTGCCATCCGAGCATATCACCGCTTCACAATGTTGGAAAGGAGCTGGAAGCTCATCAAACAGCAGCGCTGGGAAAGCATGTCAGATTTACCTGACACTCTTATCATCACCTCACACTCAAACAGGTAAAAAGATGGAAATTTGAAGGATAAAGACAAAAAGGTTGGCCTGGATTTAATAGCTCCAGGGGGAAAAAGTTTAAAGTTCATTCAGCGGACCATCTGTTCTAGCTTTTTCAAAAGGTTTTTTCTTTGTTCAGTAATGTGGTGATGCTCAACATATCAACCTTTTAAGTATTTAGCCCGCACACATTAGTTTTATTTCAAGCGTTATCACAAAATGTCTACAAAAAAAGGCACCTTCTCACAAATAGTCAACATAAAAAATACAGACAGACAGAAAGTTACAAATGCAGAGATATTTATATGTGAACACACATTACTTACAGTAAGTTATGTTAAAACGAGTGGCTGAAACATCTGGCTGTTTTCTCTCAACTCCTACACAGATTTGATCGGCCTTTGCTGTAATGCTTTTTTAATGAAGTGTGGCACAGAGCCTGGTCTCAGTTAAAGGTGATTAGTCTTAAAGTCAAAATGCCAAAAACAGAGACTAAACTGACACTACATCATGACCTGATCATGACAAGCAACAGCCGTGACATGAACAAAAATATATTACTGTACTACGCACACACACTGCCACAGGCCAATGCCCAGCCAGGTGTATTCACTCAGGGGGTTTGTTATACCATAGACCACATTTTACAGGCCCTCCAAGCTAATATAAGCTGTTAACCTTTCTATGGCAAATACCTCCCTGCTTAGAGGCAAAAAACTTGGATGCTGCACAGTAAATCATTTTGAAACAATGTCCATATTTTCAACGTTTTATTAGAGTCCTGCGGCTTGTAAGTCTGAGTCTGTGGATGAAGGGTCCCATATAACTTGTATTGTTACATGCCCACGAGTTGTTGAATCCAGACGTCTTGCCTCTGTTGAATTTCAGACTTTGGATGACCACACTAACAAATTTAAAGTGTGCCAGTATGGTCAAAGAATGTTGGAAATGTAGAGGAAGTTCTAAGATTTTATCAGTGAGTACAGAAGTTTAGACTGGCAATCACCACCGCTAATTACACATTGTTTGCACCAGAGGACCGCAGGCATTGTTATTCACAATCTACAACCCTAGAGTGGTGAAAAGACACCTTTATTTTCTAGCAGCAGATCGGATGTGGTTGTGCAGTTGTGGGTAGTTAAATTTCTCCTGAGCTAATTTAACAGTCTGACTCCATCTTTGTGTACTTTGTACTGTATATAAGAGTCCTTCCTTGATGGCCCCAAGCCAAACATCTTGGTGTATCCTGTGCTGAAAGAGTTTGCAAAGAATGCTCTCAATTTTCCTTATACTGAAGGTTAATAAGTAGCATTTTTCATCATTTCTCCATATCAAAACATAATCTAAAAGTGGCAAAAACTTACCAAAAGATGTGAGATCAAATTATTGGAATCACCATGTAAAAAGAACACCTAATGAGATAGTAGAAACAACCCAAAATGGATTAAAGATGTCCAATGCATAGTGAAAAATCAGACAAATATTGAGGGCTATATTGGTCAGAGAAAAAATAAAACTTGAATCATGGCAATTGGCAATCACTTTAACATTTGATAAAAACAAAATTAAAGAAAGAAACAGCAGCCGAACTCAAGGCTGTTTAATGTTTTAAAAAAAGTGGGAGTTGAATGTTTTCTCAAACTCAGCAAACCTATTGCAAATCCATGTTGTAATCAGAAAATAGGTGCTCACAGGAAATACTAAATTGAATGTCATTTGTTGGCAAGAAATGGGTTTGTTCCTCTCCACAGATGCAATTTTTGTTAACATCAAATTTGATGGTTTCTTTGTGATCACTCATTGGAGTTGTTCAAATATGGCAGAACATTTATCCTGCATCACCATTCAAATCTTACCTCATGTTCCGGGAGAGCAACCTGGGGCTTCTCAAAGGCCTCTTACCTAGTATTTGGCCTGGCAGTTAGACAAAATAGGCACATTGGTCCCATGCCACCATCTACTTTCTGTTGCTGTGGGCTGAATAAACCAAGGCTCAGCCCACATGTTTTTTTTTTCTTGGTTTATCCTCATCTTTACATCGTCAACAGACTTTTTTGTCATTATTTTATACTAAAATATTAATGTCCTTTGGATATGCGTCATCATTTGCAGCTCTTCATTTCTTTTTACCGCCATCTTTGAAAAGAAAGTCCAGACAGTCCAGACATAATTTTAATTGTTTTCTATGGAAAGGTGGTCACAAAAAAAGATAAAACAGGCTGGTGTTCCTCCTTCCTTTTTAGGAAAAGGAACGCTCAGAAACATTTTTTAAATAGTTCAGGATAGTGGAAGAGGACCCACATGACAATGATGGATAGTTCTTGCAAAAATGCCAGGATTTTGGGTGCATGAAAAACAAAGACAAGAGATCAGAGGTGTTTGCATGTTCATAATGAACACTGTTTTTTATAAACCTTGTACAGCACGGCAATGAAGCAGTGAAATACAAATATATTTGACTTCAACACCACTTTGTCCAAATCTGGCTGTCAGGGGTACAAAATAAAATATATCAGGGAAAGTTCAATAGAACAACCTTGAGGTAACAAAGTTAGAAGTATAAAATAAATAATGAGTGATGAATTTCATACCTCTGTCCTGACAATACACCCAAACCACGCCATCTTGCTCCCCTCAGTTTTTTTTTTTTTTTTTTTAACGGAAAACTAAAACCCTAGGGCTGAAACAGTTAATCGATTTAATCGATTATAATCGATTATCAAAATAGTTGTCGATTTATTTGGTCATCGATTAATCGTCTAAAAAGTTTCCGCTGTCTACTGCACTTAAATTGGTCTCCATGTGGGACAGTAGAGAGCAAATTGACGACGCGCGCTACCAAAATAGGAGGAGAAGAAGAAAGCAGCCAATCATTGGCCTTCATGTCACCCCGCCTCACGTGATCAGGCAGATTAAACAAGATGGCGGAAAGAAAAACTCACACAAAATCGTCTAAAGTTTGGATCATTTACCGCTAAATTTGAAAAAGAATCGCGTTAATATGCAAAGTTTGCGAAACGGACACGTTTTGGCACGAAAGCATACGACGCTGCACAAACATCTTTAAAAAAAACCATGTCGGACTCGAAGCGGGACACGGCAAACCGGAGCGATACACAATGTTATTTTAATAAAAACAATTTTACAGGTTGCTAAATACACTTTTTATTGTCTTCAAAATATTCATTTTGGAAATGAAGAGGTCTGATATAGGGCCGCTGTCAGTAGGAAGACGAGGGGTTTTTAAAAAAAAGATCGCTAAATTCAAACCAGGATACAAGACCCCCTCCTCTACCCCGCAAAGCACATTTTATCCCACAAAAAAATGAGTTGCCACTAACTAACAGGCACCCCTTTACCGATTAGTAGATCTGTGTTTGTAATATTATAAGTGGTAAAGATGGTCATTTTATTTATTAAAGTTACTATTTTTACAGTAGAGATGGTGGGGGTTTTTTTTGTTTGTTTGTTTTTTGCACTAATACTTCACAACTTGAATGTTTTTGTATATTTTTTCTCATGTTAATCTGGGGCCTTTTTTTTTTTACGATACTTCTGAACAAGGTTAAATTTGCGAATCCAGAAGTGTTAAAGGTTTCTTATTTTCAAATGTGATCCAACAGTTTACATTTGATCTTTTATTAGCCAGTACTACTAAAGCATATTTTATGGGTGCTTATGATTTACTTTTACTGTTTACAGTAAGTAGATTTATTATTTTCTAGAAATGATAATATTCTACCTCTTTATTTGACAGAAAGATTCACATTTGCTGTTACTGTAATAAACCCAACGTGTTGTTTATGTGGTTATGAGTTGTGTTTTACACAATTACATTCTATAATATGCCGAAAAAGTAATATACAAAGTATATCAAATGGTCATTTTTATCCGATTAATCGACCCAATAATCGATAGATTAATCGATGACCAAAATAATCGTTAGTTGCAGCCCTAGTAAACCCCCATTTTTTCTGGAAGTTTATCCTTTCAACACTGTTGAGATGGTCACCCAAAAATACAACCACCTCCGAGCAAGTTGCCAAAAAAGAAGAAAGATTTGTTTGCTGTAATAAAGTAAGGTAACCCCAATGTGCATGACAATAATGTACAAGACGGTTATTCTGTTTGCATCTGGTTTATGTTACAATGACGAATGCACATGTCTGTAAATACACTTACTGCCCGCCTGCTCAATGCGCATATTATTTCAGACGCTGCGCGCTGGTGTTCTTGCTGTCCTGTGCAATACTGGAAAATGTGAGAGTGACTTTATAAGTCAGTGGTGATGGACTTACAGTGGAGCCTCCTGCTGAGTAACTGGACAGTGATTGATGGTTGGGTTGATGGACTTGTTGATAGCTGGACCCTGAGTTGTCCAGGTGGCATGTATTCTGGGGTCCTACTGAGCCATGCTCAATTCCTCTCCATGTGCCTGTCTTAAATCTCTCAGATGGTAACTTTATATGACCCAGTCATTCAAACACATAAACACAAGCACTGAAACATTATGAGCACATGAAGGAATTCTACACTGAATAACACAGTCGTACACCCAGCGGGTAACCAGCAACAGTCCATCCTGTATGCCTGTCCTGCTCATTCTCTTCTTTTAAAGGCTCATCCTTGAATAAGAAAAGGGAAATGGACATATTCTATATATGAACAGAGCAATGTCTGGCCGTCTGTTTGAACATTCTAGACACAACGGTCCGTCCGCTCGTAATGCTTTCCTTTTTGCATATACTTTCATAAGTATACCTATAAAGCTCGTTAGCTGCATTTGACATACTCACAATGTGTGTGTTTTAAGCTTAGCCAATCTTTCTTAACAGTTCTGCTATTCCATTCTTGGAGATATTTCCGTCAGCTGGGTTGCCATCAGGTTTTTATTTTCCATTGTTTTCAGCATCTTGGTCTTAACTTATGTTGATTGTATTGAGCTTGATTGTTTGGTTTGTTTTATTGACCATCTGTGAAACACTCTGAACTGATTTTGATATGATACTGGACCGTAGAAAGAAATCTGAAATCAATAGAAGTCAAAAGTCTGGAAGGAAAGCCTTTTGACTTTTCTGTTAATAATTTGTGTAGCTCATAAAATCTTATCAATTTTTAGCCTTAAAGAGGACTTCAAAAAAGACCTTTATGAGGATTTTTATTTTTTTCTAATTTATTCATATTATTATTGTTATTAGAGTTCCAAAAATTCACCTCCTCCACAGGTAGCAAAGAGCAGCAGTGGGCCAGCTAATCATTTGCGGAATGTGGCGTGGATATAAGATAGGGCCAGATTGGGAATGTAAGGAGCCAGAGGAATGGTAATTACTGTGGAAATCAAACACCATCAATTGTGAGGTTTTTCAACATTTCAAAGTGTCCCTCTCCCCCTTTCCTCATCCAAATCCGTTTCTCCACTCTCTCCAACCCAAACGACCCTTGCTGCCACTCCCTCAGGCCCTCACCCCTCCTTCTTGCCCTCTTTATTTTTTTTTCTCTGTTTTCCATCTTTACTCCACCTCTTTTCTCATTTATTTTCCTTTAATTTTCTCCACCTCTCCCCAGCTTCTGGCTTTATCTATCTGCACTTTGTTTTTCCTGTCTTTTTGCACTGCAGCCACCAAATTAATACTCTAGCCAACTCACCCCCTCTGCACACCTCTTTCCTCCCTCCTCCCATGCTCATTTGTGCACACATATGAATGCAGGCACTCACACATGTGACCACATAAGACAAATGACCCTCATCACTGTATGTCTGGAATGTAAAAACACCGCTCTCGAAACATTTGTTAGACATTTCATATGCCGTTTGAAACCTTTGAAAAACGGTAGAGCTGATACAAATACCCTCCATACATCTCCATGCATTACACTGATGCGTGATTAATGACTTCAAATATTTTTATCCCTCTCCAAAGTATCTCCATGCCTCGATCAGAAAAACCCACAGACATGCTCCTGAGACCTGGGAGAGAAATTCAAGGCGATAGGTCATTACAGGTAAGTTTTGCTCTTCTCTGTGGGTATCCAGTCTGTCGACCGCACGCTGAGAAACCCTGACATTACCCACCCTCTTTGCAATCAAAGGCACTTTTTGACAGTACGCTCCATATGGTTTTCTGAATGCCTACCACTCTATAATGAGGAGTAAATATCAGTAGTTATTACATAACACGCTCTCTTCTGTTCTTTATCCAGTGGCTTTTTTTTCCCTTCCCCCTCATGACAAAAACCAAATGTGAATTGTACAAATAGGGCTTCTGCCAGGGGTGACTTCAGCAATAAGGAGGTAGAGGCCTCTGGGAAGTGGGGAGGAAGGCACACTTCATCCATCTTTACATGACTGTAACTTCTAGGAGCAGCTTCTTCAACCCAGCTCCAGTTGGACGTGTAGCGCGGCGGAACACAAATCTCACTTGGCAGCTGTTTGAAGGCGCACATCCTTACTACTGATTTGGCATCGTAATCAAGTTTTCCCGGCCAGAGATGCAATAAATTTCCTTTTTGTCTTTTGTCTCGTCACTCGCCCTATCATCATCTTTCAGTAGTGTTTGTTGATGTAAAGGTCAGTTGGAGAAAGTACATCATGTGCACAACTTCTAAATTTAATCCACCATAAGCTCCTTCTGAGATGTCGGTCAACTCATCCGTAAGAAGACAAATAGACAGAGGAAGAGACGCATTAAGGAGGCAGGAAAACGTGTGGAGACTGACACATGCACACGCGTCTGGATATTTCACAGGGCGAGCAATAGCTCCCACTGCCAAGTGTCACCCGGCAGTGTTTGTTAAGGCTTAGCATTCACACTAAACCATGGCAACAAGCACTTCCTGTTTCCTGTTCTTCTTGTGCGATAAGACATTTTGAGGAAAGAAAGTTTGGTGTAAAGAAAGATTTTGTTGTAAAAACATGCAGGAACCCTTGTTTTGTGGATGCAAAGGAAAAAAATATTTTTCACAATAAAATTTAATTTTGTGGATGTTTATGTAAAAAAAAAAAGCCTTCCTAATTTTATGTTTAGAAAATTATGTCAAAGAGTTTTCCCTCTGCTAAAAAACAATGGCTGACGCTGAATTCGGCATCAGCTACGTAAACCTTCAAACAACATTTGATGAAAAGTATTTCATCAACATTCTGATGATCAAACATCCATGTGTCATCGCTTCCAGTAGAGCACAAGTTTATCTAAATAGATCCACAATTTGCATACAATCCATTTGGGCTGAGGTCGAAACAAATTACAATTAAAATAAACTTTATGGTGCTGAGAGCTAAAACGCTTCCTGTTTGCAAAACGCATGTTTATCAGTTTCCTGTATAAGCTTAGACACAAACAGCAAATTGGGCATTTAATTATACAAGCATAAGGTCCTGCGGGCAAGTAATGTTACGCTGAAATCTTGTTTTTTTTCATGTATGGTAAAATCTGGAAAAACAAACACGACTTTTTTTTTTTACCAGTGTTTGTGGAATTGGTATGTCAAAACACACAACACCGCAAGAGAAAATTTTACTGCTTAAAATTGTCTCATGTACTGCTGGGAGACGAATTTGAGATTTTCATGTCAGCCTCAAATTAGTCTATATTTTGTCTGAAAGGTTTCTCAATTTTTTAATTTTGTTTTGACTGCTGTAAAATTTAATAGAAGAAATAAAGAAATTAGAAGTAAAATCCGTGACGAAAGTAAGATGTGTTGCTCAACTCATTTCAGTCTCTGTGTGGACTCATCTGTTTCTCCTCAGTAATGAACTCAGCTCACTTTAATCTTTTTATTGACTCGTTTATTTCTCTTTCGGACAAGACTTATCTCACTTTAGTTCTCTGAACCCTGAGTTTCTGTTGAAATCTTGTTGAGATCTAAACCGTAACTTCAAAGGAGACTAAATTCCAATTTTGATGCATGTGATTGCTCACACTTAAGAGGGTGCAGGAGCCTATCCCGGCTGATTTAAAGCAAGAGGCAGGGTATATCCTGAACAGGTTGCCAGTCTGTTGCGGCGTCTCACACACACACACACACAACCATCCACACACACTCGTTCCTGGGGGCAATTTCATAGTGGCTAATCAACCAAGTATATATGTTTTTGGAGGGTAGGAGGAAACAGGTGCAACCACAGGACACCCATGCATACATGGGGACAACATGCAAAGTCGACACAGAAAAGCCAGTGTATCGAGCTTCGACCCACCCAGGAGCCAAACCCCGACCTACTTGCTGTGTGGCCTTTGGGATAACAACAGGGCCACAGTACCATCGCGCCACAATTTTATGATCAATACTTTTTTATTATGATGATCAAAACTCAAGCATTGAGATTAAATGTTTAAAGACATGCATCTGACCATTTTTACTGGTCTATGTGGGATTTTATGAAAAATCCGATATGTCATAGGAACTTAACAACACACCACAACTTCGTGATCAGAATGTACTTTGTGGTATAATCATCAAAGACCCAAAGATTCACAAAATGAAACAATCCTAGCCCACACACAGATGTGCATGAGGACAAAAAACAAAGGAGCTAATAAAGAAAATCAAAGCTGAACGGACTACTTGGTGATGACAGAGTGCTCCAGGCCTACGCCATACTACCACTTGGATTGATTTGTCTGCTCCCATGCTAACCCCAATGGTCTGACCTCATACCACTCACAAACAGCATTTGATACCCAAGTAAATAAAAACACTTAGGCCCCAATCCGTCATTGAGCGGTCAGAGCACACTATTGGTTTAGAGTTGACTGCTTTGTTCGCCTGTTTTCCATGTTCCCAGAATTCCTCTTTTTCATTTGGCTTTTACATTCCTCTCTTATGACCACTGACTGTGTTGAAAGTTTTGTGTGAGTGTGCTGTATGTGTACCCGAGACAGTCTGTGACATTCATTGTGATGAATGGCTGGCACCTAAGACTTGGGGGATATGATGAAAAGTAAACCCACTGTGCTGGGAATGTTAGTCTCATTTATTGTGGACTTTAGCAACAAATTCTTTGACTCCAAGTAGCAGTCAAACAACTAAAAGGCAGACAGACTGTGTGTGTGTCTCACTCATCCACACACCTCCCTTGAGGGAAGAAGTTAATAATTTCCCTCATCAATCTTCAACTTCCCACAATTTTTAAAAGATTAAACAAATGCATATTATGGTTTGTTTTTAGATGAAAAAATGTGCTGGATTAAATTATGACATGGACCATTTAGAAAATGTGTCTACATGTTCAAGATGGAGTTTAAAATCAAAACAAGGTAGGGGTTAGAGAAAAAATAACTCACCTAAATGGCAACTTTGACAAAAATCTACATATTTTAGTTGGAAGATGGTAAACTTTTACAAATTTATTGAATTAACTTGTGACAAGCTATTTAACAGGGAAGCTAAGGTGGCAATTTATCATGAAAAGGGTTATTTTTAAGACTTAATGTTTCACAGATTGTTGGCAGGCAATACAGCAACTATGAGTTAGTGCAGGGCGACATTTTAGCTAAGTATATAAAATTTATACCATTACTCTCAATTTGGATGCAGAGACCCATTTCTTGCCACTTCCATTACACCAAATCACCATCTTCCCTGCCGATTAATCAGTCTATTCATGTGCGGAAAACAGAAGACTCATTTTAGAAGATCCACAGCATTTCTTCTCTTTGGCATTTGTCTTTCTCTTCATATTTCACACATATTTTTCAACATAAGACAAGAAGCAATGCATGCTACACTGAGGAATAAAAATAAGCCTGCTCTGTTTACTTTGACAAAAGTATTTCTCAGTCATTTGTGGAATTATATGTTGTGTTTCTTTATTCAAGGAAAATCTAAAGTCCACTCTTTCCGTTCCATCGTCTTCTGCTTATCCAGGGCTGGGCTGCGGGGGCAACAGCTTCAGACGGGAAGCCTAGGCTTCTCTCACCCCACCTGCATCCTCCAGCTCACCTGGGAGGATCCCGAGGTGTTTCTTGGCCATTCCTAGGGGCAATTTGGCACCGGCCAATCAACCTAGCATGCATGCAATTTCCCCATTGTGGGACAAATAAAGGTTTTCTTGATCTTGTCTTTGGAGGGTGGGAGGAAACCGGAGTACCCAAAGGAAACCCACGCAAACATGGGGAGAACATGCAAACTCCACACCAGAAAGGAGAGTGTTCCAAGCCTCGCCCTCACCTGGGACTTGAACCCACGGACCTTCTTGCTGACTATGCTACCCACTGCACAACCTTGCCGTCCTTTAAAAGATAGTGACACTGACTAAAAAAATAGTAAGAGTTGGACGTAGCAGAGATGAAGATGCTGAGATTTTTGTTTGTTAGTATATTGGATGAACAGGATTAAGACTGGGGCCTGATGTACCTTTTCAAATTGCTCTGCATTTGATCTTTAGTAAAATATGATTACAGTAGTGTCCAACAAACATACAACTTCTTCTTCTTCTCCCTTCAGGGGTCACCACACCAAGTCAGTTTCTTCCATCTAACCCTATCTGCTGCATCCTCTTCGGTCACGCCTGTCTTCATGTCTTCCTTCACTGTATCTATGAACCTTCTCTTTGGTCTTCCTCTAGTCCTCTTTCCTGGTGGTTCCAAACCCAGCATCCTTCTGCCGATGTACTCTCTCTCTCTCCTCTGCACATGTCCAAACCATCTCAGTCTGGCCTCTCTGACTTTATCTCCAAAACCTCTAATACATGTGCTGTTCCTCTGATATACTCATTTCCGATCCTGTCCATCCTGGTCACTCCCAGAGAGATCCTCAGCATCTTCATCTGTGCTACCTCCATCTCTGTTTCCTGTCTTTTTCTCAGTGCCACTGTCTCTAGACCAAACAGCATGGCCGGTCTCACCACGGTCTTGCACACTTTCTCTTTCATTTTAGCTGAAACTCTTCTATCACACATCACATCTGATAGTTTGCTCCACCCATTCCAGCCTGCCTGCACACGCTTCTTCACTTCTTTTCCATATTATTCATCACTCTGGACTGTTGATTCTAAGTACTTAAAATCTTCCACCTTCCCTATCTCTTCTCCCTTTAACTTCACACAACAATAGATTAAAAAGTACCAATGGAAAATTGATTTTGAATAATGCACAAAAAAACAAAACACAGGTGAGCGGATTAACATTGTAAACTTTGTATCCCACCTTTCTCTCAAATCTGTGCGTGTGTGTGCGTGTACATGCTCTGTTCCATTTCTTTACTTTAAACAAAAAGATGAGACCAAAACTATGAAAGATTTATCAAAACCAAAACACAGTGTGAAATTCCCTAAATTATGGGAGATCACGCAGTGGTTGTACAAAATCAGTCACTCAGTCATTCAGCCAAGATGTTTAAACATCCAACAATAACCAAGTAAATGAGCCACTTGTGTATGTGTGTGTGAACCTGCCAAATTTTTAAAACTAAATCATAAATCAGCCAAAAAGTTTTTTTGTTTTTTTTTCACAAACTTAATAATAAAAAAAAACTTTCTGCCTGTCAACTGAAATTTTGAAACAATAGCAAAATAAACAGAAGATATTTCATTCTAGTCTTTTTATTCTAAGGTATCATTTATGTCTCGTATTGTATATATTTGCTAAAGATTTGTATCAAGTTTACATTTACATGATTATAGTCATAGGCAGCACGGTGGCGCAGTGGGTAGCACAGTGGCCTAACAGCAAGAAGGTCGTGGGTTCGAGTCCCGGATGGGGACGAGGCTTGGAACACTGTCCTTTCTGTGTGGAGTTTGCATGTTGTCCCCGTGTTTGCGTGGGTTTCCTCCGGGTACTCCGGTTTCCTCCCACCCTCTAAAGACATGCATGCTAGGTTGATTGGCCGGTGCCAAATTGCCCCTAGGAATGAGTGTGTGTGGATGGTTGTATGTGTGTGGCCCCACGACAGACTGGCAACCTGTTCGGGGTGTACTCTGCCGTTCGCCTTAAATTGGCCGGGATGGGCTCCGGCACCGCCCGCAACCCTGGAAGGGATAGACGGATAAGAAGATGACTGACTGATTGATTATAGTCATTGTTGATTAGCATCATTAGTTTCAGAATAATATTCATGGGCTAAGACTACCTGCTATCATCACTTTAACCATTCTTTTGGTTATTATCCTCATAGGAAAATGGAAGTACCATAGTTGTAATATCCACTTATAATGGGCATGCATGATGTACAGAGGGTCTTGGGCACATTCAAACACATGACAAACATGATTGTGTGAAGCTGAACGAAGCACATGCACGCATGGAAAGAGATGAAAGGCCTCCATCTATCCTTTTTTAAATCTCTTATCCTGTCCAGGGTCATCGTATTGTCTATAGCATACATAAACACATGCACATCCACACACACATATGAATCATAGAAAACTAAATGTGCAGACATTGCCTAGAGGAGCGTTCAGCTGCTGCACAGATGTGCTGAAAACAGAAAGGAGATTGAGAGTAACACACACAGGAGGACATTTTCACATCCACTCTCCCACACATTGACTTGACAGTAGGAATGGATGAGATGGGTTTTAGACAAGGTGAGCAGAGGATAAGAGATAAAGTTCACACGGTCTCCTCAACAAGGTGATATGTTAAGTTGTTGTGATCAATGTGGAAAAAACTGAGATGAAAACAGCTGTCAGGTCAGGAAGAGACTAAGTGAGAGGAAGTTTGAATGAAAGAGGAAAAGAACAAGGATGGCAGCTAATAGAACCAAGGCTCAGGAGATTATGACTCATTGCTTTGGACATCCTGGGGGAAAAAAAAAAAATCCTTTCATTTTCAAAAATCTACTCAAATATGATTGGTGGTATTTGATGGAAGAGATACGTTGAGATGAAAACCAAAGTTCATAAACGTTTTGTTGCTTTACATAAAAGTACAGTTTTGTAAAAACTGTGCGTGCTTATCGCTTTTGAGATAGTATTTGATTTCACATCCAAACAAAACCTATTTAACCACTACTAACTTGGCATCCAATGAAAGACGGTACAATAAATCTTCACAGTGAGCAAGGTAAAAGTAAAAATTAACATAAACTTAAATTATGAGCAGAATTTAAAAAAAGAGTTTGCATTATCAAGAAAAAAATCTACCAGAAAGCTGACATCAAAGTTCATGGTGATGAACATGTTCTACAATTCAATTCTATTTGTATAGCCCAAAATCACAGAATGTCCGTCTCAATGGGCTTCAATGGGCTTCACAAGAAAGCCCATTGAAGCCAGTAAAGAGTACAGTAAAGAAGAAACACAGTAAAGAAGAAACACAGAGCTATTTAAAAGGTCTTCGTGGTCCCAGGGGGCTTTGGCCTAGTGGAAGAGATACCGTTTTTTGACTGGGAGAACCTGGTTCGACTTCCGCTAAGCCCAAGCCGTCCCTGGGATCCCAGAAAAGATGCGAAAACAAAGAAAGGACAGAAAATAAAAACTCTGAAAAGACAACAAAAAAAACAAAGCTCCTCCTGATCACGATCCTTATCATTATCAAATGCTGTCATAACAAAAAAAAACTTGATCAATGATAGTGACTGGACACAAAGAAATCCGGCCTTTCAGTTTTCAGCTGATCGCCTCTCCTGGGTTTTAGAGAACTGTACAAAGACAAAGACACCGCACACATTTGGATGGACCCCACTAACCCACAGATATAATCATCCCTGGAAGACTCTGCTAGTCTGTTTCCCATTTCAAACCTCAATGAATACTATCCTCATCCTCTAAAAACACACAAACTGTGGCCCGGAGAGAGCTTTCCACTATGCCGACTCAGTGGAAAATTTTGGAACCACTGAAACAATGGCATTTGTTAGGATCGCAAAACAACTTTTAAAGATAAAGCGATTTATACTTTGACTACTATTATACATGTTGACGTCTCATGGCTGGGTTTTATTGGACCTTCAGAATCACATTTCGAAGAGATCTACTAGTCTTTGTGGTGGAATTTAAAAAAACAATTGGCTTTACTTTCAGTTTGAGAAGTTTGGGGGGAAATACAAAGACATTAAGGTTCGTGTTGCCAAACAGAATAACTTCCATTTGAAAATGTATGAACACCGAGAGGGATTTCCTTCCTTCCCAGACAAAAACCCCAACAAAATCAAAGTAAAAATGCTGCGGTGTTGTTATGGCCAACAGTGATATATCACAGCAACAAAAGCCACATGATGATATATTTAGAGACAACCATTAGAAAATAAGTCCTGAAGGGCTCTTTCTTTTCAACTTCATTTTCGAAAGACGTGTTCAGAGGATGTGAATATCACTCATACGTGCTTGTTTCAAAAGAGATCTTGACCAGAACCGGGTCTTTCCAGTGTGGTTTCTTAAGATCGGAATGGAAATATAGTGAGACATTGCTAGAAACCCAGTTTCTGAAACACATGAGTTACATAAGCATGTTGGCAAAATGTTCCACGTTGTTTAAGTCAATGGACACAGAAGTTTATCAAGAGCATGATTAAAAACCCCTAATATGTTCATCTTCTTCATTTTTATAAAATAATGTGCATTTATCTCCAGGTCGAGAGGAGCCAGATGGGGTGGTTCGGGCATCTTGTCAGGATCCCCCCCAGCACCTCGCTGGCGACAAGCGAGGTGCTGGGGGGGCACGTCCCACCGGGAGGAGACCAAGAGCCAGACCCACTGGAGAGACTATGAGTTTAAGTCACCGGGGAACGACTCAGGATCCTTCCCGGTGAGCTGGAGGATGCAGCCAGGGTGAGAGAAGCCTGGGCTTCCCGTCTGAAGCTGTTGCCCCAGCGACCCGGCCCCGGATGAGCGGAAGATGACGAAACAGAACAACAAATATTTTTATTGCTTTTTTAGTCAGTCATCTTTTCAACCGCTTATTCTTACAGCTTCCTAGGTGGAGCCTATCCCGGCTATTCACAGGCAAAGGGCAGGTTGCATCCGGTAGGTTGCCAGTCTGTTGCATGGTCTTCTATTTAGTTATTTTATTCATATGGAAAGAGTGAGAGAAAGACGTTTGGTGTTGTCATGGTTCAGTTGGGAATTGTTACACTTACTGTTACAATTACAGTATAAATTAAAGAAGCCAAATCAACCAGAAACTATAAGAAAAGAAAAACTAGAAAACTGGACACTCATTTTTATGGCACTGACACTCGTTTTCAGTCAGGATATTGCTCAAAATAAATCGGTTGACTTTTTGTAGGATAAAAGTCTGCAGATCATTGAGACTTCCTGCCAATTTTCACTTTCCATTTTGGTGCTTTTGAGTGTAGATGGGGTCGTTTTCCTAGAAAAAACAATATTGAGGACCAGCAGGAACCTGGACCAGTATGTTTTCTATTTGAAAAGGCAATTTGACAAAATATACAGAACTTTTCAAGATCAAATTAAATGCCAGATGTCGTTAAGTGTTTTTAAATGTGATAAAATATGTATATTGTACTAAACTGAAGTCAAGTGGGGCATAAAATTTACCGGACCATATCTTATTATGTTGGCATTTATCTTAAAAGTATTTCCTGAAACAATACTTACTTAAAATACTAATGAGTTTAACTTAGAGTAGAATTTTATATAGTGTGTCCACGGTTGAAGAAATACACAAATATTGTACTGTTTCCTTGCTAGTAAAAGTTGTCTCATTTTCACATCAATCAAGTCAACTAACATAGTAGAAAAAGTTTCAAAAAAGTCTTCTGGACAGTTTAATTCTTCAACGAGACGTTTCGACTTCCATCCGGAAATCATTTTCAATCTGAATGAAATGGACTGAAACCTGGATCCATTTATACTAACCTGAGTAACAGGTAAAAAAAAAAATAGTAAGAAGGGCTCGACCAATGAGACTGTGTTCCTTAAGATGGCCGTGAATGGCTCCTATTGTAGCCACAGACCAGTAAACAAACCTATTATAAAAACGCTAAAAGCCTAGTGAATAGAGAAACCTGCTAACGAGAGGCGTGAAAAGGCTGCTATAGATACCGGGCAAAACGTATCTAACGCCTCCACTCCGATTCAATGAGGGATTTTCTTTCATCACAAAGATGGCTTCTTTCACCCCTCTTTCAAACCAACCTTTCTCTCTACTTAGAATCTTCACCTCGCTGTCCTCAAAAGTGTGTTTGGTGGATTTAAGATGCAGATGTACGGCAGACTGTGGACCACTAGAGGCTTCTCTTCTGTGTTGGTAAAGTCTTTTGTGGAGTGGCTGTTTTGTTTCTCCAATGTAGTGTTCTTTGCAGCTCCCTTCACTGCACCGGATCGAATAAACTACATTGCTCTGTTTTTCTGTGAGCATCTTGTCTTTAGGATGTACTAGTTTCTGCCGTAATGTGTTGACCGATTTAAAGAAAACCGGGATGTCATGTTGTCTGAAGATTCTCTGTAACTTCTCGGACAGTCCTGACACGTAGGGAATAGAGACTCCATTTTTTCTCTTCTCAGTTTCTGTTTCCCTCGTCTCATGTTTGAAAAACAGAGCAATGTAGTTTATTCGATCCGGTGCAGTGAAGGGAGCTGCAAAGAACACTACATTGGAGAAACAAAACAGCCACTCCACAAAAGACTTTACCAACACAGAAGAGAAGCCTCTAGTGGTCCACAGTCTGCCGTACATCTGCATCTTAAATCCACCAAACACACTTTTGAGGACAGCGAGGTGAAGATTCTAAGTAGAGAGAAAGGTTGGTTTGAAAGAGGGGTGAAAGAAGCCAACTTTGTGATGAAAGAAAATCCCTCATTGAATCGGAGTGGAGGCGTTAGATACGTTTTGCCCGGTATCTATAGCAGCCTTTTGAAGCCATGGACTAAAGATGACACCTCGTGACTCAGTTTCACGCCTCTCGTTAGCAGGTTTCTCTACTCACTAGGCTTTTAGCATTTTTATAATAGGTTTGTTTACTGGTCTGTGGCCACAATAGGAGCCATTCACGGCCATCTTAAGGAACACAGTCTCATTGGTCGAGCCCTTCTTACTATTTTTTTTACCTGTTACTCAGGTTAGTATAAATGGATCCAGGTTTCTGTCCATTTCATTCAGATTGAAAATGATTTCCGGATGGAAGTCGAAACGTCTCGTTGAAGAATTAAACTATCCAGAAGACTTTTTTGAAACTTTTTCTACTATGGATCACTCCTGGATGAATGAGGGACTACACGGATTCAAGTCAACTAATAAATAAAGCTTTTATTAATTGAGACATTTCTCATTGTATCATTAATTGTGAGTCTTAAAAGGTTTTTTTTAGTTTAAAGCCTTTTTCTTCTTCTTCTCCGTCAGTTTCTTGAATCTAACCCTTTCTGCTGCATCTTCTTCAGTCACACCAACTGTCTTCATGTCTTCCTTCACTGTATCCATGAACCTCATCTTGGGTCTTCCTCTAGGCCTCTTTCCTGGTGGTTCCAAACTCAGCATCATTCTTCAGATGTACTCACTCTCTCCTCTGCACATGTCCAACCCATCTCAGTCTGGCCTCACTGACTTTATCTCCAAATCCTCTAACATGTGCTGTTTCTCTGGTATACTCATTTCTAATCATGGTCACTCCAAGAGAGATACTCAGCATCTTCATCTGTGCTACCTCCATCACTGTTTCCTGTCTTTCCCTCAGTGCTATTGTCTCTGGACCAAACAGCATGGCCTGTCTCATCACAGTTTTGCGCACTTTCCCTTCCATGTTAGCCGAAACTCTTCTATCACACATCACACCTGATACTTTTCTCCACCCGTTCCAGCCTGCCTGCACACACTTCTTCATCTCTTTTCCACACTCTCCATTGTTCTGGACTGTTGATCCTGAGTACTTAAAATATTCCACCTTCTTTATCTCTTCTCCCTGTGACCTCACTTTTCCATTTGGATCCCTCTCATTCACACATATGTCCTCTGTTTTACTCTGACTAATCTTCATTCCTCTTCTTTCTAGTGCAAACCTCCACCTTTCCAACTTTTCCTCCACCTCACTACAGATCACAATGTCATCAGCAAATATCAATGTCCATGGAGATTCCTGTTTGTTGTCTGTCAAACAACAAAGGAGCACCAGAACAGATCCCGGGTGCAGTCCCACCCTCACACTTCACTCCTCTATCTCAACTACAGCACACCTACCATACTGTCTACAGTTTAAAGCTTCTATAGACTTGATTAATGTTGATCTGTGGTTTCTATTATTAGTTCATTATTAGTTCATTAGCTAAAATATAGAATCATCTACAATAAAATTTTTACAGTGAAAATTTGCAATTTTTACAAAGTAATTTTTTACAAAAAATAGCTCATCGACAAAAAACATTAAAGAGAAAAAGTATTTTATAAACAGAAAAATGCATTTAAAAAAAGTCCTATTTTTTTAGTCCTATTCTTTTTGATGGCCAGGAGTCAGTTGGTCGTTCTTATTGTTGGTATCAATAAATCTAGAACATGCTGTAACCACTGCTTCTACTTTCAGACTTGGAATCAATGGTGAAAGTTTGAGCAGTTTTGGCTTGATTGTAAATGAAAGATGGAAACTGGGCTAAAAACTTCAGACAAAGTGGACTTAACTTTTATAAAGCGTAGCACATTTAATACAATTGGCTCATGGATGGGGCCACTGGAAGTGACTGCAAACTATAAATCCAAATGAGTGGTGTTTTCCAGTTCAAAAAAAATTTTTGAAACCGCCTTAGTTATGTCACACTTCTTGATGGGAAATTGCTTTATCTCACACACATGCCATTTGAAACAAGTATTGTAACACACTCTACAATTATTTATAGCTTGTCTTAAAAATATTGATTGTAGCTGAAAGTATTTGACATTCTAGACTTGTTCAAAGCTCATTTTATATGGAACTTATCAAAGAAAAAGACTGAATAAGTCGTTATAATGTAAGAATAAGCCCAGCCATCTGGTGGTGCCAAGTTTGTCTGGTGGATATAGTGATTTATGGTGCTCAAGACATGTATGACAAATGAATCAAATTGCCCGATAATATTCCTGCTTATAGTAAATGACAAGCCTGCCCTTTAGTCAACTGACTGGTGAGGGAAAAATGTTGAATTTATTGTCAAGGTTCAAACTCTTCTGTGGAAAGAACACCAAATTGAGAGCATACTTCTGTAAAAATATTTTTTTTGTTGTTTTTTTAAACATTCTGGGAACTTCCCTTTTTAGGATATAATAGACTTTAAATTTTAACAAAGAAAAAGATTTTAATAAACTGTCATTTTGGTTGAGGTTAAGAATAGAAACCACATGTGGAAATGGCAGGTTCTCAGTATAAAAGTGTTCAAATTTGAGTCTAAACATTCACAAAGTCTAGCAAGGCTAATTGTGCAGAGTTAAGCAAGTATCGGAGAACATCAGAGAACGTCAGTGAAGTTTCCACAACTTTACAGTGTGTCGTCCTTCAAAACATTCTTAAAATCCTGACGATCACCCTCAGAGAGAACATCAATGAACGGAAGCAGCATGAAGGTAAAAGTAAGTCAAAGTGTGCATGACTACATTTTTATGCTTAAAACGAGACCAAATCCTGACTACACATCGTCCTATGTGAACTGCGGTTAAATGTAGGGGCCACAATGATGTTTAAATGACTCAAGAGATTTTAAAGAGTGAAGACTTGGTTTTAAGTTCAGGGTTAAGAGTTATGCATAATGTCTATAGAGTCCCATTGGTAATCTGAATCTGTTCCACATGTGTGTATATGCTTACCCGTCTTATAGGAGTGGGCTATTTTCACTTTAAAACCAATAAAGAGAAGACACAAAAGAAAGTGAAAACAGTTGACCTGGGCTTTTCTTTCTAATAGACCATGTTAGATTTCCCACAACATAAAGATGTCTATTTACAGTACGAAGACTTTTTCTTTGCTGCATTTGTAAGCAGTATAATTTTGAAACTTTACCTCCCATTCATACATTTTCTTTACCGCTTTTCTAAATTCAGTTTTATTTCCATGGCTGAGTTACACAAACTCACCCTGAAGGGCTTTAACCCTTTGGGGCAAAAGTTTTTCACCTTTCTTACTCTGAACGGGTGCACACGCTTTCCAACACAGAGGAAACCAGAAATGAACAACTTCCTGGAAAATTATTCCTGAATAATCTTGTTTTCTAATGTGAGTTGCCACGGACGCTTTCGGCCATTTTGTCCAATAACTAGTGGAGCCGTTTTTGGTCGCTACACCCTGTAAGGGTTAAACACAATTCATCAGACGCCAATTCAAAATCTGACTTAACACAAACAAACCCAGGACATTTCTGTTCTTAGACTCTTACTCTCGGTGAGGAAATATGTAAAAAAATAACAGCAGTGGTGAAAAACAGAAGTTTTCTAAAGGAGAAATATCTCCCTATAAATAACATCGGTTAATTGGCCACTATAAAATTGCGCCTAGGAATGAGTGTGTGTGTCGCCCCACAGCAGACTGGCGACTTGTTTGGGGTGTAGCCTTAAATCAGCCGGGATAGGCTCCAGCACCAATGCCAAAAGGGAGAGGCGATTCAGTAGACGAAATGAAACAATCCTAACTACTATACCATTAACGCTAAGATTTTAGTCACTAAATGTTGTTAAATTAAAATTTAAGCACTTGACATACAGTTCGCAGATCCACTGTATTGTATTTGTTGCTTGTATTGTTGCGAATATCATATCAGACTTGCATAGAAATTAACAATAAAATACATTTTACAGCAAGTTTGAAATGCATTACACACCAAAATTTATATCTTTGAATGAAGCCTGAGCTTATTCATTCCATAGAAAATCTGCTGTGACTGGCAGCTTGAGCAGTTTTAAGTTATTTGTTCCCCTCAGGTGTGCTGAGGGGTTAAATCCAAAACTTTTCTGTAAACAGAAAAAGAAGGGATATTTAAACTGGTCACAGACCACCAGCCAAAGAAAGCAGGGCTTTGTAGCCACCTCTGCAAACAGCTCGATTAAAAGGATTTACCACTGATTTCTTGGTTAAAGTTACAGTGGAAATATTTGGATAAAAACTGCTATCAACATGAATTACTACTGACATGTTTGCACATTTTCGAAAGAAAGGAAAGAACGCTAAACTTAGAGAAACCAAAGAAAAACAAATAGGGAAACACAGAGCAACTGAGACGAAAGTAGTGAAGATGAAAGTGTGGTGTCAATTTTGAGAGGCAGGCTATTGACATTCGTGATGAGTCTTTCTTGGTGCGAAATGTGTCAAAGTAGGCGTTTCCTGCAGTATGTGGTTTTACCAAGGACAAGCCAGTCCAGCTTGGCTCATCTCTTTCTCGTATACACTGTGTTCCACACCACTGCAGAGGGAGGGAGAGCCAGGGTTTTCCTGCCCATGTGGAAAATACGATGGGAAGAATGAGTAGAGGTAACCCTAGCCGCTGAGGTGGCCTTCTAGTAGAGCTCAAATCCTACTACTTGCCTTCCTAGTTCTCTTGCTTTCACAAAAACATGCGAGGAAGCCGAACATGTGGGGCGAGACCCAGTGCATGGATGCTGGTTGGTGGGGTGGGGTCCAAAAGCCAATAAGGCCTCCACCTCCTTTTGACCACACTTACATTATATATCAGTGGGTGTCTGGCTAAAGAAAATAAAGCAGAGCGTTGGCCCCGTCCAGACTCGTGCAGTATATGAAGCATATGTCTCCAAACACAAGAATTGAAAATTCCAAGGCAGGGATTTCACTGAGCTCCTTACTTCTACTTTATGATAGCATTGGGGCTCTTTTTGTCTATAATTTAATTATCTACCAGACAAATTCTTTGAATAAAACAGGAGTTGGGACTTTGAAGGATTTGAAAAACAAATAGCACTGTCAGACAGTTGTAGACATTTGGTTTGGCCTTTATATTTGCTGTCTTCGTCATGATTACTGATCTTTTCCTTCAATTTTCTCCTTTTATTCATTTTGCTATTTCTTAGGGGGAACACGCTGTAGGCAAACCACAGTCCTTGGATTCTAGAGAGGGCTTACAGAAAATAAATATAGCGAAAATTTCATGAATGTCTCAAAATTTAACTACAACACCTGAGTAAATTACATACATGCTGAATAAAACATGGGATTCACCACGTCTGGTTCCGGTTTCTCTGTTGATTGATTAAACATAAAACTGACCAAGTTTTTAAAAAAAAAAGCGCAAAGTTAGGACAATCATTGAGGCAAATTATCTGTTTGATTTCTAATTCCTTCTTTTTATGATGGAAATAAGGCATATTGTATTTTTCTTCAGGGATATGGCGATTTCAGAAAGTCACCTACAGAGTCAGTTTTAACAGCACCTTTCTGAAAATCATTGCCTGCCCATTTAAGGATGGTAGATGCCCCAAAACTTATCTGGGTTAGTACAGATAAAAAAAATTTAAATGCTGTCGAAATATCTCTGTGTTGAGAAAACATTCTTTTCTCTGTTATTCTTCCTGCAAAAAACCCTGCCAACAAAGTAACAAGACAGTCGAAAGCACCATGTTCAACTTCTCGTAAAATATAAATACTGTACATGATCTGTTTCTTGTTTTCTGCTTTTTGATTTGGCCAGCAATGCACCACCATTTCCATGCTGGCAATATGTGTCCTAGCATTTGCATTTTTAATATTATTTTTTGTTGTTAAAAAACTTTTAAGTTGATGTTGGTGAATGTGATTCCTGTCTAGCAAAAACTATATTTTTCCCCATATCCCAACAAAGCACTGTAAAATTCCCAGAAAAAATTCTAGGCTTTTATAACTCTTGAAATCGGATAAACCCAGCTGAATTGTTCATTCGATTAATACTAAAACCTGGTTCAAATCAAGCATCAAACTACTCTTCGCCCTAACAAGTGTTCATTGTACATTTACTGGACATGAGTTCTTAGGTTCTGTTGTCAGGGCCACTATCCACTTTTTTAAAAAGATTTAATATCTAAAAGTTGTTTCATGTGTTGGCTGCCGATCAAACTACCTGAAACTCATCCAACTTCCCTTAAAAGTGAACACTGACTTTAACTTTTGCCCCTGGGGTTTTTCAGTACAAAAGAGTTTGAGGGGGAAATGTGCTCACAGTCAAACTGGTACTGGTTTTAGCCACAGACCAAAGGTTGGACAATTGTCTCTTTAAAAAAATATTTAAGACTTGTCAAAATCAGGGGTACTTTATCAAGGGGGATTTTATTGTTTTAGCATCCCAGTAAATCTGGATACCCTGAAAGTATGGAACTTCCCATCTGCAACATCTTGTTTTGTAGTCATTTCCAGGAATTTCACAATTTTGCAGGAGAGTTCGACTATTTCAATAAAAAATACAAAATTTACTAAAAAGTATTGGCTATATTTTACTTGAACTTAAAGTCTTTGGTAGAAGCATGCGACATGTTTGGCCTCAGAAACTCTCCCTTCCAATTGGACGTACTCCTATTCTGTCTCCGAGAGCCAAAATACTTTGCATTGTAAAGTCCAACCACAGATCAGATTTTATGATGAGTGTCTAAACTCTGTAAAGTAATAACTTTAGGCTTTACTGGAGTCGTAATCCAGGCTGGAGGCCAATGTGCATTGAGAAAAATTAGAGAAGAGATGACAAAATTTTGATCTAGATCCTCCTTTATTGGCAGCAATTAATACCTTGAATTTTAGAAACATGTCAGTGGTAAATGAGAGGCAATAGCTCTTTCTCGTGCTTCCGTACACTGAAGCAAAGCCTGACCATAAATTTCACAACAAGTCAACAGATCTGTCTCTAGCTTTGAACTAATAAATAAAATCTCTCACACACTTCAATCACAAAACCAGGCTCAGAAGTCAAACATGCTCATTTTAATATGTCCTGGCGGTTCAGAGCTACAACATAGAACTCTCTGGTTACCCCAGCTGCTCTGTGCTCGGTTCAATTTGGGAAATCGATTTGGAGGAATGGGTCCAAGGCAGAGAAGGGATCCAGTGGACTCAACACGACCTGGACTACCTCAGCCAGCACACGCTGACATTGATTGAGAAGACAAACAAAGAGCTGGAGGGAGGGAGAGGAATCACAGAGGAAATGAATATCTTAGAGTAACACATGGTGTGAAAGAAACGTCTCTCTACTTGACCTCCTTTTGTTTTTCATTCCCCCTCGAATCTCCTCCCTTCAGCTCTCCCTTCCATCCCTCACTTGTGCTTCATGCCGATTGAAATATGCAAGCATAATAGTCTGGGAAATGGGATCAAGGGGTTTATGAAGGAAAGTATGTTTGGGCTAGCCCTGTAGTGTCAAAGACCTGCAAAAGATTTACGTTATGGAGGAATATAAGGATTATCACTCCAAAACCCTTGAGGCTTAAAAGAAAAGTAAACAGAGGGACAATAAGTCAGAATTGGAAAGGAATATTGTAAATAAGGAAATGAGTAAAAGGATAGCTCAGAGCACATCAATAAGCCTATAGTATTTGTTTGCGAATTTTTGGTTGTTATTCAACCAAAAGTTCGATTTAAAGTGAACATAAGTCTAATCTTGAAGTCAAAAGCAAAACATATCTTTTCCATTATTTTGAGGTTTTTAAAACTTTTTAAATGAGGTTTTTAACTTAATTAGGCTAGCATAATTAGAGCAAAAAGACTATTCATTTGAAAATGAGCGCCAAGTTGTTTAGCTGGCTGATAATATTCCTGACGGGAAGACCGTAGACGGAACAGGTTGGCAACCCTTACACCTCTAGCTTCATCATACTGAACACTGGGGCTCCCTAAGTATGTGTGCTGAGCCCCATTCTCTTCACACTGCTGACCCATGACTGCATGCCATTACAAACCTCCAACCTCTTCATCAACCATGCGGATGTGTCATCCTGACAACTGTTTAGGGTCGCATCAACAATTTCGATGAGGCACAAGTCAGGAGTGAAGTGAGCTGCCTTCAGTGACACCAACCTCTCCCTAAACGTGGAGAAGACAAAGAAGATTGTCGTGGACTTCAGGATGCCACGTACGCCGCATGCCCCCTCACCATTAATGGAGCTGCTCTGGAGAGAATAAGCAGCACCAAGGGCCTGGGCGTCTACATTTCTGAAGACCTCTCCCGGACAAAGAACAGGAGAATCAATTGTGGAGATGGTCTCGTCACACAGATTCATGAGTATTTACATAAACAGTTAAATGGACTGGTTCATCAACACTATAAAAATTCCAAACCAAACAAATGTACGTTAGGGAGGAAATGTGTAATCCAATGTAAACTTCATCAGTAGTTAACAGAGTTTTTACAAGTTTGTGGTTTAGTCAATGTGAGAACATCTCTACCAAAGCAACACAACTCATAACCATTGATTTAGTCAAATATGTCTCCCACTAAGAGACTGAATTTTCTGCCGACTTGGCATGGAATAAAATATCAGTAATTAACAACTGTTTCTAAATTAATAAAAATTAATAAAACTGTATATGAGTAAACTGAGCTAACCTGGATTCCGATGAAAATTCACATTTCCTGCATCCATTCCAACACCCTGATTCCTTTTCCTACGGTGACCTTATCTTTCATCTATAGCAGACATGACATTCCTCCCATCTCTGCAACCTGGACAAGGAAACACCAGACAGGAAACATGTCAACATGCGGTTACATCTACCAGGAAGCAAAAAGTTCATTGAGGCAATCCGGTTATGAAATATGGCAATTACTGCAGACAACTTTAGGAGCAGCCAATGAGAAGATTTTGAGCTTTCACCAACTAAAAACATTTGGGACATCATAAAATGCAGAAATGTGAAACATAGTAGACGCAGGATCGTATATCATTCAAGAATGGGATAACATTCCTCTCCCAAAGTTGGAATCGTCCGTTTCCAGATACTTAAAATGTTATTAGGAGGGATTAGGGGGATGTGTTGCTGCCATCAAATTCCAGCCCAGCTAATTTAGTTTCATAAAACAGTCAAATGACTTGCTATGAGCATTGGCTGCTAATAAAAATATCAGTTTGTGACCATGACAAATGAGAACATTGCGTTTGTTCACAGTTTTGCACAATGTCTTTTGATTTGAATGGAATTTAGACAGTTTCTGTTGGATATTCCATCATTGGTTCTCATTGAGTCAAATGTGCAAATTGTATTTGGTGTATTTTACAACTATTTAAGAAATCATAGGATGTTTATTATTTCCATTGGACCGTGAGTGGTACCACAGTGCCTTTTTAACACCAGTAGCAAAGGTGTACCAACTGGTGGTAGAATGTGCCTCCGCTCACCACTATCATTTTCTACTTTATATAAGTGGCCCAAAATGTGAAAATGGAAGTGTTTGAAGTTCTTTTCCAACCGGCTCACCCTTGCATCCAATTTGAGCTATTTTTAGAAAGGTACACTGCCTGTAAAGTGGTGACTCATTTCCCAGAAAAAAAAACTCCCTTTATAACTGTCATTTTTTCCCTATCCTCTCTACACCTTGCACCACTGGCATTAACATGATTTTCACTGCTTGAGTCATTACACGTTCGATATTCAAAAATTATTTCAATGAATACACACATTTGTGCGTCGGTTGGTCACGTTGTAATGGAAAAAAATGGTTAGTTTGTTTTTCAAAGGTGACTAAAAACTCATTGAACTTCTACAGTTGTAGAGTTTACACATGTTGTTTGTCACTGTGCTGAGAGGGGCCTTGTATCACAAGGGGTTCAGTGTTTTGAGCAATGAGGAGGGGTGACAGACCACAAAGGTGTCAAGAAATAGAAAAGAATTTGCACTGACGTCAACTTGTTACTGTATAATCACTCTAGTTGGGTTCAAGTCCAAATTTTCCTCAAAAAGTCACCCCCAGGTTATTTTTGTGTGCTTTTTTGGGGAGTGTTTTTTTTTCACTGTTTAACACCAGTCTAGTTCATATCCTCCCATGACATGTTTTCCTAAAGTCGGTGTTATTGCTAATTCGGTTAGCTCTGGAAATCCAAACAAAGATTGACACAGCACTCCATCACCCAGTTTGATGATGTCATAATATTATAAATACTTTTAGTATTCCCCTACACTTGTGGTTGGTTGTTGAAGCATGAGCGGGTGTTTGTGTGGGTGCAAATCAATGACACTTTTGGAGAGCCCACAGCAACATGGTGTGCTTTGTTAAACCCCTCCAATGCCCACACCCCTAGGTGTGATGTTAAGTTTTACCAGACCATGCTGTACCAGAGGTGGGTGGGAATGAGGAGAAATTTCCATGAATAGTCCCCTATTTTGGTTATGGGATGCAACCTTTACCAGGTTCAGGTGAGGCGTTACTATGAGGTTAACAGGTGTCCCTGGCCCCATGATAAGTTTTGAGTGATTCAACAAATTTTAAGTCCTTAATCAATTTAAATGTTAGAGTTGCCTTGTTTTACGTGCATAAGAAATGGAGGTTTTAAAGGGCCTGGTCCTTTAAACTTACATCCATATAACTCTAATTACCAAGTCTCTAAAAGTCTTGGTATTTGAAGACAAGCTGTTGAGGAGACATACTGCATCTGAATCAGGTGTCCAACACCTCAAATCTATAAAGAGGTAAGTATTTAACACTGGGTTTGGACAACCCAAAGGTAGAACTAATAAAAAAAACACAGTGGAAACTTATACAATTAGGTGTTCACACGTGATGAGCCAAGTCACTTCATAAAAATCAGTGTGAACAGCTTGAATTCTGTCACATACAACTCTTAAAAAAGTTCTGCTCCGGCAGCTGAAATAAACTGAGCTAGTCACCGTGGTTAAAATAACTTACTTTATTATGTTACTTTGTTGACTTGTTTGAAATGTTAGTACAAGATAATAAATAAGAAACTTGGATAAAAGTAATATCTATTTGAAGACGTAAGATGCGGGTTTTTCATCTGAATGTGAAAGAAAGTTGGATCTGTTTAATTTTTAGATTCCCAGACTTGCATTGATTTGTTTATGCCAGGAAAATGACTGCAAGTTTCCTAAAAAGAAGCTGCTCAGCATTCGTGTTTGTAAGGGCACATCGGTTTTTCTTCCAGCACCGGCCATCTGCCTGTGTTCATTTAGGCTCAGAATCAGATAAAACAAAGTAGAAGAAGGGATGCAAAAAAAATGAAAAGAATTCAAGTGCTGACAGCTCAACATCAAGGTTTTGTTTGCTCAGCTCTACCAGCTTTATATGTTCGCTGAAAATGTTCCCATGGTCTTTGCAGTCTATTGAACAATAAAAGAAAAACGTTCCATTTTTTGTTAGTTTTTTGGCTTTTTTGTGGGTTAAAAATGTGTTTTTAAAAAGCAATCGATGGGAAGAAAAGGAGGTTTGTTTAGTTAGACAACACAACCACTTCTAAATGATGATTTCTGGGCACCATAAAAAACTGTTTTTTGGTGAAGTTGTGAGACTAGCTCGATTTAGAACTTGCCATGGACAGTTTACGAATATTTTTAAATTAATATTTATTATTTTAAATTAGCTTCTTATCATTTTAAAAACATTGCATTATTTTATTTAAACAAACTGATATGATTGGTTGATTGGTCGGAGAACCTATCATACCAATCCATGATTGGTCAGAGAACCAATCATACCAATCCATGATTGGTCGGAGAACCAATCATATCATAGATCGAATCCCACTGAGCTCATGTCCAAGTGTCCCTAGGGAAGACGCCTAACCCCCTGCTTCGTCCACCAATGGCGTTGTCGTGGCAGCCTGCTGCGGCGTAATGCAGCACACAAATTTTTTTGTTGAGGGATGAACAAAGTATACTTCTTTAAAACAATCCAACAAAAATCTATTTAATATGCAAAGAGATTGTGGTTATTTCAACTTAGCAAGTTATAAAGTAAATCTACACTCTAAACCTAACCAAGCCGGCTGAGTTTAAAAAGAGGTTTATATGGCCCGCAGAGAGAGCTTTCAGCACTTCCACATTGAATAAGAAAAGAAACTCATAGCGAAACACACAGGTGTAACCAATGCACACATGCACAAATATTCAGGGATAAATCCTCGACTCTGTCCATGCATGCATGCAGATGCAAAAACATCATGTCCTCGAGGCTATAAAAATTAAGGACTTTTGGCACAGAGTTCACATCACTGAATGACATGAGTGAGGAAATGGGAAATTCGAACGTTCAGCTACATGTGTTTGGCATGGAGCTCGCCATTTGAGAATACTTAAAATAAGAATCCAAAAATACGCATGTGTTGCGCTTGAAATTCAATAAATGTGTGCAGGTATACATGTCAGCATGCTCCATCAGGCATAATAAAGTCCTTACTCATACTGACAACATCCTAATTCACCTTCATTTACTAGATGGAAGCCACATTGCCAACATTATATTGCTGCTGCATTTTGTTTTAGCTATCTTATTCCCAATATCATATATTTCCCTATTTCACACACCTGGAGGCACAGAGTTTTTGTGATGAAGTGTCCATGAGAGTGGTTCTTGCTGTGCTGGATGAGCACAATGTCTTTCACAGGCAAGTTTAAACCTAATGTATCTCCTTTTGTGTGACCTTAGAACACTGTAATAGATCATTGAGAAGGCATGGCTTGCAAATTTCGGCATGTCTGATAAATATGATCTTTGTATTCATGCCAAAAAGATCAACCAGGTCCTAGGGCTTGGCAACAATAAAAAGACAGGAGGACTTAACAACTGGGCAAACTTATCACCATGGACAACATTAATAACAGGATGAAGAACATGACTCCAGATTAGATAATATCAGGACTGACAGCATGAACAATACCAAGTCTTGTAAGTATGGACAATAGGTTAAGGAGCAGGAATGATTACTAGACCCACTGTTGCCAAGTCACAAGTTTATCTTTGCTAATTAGGAGGTAATTATGAGAACAAATTCCATATTGTTATGACTGGCAGCAAGATTATAAAACATTTCCCCTGCTTTCTCTTAAAATAAAAAAAATTCCACCAAAGAGGTAATTCTACACTTAGCGTTGGCTTTAAGAGATTGAACATTGCTATGACTGCATAACTTTTGGCTGCATTGAACAAATTGCCTTCTAGAGCCACCCCCATACCATAGTGGATGTCCAAATGATCCATGAGGATGGGGGCTCAATGTTAAAAGTTCATCAAGGGCAAAAAGTTCCATTGAAGATGAACAGCAACTTGAAAAATAACAATAAAGAAGAAAAGTCGTTCTAGCTGTCCAGACTTTGGTCGTTTAGGATTCACTTTGAAACCAAAATAGAGCATCAAAGCAAATTACACGTGGTCAGGATTTCCACCCAACAAATCTGATTGGGTTCAATCCAAATGGGTTACATGGGATCTCTTGCTGTGTGTGGGTTTATCACAAATAAAAGCACTCAGGTGAAATGTGAGAATACTGGCAAGTGGAAATGAAGGCAGAGACAAATCTGAATGGCTTGAATGGGAAAGAAAACTTGTTGTAAGTTTCCTTTTTGGAATATTGACGATTGGAATTCTCAACCCTAAAAAGTTTGGAGTTAAGTCCAGTCCAAAGAAGGTGAATCAGAATTACTTTATTGATACCCCACGTCGTTTTTTTTTTTTTTTTTAATATACTTAATTAATCCCTGACTGGGAAATTTGTGTGCGGCACTACTACACCGCAGTAGGCTGCCACGTATCATGGCGCCAATTGTGGGAGAAATAGGGTATTAGGTGTCTTCTTCAAGGACCCTAGACGTGAACTCAGTGGGATGCGAACCCGCAAACTTCCGGTTAACTTCCAGTCCACGGGCAAACGCCCTAACCACTGAGCCACCGTCTCAGTGTGTGTTGCAGCAAGACTAAGGACCATCACTTAAGGACCAATAAGTGATGGTACATACTGTACATTTGTACCATCACTTATTGTCAAATACTACTCTCCCAAAGTCACTTCTGACAGAGTTTAAAGACATGTCAAAGACACCTTTTTTATCTTTTCGGAACGGACAATAAAACTTTCTAAATACTAAAAACAATTAAATTGTGATTACAAGTGCAAGCTACCCCTTACATGTGCCTGGGTAAGGACTTTCACACTGACCAGCCCCAGGCTCTGAGGTTAAGCCCCACATCTCCCCCACATGCACACAGCCATCTTCTGAACTACTTATCCCAGTTCGGCCCTGTCCCACCCTCCAAAAACATGCATGTTAGGTTAATTAGCCACAGTGAAATTGGCCTTAGGGACGAGTGTGTGTGTTCATTTGATAAGCAGTACAGAAAATGAATATTGTCTTTAAAGCCCTTTTCATTCTTAAAGATCTTTAAACTCTTTTTTAATCTAGTTTTAAAGTGTTATTTGTCAAATGTAAAGCCAGATGACTGAACGTTCTACTTTCAGTTTTAATATTAAAGAGAGAGGCTAAAATTAGCTCCAGCTACATGTCTAATTATTATCTAATTTGATGAGCAAATCTTCACATAAAAAAATTATTTTACAATAATACTCCAAAACTGCTTATGCAGCCAAGGATCTGACCGCCAGCTTCCTTGTCATTTGCTGCCACCCATCTCCTCCTTCACCTGACCCTTATGGCCCCTCCTGCAGGTGCCGAGTGTGAAGCGGCCGGGATGGGAATCAGTGCCTCCAAATCCGAGAGCATGGTCCTTGCCTGGTAAAAAGGGGGTAAAAAATACCCCCTGCAGGATCCTGCCCCAAATGCAAGAGTTTAAGTATCTCAGGGTCTTGTTCACAAGTGGGGGAAGGATGGAGCGGGAGGTCGACAGACGGATTGGTGCAGAGTCAGCGATAGCTAGGAAGCTGCATCGATCTATCGTGGTAAAGGAAGAACTGAGCCAAAAAGCAAAGCTCTCGATTTACAAGTAGATCTATGTTCCTACCCTCACCTATGGTCACCAGCTGTGGGTGGTGACCGAAGGAATAAGATTGCAGATACAGCAGCCAAAATGAGCTTCCTCCACAGGGTGGCTGGGCTGTCACTCAGAGATCGGTTAAGGAGTGCTTCCATCGGGGAGGAGCTTGGTGTTGAGCCGCTCCGCCTCCATGTCGAAAGAAGCCAGATGGGGCGGTGCGGGCATCTGGTCAGGATGCCTCCCGAGCACCTCGCTGGTGAAGTGTTTCGGGCATGTCCCACCGGGAGGAGACCAAGAGGCAGACCCTAGACGCGCTGGAGAGACTATGTCTCACAGCCGCTGAACGACTTGGGATCCTTCCGAGTGATCTCGAGAATGCAGCCGGGGTGAGAGAAGCCTTGGCTTCCCATCTGAGGCTGTTGCCCCCGCGACCCGGCCCCAGATAAGCAGAAGACAACGGAACGAAACTCCAAAACTCGAATTAAAAGTCAAGAAAGTAATCCATTCAAGAGGTGTAGAAAAATTTCTACCCCTTTAGAATTTAGCTCGCTAATTTGTCAGTTGAGGCAACACAAGCGAGTAATGTGAGTCCAAGTATGACTGCCATGTGGTTTTGAAGTACAAGCCTTGCAGAAAATTGGCCATTGTGCAACTATTAATTTGAAAAAACTTTTGACAAATATTTATTGTTACCCAAGCTTACATTTTAAAATCACACACATCATATACTGTAGATCCTATTTATGAGTCTCAATTCCATTCCAAAGCAGAACAAATTGTTCCAAATAACAGTGTTAATTTGTCTAATCTACGTGATATCAGACAATCATTCTACCCTGTGTAAAAGGTCCTTCTAGTGGATGGAGGATGAATTACTTGCTGAAGACATAAAGCCTCTGAACTAGTGTTGAGATTTATGGCTTGATATTAGCTAAGATTTCATGCATTACATGATAGATAGTAGAGGATTATAGATGGTCTGCTTGGGAGATATTCATCTCAAGAATGATGTTGCTCTATTCTCAGTGTGTTTTGTTGCAACAAAAATTGTCTAATGTGACGCAGGCCTGTGGTCAGCTTGGTTGATGAGAAAGGATTGGCCTATCGAGTGCAGCTGCTGTGCAGCCCTCAGGCAGCCTTGTACTCTTGAAAAGAAAACATGGTTCAATTTTATGTCAGGGTAAAACAAGATTTTTACATTCCTTTTTATCAAAATTACCATATTTGTTGCCGCCTGTAAGAGGGATAGGTTTTATGTATGATTTTGATTTTAAAAATGGTCAATTTCATCACCTTTAAATCCACAAATTACAAAATAAATAGATAAATGACCTTTTAAATTGCTCAGTCCTGCAGCGCAATGAGAGGAACCTGTTACTTCTGTTACTTTTCTGGGTTATGATCACGTCATGCAGAGGATGAGGGGATTTTTCAGGATGCCCTGCATTAGAACCCTCATCCTCTTCTCCAGAACAGCTTCCACAGAGTCAACGGTCCTCCCCACCACAGTTGCACATTCCATACTCAGTCTGTCCAGTCAAAACTGGTGACGTGACAAATAAAAAAAACAAAGGTAACGTAGAGGTGCATTATGAGAAAATCTGGTAAAGGATGTGTTGGCTGGATAGAAGCTATGATACAAAAAATGTTTAAGACGTCTTTGTCCTCAGACAGTGGAGAAAGGAGAAAGAACAACAGACTATGAGAAATTTGGAAGCAGACTGGACGGGCTTAGCAGCTCTCATCATGAAGACCTGGAAGAAGAAAATACTGAAAACAAGGCATTAAATGGCTCTGCATTATTAGGACTTTGCCTAAAACTTGCTTCTGTGACAAAAAAAAGAAGAAAGAAAATGATATGAAAACTGTCAAAATGTTACACAGTGACTTTTCTCTTAGAAATGACTAAAAACTAGAGAATTTTGTGACAGTGAAAATTCCAGATTTAATTACATCGTCAATCCTAATATCATCTTACTGCTCGATGCGTGACTGAATGTAAATGTGAGAGGAAGGTATTACTTATTAGATTTATAAGAGCTGCTCCACTGTTTGTAAGTGGATGATGATTCATTGTTCAAATGGCTTACACATGCAGTAGGGAATCTCAACAGGCAAATGCTGTGATGGAAAAAACAAATCAATTCGTAATTATCTCTTGAAACCACATCCATGGTTTATTTACAAAAGTGTTTGTAAATAAACACCTACGAAAGCAACTGTTTCTATTTTTACGCCACACAAACCTGGAATAACCTCGGTTTGTCTAGATTTCTTTTACATAACCTCACGTCTCTGCCGATCCCTGCTTTCTATTCGAACAGTCTGATATCTATCCTTCTGTCTACTTTCCACTGACCAGACACAAAATACACATTCCTGAAACCTATGTAAGTTCAGGGTCGGTCTTCAGTTAGTGTATCCCTCACATTTCCAATCAGATACAGGGTATCTACAAAAAGGCAGACCATTACTTGTCTTTGCTATGATTTGGAAAATTTGATCTCGTTTCCTGTGCAGCATGAAAAAAGTAAAAATACAAGATAAAAGATAAATGGAAAAAGAAAGATTGGTTAGAAAATGGTGAATAACTGAGTAGAAATGGATGGAGAGAAGGTAGACGAAAAGAAAGCGGTATCCAATAAGCACAGGTCAATACCAGGCTGTACACAGGGCTTTGCTGTCGCAGCGTGCCTTTCACCATTTGGTTCCTATTACAACCACATGGAAACATTTATCTAGCTTAAAGCAGATCAGTGCATGCTGTCTCAGGCCTGTAACATTTGCTACTTGTTTTCCAGGTCCGTCCTAATAACGTTTTCTGAAAAACACAGGCGTCTGTGATAAATAACACCATTAAAATGAATTCTTTTTTAAATAGAGGAGTTCGTCTACTGAGGGGACGACGAACAAACTTTGTAACCCATGAGTGATGTGAAATGTCCCAGGGTGAGCGTTTTGAACAAATATGAAAGAAACTGTAGAGAAGAAAAACACTAGATAAAACAGCATCAAGCAGTTCCTCATGGCTCTACAAGTCCAAGTGTCTCAATAATATCTTCTTTTTTTTTTTTTTTGCCGCAAGTGCTTTCCTTCTGTGACATCTGCTGCCTTGCTAAAGGGAATAGAAATCCCATATGCACAGGTTATGAGAAGTGAAGTCATAATGGAGCATTAGTTAGTGTATAATCTTCTTGCTAATGCGCAAAATTGTGAAATTAATCAAATAAAAGCTCTACAGAAAACAAGCCAATGAGATTTCAAGAGAGAGAATCAAAAATGGCCGATTGGCCTGTTTAGATAAGGTCCTTTTCATGTATATTAAAGTGTGAGTACTGTCGCAGTAAAAAATTCATCTGCACTTTGGCTTCCATGCACAGCATGTGTGAGTATGTCTATACATTTGTCAAAGTTATACTCCTGTGAGCATATGGCGAAGGGATACAGGCTTCACCGGTACACAAACCCAGCTGTCCATCCATCCCCCAGGTAGACAGTTCCACACCTGCCAAGTCATTTACACTGAACTGCAGCAGAAAAAAGAAGTATTTCCTGCCCCGGTTTCTATCCAACATACACATTGCAGGACTACAGACTGCAGATACACACACGTAATGTGTTGAGAACTTGCCTAATGGCATGCAGTGTTTACTGCGCATATTTGGCCCTTTTGCTGGTTCCACTTTAATCCTTTAAATAGTCACTACCACAAACAGAAGGGGGCAGAGGCAGAAATAAATCAGAAATCCCACTCTGATATTTTTTACAACCTGCAAATACATCTTTCTAATCTTGAGCCAAATCAAAGCTTGAGTTCATAAAGAGGCATCACATTTCCATTGTACTAATCAGACAAAACTCGTTTATTTATGCACTTTGGCAGTTTCAACCCTTACTCCCACAAATGAGGGAATGTATATTTTCCACAACATCCGTTTTTGGCTAGAACCTGGATGTACATTGCTCAAGTTTCGGAGTGGAACTCATGTGAAGGACACCCTCTGGCAGAGATTTAGAGTATTGCAGCTCATCCTGAAACACAACATTGCTTCATGCTAAAGCAACTAGAAAATAGGATGTGCAGTACCTTGCAAGTTTCCAGCAGCTAATAGCTGACAGATTTCTCTAAAAACAAATCCTTGTCTGATAATCTCCAGTCTAAACGTTCACAGCAGACGCAGAAGTACGGTGCTGGTGTTTTTGTTTTGTTGCACAAGAACACAAAAAGGCATAGAATGAGAAAAACATGGTGAAAGTGTTTGTGGTATCTTTACTTAAACTCTTTTGTACTGTGGAAGTTGGAATGATTTGTGGATGTGTGTGTGTGTGAATGGAAAGCTGTGTTTTCCGTTATTGACGAGGTGTTCTGAGCATAACAGGGAAGTGCTGCTCATTACTTCTGGATGACATAAAGCCATTCACAGGTGTGAAATCCACAAGCATGTACGTCTTGAGTTCTCAGCAAAAACACGCACGTACAATTACTTCCATGTATCCAGAAGGAAAAAACCCCACAAGGCCAGTATTTGGTCTGTTTTTGTTGAAACGAAGCTGAATACTGAAGAAATATCTCAAGCAGAAATAACAGGGAGGTAAACAGGATGTGTGTTTGTGACTTAAACTGTTCCAGGTGTTGCAAGATACAACATAAAAGCTTTCAATCATTTCAAATCTATTTTACTTAAGATATTTAGCAACATAAATAATCATGCCAGACAATCGGCAGCAATACAGACTCTGATTTTCATAAAAAATAAGAAAGGGCACGAAACATTAACACTGCAACAAAAAACCTTGTTTTGGTGTGTGTCAAAAAGGTTCATTTTTATGTTTATACAGTATAAACAGAGTGAAAACAACTTGTCTGAAGAAATAAAAGACAAACATGTGAATTATTGGTGTGATATTTATGCATCTTCACCAAATTTAAGAGAATTTTTTTATACTTATATGTCTCAGAAAAGCAATAGGTTTCTTTTAACTGTAAATTTAAACAATAAATAAATTTTTTTCAGATGCTTTCAGTAATTAAATCCAATTGTGTGTGTGTTTGTGTGTGTTGAACCCAACTCATAAACCCAGCAAACTGTAAGGAATGTAAATATCCTTCCAATTAGAGATAATGGTCATAACAGTGTTCTTCATCTTGTCTTTAGAGTGTAAAAATGTTCCTACTCATTAAGTCTTCCCTCAAAATAATCAAAAATAAAAGTTTGTTTCCTTTTCTTAATCATTCGTCTCCTGCCGGAAGATTCTCTTCAATTCTTTTAATGAACTTCATGCGAATTTCTGTGACGTTGTCTCCTCGGAGAGTGTCCTGAACAAATTTAACATCCACCGCCATCTGGACCTAAAAGGACACATAGTTATAATTACAAACATAAAAAAAGGAGTAATATTTATAACCACAATTCAATCTTTTGTCTGATCAGTTTGTTTTAAGTACAAACTGTTCTTTGTAGTTCTCACAAGTAAAGTCAAACATCTGGATGAGTGCTTTCATCTTCATGCTGATTTTAGGTCATAACATTATCTCTAAAGACTTTGAATTCAATATATACAATCAATTTGCTGGCAAAGATGAAACGTAACCATATGACAGGACAAATATTTACACTAGAGCGGCCATTTTTGCTTAATTTAGCTATTCTAGAAATATATTTTTTGAGTAAATCTGGCTGAATCTTTTCCTTAATTAAGGACTTCTTCGTGGGATTTCCTTACCATTTCTAAGGCCCCTCTGAGGACTCCACAAAGCAGGTTGGAATAGATGAGTGTGTTGTGGTTATCCGGCAGCTCCACAAAGTCCACCAGTGGATTATTCTCTAGAATGAGGGAAAATTCATCTCCTGCTGGGCTCCAGTTGGTGACACTGGGAGTGATTCCCAGGTACATCTTAAACGCAACCTAACAAGCAAAAATGAGGATGAACGAAAGTGGAAAGAAAGAAGCACACATTCCTAAGTATTTAAAGTTCAGCAGGTGGTCGAGACACTTCTAAAACATTATTTCGCCTGAAATCAGCCGGGATAGGCTCCGGCATCCCCTGCGATTCCATTAGGATTAAGGGGTTCAGAAAACAAAACAAATAAAATTTAAATTAAGAAAAATTAAATAAATTACACCTAATATTTCAAACTCCACAACTTCTCTTGTTTATATAAGTACATAAGTTTACTTATGTTCACATAAGTAAACAAGAGGCGTTGGCTCAGAGGTAGATTGTCCGTCCTTGTACCGGATAAGCCAGTTTGAATCCCACTGAGCTCATGCCTAAGTGTTCCTGGAGAAGACACTACCAGTTACTCCCACCATTGGCGCCGTAATGGCTGCCTGCTGTGGTGCAATGCAGCAAGTCTTTTTTTTTTTTTTACTCACTTTATTCATCCCTCACCGAAAAATTTGTGTGCTGCACTCCTACACTGCTGCAGGCTGCCACGACGGCGCCAATGGTGGGAGAAACAGGGGGTTACGGTATTTTCTCCAAGGACCCTCGACGTGCACTCAGTGGGATGCAAACCCGCAAACTTCCGGTTGACTTCAGGTAAACGCTCTAACCACTGAGCCACCGTCTCCCCCCTTTTTCTCCATGAGGGATGAATATAGTACAACAACAAGAAAAAAATTTATTCTACAAAGTGTCTAGTTTCTAGGAGTATTTAAAACACCATTACTGGTGTTTTACAAGTTTACTAGTTACTATAAAATAATTGTAGTATTTAAAACACCATTACTGTGTTTTAAATACTACAATTATTTTATGGTAACTAGTAACCTTGTTGCTTTTTCAGCAAATGTCGTTGGCAGGATACACTGTGCAATGTTACAGTCCAAATGTTAATATAGGAAGCAATAACCAATTTAAACCATTTAAAAATTCAAAGCCGCTATGTATCCACTTCCAAATCCCAACCTCTGGAGAAGATGTCATAATGATTGAAAAATCTTATTTATCTTTATTATAATTAAAGTAACTTATATTTAATTTTGGCATTGCTTTACAAAGTATGGTGTGTTTTCTTGCCCAACGAAATTAAAACTTTAGTGGTTTTCCGTGTTATGCTAGTTTTATATAAATTTATCTGAATAAATGATTTCAGTAATACTATAGTTCAACAGGATGTCAAGTGATATCATCAGGCAAGGCAATCATCTCACACACTCTCCAAGCTACCGTCCCACAGTGCTCCTCTTTTTACAGTCTTCACCCTTTCTGTGTCATGAGCCAATTCCCTCAACTGGTGTGCAATTACATCTGCAGACTGACTTTTTTTTTTTAAAAGAGGTTAAAGTAACACCTCGAAAGCAGCTGCAACCAAATGCCCAAGAGTCACTTTTCTGGTCTGTTCACATCCTATTTGTCTTGAGGTTAACTAGGCAAAAGAACGTTTTCTTTAAAGAAAACGCCAGAGAAGTCAGAGGCTGCAGAATATTAAGACAGACAGGTGATTTAGTTCCAGAGAATAGAACTAAATGTTGGGAGTCATGTTGTAAAGATTTTTAGTAAGGCACATTAACATTAAACTTTCTGAGTTACTTGGTAACATTTGTTCTTCTCGCCTCTCCAGCTCGAGCATACATCATGCACTGCGATGTTCTGATCCGGGTATTGTATTTTTTTTTCTGTCCTCCTCCGATCTGCGGTCATGCTTTGATCAGTCTGTCACCTTCCAGTTACCTTAGCAATGACATCAGCCGTTTCTCGGAAATCCTGACACCTGCCGATGCTGGAGCGTGCCAGGAAGTCCTCGATCAGACGAACACCGATGTTATAACCCCTGTGTAAAGGAAAGGCAGGAAGACAAAGCAATGAAGTCATCTCCTTATAAAAGAAAACGACAAAGAAGAAAAGACAGGTCGCAAAAAAAAAAAAAGGTGGAACAAGTCCTCACTTTTAAGACTTTTTATTTGACGTTCACATGTTGATAAATCTGATTAAAAAATCAAGACAAATTATCCTAACTAAAACAATCTAATGGATTCTGGTCCTAACGGGATCTGTCCAAAAAAAAATTAAGACGGTCTGTCTTCAATCTGCTGGATGGCGGTGAAAATTTGTTATTTTCTGAGGGCAGATAAAGCGCGCAAAAATCCAACTTAAGCTTCAGAGGTTCCTCAACAACAAACAAAAAAAAAAAAATCAAAGTAGTTTCAGGCTAAACTTTTTCAAGCTTCACAGGATCATTTCATGTTTCTTTAACTCTCTGGCTGAATCTAAACCACCGTACTGTTTCACTTAGTTTCCCATCACTTTTTTGTCCACCTTAAAAATAAATATTAAAATTTCTACAGCGTTTTTTTTTCCCTGAAGAGTCAATACAGAAGTTTGAGAAATAAAGTTTTCTTAACAGGCAACAGATAAAGAATGTGAAGCAAAGCTTCAATTTTGAGGAACACATCTGAAAAAATAGCATATCTGTGTGAACTTATTGACACATTTTATCACCAAAAAAAAAAGCAAATTAAACATTGCAAATAAACTTAATCACGCTTCAAAAACTAAGTATGCTGTTTTATATTAATGTGTGAATAAAAATTACCACTAAGAAGCTACTTTTTAATTATAGAGACACCAAAAATGATCACATTTTAAGTTAAAACATACATTTAAAAAGCTTTTATTTGACTTTACTTACATTTTGTCCAACTGTTTATTGACCTCTTCATCATTTTCATAGTCTTTGCAAAGCTGGGTGACTAGTGCTCCGTATGTCAGCGTGAACAGCTCAGAGTTCTGCAGACAAAAATGTAAACCTTATGAAATGTATGCAATTTTGTGTAAATGACAGAGTCCTCCGGATCGAAAGGAGCCAGATGGGGTTCGGTGGTTCGGGCATCTAGTTAGGATGCCTCCTGAACGCCTCGATGGTGTACACTTCACCAGCGAGAAAATACTGAGGCTTGCTCTGGATTCGCTGGAGAGACTATCTCTCACAGCTAGACAGGCAACACCACGGGATCCAACCAGGTGAGTGGGAAGATGCAGCCGGGGTGAGAAAAGCCTGAGTTTCCTGTCTGAGGTTATTGCCATAGCGACCTGTCCCCGGATAAGCGGAAGACGATGAAAAGGAACAATAAAAGGAGTAATGAATACGTGATTTATTCAGGCAGTACAAAAATTACCTGTGCTATGATAAAGTGTGTTGACTCTTGAAAATTGCTTAGAATGTATCAAGCACTAAAAATAACTTCTATGTGTATTGAACATGTTGAGTTTAAGTTCTAGTTGTGCCTATAAAGCAGGTCTATCGTTACATTGGCCAAGGGTTGAATTTGGCCAATGTAAATTCAACCCTTGGCCAATGTAAACCTGTTTCTGAAGAGATGATACTGTAAAACAGTCAGAAAGTTAGTTTCTGACGGATTAAGAGTTTATCCCAATAAACTCTGCTAGTTTCTGAACTGGCAGAAACTAGCATAAATCTGGTAGAACTGTCTCCTTGTGTTACACAGAACCATAAAACAAATATTTGTTGTGGGCCTGCAAAGTGTATACAGATTATTTTGAAAAAGCTTAAGTAGTTGCAAAGTAGTTTGGCTCAGTTCATGATTCCCGAGTCCTCGATGATCAATTTGCTTTCCGTTCTGTTTTGTTGTATTCCGCTAACCCAGGGCCAGGTCGCAACAGCCTCAGACAGGAAACCCAGGCTTCTCTCACCCCCACTGCATCCTCCAATTCACCCGGGAGTATCCTGAGACATTCCTTGCCCAGCTGTGAAGCAGGGCATAGTCTCTCCAGTTGGCCCGGGGTCTGCCTCCAGGTCTCCTCCTGGTGAGAGAAGTCCGAAACACCTCACCAGCAAGGCGTTCGGGAGTCATCCTAACCGGATGCTTGAACCACCCCATCTGGCTTTTCTTGACTCATATGACCAAAACAATCACATCAAGTGATCAATTTGCACTTTTCCTAAATTATTGCAAAGTGCAATAAAATAAGTAAATAAAATAAATAAGTGCAATAAAACATTATTTTGACACAAACATGCTGATATACCGTAATCTAGAGCAGCATTTTCAACTAGTGTACAGTGAAAGATCGTCAGGTGTTTCATAGAAAATCCCTTCATACTGTGATCGGGATCTACTGCTCCCTCCCAAAAATTGTTTTGGTTGATCTCATGATGTTTGTGTAAAAAAATGGATTAAAGTGTATTTATTTATGTTTATCAGTATGACATTATGTCATTTTCATTAGAGACATGTAGGGTTGTCCTGTAACCATAGCAACCCACTCCTCATCTCTGCTTTTTTGTTGCATACTGCTGTCTGTTCTGTTCCGTCGTCTTCCGCTTATTCGGGGCGAGGTCGTGGCGGCAACAGCCTCAGACGGGAAGCCCAGGCTTCTCTCACCCCAGCTGCATCCTTCAGCTCACCCGGAGGGATACTAAGTCGTTCCCCGGCCAGCTGTGAGACATAGTCCCTCCAGCGGGTCCGGGGTCTGCCTCTTGGTCTCCTCCTGGCAGGACGTAACCGAAACACCTCACCAGCAAGGCGCTCAGGAGGTATCCTGACCAGATGCCCGAATCACCCCATCTGGCTCCTTTCGACCTGAAGGAGCGGCTTGACACCGAGCTCCTCCTGGATGGCAGAACTCCTCACCCGATCTCTGAGTGAGAGCCTAGCCACCCTGCAGAGGAAGCTCATTTCGGCCGCTTGTATCTGCGATTTCATTCTTTCAGTCACCACCCACAGCTGGTCACCAACCTAACCCTAACCTACATCAGCTGTGGATTGTATTTTCTTCATGTTTTTTGAGACATTAGGAGAATATTTAGGTTGTGTTTTAAAGCTGAAAAATTGCGAACTATAATAAAATAATCGCTTTTTTTTTTTTGCAAGACACTAAGGAGGAAAAGTTTCTCTAGCATTCTGAGTAAATTATCTGAAAGGCTCATTTTATTGTATCTAGAAAAAAAATTGTGAAAAATTATTTAAATTTATAACATCAGTCTGAAAAAAATCCAAAATCAGGAATTAATCTTGTCTGGTTTTATAAATTTATAGTAAAAAATGTGTTTTAGTGTAAAACAAGCTAAGTGTTGAAGTTTGTAGATGCTAGTTTCATTCTAGCTAAACACAAATATTACCTTTAAAATAAAAAAAAAAAACCACAACCAAATGTTTTAAAAGATATAAATAGTTCATTTACATGACAAATAATAATTTATGTACCAAAAAAGACAGATAAGTAATAATAATAAAAACAAAAAAAAGAGTAAAGTGAGAGATGAGCTACCTAGCTATTAGCTACAGTATCATACCCACCATTTTCTTGCTGTCTGCTGGTCGGTTGGATTGCCTGGACATTGTGGACAGAGTTACAGGATCACACACTAAATCACTTCAGATTAATCCTTTATTTATTTGATTCTGACAAAACACTGATTTCCGTAATCGCTAGCTCAGTCATAGGGATCCAAATGTAAATGTCAGTTCATTACAAACAGACATTTCCGGTGTTGTTTCAGAATAAACCAACATTGTGGCGACTTTTATTTAAATTGCACATTTTAGATTAAATACATTTTAACTAATTAAAATAGTGTTAATTGTTTTTATTAGTAAGATTAGAAGTATGTAGCGTTTCTACAAGTATGTAGAGATCTACATATTGCATTCTTTGAAGCTTTAATAGCTAAAATAACCACACTGGGGAGAAAACGAGACATTTTATACAATTTATCAATAATGTAAGATTATAAAAGATTGTTTGAGATTGTTGTTAATGTTTTTATTTCCCCTTTTTACACATTGGCCAATGGATTGCAGATGAAAAGTAGCCTTTTGGCTAATTCTGGCTTTTTTAAAACTCATTTTTTTTATCGTGTGTTTTATAAAATTGCGCTGTCCCCTTGGAAATGAAATAAATACAAATGAATGATGGCTATCATTTTATATCATGTTTCTGCTTCCAGTGTAAAAGCTTTTCAAGTGTACCTTTAATATCTTTAATACATTTAACTATGTTGCCATTTTTGTACTGCATGTTTAGGCGGGGTTTTTGTTTTTTCTTTAAAATGTAAAAAATTAATAAAAATGGGTTTTCAAAAGGCATTTGTGTTTTATTTTGAAAATACAAACAACTTTTTCCAAATGCGTCAGTCAACTTGACAACTAAGGGGGGGGAGTCATTTCTTCTTTTATGGACTATTTAAATTACTGGATTGACTTGTGCGCCCTCTTGTGTCATGGCGGGTAACATCAATAAAAAAAAAAGTAAGGAAATTTAATATTCTATTTGGCCACACGATGGTAGCAGAGCTATATTTGTATCCGTTCGTATGTGTAACGGAGATGAGTGTAAGTAATGGAGTTATAGAATGATAGATTGCAGATGTACTCGGAGTCTACGGTAGTTTGAAAATCACATGGTGTTTTCTCATCGCTGCGTCCTCCGCTGGTTGGTGGAGAGTCTCTCATCCCACCGTGTTTGAAACATACCCACTGCGCCCCCTTCAGGAGGAGGAACCTGCTTTCATTTTGTGAAGTGAGAAGCTGCGTGCTTAGTCTGCGCTGGTTGTGGAAGGGGGATCAGGAGGAGGTGGACTACGGTGCAGAGATGACGGGCAAATCTGTGAAAGACATCGACAGATACCAGGCGGTTCTAAACTCTTTACTGGCGCTGGAAGAGAACAAATTCTGTGCAGACTGCGAATCTAAAGGTGGGTGATTGTCAGGATCTGTTTCATCATTCATCACCAATCCATCAGTCTACCTTCATAATCATTTACTACACATGGAAATGCGGCATGGCACACACACACACACACACACCAACCCTCAACCAATTAAATTGTACTATGCATAGTGCATGAGGAGTATGAAGAGTCATAGCATCATCATCTTTGATCATTTTAAAATGACCTAATACATTGTGGTGATATATGAACATATCTTCTTGATAAGAAAAAAAGATTGCATTTCTGCTGCAAGTCTTTGGAGAATAGAAACTGCAGTGGTAGAGGACAGAGACAGACATGAAGACACCTGAACAGATTGTTCCTACAGGCTGAGTGCAACCAGGAAAGCTTCCTCACATCCTTTGCAGCTGATGCTCAGATTTCTTGCAGTCCCAGTTACTTAGTTGAGCTGCTGGAGTCATAAAATATTCAAGGTTTTAAAGTCTGTTTTTTTTTGTGTTGTGTGTGTGTGCACATCTCTTTGGTCTTTACCTTAAGAGGGCATTGACCTGTACCCTTTGCAAGTTGCTGAACTTGTTTGGCTGTTTTGGTTGTAATCATACCAAACTGGAGACAACCTGACATCTTAACTTTTTCTGTTTTCTTTTCTCGACTGATATTTTTCTGTTTTTTCTTATGTATTTTTTTTTTCAATGAATTTCCTGCTTCTTTAACTGTAAGTGTGTGGCTTGCTGGTCTTAAAAGTGTCTAAGTGCTGTTGAGGTTGATGAATTGTGTCGTGACAATACATCTACTGTAGTCAGACACATGCTTGTGCAGTGCAGTCGCTTGTCGTTTGATGTGGGCACCTACAGCGAACGCCCACAACACATGTTAAAACACTGCAAACTGTCATGTGGGGAGACATTCTGGGGTTTCTAGAGATAATTATGTAAATTAAGCAACTTAGGAACTTTTATTATACCAATTATATGTTTATTACCTTTTTACGACACAAACTGTTTTGGTTTTGTTAGAATACTTCTGATTTATTAAGCTAAGGCTTTATGGTGGTTTGTTCTTACGTATTTAGAGATTGAACTGTTTTAGATCAATACGACAAAAAAAGATTGTCTCACAACGTACAAGAATTTAAGCTTTCATCATTATCCCCCTTGTTCTTGCTACGCTTCCCTTTTTGTACTTCCTCATTGGTGAAGCTAATGTCTGTTCAAATGACATTTTATTGATTTTCTCCTTCATGAGACAGAATGAAAAAGGCATGTATATAATTCACACTTGTCATTATCCCAACTCTTTCATGGTTTTCTACATTTTAGAAACTTTTTTTTTTACTTGAAGCTTGTTGCAAATATTTGGAATATGTTTTCATAAATTCGACCATAGTCACCAAAAACTTTAAATTAGCCCAAATTGGTAAAAATGATTGCATTTTTTAAAATTCTGTAGTGGCTTTTGTGGCTGAATTTATTGTGATGCAGTTGTTCTTTGTAATACAAGAATTTTAATTGGAAATTTTCCGAAAAGAATAAAAACTTTCAGGAAAAAAATTGAACAAAATTACTAAAAAAATTGACTTATTAATGCAGAAATATCCATTATCCATTCATTTATCCTCTGAACTGTTTCCCCCGGGTCAGGTTGTCCGGAAGCCTTTCTATCCCAGCTATCGGTCAGGCTAGAAGCAGAGTACACACTGGACAAGCCACCAGTTCAGTGCAGATCTTTGTTCACATCTTGATCAATACCCATATTTTCTTTGTCAAGTAGTCACAACAATGACTCATCACTTGAGTTAAGTGTGTCTTTTAGACTTTCATAATTAATCAAACATCTATAATGTTCACCTTAAAGCCCTCTTGGATAGAGTCTTCTTCTCCTTTTGGCATTTTTCTTCAGGGGTCGCCACAGCAAGTCAGTTTCTTCCATCTAACCCTATCTGCTGCATCTTCTTTGGTCACACCAACTACCTTCATGTCTTCCTTTACTGTATCCATGAACCTCCTCTTTGGTCTTCCTCTAGGCCTCTTTCCTGGTGGTTCCAAACCTAGCATTCCTCTGCCGATGTACTCTCTCTCTTCTCTGCACATGTCCAAACCATCTTAGTCTGGTCCCTCTGACTTTAGTATCTCCAAAACCTCCAACATGTGCTGTTCCTCTGATATATTTTTTTCTAATCCTATCCATCCTGTTCACTCCCAGAGAGATCCTCAGCATCTTCATCTCTGCTACGTCCTTCTCTGTTTCCGTCTTTTTCTCAGTGCTACTGTCTCTAGACCAAACGGCATGGCCGGTCTCACCACAGTTTTGTACACTTTCCCTTTCATTTTAGCTGAAACTCTTCTGTCACACATCACACCTGATACTTTTCTCCACCCGTTCCAGCCTGCCTGCACACACTTCTTCACCTCTTTTCCACACTCTCCATTGCTCTGGACTGTTGATCCTAAGTACGCAAAATCTTTCACCTTCTTTATTTCTTCTCCCTGTAACCATAGACAGAGTAAGAGTGGAAAAGTAGGCGCATGTAAAACTTATGAACCCCTCTTCAAAAGCACACATTAAAAGCAGTTTGGAAACTTTCTTAACACTGACCCAAAATGTAAAAGAAAAATACATTTTAATCAAATAGTCGAGCCAGCCTAAAAATACGAGATTATTTCAGAAGCTTTGTCATTGGCCATTCAGTTTAAACTTATCTAAGCTTATCCAGCATGACTAAGAGTTCTATACTTATTAATAAAAGTTATTTTCAACAAGCATTAATTTGTTTTAAATCAGATTTCATTTCATGTGGTTCCAGTCTAAGCACATAAATTAATGACAAGCATGTGATCTATTAGATATGAGTTCATATGAATAAAAGTGGCTTGATCATTTGTTAATGATAAGCAGCAGGACGGCCTGGTTTGCTTATAAGTTATTAATGAATCATCACAACATGACTGTCGCATAGGAAGTAATCAGCCACCGCTATATGAACCTTTCTGTATGAAGTCTTGCCAGATTTTCTTTGATGAATGCAGACGCGCTGACTGAGGAGAATGTGAACAACAACTTAGCTTGTTTATCTGAAATAAAACATGTGATCTCCCAGTGTTAGTTGGATTTAGATTGCTAATGTCATTGGAAAGCAACAGCTTAGAAAGTATACAATACAAGGTTTGTTTCTTTTTATTGCCCTCAGATGGTCTTTTAATGGATTATAAATAGAAGTAGACAGTAGAATACTTCTGAACACACTAGCATGATGGATTCAGACTCTTGCTGTTCTGTTCCGTTGTCTTCCACTTTTTCGGGGTCGGGTCGCCGGGGCAACAGCCTCAGACGGAAAGCACAGGCTTCTCTCACCCCAGCTCCATCCTCCAGCTCAGCCGGGAGAATCCTGAGGCGTTTCCCAGCCAGCTGTGAGACATATTCTCTCCAGTGGGTCCAAGGTCTGCCTCTGAGTCTCCTTCCAATGGGACATGCTCGAAACACCTCACCACCACAATAACACTTCAAAAACCCCTAATGCAAAGAGCGATCATGGTCAAGTTTCCTTTGCCTAGACTCAGGTCACCAGACCCCCCATGGAACCAGGCCCGAGGGTGGGGCACAACAGCAAGCGCATGGTGGTCACACTTTTACCCATGGGGCCCAGCCGGGCTCAGCCCGAACAGGGGACATGGGCCACCCTTCCAGTGTACTCACCAGCTGCAAGAAGGGCAACAGGGGTCGGAAAAGGACGAACTGGGTGTAAGCCAACACTGGGGACCTGTCTACAACAATCAGGCTAGCTGTGATTGTTGTAGAATTTAATTATTGTCTGAACTTGCCGTCATGACTAAACATTCATCACTTTTGAGTTGTTAGTTGAGGTGCTGTGAACAATGGTGAGCCTTATCAACCTTCGTGACTGGTGGCAAACAGCGACAGATTGGTCTAATTAGACCGAGAATCAGATTAGAGACGAGAAGAGAAAATGTTATTAAGACACTCAGATGAAAATACTTTCTTTCCAACTGTAAATTCTTTCCAAATAAATCTGATTTTCCTCTTTTGTTACTAAACCAGCTAATGAGCCAGTTAATGCTAAGAGCAGGTTTTTTAAATCTGAGCTCCAGAGTCCATGCGCACACACGTGCGCGACCTCAGGTGTGTTTATTTCTCTCCTGAGTCAGGCTTCCAGCCATATGGCTCGCCATGACGTCCAATCTAATCTGGTTTGGGTTGATTTAGAGTGCTGCACATTTATCACCTTCCACCCTTTTTAGATGATGTAGAGGAAGTGCTGTGATTTATGAAACCAAAAATGTGTTTACAGCAGCACATTAAAACACACACACACACACACATACACACACTGGATCAGATAATCTCTCCATCTAATCTTACTGTAACAATGAAACTACTTTTCTTTTCCATGACTGAAGTGTGTTTGTGTTTTCTAACTTTCTGTCCTTTTTCACAGTTTGATTAGTCATTTTTATATAAATTTTTTTTCTAATTGACTTTAATTTTTCAATGACGATAGGAAACAATCGATAATGGCAATAAAGGCAGTTCAATAATTCTATCTGTGGTTTAGTCTCAGGAGTGCATGTTTGTGTGTTTAAACTTGTTTCAAATGGTTTTTTTATGGCCTCTTTTATGATTGTGCACACACTGGTTGCCATGGAGATATCACCTGGCTTTCTCTACCAGCTTTTCACTGATGCTCTCTTCAAACTTTTTAATCTTATCCGATCAGAAGGCAGAAAGATTTTCCACTGTAACTTGCAAGATTGGGCGATTTTCACGACACGAGGAAGAGTTTGGCAAAGCCTGTGTCAACCATGTGTTGTCCATAAGTATTGCCAATAATTTGAGGTTTTTTGTTTTGAAATTGACAAAATGTGTAATATTTCATCTCTTTTTTTAGTTTGAGGTTGTCAGTAATCTTGTTCAGCTTCACCTGCTCCATCCTATTCACCCATATGGAGGAAGGGGTGTTTCAATTATCAATAAGCGTCCATCTGCCCGGCTCAGACAGGGTCGCTTTAGGCTTTTTGGATTGTTTTTTTTTCTTGTCACTCACAGAGGAGATGGGACAAGTGTGTTCATGTGATAGTGAAGCAGGGTGTGGGATTACTTAAACTCTGTGGGATTAACTTGGTGCTTGCAGAGAGCACCGTTTATCCTTGTGGGATCTAAGCTAATGAGCCATATGCACCTGCTCATGCACAAGTGTTGTTGAGGGTGAGTATGCATAAATGTTTTTGTGCAACTTAGGAGTTCTGCCTAAACATACAAGTCAGAAAAGCTCCTAATAATGAAGACGGTAAAGAATTTTCCATGTTTGCTTCCGAATCCCCATCAGGAATGGTCACAGTTACATGATATAAGAGTCTATTTAAATGCCTCGATAATACACATCTCATAATATTCTGATCCCAGCTGGTCACCACACATTCAAAGTCCACTGTTTGCAGATCATAAAAACCATGAAAGTGTGTTTATTTTACTCTGACAACACAGTCCTTTCTGAAAACTCACAGCATGACAAATATGTTTTTTTATGATTGTTTGCTCAATCTTCTTCCCTTTTTTGAAATCTGATCCTCCCACTCTCTTCCACTTATAACTGTTAAAAGTACCTGGAGGTGTGTACAGGAGCTCTATAAATGGTTCCCACTCAAAATTGTTGCAGCTGTGATTCAGTTTCAGTCATTTTAAATATTCTTATAACAAACTTTCGGCACACAGATGGTGTTGTGATGGTGGTGGATGTGGTAAGTAAGACCCAGACGCGTAGCCAGTTTTACCCAGGTTACTGCAAAACCAGACAGAGACCTCGGCAGGTCAAGTGACTAGAAGGTGGAGTAGCTCAACAGGGTGACTGACCAGAAGTTAGAGGAGCTCGGTAGGATGACTGACCAGAAGATGGGAGAGCTTGGCAGGATGATTCACCAGAGGAAGACCTCAGCAGGATGGCAGGGTGCATCAAAAGCAGGGTGAGGAACCAGAGTGACAGCTCGGCAGGATGACCGACCAGATAGGATGACTGACTAGAGGGAGAGCTTGGCAGGATGTTGGATCAGAGGAAGAGCACAGCAGGATGGCATGGTGCACCAGGAACAGGGTGAGGGACCAGACATGAAGAGAAACCATCATGGCTGCATGACAGTAGCACTGCAGAGCAGGGAGCAGCACCAAAGTGCAACAGGGGTATAGAAGAGGAATGAAGTGAAAGACACCAGGGCTTAAATAATCTGGAAGAACACAAAACACACCTGGGGATTGGAAACAGGTGTGCAAAATTAGGGCAGAGGGCAGTATTAGGAGGGAGGGAATGTTCCAAATGAAAGGACAATCATGACAGATAGGGGTTGGACATGTGTTTTAATAGATCAGGAACATGTGTCAGTGTTTGAATAGAAAAATAGAGTCTCTATTTTGTAACTTTATATAACTTGACTTAAAGTTGTTTTTTTTTGTGTGTGTGTCTGTATAAAAAATGGAAAATCTTTAAATAAAGTTTTCAAAAAAAAAAAAAAATAGAGTCAATCAGAGATTTGGTTGGGTGTTGTATTTTATCTTAAAGTTACATTTTCTGAATCTAATTTAGCTTTCTATTTAAAACATTCAAAAGTGATTTTCACAGTTACGACTTATTGAAAGTTGTACATTTAGATGTATTGGCAACACATATATCAATGTAACTACGATGCAAATGTAACCATAGTCTCTGAGCATGTAAATGTGCCAGTTCCACGACAAGAACATTGAAAGGGCATGTAAAATATTCAGACAAATAAAACACAGTCATCTGCAAATCTGGAAAGCATGTTTTGTATTTACGGTGAAAAAAAATGTAAAGGTATCAAATAAAATGCTTCTATTAAATAAAATAGGGAGAAAAGAAAGATTCAAGGCACAAAGTGTGGAATTACATCACAAAGCTGTGCAGTAGGAATAAAAATTCCAACCATCAGAATGATTCAACAACACATGCAATGATCCATGCTTCATAGAACCCTAATTTAATCAAAAGAAGGGATTCTGAAAAAAAGTATTGATTTAACTATGTTTCAATTAAGTATTTCTATTCCAATCAATAATTTATTGTAAATGATTTTTGTCTTACTGGGCATGGCTTTTTAGCAGGATGAGGTACTTTGCACAGTGGGAAGTTAGGTAATAGTTTTGCTGAAGATTGCAAAACAAACCATCAAAATGAGAACATTTGCTGCTCTAAAACCAATGTGTATATTTCAGCTTACGGTGAGCAAATTCATGCTTTAAAAATTTGACTGCATCGCACATAACACACAAGCAGGAAGTTAAGATGTGCATCTTGTGACCTTAAGCATAGTTCTCACATCACTCTGAAGAATTATCTCCACAATGCAACTCAACACAGACTATTAATGAAGATGGGAAATATGTTAGTCAAACTTAGCATGACAAATAGAGAAAAAACCAACATTGCTAAACAAGCAGCATTTCTAAAAAAATGTTAGCTTGTTATGAGACTCAATAAAATGCCAATCTGGAAACACTATAAGAAAAAAATGCAAAAGAATGTAACAGAAAAAGTACAAATCCAACTGTGAGACAAAGATATGAATGGGTTAGGGAGTGGGAGAAAAAGCAGTGGTAGTGTGAGTGAAGATAAGAAATGGCTGGTTGAGCAGAAGAGAGACAGAAGGGGGGGTTGGAGGAGAAGGATGAAAGGCAGACACACTTCGGGGAGTTCAATACATTCGACAGTGTGTGTTTCTTTGTGTCAGTACCCACGTTTACAGCATTTAAGCAGGCTTTGCTAAGTAATCTACTATTATTAGCCAGCATAGCGGCTAATGCTGCTGCTAGACATTCAGGCTGATGGCTGACTTGGCCTGTCTGATGACCCCAAGCTTTTTGTTTGCTTCTATTTCACCCCAGTCTATAATTACCTTCAAATCGAGTTTGTAAAAAAATACCGATCAATCTATTACCTTCCTCTCAGGAATTGTTTTCCCTGCCCCGAATGGAGCCAAGAGAAGAAGCTATTCTTTCACTCAGCACCCAAACACAATGCCTTAATTTGAATGCACTTTGCTTTCTGTTTGCAAAGAATACTTTAACCTCCTACAATCTGATCGAGAGAGAAAATCCTAATTGAAAACTTGTTTTCCCTCTCATGGAATACATCCCATGATGCATTAAGGAGAAGAAATGAAATAATTTATACATAAAACTGCAAAAAAACCCAAAAAACAAGTCTTCTCTTTGAAGCAGAGGCTGCATAATTTAAGCTTTAAAATCTGGTTTTCTTTGAAACGTGTGTTCAGGAATGAACCTGACAGCTTAGCTCGGAGGCACAGAAACTATATTCTGACTAAATGCGTGTGGACTCATTTATACATATGTACATTTGTAGAAGAAAGATAGGCTCACTTGTTTGGAGAGCATCCCTCCCACACATAGCGATGACCAAATGAGTAATCATCCCTACAGGTAACCAGGCCCTGAGTGTCTCTGATAGCTGCTTCATGTATTTGTGTGTCTCTGCTACTCCCCCTCCCTCTTCTCGGTCTCCGTTATGTAGGCTAACTCTCATATCGGATCCTATTATGTGTCAGGACACAGCATGACTTACACCAGATTAGATGTGTTCCCCGCTGAATTCCATATTGAGTGAATTTTAGGCTCTCCTCTGAATAATTCTGTGTTTTTCTTCATTTTTCAGCGTAAGTTTTTACACTCACATAATCTGTCTCCAACTAATTTCCTTAACCCTTAACAGGTCATTTTTCTTCTTGATCTTATACTGTATAAGTTTAAATTTTTTTCTTTCTAAGGTCCAAGATGGGCATCGTGGAATTTGGGAATCTTTATATGTATCCGCTGCGCAGGGATTCATCGGAATCTGGGGGTCCACATATCAAAGGTCAAGTCCGTCAACCTGGATCAATGGACGCAGGAGCAGGTCCAGGTGAGAAGTCTTAAATGTAAAGCTGTGTGAAGTCACTTCTTTATGGAAACACCCTCTAACCAAGCAACAGAGATCAACAACCTACATTCTCACATAAATATTACAAAACCTAAAAATATGTTTTGTTGTAACGGGAATCTTCAACGTGACTTTTTTTTGTTCCACATTGGTGGTCCAGTGTGTTCAGGAGATGGGAAATGCCAAAGCCAGACGTCTCTACGAGGCTTTTTTACCTGAGTGCTTCCAGCGGCCTGAGACAGACCAGGCGGCAGAAATCTTCATCAGGGACAAGTATGATAAAAAGAAGTACATGGATAAAGTTATTGACATCCAAATGCTCAGGGTGAGTAGATGGAAACATAAAAAGAGAAGAGTGTGTGTCTCAAATAGAATGGATGGTGGGAATGAAGACTCCCTTCCGGGAAAATCAGTCACCTATACCGATTTTTTGCTGAACCAGCACAATGTTTTTGTTTTTTTTTTCTGTACAGAAAGAAAAAAGTTGTGAGAACATCCCAAAGGAGCCTGTGATATTTGAGAAGATGAAATTGGTAGGTCGATTCTCCCTGGCCGTGTACTTTCCATTTGATTCAAATTTAGTTATTTTGTATCTCAAAACATCACATACAACAGACAGTGGATATGAAGTCATACCAAAGTAGATGTATAGATGATAAGAGTCTCTTCAAGAGAGAAAAGAAAGTAAATGCGAATGGAGGAAAATTATTTGTTCTAATTGTATTATTTTCTCAGAAAAAAGAAATCAGCCCGAAGACTCAATCCGTCACAGACCTGCTTGGATTAGGTATCCAATCTCTTTGTTGTCTACTATTTTACAATGCATGACCACAAGTCGCACAATGCTCAGTTAACCAGAGTACAATTTATAAGGATGCATACTGTGACAATCAACATTTATACTTATTAAGACTGTTTCACCTATGTCAGTTGTAGCGTCCAGTCGAACTGAGTAGGCTGGTACTGATGATTAAATGACTATTGTTTCTGTGCCTTCTCATAAACCAACGTAAGAGATAAACAAGAACAAAACGATCACATTACCAGGTTTTTCAGTTGCTATTTTCATTGCTCTATACATTAGCGCAATGTTTTCTAACCGTTTTCCATAAAACTCAAATAAAACACCACAAATTAGCTGACAGCACTGTACATGTATTTATAAACAATTACCAACCCCATGTTGACTGTAGCTAGATATATGTACTTTGAGACCTTTTCCAGTCTTTTTCTTTAACAATAACCATAACTTATCTTTCCTTACGTCCTCCTTATTAAGCTATTTCCATTAAATATGTTTCAACTGTTCAAATATTTTTTTCCTGCCAAACCAAATGCCACAAAAATTAACCAAACTCTGAATTTACTATTTATATGGGAAAACTTGACATTTACTCCAGTAAAAAAGACAGTTTGCAATGCCTTGATCTTACTTCGATGCACGGTCGAAGAAACACAGATAAATAAATGATATTTTGCTAAGCGTGACTACAATTGTTATCAAAGGTTCCTAAAATCTCAGAAAGTCTTTGGTTCTTACTGAACATGGCTCAGATGCAGTGTTGTTTTCAACAACTATAACGACAATGACGAGCCTTATTTTCATGACGTAACGATAACAAAAAAAAACCGCTGCTCTTTGGTGAGACGTTTGCAAGTTTCTGTTGACGAGATGAATATTGAACAAAATAGGTGTCAGGCTTCAATCAAGCTAATGCCAGCTTGTCGGCGCTGCTAATTTCCTTAGTTAGTTTGGTTGCGCTAACGACTGATTTAAAGACAATGTGTTGTTTATTTTGTGTACAGGGGTCGTAAAGGGATGTCATTTTTAAGTAGGCATAAGCTACAACGTACCTCACTCACTGAAGAATTTGTATTTATTTTACTTCTTTGCACAAGTTAAAGTTCGACAGGGTTGTCTTTTTTTTTCCACACAAATAACCTGCACCATTCTCAGTAATAAAGCCATGATTTTTAAAGTAAGAATATTGTTCTTTCTTTTGTTTGTTTTTTACACTAAAACTTGACTGAAACTCTTTTGAGTTTTTGTCGACAAAAACTTTTTCAACTAAAAATCTGAAATACATAGAGAAGACTAAAAATGTGACTAAAACTTAAACTAAAAAGACTAAAACAAAAACTCAGATGGCTGCCAAAAACAACATTGCTCCCATATCTTACTAAACATGACTCTGATGTTTAGTAAGACACAGAATGAAGAAATATCAAATTACTTTCAAATACATTTAAAAAAAAATGCAATGTGGGGATCAAATGTGCACCCTAACAAAGCTGACATGTGCGTTGTGGTTTAGTTATTAGGTTTAATTAGATAAACTGATATCAAAACAGATGATTGATGCCACATAAATGTAGAATAATTACCGTTTTTTCTATCTACCTTCTATTAGATCCCCCTGTCTCCAGCTCTGCGGTGTCTAATGGTGGAGGATGTGTCTCAGACAGTAATGAGAGCCCGGCGGGGTCTAATACTGCTCACTCCTCATTGGATCTCTTCAGCTCTCTCCGAGCTCCCTCTTCTGCTTCCTCTACAAAAATCACGGTAATAAAACACATTCAACGTTGCCTTTAAAGATAAAATCTTTACTTTTATTATGTAGATAAATATGAAAACATTCTATTTTTATTGTTCTAAATATGTTAATCCATTGATGAACAGACATCCTGGCATTCATTACATTAAAATTTTAGTTTCTCTTTGATCTTTCCACCTTCCTCCCATCATCTAGCCTGTTTCTAACTCCATGCCTCAGAGCAGAGTGACCGCCTCCGTGCCTGAAAACCTCAGCTTGTTCCTGGATCCGAAGCCCAAAGCGGCAGAAGGTACTGTGAAGAAATTGTCCAAGGATTCGATTCTCTCCCTATACGCCTCGACCCCATCGGTGCACGCTGGCAATATGGCTTCCCACGGTGAGAACTACAACAACACCTCAGAAGTCATCTCCAAATATATCCTTTGACTGTCTGTGTGGTTGTTTTTTTTAGGATTGTACATGAACCAGATGGGATACCCAACACATCCGTATGGTCCGTATCAATCTTTAGCCCAAGTGGGGACAATGGGAGGTACCATGATGGCTTCACAGATGGCCATGATGGGACAGCAGCAGAGCGCCATGATGGGGGTTCAACAGAACAGCATGATGGGACAGCAAAATGGCTTAATGGGGGCTCAAGGTGCAATGGCACAGCCTACCGCGGCGATGGCTTCATCGTACATGACAGGGATGCCCCAGGGCCTTATGGGACAGCATAGTGCAATGATGGGACAGCATCAGGTTGGAGGTTTGGCAGCATTACCCCACCAACAGGTTTATGGGGCACATCAAAGTCAAGCCATGCACTGGAACGTCTCACAGGTGTGTGCTTGCTCTCCTTTTTCTTTAAATCAGTAAATGTGCTGCCAATCACAAAGTGTGTTTTGTGTCTTTCAGATGACACAACACATGACCGGCACAAATCTGTACAACACAAACGGCACCATGGGATACGGCAGCCAGCACACTGAAGGATCAACAGCTCAGAGTTCAGCACACATGACGGCACACGTCTGGAAATGATCGCATTTAATTTGAAATTTTTAATTGTTCGATCGAAGTTTCCACAAAGAACATTTTGTTGATGCAATGGAGGAGCTTTTTGTGAAGATGTGAGAGACAACTCCTACCTCAGTTTCTCTCTCCTGTCTGTTCATGCTTCCTCCTGCCATCAGATCCATAGCCATGCTCTGCAGATTTCTGCATTTGCCTTCAGGACATTTTAGTACTCCAACCAAGAAGACAGGGTTTGTAGAACACCTAACCCTTATAAATCTTGTAATGTTTCTTTTGTTTTAGCCACTTTTGCTAAAGGCAGGTGTAAAATAGCTGATTTAGTTTAATAAAACATAGAAAAAAAGCACCACTTTTTTTTTGGTTACTAGATTTTTTTTTTACTTATTACCTAGGCTAGTCTTGTTTTCTCTTACTCACTTGTACCAAAAATTAGAAAAATGAGCAAAAGGAAACAGTGTTTCTTCTCTGTTGTCAGCTTCGCTGGTAACTATGCTCTAATAACAAAGTATTTAAAAATGCTGAGTCACTTTTGTAGAAATTTTCATTTCACGAGCAGCTAAAACTTAATTTGTAATTAACTTAAAAAATATACAAACATATTTAGCCATTTGATAAAAATAGCTGTTAATATATTTTTCACCTTATGAATGTTACCCAAGGTTGGGTTATCTCCTGCTTAGCAAATTCCCATTACAGCATAGAATGAAGAATAGATGTACAAAAGGCAATGGAACAGTCCTGTAATATTTTCAAGATGGTTTAAATACTATTTTGTTTTCTTCTCGTTAAATAAGTTCTAAGATTATCTTGTTTTGGTATTTTGGTTTTGCTTGGAGAAATTTTTTACCATCCTTTGAACAAAAAAATTAATCTATAAATTGTAATTTATTTTCTACCAGACCGTTGTCTTCCGCTTCATCCGGGTCGTAGAGGCAGGAGCCTCAGCCGAGAAGTCCAGGGATTCATATCCTCCAGCTCACTCGTGTTGATCTCAAGACGTTCCCTGTCTAGCTGTTACATATACTTTCTCCAGCATGTCCTCGGTCTACCTCTGGGTCTCTTTTTAAAATTTGCTTAGAATGTGGGACCAAATAACATTTTATCTCACAGCCTCTGCTCGCAAGGATGGTGAAAAATTTCTAACCATGAAGCTTAAACTGAACCTGAGATCTTTAACATTTCTCATTTTTACTTTTATAGTAAAACCTTTTTTTTTTTTTTACTGAATGCACTGTCATTTGAATGTTGGACAATGTTTTATCTATTACTTTATGCTTTGTTAAAATTTGTCTATCTTTGTTGGTTAGATATCTATTTCTTTAGATATTGTTTCCCTGCTCATTGCCAAAATATGGACAAAGCTGTAAATGCAAAACAGTTTGGTAAAACTGTACAATTTCCAGGACACTCAATTTTAAGTTTTGATTACATCCTCTCATAATTTCCTATCCAAGTGAGCTAACAACCTAAAACATTTTTCTTTGATATTTTCATCTCAGTCAACATAGGGCTTCATTTCTTGTCAATAATCTTCATTTTCAAAGGTCTAAAGTGGATGTCAGGTGACCAAAGATCAACATAACCTTTATTTGGACTGTACATGATTCTTGTGTTCATATCACCTCCTAACTAGTGATTAAAAGAAGAAATCAACAGAGACGTCTGATAGGCAATACCTGCTCTCACAGATCACTGTGTTATTGCTTCAACTAAGAAGAGGGAGGTTCTTCAACAAATGCATGCTTCATTGACAATTAAAGAGTCACACACCTTAATTCAAGAAGTTATATTGTACAATAGTGGCCTCAGATCATGTTGAATGTTTGTTGTAGGGGAAAGAAACGGAGTTTCGTCGGATATCTTCCACTCACCTGCATGAAAATGTTTATCTGGCTCTGATTGTTTGTACTGTATGTTAAGATTTCTGAATGTTTCTCTCTAGTGTACACGTCAATCAGTCTTTGACCAAGACCAACACGAAAGCATCAGTGAATGTGTGCATTGTGCACTTGTGTGTCTCTTGAATGTTTTGTGGTTTAAAAGCCTTTCATCAGTTTTTGGTAAAGATTAACCGAAACTATCCAGTCAGGAGTCATCTGTGACCAAGCTGGAGCATTTTCAGGTCATTTCAAGTGCGTTTACAACTCGGCCACAACTCATTGTGAAGCAAAAAGTGACTGTGTGAACACAACTGGTCAGTGTTTGAGTTATTCCTTTTACTTCTTTCTTGATTTGTATTTGTCCTTTCTTATAAATGCATGAAGCCTTTACTGTGAATAAACTTTCTTCCCACTTCTTTTTGTAAAAGGCAAGTAAATTGGTAACTGCGGCCATACAAATAGCAGCAGAGCCTTTACAACTCAATATTTTGTTGCCATTTTTATCTCATTTGGGAGTAGTTCAATGACAAAATTTAGATTGCTTACGATCTGTTTCTTTAATTCTTTCTGGGTTTTTTTTGTCAAACAAAAGCAAATAAACGAATGTATCTTTTATGTACTTGTCAACCAAGATATTGTTCATGTTATTCTTTATTAAATTTGTATATTGTGTTTCCAAATAGAAATGAAAAGGATCTGTCAATTAGATCTACTTTTCTTTTCTCATGCTTTGCCTCTTTGGTTTTAATGGCAATTTAATTGAGAAAAACAAACAATGTAAATGTAATATATACTTGTCTCAGTAAAACAAGAAATAAATATTGTTTAAATAAAAGTTATCAGTGCATTGTGGTCTAAAGTATTTAAATGTGAATTTGAGCACATATAGTATGTATGCATTCATGTAAGGATAGCTAGGTATATGTAAATAGGTATTTGTAAATACCATGTTATCCCCAATTCGCGCGCGTCTATATTTCAGCTATTTGCAAAAAAAAAAACTGCGAGGCAAAAATTTTTTGTCTCCTTAAATAAAGAAAATGTGCTCATATATGACTACAAAAAAACTTCTAAAAACGTCCACACATTAAAACTGGGAGGTTTCATTGCATGGGGAGGTTTCATAGCATGGTATTAAACTTTGAAGTGTCCTGCACATTATCAAAGATGTTTGTTATACAAATAATGACAAAAGGTAGGTTTTTTGGGTCGTTTTTTGCATCGGAACGTTGATCTATGACGTCGCCAAAGTGCGACTCCGTCGGAGGTTCTTGTGGTGAAAAAACATCCAATTAACATAAAACTGGCTGATAAATTTTATTTTTTTTTTTTACATCAAAAAGTTCTTTTTTTACTATGTCTTTGTGTATATTCAGTTTTTAGAACGTAAAACCAAGTTGCGTGGCTCTCGGAACCGAAAAGGGGCTTCAAATATTTCTTTTAAAAAATGACCAATAAACTTTTTTTGTCTTTATTTGTACAAAAAAAGAACAATAATGTGCAGAACACTTCAAACATTAATACCATGCTATGAAACCCTCCAGTTTTAATGTGTGGGCGTTTTTAGAAGCTTTTTTTTTGTAGTCGCACATAATCCTTTTTGGGGCGCAACACCAGTATTAGCACAAGCTACACATGCGCAGTAGCGCTATTTACAAGAATAAGGACATGTCAGACTTGAGCTTGAGAAAACTTATTGTTGTCGAAGAACAAATATCATTGTTGTTGTTATTGTTGTTGCTTTGCTGTATTCAAGGTTCAGGAAAACAGGGACATGCTACTATTGGGAATAATAAAGTAACTCCGAAGGGGGAAAAAATCAATACATAAAACCTAAATCATTGAAAAATATTCAACAATTATTCGTGATTCAAATCAACTTTATTGACTGCGTCCAGATGTCAAAGGGCATGCAAATACAGGCTTCTGAATCTGAAATAAGTTGGAGTTTCTTTTCTCTGTTTTTTGTCTTAGTTTGATTCTTTTTTCTTCTTTTTTTACAAAACTACGTGCACCTTGAGTAATCAATTTTGCAGCGTACAAACCACAAAAATACCAGTTTTACATTATCAAATACTGCACATAGAAAACATTTAGAAAGCACAGGTAGAAAATTACAGCTCCCTTTTACTTCTTCGCCATTGATCACATCCTTTGATCAGACATAGGTCTGCTACCACTTGGCCTGTTTGGTCTGCGAACACAATGGAAGGTATAAGGCCAATTTACAAAAGACAGCTCTTTACTTGCAAACACCACTGATCTGATTTAACTGGACTTAAGGATTTCTTACGTTCCTTACGTTCACCAGATGTTTTTTGATAAGTAGGCTATCTGTGCTTGGGTGCTGAAATTGCCCTCATTTTGAAGTGAAACCACCAGCTCTTATTTGGTGTTTTGTGCTTTTCTGTACTTAATAAGGTAAGGGTTGTCTTGCAGGAGGTGAAGGGAGCTATAACACTTTTACATACTGTGGCGGCAAAAAAAAAAACCCAAACGGACCACTTTAGAAACTTGTGCTGATCACTGACATTTGTCGATGTGTACTGAGACGAACCTGAAGCATAAACTTTCACTAATACAATCTTCAGCTACAGCTCAGGTGAATCAACATATGGATTCCGTGCTTCCTTTGAAAAAAAAAAAAACCTGCTCCTTGTAAGGGCAGCAAAACAGCAAATTTCCACAATGCATTGCATGCTCCGTTCAGTCTAAATTGCTTCTGGTGTTTGAAAATGCGATTTAACCTTCAACCTTCACCAGTTCTAACCACTGAGAGATAAAGACCCCTTGTCAGAGAAGAAGCTACAGTTATCAATTATTGCCAGGAGTGTTTTGGAGCAAATGCTACTGAAGATTCAGAATTTTAGACAATTCTGTTGCATTTCTTGGAATTGTGTCTTTACTTTCACGTCATCTTGTCATCTTCATATCACTGACAAGATAAAATACAAGAAAACTGGTAGCGAATCCATGCCGCAAACATTTTCTAGATCACTGTACAAATATCAGCTCAACGGGATTATTTCTTGGGTGGTAAAGAGGGACAGCATCCCTTCGTAAAGAAATTTTTAAAAGACGCATTTCACCAGTAAGGATTCATGCTTGTTTCTAATATGGAGTTAGATTGGAAAACAAATTGAACATACAGATTGTGGTACAGAGAAAGTAGGGGCCATTCATGGCAAGAACCCTGGAAAAAGTCATCAAAGTAGACAAGAAACAGGATGAAGAAAAAATCTCCTTTGTGTTGAAAGGATTTAGGAATACATTCATAAAACTATACACATATAGAACTTTTGTACAATATTCCAAGCAAAATACATTTGTCAAAACTTTCATTTGTGTGCTACAATGTCTCCTACACAAAATAAGGCCATTGTAAACTTAACAAGCCCTCATTTTTGCGAAAATTCAAAGGGCAGGTTTTGCCCATGTGAACTCTCAAACTTCGTCCTGCTTTACTTAATAATAGCTCCATCTGTACAAAAATAAAATAAGCTTTACAACTCATTTTGGAAGAGATGATACATGTCGGATGGGATCTGGTGGTGTTGGGTTCTAAATGAAAGCAAGCAAGTTTGTGAGATTTACATTCCAAGCATCCACAGCCGTTCAATCTTTTAACTCAAGCACTGAAATTCATTTTAGCAAGCTTTACTCATTTCAAACAAACAGCTCTTTGGTGCCTGCAATCAACACTATGATAAGCTTCAGCAATTTCTACAACCTGCTACCATGCACCCGTCATTACATTTGAAGACATGTCCACAGGTCCACAAAAACAAGGAAAACCAACCCACTGTTGCTTCATTCTAAGTCAATTTTCATGAATAATTTAAAAGTTCTTTCAGGTTGTCAAATAAATAAATTTACCCCCAAATGGGTTTATGTGATAAACAGTTACATTATTCTGCTTTGCTACTGTTTTTGCATTGCACACAATAAATGGGATTTTTTAAAAAAAAACAAGGCAGACACACAAACCCCATTTGGAGAAGAAGGCGATATCTAAAAATCTCATTCTGTTGTTTGATGTAAAAGTAATGGAATAGATCAAGAAAAACATTGCTGCTTTGCAGAAATTCGTTCAGCTACTATAAAGGGTTATCGGATACACACTAAAAGAACACCGTACAGTTTTACATTAACTTTTAGATCCACATAAAAAATATTAACATTTTAAATGTTTTTTCTGAAGACTGAACATTCAGCCAAAAGAATAATATCAAGTTTTTGACTTTATGATTTCACCTTGATTCAGTAATGGTGTGCACCTGAAATAAAGTTTACCTGGACCAAGATGTTTTCAGTCACTAGATCTTAAATAAAAATTTACAGGAAATTTCTCCTTGTACTAAAGTGATTGTATAACCTTTCATCCATTGAGTAATGGCTCTGAAAGTTGAAACTATTATAAAAGAAAAAAAACCTAACTCTTATTTCCAACATGTACAGTATGGTACTAAAATGCCAGAAATTTCTTCAATAAGTCTGAGAACCGCTAATAAGTGATTTGTTCTGGTGTGAAATGTTCAAAGACTTTTTAAAAGAAAGATAAAGGGAACAAACTTTGCATTTGTCAGGTGACACTTGGTGACAGAACAACCAGATATGGGCTCATAAAAAATTTAAGCAATTGTTAGCTTGAAGAGCCTAATTTTGGCAATCCTTCTAAAAAAAGTGATGTCTTTACCGCTGTTAGCGCAGGATTAGTTTTACCCATGGACCTTTGGTAATTTGTGTTATAGGCAGAATAGAAGATCTTCCAATGCTGAAAGCCCAATACGCGTAACGCATGCAAAATGAGCCCTTTTTGAGCTTTTTCTCGGATTTCGTCTTCAAACATGCAAGTTTTCCAGATATACCTACAATTGCCAAAATCAAGAAGTTGTAGTGACTGACAGGACATGGGCCAATATTTTGGTTCACCATGCAAAAATGTTTTGCTAAGGTTTTTAAAGCCCAACTTTTGAAGGGTTCAATTAACATTTTCTTTTCAGTACAGTTTTTTAAGCGCGACTCCAATCAGTGAAGGTAGATTTAAATATGTTCCAAAAATTATTTATAAAAGATCTTTCATTCCACCTTTAACTGTCAACATAGTCTGTTATTGTGAGTTTTTTTAGCACTAAGATGAGACAGAATTTCTTGGGAAAAGGTAGTGAGACTGCTGAAAGAACTCTCATTAATTTGCTCGTGCGAATGAGCCACTAAAAATAGAAATTCCTAACAATAATTTCCAAAGCACTGCGGTCCTTGCGGAAATCTTATTCTGTGCAAACATTTCTTTTGTTATCTTTATCTAAAACAAGTTTCCGGTTGATTTGACGTCAGGCAGGTTTTAAAATACAGGTTTTTTTTTTTTTTTAATCCAGGGGTTATTTCCATTCAAGTAAATTATGAAACATTATGTGGTTGGTTTTACATCCTATTTTTGCAGTGCAAGTCAGGCCTCAAACTTTGCGCTGTCTTTATAATTGTCTCAATTTAAATCCTAATTAAAAATCTATATTTACAAACAGCATGTTTAGTAAAAACAAAACCACTTCATAAAAAAAATAATAAAAAATCTTTAAAGGAATTTTTGTTTTCTCAGCTCTTAAGGACTTTTGTAGTAGTAAAACATGTCGTGAGGGTGTATTTACCTCTCTAAGTATTTGCATTTAAGAAGAAGATATCTAGGACTTTGGGTAGAATTTGATATTTTGATTCCAGATTGCACCTCGTACTAGGACTGAAGCATTTCAGTTTTTCCAGTAAACAACCATCAAAATTAAACAGTAAAATCACAATGGCGTTACATTTTCATGCTGAATTTTGAAGATTAAAAAAAACACAATTTTGTGTTATTTAACATTTAACCAAAATTAAATAAAAGAGTGTTCAACCAATGCTCAAGTTTATAATTCAAAAATACATATCTTACAATAAAGTGCTATGCGAAACACCAACATACCTCTGGGAGGAAATATAAAATCAGACCGCTGAAAGATGTATTTGTGCACCTGAAATGATTAAAAGTACTACTGTAATGACACATATTCTTGTATGCTAGCAAAGTAACACTGACATCAAAGGGATAAAAAATGAACCAATAAGAAAGGAATGTGAGTTGACTGGTGAGGGAGAGGGGCAGAGTCATGTTCTCATATCTCCGACTCAATCATGTAAGATGGAAATATTTGCATCAAGACAGCAAACTTGACTGGAAGTCCAAGTGGAGTGTGAGACGGCACCCCCTATTAGTGGAGCACGAAAACCCCTCATCACAATGCTAACTCCTCCGTGCTCTCCCATTCTCTGAAGATGAAGGCAGCATTGTTGATGTGTTCAGCAGCAAGTGTGTGGCTGGCTCACTATTTTTGTTCTCTTTTCTCCCAGATGGCGATGGTGGTCACCAAGGCTTTGACCTTCTCATTAACTCAGTGCAGCGCTCTAACATTGGAACAGATTGCTAAGCGAAGCGGCACCGTACTCGAGTTATACTGGCCAAGGCAAAGCTAAACAAAAAGCGTGTTAAAAATGTCTTGCAAGCGAACATGCAGAATGCAGCCAATACATTTAGAAAGACAAATAAGCATTTAAGTATCTATTTTGATATATATCTCTATATATAAACTCTGCCCTGTGAAAATGATAGAATAGCTGTGTTGCTACCTCACATAATAGCCATTATGTGAATATCTGCGCCTGCTAGCCAAGTATGTTAGTATGATTGGCGTTTTCAGCTCATGTGTGTAAAATGTAACTTGTTTAACTTTTTTTTGCATTACATCTAAGTCATTGACTCTGCTACATATCCATACTTTAAATAATCTACGAGTTCATCTACTACTTTATAGTAATAATAACAACAATAACAATTGCTTTGGTTTTAAAAATAAAGTTTTTTGTCTTAGTTTGGCATAGAGAGTTTAGAAACTGGCAATGGGATGGCGTTGAAATGATGCCACAGAGATCTGGTAAGTTGGAATGCAGGATGTGGCATATTGAGCATTAGGGTATGAAACGCTGCGATGGGAGTTAAAAATGCTACATGTTTGGTAAACCGTGCCGGTGGTTGAGAATGCGAGTGTAAAAGAAAAGATATAATGTTCGGTAACAAATGTGGTAAAAATTTTAGTGAAAGTGTTTTAATGTCGATAAGATTAGCTGGATGTCATTCAGCAGAAGATGTGTGTTTGTGTGTCTGTTTAGCTTTTTTTGTTGCAAAGTTGTGTATATACAGTGTGCGTCTGCCTATGCGAGTGTTTGTAGGTGTCTAGGTGCACGAGGGGCTGGTGGCGCTCTCCAGGGAGGACTGTGAGAGGCGTCTGGTGAGGGGTCCGATGCTGGACTCAGCCAGAGAAGAGGTAGGGAACAGCTTGTACCAGCCGCTGACTGTGGCAGACAGATCCAAGTCCTCCAAAAGGATCTGGGCCATTCCCATGAAGCACTTGTGGTCCATACGGCCGTAATCTCCCCACACTATTACCTGCAGGAGAAATTAGGAGAACTTTTTTTTTTTTTCCCTCAAACAACAAACAAAACACTCTTCACAGAGATTTCTGAGTGTTGTTTTATATATGAAACAAACTGGATGGAAAATCTCATCACCTGTAGGACTTTGCCCTGAGGACTCTCATCAAACAACAAAGCCTGCTGGTAGGTAGGGTCCAGATTCTTCTTTACTACTTTGGTTTTCTTCTTTGCCAAGCACATACCATTCTCCAAAACATATACCTTCACGTAGGTTGCTGAAAATAAACCACAAATCAAATAAACAACTCCAATAAGTTCTGATTTTACAGGAAGGCTTGATACCTGGTATGTTCTTGGATCCTGGTTTTGGGATCAACCCTCTGGCTTGGTTTACTTCCACTTCCAGCTGGCCTCCTCTATCTACCATACCAACATTAACATCCCCTTGAAGAGAAACAAAAAACAATAGATTTTTAACCATTAGTTGATGATGCAACTTTGAGATGCAGCACCTGTTGTTTAACAGCAGAGGGCGATGGAGAACTGAAAGACAGGTTGAATCAGCCCACATCTTCCTCTCTGACTTTACAAGAAAGATTCCTATTTTATAACTTACTCATGATGCTAAATATACATTTGGTTTTTTTTTAGACACATCTCTACACCTACTTGTTTATATTTAAATAACTTGTTTTTTCTCTAAAGGGTGACTAACTGGTATCAAAAATAACAAACTGCCTTTAACATTTTTATTTATAATACCAGGAGGTAAAATTTAAGTGGGCTAAGTAGAAAACAGGTGACTGGTCATAATTCTCTTCAACTTACCCATAGGGGGTGTAGCTAGTGTTTGTCGGCCTACGATTTGGGCCGGGCCGAGACCGTCCAGAAAATCACTAAACTGACTCTCAGGCCCTAAGCGTGTTGTAGGGAAGACAAACCTAAGAAATAAATAAAAACATAAACGTGGATAGTTAGGTAGATACTTGCTACAAAAATGGAGAGAAACAGAAACAACTCGTCAGACGCTCACGTTCCATCAGAGCTATTTGAGTTGGTGCTCCCATCAGTGGAGTCCTTACTGCCCTGCCGTGTCACCCGGTTCCTCATCTCCACGGCAATGCCAGTCTCTGTACTTCTCCGGATGGTGCTGCGAAGCTTCTTTGTTCCACCATCTGTAAAAGAAACAAACTTTAACAAGCTGACTCATTTTAGTAGGAAAGCCTAAACTTATGTATGTGATTAGTCACACATATGAACCTTCATCAACTCTTTTAGATGAGGCTTTTGAGTCATGTTTCGAAGGGCAAAAACACACAAACTAAAAGACAGTAGGGGGAGTATAAAAAAGAAGATCAACAAGCTGAGCAGAGAAGACAAGTGGTACATGGGAGGGGTTGAGATGTATTTAAGCTTTACAACTCTACTGAGGCTTGGAGAATGAGAGCAAGGTGAAGAGCTGCTGACCTCAAAAGCAGCTTTCAGGACATCATCCTCTGTGATGACACACTACATCTTTAAGTATGCTACTAAGCTCAAAAAGTTTATAACTAAATAGGCCTATTGTTTCCATGTTTTCACCTTTACCATACTTTTTTTTTCTGTTATTGAATGATCCGAAGGGGGAAAAACAGACACACAAATAGGTAAAAGTGAAACTTGAAATAAATAACTGAGTGTTTATAAATGTTAGCTTTTGCAGCAAGACAATCATCTGGGAATAACATCTAAAATGAGGTTATGTGTATAGAACAGTGAACTACTTAAAACTGTAAAACAATAATTATAATGCACAGTATTTATAATGCGCCTTACATTTTCAGAAAAAAAAAATCCAAAAGCGTTATGTCAAAAACTAGAAAAAGTAAAAGCAATTCTTCTTCTTCTTTTGGCATTTCCCTTCAGGGGTTGCCACAGCAAGTCAGTTTCTTCCATCTAACCCTATCTCCTACATCCTCCTTGATCACACCAACTATCTTCATGTCTTCCTTCACTGTATCCATGAACCTCCTCTTTGGCCTTCCTCTAGTCCACTTTACTGGTGGTTCCAAATCCAGCATCCTTCTTCCGATGTACTCTCTCTCTCCTCTGCACATGACCAAACCATCTCAGTCTGGCCTCTCGGACAGATAAATAAATAAATAAATCCTACATTAAGAAAAAGATAAAATTAAAAACCTTAGTAAAAGAAATGTCTTTCGCCTTCTTTTTTTTAAAAAAAAGTTTCCACACTTTGTCGGGCACTGAGAAGTTCTGGGAGCTCATTCCAAAGTTGTGGAGCAACAGCCCGGAAGGCTCTGTCCCCCACTAGAACTAGGAACTAGAACTCTACAGTCAAATCAAACAGTCAGTCACTTAGTCATCTTCAGAACTGCTTATCCCAGTCAGGGTCGCAGGAGGTGTCGGAGCATATCCCAGCTGTTTACAGGCGAAAAAATGGGTGCACCCCGAATTGGTCGCCTGTCTGTTGTGGGACCACACATACAGAAAGACAACCATTCATTAATTCATCTTCTAAACTGCTTATCCCTGACGGGGTCGCGAGGGGTGCAGGAGCCGATCCTGGCTGATTCATGGTGAGAGGCAGGGTACATCCTGAACAGGTCACCAGTCTGCTGTGGGGCCACATGCACATTCATTCAGATGGGCAATTTTGTAACGACTACTCAACCTAACATGCATGTTTTTAGAGGGTGGGTCTAGGGAATGTGTTGGTCTAGGGAAAACCAACACATATGCAAGGAGAACAAGCAAATTCCACAAAGAATGGAGGATAGTATTCCAAGCCTCGTCCCCACCTGGGATTCGAACCCCGAAGTTCTTGCTGTAAGGCCCCTACGCTATCCACTGTGCCACCGCACAGCCCGTCAACCATTCAGATCAAACAGATTTAAAAAGAGAAAATAATTATGCTTCTTTTTTGCCAAAAGCTATGATCTTAAATTTAACTTGCGTGTGTTGAAAAGTGTGAAAGTGTTTTTGCAAGACATTTAAATTATATTGTAAAAAGTCCAAGTGTTGAAATAAAATAAGCAAAATTATACTTCGATTAGAGGCAACACTTTTTGATACTTTACACTGATTATTATTGAAGGATGAATTTACTAATACCTAGTTTGCAGCCCATCAGCAGAATCAGACCTTCCAGAGTTTTATGACTGACTTGCCAACTCCGAAGATATAGTTTCAGATTTGGGTACGATCAAAGGATATTTTCTGAAATTCTACAGAGCTCTACACACGGTCTTTAAAGTTCCCAAGGTGCCCTTACAAATGAAGATTTGTATATGACTATTGCATGGTAAAAAGAATTAACTAATGGTATTGACTTCTAATAACAAGTGGGTGAATGCATCCCTTCTTGGTCATAAACCACACAGCAAAGCAAAGTAAAAGGGCTGGACAATATAAAAAAAATACACAAATGTAAAAGTATCAATTTTTAAAAATAAATCTGAATAACTCGTTTAAATATGTTACAGTACCTAAATGTCTAATGGTAATGCAGCTGTATGGATTACTATAAATGCACTCAAGATACCTCGTCTCCATCAATACCTGGGTAGCCAACAACCACCTGTAAAACTTTTAAGATGCCTCTCTTTAACCTGATGATCTCCTTTCTCATTAAGCATCTCTATCCTGTCCATCTCATCGCCATGACTACTGCCGGGAGCCCTGCATCACCATCACTATGGAGATAAACAAAGGCGAGCAAAGTCCCTCAATGAGACTTTTGGGACCAGGGATGATGAGGATAAATAGTAAGGAATAAGCTATGAAGGATGACAGTGATGGAGGGGGAAAGTGTTGAAGATGAGAAAGATGAGAGTGATGGCGTCTCATGATTGTTTTGGAGATGGGTGCTGCCTTCTGATGCTTTCTATTTATAATCCTGCAGTCGAGAATATTGTGAAGACACGTGTGGACAAATGTGTGTGTGTGTCTGTGTGTGTGTGTTTCTTTGTAGGCTGACACCAAGACAAACTCCATGTGCTCCTGCTGCCATGGCAACCCCCGCCCTCAGATCTGGACCCAGACAATGCCACCTGAGACAAGTGGCACCATGATGACAGGCTTATCCCTCCCTCGTCCCTTCCTTTCTTTTTTAGTACTTCTCAGTCATTTTTTTTTCCAGCTACATTTTGGATGAACTTATCTATTTTATTTTAGAATGTAATTTTCTGCAAAATGCACACAATGAAACTATTCAATCTAATTTATTCATAAAGCACTTTTCATACATAAGTAAAACATACATACTCATAATCAAAACTTTTAGTGATGGTGCATCTGTACGTATGTTTGTATAACTTTACTTACCAGAAATTGACAAAAACATTTTTCAAATCTATTAATCACACTGTTACCACTTATTTGTTTCACAACTCCTCCAACTCAGACACATATAGACGCAACTTCATGGTGTGAAGCAGTGATCTCTTCCTTCCTATTTAATCCCCTCCTCCTCGTCTGAGCTTTCCCTCCTTTCGTTTCCATGGCAATGCCTTCTGCATTGCACCAAGAGCCCCGGCCGGCATGTTCACTCATAAGCCTTTCCCCCTCTCTCTGTCTTTCTTTACTTATATTGTCCTCTTCACAAATCTCAATTGTCAAAAATGTGCCACTTCTCAGCTCCTAACTAAACCTGCCTGTTTAGCTTCTCTTTTTTCACTCTTAAGCAGAGAGCTCGTTTTACTACTTGTTTAACTACTGTCTCCTTTTTCCCCCACTACGCCTTGCTTATTGTGAAGTATTTTGCGCATTTTCTGTTCAGCGTGAGCATTGTAGAAGATTTAATTACAGGTTGATTCTATTTAGGAGGCCATAGAAGACATTGCATAACATACAACAGGAAGGGTTTTTCTTGGGTCTTTGTCAACCACACAATTGTTTAATTGTATCCTGCAGGTTCAGAATGATGAGTAATACCTCGTCCTTGATAAATCTCTGTGAAAAGCACACACCGGGGATTCCTCACATGTTCAAAACTTTCTTATTTTGCGTGGAAACATAAACAGATTCTAAAATTCTAAAGCTACTTATTCCAGTCACATGTTTGGTTACTTTAAAAAGGCAATCCACGAGGATGAAAAGACGAATAGGAAGTAATGAGCATGGAACGAATTAATATCTTCAGTAGAGAGAATTAATAGCAAAGAGGGAATAAAAATAGGTGGGATTACTGAAAACGCCAACAATGCAGAAAAGAGCCACTCACTGTGACTGCACACATACAAAGCTTTATGTGTGTGTGTGTGTGTGTGCGTGTGTGTGCCCGGTAGATCATTAAAGCTGTTCTGACATTTGGAGAGAACACTGATGAAGCCTCTCTCATTATATGCTGTAATATAGATTGCTGTTTTTAGATTCCCGGCACCGCCGACATGCCTATTGGATGCACCGGTGACGGCAACCATCCACGATGCATAGCAACAGTATCCAAGGATGGGTTTTGGAGATGAAAGGTCGGTTGTTGTATCTTTTCCACTGGACATGTGAGATTTAAAATTGAAGCTTCAGTAAGACAAGAAATTGCCCATTACATAGGGATCAGTGATTCAGAGCCATATTCACGCATCATTCAGTTTCACATAACAAGTAACTACTTAACTTTTAAAAGGACAGTAGTGTTCCAGAAAATAGAAAAATTGATAGTACCCTTTTGCAGAAGCAAGCCGATACATGAGCAAACTAACATCTTTAATGTATGCTTTGATGGTTTGATACACTGGAGGTAATTTATTCTGTTGAATTTTTCTGTTTGATTATTTCTTCTTCATAGCTGGATGTTTTCTTCAAAAGAGCATCAACACAACAAACCATCAAAGTTTGGTGATGTTCAAGCTCAAATTTAATCATGTGAGGAAGATTGTTCAAATCTAATTCTGTTAGAGGGTTCATGGGAGGATGCCCAACCAGTCTACATGTGTTTTGTGGATCTCAAGAATGCATTTAACCACATTTATCAAGGATTTGTGTTGGGAGGGGGCGCAACCTTATTATTGCCAGTCCAGTCTTTGTGTGGACAGTGCCAAAGTTTGGTCCGCATTGCGCCAGTAAGTCGCGTTCATTTCTAATGAGAGTCGGTTTATGCCAAGGCAGCCCTTTCTCTTGAATGCTGTTCATTACTTTTATGAAGAGGATTACTAGACACAACCGAGGTGGTGAAGGATCCTGCTATATCTCTGCTTTTTGTGGTTGATGTGGTCTTGTGGCCCTCATCTGGCTGTGATTTCCTTATTGGACCAATCTTCTGCTTAATGTGAAGTAGTTGAGGTGGGAATCAGCGCTTCTAAATCTGAACCCATGATTCTTGAACCCAAAAAGGATGGAGAGCTCTCTACAGGTCAGGAACAGGGTTCTGTCCCTAGTGGAGAAGTTTAAGTGTTTCAGGATTACGTTCACTACTGAGGGAAGAATGGAACAATACATTGGGACAGGAGGGCAGTATCTACAGAGTAGAGGAGATCCAAAGTAGATCCAGGACCCACTGAAGGACCTACGTCTCATGTCTGGTGAGAAAACACCTTGGGATTCTCACAGATCAGATGGAAGATGTGATCGTCTGCTTCTTTGTCAGACCAGAGGCTATTGCCTCTGAGACCCGGCAACCGATAAACTCACGGTAATAACCTCCAACATTCATTTGTTCATGCACTGACCTCAGTCACAAAGATCCACATATTATTGAACTGTGTGCACTGTTGGTTGTTTGCATGTTTTTTGCTGTTGGATGAGGAGCATTTCAATATACAGTAATTCAACCATTTCCAGGTAAAAATCTCACTTTATGTATAATTTATATTAGTCAACCAAAATATGGCAGTGACGACGCTACAGTCTGATATCTCAGAAATAAAAGTATAATCATCTGTTTTACTTTAAATGGAGTGTCGGGAACGTCATCAAGGGCATGAATTAGAGGTGATCAATGGGATGAGATATGCCTCTAAGCATCGCTCTCCTTGGGAAATGATTTCTTGAAATTGAAACTTCTCATTGAACTCAAGATGTTGTCGTATGCTGCACAGACTCTAATCTAACAGGAATTAATTACAAAAGGGGGGAAAAAAATCTAATTCAATTTGGATGTAATTTTCTCCCGATCTCTTCATTGTTTAGTTACTGACCAGATCATGTAAAATACCTACAAGAAAATGCAGACAAGAAGTAAACATCAGCTCAGTTGGAATGTAAATTTGGCACCTCTTTTATATATAAAAAAAAAAAGACAAATAAAGACTGATAAAGTCCAGCCAAATGCTTGGTAAATGGAGATTAGGCTTAAATCAAGACTTTATTTCTACCTAAACCACTGTCTGTCTTTTTCTTGTTTGTTTGTTTTTTTTTTTTTTTTCCAATTGACTTCTAAAGATGTTTTGTTCAAGAAATGGAATTGATTGACTGAACGAATAACTAACTAACTAAAAATGAACCCACTTCAAAGAAAGCTGACAGTAGGGATATTTGTCTTTAACATTACAGAGTCTGGCTCAATTCACAACTATTGTGTTGGAAATAGCTTAGGATAAAATCCAATTACTTGTGATTTGTGATTTAATAATTTTTTGTTAGTAAAACAGTTATTTTACACAAAATAAAAGAGAGGAAAAAAAGAATTAGGCTGAAATGTTGCTCAAGAAAGAATTTCTTCCAAACTCGTTTGATTTTTTCTTGAGCTACGGAATCAAGATTTATGACTTGGAGCAGACAAAATCTCTATATTTGGTCTATTTAAAAGTCCAGGATCAGTCTCTTTCAGCAAAAAAACATATTTTGAAATGATTTAGTGAGCCCTTTCGATGTGAGCTCCAAAACATCAGAAAACTGCTGCAAATGAACATCAATTTGTTGCTGAAGCTTCTTTTCTTCAAAAAATCAGTTCCCTCCTTCTAGCCCTGTCTTCTGAATCTACTTCCCTCACACCAACCACCTTCATGTCTTCCTTCACTACATGCATAAATCTCTTTTCTGGTCTTCCCCTGTTGCCTGGAATCAGGGGAAACAGAGATATAGGGATATACAGAGAAACATCAGTCTGATCACTAACACAGAAAGCATCATTCGATAAAAATCGAAACAGAGAGTTTGTTAAGAGTCTGTTGATTTCAAGTCTAAATCCATCTTAAAAAAGATCAAAAACAATTACTGAGTTATTGAGACCAAGCTCGAAAGTTCATTTGTTTTTTCTGTTTTCTGCACAGTATACACTGTGGTCACTATGTTGACGTCTTTTTCACCCTTCACTGATTGGTTAACTCCGCTGTCTGTTTTTCCAGATGTTCACCACCTTTGGAGTGGCGTCCACTCTTGTGGCCACGAGAATCCTACCCTTGAAGAGAGGTTCGGTTGGTTTTCAGGCAACTCGCTCTGGCCCCGTCTCGCAATATCTCCTTTTGGCCTCACTGACTTTATTTCCAAAGCCTCTAACAAAACCTATTCCTCTGATGTCCTCATTTACACTCCTGTCCATCCTCGTCAATCCCAAAGAGAAACTCAGCATCTTCATCTCTGCTCCCTTCAACTTCGCTTTCATTCTTTTCCTCTGTGCAATTGTCTCTCGATCAAATAAGGTGGCTGCTATCACCAGTGTTTTAAATATGATGCCTTTTTTTCATATACTGTTCATATACAGTATATATGTACTGTATTGTACTATAAATATTTGTGCATATTTTTTGCAACGTTTCAGTCTTTCATTACCACTCTGATGATCTGTGTTAACCTCTATAATGATCCTGTTTTCTGTGCGCTTGCTCTCAACAATGTCACTCATCTTGGCAGTGACACTAGTTTCCATTTTCTTGTGTTCTCCTTATGTGTGCAAGGAGGAAGTCTCCTAGGAGCTGACCTCCACACTCTCCTGCACGAGCTTTGCAATCAAGCTCTCCTCATTTCTACTCAGCTCACTTGTCAGGCTCTACCAGGTGGTCGCTTTCTTTTTGCACTTCCAGTGGAGACTGAAATATTTCCTGCACTTTTCCTCATTCACAGGAAATTCGCCAGAAAAATTAACATAGACCACTTGCCTACAATCCACATTAGAGTCCAAACTTCTGAAGTCATGACAAATTACTGGCACAGCTGAATGGAAACACCCAACATAAAAGCTGTGTTGAACCAGCCAAAAAGATATTGTACAGCTCTTGTCATCATTGGTCAATATCCAATGAGGTCTATTTTAACAGTGAATACCGGCCAATTTAAAAAATAAACTGTGAGCATAGACTGTACATTTTACAAATGAATTCAATAGTGAGTACTTTCCCTTGCTTAATAGCAAGTTAAAAAAAAAACAAGTTAAAGTTCATTTTAGGTGTAGTTTAATCCACTAAGTTAGTATTTCACTTAGCATCTAACATTAGGATAACTAACAGTCTACATATACAGGACATTTCAAAAAGTATCCCCCAGCATGCCAAATAGGAAGTAGTCACTGCTCCAAAGCTACTCCATAATAACTCCCAAGGACTTCTGTTGAAAAATCAGTCACTTTTAATGTTACAATAGCCATTCTGGTTCTTTTACATTACTTGTTAGTTTCTCGACAATCCAGATGTTTTGGTTGTTAAGTCATTGCTAAGCCAATCGATCTTTGATACACATGTATTCTCAACTTTGGGTTACCCCAGGATAGGTTACCCCATGGTTCACATTAGCCTCACATCTCACTGTGTTTATCACATCTCACCCAAACACACTCTCTCTTTCACAAACTAAAAAAATGGTTTCATCACTACTGCAAATTAAGTTTGAGGCATAAAACTTGGCACAGCTACACAATTTCATGTGGAGAGCTTGTAAAATATTCTGGATCTTAGCTTTGATTAAATAAATTCCCGAGTACGATGATGCCTATTCGAATGGCACTGCACCACAGGCAGAAGCTTAATTTCCCTCCTTTTACCATCCTATTCACAACAAATGAGAACAGTTCTGTCTAAAAACTAGAACTATGTCTTTAATTATCTGCAGGCCGCATTGAACAAATTCATATGTGATTCTCACACACACTAGAAGGCCTTGAAAGCTAGAAAAAACAAGAGTTGAATGGTTTGGTCGGTGTACAAAAGAATCAAAAATCAAGTGACAAAGTAGACATGACAGGTCTCCAAGAAAGTGAGACTCAAAAGATGGAAACAAATTTTAAAAAGGCTGGATAGATGAGAAATTGAGTTGTCTGCCATGTGGGACAAATGAAAAAAAAATTGGAAGAAAAAGTAGATGTGTGAGTGGAGAAATGAGAAAGTGATGCTAAGCTGAGGCTTTGGCATCATCCAGAAGCCTTAGTGGGAAAAATAAAGCTCTCATGAATGTTAGCGAAGTTTGAATGTGTGTGCACCAGAAAAAAAACCAAAAAGCCAACAAGCTTCAAAAGAAAAAAGAAATTATGTGAAACTAGAACACAGCAGCAGTCTCATCAAAAATAGCACATTTGAAGACGCAAAAAAGATTTTTTGTGTGTGTGAGTCATTATGACTATAAAAAGCAATCCAGCATAGGCATCCAATACGAAAAGTAGCTGTCTTTATATAAAGGTCAGCAAATTTAAAATGTTTCATTATTATGACTCAAACCCCTGTCAGCTTTCATCTAGTAATGAACGTGCTGCTCAGCTTTTATTTAAAGTTCTTAAAATCTGTGTATTTCCGCTAATTGGTGACATTTTCATCAAAAGATTGGGTCAATGTCCACAATGGGTCGTCCAAAATTCCTAAACGTGTGTTTGGTAGCTGTGACTCAGAGCTAGATAGAAGTAGGACATGAGTGAGTCACCCTAAAAACACACCACGTCCTGAAAATACCACGTCTGCTTGGTAATCCACTGCTAAATTACTTTAATAGTGGATTGTTTTAAATATTAAAGCAAGAAGGTTTCCACTTGTGACTTACTTTAAGGTATGTTGTGTTTAAAGAATGGAATTTAGCATGTCGTAGGAAGTTACAGCCTTTATAAGTCAGACGGAAAAAATATTTCTAAGCAACCAGTTTCTTTTGTCTCCCCTCTGCATCGTCTCAATTCTTTCAAACAAGGATCATATCCATCCTATTCTCATGATTCTGCATTTTCTTTTAGCAGTTTATAGACAGCTTTCATTAAGTAAAGGTCTCTTTATGGCTAAGGACCCCAGTACGTCACTGAAATGTCAGTCCTATTTTTTTTTTTTAATATGCTTTTTTTAAAGTTTTACAAACACACACAACACAAACACTGCCAGGGTACTTTAGACAAATACAAGATGAATCCCCACATATGATTTACAGAGAAAGAGAATTTGACCAGTGAATCCAAAAGAAACTGAACAGAGGTCTTCAGAAGAGAGGCTGGGTTTGACACTGTTTGAAATGATTCATAAAGGTTCCCCAGATCTTTATGAAGTTGTCCTGTTGATCCATCAGTTTAAAACAAATCTCCTCGAGGTACAAACAGCTCATCATGTCCATTAGCCATTTACGAAAACTGGGGGATGTAGTGGCCTTCCACTCTCTCAGGATAATCCTGTGGCTGTAACCATTCCAAGCATGATGGCTTGGTAAACTGAGTGTGAGAGTTTCTGAATCATCTCAGACTTTGAGAACCTCAGGAATGGGCCTTTTAGTAGTAAAGCATTTAAAATCTAGAACAATGTTCCTGACTATGGGAGACGAGCCCCAAATTTAACAGAGGTCAAATTTAGTTTTTTAGCCATATGTATGGCAACAAAAACACTGTTATCTGGACCATATATCTCTTAAATATGGTCTTCAACAAATAGCTTTTTATCCTGACAACACACACTCAAACAAACTAGCAGCTGATTAGCATACCAATGGGTCTAAATGACTGTTTACAAGCCAGTAAGTAATAGCTTGCTTGTGAAGGTTACTTTAGCAAAAAAAGCAATCCCTAGCTGATCTCTCAAATTTTTAAGGGCTTCAGATAATGACTAGAAATATTCAAATTTATCCTGCCTTCCCCAGTATTCTGGAGAGGGAAATAAACCTTATTCGTGAAGGCAGAGGGTGCTGTAATCTTGTAATCTTGAAGGACAAGGTTAAGTTTTACATTGAATGAGCTCAAGGTAGAGTGTTAAATCAACATCTCTCAGACTGCAAAGATCAGGGGTTTCGAACTCCAGGCCTGGAGGGTCAGTGTCCTGACGCTTTTCCTTTTGTACTCGGTTCAGTATAGCTGACAGACACAAAGTGAAATCAACAATCAATAAAATTTGGCACAATGATGCAAGAACACATGGAAAACCTTCAAGACAGCGGCCCTCCAGAACCGGAGTTTGACACCTGTGGCATAGATCAATGGTTGGTTTTCTTTTTTAATAGAAGAAGACACTGCCTCACATCATCCCACTACCTCACCTAGAGAACAGACACTAACCAAGGAAACTAATGGCAGAGAATTTTTTACCCAACTTTGCTTCAAATCAAATTCACTTTCCTCTAAAATGTAACTCTAGGTTTTTATCCAAACTTTCTAGTGGTAATTGTGCATTGTTTCAAAAAACAAAAAAAATCATCAGCTAGAAACAAATTTTTATATTTATCATGATGGTCTTGCCTAAAAGATAGGGGGCAAGCTGGCCACTTTATCATCTGAGCTAATCACAAAATTGGATGTTTTTGAAAGTTTGAAGAATTCTGTGCACACGCATTTGAAATATGACATTTGTACAGGTCAACATGTTGCATTCAGCTATAAAAGCTGTAAAATTAAGTAAATTTTAAGGATCAGGGAAAGAAATATTTTCTTATTTGTCATGATAGAAACGGCCATGTTGCTTTCCTGTAAGTGAAAACCAAACTTTGTGAGAGGCACTTCCTACCACTGGCAATGATGTTCTGTTACTTACGGTGTTTTCACTTTCAGCAGAGAGACAAAATAACTGCAAGCCAACTTAATATTTGCCTGAAGTTGCAACAGCAAGAAATGAAACATGTTTACACAGGTCCAATTGACAAGATTGAATCATTTTAATAATCAAACTAACAACGTTTCTCTTCCATTCGCAGACAATTATCCTTCTGTCTGTTTTTCTTTGGTGTCTGTAGTACTAATCATACACATAGAAGGATGATTTAGAAAGAGTATTAATGTAATGAGTAAGTTCCAGAGAAGGTAATGAATTTTGAGTGAGCCAAGAAAGCAAAATGGAGAAGGAGGGAGTGACATGATCGAGCATAAATGTGCAGCCAAATACAAACACTCTGAGAGAAACTGGGCCTGTGATGACTGGTCAAGGATGCAGGTGGGAGTTTTTCACTAGACTGTGAACCAAGAAATAAATTCACACTTGATATCCTTTCATCTCAGTGCCGCACTGCTTCTCATCAGCTGTCTTTACGTCCTTGAAAGCACCATACCTCCCTGCAGGCAGGTGACGAACCAGGAGCCAATCCACTGACTAGGTTTTTCAAAAAATTGAAAGGATAGACCTGAGATAAGAGTGTGTTCAGTGGAGGGGTGACTCACCCATTAAAACCTGGGAAACCATCGGCGTCTGTTCACGCCGGTGCTAATAATAGTGGTTAATAAATAGAGCACAAACAGAACCAAAATGCCATCGCCGACACTCGTCTGTCACAAAAGTAGGATTAATGATACACCGGTACAGCCAGTGAGAGTCAGCGCTGTGCAGGGAATATCATGGGAAATCTGGAATGCAATATATGGAAGAAAAACATACAGCAAGCCAGGAGGAATGCACGAAAATGGCCTGAATATAAAGCTCCAATAAAAAATAAAACACGGCATAACGTATGTATGTTTTTCTTCTTTTTTCCTAACTCGCATTGTTTCATTAAGACCTTCACACTAAAATAATTTACTCTTGGTAGATTTATTTTCAACAATAGAAATGATAGTTTCTTTCTAAGTTTAGCTGAGCTGTAAATAGGTACAACGTACAAGTAGAAAAAATAGGAACAAAAACCCCAAAGGTTTTGATTTTTGAGTCAATTAAATTATCATTTTGACTATGAGCACTCTTAAAGGAGATTATCTTCAAATCAAAACCGTACCCCTCTGATATTTATAATAACTGCAGCTACTTTGTATTGATAGTACAAAGCGGATTTGTGGTTATGTTCACTTTTAAGAAAACACCCACATCATACACAACACAATAGAGTCTTTGATCCTTGTTATGTTTGGCAACAGGCTTTACACAGCATTAATACGTCTTGGACACATGTTCAATTGGCATAACAGCACAAGATTATTTCAAAGGGCATTTTGAGAATGTTTTGTGAGTTGTCGGGTTAGCGTTCCCAAACTGAAGTACCGCCCTGACATACCCTGTAGTGACAGAGACAACAGAGACAAATCAGTGTAACTTTATTAGCTTCTAATAGCGTTTTAACATTAAGGCATTGACGTATCCCAACTGTCTGTTGTCACTTTATCATGACTGAATCCTTACTTGTGACATTTATTTCTGCAATAGGTTACAGTTTATTATATTATTTGTTTCACTTTTCAGCTCTTGTTCAAATGATAAAAACTATCCAGCCTCAGTACAAAAATTATAAGACATTTTTTGGGAATGGTACAGTATGTCTCAAGCCTCATTTCTACAAGAAGTCACACTAGACTTCTTGTATATACATTGTATATACTTCAGAATATATACAGTAATAATCTAAATAAAGTATGATATAAAGTTTTCTTTTTCTGTGACATACTTGAGGCATCACCACAACCAATTTGCTCTGTTACACAAAAATCCTTCCCATTGGCTAATAAGCACATGTGTGACTCAGAACATGGAGCCTGGCAGGATGCGCTAATGGTCAACAGGACGGAGTCAACATCAAACCTGTTCACAGGAAGGAATGTTTGCCTGTCGATCCATCTGTTTTTGACACATATGCAATTAGGGGTCCCGACTCTACCGTCTAGCTCACGTCAATTATGCCCCAAGAGCAGGGGGAAAAAAAAGCCCCAGTTCAGCTGTAATAGGCCGTTGGGGGGAAAAAAAAGACATTTCTCCTATTTAGCCACTGTGTAGTGGTATAAATTGGTTTTGCTAATTCTCTGTTTCACCTCTTTGATTAAATTTGAACCTGAATTAATTGAAACATTATACTGGGTTGGTTTGGTTTGACGATACACAATCTAATTATTTTAAAAACTAAGGGTATGTGCCAGTAATAAGAAGTAATGCATCAGTCTTTCAGCAACTTAGAGTTTAATAACAATCATGATGCAGTCACAAGACTGGAAGAGACTGCAAGAGATAACACACTGCAAGAGATAACTTTATCCTTGGTCTCATGAGTTCATCAAAAAGCTGGGTAATTCCTTCTTTTCATCCTTTCATTCAGTTTAGAAGTCTTAAGATTTCTTGTAAAGATACATTAACTTGTTTTGAAACTACATTGGAGCAGATTAATCGTAATCTAATTTGTGACGTTTTATCAGACATACTTTTATTTCCACAAAACCTGTTGCCAGATCAGAGAAGGTAAAATGATCTCCAATAAAAAAAAAAAAGAAGAGTAATAAAAGCGAGAAGAAAAGAAAGGGGTGATTTTGTTCCAGGCTCGATATGTTCTTTAGGCAACCGAGAACATCTAAATTTAGACATGGCCCTCATCTCCCCTTCCTCCTCTCCACAGCCCCTCCTTGCCTTCTAATCCACACTTTCTCTACTGCTGTGTTCTCCTCATCACCGCAAACACACAGACACAAAAGCCCCTGTGGTGAAAATATTGACAGCTCTGTCTGCGTCAGACAAGCGTCGGCTGTGCCTGAGACCTTTCTATGGACGCATGCGGGGGTCTTTACCAAGTAGAGATCCGCTGATTAAAAACAACAAGCAGTGACAAAGCATAATAAAACAAGTTTATACAATGTAATTTAAGAAAAAATACAGGTTAGAGGTTTTTGTCTGAAATTTCTTTCAGACAGAGAATAAATGGATTCGAAATCCAAAAACCTTCTCTACTCCAGATCTCTGACCGTTGGGTGTTTCTAGCTAATGATTATATCAGTAATTGTATTGGTATAATTTATAACTTCAATGTATTTTGCATAGATATTTATGTTTTATAATTTCTTTTATCAAGTTGTACACTTTTATATCAATAATGGAAACTCACTGCTACAAACATCTCTTTGACTTATGTGTTTGTTCTGGGCACTGCCACTGGAGGGCTCAATCTGCATAAAATTGCCAAAATTGAAAAGATGTGTAAAATTGCCAAATTGTGAAGAAGCATCAAAACGATTGCAAAATACTTGATGACATATAATGAGGAATTGTTCTTTATGTGGACCATTTGGGCCTATGTTTAAGAAACATTGCAGAGTCTAACTGATACCAAAATTAACGTAAATGCATCAACTTAACAATACCTCAATGTATTTTTAGCCTGAGTTATTCACTGTTTGAGGAAATTATATAAATTATACTAGACTTTTTAGAAATTTTTGTACAAGTTCAAAGTTCGATCCTACTACAGGGAGAAATTGTAAACTGGCTAAACCTTATTTCCGGTGTAATTTGCATCTTGTGTGCAGATTTCTCTTTAAAAACACAGAAAAATAAAACTTTAAAGCTAAAAGAGTTGCATAATGATAAAGGTAAATTGGTTTAAACTTTAGATAAATACATACAAAGAGACTTTAACTCAAACAAAACAATTATTACAATTTCCCTTTCTTTTTTTTTTTGGAGGAACAAAGCTGAACAGATACTTCATCCATATTTTTAACATATGTATAAATATTATTCTGATGAAGCCATAGTTCAGTGAACAATTTGACTAGCAAAACATGAGGACAAGAAGAAATTAATCTTTTTTCGGTTTAAGACAAACAGTGTGACATGATTATTCACTGAAAGGAGTAGACTCTGTAAACCCAACCTCATAGTGTTTACCAAGTCTCAGTGTGTGACATGTTTTTCCAATTACCAGCAGCAATGAGTGGGCCTGTGTTCGCCACTGGGGCGCAAATTGAGAAACACTTTTGTTGCTGCTGCACAGGATCTGTAATTATACACTGCAGGGTAGATATTGCAAGGTGGAACCACTGTCACTACCTCACAGCCATGGTGCAAACTCACTGCTGTAATAACCTCTGCAATGATCAACACATGTACTGTACAGTATATACATATATTTTTGCAGATACGTGTATGTATGAATGTGCATGGCACTTAGGGCATAATTATGAAACAATAGCATACGTGTGAAACTATAACCCGCAGGTCAAATTTGGCCTGCATAGGCCCATTGGTATGATAGCCTACAGTGCATGTAGCACCAATAGTACAAATCTCAGAATGCTCTTCTGGTGTCTGGTGTTTTGGCGCATCAATTAGCAGGAGTTATAAATTAATTCTAATTTGGTGACCGCTGTTATAGCAACCTAATACCAACTTTATAAAAAAATTTGTGTTTACCATGTAGTTTACTGTAGCACGCATACAGCATTATCATAGTACTGTATACTATGGTATATAAGGTATAAGTAAATAAAAATACATATAAATGTAAATGTGTGTTTGTAGGTAGGTAGGTTGATACTGACCTGGCTGGTTAAGCTGCTGTGTGCTTTTGCTCCATTGTGACAACCCCACAATGGCCACCATCTTGGCACCCAGACTGGATCGCCGCTTCTTGTTCCCTGCCAGCGATGTGGAATCTGGACCCCCGTTGCTGGGACTTTTCTCCAGGCTGTACATGGCCCCTGAGATGCTGGAGGAGCGCACCACATTCCGGGCTGCTGCACTTAGCCCACTGAGACCAGTCATCCCGCCCGGGCTGGGCACCTCCACTGAGCTGCTGAGCATCATGGTCCTGCTGAAACTAGAGGACCAATGGGTTGGGAGGAAAGGGAAGGTGGTGGAGAGTTGGAGTAGTGCTATGAGAGGAAGATAGGGGAAGACAAGACAAAAGAAGAAGGTGAGGGTAGAAATACAGGCAGGATATTAAATGTAAAACCTCAGATAAAGTACGGTGTAATCGCTTATCACACCCCTGCAAGGGCTCCCTGTGACTGAAGGACAATGATTATTACCTTTTGGATTGAAAGAGCAAAGTAAAAAGTTCTGAAAGGTCTTTTTGATATTCAAAACTTTTGCAGCATGAGAAAACAACAAACTTAAAGGTCAGCAGGAGATGACAGTTCATATCTATAAAGATGACAGTCTATGAAGAAACACCCTCTGCCCCTCACATACAAATGTCGAGACTAGCCTGCTGTTAAGGGACGACCTTGTCAGCAGCATTTTTTTTCTTTGTTTTTGTGAAGTGTTTTTTTTCCATCTGACCTTAATCAGCGGCAGGGAAGAAGGTGTTTCTGTGATTATGTGCTCCGTGCACTTGTGAAACTTTTAAAAGTTGAAAGCTGCAGCAATTTCTGTTTGGAGGGATAAAAAGCCCGGGGCATTAAAAAGCAGGACATACAACTGCGAGAAATTAATAACTTCGAGCAACAAAAGTTTCCTAGTTAAGCATAGCTATCAGAGAGTGAGGCTGGCTTAATATTGCAATACATAGCTGAGCAAAATGAAAAAGATGTAGCTATTTATAAGATAATTAAATACGGAGGGATTGAGTTTTTTAGATCAGTTACATATTCGATTTTCTATTTTGTAAAGCCAAAAAACTAAAATATAAAAATGTGTGATGACAAAATAAAATTTCCAAACAACTTTTAAATGTTTCCATTACATTTGTTTTACTACCATTGCACCCTGCCAGGGACTTAATTTAGCTTCTTTGTTCTTTTTTATTGTACTTTGATGAACACTCTTTCATCAATAATCCAAGAAAAAAGGCACTTGAAATATTCATCGACGTTAGCGTACGGATATAAATATGCACAATTATGTGACAAACAAAAAAACTAAAGACAGGGCTAAAGTGCACACTAAAACTGTGTAAAAGCATGTAAAAGCCTTTGATGTTCTTTTGAGGGGTTCCATTCCATCATCTTCTGCTTATCTGGGGCCGGGTCACGGACGCAACAGTCTCAGACGGGCTGTCCAGGCTTCTCTCCCCCAGCTGCATCCTCCAGCTCACTCGCAAGAATCCCAAGTCTTTCGCCAGCCAGCTGTGGGACATAGTCTCTCCAGCGGGTCCAGGTCTACCTCTTGGTCTCCTCGGGGTGAGACGTCCCCAAAACACCTCACCAGCGAGGCACTCGGGAGGCACCATGACCATCTTTTGAGGGGTTATATTTCTTATTTCTTAGCATACATAGATAAATATGGGAGGTTTTGTTGACTCGGATATGTGATATTGACCAAAAAAAAGTTGAGAAATACGTTTGTTCAGTTTCACTTCCATTTTGGACATGGTAAATTCCCCCCTATTCTTATTTCCCATATAGTCCACTTCCTTGTGTGCATGCACGACACAGCGTAAATCTCATTTGGGACCTTAAATATACTGCAAAGTGCATTAAGGAAAGCTAGAGCCTAATCTTCAATATTCTTTGCTGCATTTACCACAAGTGTACAAAAAGCATGTGTGCTAGTTTTGCAAAAGCAGTTCTTGCTCACGTTAAAATGTTGACATAGCAGAGAACAAACAACGTGGCCAAGAACAACTTTGTGTTCAAATAGTATTCAAATACTGGATGGAAGAGCTTGCAAATTGCTGAAACTTGCGTGAATGAAATAGAAAACCACTTCAGGTTCAGTTCTGATACAATATATATAATATTATTTCAGGGTAGTTGAACATGCACCTCAGCTATCTATGATAGAAGACTTTAATTTTGCATGCTCAGCGGGTGACAGTGGGGAATAGAGTAGAACTGCTTTATTCTACCAGTACTTACAACCACAGGAAATCATAAACTTTGTAAATTCTGAATAATATGATGACTAGGCCATTATTTCTCCTGAACAATAGACTCATATGTCCCATGCTTTAGGCATCTTTAAATATTATCATCACAGCCCCGCTTTGTCAAACAACAACGATGCTCGCAACATAAAGGATTTTTGCTCAGCCTGAATTTTTCTAGCAGAGTATTTACTTTACACAGTAGAGCCGTCAGAGGTTTTACAAAGAAGCAATTAAGTGATACTGCAAAGGTTTGGGTTTCAGATCCTGGCATTTTGTAATGAAATTCATAGTAAGAAGGTGAAGAAGATGAAGACTGTTTACATAGCTATACACAACTTCTGCATTGGTTTCGACAGGAAAATATGCTGAAATAAGGGCACGAGAGATTATACAAAAGGGCTTTATTGTAGAAATGTAAGTTAGCGAATATGCCCTCATTTTTTCCACTGTCATCTTCTTTTTACTTTTTCTTTTCCTTATCCTAAACCCACGGGGACGGAGACAACCGAGACGTATCTTCACTTGCTTTAATTTCTTAGATTCTTGAATTTCACTATGCTTGCATTGTGACAATAAAGAATCTTGGAGAGAGAGGTCTTTATAGTTGGAACTCACAGGAGGGAAAAAAAAACTGAAGAACAGAAAAGAGCTAAAAATATAATAACACTGCTTTCAAACAGAGACGATTGAGCGAGGTAGCGAGGGGGGTGAGATGATGCTTCATTATAAATGTATGGTGCATGAAGCTGGCCTGATCTGAGAGAAATTGTAGAGTGGAAGCACAAGAGGAGAAGGGTGACTGAGACACACATCCAGTTCTTTCTGTCTAATGATGAGATCCTCTGTCTTCATGCGTAGAGAGAGCTGTGATGTATTACTCTGTATCTAGATTATTCCACACTCTACCCACTTAAAGAACAATTAAACTGAAGGTAACTGTGTTAGTTTTATATACACTGATTGAAAGAGCCAGTTGGATGCTTGTATAGATCTATCCACTATAGGCACAGATCAGCAGTTTCTGCCCCCTCTCTTGTGCTTCACCATGATGATAGGACCACTCCTGTTATCCTTGCTCAGCATTGTCAAAACACTGGAAGCAGCAGAAACAGCTAACATGTCTGATACAACAAGTCCTTTTAGTCGTAGGTGTTGGCTTTCTTAATACACCATTCCTTCGTAACAACACGGTTCATTTGTTGCAGGTTGTTTTTAATGCAATTTTGTAGCTCTTTTGGTCATGTTTGTACTTAAAAAATGTATAATGGCAACATTTTATTTCTCCATTGGTTTTATGGATCTGTTTAAGTTCTCGTGAGTGGCCATTCTTGGGACAAAATGCAGCTAAACAGGAATAATTGTGACTGAATCTTTGTTTTGATGAGATTTCCAACAAGAAATATGCACTATTTTCAATTTGTTTTTTTGTTATACACACAGACAGAGAAGAGCACAGTATTCTAATGCAATTGAAGTTGTAATTGTTTTAAATTTAAAATATTTTTCTAATGAATTTTTTGTGCATTGAGAGGGTTTTAAAAATAAAAAGAATGGAGCTAGTAATGCCTGTTTGAAAAAACTCTAAAATGTCTGTGGTGTGATTTTACAACCTTAAACCATCTATAGTTGAAATTTTAAAAAGATGGCCAGTCACAAATTTTGCTTATTACAGCATTTTTTAAAAAAAAAACATAGACAGCCGTGGAACGAGTGAGCTTGAGGATGCAGCTGGGGCAGGAGAAGTCTAGGCTTCTTGTCTGAGGCTGTTGCCCCCATGACCCAGCCCCGGAAGACAACGGAACGGAACCCTCTGCTAGTAGTGAGGGATCAATTTAATATCTGATTAAATGGGAAACAGGGAAGAAATTTGTCATTTTTCAAAAACATTTTGTGGAGTTTCAGATAGACATTTAGCTTATTTCAGGTTTTAACACATTTTTATGTGATAGATATTTTCTACTATTGTCTTGCAAAAGAAAAAAAAAAGATCATTTTTTTGCTTTTATGCAACATAGAATTAAATGAAACATAAACACATTTAAAAAAAAATCTGCAAGTATAAGGAAAAATATAAGTTTAATTTAAAAAAAACAAGAAGAAAGAGTCATTTTTGTTACAAAAACTGCAAAACAAAAGAATAATAATGAATAATATGTTGGTATTTTACTATTACATTAAACTATAGGTAGCCAACAGCTCGCAGTTTTAAAAATTAATAGTATATTACATTTAATATAAGGAAAGCAATATGTCTTTTTAATGCAATTATTTTAAAGTAATCTGATATTTTCATTTTGTTTTTTTAACCACATCAACCCTGTTGCTGTGCTAATAATTACTTTTTGCTATGCCACTTCATGCCTGCAGCTGCAAAGAATTGAAATTCTTTGCATCACCGACAATCTTATTATAGGCATGTTAAATGAGGACCAAGCTTTTTAATTACCAAAGTAATTAAACAGGAGTTGACTAAGTCTTACAAGGCCAGGCAAGGCAAGTTTATTTGTATAGCACAATTCAGACAAAATGTAATTCAAAGTGCTTCACAAGAAGGAAATAAAAAGAATGCACTAAAATCACAAAACATAGAATCAAAAAGTTTAAAGAATAAATAAATAAAATCATTAAAACAGATAAAAAGAGTAAGTAATCAAAGGCACTATTACTATTTTTTAAATTCTTGGGTGAAGCTAAAACTATAAGTTGGCTGCATTGTTGCTGCTCATGCCACCCCATACTGAGTTTGATTGACCCAAATGCATCTCCTTAAGAAATCCATCTTAATATCTGCTTTATTCAACTCCTTCACTATATGTCTCAAACATCCGATCCTAAAGTTAATTTATTTCTCACCCGCGTCAGCAAACTGGCCAGCAATACGTTCTTTCTCCTCCACGCCACACTTCTTTAACACAAACACATCCGTGGGACAGATAAACTAAAGGTTTACAAGAAAAAAGTATAAATGAATGACCCACATTTATTACTTTGATGTTACAAGACTTAAATAAAAAAGTGGTGAAAAAACAGGCTCAATTAGATTTAAATTAACAAAATAAGTTGTCTCTCTGATTTATTAGTTCTTATTAAGCTTCCACTCAGTTTTAGTCTATTTCCAAACCAAGCTGGCATCAGATTAAAAGTACACACAAATGCCAATAAAAGCAGCAAGTGTAAACATTGATCTCTTCATTTCCATTTCTGCCATGACCACAAAATACCACAATCTTGTAAACACAGATAGCTCAGTAATCCCGCTAATGGTCAATTTGAAGTTCATTTCAGGCCACACTGGCACTGCTAGACAAACATCTCAGCATGATCATAAAGATGCAATCTGTGTCTGACTGGCTTTTTGAGTAAAAAAAAAAAATTTGTCAACAGAAATTAAACAGTGAATTGTTCAAATCAGTAGTACGTTGTGTTTTTGTTGGCAGTACTTTTATCACTTTAGATACTGAGTCACTATTACTATTATTTTTTGTTTCTTAGTCACAATGTAATTTTTTTCTTTTGAAGATTTTTTTTTAATTGCAAAATAGTGACGTACAAGATCAATGGGGGAAAGAGTGTGAGTGAAGATAGAAAACAATGCTCATCCTTTAAAAAAAACTGGATCAATATGGAATACAAGTTGTGGATCAACTCTTCCAACTTAGGGGATTAACAATTGAAAAACGAAGGCATGGTGGCGTAGTGGTTATCACATTGGTCTCACCGCAAGAAGGTTGGGGTTCAAGTCCTGAAGTGGGGGCGAGGCTTGAAACACTAGCCTTTCTATGTGGAGTTTGCATTTTCTCCCTGTGTATGCATGGGTGTTCTCTGGGTACTCAGGTTTCCTCCCGCCCTCCAAAAAACTTGCCACTAGGAATGAGTGTTTGTGTGGATGGTTAAGTGGCCCTGCAGCGACCTGTACTAAGTGCACCTTGCCTCTCGCCTGAAATCAGCCGGGATAAGCTCTGGCACCCCTCTCAACCACATGAAGTGGTTCAAAAGACGAAACGCTCAAATAACGGCTCACACTCCCCACTCTTCCCCAGTAATGACATAAAGCAATTTGTACAATATGAATAATATTTTTTAAAAGAATAAATTCATGAACAATCCGATTTGTGAGTGTACAAGGGCAGGCAAAAGCTTTAATGCTGCCATGGAAACGTCCTGGTCCATGATCTAGCATGACTCCTGCTGTCGGCTTTGTGTTTGGTCTATGCTGAGTACATGTGCATGTGTGTGTGAGGTTGATGCATCCCTCGGATTACAACAAGTCTCCAAAGGCGAGAAAACAGAAGGCAGGTTTTACAGTTCCACAGAGAGCAGAATGAGTATAAGTACCATGCTGGAGGAAAACTGGGAGCCAAATGGATCATACACAAGGACACATGGAAAAACCCTGCGCAACGCAAACATGCATATGCTATGCTGAATGTACGTGCCAGGTTGGGGCAAAAGTTTTTACCACAGAATCGGGTGACAGAGGGTTTTCTTACTGTGGTCTTGGCTGTTGGATGTAAATTAACATCCAAATGATGGGGAAAGAATCCAGTTCAGACACAGATTGTTTCACTCCCACAGTGAGTGAAATAACAAAAACAATCCGAGTCGGATTGACCAAATAAGGTCACAGCATAAGTTATTATCCAGAAATTGCCCATTTCACACTTTTCAGAGCAACATGAAGTCTGACAGGCTCAGATATGATTCAGAGTCCGACAGCTGTGAAATGAGAGAAACAAGAAGTTGATAAGAAGTCAGAATGGGGATAATCGCATTAATGTCCAATAAATTCTTACAAGCGACTCACTTGCTGACTCACTCCCTCATCATCACCTCATGACTGCAGGCATAAATTGAATCCGTCATACATGTTTTTGCGTTTTGTGTCTGAATCCTGTTGAATCATACATGGCGTCACTGTTTTCTATTAAACTTCTAATTACGAGACCCTTTTTCTTGAGACGCTGTTTCAGATGAGCTCAGATTTCAATTTGCATTCCTGAAAACTATAAAATGACTATGTCATCTCAAAACTAAAAGTATTTTTGTTTCACACAGTAGAAAAATTGTAGGTGACCCTAAGTTAACCTGTTAAATCTTATTATAGCATTATGTGATCGCAACGGAAATGGTTTCTTACTTCCTTCTTCAGAAAGCTGCAGAGATGTTTTTATTATATTAAGATCTCACGTTGTTGAGACCAGTTAAACTCAACCACAGCACATATTACAGTATGTACGTGTCTAGTTGTTCATTGTTCAAATAAAAAAAAAAAATGCTACTAAATAACAAAATGCATTTATCTGATTAGGCCATTACTAATACGCCCAAATGTGATAGAAGGCATAAGGTCAGCATGACCAGTTTATACCCAAGTATGGCCATCTCACACAACCCAAAATGAATTATTCAGAGAGATCAACTAAATATACACTTCAATTGAAAGTAGAAAACAAAGTTATAGAAAAATTGGATTGATGTCAATAGTGTGTCTTAAAATATTGGAACAGATTTCTAGGGACACATACATTATGAAAATTATGAAGAAAATCTTTGCTTTAATCTCGCAAAGTGTTTCCACAAGAGTGTGAAATCAATCTACTATTGTCTTGAAAAAACATCCTGAGCTTCTCTGATTTTCCAGAGTGGTCCGTTTTCAGAGTGGTCAAGCTCCGTAGCTGACCTGGCAATGCAGCAACAAGTAAACTATGCACTGCTACTCAAGTTTGAGCCTGCAGCATTGTGTAGAAAGAGAACCCTCACTTATCATCACAGAAATCTCAAAAGCTCACAAATTTTTTTCTCTGCGCACCAGCTTCATGTCATGTTGGCTTATCTCCTCAGAGCGACCAACTAAACAAACCCTCTAATTGTTTTATTTATGCCGAAAGCTGTTTGTTCTGAGACATTCCTCGCTGAACTACAAAGCTTTTCCCTAAAAACATTCTCTCGCTTTCATCGCTGGCAGCAACATGCAATCTGTCCAGCACTCCTTTCTGTCTTTTCATCAGCATCAGGAGAGGGAGGGCAAAGTTACTTCGTCAGCACCGGGAGAATGGAGAGCTGGCAGAAAATAGAAAAATAAAAAGTTGAAGTGGTGAAAGATGGAAGGAAAGTGGGTTAAGGGGTGTGATGGATGAGGCTGGGCGCTTTACTGACTCATGGCCTGCTTTCTCTGGTGACTAATGTGGTCAGTGACATCTCTCTCTCAATGCCCCTTAGTCTCCACTGTACCATCATCCTATCCCATCTCACCGGGGGAAACTGGGATAGTCACTGGCCTCCATTGGATCAGCACAAATACAATATCTCCTCACTTATGACGTTAAAGCACTAAGTCCTTTCTTAGAATAAAAAAAACCTGCTGTGTGCTGAGGGAGGGGGCCATAACAGGTCTTATTTAGTGCTAAGCCTCTAGGAGAGATGAGTGCAGTGGAATGTGCTTCTTTCCTGTGGGAGGACAAGATAAGTGTTGTATTTATCTCTTTCCTTTTAGATGTTTAAATTTTCTATCATAAAAATTTTATCTAGTTCTCTCTGTCCTCTCTTTGAAGCATGGCCTACTTTTTGTATTTTTTCCCCCGCTTTGCTGATCTGACTAATTCTTTGAGATAGATTAGTTTTCTCATCAAAATTTAGTATTAGAAACTTTTAATAAATATAACTGGTCAAGGGGTATCTTTAGAGCTTTGACCAGTGGGCTGGTCCATTGACTTGGGCTGTGTGGATCTGTATGCCAGAGGTGTGGTGGGGGGACAAGGCCTCTTCTCTCTTCTTGCGTCGGTGTGGGCATTTCGGACTGGGCAGGATTTGGTCTTCTAAAGACCACATAATAATCCTCCTGGATGTAAACACAGCATGCATTGCATCCCTAACATGTGCATACTGTGACACACTGTTTCCTGCCTACTGTGTTTCTTGCCTCCTATCCACAACATTGCTATGGAATGACTACCTTATGACCTGTAAAATTCATGGTCAGTTACAGACGATTGTTGGTTAGCCTGATACATCAGATGGTTTCTTTCACTGTGGAAACCACTTAATTTCCCCAATAAAGTATCTATCTCTATCTGTCTATCTATCTTGACTTCAAAACACTTGGGTTCATTCAGTTCATGGTAAGTGGGTATTTATTTTGCTTTAACCAATCACCGCTTTTTGGTTGGGACGGGATGTGATGTATGTAATGCACCCAAAAAGCCTACGTAGTCTGGGAAGCAGAGCATAAACATGAATGTTAGCCATTGTTGCTGTGTCCGAACTACAGACATGGATGGACGCTGGTGTTTAATGTCACAGCATCATCTCTATACAATGATTGGCCACTTTTCGAGTTCTCATAAATGGTTGCTAATATGTCGGTACTTAACAACTACTTGCTGGAGTAAAGAAAATTGAGCGGAGGCAGTAGGTGACACAAGCCTGACTACAAGGTTGTCTCTGTGCGTCTCAAATTTCACCATGGTTTATAAGTTTTCTTTCATGTATGATCCAGCATTGATTTAGGGGAAGGATGGCTCGGTGGGTGGGGCAACCGTTCCGTAACCGGAAGGTCGCAGGTTCAATCCCTGACCCAGAGTGCATGCCGGGGTGTCCTTGAGCAAGACAATTGCTTCTGATGATAGTGGTATGCGCCTTGCATGGTAGCTCCCATCATCAGGAATGAATGAATGAATGTGTGTGTGAACGGTTGCATGGAGTGAATGAATAATGCATATGTGAAGCGTCTTTGTGTATCTAGAAAAGCGCTATATAAGTTCAATGCATTGTTATTATTATGATGATGTTGAGATGCTCTACATTGCAACTAGTGACAATTCTTGTTTGGCTAGCATCTCTCCTCTTCCGTCTTTCTTCCCTTTCCTCTTCAATCGTCTTCACGCTTCTACATCATCCCCCCATCTCTATTACCCCGTCCCATCCGGCAAATAAACCCAAACATACACATAAACATATTTGGAATTTGGAGAAAAAAAAAACATTTTACACTTGCCAAGGTTGGCACCTGGTTCTGTGTTTGGCAGAAAAAAAATTGTCCAGTCAGACTTGACGTACACATAACCATTCTGCTCGTCATATAATCGAAAGGACAGGCTAAATAAAAACAAACTGGACTTGTCAATTTAACTTAATTGTAATTTAAAAAGTAATTTCAAACAAACCATTTCTAAGCAAATAAATTGAGAATATTAAATATACATTTGCAAATGGATGTCCAGCTTTTTTTATAACTTGTTAAAACCATAAAACCACTGGCTTGGATTTATACAATATTGGATTTATACTGTATCTTTTGGGAATACGGGATCAGAATGTTTCACATAAAAATCTGGGTTTCTTGTGAACAGTGGTCCCAGACAAGGACCTAACCACAGAACTTAAAATAGTATTTATTTACAAAAAGGTAACTAAAGGTGTTCTCAGCAATGCCGGTAGGAAAAACAGACAAAAACAGAAGTCTGTAATAAAAAAGTCTGAAAGCTCAGAAAAGAAATTGGAGAGACTTTCAGGTGTGCTCGGTGCACAAGTGGGACACATGTGATACTGATCTGGGCAAAGAGAGGTCGAGCCAGAGCCACAGGGAGAAGAATGAGGATGGAACTATAATATTTCTCCACTTACTTTTATCTCATTTTGATTAATCAACCATAGTTCTAAATTTGATCCACTTAACAAACAACAATCTTAAAACACTATAGGGCACGTGTTTATATGTGTGAATATAAGAGCTGAGCAATGACAGTAGACAAATGTGTCCCTCAGCAAAAAACATCAAACAACCCAATCTCCACAAACTCTTGAGTCTTACTGTATCTCAACATTTTTTTACTCAATTACAGCTACAGTGTACGGAACGCATTCGACTCGTCTCTAAAGTCTTTTAAGCAAGTCCGGATTGACGTCTGAGTAATGGTGCAAAATCAACCAACCATTCATTGTGAATAAATAACAGATCACACCCTCATTCCTTGATGATGCATAAAACTTGGCCGGGTAGTTGTGCCTTACAGATGGTCATCTATTGCTGCACACAGCAACATACTGTGCAACAACACGCACATAAAGATGCATCCAAGCAAATGTGCCAAGGCCTGCACAGCAACATCAAGCATTCTACTCAACCTTTCTCTATCTCTTTTATTGTAAAAAGCACCAGCAGCAGGTAGCTACAGATCTGTTGGTGCATTTGTACTTGTGTGTGTATGTGTGTCGCACTCAACTTTACCCTTTTCAACCATCAGTCATGAAAAAGAGAGTGTGTGTTTGTTTGTGAGTCTTTGATGGAAGATGATACAACGAACTACAGTCAGGATGGCCTTTAGAGCATCCAGATCATCTGATAGAATGTGATGCATCTCTCTTCACCACTCAGGGTTGAACGCATATATATTTTGATTAAATATTTCAAAAGAGCAGGGTTTTTGTCTGCTCCCTTCTTCTCTAAAAGCCACACCCAACCACTGGCACGTGTGCATGAATACTTCATATTCAGACATGTGAGCTTTGTGGTAGTTGTGTGAGTATGCACATATTTTATTCCTTTCTTCTGCACTCTGAATTACTTTTCCACATTCTAAATGTATTAATAGAAGCATTTCTTTTCACAGCATGTGTTTAGATGCCAATTATTTCTCAGTAATTCTAGCATTCAAATCACAATATGGTGCAATTTTGGGCATTAAGCAGATAGTTTTTCACTTTCAAATAGAACTGCTTGCTTGTTAATGCACCGCACTAACAATTACAGATGCCATAAATATCAGACCACTTTAAGACTTAAACCTATTTCCTCAGCCAAAGAAAGATGCATGAGGCTCAGATGGGAGGGCATCATGTGTCTCTATTTGCATCTACAGGTGAAGACCACAAGCTAAACTGAAATTTGGATTTTGAATTATTTATTGCTATGTGTTGCAATTAACAACCTCATACACACCTTAGCTTGGCTTTAAAAAAAACACACAAATCATGCAATCATACCCCACGTGCCTTTCAAGCTCCAGCTCCCACTTTTCTGTCACTTTCACTCATATGCCACAGCTAAAAAGGGGGTGGCAATGCTAAAATGCCAAAATGCATTTATGTCTGACCCCATGAAACTCTTACTCTGGTCAGTGGTGCACAACAACCTCATCTAGGATACTTCTTGCAAGGCTCAATCAATACACAGTCTCATATGTCCAACAAAGCGTAATGAAATGCCAATAAATATCCTCGTTATAACCCTGCAGTAGATTTATGATGCATAATTCATGCAAATGCACTAAACATTTTATTTTACATTGAATGTGTGTATGAAGTGCATTGCACTGCAGTCTGATAAAACAATAGAACATCACCTGCAAAATCTGTCTTTATTTTATTATAAATGATAAACTATGAGGTCTATTAACAATAAAATTGCATGTCAAGCATTTATTGCAGTCATACATACTGTTAAATCCAATTATAACGGTGTTATTAATTGCTAATCTAAGGAGGATCCAAGGAGCTATCCAGCACAGTGTAAGCTTAGATCTTAAAATCAAAACCATATTTTTATAAATCAAAACCTGTGCACTCACCACTTTACAGCAAGGAGCAGAAGAGGCTCGGTGTGGGGTCAGAAGTTGTCAAATAAAGGTTTGCCCCTGTCGTTTCTTTAAGAAAATCATTGTTTGGGTTGATTTTATTTTTTTCTGCAGGATCGTTTTTCCTTTTCAGTGCGGCTTGTTCACACGGCTCCCAAGGTGCGATCAGAAACGCTGCTGTGGAGAATAAAAGAGGAGGAGGATAAATGAAGAGAGGAAAAGAAGAGGGAGGATGGATTTACATGTAAAACCAAGGATGATTTGAGAGGAGTGGCAAACAGCGACTACTTGTGGCCGTAAATGGTATTGTATGTCAGAACAGCATTAAATGTGCGCCATCAACACAAAAATACCTATTCAGCTATTAATTTATACACACACAACAACAAATTAAGCTGTCTGGATTCATATTTATTTGCTTTTTATTTATAGTTTTTATAAGAAGGATTTTGAGTGGTTAAACATTTTAGCTAATCAGAATCAGAATATACTTTAATGATCCCACGCATGGGAAATTTGTGTGTCACAGCAACAACTTCCTATCTGCTAAGTGAGTCGTTGTAGAGCCCGATCACGTACGGAAAGAAAGACCTCCGGTATCGAGATGTTCTCGAGCGGAGCTGTCTGAGCCTCTTGGAGAAGGAGCTCCGCTGTTCGTCTAGGAGTAGGTAGAGAGGATGGTCATGATTGTCCATGATGGACAAAAGTTTGTTCAGTGACCTATTTTTATAAGTTCAGAAAGCTCTAAATAGATCCTTTCAATAAAAAGATAATGTTTTGTATACCGATTTGTCATGATCCCCCTCTCTTTTGGAACATTTTCTCCCTCCCAATCTTACCCTGTGCCCTATTTCAAGTGACATACCTGGTCCTAATTGTCTCTCCCTGATGTCTGCACATGTGTCTCGCCTTCCCCTGGTTCTAACTCCTGGTGTCCATCACTGGTGTCAGTTCCTGAGGTTGTACGAGGTTGCTGGGGAGGATACGAGATTGTTTTATAGGATATAAGCTTCGTGCTTTTAAAGAAAAAGACTGGTGTCAGATCATCTTCTGTAGCCATGATGGTGTCCCCTCCACGTCGTCTTCAAGGCTGCACATACTGTACCTACCCCTCATCTCTATCTCCTAATTAACTGCAATAAACTGGTTAAAACTGGCTGTACTTTCGGGTTTAGGATCTTCCCTACCTTGTGACACCAATTAATGTTTAGTTTAATGTACAGGCTTCATTACTTGTATATAAAATTAAAGCAATTACTAAATTTTTTGATCATACATACATTTTACGATTAGCTTATTCATCATATTTTCATCAAACTGATATTTACATTTGAGGGAAATTTTGTTGCTGTTCAGAAATCCATTTCTGAACAGCAACTTCTCCAGTTTTCTCACATCTTAAGATTATGAGTGTAGTTGTCATGTATTTTACAGATTACAGGAGACTTTATTGACTTTAGACCGCATGGGAACACAAAACGACAGTTTCAATACACCCAACTTCTGATGAACACACACAAACAATTAAAACAAGTTACAGAGCCAGAAACCTGAGGACATGAGGTTACATAAAGGTGGCTCCTTGTTACAAGGATAGATTCCCATAAGTATGGAGGTTTACGTACTATTTTTACAATAGTCATGTTATAATAATGTTAAACAAATACCTTTTAATTGAAAAATATCACGCATTTCCAGTTCAAATCATCTATGTTGCTCTTGTGCTTACTGGCCAGAAATTCATGATGTACATCACCTGTTCCAGGAGATCAAGACATCACCATGGTACAAGACATATACTGTACCTCTAAAATATAGATACAAACGTTGGGACCTGTGCTCGGGAAAATATGTTCACAGGTGAAATACGTTCAAGTTATTCACCCATGAAGCAGGCCACTCAAACAAGCATAAATCTCAGGGTTGGAATCAATGCACAGTTTCCCAAAGGCAAAGTGCTGTGGCAGAACACAATCAATGCTACGCTGGATTCATTGTTCCAATTAGTAAGCCTTGTTCTCGGCTATAAAGGTAAGGAGGCTCCAACATGAAGCATTAATAACAGCGGCTCTGAATCTGAATCACTTTGTTGGCATTCTGCATAGAGACTGTTAAAGCATCTGTTACCACAAGCTGAGAGGCTGGCCACAACAGCTGCGTGAGAGCAACGAAAATGAACTGGATTTGAATTTTTCATGGAAATGCTTCTCTGTAAATGCAGATGAGAGAGGGAGGGGAGATTTTATAACTACTTTAATTGAGAGACTGTAAAATGACTGATTCATTAAGCATGCAACAAAATCAACTTATTTTATCCCTCAATAAATAAATGATTTTTGTTGTCAAATTCTAGAGCTTTTTCAAGAATTATTGTCATTTAATCTGTTAAATAGATAGATTAGATGGAAAAGCACTTTGAATTGCCATGTGTATGGATTATTCCATACAGATAAACTTGCTTCTGCCATTTTGTCATTTGCAGTTAAACTACATTGCTTAAAAAAATTAGAAAATAGTCCAGTGGAGGGTGTGTGGTCATTAAAAAAAACAAAAAAAAAGGACATGAAAAACAATTCACAACAAAACGTAACATTACAAGATAAAAGCAGAAAAGTACAAAAAAACTTTCCAAGCAAAGAAAAAACAAAAATCAGAGAAACGTACATTTTGTATTATCATAAAAACCAGTTAAATGTAAGTATGAGCCGATAATTCTGTTGAATTATTTATGTGTGACCTACCAGAGGAGGTTGGCTTACTGAGAAGAGAAACTATAATCATAGTTGCTGCTAGGTAATGTACTATAACCATTTTAAATGTATGTATACTTCACAGTCAGTCTGACTCCAATTGGCTACTGTTCCGCACATCCCATTTCTTTTTATTTCACCTTCTGGCTTCACAAAATCATGGTCAGCTGAAAATATGCTTAGATCAGCAGTGTCATGGCTCCTGTGACACTGCTGGTGCTGGTTCTGTCACTGTGCTGTTCTTATAGTATTCCTACCTAGCAACAAATAAAATCCCCTTGTATTTTCCAACAGTCATAGTTTTCTATGCCGACATACTGTACTTTGCTGTCTGATAGAGGATGCACGCAGCCAGCTTGTGTGTTTGCTTTTTTAATATTGTACAAGATAAGAAAAAAAATGGAAAAAAAAGTGCAAATTGAAACAGAGTTTAACATCAGATGCAGCATTTTTATACAAAATATTTGAAATATTACAAAACCTTTACAACGGTACCCTCTAGCGTCCAATAAGCCACACTGCACGCAAAAGTGACCACAGCCTAATTTTTTTCTAAATAGAAGGCATATTTTTACATATCTGTGTAAGTAGTTTGATTCAAATATTAATACAATTTTAAAGAAAAAAAACTAACGATAGCGAAAAACAGCTTAACATTGTAAATTTAGTGCAACTGCAAAGCGGTGAAACAAAAGTTCTACTCCCCAAAAAAAGAACAAAACAGATGTGTCGAAAGAAAATTTATATTCTATTACACTACTACCAAGTTAGCTGGAGGAGGCTTTAACGGGATCTGGCCAAGAGTGAATTTTGGTGCCTTAAATTGATTTAGTTCATCTTCGGTCAGTGTATTCTCGGATGAAAATAGGCTGTCTGATGACTCTTTGATGGGTTTCGTTCTCTGATCAGCTGCAAATCCGCCACTTGTTTGGCCGGCCACTGCTGTGGTGGAAGCAGAGGAGCTAAAACCAGATCCAGCAGAGGGAGCGTTGAACCCAGAGGCCGACCCGAACCCAGAGGCCGACCCGAACCCAGAGGCCGACCCGAACCCAGAGGCCGACCCGAACCCAGAGGCCGACCCGAACCCAGCAGCCGCTGGTTGATCAGTAGTAGAAGAGACAAAGGAGAAATTAGAAGCAGAAGGTGCAGAAACGGACCCGAACCCAGAGGGAGCTGCTGTGGAAACCCCAAATCCCTTTGAAGAAGGTGGAGCAACAGAGTCACTGAATCCAGGATTAGAAGCAGAAAAGCTGAAATTATTGGCCTGACCGGTTGCTGGGGCGCCAAAACCTGTTTGATAAAAGATTCAACATGAGGATAAAAATACTTAAGTTACAAAAAAGTACTTACTTTGATCTGTTTATTTAATTTTTATACATCAGTACAACATCATTGTTTACATAAAACTATATTAGGAGTATCTGATCACATGATTGGAAATTGGGCTTGATCTGATGGTTCAAGACTTGTTCAGAATCAGAAGTTACCCTTGACCCTGATTTGGAAATGCATGGTACTTACATAGAAGTTTCGCAGTGACACGGAGTGAAACCTCTCAATTCCACACAGAAACAGCAAAATATATGGAACGCATCACAGGACAAATTATAGAGATACTGTAGCTTTAAAGACGCGAGGATGTTTTCAGTGTGGAACTATTGTTTAAGTTTCTTAGTTTGATATTTAGTTATTATAAAAGTATCAAATTAGAACTCTGTATTGGTAGATATTTAAAAAAATCAAATGATTCGCATGTGGTCATTTGATGTTTTTGCAATAAGCTAATATTTTTTATCTTTTTTTAAAAAGAGAAAAATTAATAAATCACAAACAAAAAGACTTTAATGACTCATTCAAAATAAAAATTTTAAAAAGTTTTACCTTTGCTTTCAAAACTGGATCCAAACCCAGTTGTAGAACCGAAATCATTCGAAGACACTGAAGGTACTGCTCCATTTAACTCTGCAAGCTACAAGGAATAAAAATGTTTAAAGAACTGAAAAAGTTTCTACTTATAGCAACATACGCAGTTTTTGCGTGCTGTGTTGGTTTTTACCAAAGCCGTGCGAGTGGGTGGATTCATGGTCTTCAGCTCCAGCACTCTGCTTTTCCACTGACTGAGCAGCTGAGTGACCCCATTTAGCTAAACACACAAAATTAAGTTTGTTAAACCTTTTCTACATTATAAAATAGAAGATGGTCTCATCTGGTTATCACAGTAAATATATAATTTCTGATTAATAATTTACTTACATAGCTCTGCAGATTTCCTGTTGCTCTTGAAGAATAGAACTCTAATCTAAGCTCTTCTGGAGATAAATCTGTAAAACCTGGAGACATGATAAGTATACATGATTTAAATTTAGTTTTCATAAGGAGCACAGTGAGTTTATAAAACACAACATTTGTCACTGGTGTAACAGCCTCAGACAGGAAGCTCAGGCTAACCAGCTGTGAGACTTAGTCTCTCTAGGTTTCCTCCTGGTGGAACGTGCCCGAAAAAAAAAACCTCACCAGCGAAGCGTTTAGGAGGCATGCTAACTAGATGGCCAAACCACCCCTTCTAGCTGTTCTTGACCCGGAGGAGCAACGGCTCTACTCCGAGCGCCTCACTTTATCTCGGAGCGAGAGCCCAGCCACCCAGCGGAGGAAGCTCATTTCGGCCGCTTGTATTCGTGATCTTGATCTTTCAGTCACCACCCAAAGCTGGTGAGGGTAGGAACATAGATTGACTGGTAAATCAAGAGCTTTGCTTTATGGCTCAGCTCTTTCTTCACCCTGACAAATCGATGCAGCGTGCTGATTATTGGGAATGCCGCACCGCTCCATTCTTTCTCCACTTGTGAACAAGACCAAGAGATATTTAAATACCTCCACTGTGGTGGACCCTGTGTCTTTACCTGTCTTGAGGCTGTTGCCCTTACAACCCGGTCCCAAAAAAGTGGAAAACAACGAAACGGAACAACTTTTTGTACAGACCTGATAAATTTGCCTTGTTGTTTGAGTAGCATGAAAAGCCCCACTGCCCCGAGCTTTCCCAAACTTCCATGTCTGCCTGAATGATTTTCCTGTTTGACAAACAGAAATATATTAACCTCAGGAAAATAGTTTTATGAAGACTTACTTACAGACTTACAGGGTTTTGTCATCTTCATTAGAGGCTCTTCCCCCTCCTGCTGTTCCTCTTCCTCTGTCAAAGGAATTGGTATCAGAAAGAGCTGAAAATCGGTTTTGGTTAGAGAAGGAGAACTCGGAGCTCTTTATGTTCTCTCTTCTCCCTCTATTCCAGTCATTTCCTCCTCCACTCCCACTGTTCCAGTCGTTTCCTTCACTTCGGCTCCAATTACTGTTTCCCTGTGAGAATGATGAAGGCTGGATGTAGCCACCTCTTTGCTGAGGATTCACCCAAACCCGGTTTCCAAAACCTGAAAAAACACATCAAATCAAACATATATATAAAGCACCTTTCAAAAAAAGTTACAAAAAGTTCTGAACAGAACAAATACAAACTCAAACAGAATTCAAATTCATATTATTAAAAAAAAATTAAAAGCAAATACACATTGAAAAAAATCATCACATACGTATACAAAACACTGCACACACGCATCAAGATTCCCACAGCCCCACACTTCTCCCAATACCACTGAGGCATAGCTCAGTGGTCAAACCGCCATCTCTGGACCAAAGAGTTGCCAGTTCAAAGCCTGCTGAGCTCATGCCTAGGCGTCCCTGGAGCAGAAACCTAATCCCCTAGTCACTCCCACCATTGGTGCTGTCACCATTGGCTGCCTGCTGCGGTGCAATGCAGCACAAGAATTTCCCCATGGGGATTAATATAGTACAATAAAATAAATAAAAAATCCTTCCCCCTCTCGCCACCTCCACATAACCACTAGCTACAGTCTCTTTAACGAAGACAAAAATAACAATAAATAAAACAAACATCTGGCCTGATGCTACTGTGAGGAAACAACAACTGGTCAATAATAACGAATCAATTCACACTAGGAGTCGACTTGCCCATGATTGCAGAGGCCAAAACCACAGGGGTCCACTAGGCTCCCACAGGTATGGGCTTCCACAAAAGCCACATGGCTCAAGTGAGGGACCTGCAACACCTAGGCCAGACCCCCACAGCAAGGAACCCCCAGACTAAGCAGGCAGAGGATCGCCATGAAAAAACACTGGACTAAGACACAGAATAAAACAATAAAATAAAACAATAAAATAATAACTAAAACCAGTAAAATAGGTTAAAACAGTTTAAGAAGTCAATCTTAAAACTAAAGAAAAAAATATAAAAAAAATATATAAAATAATATTAAACAAAAATAAAAATGCCATAAAAGCATGAACAGACTCTACGGCCCTGAGTTCCTCTGGCAGGCTGTTCGACAGGTGAGGACCATGATGCTGGAACAATGAGTCACTGTGAGTTTGTGTTCTAACATTAGGTATTACTATAAGTCTGGTAGCAGAGGACCTCAGGGTCCTTGAGGGGTCCTACCTCACAAGGAGGTCATATAATGGCCCAAGATCATTAAAACTTTTAAAAACTATTACTTTTCTTCTTCTAGCATTTTCCTTCAGGGTCACCACAGCAAGTCAGTTTTTTCCATCTAACCCATTCTGCTGCATCTACTTAGGTCACGCCAATTATCTTCATGTTTTATTTCACTGTATCCATGAACCTCTTCTTTGGTCTTCCTCTAGACCTCTTTCCTGGTGGTTCCAAATCCAGCATCTTTCTTCAGATGTACTCTCTCTCTCCTCTGTACATGTCCAAACTATGTCAGTCTGGCCTCCCTGACTTTTCTCCAAAACCTCTAACATATGCTGTTCCTCTGATATACTCTAATCCAGTCCATCCTGGTCACTCCTAGAGAGATCCGCAGCATCTTCATCGCTGCTACCTCCATCTCTGTTTGCTGTCTTTTCCTCAGTGTTGTCTCTAGACCAGGGCTTCTCAAATAGTGGGGCGTGCCCCCCAAGGGTCCTTTCGTTTTTGCTGAAACTCTTCTATCACATATCACACCTGATAATTTAATTAATTAATCCTAAGTACTTAAAATCTTCCACCTTCTTTATCTCTTCTCCCTTTAACCTCACTTTTCCATTTGGATCCCTCTCATTCACACACATGTACTCTGTCTTACTCTGACTAATCTTCATTCCTCTTCTTTTTAGTGCGTACCTCCACCTCTCCAGCTTTTCCTTCACCTCTTCTCTCCTAAAATAACTTTAGAACCGGTCCTGAAACGCTCAGCCAGCCAATGCAGCGATTTAAAAACAAGCTAAATTACTTTAATTTTATTTGTTAATTTTGTAAATAACTTCTAGGATACGTATTATTTTAAAAAGTACGATACAAAAAGTTTAGATTTGATTGTTTTTTCCCTCCTTATGACTTTGTATTGCTCAGATTTGTATCATTTTTCCACAGATATGGATCTGAATTGAGTCAAACAAATTAAATGAATATGTTAAAGTACATTTGTGTCAGTAATTAGTTGATTAAGATTGTTTTTGATTCATTTTAGGTTGTATTTGTCACCTCCAGATCTGTTTTGTTGCTGGTTAGATGATCGGTTGTTGTCGTTGTAGCTTACTGGTCTGCTTCCTTCTCTTGGGTGCTGATTCCAACATTTATCTCCATATCTACACCGTCCCTGAAGGTAAAAGTTACACACTGGCATGTTTGCACATCAAATTTGGGAGAATTGTTGATTTTCAGGTCGCGTTCAAATGTGGTCAGGATGCGGTCAAACGTCGCTTGAGATAGACGTCACGCACCCCAAGTGGATCGTACAGTGGCGCACTCTGGTGGTGGTTTGATCAAAACACACCCACAAGAATATTTAAAAAACTGCTTTGTCCTTTAAATGTCTTTATTTAAATGTTGGTTGTCTTTATTTTAATTCATACAGAATGTTTTTTACATGATTGCATTGAAAAATATATTTATTCTTTTATAGTTTGAGAAAGTTTGACTCCTCATTTATAGCAAGAGGTTTTTTTTTCAATAAAAAAACAAAATTCAAAAGTTGGGAAAGTTATTCTAGCACAATCCAGACAAAAAGTCATCCAGCAATCTATCTGAATTAAAAACAAATTATTTAGCTAAATTGAATGCTACCTTGTTGGTCATGCTTACATTGAATTTCAGACAAAGTTTGAATCATATGTCATAATCCATATTTTAATGATAAGGAGACAATACACAGGTCTATAACAATTTTATTTTCTGCAATAACTAATGTTAGAATAAAACCCAAGGTGAAGTATCGTTCCAGCATTATGGTCCTCGCATGGGGAAACAGCCTGCCAGAGGACCTCAGGGCCGCAGAGTCTGTTCATGTTTTTAAGAAGAGGCTGAAAACCCACCTTTTCAAACTGGGCATTTAGGTCATTTTTATTTTTGTGTAAATTGATTTGATGTATTTATTGGTATCTGTGTCTTTATTTATCTATTTGTAGACTATTTTTCTGATTTACTTTTGAGATTGATTTCTTAAACAGTTTTGCACAAACAAATTAGTATCCAGGTGCAGGTAGAAGGATGCCAACAAGTCAAGTATAAGATATTATATTTATTTTTAATGTACAATCTCGGTTTTAGAGTCAATCTACATAAAACTAAAAATGGAAACAGCTCCAAGAGGCCTATATAAATTTAATATATTTTATTTTAATACTGTGGGTAAAATTTCAAGTTAATACTGTACAACAGATTTTTCTTTTTAATAAATACCATTTTTTTAAAATTGTAACTCAATGGTTACATAAAAACCAAGCTGCAACTTTCGGGGTCTCGTATGATTTTCTAGATAGCTTCTTTTTCATGCATTTGAACCTCAGCTATAACTACTTTTATTTGTTAATCATTAAACACATAAGTTGTTTTAATTAAATTCACAATAAAAGTTTTTTTAAAAAAAAAATAATAGAGTATAATAAACATATGCAACAAACAAAAAGCCTTCAAACCAAAATTGTCATCAATGCGGATAAAAAAAAATGCTGTTTAAAATGTGCTGTTTATAATTTCCAAATAAGTAAATTTCAGTTTTAAAATAGAAAAACATTACATTTATATTGTTTTCCAACAAAAATAAACTTAGATAAAAAGTGATTAGCAAGAGAGCTTAAGTTTTTCTGAGATGACCAAGACATATTTTACAGTATTTTAGGAAGAAAACGCTGCTGTTTATGACCTGTTTTCCTATAAAAAATGCCCATATAAAAGCAGAACTAAAATAAAAAAATTTGAGCTCTTTGGTTTTATCCTCTGTCTACTTACTTACTTAAAAACCCTTTTCAGAGATGTTGCATCCACCTGGCAGGTAAACAAACCTGTTGCATGTAGAGTAGTTGGGCAGGTTTGTACCAAACTATGTTCCAGTAATCCTTTCAAACTGTACAAAATAGATTGTAAATGTAATCGAGGCCTTCACACTGCAACACAATAAAACGTCCTACTCCTCAAGTAAATTGGTACAGTTATTCAGTTGGCTTAACTCTTATTTCTCCAACTATAGAAAAAAACATTGAAGAATTAACAACGGCATTATTGCATATAGTTTACAATAAAAGACAAAGATTATAAAATATATTATCAATGGTCCAAGATCAATTTAAAAAGTCTAGCAAAAGACTTGTAAAAGCTTCAATAGCATTCTTCAATAAAGAAATAATAATAATAAAAAAATAAAAAATCTACAATTCTTTGCACAGCAGCGCCAGTCCACGTATGCTGAGCATAAAAACCACTGGGAGGACTCCTGCATCATTTCCAGTCTCCATCCACAGCTGCTCTGATTCTCTTTTTAGAGTCACGCTGATGGATCTGAGCAGCTGCTCTGCCTGCTGGAAGAGCTGGTTATCCTGCAGCCGCTTGGGAAGAAAATCCTCAGAGAGATGTGTGCCATTCACCTTGAAACTCCTCATCTGATCGGGTAGAAACAGAAGGACAAATAATCCCAAATTCTTGGGGTTTTTTAAACACCTAGCCTTTAACCAAAGCAGCCAGGTGTATTTTTTATTGTTATTTAGAGCAATTTAAACATGTAATCTCACCAGTTCATCCAAGGCGTTTAAAAAATCTGGTGTGGTCACACTCAATAGGACTAAAGTTTCATCTGGAAGCTCTGAACCAACAAGATGAACACATCAGTCATTAAGACAGTTTTGTCAAAAAGATGTTTTTGTATTTTTGTGTTAGTTTCTTCTTACCTTCCATGGCACTGACGAGCAGAAAAAGTGCATTCAGGTACGCAGGAATACTTTTCTTGATTTTTTCACTGGGACAGTCCAGGTCTTGCAAGTCTAACAGGATATTTCTGAGCATCTCTGGCTGCTCTTCAGTGAAAGTTGTTTCAACAGTTTCATCCCAACACAACTTCTCCAGCTGTTAGGTAAAATAAGAAGAAGAAAAAAAAAGAGATCATGAAAGAAACTTTTTTCTTTCTTTCTCAGAGTTTAAATATGCACATAATAATAATGCATTGCACTAATACAGAGCTTTTCAGGACACTCCCAGATGCTTCACACATGCATTATTCACTCACGCCATCCCAGGTAATGGCAAGCTTCTGTTGTAGCCACAACTGCCCTACAGCAGACTGACAGAAGCGAGACTGCCATTTTTCACGCAATCGGCTCTTCTGACCATCACCAACCAGACTAGGCAATGTGTCTTGCCCAGGGACACAGTGACAATTTTTTTTCAACAGCCGTCCCATTGTGGCACCTGGCACATAACTTGTTAAAATATTCATATCCCTCACCATAGATCGCAGGAATGACAGAGCAGATCTGTCCATAAGTGTCTCTTGGAGCTTATTCATCAAAAAGCATCTAGTTGACTGAGGGAGCTCAGCCAGAGGAGAAAGTTCTAATTCTTCTGGTGCTAAAAGAAAAAAGAACCAGATCAAAGTTACTGCAATGACTTTGTGTATATTTTAAATATTTCTCAAACTTGACTTTATTTAATTTTTTTCATTTAGCCATTTTCTCAATGCAACTGAAACCAACTATGGTTATCAAGCATAGGTGGGGTAAACTCTGACTAGGTCACCAGTCTGCTGTAGACTTACACAAAACGAGATACCCACACTCAGTTGGGGGACAATTTAGAGAAAAAGTTTCACATTCTGACTATGACTGGGGATCAAACCAGCTTAATTTTTGTTTTCTTTCAGACTTTTAATCTGTAATTTTATGCATAAAAGAAGTAAATATATGAATAGACAAACCATTCTGCAATGCATTCCTGGATGTTTGCTCTTGAAACTTGGTGAACTTCCCATCAACCGTTGTAAAGGAATCATCAGCAGAAGCAGAGTCCTCCTCAAAACCTCCAAGTGAGCAAGGGCCAAAGCAAATACCTAAAAATACACACATCTATCATCAACATGAAGCAAATAAAGTGTAAAAGTTTTAAAAAATGATGAAGCAAATGCTTACTAAGGATGTTTGCCTAGCGGTCAACTACACTTCTCTATTTGGTGTATGTGTGGTACTTGGGTGTAGATGGGACTTTTTTTTCCTGGTCTCAAAGCATTTTTGATTATTTGGAAAATAAAATTACACAGGATAAGCAGTAGTAGCTTCTAATTTTGTGTCACACAAAACTGTGCATAGATTAGATGAAGGAGTTGCGGTCACTAAGGGGATTGAAGGATTGGTCGCCCCTGTGATCAACCGAAATTTAATTTCTTTAGCCTTTCAAAATGTCAAATGCTTCCATAATTTGTAATCCTAATTATTTTTCCTCAACACATTTTGTTTTATATATCTATTGAACTGCTACATTCCCACCCTCACCTATGGTCACCTGCTAGGTGGTGGTGGGTGGTGAACGAAAGAATAAAATCGTGGATACAAGCGGCCGAAATGAGCTTCCTCCGCAGGGTGGCCAGGCTCTCACTCAGAGATCTGGTGAGGAGCTCTGCCATCCGGGAGGAGCTCGGTGTCGAGCCGCTCCGCCCGAGAGACGCCAGATGGGGTGGTTCGGGCATCTGGTCAGGATGCCTCCCGAGCGCCTAGCTGATGAGGTGTTTCGGGCACATCCCAGTGACGGAACATAAAAAAGATTCGTAACAACCTTTCACACTCTCCATATGAGACAGTGAGGAGCCTGAGTAGTTTGTTAAGCCAGAGGCTGCAGCACACTCCGTGTAAAAATAAGGGCTACAGGCAGTCCATTGTACCATCAGTAGTCAGACTTTTTAATTTTGCTGTCTAAATAATGTTGAAGAGAAAGTCCAGATATATGAAATATGTTGCAGAATTTGGGGATTTCTAGGCATATTTTGTGAGAAAGAGCAAAGTAAAATTAGGGAAGTGATTCGTGTGTAACTTTTCCTCAATGACGCACACTAGTTGTACTAAACACTGACCATAGTGGCCATCTTTTTTTATTTCCAGCTCCAATATGCTGTATGCAATGACCGTGCCAGAGGGGATCTCCAGAGAAATGTCACTGTTCATCTCCATGTTATTGAGATCCTTCAAACAAACCTGAAAAAAGACACACATAAATGCTATTTAAAGATCATCAGGTGTATCTAATTTGAAACCATGGTCGTCAACTGGAAAAGGGCGATATACCCCTTGTACATCTGAGACAAGGTCTTGCCCCAAATGGATAAGTATAAACAGTCACAGGGTGTTGTTCTTAAGTGTGGAGGCGTATAAGATTGACTCATGGATTGGTGCAGCGTCCACAATAATTGGGATGCTGCATTGGTCTGATGGGGTGTTTCTAACACACCTTTACAGAACTTCCTAACAATCCTAGGAGGCTGAGTACTCCTTGAAAAGTGCACTGCTGCTTCTTTGTCAGGGTGACGGCACAGGAGCTGGTGGTGATGATCCTCTCTTTAACCACAGCCAGAACATCTGCCCGCTTCTCCAGCTGCTGGACCAGCACATGCTGCATATCCACTAACCTGGTGAGAAGAGGCAGAGCTGAAACGCCTCTTTCACCAAAGCAGATAATCATTAAACACACGGAGTGAAACATCATACTACTCGTGTTGCTTACTACACAACACCAGTGTGAGGTGTTGGAGTGTAATTTAATTATTAATGACCTCATCACTGGGTTGTTTTGTGCTAACTATGCAAACTTAATAAAGCAGGCTTGTTAAACACCTGTCGGATGAGTCACTTAACAGCTTCCTCACGTCCAGTTCCTCTTTCTTCAGCTTCCCAAAACTTGATTCGAGCTTGGATGTTCCCCTTCCTTCAAGCGTGAGGTTAACATGGTTGGCCTCTGTGTCTAGCTTACCAGAGAGATCATCACCGAAGATCCCCTTATAGGTCAAAAACTCTGTCTCTGAAACTCCTGAGGAAACAAACTAATTAATAGACGGATGTCGGTGAAATCTTGTGGCAAACGGGAAAATCTTACCAGGATTGAGGATTTTGTCACCCAACAACAGGTCACTAAGGGTGAAGTCTGTCGGCTGGTATTTGGGTCGCTGCCAGGCCCAGATGCGGTTGCGCTTGACAACGAGTGCCATGGTTGCAAGTTTCTGGGAGTCATTGACTCGGGACACGTGAATGAGGCTTCCATCGGGGTCAACCTGGTGTACAAACTGAGCAGTGGCCTTGGAAAACATTGCCAAGAAGTCTTTAGGAAAAAAGAAAAAAAAAAAAACTCATCAAGTTTCCCTTCATAATTGCAGAGACCCCAACGTTTTTTACCTCCTAAACTCTGAATGGTAATTTCCATCTTATTTTTCCTCTAACTTCTTGTTTTTTGAAGAAGAAACCCTAACAAAACCGATTTAGTTCTTCTCTAGAGCAGAACTATCAAATAGCCAGTGGGCCGAAATTTTAAATTAAATGAGAGAAAGTCACAAGACGACATTGATATTCATAAAAAAAATGTTCCAATAACCTAAAGAAGAAAATTGCAAAACTGCACAGTGTTAGTACAAGATTGGTGTACAGCTGTCAACAGAGTAGATCTCGTCATGATCTTGCTTGGTGGCACACCAAAACACTAGCAGAGAAGATGACTGATATTTAGAGTATTTAGAGCTTCACATTCAGTACCATATCGGCAGGCGTATTTGGTATACGATACATAGTTTTCCTGGCCACCATAATTTCACTGCGGGTCGGATTTGGTCTGTGGACCAGAGTTTGACAACTATGTACCAGAGATGTCTGGTATACACACACTCCTCTCGGAAATAGGCTAAAATTTCAAATTTTGAATATTCAAATAAATATACTTATGTGGGAGATTTCCACTCTGCTGGCAAAGAGGAGGAGAAAGAGAAAAAAACAGCAAAGTACTTAAAAAAATAGATCAAATTCAGATAAAAGGAAAACTGAAACAAGCTATTACACTAACTAAACAAATGTCTTTTTTCTGAATGAAATTCCTCTGTACTTTCATCAGGAAGACAAATTGCATGACTTCACACCATTTCACCACGTTGAGTCATTTAAAATAAATTATTTAATAGTTGCCTCAATGCCTTTACAAGCCTCCCTCGGCCAACCATAAACTTGAGTTTCAAGGGCTCAAATGTAAGGATGCTGAATATTTCATTTTCTTTCTTTACCTGAACTTTTGGAAATGGAGTGAACAGAAAAAGAACCTAAAATGCTGAGAATGGTTGTGAAAGGTAGTTCATACATAGCCTTTAGTGGGAACATTGAAGCCACATGATGAAGCATGTGGTGGTTTTTGTTTATTCATAGTTATGTAAAAGTAAACTTGGTTATTTTTATTGATACAGAAAAAGTTTTCATATTTAGGAATAAAAAGATTTTCTTGTGCAGATAAGGATTTGTTTTGAAATGGTTTGAGTATGTAATAACTTCTTAGTAAACATGCAAGTCCATTTCCCGGCAGTCGGGTGGTCTCCAGCCAGTTACTCTGACATCTGATCGTGCTTAAGTAGTGACGAAACCCCGTTACGCACGAACTATGAAGCCCCATGACTCGGATTATAAACTTGGATCATAATCACAAAATAACATACTGATTTTAATTATCCCCGCGCGGGTTGATCGGGATAAAATTTGAATAATTTACAAATATACAATCTTTAAGAATTTATTAAAATGAGAAAAAAAACTTTCCCACCTTATATTTGGTTTAGAAAAAGTTTCCCAGCTTTCACTGCAGTGGTGCCAGAGGGGATGGTGCCATGCGTAAAAGTGTTCCCAGTACGCGCTGGTATTGATCTGTGTATGAGAAAGTCCAGGGAACAGAAGGACAAATTACGACTGTGTTCAGTCAGACTTGTGGCTGAATGAGACCAGACTTACAGTAGAGGCTGAGCTGGTCTCCTCCTTCTTTTCCTCTGGACTTAATTATGATTATATAAACACAGCTAGTTTTCTCCCTCTCATTTTCTTTCTTTCTAAATTTATGAGAACATGACAAGACTTGCCTTTTTTACTTTAATTCTGATATTTGATATTTCAAAAAACTCCATTTGTGGTATATTGCAGTAACCTACAACTTGAAGTAGGTCAGATTATTAAACCACATCCAACCAAAAAAAGAGCACAGCTGCAATTGCCTTCTTTAGCGTTTCACAGTGTGTTCCAAACTGTTATACAAATGGTTCTAAAGTGTCATCATGATCATTGCTTTGGTTTATCTGGATTGTTTTGTATCCCTGAGTTTCGAATTGCTGAAATCATATTTGTTATAATCAGTTTGTCAGTTGAGACCAATTAAAGGAAAAACAACTGAAGGCTGTTCCACATCATTAAAAAAGATTAATATTTCTATCTGGGGGTAAAATAGCTGTGCTGTTGGAAAGATGGAAATAAGTGGATGAAAATGTTTTGTTTTTCACAGAAACATAAGCGTTCAAGGGGATTTCTGTTTGATTCAGTTCAATTTTATTTGTATAGCCCAAAATTACAGAATTACTATCTCAATGGGCATCACATTGCAGATTCAGAAAGAAAACCAAGAAAAAAGAGGAATGTATAAACACAAAAACACAGCAAGAAAACTAACCAATAAATGATAGATAGATATTAGAATCAGAATCAGAATATACTTTAATGATGGGAAATTTGTGAGTCTTGGGAAAAACTCCCAAAAAACTCATCAGTTGGGAAAAATAAGAAACCTCATGGAAGGCCACACGAAAAAGAGATCCGCCCCCCAGGACGAGCATCAAATTTGTCTAAGACTATTGTTTAAATCGGGGTGTCCAAGTCGGTCCTCCAGAGCCGGTGTCCTGAAGGTTTTCATTGTGTTCCTGGTTCAGTACAGCTGATGCACAGAAAGTGAAATCAACAGCCAATAGAATTTGGCACAATGACTTCATTAACTGAATCAAGTGTGTAGATGCAAGAACATATGGAAAACCTTCAGGACACCGGCCCTCGAGGACTGGATTTGGAAACCCCTGGTTTAAATATTAGCTTATTCTGCTCAGAGCCCATCGAGATAAAACCATAATGAGGAGGAATTCAAACAGACAATTTGCCAGATTGAGAGAGCATCTGCTCAAATGACATTACAATGACATCTCATTAATGACATTACAAAACAACAAACAGATAGTGAGACCAACATCAACATGTAGGATCCTCTAGTTTTGCAGACACCACTACAGAAAAATTTCATTTGCATGTTAATTTGGGACTCAATGTATATTTGTATCTAGTCATTCAAACGCACAAAGACATACATTTATACTGTATGAATATGTGTTTGAGTGAATACAATTTCTGTTTGATACTAGGGTTTTTGTGCATGCGAATATCTTGTGTATAGTTGGTATTTTCACCCTCATGAGAATTTAATGTTTCCCCAATGTCTCATCAAATAATTTTAAGATCATAATTGTAATTTTGACCTTTTGTCCTTTAACATGTGATATAAACAGTTTGTATATCCATTTTCTGTTGGTTGTTATTTTCATTCTTTACACTTTTAAATGTTTCTATCATGATGTAAACAAATTGAATTAAATATACTTTATTCATTCCCAAAGGGATATTTGAGGATTTGAAAATGATCGAAGGATGTGATTTAGAACTAAAATATGCTGTTTTAGGATAAACAGCTGCTTGGTGTCTTGCTGCCGCCTAGTTATGCTGAAATGCAAAAAAAGAAAAAGTTGAAAATGGACTTGAACCCCCATCATGCAAAGCACCCACTGCGGATGTTCAGACCTCTACCTAAATAGTTTTTCCAGCCTCTCTCAAGATTACTTTGGAGTCGATGAGGAAAAAAAAAATCAGACTTTGGGTCGGCTAGAACGCTGTAACAGAAAAACCATGGCGTAACTCAAGATTTTACTCAGTGCCATTTGAAGAGGACACAATTCCCTGCATTTTGATGCCAAATTTATGGCAGTAGGATAAAAACTGATGGAGCTATTGACGTTTTTTGACTTATGAATCACTAGAAAATACATGGCTCTCGCTCTGTTTTGGTGGAGCGAGGGGCTTTCTTGCACTTTTTTGTTTATTACTCTTTTTTTAAACAGTCATATCTCAAAAACTATAACTCATTACTATTAGGTTTAAGAAGATTACAGACCAAATCCTTGTGAGCATTTCAAAACTAAAATGTTGTTTCTGGTTGAAAGTATGCTTGAGATATTGATGTTTGTAGAGGATAAACATTTTGGGGGAAAATGTCCAAATTCCATATCTATGGGGCAAAAAATCACAAAGACTGAATTTTTTTTTTTTTTTTAAATTAAGCAAAAATAGAAAAAAAAAATAGCCAGAGGCTTGATGCCTTTCAAGGCTTTTTGAGAAATTATTGTGAAATCAGGCATCTGCATTGTGTGGCTGGTAACAGTGGGTGGAAATGTTTGTTGTGCGACAGGCATGTAGTTTGAGATAAGAGAACAGTAAAGGCTGACAGGGAGTTGTCATGCAGATGCGATGATAACATGTTTCTGGTCCTCTGAATAAAAAACTCACAACACTCCCCCACACATACACATGTAAACAATCATGAGGCTTCTGAGACATGCTGCAAATAACACACCAACTGTAGTAGGGAGCATGAACAAAAATTTTAGGAATTTGGTATTTCACTTGTTTTTAGGGTCTTGAAACCCACCTGCTCCAGACATACACCACCGCCCGGAGACAATACAAAGGTATTGTTTCATGTAGTTGATGTGGGGAAGGTCCTTATAGGTGTATAGGCTGTACAGTCTACTAGCTTCCTAACCAGTAGTCTTCAAACTATGTTTTATGGTGAATTTGAGTGCACAGAAAGGGGACCAACAAATAAAATTATTAAATTGTCAAGATCTACATCCTTTCCTCTATTATTTCCATGTCAGGCACACCCTAGGGCTGTATGTTAAGATCCCTTATGCTGCCTGCTAATGTATAACTAATTGACAAAAAATACCAGCTGCCGTTTAGTGAATTATGAATATAACACATCACTAGGGGTGGCACGGTGGCGCAGTGATTAGCATTGCAGCCTCAGAGCAAGAAGGTCGTGGTTTGAGTCCCAAGTGGGACGAAACTTGAAAGCATGGCCTTTCTGTGTGGAGTTTGCATGTTTTCACCATGTATGTGTGGGCTATCTCTGGGTATTCCGGTTTTCTTCCACTCTCCAAAAACGTGCAGGTTAGATTGATTGGGGGCTATGAAATTGCCTCTAGGTGTGAGAGTGTGTGTTGCCTTGAGTCAGACTGGTGACCTATTTGGCGTGTACCCTACCTCTCGCCTTAAATCAGCTGGGATAGGCTCTGGCACCCCCCCCAACTTCGATAGGTATGGACGGTTCAGAAGACGATATACATTACTGTTATTATGCACCAGTAACAACAATGTGAATCTGGTACCTAAGTGTCAACATGAAAAAAACAAATTCCTAGATGGGGACATCATAAAAAGCTGACATGCTCTACTTTTCACATAAATTTGAAGAGTTGAAGAAGTGATTTTCAGCTAGAGATATTTGCATAAGACCCATAAACTCACCCTGATCACAAACATTTCCTATCTCATATTGTTCAGTTCTGGTTTAAGTTTTATGTTTTTGTTTTTCTGGAGTCACTATCCACTCCAAGCATCGCCCACCCTTCCTCTGTTGGACTATAGGAGCAGGTCATATGATGAGTTTCTCTTCACTGAATCTCTTGTACAGACATTGAGAAAAAAAAATATTTCTGCTGGTCAACATTTTCCAGCTTTTTTTAAATCCTCATTTTTTAAAAGCCAATCCTGTGTAAACATATAATCACCCAAATTTCCACTAGATTGTTACTTTAAAAAAGATTTATTTTCCATCAAAATGCTTTTGAAGTATTTAGTTTTCTAAGAACTTGAGTTTCTGCTGTACAACAAGATGCAGGAGACTTAATTCACCATTTCATTGTATTTTATGGTTCTCAAATCCCTTGGAATGCGAAACAGGGGTTAGTCTGTCTCCAGAGTAGATTACAGAGCCATCCGACTGTTCAGATGTCTTCCTTTATTAAAAAAAAATAGATACTCCTGTGAAACTCAATATTTTGTCAGGTTGGATGTAAGCATTGAGGTTATGGGCATCTAGGCTTTTTAAAGTTAGTTGCAGAATAGATTTATGACATGGATAATTACAACATGAGCAGTAGGAGAGCCAATTCATTTTTCTATGCAGCAATTTGCCTTTACTGGAAAACAACATTTAAGTTATGTTTGCTTTGTAGTGTTAGTTTCAGGGTTTATTTTGTCTATTGTATAGTTTTTAGCCTAAATGTGTTGTGTAGGAGAGGGAATGAGGAGGATCCAAATGCAGGTTTAACAGTTGAAGACCTGACAGAGACTGTGGGTGACACCAGGTCTTTTATAGCCACCGGTAAGTCTGTGCAGCTGGGAGCAATCAGCCGATCCTCTCGTTAGAAGCCATCCAGCACCTGTGAGTTTTGGGGGAGAAAAAAAAACAAGCAGGCCTAAAAGGCCTCACACCACAAAATGTTTATTTATGATGTTCTATCGAGATCTGCGGCCTCATACATCGGAGTTCCGAAAACTATCTCTAACGCTAATTCCAATAGAACTATGGCAGGTCACAGATCTCGATGGTTAGATCATCTGGAAGGTAGGGGGAGCGTTCTGGGGTATGCGCAAAGGCACAAAGCCGCAGATCTTGATTGTTGCAGATCTCGTCAGGACAACGGCATCATGACTCGACTCTACAGTACACGCACTGGGTGGTGTATAGTTTGTTTTTTTAACCAGTGCAAGAACTTAGAAAATATTTATTGGGAAATAGTTTGAGAAATGAAAAAGTTGGCCACTTGACTTTTTTCTTTTACATTATACTACTAAAGTCAAAGATGTTTGCCTTCATTTTGTCATTAAAAATATTTTTTGCTTTGATTTCATTCTTAGTATTGATATATATCTCATATCTATTTTAATCAAAGCATTTTCCCCAAAAGAAAATTATGGTGTTGAATGGTCGTATGTGGTTGTGGATGATAAAGAAAAGCTTGTCTTGGGTTAAACTCAGAAGCTTGGTTATACTACGGTATTTGAACTTGATTTAATTTGTCCTCACCACAAATTTGTTATCACAAGGACCAATAAAATTCTCATCTCAACTGTGAGTCAAAGAAAAAAAAAAAACAAAACAGTATTTCTTCCACCCATCTCAGAGTTTAATAAAACTTTTTTAACAGAGGATTTCTTTTGATTTCCACATGAAAAATCTTACTCTCCAGTCCTATCACAGACTGATTCATTCAAGGCAGCATAATTTTAAAAGGCTTTTAGATCATTTTTTCAAAACGAGAATATATTAAATGCAGGAAAGTATTATTACAAAAGCAAATTAAGACGTTTTGCACATTTCTTTTCTCTCAAAGTAGCATGATACTGACATCAGAAAGTGTCTTTGCATAATTGCTGCGGTTCATTGAACGCAGCCTCGTTTGGTCCAAGGCACTTTGGTAAATGCTGAAATATAACATAAAACATTGATATGCGTCTTTAGTCTAAACAGACAAAGTACAATACAGATAAGAGCATCAAATCTCCCCCAGTTACACTAAACATAACTAAAAACCAAACATAATGTGTTCTTCAAGTTCAGCTCTCTCCAGTCAAAAAAAAAAAGAAGAGGAAGGAGCAGTTCTATGACATTTCAGGTTGCGGTGACACAGAGAAAATAAGGTTAACCACACCAGCACTGCTGGTCGCAGAATTTTCCTTCCTTCTTCATAAAAAGTGAGAATGAAGGGATTTGTCCAGAGGTCACCATAGTACTGGGGAGTCCATTTTAGCAAAGCCAGGATCTCTGCGAAGCTCCCAGTAGGTGTTGTTGCTGACCCACATGTCATCCTTAGACTTCCTGTCCACAAAAACAAGTAGGTTTTTTGGTCAAAATTGTATCAGATGAACTCTGATCATACAATGTAGTTATGGGAAAGAAATGTTGAAGCCAGACAAAGGGTAGGAGTTTATGTAGAGCCGTATGGGTTTATGCCAAGAACAGATGCAGCATTAGCTTTGAGGAAGAAAAGGGAAGGCCAGATGGAGCTTCACTGTGTCTTAAATTGATGGCATATAACAGTGTGCCAAGAGAAGAACGGCGGTATTATAAAAGAAAGTCTGGTGTGACTAGAAGTATGTTAGAACGGTGCAGGACACCTATGAGGACTTTGAGACAGTGGTGAGGTGTGCTGTAGGTGTGAAAGAGGAGTTCTGAGTGAAGGTAGGACTGCATCAAGGATTTACTTTGAGTCCTTTGCCGTTTGCTATGATGATGGACAGGCTGACAGACAAAATTAAACAGGAATTCCAAAGAACTACGATATTTGCAGAACCATCATATTTGGAACATAAATGCAGAAGAATGCTGAGTTAGGGATAAGCAGTTCAGAAAGTGAAACTTTCAGTTGAATCACAGTGAGTGGAAGGGTAAAATGTCTAACTGGCATGCAAGAAAAATATCAGTCTACTTGTCAAGTGGCTAAATAAGTATATTTTTATTCCTGTAATTAAAAAGCAAAGAGCAGCATACTTGAAAAAGCGTGGGTTGTGTGTCATGTTGTTGTCCTGCAGTACTTTTCTTCTTTCTCTCTGGAGTTGCTCAAGCCTCTGTTTCTGCTCCTCAGCTCCATCTACGTTCCCCTCTTCTAACAGCCTGAAAAAAGTATGACAAAAAAAAAAAAACCTGTGGTCATCATCCACCCACTGGGCTGTTTAAGTTTATATATCAAGAAAAAGTTGGAAATGTCATTAAATATTTATACTGTAGTTTCTGTATATTGGGCAAAGGTATTTTTGTCTTTCCATAATACCTACAACGCAAAAGACAAGTTTCTAGCTTCCCAGCTAACAATTTTATGCTGTGACAATGTCATGACGTTCAGTACAACGTCCATTTGTAGACTCCACACAATGTCCGCATTATTGCCATTGAAGTTGAAGAAAATAATTGGTACATGGATTTGTGGAAGTAATTGAATGATCTGAGTGTCTGAATAGGAATTTCTTTAAATTCTTCGACATATTTTTCATTAACATGATTGTTGTCACAACGTTGTAACAACGTCATATCTGACGCAACCAGAACACGACCTGCCCGCGACATTGTGTTACATCCCAGAACAAACTAGTTTTCTCCAAATAAACAGATTCCATTATGCTCATTTAAAACATGACAAGAGCAGATGAGGAAGTACCTCTGGTCCGGCCTGAAGCGTGTGTCGGTTGAGGGTAGCAGTGGTTTTAAAGAAGAGTCCAGCTCATTTAATTCCACAGCAAACTGAGTGAAACCGTAGTATTGTTCTTGCTCCACCGGCATGGGATCTGCAGATACAGAGTTTATATAAAAAAATTTAGCTAACCTTACATTTAAAGGTTTTGATAAAAAGAAAGGGGTGGAAAAAACCCCCAAATGTCTTAGAATTTTCTGTGATTATTCACTCACTAGCACGCCAGATACAAGTGGCAGACGGTGGATCTCCTTGAAACACTGATTCATGCCATTTTCCAAATATGGAGTGCACTACTTTTCCATTTGAATCCGTGACTACACCTTCGATTTCATTTACTGAGGCATTCCATGATCTCGCCTGAAAATAAACGAAGACAGGGACAAAATAATTTATATTAATGAAAAATACATTACAGTCAGTTTTATGCAATCAGAACCAAAGTAAAAATGTCCACTGAATGTAAGAAAATTAAAATAAGATGCACAAAACAAAAAAAAAATCAATTGATTTTGTTTTAGCACTTTTTTAAAAAATGCTTTTTTTCTAAACTGCAATTCATGTTTTGTCCTTCAGATGGTGCTGTTTGTTATGATTATCCAAAATGAACATAATAGGACCTGCATTAAAATGTAAAACGATAAACTGGAATGCAATTTATGCCAAAAAAAAATTAGAAACCATTAAATTAATTTAATATTAATGTTTGCATTCTGACAAAACACAAGGAGATACCTTTATTTCATTTTTTTAACAAGAAATATGATTGAATTAATTGTGTTTTCAACCCACAGCAGCATTTAGGACAGCAAAAATAGTTTTATCTTTGTGTTTTCTAACCTTTATAAATGTAACTTTACACTGGCAATCGTCACTGTTGATATTTTTTATGGACATCTCTCCGTAATGTTCGATCCAGCGCTGACCACTCAGGATGTTATGAATGCAGGAAGTCACTTTGTTCCATTCATAATGGTCCCCGAAGCTTAAGTATGAATACAAACACACATTTTACTCATTGTCTTATTAGTAAATGTGTGTTGTTCAAAAACCCATTGAACAGTGTGAAAGGTTGAGGGGCTTGTGTTGCATCTATACACACACAGTAAGAAAAGGACCTACGCAGGTAGTGTCACATGGGTGGTTCCCATGGGAACTATTTCCATGGATTTCCCCCAGAATTTATTTTTCCACCGCACATCTGAAAGAGAGAAAAAAATGAAAGGATAATAAGAACAGGTGATCATATGTAAAATAATCTTTTTAAAAATTAATTAATGTACTAATTCAAACAAATGAGGTCTGACTTTTTTAACATTTAAAACAATGCATTTTAATGTAAATTAAACATTCAAATAAAGGGTGACTTGTTTTCTTTTAATCAGGGTCACAGTGTGTTGCAAAAAGCAATTTTCATCTTTAAAGCCCCCAGCATGTTGGAAGCACATGGGAACAGAGGTGTGGCGGCACTGACGCGTTTGCCAAGTAAACGGATAGAGAGGAGAAGGGTGGGTGTTTTTCCAAACATGCTCTCACCTTGCCAGAGGCAGAAGTTCTTAGAATCTGAATGACATGCTGACACAGGTGGGTGGTGACTGACCTGAAAACAGCAAAAAATTGATTAGAAATGCCTTTCAGAGAAGTCAAAACTGGTAGATTCATTGGGAACATCTCAGACTTTTTCACAACTATGATCCATATGACAAAAACCTTTATATGTCTGTGAAACTACATACATATCTTTAGACATAAATAGTCGGATGTGTTTATGTAGGCAGATCCATATTACCATATAGATGTGCAATTGTGTAGATTTGTAGGCGAAAAGCAAGAACTTCTCACTAAATAGTTTGATTTTGTTATAAAAGATCAAATATGTTAAAGAAACTTGGTTATTTATATATTTATATAAACATTCCTTTTACCTGCTCAGCTATAAATTTGAAGCCCTTATCAGGTCTGTCACACTCGTAGGTCTCTCCTAGAACGGGATTAAAAGGTTTGCTTCCTGCCCGGTAGTAGCTGGATGCATACGCTGTTATTGCAAATGTGGCTACATACACCTGGAGAAGAAAAAAAATGGAGAGAATGATGAAAAGACTTTCCTACGTTTAAAAACTGACTCACATATCTGATCAGACTTGCATTTATATTCAGTAATGACGTACTGTATGTGCATGTTTGGTATGAAGGAAAATGTGTCGGTACACCTGGACATGATGTGTTTACAGCTAAACTACAAAAGTTTAATGAAAGTAGACAAACCCAGTATAAGAGAGGGGAAAAGATTATTTAAAATTGTAATTTTATACAAAAATGGAATCATATGTAAACCTTCAACTGCTCACTTAAAGTACAAAAGTTTAGCAGTGGGATGACACTAATTAGGCTCTAAATTCCCACAAGAAGCTTTATGAAACATGTGGTCCTGGACATACAGGTCGGATAAATTTCCAGTTAAGGGTCTAAATAACTATTTTAAAAATCATGAACCAGTGATATTTATATTTAATGTAACTGACCATGCGTTGGTACGGGTCTTCAGTCTGGTTTGCAGTGTCCAGAAGGTCGCTGTATTCCAGTTCCTCACACAGTCTTTGCAAAGTGTTGAGCGGCTCATTGAGTTGCACGGGCATTGCCACCTTGGACAGGTCTTTACCGATGTTGTTCTTCAGGATGTTCCACACGCTGACGCTGCTGGAGGGAGACGGGCAGGGCAGTGTGGAGCGCCGCCGAGTCACAGTCGCTACGCTGCTCACTGTGGGACAAACGAGAAGTTTGATTAGAGGGATTGGATGTAAAGGTCAAAACCAGGGAGACATATATTTTAAAATGCTATAAACTGATGATTTTAAACAAAATCACAGGTGTTTCTAAAGTAGAGAGACACAAACCAACATCTTTAAAAACACTGAGAGATCAGATCAATAGATAAATTATTAAACCTACTTTTTAAACAACAGTATTATAAATTTACTAGTTATAATGATTAGATCATCTCTTTTAATGAGATGAAATTTGGTGGTAAGATTGCAAACACGTCTGAAAATTTGCTTTGATCCCGTGTATGCGAGTAATTTCATCGGTTCTGACACGTTAGAAATCCACACAGAAAGCTTAGTCACACAAACACACAGAGATGGACAATCCCTCCCTCTCTCCTACCATCCTTCCCTCACACACACACTGAAAAGCTTCTTTACACAGTCTCGCTTTTTCCACCAGCTCAACGGTTTAGAATGACTTTAAACACACGCAGACAAACACACTTGTAAATGTATCATGTACCAGAGTTGTGTCTCTCGCTGGCTCCGTCGTAGGTGTCCATAGAGACACTGTCGCTGACATCACTGATATACGAGTCATCGTCGGACACCTGCAGACAGCGAATCAGAAAGGAAAGATCGGTGAGCCTTCAGAAAATCTAATTAAATATCAAAGGCTCGGAATTATTAACATTGGATCTTCACTCTTGTTTAAAAAAATTGTCAGTTTATTAATTCAAAGCTCCTGGATTCTATGAGTTTTTTTCTTTCCAACACTAATAACATCAGTTTTTTTAATTGAATCTCAATCAGGATTTTGCTTCCCATATGGAACGCCTTTTCACATTTTAGGATTTAACAGGAAGTAAAAAGAAGAGAAGATTAACATTGATTGACCTCGTTCTCAGATGAAGATGAGGAAAGGAGATACTCCTGAGCATCGAAGAACTCTGACATCGAGTCTGGAATGGATAATTTGCTCTCGTTGGAGGCTTGGTGAACAAGTGAATGTGGACTACTGGTACAATCCTGATACAAAACAGCAGGAGAAATCAGAGAAATGTTGGCAGGGCAGGGTTTTTATTTAGAGTCAAACTCACAGAGGGGTATCCAGTCTTTAGACCCATGACCTGAGCTGGTTGGGGGACTTGGAGGTCGATGGTGTGTCTCAGTTTGTCTCTCTCTGCCACCAGTGAGCTGTATGCTGATTTCAGTGAAACATGAACTGAAGAGGAGAATGAAGAAGAGGCAAGAAAAGACGAAGGAAGAGAGTTGTCATGGAAACTATATTGGCATAAGAATTTCTCTCTTTACAGCGATGGCCTCAGACAGACTCACTGTTGTTGGCCAGTCGGCAGAAGTCCTCTTGCAGACGTGACACATTTGTGGGCGAGTCTGGAGATTCGGCGCCGAGCTCCTGGGGAGCCGAGACTGTCGTGGAGAGATTGGGGTTGGAGGCATGAAGGCGAGTTGATGGAGTGTAAATGCAGCTTGGAACCTGGTCAAAAAAAAAAAATAGAAAAGAATATTGAGATGCCAATTTGCCCAAATTCAGTGGCAGAGTGCGTTTCACACCAAGACCTTCAATAGTGTTCTATCTGCATTAATCAGACCATTAACAGTTTTTTTTTTTTTTTTACTCTATGTATCCCTCTATGGGGAAAATACTTTTGCTGTATTTCACTGCAGCGAGCAGCCATGCCAGCGTTGAGAGCAACTAGGGGGTTAGGTGTCTATTCCGGGGACATCTAGAGATGGGCCCAGTGGAAATCAAACCAGTTTCACTGTGTCTAAGGACGGACATTCTACCTCTGAGCCAATGCCTCCTTTAAAACCTTCTTAAAACCTTCTTTCTATACTGAGTTAATGCTGAAAAAATAGCTCGGGCCTTAGCTTTAAACCTCTAATCAGATGGACATGTACCTGTAGCAGTGTTCTTGCTTTCTTTGCCATTGTTTTTGGATCGCCACCTCCGCGGCCTCTTCTCCTTTTTGGGGATATCATAACCCGGTCCCTGCAAACACACAAACCTTTATGAGTTGCTGAAATTTTAAAATAAAAACATCCTTCTCATGATTACCTGTAGTGCAGTGATGACCGGAGCGGAGTGTGTGCGGTGCATGACCTCCATGCTCTTCAGCAGCAAATTGAGCTCCAGCAGATAAGATTCACATTCCTCCAACTCTGAAAGAATCACCAACTATTATTAGATCAAAATGCAACTGGCTACACAGAAGTGCGGTGATGAAGGATAAACAGAAGGTGAAGGAGCAAATAAAAAAGTGGTTTAAAAAAAAAGGAAAAAAAAAGACCACCTTTGCAGCATTTGTTCATATCCTCAGATGAGTGAAGCCAGGAGCTGACCTTGGCCTGATGGACTGATGCTTGCTTGGTGAGAGTAGCCCTCTTTTGGAAAATCAAAAATGAAAGATAAGCTGCATGATACATCCTGCCACCTGTTACTTTCCATTCTCTTTCTATTTAACACAACTTACTTTTCTAAGAGAGTCACTGAGCGAGGGCGAAGCATGAGGGTTGAAAAGGAGCATCTCGTGCGGGTATGTGGCGATTTCATTCTGGCGAAAAAGTCGATGGTGACGCAGCTTTGACACCCACTCCTCAAAAAGCTCTGGAGACTTCACCTGGATGCGATTGCCACAAAAATTAGATCACTGAATTGATTAGGTTAAGCAATAATAACAAAAAAGAACACCACCAAACTCAAGAATCACCTTTAGATGGTAAATGTTGTCCTCTGTATCCAGGTCGATACACATGGCTTTCTTCTTGATGGACATGACAGAAAGACCAACATCTATGCAGCCGTGAAGCTTCCCCTTCTCCAACTGTGTGTAAAAAAAAACACATTTTCCTGGTTTGCATAGCTTGTGCATGTGTGTGGAGAAAAAGACAGATGGTTCTCATGAGTTGACACCTACGTCATATCTATGCTTTGCATACTTCAAGATGCCTCTGTCCAGCAGAAAGTATCTCTAAAAAAAAAAAAAAAAGAAATACATCAATAACTATGCAAAATTTCAGCTTGTAGTTCCTATTCAAGAAAAATACATGTAAGCAAGATTTTACGCACACACCACAACTTTTCCCTGGAACACGTCATTCAAATTATACAACAGCAGGAGCATAATAGGTGAGGAGTGGTGACATTATGGTCACGCACTGGCATAAACACAGTTTACAGGCACATTATTGCTTTTAGAATGAGAGGTGTGTGCTGACGAAGCACTTTGACTCTGGGTCTTTTATGTGTTGAAATGTTTACTATAGAAGTATGAGCTCCATTGTGTTGCAAAGCATGCTGCACAGAGCAGTGATGGAAGGACAAACTCCCAGCAAGATGAAGGCTTGGTAGAGAGTTGGGAGTAAAGACAATGTGATGAAAAGGGGGTGAAGTGGGAGGCTTATTGCAGATAACCAAGATTAATTCAAACATGGTCACAAAATTATAGGGTCAATGATGACATGTGTACTCTATCCAAATCATATCTGAGCATTGCTGTAGAAAAATTGTTTTCAAGTTCTTAACTCGGAAATGGTTACTAAAACGTTAACGTTCTTCCATTTCTCAAATTGCCCTGAAGTGTGGTCCAGCTTGAAAAGATTCAGCCAAAACTCAGGTTGCTCAAAACAAAGCAGCAAGACTAGTTTTTTGTAACTCAACTACAACAAAAACAAAGCAAATGTATAAGAGTTCATCATGCCTCAATTTTTATCAAAGAATGCAATCTTGTTTTATGACATACTTAGCATTAAAACACCTGCTGCAAAATAATTAAATGATATGCAGTCTTCCATGGAGGACCCTACCAACAACAAAGCTCCTAAGATCAGTGAGGCATGCAAACCTCTCCACCACGATAAGGTGGCGGCTATAGAAGGAGCTTTGCCCTCCGGGAGGATATCAGAGTAGAACCGTTGCTCCTCTGGGTCGAGAGAAGCCAGACAGGGTGGTTTGGGCATTTGGTAAGGATACCTCCCGAACGCCTCGCTGGTGAGGTGTTTCAGATACATCCCACCGTGAGGAGACACAGAGACAGACCATCGACCCGCTGGAGAGACTATATCACACAGCTGGTCAGGAAACCCCTAGGGATCCTCCCAGGTGAGCTGGAGGATGTAGTCGGGGTAAGAGAAGCCTGGGCTTCTCATCTGTGGCTGTTGCCCCCATAACCTGGCCCCGGATAAGTGGAAGACAACGGGGTGGAATGGATGTGAAATCTGTTGAATATTTTATATAAAGTGTCTGGCTCCACACACCCTTCATCCTGGTTCCATTGATATCTGTTTTAATTTTAAATTTTTTTTGTGTTGGATGTTATTTGCTTGTTTTAAGATGCCATGAACTTAAAAAAACAAAAAACAATTGATTTGGCTAATGAGATTCATATAATAAGAAAATAGCAGAGTGAAGCTGTTCTACAGCTGCTAAATGAAGCTTCATACGGACGGTGGAGATGCTCACTTTATGCCATCCCTTCATGGGCCACTTCCTCCTCTTGAGCAGGAAGCCTTCCTGTCTGTCAGGTTCCTGCATACTGGCAGGAGCTCCCCTGAGTCCTTCAACAATCTCCCAGCTATCCTGAGGGGGAGATACAGAAGCGGCTTAGCATAAGAAACACATTGGAAGATGAACATTCTTTCTTTTTTTAAAAAGTGTAGACATCAACAGATCAAAACAAAAATTCAATTCAAATTTGAGAGTTGATTTACTGAACTGCTCATTATTAACTTGAATTACTGTCAAATTGTACCTTTAATTGATCATTTTAATCAGTTAAATTAAAAAATAATAGTTTGCTTAAATAATTTGCTTGAACAACCTCATTTTTTTTGTATTTTCTGTTTTCTTTTCTGGTGTCAAGTTCGTGTAATCGCTTCTTCGTCCAGAAGTGATCCATAGTAGAAAAGGCTTCAAAGTTGTCTTTTGGACAGTGTATTGGATGATGGAGACCCAGTTCTCAGGTCCCTTTGATCAGATTAAAAATTATGTCCGGATGGAAATCAAAACGTCTCGTTCATCAAATACACTGTCCAAAAGACAATTTTGAAACCCTTTTTACATCATTTCTGGTGCTTAAAATTAGAGCTTTTACCTGGTTGCTGTCATGTTTAGATGAGTTGCTGCTATCGCTGTGAGTGGGAGATGATGATGTCATCATATTGCGACTTTACTGCTCTCTGCCAGACGTTGCCTTGTTTCTGTGGTAACTGCAGCAAGCCAGATCACAGTAGAGGCGCCAGGAGCATCACCCTGACCTTTGAAGGCCACGCCGATGGTCAGCTCTGCCGAGAAAGGTTGCAGCAAAGTGATGTCGGAGCAGCAAAAAGGTTAGGCTCACTTCAAAGAGAGCGGAAGTTGTACTCAGGAGCAACAAAGGAATTGTTTAGTCATTTGCTCTCTAAGTAAGTATAAAATCCCCGGAGTCCAAGATTAGTGGCGTTTTAAGGAAGGTAGCCAGAAATATCCAGACCACAATCAGAATCAGCTGTCTCATTCAAACAATACAGGCAGCTTTTGGGGATTTGTCTCAATGAACATGCTCTAAATAGATGCATAAGCTCAAACAAATGCTTCAAAGTCAAGGTTTATGGGCAGGACTGTGTATTAGCGATGATCAAAGGCCCTGTGTCTTTAATGAGGAGTATTAGTAAAACAGTAGAAGAGATCCATTAACAACAACAATATAAAAACAATAAAACCATCAATAAAACCACAAAACTACCTCATTAGGAGTCAAACTCTACCTTGTGTAACGATTAAATGAGCTCAGGTATGAGGAATTGTTTTGTAATAAAATATAGACACTAGTAAAACTGATGCAGAATGATTGATTTGAGGATGTTCTTACAAGTTTGGACAACTTCCTAATATTCTCCCAATAATAATAAGTCACTAAGCAGTAATGTAGTTCCAAAAAGTTTTATTGTCCTCAGGAGCCAACCACAGACTGACTGACTGATTTCACGTCTGATACAAAAGAAACCATAACAGGTTAATTTATCCAAAGTCTCAGGAGAACTGGTCACTGTGTCAAACTGGTCAACCTGGTGCTTAACATCCAGAAAACAGACTTCGGACAGGTCACAACCCCTCTGGTGTCCCTCTCTTCACACTTTCATCTCAACCTCGGGCTCGTACCGCTTTCTCGTCACGTCAAGGAAGAGACGACCATCAGTGCTCTCATCAAGCTACCGACCTGGATGATGGTGCAGTTCTACACCCCTGAAGCAGAAGGTTATATGGTCTATTCAGACCAAGACCTCCTGTCACAGAGATCGTTTTTCCCATCAGACTGATGAACACTTCCTGACCTGTCTCCTCAATAATCTGGACTCTTGAAAACTTTCACTTCTCTACCTGCCGCTGCTACTTTATCATTCTCTTCGCACTTCATTTTATGATGCTGCATGCAGAAAGATTTTTATTTTACATTATATTTTAGGAGAGGCTAGACTGAGATGGTTTAGACGCGTGCAGAGGAGAGAGAGTACACCGACAGAAGGATGCTGGGTTTGGAACCACCAGGAAAGAGGTCTAGAGGAAGACCAAAGAGGAGGTTTATGGATACAGTGAAGGAAGACATGATGGTAGTTGGCGTGACTGGAGAGGAATGTAGGAGACAGGATTAGATGGAAGAAACTGACTTGCTGTCACGACCTCTGAAGGAGAAGTATATCATTATCATATCTTTATTTTCATTCTATCTAGGCAAATTTTACGTTTGATGTTGCACACTACACCGAAGCAAGTTCCTAGTCTGTGAATTTTCAATTACAATGGCAATAAAAAATGTTTGATTCCTTGAAAGCGTTCTTGTTCCTAGAAAGTTTGTGTATGTGTTTTTATGTTCTGGCTCAAATCCAACCCACACAAAGACATTGCTCAAATTTTATGGGAAGTCTCCTCCTATTCCAAAATAATATTCAGTATACACGCTATCCAAAGATTTTGAGCACAATAGGTTTATTTACACTACTTACCAAAACTTATCAGAACTTTTCTGTTTCTCCTCGTTCCAAAAGAAGAACATGATACTTCCTCCCTCATGTTTGACACTGACTAGTGTTTTAATGAGATAATCATCAAAAACATAGTGTATTAACACATTGTTTGAAGATTAGCTTCCGTGTTGACTCTTCATCACATTTTTGTGCAGCGATAAGTGTCTGGTTGTCAGGTTCTTACATCCAAACATGTCTGCTCCAGATATCATTTATCATTGCAGGGGGGAGGCGATAGCTCTGTGGTAAAAATGGTCGCCCTTGGACCAGAAGTTTGCCGGTTTGAATCCCACTGAGCTCATTTCTAGGTGTCCCTGGGGAAGAAACTTAACGCCCTGTTTCTTCCACCATTGGCGCTGTGCTGGCAGCCTGCTGTGGTGTAATGCAACACACAAATTTTCCCCATTGAGGGATGAATAAAGGATATTGTATTTAGGGTGACTCTTAGCTTATATTCCTTAGATCTAAACAGATCACTGAAGTGAACCCAGTAAAGTTCAAGAGGAATTTGGGTGCGTCAGAATTTAACTTTCAAAAAAAGTGCAGATTATTCCACGCAGATATCTAGACTTTCTATTTGTGGAACTGGGTGTCAGATCTGCTAAATCATTACAAAACTTGAACATTGAGCGCTTTTACTATCATGTGATAGTCATTCATCTTCATTCCAATAACACACCATTCAAAGTAAATCAGTGTGTAAAGGCACAACGTTTGGAATTTCTATAGTCAACTGACACCAACATGTGTGTTCCCATGCAAATATAAGTCTCATGTGGGAAGAGCGCATTTCTGCCTACTGGGAATGTTTGTGAGCTTTGTATCTACTCAGATGCAAATGAGACTAAACTTTGAGACTTTTAAAGCCTCTAGTTGCTGTCTCTGAAAGCACTCCGGTGGTTTAGATGAAAGAGTGAGCGCTAGAGTGGTAGTATGTGTGTGTGTGTGTGTGTGTGTGTGTGTGTATTCTGAAGTTCCCCAAGGCCTCTCTCGCAGCTTGTACCATGCTCAGGACATGAGTCATCAACAGGAAAGAATGTGCTCTGCGCTTCGATACCTCCGAAACACCACAACAGCAGACTAGCAACCCTCAGCTAAAAGCAGACTGCTGCACGAGTGCGGCCCACATATTTCACAGTTATGGAGGGCGGGCTAAAAGGACAGACAACATGTTGAAGTAGGTTTTAAATCATAGACATGGGCAGCTTTAATTAGATCATCAAACCAACTTTAAATAAGCTTTAATTAGGTTTATTTTTCAATATTATTCAGCAAAATTTTTCAGAAGTGTGCTCAAATTTTGATCAATGATCCACTTTTTCTTCTTGATTGCTTAAAAGCTAGAGTTAAAACCCTCTATGTAAGAAATTCAGCACCTATCAGGCACTGATAAGCTGTTACTTGAGTCCCTGAACTTCCCACTCTGTGCCCTAGTTACAGAACTTCCACTGATTACCGACAGGAACGTACCCTTTAAGGTTTTCTGCAGAGTAAGACTGGAAGAGCTTGTCCTTGTAGCTCCTGGTATTGCATAACATGAGTCAATCATTAATGTCACGGCGTCATGTAAATGATCTGTTAAGACTAATTATTTTTGCAAAGGGACGCAAATTTCCATGAGCCAAACAAGGAGCGAGAAGACCTAAATTTGGCTCCACAAATGTCATCTTAGTGGTACCACGAGTAAAGGAAAAAGACATGAATGGTTTTGTGAGTGTAGTGTAACAATTAGGGGAACAAGCATGCCCTTGTTCAGTTAACCCATTCACAAAATTGGGAATGAGTATTCAAACTTAATTTCTCCAAAGTAAAATTTCTTCTTGGCTTGATTAAAAAGTACCTCAGACGGTTAGTCAACGAGTACACTGTGAATGTTTTGGATTTGAAACAGAAAGCAAGTGTCTGTAAATTGGACACCTGCACTAGTGTCACAGAGAAAAAAAAGATAGATATTTAGATAACTTAAAGGGACATTGCAAGTTGTCTCAAAATGAGATCAAGAATTCACATAAAATTAATTTTGTAGCGTTGTGCTTAAAGCACAGGTACACCATCAAAAAGCTTACATGTGCACTAGAATACCCTTATTGCTTTTTGGATTGAGGCGAATACCTGAGGAGATTGTCAGGCAGGAGTTTCTAGCCCTGGCATGAAAAACACACGCCGACGTTGACACAGCAGCTTCATAAACTCTCCACCACACATTCTTGCAACAGCAGGATCAACAAACCCCTAACAGTTTGTGTAATTGTTGCATCCGCCCCAATGATGGCTTAGAAAAAAAAAAAAAAACCCTGGCAGATTATCAGATTATTGGTTTAAACTTGTGGATGATCCACTGATTACCAGAAAGCAGTATGAAGACACTTTAAATGGACTGACATCTGGTGAGATTTATTCATACTCAATGAGAGAAATGTTGGAGCAACGCAGCTTCGCGACAGCATATGGTTGAGTGTAGCACGTAGCTTATCAGGAATGAAAAGCTGATAGACAAACCTGTATAAAAATGGCATCAAAATAGCTTGAACATGTGAAAGGAAGATAGTGTTTGTACTCGCTGGAAGCGAACTACAAGTGCCAATCAACAATAATCAACGGATATAAACATCTCTGATATGTACGTGTTTTTTGTTCACACTCAAACAGAAAGAGAAAGACAGTGAAAACCAGCATGGCACAGATTCCTGACCGACGCAGCATTTGTTTTGAAAAGACACTCTCATTCCTTCTGAAACAAGAAACACTTTGTATTCCTGCTCAATCACAAGTTGCTATGGAAGCAAAAAAAAAAAAGAATTATTTTAATTAGATTGTCATTTATAAATGATTTGAAAGGACAAAAAACATGTGATTATCCATTGAGTGTCTAGATTGTTCCACAGGAGTTTCTACCCAGACCATCTGGCTTTTAAAAAAGTAGGACACAACATCCCATAACCTTGTGCGAGCACAAGGCTGGCTATTCTCAGAGAGACCACTTGGTGCATTAGGAGTGCTCTGTATTTCCCAGCTTTTAAGTGGGAGTCGTGTAAAAAAAAAAAATAAAATAAAGAGAGGAGAAAGCGACACAGAGATAACTGTGTGAGTCACTCGGACCACGCTGGATGTTTACGCCTAAAAAATGCCACAGGGGGGGAAACTCTTTTAGCAAAGAGGCGATCAGCTGACTGGAGAGTTAAAAAAGACCTCTGTGAGACGGTGGCTAGGGTGTGAGATAATGAGAGTGATGGGAACTCAGCAGCATGAAGGAAGGAATGTTTCTCTTGCTCAAAGGCACTTTACCACATCACATCTATGTTAACAAATTTGTCTGTCCAACTTTTCCCCTCTTTAAAACTATAATTACTAGTGGGAAGCAGGATAGAGGATTGGGAGTCCACATTGGAAGTGGAGTTCCTGAAGTGATTGTAGTGGGAGATTCAGATGTGTCCAAACTCTGTGACTCACCACAACAGCACTATTTTTAAACAATATTCTTTTTCCAATGGAGCCACAAAGTGTCAAGCCAGTGATCTAATGTGTCATATTTTCTATTATTTTCGCTTTAAACTGCTTTGAGATCCATTTTTGCATCTGTCATACAAAATTCAGCCAACTATCTCCCAGTCGTTTATGTTTTTTGGACTCAAATGAGCTTTTTTTGTGCTGCTAAAGAAAAGCACACTGCATCTGAAAATCCAGTCTTTTTTCTAGTGGTAAAAAGAGCGATGGGCTCCCCGAGGCAAGCCGTTATTGTTTAGGTGACAGCTGATGTCTGATGTGCGTGACAACTTCGTGGTTCCTCATTTTATGACATGGTATTTCAGGTTCCATCAATGTTTTTCCTACTCTATTGAGCGTTGGAATAATTCAGTGATAAAGCTTTAAATTTCTTCCAAAGTTAACAGTTTAAGGTAAAAAAAAAAGAAAAAAAACCCCACAAACTCTCGTATATTTTCATTTAGTCTTTGAAGATACAACACGAGGACTTCAAACTGGATTCGGTCTTTTGTTTTTATCTACTTACTGTATGTCAAATGAATCCATTTTTATCAAGTCTCCCGACTTTTTTTTTCCTAACTGAATGTGTCTACTTGCAACACCTGCGTCATGCAGCTAGTGATGCATGATGTTTATGACATAAATATTAACTTATTCCACCCATCCAAAGACTTGGGAGGTGTTAATAATGTTTTGCAACACAAAATAGAATATTTCCCGTTTGTTGCAAGCGAATGCATTTAAAAACAACACGCAGATCCAGTCATTTTTTTTTAGTAGTCCACCACCCTTTTATTGATCAACAGGTCCATGTAATCCCTCATTCGTCTAAGACGGATCCATCGTAGAAAGTTCTCTTCTGGACAGTGTATTTGCTAACTAAGACATTTTGACTTCCATTCGGATATCGGATAGAAAAAGATTTCTAGATGGAAGTCGAAACGTCTTGATGATCAAATACACAGTCCAAAAGACAATTTTGAAGCCTTTTCTACAACTAATAAAGATGTGCTTCATTGGTGAAGAATTTATTACATGTACCTCAAGCTACATCTAAAAATATATATATCAAAATGGGATTTTATCCAATCGTCTTCTGAACCGCTTATTCCTAACCGGGCTGCCCGAGGTACCAGAGCCTATCTTGCTGATTTCCGGCCATAGGTGGTGTACACCTTGAACAGGTCAAGGTCTGTCACAGGCCACACAGACACAAACATCCACGCACACTCAATCCTGGGGCAATTTCATAGCAGCCAATCAATCTAATATGTATGTTTATGGAGAGCAGAAGAAAAACCAGAGTACCCGGAGAAAACCCACGCATACACGGGCAGAACATGCAGAAAGACCAGTATTTCAAGCCTGGCCCCACTCTGTGACTTGAACCCTGACCTTATTGCTGTAACACCACTGTTGGAACCACTGTACCACCATGCAGCCTCAAAAGAAACTGAAATTTTAAACATAACTTAAACGAAGACATAGATAGTCCTTTGAATTTGACCTTCACAACTTTATTGAACTTACCACCTGCTTTAAACTATAATCTGGTCATCTTTGTCCCTAACTTTGATATCAAACCCCTGCTCTAAAAAAAAACCCACTTGTTTGCAATTTTACAAACACATACCTTGACTAATCTGACTCTGAGCAGCAACAGGTTGGTAGTGAAATTCCCAGTGATAGTGATGCCATCTCTGTTCATGCATATAATGATCCTGTTAGTGATCAGGAGGCAGTGAGGCCCAATATCACTTTACAGAACAAGAGGCGGTAAATCAAGCACCAGGAAAACAACGAAAAAAAAAGGTTATTTCTTGATTAATCTCAACACTAATCAATGATCTCATAAAAGGAATATTCATTATTTTGATACTAATCTACTCAACTTGGCAAGAGGAAATGAGTTGTAGGCCTCCATGTCCTGCTACAGGTGTCACATTAAAAACAGATCGTATTTAAGATGTTTTTAGGTTTTTTTTTTTTAAGAGTAGACCATGTTGTGACAGCTCATTCATTTCCATGGTTTCTCTCTAGGGAGTGACCAGAGGTGACCACGTTTAATCATCTCCTGCACACATTTAAGTCAAACTTATCACTCTCTAAAGTCCTGAAACATGCATCAAAAACCAGTTAATGTCAACATTCCACACGATCTGATCTATCAAATTAAAAGAAGAAGCCATTAAGAATTCTATCGAAAGCGATTTTTCAGAGGTTCGTCTCGCTGTTTCACCGCCACGCTGTGAGGTCGACGATATTAAAGACAAAATATCCACTTTAAAATGAGTTAAGAGGGTTAGTTATAAAAGAAAAGCTTACGGTTCAGTGAGGGGAAGCTACAGCATCCTTTCCAGGACCTTAAAAAAGCCCCGTAGCAACCGGCTTTGGACTGTTCTGCTCCTCGTTTTCAAGCCAGAGTACAACGTTGTAGAAGGGGAGGGATCTACTGGAAGCAGGTGTGAATGGCAGCAATTTGAGCCAATCACAAATAAGACACGACAAAAAATGAGAGCATGTGGTGACGTAGACAAAAATGTGAATAAAAAAACATAAAGGTGAGTTTTATTAGATTTCAGTCAAATGTCTTGAAAACATCTGAATAATTGACTTCTATTTAAACAATCTACCCAATTTGATTTAAGAAACGGTTTTCAGATGTTTTAGATTAATTAAAAATCATTCTGATTTTTAATGTTAGATCATAACTGTTTGTTTTGTACTGCTATCAAAATCAGAATGATTAATTTAAATGTTAGATAAACTTCTACTAAACAAGGGATCTTGTTCAACAGAACTAAAACTTTTTGTATAACTGAGTAAGATCATCATAAAAAAGTGATTGTGGTAAAAGTGATATACTGACATGTCTTGTTCACTTTTAAACAAAGAAAAGAGTCATCATTGTTCTTGATTTTGAGATTTTTTTTTTTTTTTTTAAACAGAGGGCTGCACAGTGGCCTCACACCAAGAAGGTCAGGGTTCAAATCCTGGGTGTGGACGAGGCATGCAACACTGCCCTTTCTGTGTGTTGTTTGCATGTTCTCCCCATGTATGTGTGGGTTTTGTCCTGGTACTCTGGTTTTCTCCCACCCTCCAAAAACGTGTGTTAGACTGATTGGCCACTATAAAACTTCCATTAGGAAAAGTGTGTGTGAATGATTATGTGTGTTTTTATGGCCCCGCTACAGACTGGCGACCTGTTTGGGGTGTACTCTGCCTCTTACCTTGAATCAACCAGGATAGGGTCCTCCATCCCCCCGCAAACTTGTCTGATTCAAAGTGGTACACCCAGGGTACACCCCGAACAGGTCGCCAGTCTGTTCCAGGGCTACATATGCACAACCATCCACACAGACACACATTCCTTGGGACAATTTTGTAGCAGCCAATTAACCTAACATGCATGTTTTGTTTTTTTTTTAGGGTGGGAGGAAACTGGGGTACTCGGAGGAAACCCATGCATACACGGGGAGAACATGCAGAAAGGCCAGTGTTTCAAGCCTTGGGGTGTACCCTGCCTCTCACCTTGAATCAACCAGGATAGGCTCCTGCACTGCCGCAACTCCTTCAAAGAAAAGCAGTTTAGAAGATGAAATGAAAGTTTCCTTGTTTGTCATTTAGCTTTTCGTACATTAACATTTACTAAAAGTTCTTTTGTGCAGTACAAACTTTAAAAGGAATGAGTCTTTACATACAGTATGAGACAACAGCATATGATAGGAGTCCTTTTTTATCATAACTTGGAGTTTTAGACCATGATGTTCAGTGATTTTCCTCTGAAACTTTAGTTGCAAGAAATGACTCCTCACTGTATACCTAAACCATGAGTAAGTGAGATCTTGTGCAAAAAAGAAAAAAGGGATGGGGAACAAATGAGCATGTGTTTGTTTCTGTGTTTCATCATTTCTCTGAAAAGCTCTGTTCCTCCGCCATCCTTGTGGCTCAGTGAGTAACCCTCATGCTGTGGATTTGTTTAACCAACAAAACCTATTCCCTTCTTTGCATGGGCATGAGTCTGGCTTCCTGTCTGAGTTTATTTCTATGGCAACTGAAAGAAGGGAAAACATAGAAAACAGGGCGTACAAGAGGGATGCCGAGGGGGAGTTTTTGAAAAGGAGAGCAAGGTCAGGGTGTGTCTGGCTGCTCGGAATGAACAAAACTAATTAGATGTGTAGGTATATTTTTGTGCAAACCAGAACTGAGCTGATGAATAGAAATCACTCTCTTATGTGAACACAAAGAAAAATAGATTATCTCTTGTTTTCTGTCAAAGGTATTTCATTGTTAAATCTTGATGGAATCTTGTAAAACCTACTCACCTTAGGAGTGTTACTGCCTCAAGGGACACACCCATGTCCCACTTACAGCAGAGACTTTCTGAACTATGTCAGAAATTCCTATGAAAATAAGGTTATTTTCAGTATTTGTGACAAAATCAAGGTATACAAGACTTGTGAGCAAGAAATACAAAGTAAGAAGTTCTATGAATATGTAAGTTGAATCTATTTATGTCACTCATTGCCTTTGTGTTTTTTACCACACACACCAAGCCAACAGAAACTGTCCTCTGCTGGCAGATTGTGTGTTACACTGTCATCTGTAGGTTTATTATGATTACTGCACACACAGGAGCTTCTGTTCAAGGAGGAAACTATCACAAGGAGGCCCCTTGCTGTTTACACTTTATACACAGCCCTGCTGTTTACCAGGAGATAATCAGAGTAGTGTATAGAGGCATTTAGAGGTAAAGGAGGGTAGTCAGGCAGGAAGGCAAGACCCACCTAACTTAAAAACCTCTGAATACAATCTTTAGAAAGGCTTATCAATACCATCTTATCGATACTATTACTCTTATTGATTACGCTTATCAATCTGGTATCTTGTCAATACTCTCAATCAAACTTTTTATTTAAATTTGATCTTCTGAGCGGCTTATCCCTATCTGGGCTGGGGGTGCCAGAACCTATCCTGGCTGATTCGAGGTGAGAGGCAGGGTATACCCTGAACAGGTCGCCAGTCTGTTGTAGGGCCACACATGCACAACCATGCACACACACACTCATTCCTTCTGACAATTTTGTAGTCGCTAATTAACCTAAAATGCATGTCGTTTTGAGGGTGGGAGGAAACTCGAGTACCTGGAGGAAACCCACACATACACGGGGAGAACATGCAGAAAGGCCAGTGTTCCAAGTCTCACCCCCACTCCAGGAATTGAACCCTGACCTTCTTGCTGTGAGGCTAGAACCAATGCACCACCGTGCAGCCACCTTTTATTTTGAAACAATATATTAACTTAACCTTCTTTCCATCAATGATTCTAATGTGTTTTACATTGTTTGGTTGCATCTGCACAATTTATTTTGTCTTCTTCTAGTTGTTTTTACTCTTTAAAAGTATCAAAAAGAGTGTTAATAAGATACTGGATTGATAAGCGGTATGGATAAGAATACTAGTATTGATAAGATTGTATCAATAACCATCCCTATTTAGAAATGTAAGCAGCGTTTGAATCATGGGGAAAATATGATGTTGATTTGCATATAATTTAAATTAGTTTGAATTTGAGGAAGACAAAATCTTATGAGTTCTGTCTATAACAAAACAAAAGTGGAATTTTTCAGAAAGGACCGACTATTTACATGTGACATGTTTATTAGTTGAGGATCTTCATTGTCTAAGTTTTTAGTTCTCCCTCATCACTGGGTTTGGACCACATATTGGTCACCTGGACTCATTTGAGTTCATGTTGGGTTTTCATATTTTCATGTTGTAACATTTGCTTGCCAGAATTTGATACTGCTTTGTTGTATTTTCACAGACTTGTAAGTCATCAAGCTCATTTTCTCTCACATAAGCTCATTTTAATTGCCAACAAAAAAGTTTTCTACATTTTGAAAGATTCAGAAAAGAACGTTGTTTATTTAATACTGGAATCCTATTGAATGGTTTGGGTTGTAATTTGGGTTATAAAGAATATGGGTTGTAAAGTCGATCTACATTCCCACCCTACACCGAAAGAATTAGATCGCGGATACAAGCGGCCAAATTGAGCTTCCTCCGCAGGGTGGCTGGGGTCTCACTCAGAGATCGGGTGAGGAGCTCTGCCATCTGGGAGCAGCTTGGTGTCAAGCCGCTCCTCTTCCAGGTCGAGAGAAGCCAGATGGGGTGGTTTGGGCATCTGGTCAGGATGGCCCCCGAGCACCTCGCTGGTGAGGTGTTTCGGGCATGTCTCACCAGGAGGAAACCAAGAGGCAGACCCCGGACCCACTGGAGAGACTATGTCTCACAGCTGGCTGGGGAATGACTCGGTATCCTTCCGGGTGAGCTGGAGGATGCAGCCGGGGCGAGAGAAGCCTGGGCTTCTCGTCTGAGTCTGTTGCCCCTGCGATCCCGCCACGGATAAGCAGAAGACAACAGAACAGGTTGTAATTTAAATTTGTGAATGCAGCAATAAATTGTGGCTATTAAATATGTTTTGCGACAAACCAACATTAAAAGAGCGTTAATGCCTTCTGTAACTACAAACTAATTACATGTTAACATATTGTAAGTACATCAATGAAAAGAATTATAAATAAGTTAAAATCCTGACAAAGAAGATGTAATCAGATATTAATTTATCATCCTGGCGCCCAGTGTTTGACAAGTGGTTTTAGTCAGTGGATGGATTAACAGTTCAAATGTGACACCATTAACCCAACTCTTGTAGGAAATGAACATTGTTGTTTGGTTTACAATCTATTTTAGCTTCAATCTCTGGCAAAATTTTGTCTCATGATTTTCATTAAAAAAAAAAAAACAGAAATAAAAAATGATCTATATTAACTTTTGACTTAAAGATTTAAAATCAGAGAGTCCAGACTGAGATGGTTTGGAAATGTGCAGAGGAGAGAGAGAGTACATCAGCAGAAGGATCCTGAGTTTGGAACCACCAGGAAGAGGCCTAGAGGAAGACCAAAAAGGAGGTTTGTGGATACAGTGACGGAAGACCTGAAGACAGTTGGTGTGACCGAAGAAGATGCAGCAAATAGGGTTGGATCAGGGTTAGGGAAACTTTTTGATCTGCGGGCCACATTGGGTTCTAACGTTTGTCTAAGGGGCTGGAACAGAGCAGAGGGATGGCATGTTTTGGTAAACAAGTGTGCTACTGTATATATGGAAAGCCATTGGGGCCGCTACACGCACATAATCTAAGCACCCTAGCGCTTAAAAAAACGTGCATCTAGCGCGCTAAGTTTAAAATGTAGGTTTGAAATCTTCTGACAATCTATTTTGACAACATGCGCATCATGAAAACACACACATTTTAATGGGAGCAGTGTTGTTGTTTTTGCAACAAAGCCAATATGTCTAGAATGTGCCGTATAGTGAGGAAACATCAGAATTGCAGGGTAAATAAAACGACATGGTTTATTTATTTGTTTGTTTTTTCAAGCCGGATTAAAACGTTTAAATGGGTGGCATGTGCCCCACGGGCTGTAGTTTGCCCATGCCTGGGTTAGAAAGAAGAAACTGACTTGCTGTGGCGATCCTGAAGGAAAACGCTGAAAGAAGAAGAAGAATAATAACTTTTGAGTTTGCAAACACTTCTATTTTGACAGCATTGAATGTTGTAATAAACTGAATCTATTCTAAATGTCTATAACAATAACAGAGACATGAGTCATATTGAGTGTTAAGTTGATTTTTAATCATTTATCTAACTAAATTATTTGCACTGGGATGCCTGCAGAGGGCAATGTCAGATACCTTTGTCACTGAAAGTTGGGCCTCAGACAGCTGCAGATCAGATGTCTCTACTTAAATCTCTGACTGATGACTTTTTTTTTAAATGACTCATAAAAGCCTTGTTTTTTCCTCGCTTGTTTGTGACTTGCTCCGTTAGATGTGTCTAACTCTAATCCAGAGATCACATCCACATGCAAGTTTCTCTGCCTTCTTTTATAGTTTTGTGTGCACGCACTTTTGCAACTGTTTTGATATCTGGAATGTTGTCTCGTAAGCTCAGTGAATTTAACATCTCAGGGTATTGTTAGCCTGCTCCATTAAAGCCATGTTGATTAAGGTTGTGTGAACAGTTTCTGTCAGACTTATTTAGATTAAAGGACCTAATTCTCAATTCACACACAAAACAATCCATCCTTTACACTGCCCTGCTTACTCCACCATCTCCCCCACCACACTGCAGACTTTCAACAAGGCAATAGCATACTCTGTAATTTTTTCCAGATGTCAAGTTCCTCCCTTCCTCTCTTCCCCTGCTCTGTTCCCTTCATTCTTAATGCTCCCAGAGTTGACTCAGACCATAAAGGCTCTCCCAGACCTTCTTCTTCCTTTCCATCTCTTCGTTTCCCCTCCCCAGCTCATTCAGCACACTGGCCTCAATACCGAAAGGCAGCCTCAGGAGGTCAGGCAGTAGAGGCAAAGTATGCCATGGAATATGCTTCCTTGTTGGTTGTGCACCCAATATATACTGCTTGTGTCTTTTTTGCAATTGGTTTTAATCAGCTTGTGATTATGGGTTCTTTACCAGTTTGGTCTTTGTGGGTCTTTTCTGTTGTCCTGGCTTTGATGGGAACCAGCTGGAGAAGCTAAACAAAAGAACACAGAGAATGTGGATGTCTGCAGGCATGGGGCCCAGGTGCTGCTCTCACTCTTCCTCCAACATTGATTCACTTTTTGGCACATCTAAAACATGTCCTCATCAGAATATGCTTCACTCAAAGGAAGATCTCTTTCACCATGTCTCTCCGATTGCAGACGTGCTCATACATTACCTCGCAGACCCGACTGCACAATTTTGATGTGTATAGTGAGTGTGGAAGACGTCTATGATCCACAGCTCATGCTAGAGCTCTTAATGATCACAGCAGCTGTTGCTCATGTAAACCTTCCTCACACACAAAATCCCACCCTCCCGTCCTCTCTAACCCTGTGAAAGGGTTTAAAGAACACACAATGTAAAAGCTCACATGAAGAACCATTTATAACATCTGTTCCTGAGCTCCTGATACGAAAACTACACATGCATGTGGATCCACAAAGCCTTCCTGGCCTAGCCAAAACAGGGGGATCTGTTTCTTTTCATTTTTTTGTTTCGGGCTTTCTTCACACACACAGCACGTTCAATACCACCAACTAAAGTCTGATCATAAAGATAGAAGTTAGATTGCAATCAAGTAATTGTCAGCAAAACCTTAAATTTAGATGTGAAATGAATTTTTAACCATGCAACCATGTCTGTGGATATTTTTACTTGTATAGCCAGTGAAACCGCCTTCCTTTGATTTATTGGCATGTAGAATGTGTGCAATATATTACACATCATCAGTTTTAAGAGTAACTTTTGCTTTCAAAGCTCAACAAGATCTATATCATCTCAATGTATATATATGGAGTGTCACCCCAGGGTGCAATTTTTCTCCCTGTAAATAGCTGAGTGAATTGAGGCTGACCTGATATCCTGAAGCCATAGAGCTGATGAATGTATTCAGAAATGGATTACATACTTTCTTTATTTTAACGCTTTGGTTTTAGAGAAGATTTTCTTTACTCTGAGAAGAAAAAGCCCCAAAGCTTCTGTTATTGTTTCTACATCTTTTTTTCCAATGTTTTTGTCTGTGTTTGGAGGAAATGGCATGCACACAATGGTGTGGTGGCTGGAACAGCGTACTCACGGCAAGAAAGTTGCTGGGCTGAAGCTTATGAGCTTTCCTGAGTAAAGTTTACATGTCCTTCTTGTTTATGTGTTGCTTCTGTTCTAGTACTCCTGCAGGTTAGAAGGTTAAGTGGTCACTGTAAATTACCCCCAAGGAGTTGGGTGTGTGTGGGTCTGAAAAACTCTGGTTCACTTCCGTTTTGGTAAATTCAACTGGCTCTTGCTCCCTGCTTAGGCCTGGAACTTGTGCACAACACGGCGTAAATAAAGCTTGAGGTCGCAATACAGCGTATTGGACAGGAGGGTTCACAAATCAAACACACATTGCAAACTACTACAGGTGTGTTTTTGATGTAGCAATGACAATCAACCATGGTACAAAAAAAAACCTCCAAAAAGTTTGTTTTGAATCAAACCCGCTCTTTAAATAATCCATTAGTACTATAAGTTGGTTTGTCATGTTACATTGGATCTGTATTTTTGGCAGTTATGCTGCCGTTTATTGACCACAACCAGTTGCAGTCTGTTTCTAGTAAACTTATGATGATAAAAACTAAACTGCAAATTCACAAAACAATGTTCAGATGTACATACTTTGTCAAGCTGAAATTAATCTGGAAATGCATATAGTGGAGGATGTCAAAATATATATTCATCTTTAACTTTTTATGAGAAAGCTTAAATTTATGTTACATGTATCTACTTTATAAAGCTGCACAGTGCTGCAGTGGTTAGCACAGTGGCCTCACTGCAAGAAGGTTGGGGTTTGAATCCCGGGTAGGGACAAGACTTGGAACACTAGACTTTCTGTGTGAAGTTTGTATACTCTCCCCGTGTATGCATAGATTTTCTTCGGGTACTCCGGTTTCCTCCCAATCTCCAAAAACATGCATGTTAGGTTTATTGTCCGCTATCAAATCGTCCCTATGGATGAGTGGTTGTGTGTCAGGCCCTGTGACAGACTGCCGACCCGTTCGGGGTGTGTTCTGCCTCTCGCCTTGAATCAGCCGGGATAGGCTGGGATAGGCACCCGTGTAATCTCCCCAGGGATAAGCAGCTCAGAAGATGAAATGAAACGTATCTATAAACTTTTAACCTTTAAAATCCTTGATAAACTATTATTTGGTGGAACATTTAAGTTGTGGACGGCACCTCAGTTAGATCGCCTTCCAAAAATCTTAGTTGTCTTTGGGAAAAATTGTCTTCATGATTTGACCTGAACCTCTTGTTCTTATTTGTTACAAATAAGGCACAAACGAAATAGGAATATACCATTATTTCATGGTTAGTTTTTTTTTTTACTTTTAGCGACTTGCTTAGTTGAGCCACCATTGGGCCTGACAATTTAAATAATTTTTTATCTCACAGTTTTTAGAAATTTGATGCAACAGGCTGCTGAACTTTGAAGTGTGAACCCCGTCTATCACCTGGAATTGCTTTACCGGTGATAGTCTCTAGCACTAGCTGTTATTCAGTTGGAAAAACGGTTAAGTAGATGGATGATGGTTGCTATTTTTTTCCTGAATAAAGTGAAGCAATACCCTGAAATCTTGGTTAAAGTGTTCATGTTACATGGGAAAAACCCTTAAGATTGTTTTTTGTCTCTTCAAACATTCTAAAATATATTATAAAACAGAAAAGACATAGTCATGTTGTGTCACAAAACTTGGGAAAATTATTCAGCTCATTCAAACATGTACAGTTAAAGATATTTTTTCCAGATTTGATGATCATAATTGGCCACTCCGAGGTAAAGTAAAACAATAAGAGTTTGTTTGCAGACTTAATAAAAAAACCAAAAAACAAAAACAATATTTCATGCTTTCAGTGAATGAGGTCAGAAAGAAAATATTTCTGAATAGACTACAGACCATGGGGAAGGATGATTAAACAGATAGGGTTAGCATCCCGTAACCAGAGCTTTGCAGGCTTGATTTCCCCCACTAGAAGTTCATGCTGAGGTGTCCTTGAGCAAGACACCAAACCCCTGTTTGCTCTTAATGGTGGTTTACAGCTTCCGCCATCATGGCTGAATATGAGCTGGACTTTGTGTGCCAAAGCAGGTAGAAAAGCGCTATACAAGTAGAATCTATTTATGGTACGCCCAACTAAATCATATTAACTTACAGTTTTGCGCTTGTTCCAATTTTTTTTTTTGTTTTTTAAAGTCTATTTTAAGTATTAAAAGCTTGGTCATCTAATATTGCTATCATCAATCCTTGAAAGACTTATTGGTTTTATTTAAGTACTTATTCTGACAAAAACCCCATTAGTTTTCATAATGGAGATTTTAAAAAAACACATGTAAAACTTTTGTTTTTGTGAAACCTTTTCACTGCACTTAGAATATTCCAGCTGCCAAATACAAAGGAAGCTCAGATTTGTTGAAAAAAAAATACAAATTCTGAAATGCATACTTATATATTTTTTAATTGACTTCACTTTTCGTTCACATAGTACTATTTTGATAATGAAAAGTGCAGCTTTTTGTTGAGTACATTCTGACATGCAATTTTGTCACCATTTTGATTTACGCTCCATTCAATTTTCGTTCCTTTATTTCCCACACACTCTTTTAAATCCCTTTTAGGAGTACTTTTTTTTCACTCATTCTGTCTTTCTGGTAGATTAAAGTCAATTTTATGTATTTGTTTTGCTGTTGTGCTGTAATAAAAAGAACCAATGAGAAGAAAAATTTAGTCTATTTCCTTTAACTTTGACAGAAAACAGCCGACTGCTATATAACAAATGGACTGCTTTGCACAATGTGTGTGTTCTTTGTTGGAAAGGATCAAGAAAAGAATCAATGAAGGATATACAGACAAACACAACAGAGACATGGTTCAGGAAATTACCTCCCAAAGAGAGGGCTTCCAAATTTTTTTTTGTAATTCTCTCTCGGTTCTCATAGTCTCTTGAAGCTAAAATGTGTGATGAGGTCTTCCTTTAGGCGTGCATGAGAATGAAGTTGGTCAGGAATGTTTCCAGTCAGTTCTGGGAAAGCAAAGAGTTTCAACTATCAGGGTTCAGCTCAACTCAGGAAACAATTGCATCATTTTAGTCTCAAGTGGTCAAGTTTATCCAACTACCGTGTCCATGAGCTTCGTTTTTTATTATTCAATAGATGAAAGAAAATACATGTGTTCTTGATGAGAAAAAAAGTTTTACTTTTGTCTTGTGAACCACTCATCCCTAACAGGATTATGGTGGGTGCCGATGCCCATCCTAACTTTTTATGGAATTTATTGTGGAAAAAATTGTAAAACCGCAAAAGACAAGGAGCTCAGAGATGTAAAATAATTTAAAATTATTACTAAGTACTCACATAATAAACTCACATGAACAAATTTATTTCTCAAGTTTTATTAAAATGGGCTGAAATGGATTGACAGTAATTTAGATTTGATTTGTTGGTTCAAACTGTTGATAAGTGATTGATTATCTGCCCCTTTTTTGGTAACATTTTTCGGTCAAACAGTAGAATCTGGTAAGACCCGGGACGAGGACGTGCCAGTGAGCTAAACCCAACATGTGAACTGTTTTAAATACCGCCATTTTAAGATATTTGAATAAGTTTTAAATAAGTAATGTTAAAAACTGTTTTTATGGTTTGTGCCTCTGCTTCTCTGGCGCTCCCTGTCCGATCCAGAACTGGAGGTCCAGTCACATTATTTGTGGGATCATTAAATATCTGAAAAAGATAAACAATTTAAGAAATTGCTAAAAATGTCCTTGTTTCAACTATGTTAAAATTGATCAAACCAATGTGTACCTTTGTTTTGTGCATCTTGTTTGCTGTGCCTGCAGAGATGTCCCAGAAGTTGTGTACCATGCTTTTTTAACTGGCTTGGAAAGTTTTTTGTTTCCTCTATCTGCTTAATTGAACACCCATTACGCATGCCTGAGATCTGTGATTTGTACATGGCTCATTTTTTCACCAACCCTGATGTGTCTACATGCACTTTCTGATCCACACAAACTTTATTTGTTCGCTCTACTAGCTGAAAACTCCCAGAGAATAAATTTAATGCTTGCTGTGAATACGTTTAAAGAGAACAAAGTTGGTTGATTTTATGAAACTTCTTTGGGCAGGATGTCTTATGTCTGCTTTGTCCATCCAGATCTCAGACCCCTGGTGACATAAAACTCAGTCACATAAATTTCTCTTTCCATCTCTCTTCCATGTGTTTGGTTAACTGCAGTAATGCACAGAGTTTTGGATCCCGTGCGTCAAGGTATGGGAAGCCATTGGGGTCTTATATTCGCATTTTAAAAAGCGCGTTAGATTTTAATTGTAGCGCGTTTTATATGGAAAGCCATCGAGGCCAAAATTCACGCTTAAACGAGCGCGTAAGTAGTTAAAACGAGCGCTCAACGCTTTGCGCTTAAAAACGCGCATCTAACGCAATTTTAAAATCTAACACGCTTGATTAAGTACGAATATTGGCACCGATGGTTTTCCATATAAATCAGTACACATCTGGTTCTGGCAGGATCGCAGAGTTGCAGGGGAGGGATTTTGGTGTGTGTGTGCGTGTGAACGCGCCTGAACTGTATAATTTGCTGCAGATGACCAGTTGTGTGGGGGTGTAGCCCTATCTAGAGCGCTTCCTTACACACACATACAGACACACACTCAACCAGAGCATGCTGGGTTCATTAATTTACTCTGTAGATGCTGAAGCTCTGCGTAAAGTCTGTGCGTAAAGTACAGGACGCTTTTGAGGATAACAAGTGAGTAATGGAGGAGTCTTGAATCTTCTTCTAGCTGTGGGGATGGATACCAGCAGTTTTCTGGTGGGGACATGTTTCTTTCTGATCTCGATCAGTGGGTTTTTTTGCACTTCTTCACTGGTGATGGACCCATGTCCGGAGCGCTGTGACTGTCAGCATCCACAGCATCTGATGTGCGCCAATCGCGGTTTACGCGCGGTGCCCAAGACCCCCAAGCACCTATCTGATGATACTCTGGTCTTCAGTTTGGGAGGTAACTTCATCACAAACATCTCTGCCAGTGATTTTTCAAGGTATTCCAACCTTGTCCGGCTTAATTTACAGTTTAATGAAATCACCTCTATCCATCCTAACGCGTTTGAGAAGCTGACCAAGCTGGAGGAGTTGTATCTAGGACATAATCTTTTAACAGATGTTTCTCTTGGAACTTTGAAACCACTCAAGAAATTAACAATTTTTTATGGCAACAACAATGTCATCAAGAAAATCCCACCAGAATTTCTGTCTGATTTGGAAACTCTTGTTAAATTACGCCTGGATGGCAATGCAATAGAAGTTTTACAGGATTCCGTTTTCAGAGGTTTAACTAATTTACATTATCTTCATCTGGAACACAATAAAGTACAGCACATCCACAGAAATGCCTTCTCAAAGTTGACCAGCTTACGTTTTTTAAATCTTGCACACAACAAGCAGGGTGCTGTGCGCAATCCTCTCACTTTCTCTCACCTCACACTCCTGAGAACTTTACTATTGTCTGATAATGATATTCACTACATTGAAAAGCATGTTTTCCAAAACCTGGAAAAGCTCTCCAAGCTCTCCCTCAGCAACAATAGAATCTCACATTTAGATGGTGAGACTCTGAAAGGACTGTCAAGCCTCAAAGAGCTTCTGATTGATGGTAATAATTTAGTAGAAATACCTGCTGGGCTCCTTGACCCTTTAGAGCAAGTAGAGGAGCTGGACTTCAGTAGAAACCAGATTTCCAAAGTGGACTCATTAGCTTTTTTCAGACTTAAAAACCTAAAAGTGCTTAAACTGAAGAATAACTTTCTCACCAGCCTGCATGGGAATATTTTTACCCTGAATAATTTGCTTTACAACTTGGATCTCCATGGCAACAACTGGACATGTGATTGTCGCCTGGAAGAGCTGAAAAGATGGATGACCGATGCACACTCAAAGGGAAAACTGTTGACAGGATTTGTGCAATGTCATTACCCTGCAAGTCTCAGAGGAAAATATCTGGACTATGTGAACATTTCCCAGCTGCAGCCCCTTGGGAACTGGAGCCAGTTTTGTCGGAACGGAGCTGGGCCAGAAGAGAGCCGGTCAGGGGGTGTTAAAATCAAGGTGGAGGGATTGTTAGAACCAAATAAAAAGGGAAATAGTGAAGAAATGGTGGCAAAAAACAGCACGGAAGTGAAGAAAAGTTTGGGACATGAGAAGAGTGAGGAAGCTTTGACAAGGAGAGAAACACTGAGACATGGGAAGGTGGGACTCATAAAAGATCAAGGGGGTTCCGAAATTGTAAGAACTTTCATCCTGAAGGGGAAGAAACCAAAAAGAGAGTCAAGACCTGCTGCAGAAACAGAAAGGCGGGTTAAAGGACGACAAAGACCAAATCAATTTTCCAAAACTGATCCATCATCAACTACTGTATCAGATCATGTTACAGAAACAGGATCCAGGGATTCTCCTGGTCAAACAGGAGGAACATTTGATCTTCTAAGATCTGATCGGGATGAGAACCTACCGGTAATAACAGATCCGTGCATGTTCAATCGCCATTTTATCACCAATGTATCTGTGGACCAAGTTACCTCCAGTACAGTGACCGTGTACTGGACCACTAAGAACCATTATCCCATCCAATCTAAACCGAAACCAGGCCTGGATGAAGTCCACTATCGTGTTTTGTTTGACAGATTTGGAACTCCGGAGCGTTTCCCTCGATACATCTACGCCCGCGGAGCAGCTCGGTCTGTGACCCTCCGAGAACTCAGCTCAGGAGTCACTTACATGGTCTGTGTGGAAGGTGTGGTGGATGGATCCGTGTGCCAGGTGGCACCCCGGGACCACTGTGCGGGATTGGTCACTCTTCCTGAGGAGCACAGAAATGAAGTTATGTTGACATCTGACCTTCAGCTGGTCACAATAGCAACGCTGGCGGGGAACGTCGTGCTGCTGCTTGTGATTGGTGGAGTTTGGCTGTGGAGGAGCCTGAAGAAGAGGTTGCAGAGGAGGAAGTCAGCCGTTCACGTGCGCCACATGTACTCCACCAGGAGGCCTTTCCGCCCTGCCATGGCAACCACCTCTGTGTCCACAGACTTCACCAGCTACCAGACCAGCCGCCCAACCCGGCTTGCACCACTAGAAGAAGGAGACCTGATAGAGTTCCCCTGCGATCGATTTTTGGACACATGCAGTACCCGCAGAGACAGTGACCTTTAGGAACATCTGAGCAGACTCACATCTGGAAATATGAACACTGTACAGCATCAAAACATGTGCAATCTTTTTAAGTATTTTTCTTTGCTCTTCTCAGCACCACATCATAAACAGGATGTTTGAAACCATTATGACTGCTCTTTTTCAAATAAAACTGTCTGCAGATCAGCCGAACTCATGAGGTTCTTTCCTGATTCAAACAGGAAATCCAGTAACTCTGACTTCCTCTTGCTAATTTGTTTCTGTCCTCTTTCATTTCCTCGCACCTGGAGGTGCCTCTTAATATCCTTTGCTGAAGCGTACACATACAATTGTTGTACCACTGATTTCAACGATGGTGCTATTATTGAATCGACAAAGTATAGTTTCATTTTTTTGTAAAGAATGTAAAATTTGGCTACTGGCTGAAATTTTTTTTAAAAAAAGTGAACTGTATTTTTTTAACACGTGTAATCGTATGTTTTATACTTTTATAAGAATTTTGTATCATTTTGCTTTTGATTTACACAAAGAAGTAAAATTCCCATGAATGTGACTTATTTTGAAGAGTTTGAGAAATTTGTAAAGGGAGAATTGCTTTTGTTTCTATGGTTACAGGAGGAAAAATATGTTTCCATGGATACAGGGAATGTAAAAAGCTAAGGCTATGACATGTTTAGACTTAAATATTCAAAATTGGTCATTTGATGTCGACAGAGTTGGAAATCCACTGTATTTTTACTTTTACAGCATTTTTAAAATGACACAATTGCCATAGTTTTAAGTGTAGTGGACTCAACAGTGTGAGGTTAAAAACGGAGTGTGTGTGTGTGTAAGGGTGGAGCATCACCAGCATTTAATTAAAACTAAAAAAAACAGCTAGACACACACATACAAATAAAATCTTTGCCACCAACTCTTTGATGTCTCACACTTTTAAATTAAGGTCAGAACAAAAAAAAATCATATTCTGCCAGACAGATCAGCAGCAATTATCAAAAGGATCAGCAATTATGTGGAAACAAAATTCTGACTAAGAAAAATCTTTGAATATTTTGCATTATAAACCAGACAGACATGTTTCACAAATTTTTCTTTTGCCAAACCCCTGACAGAATTTGCTGACCACACAGTGTTGTCATGAGGACACAGACTCAGAAAAGTTGACACTAGATGGCAGAGTAGACCACACAGTCTGTAAATGGAGACAGTCTGTTGTAGAGAATAGATTATTTATTACAATCTTTGTCTCTGTAAAAAGAGTTTAATGGCCTTAAAACATAAAAACACATTTTTATTAACATAAAAGAATAGATTTTTATTTTAAGCTTTAAATTTATAGTGATTTTTTGTGTTTTAAGGTAAAAAAAAAAATGTAATTTAAGTGACAAAAAGGTGACCTGGCTTCAAACATCAAGTGAAACAAACAGTGCCTAACAGTGCCTAACACCAAATACTGAACGATTATCTTTGAATTACCCTTTAAACCAATATAAACGGACCATACAGTTTTCAAAATTTGAAAAATACTTTTCCCTCCAAAGATGTTTTGTTTGGAGTTGTGTTGCTTGAAAGAAAAAAAATGGCATAAAGTGTTGCTTAAAAAAGAAAAAAGTGCAAGGATTTAGAACAAATGATGTGGCACAGTGGTTAGTGGAGTGGTCTCACAGCAAAAAGGTCTGGGTTTTACTCTCGGAGTAGGACGAGGCCTAAACACTGGCCATTCTATGTGGAGTTTGCATATTCTTCGTGTGTACGTGCGGGTAATCTCCAGGTATTCTGGTTTCCTCCAACCTCCCAAAACATACACGTTAGGTTGATTGTTGAAGAAATTGCCCTGAGAAATTATAGTGTATGTGTGGATGGTTGTGTGTGTCTCCGCAGCAGACTGGTGACCTGTTCATGGTGTACCCTGCCTTTTGCCTTAAATCAGCCAGGATAGGCTCCAGTACCCCTGTAATCCTGCTAGAGAGAAGTGGTTTAGAGGATGAAACAAAATGAAAATGCAATGCGCATGTGTTGGCTGTTGGTCATGAGTCATGATTGAGTTGCACAGAACAGATTCCAGATGTGTTACTATCGCAGGGTTTTATTAAAAAAATCTCTTTAAAACTTTTATTTATGTGTCTGATGTAAAAAAGAAAAACCTTATAAATAGATTCAGAAATTCCCTTCAATCCAGTTTAGTATCATCTAGAAGTCTGGTTTCCAGGTGAAGCGAAGAGCCCAACTCTGTCTACCACTCAGGAGGTGGCAATGTTGTTGTGTTGGATGACCTAGACTTGAGATCCAGGACTTGCAAGATTGGGACATCCTGTTGGGTTCACCTCTGCAGCTAGACACAGAGACAGCTACAAAAGTCACCGTTAAGATGGAGATTGATCTGCTTTGCAAGCCTGTTGGCATCGTCTTATTTTTGCACATTTAGATAATTAAAAAAAAAAAAAAACTTCTTGGAATTACATATTGAAAATATCCTCTTTTTTATTTGACATTTGAATACTGTACATACAGGTAAAAAGACAACAATAGAAATATATGAATATAGGAGATATCAATAATGCAACTCTTTTTGTTCTCCTAATGCTTTTGAAGCACATTGCTTTTTTTAGGCCGCAAGGCACTGTTTTTATTCCCTTTTTTTTTTAGCTACTTTTTGTACCTGTCAGATTTATACTGACGTGCAAGATGGTTACGATCTGGTACAGTAAAGTAGTGACAAAATATAGCTAACATTCCTATAAAAAGGAGAGTTGATAGTGCAGTGCTTCTCCATGATTGGCTCTCCTTAGGAATCAAAGTGCATTGCTTTATTTGGAGTTTGCAGGGGTAAAAGCAGTTACATTTTTTGTTTAGTTGCGCTCAGTGAGACACCATTTAAGGTCTCTGTGGCTTTCTGGAGATGTTCTTACAGATTACATGATGTTTGCTAATGTGCAAATGAAGAGCAGATTCTAAATCATCTCCTTGGTTCGATGAGGGGAATCTTGAAAAGTTGCTGAGTTTTCTCGACGTAAACAGAGGTTTGGGGGTTTTACTCACTAGAGAACCCTTGTGCCTCTCGCTGCCGAGCTGTTACTGGACAGTCCTTGTGGGTGAGCAGAATCTGCTTCAGCTGACCCACCTCTGACCTCAGGGATGTTACCTCGTTCTGCACACACACAAAAACATTCATGTCAGGTATCTTTTTTTTCCCTCAGTGTGATTGTACCTGTGTATTCTTCTAATCCCACCTGTAGTTGAAGGTTTGTATGAGTAAGCTCTTCAGCTTTCTTCTCCAGCGATGAAACCCAAAGTTTCCTTTTCTGTCGACATCGAGTAGCTGCCGCCCGGTTCCGTTCAAGAAACTTTTGCCTTCGCTCATCCGGGTCCTGCTCTGATGTCCTCCTACGTCGGTTTCCTCCTCCTGTCCCACTGCAACTGCCACTTACTTGTGCTGCATGCTGAGACGGCTGTATTTGTTGTGCGATGGGTGATAGCTGTCATAAAAAAGAGAAAAATAAAATTGAAACAAATCTAATAATTAATTAATCACAAATAGATCATATTTAATTTTTTATACAAAAAAATACGTAAAAAATTACATATTTTAATTGCAAAAAAATTGCTATTTTTTTTGTCATGCAAAAAATAGCAATTTTGCATGACATAAAACATTTAAGAAATGCTTTGATTTGCACCTGTGCTGGAGCAGATAACGGCGGCGTTGGTGGGGAGCTGTGATGCAAGCGTGAAGGTGGTGATTGGTGAGCCTGAGCGTGCGCTACACTCCCCGTCTGGTGGAGCTGGTGGCTTTGGGTGCCTCCCAAATGTTGCGGAGGCAGAGCATGGCATCTCTGTTGGTAGGGGAGTGGTGGAGCCGGAAGCTGGGAAGGATGAGGCGGATTGTGATGATGCTGTTGGGGATGGTGCTGTAATGGAGGCGCTTGGTGATGCTGTGACATCCTTTCCATCATGTGACCCATGGAAGTCACCTGGTTGTTGATGGGGACCATTCCTGCGTGGTGCTGCTGGTACTGGTGACTTATCGAATGTTTGGCGCGCTGAGGGGAAAGAAAACACAGGAACACATTTATTCAACGCGTGATGCTATGGGTATTTGAGGGTCATGTTTCACTCATTTTTATTTTTGTATCTACAACTGTGTCACTATATGAGAAGTCAAGTAAATTTGGAACCAGTTTTGTGCATCATACTTGTGTGTTGTGTGTTAGATTACTTGCAAAATATAAGTGACCTTGTTAAATATAAATACTTGTTACTCCAAGTATCCAAAATGTAAACATTTAAGCCTAAAATAAATAAGAAAATATATTAAAAATGGTGGGAAAAACAGACCAAACTTATTGTTTGATGTGACTTTTCTTACACTGCATTTGCTTAGTGAATTCTTCAAATATCCATATACGTAGATCGCAAATACAAGCGGCCAAAATGAGCATCTTTCGCAGGGTGGCTGGGCTCTCACGCAGAGATCGGGTGAGGAGCTCTGCCATCCGGGAGGAGCTCGGTGTCGAGCCGCTCCTCCTCCAGGTTGAGACAAGCCAGATGGGGTGGTTCGGGCATCTGGTCTGGATGCCCCCCAAGCGCCTCACTGGTGAGGTGTTTCGGGCACGTCCCACCAGAAGCAGACCAAGAGGCAGACCCCGGACTCGCTGGAGAGACTATGTCTTACAGCTGGCCGGGGAATGACTTGGGATCCCGGGGGAGTTGGAGGATGCAGCTGGGGTGAGAGAAGCCCGGGCTTCCCGTCTGAAGCTGTTGCCCCCGCGACCCAGCCCTGGATAAGCAGGAGACGACGGACTGTTTTACATTTATTTGATTCAAACATTATTACAAGCTCTACATTTATTTGCTCATTTTCTTTACTGTATTTAGAACTGGTTCGCTGAGGATAGTCAAGCCTGTCTCAGCAAGAGACAGGGCACACCCTGAACAGGTCACTACTCAGTTGCAGATCATTTATACATTTTGTTGAACTTTTTTAATAGCAAAGCTTATCAAACATTTATTTTTAAGTAGTTTGCTGCAGTAAAAAAAATTCCAAATAATTTTTTTGTAGTTTGGCCAGAAAAACAAATCAATTTACCTAATTAAATCCCAAAGAAAGCAACAAACAAAAAAAAAAAGTTTGTTATGGACTCCAACCAAGACAGAAAGATTAATTGGATTAGTGACTCACAAATTCCCGTAGAAGAATGACTAAATAATTAAAGATGATACGAGGACCTTATGATAAGAATAACATGTTTTCCATCTCCTTTAGCAGTTAGTTTAACTCAACACCAGCTGGATTTTAATATAAGCCAAGTGACCGTTTTAGCATCATGTCACCTTTCTCCTTTAATAAACAACTTCTTTCTTATAAATAAAAATTAAAAGTACATCAACTCCTCAGTTAAAGAGTCCCTCGTGTGGTCCGTCATTGCTGTGACTCCTAACTATCGAAGACAACTGCTAAAAAGAGGTTAAACATGTTCCAAAGAAAATATTGTGGTCTGCGGCTCGATACATTCGCACTTTATCATTCCTGTGTATCATCTGACTAAACAGACTGTACGATCTAAATTAAACCTCATCTCACCTTTCTCCCACACTCAGCGAATGGAGAGCTCATGTTTGGAGCATGACATCACCCTCCTCGCTCACCATCCCCAGCAATATTGCTATCTGCTTGCTGTTACACAATTATTCTTTAAGAGAAGAAACCAATTTTTTCCCCTCTCTCTCTCTTGCTCTGTTTCTCTTAACCATTCAGCAATGCAAAAAAAGGAGAACATTTAACGTCTGCCAAGTATGAGGTCATCCAGCCTCCTAGTGCCAGCTTTACCAGCCAGTGTAACACACTCACGCAGTCACACAGACACACTGAGCAGGATGGGACATGGGTGTTTTAGCTCTGTTTACTACATAGAAACACCCTGATGCTGGCTCTACTGATTACATCATAGCTCTCCTTAGCCTTGATGACACACCACATTGATATTTCTGTCTGGAAGGATCAGTGAATGAAGACACAAAACTGTACATGAGACACTGATCTACTTGTCTAATGTTTACTTTTCCACTCGAGCTGAGTGCAGCCTTACTGCACAGCAGAGGCATGTTAATACACCCCTGTGGTTTTAAAGAAGCCCGGTCCAATTTCACACCTTTAAAAGTGCAAATCACCTGATAACATAAAAATATAATTAAATATAATCAAAAATAGCAACAAAAGAATTTCTGATTGGACGGAATGGTAAGATTTGAGTTAGAAGTTATCACACATTTGATTAAGAATCACTCCACAATTAGAAGGGAGTAATAATGCTCTACTGCAGTATGAACTCCCATACTGAATAAAAAGTGAACAACAGTGTTTCAGTTTTTGAACACGTTAACTAGTTCAAAACTCTACCTACAGCTCTTTCCAGAAGCCAAACTCTGCAACAAGAACTTGTAACCTTTGTTAACAAACGAACAAATGGAAGGCAGGCTACTGCTTTTCCTTTTGTAGTTGCTTTTGATAGCCCAAACCTGTTTAACAATTTATCCGACGTTCACCTTGAGGGGGAGAAAATGCAAAATTTAAAGGGGAAGCAACTGAGAGCTAAGAAAATAAAACAATCGTTGGGAGTGTGTAGACTTCCTGAGGCCCAAAGCTGTGCAGATGTGTGCTTTAGAGTCAAGTTACACTCTGTTTTTTGTCTCCTCTGATTAAAGAAAAAGTATCGTGCACACAAATTAGAGTTAAAGTTGGCCGCTGTCGAACAATTATTTTTCAAATGTCCTTTCAGAAACAAAGTAGGCAAATTGTTCAAATAGTGGAACTCAATCTAGATTGTAAAATAAGTCAAGTAGACAACATGCTACTTGGAGTTTTAATATACACTGAGTTTGTGTGTTTCAAGCATAGTGGTTTATGTTTTTTCTAATTTACAAAGAATTAAAATGGAACAACGACAATACATATTTTAAAAAAAAAAATCAAATTCAATCTTTCCTTTTCATCAAGCTTCTGGAAAGCCCCGAAACAATCAGAATTGCTCGAAAAGGAGTATTGTTCTGATGTTCAGTGACAAACATTTGTCCTTATTCATCTTTTCAGGAACAGTGACAACACAGGCTTCACAGATTGTCAAGTGTGGTTTCTGCTTTTAAGTCTCTCAGTGGTAGAGTGTTTGTCCTTGGACCGGGAGACGCCAATTCGGATCCCACTGAGCAGCCGAGGTGTCTCTAGAGCAGACATCTAACCCTCTAAGTTGCTTCCACTATCGGCGTTGTCATGGCTGCCTGCTGTGGTGCATTGCAGCACAGTAAGTTCCCCATTGTGGGACTAATAAAAGAATTATTCTTTTTCTTCATTTTTGGGAGCATTCAATCCATTTTATTTCGACAAAAAAATAACTGCATCATCCTTTGCTTTTGATGATGTGTTCCTGTTGGCTTCATCTGAACATAATCTCAAACACTGATTGGACTGATTCTCAGCCAAGTCTAAAATGATGAGAATCAGCACCTCCAAATCCAGGCTGTGATCTTCAATTAAAAAATTGTGAAGTGTCCTCTTCATATTCTCCTAAAAGAAAATGTCATGTTTCTTAGGGCCGAAGTTATGAGTGAGTGAGGATGGAGCAGGAACGCAACAGGCAAATTGGTGCAGCATGTGGATTGATTCAGGCATTGCATTGGTTCATTGTGGTGAGAAGAAAGCTGTGCCAAAAAGGGAAGCTCTCGATTTACCAATCAATCCACAGTCCAACTCTTCCCCACTGTTACTTGTAGAGGATGCTGACTGAAAGAACAAAATCACAAGTTCAAATGACCGAAATCCGTTTTCTCCAAAGTGGGCTCTCGCTCGGAGATAGGGTGAAGAGCACTGCCACGTGTTTAGTGGCTCGGAGTAGAGCTGCTGCTGCATTGCATTGAGATGAGATAAGTAGGGTAGTTTGGGCATTCATTGATGAGGTGTTGTGGGCACATCCCACCAAGATGAGGCCCACAGGAAGACCATGTGCATGCTCGATGGACTACGTCCAACAGCTACCTTTGGAATATCACTTTCTTGGTTCACGACCCCACCCAGACAAACAGATAATGATGGCAGAGTACATTTTGAGGTTAAAAAGTTATGAATAGTATTTTTTAAATTCTTTTTTAAAGTTAGCTGATGTCGCTTTAGCGAGTTATTAGTTGAACTAAGCCACAGCACTGATAGTTGTTGGTGACTCCAAACTTGAAGGAGAGTAAAATTTGTCACCTTCGGACGAATTTGTGCCAGCTTTTTCCTACTGCGCTCGGTTTCTAATCTGAGTCGGCTGAGCAAAGCCACGCAGTTACCACTGTTATCTCTTGTTAATCCTCTTGTTTAACTCTGCTAAAAATATAGTACCTACAGCGACTAAAGGACCAAATTTTCCTCTATTTGTGACAACTGGCTGCCAGTTCAAGCTCAAATAAACTAACATTGAGAGATGGGTCAATGCTTAAGTGTAAAGGATTATGAACAGGAGCTGGTATAGCCACACAGCTAATCACTGTTTCATCTGGTTAAAAGTTCTCAAAAGCATCAAAACTACACATACGTAAGTATGTGTCAACAATAACTTTTAGTCAACGAAATTATAGAATTGGTCCGTGTAAGTCCATCTAGATCAAAGGTCTCAAATTTCAGTCTTCGAGGGCCGGAGTCCTGAAGGTTTTCCATGGGTTCCCGGTTCAACACAGATGATGCACATAAAGTGAAATCAATACCCAATAAAATTTGGCTTATTGACTCAATAAGCTGGATCAGGTGTGTAGATGCAAGAACACATGGAAAACCTTCAGGACACTGGCCCTTGAGGACTGGAGTTTGAGACCCCTGAAAATTTTTGTCTTTTTTTATTTATTAATCTCCAAATATAAAGCCACTTTCTTTCTCAGCACCAAATATTTCTCATCCTTTAAGCAGGATCAAAGATGCAACAATCTATGGAAGAAGTTGAACATCTGGGAACTTTGGTCATGTGACCGCCTAGTTAGAGTAAAACAAATCACAAACAAGCAGTACGGGATGTATTCCGGGTGGTAATTAATCTTTGTACTGATACATAAGCTAGGTGGTAACACACAATAAAGTAAGACACACAAATTTCTAGCTGCTTTCTCATGTTTTGAACGGTTTGTTTTACCCCAACTGTCATGGCGGATGTTTTCCATTGGCGGATGTGACATCATGCTGACTTCTTCCATACAGACTTACAGTACATGTTATTCTGAACCATACCAAGTCATTCACTAGGTGCCTCTGTGTGGTTCTGGGATTTTTGTTCACTGTTCTTGTAATCATTTTGACCCCACGGGGTGAGTTCTACAGGGACCCCGAGCTCAAGGGAAATCATCAGTGGCCTTGTAGGTCTTTCATTTTCTTATAATTGCTCCCAAAGTTGATTTCTTCACACCAAGCTGCAGATTTAGCCTTCCCAGGAAGATGAAGGTGCACATTTGTTTCTGGTGTCCTTTGACAAATCTTTAGTCCAGGCCATGATGAAGTTTGAAGTGTGACTGAGGTTGTGGATAGGTGTCTTTTAGATAACAAGTTCAAACAGGTGGCATTACAACAAGTAACAAGTGGAGGACAGAGGAGACTCTTACAGAAGAAGTTACAGGTCTGTGAGAGCCGGAAATCTTGTTTAACTGTTCCGTTCCATCATCTTCTGCTTATCCAGAGCTGGGTTGCGGGGGCAACAGCCTCAGACGGGAAGCCCAGGCTTCTCTCACCCCAACTGCATCCTCCAGCTCACCCGAGGTGAGATTACTGACCAAATACTTATTATTTTCTGGCATTTTTTTCTTATTTTGTCTCTCATACTTGAGGTATACCTGTGATGAAAATTACTAGCTTTTATCTTTTTAAGTGGGAGAATTGGCACACATTTTTCCCCACCTTAGGTCAATGTACTCAAATCTAAAAATGATGTGTATGTGTGTGATGTTGTGTTAGTCGGAACAGGATGATCACTGGCAGTTATACTCACAGTCATGTGCTCTGCAGATGCCCCTTGCATTGCGGGGTCTGGAAGGGTGCCAGGTAAGGACGCTGGCAGAGGTTGTCTGTGTCTGTTTCGCATGTGGAGGAGGCAGGACAGCGCCCCGGGAACCGGCCTTTGGTCAAGTTCAAAGAATGAAAATGCCACATTAAACCAGAGCTTTTTAGAAACTTCACAAACACAGGTTCAGAGAGGTGTAAGCTGAAACATTTATAGCCAACTCTTTACTAAGACTCAATAAATTTAAAGACACGTTAGCAAGATAGTGCCAGAGGAAGAATAAAGACGGAGCAACAAAAAAAAACCAAATAAACCAAAAAAAAAAAAAAAACACAGGAGAAGCAAGAAAAATACACCAACAGAAAATTGCTGGAATCACTTTTTATTAATACAGTAATATTTATCACTACTTACTTATTTTTTTTTTTGGTAAATGAAAAAAATTGTTTTGATTCTCATCAATATTTAAAAATCTAAAAAAAAGTTTTAAATCAATAGCAAAATTTTGTGAAGATGTTAATAATAGTATAAAGCAAGACTGTGAATTTAAAACACTTAAATTGTTGTAAAATTTCACTGCAGTCTGACAAGATTAAAAAAACAATACTATAATTGGATTTTAGTAATTTAAGTTATTTCACAAAAAATGTAAATAAGCACAAACCCTTAATAAATCAACAGTAAAAAACACTCTTTATTTGTCCAGAAAATGTTTTGCTTTTGCACAGAAGTATGGCGGAATCCAGGGACGGATCTAGGGAGGGTGGCAAGGGCGAGAGGGGCGCATGCCTGCCCCTTTTTGGTCCACAAAAAAAAGAAGAAAAGAAACGGGACTAGTCAAGCTATTCCCTTGCAAAGCCAGCAAATGGGCCACCAAAATGCAGAAAAATGACTTTTGTTTTTCAAAATGTTCTGGGCCCCCAGCCTCCCCAATACTGGCTTTGTTATGACCTTATGCCCCGGTCCCATTTAGAAAATCCTGGATCCACCCCTGGTATCAGGAATGACCTGACAAAGCTGAAATACATAAACCTAAGTTAGTGAACTATAATATGTAACTACCTATGTACATGTACATAGGTTGTGACAACTGAACGCCTGTGAATTTTAGAGGGACTGAAAAGAGACCTAAAACATAATCATTATTTAAAAATTTGCAAGAGATGAATTCAGACCTCATAATATTTTACCACTAAATCTAAATTAACTTGAAACATTTTGGTTTTGTCATGTAGTATATATTCTTCTCTGGTGTTATTGCGTCCATGCATTTGCAAAGATAAAAGTATATTTTCATCCAGAAACAGGGATTGTAGTTTTATGAAAATTTTATTTATTGTGTTTTCTAGGCAAAATTTATTGATTTAAATAAAACCTTCAGAGATGTCTATGATCCTTTCACCAAAATGAGGCTGAATGTATTGTAACAAAAATCATTCTGAGTTTTGCCAAAGTACACCTTTGGGCACTAAACTGACCTCCCTGGAAAAAAAAATGAAATCCGATGTAAACCAGATGAATAAATATTAAAAATGTGGACCTGAATCTATGATTTTTTAAAGAATTATTACCATAAAAGCTGTGGAAAAAACACTCTTTTGTAAACACAAAGTTTTATTAAAAACCTCAGGGACTGAACAATAATAATAACTTTGAACCATTTTAATTACATAATTGCTTTATAGTTAATTAACTCCAGTTGAGTTTTCAGGTAAAAAAGTGAAGAAAAAAAATTAAAAAATGTAACAGCCCACAAGAATATGCCTCTTAATGTTTCAGTTCAAAACTAAATTTCAGATAAAATCATACTTTAATATTTGTAGTGATAAAACAATTCCATATGTTTAGGCTCCAAACATTTCCAACAAGAATGGAGAAGACTACTGTATATTTAAAGCATATGTTTAAAAATGTTTTAAAATTCTGACATATTAAAACTTTGAAAACTAATTTCTTTGGTTTTAAAGAGTGAAGTAGACTTTGTTCAAACTCTATGTTTCAGAATGTTGTTTCACCTATTGGTTGCACAAAAGTTTTAAAAGTTTAAAAGTTGTGCCAAAACTAAAGGAAGCCATGAATGTGTGAAAAGGAGAAGGACTGAAAGATCACAGAGATGAAGATATCCGAGGTGCCGTGTGCTGACCTAACTGTCCTGGCATTGGGCCAGGTTCACCAGCGTGGGCTTTCGTCGCCACACTGAGATCATCAGCAATAACGTCATTACTGAAACCGGGAGTTAGAAACCTCATTAACATACAACAAAGTATAGACAAACCAAAACAGCATTTCCTAACGTAACCACAACAGCCCTGCCAGGCCTGCTGCCAGACACTTAGAAGAAGGTCTCCGTGGAAACTAGTTGTAAACATTATGAGAAACAGTCAGACTGCCGAATCCTTCGTTCATTTAGTAGCACATAGCGGCTTTCACTAACGAACAAGTCGCCTGAATTCAGCTGGCATTGATTTATTGTCCTATAATTGACTGTCAGCTCTCTCCCACTGTCCTGTCGTGGCCTGTCGAAGTCTGGACAGATGTTTGGAACGTATTATGTCACGGCTTCACTTCTGGCTCTTTGACTCATCTAATCATTTGCAGGGCTGTGGCGGACGCTTTATGTACGGTGTGTTAGAAACAGATTTTACTCCACGGTTGATAGATGCTAAGAAGCAACACGTCTTTGTTTTGTTTGTTTGTTTGTTTTTTAAAAAGACATTTAAAATTCTAGGATTACTGGTGTTTAAATAATCAGAGCACACACTAAGTGTTCACGGTCATATGTATTTCCATTAAAATGTGCTTTCTTTAAAATATCTGTTCATATAATTTACTAAATTACAATCCACTTTGTCTGATTTATTCCAGTCGTACTCTCATATTTAAAGTTTCTTTTAGCCCTATCGGTAAGCAATGTGTTTCCGATAAAATGGGAAGAAGAATGTGTGAATACAAATGCTTCATTTGTCAGGGAAGGAAAATTTCCTCATTGTTTTTGACCCTTTCACAAGAAGTAGTGGGATGCCAGACCCTGATCCTCAAGAGGTTAAAATTCTTGCATATGAGCGTATTGTCTTTTAGATGTGTGTTTGAGGACCAGAAGCATTCAAACTTTCTCCATCAACATCGACAAAACTCTGCATGCACTAAACTCTGAGTTTGAGGTGCGTAAGTGCAGATTTAATTAATTTAAAAATAAATGTAACCTACCCTTGATAAGATTTTTTAGAACGGGTACTGCAAATTTGTTCAGTTTCTTCTTCTATCCCAGCTGATTTCAGGCGAGAGGTAGGATACACCCCAAACAGGTCGCCAGTGGGTTGCGAGACAAAACACACAAACATAACCATTCACACAGACACTCATTTCTTGGGGCAATTTCTTAGCGGCCAATCAGCCTAACATGCATGTTTTGGAGAGTGGGAGGAAACCCAGAGGAAACCCACGCAGACTTGGGGAGAACATGCAAACTCTACACAGAAAGGACAGTGTTTCAAGCCTTGCTGCCACTTTGGAACTTGAACCCTGGACATTCTTGCTGTGAGGCCACTGTGCAGCTTGCAATTTTATTGATTAATAATATTTAGCTTATAGTATCTCTCACTCAGAGATCAGGTGAGGAGCTCTGCTATTCGGGAGGAGCTCGGTGTCAAACCGCTCCTCCTCCAGGTTGAGAGGAGCCAGATGGGGTGGTTTGGGCATCTCAGGATGCCCCCGAGCGCCTTGCTGGTGAGGTGTTTCGGGCACATCCCACCGGCAGGAGACCAAGAGGCAGACCCCGGACCCGCTGGAGAGACTATGTCTCACAGCTGGCCGGGGAACGACTCGGGATCCTTCCGGGGGAGCTGAAGGATGCAGCCGGGGTGAGAGAAGCCTGGGCTCACTGTCTGAGGCTGTTGCCCCCGCGACCCGGCTCCGGATGAGCGGAAGACGACAGAATGGAATGAACGGAGCATATAGTATATAAAGATAAACATATTTTGTATTTCTCTTCAGCTCAGAAAAGGGATATTTGCTGAAAAAACTTTTAATAAACATTAATTCCCTTTTATTCATGATTTATTTACTTCCTTTCAAGGTTTTTTAGTATTTGACGTTTGCTGAATGAATCATATAACTGAAACGATGCGGCAACATGTACCCAAGATAAATTTCCCCTGTGAGGGACAATAAATTATACTTTACCTTACAAATCCAAACCTCAGAAGCTCATCAGATTGAACGTTCCGTTTCCCTTTGCCTACAGAGTGGTCAACCTAACATTTTGTTTCCACATTTCAGTCTCCAATTTCTCTTACTAACTATGCCTAAAGAAGAAAGTCTTGTGGTCCCATCACTGGAGCGCTTGATCACTGTGGTTCCAAGTTAGACTAATGAGCTACAAGACTTGCTCCCAAATTTTAAAAGATGTTTAAAAGGAAGTTTTCCACTTCTTACTTAGAATTGAAACCTATTTATATATAAATAGAAAAAATATTTATAATTTTCTACACTATCTCATCATGGAACAGGTAATTATATTCTTCAAAGTACTCATGTTCAATTTTTCTTTTCCAGTTTCATTTGGAGGGGGAGACAGTGGCTCAGTGGTAGAGCGTTCGCCCGTGAATCGAAAGTTAACCGGAAGTTTGCAGGTTTAATTCCCACTGAGTTCACGACTAGGGTCCTTGAAGAAGACACCTAACCCCTTGTTTCTCCCATCGTTGCTGCCGTCGAAGGCAGCCTGCTGCAGTGTAATAGTGTAGCACACAAATTTCCCCGGTGAGGTATCAATAGAGTATGTAAAAAAAAAAAAAAAAAAGACTTTTCTTATTCTTTGGATTTTACTTGTACTTCACTGTAGACAGAAAAACTGAGTTCCAAGTAACCGATGTAATTATTTTGTCTTCTGAGTTGCTGATCCCTAATGGGGTCACCAGAGGGCGGGGTATTGCTGGAGTCTATCTTGGCTGATTTCAGGTGACAGGCAGGGTACACCCCAAATAGGTTGCCAGTCTGTTGCGGGGCCACACTCATTCCTAAGGGCAATTTTGTTGCGGGCTATCAACTTAATATACATGTTTTTGGAGGGTGACAGGAAACCGTAGAAATCCCATGCGTAGAAAGGGAGAACATGCAAACAGTGTTCAAGCCTTGCCCCCACTCCGGGACTCGAACCCCTGACGTTCTTGCAGTGAGGTAACCATGCTAACCACTATGCAGCGCTCAATGTAATCAGTTTCCCACAAATCAAACCTCGGGTGTTTTTCTACTTTGCCGAAGCACACACTAAATAAACTGAACAATATTTTCAGATCCATTTTCCTCACATGACATAAGTTACTGTGTTACATTGACCCCACAATTTATAAAGGATTTTATAGATTTTCTCTAAATTTATGGGAACAAAATCTCTGCCAAGTTTTATGAATCTACAGCCAAACTACCAGGAACAGAAGAAACAGCTGTTAGGAGCTGCCCTGATGAAAGACAGGAACTCCTCTAATCTGTCAGTGGACCTAGGTGATAACCAGCGAGACATGGAAGCTGCCCTAAGAGACTCCTGTCTGGTTCCAAGTTCTCACAGACATAACAGAGCTGGGTGTTGGGTAGGTCAGTAGAACCACCTCGAGACCACCTTTGTTTGTCCTTCACTTTGCTTATTGTTTACGGATTGTTTTTCCATCCTACTTATAAATTCATTAAAAAAGAATTATGTTTGAGAAATGTGATTTTGTGCCAAGCAGATGATTCATAATTGACAAGAAAAAAAAGAGGAAGATAAAGGAAATAAAACAGAAAGAAGAGAATATGTTAAATTGCATAAGTTAAGAGATAAATGTCTGTGAGGCGTACGTGAGGTGTACTCACCCTGAATGTGTTAGAGAAGGAGCCTGTGTTAAAACCGACCCAGACTGAGGAGTGGAGGAGGATAGAGACTGCTGGGCCGCCAGGCTGCAACTGGGTGCCATCATGGAGCCATGATTCTGGGGATGATGCAGCGGTGCCTGTGGATGATGTAGAGGTGCCTGGGGATGTGGGTGCTGAGCCTGGGGAGTGTGTTGGAGCTGAAGCGGTGGTTTGAGCTGCTGTTGGTTCATACAAGATGGCCCATTGTGCGGAAGTGTCTTTAAGGAGAAGCAAGAGAAACAAAAAATTGGTGGTTTTTGTCTTTAACTTGAAGGATGCACAAAGGATGTGAGCATGTTTATATGCAATGAGTCTATTTACTAATTGAAAAATAGAATATAAGCACCCATGCTGCAGGAACACGGCTAATCAAGTGCCACCAAAAACACCAATTTGTTCCTCTTTTTCCAACAGATTTTTTTTCTATCAAAGCGTTAAATTTGTACAATTTCTAGCATTTACCTGTTTGTTGTTGTCCTCTGGTGTTTGGAGAAACTCTATTTCCTTGAACAAATCTTCACAATTCTGCAAAAACCTTGTTGGCGTTGGAGTCTGGTCTGGAAACATCCCACATGGATAAATGTTTAAAAAAAAAAAAAAAAAACACACACACAGCGAAAAAAAAAAGTCAAAATGATGAATTCTCACTATGTTTTTCTCTGTTTGCCTTTTCGCTGTCTAAACCAGCTATTATCCAAAAAAGAGAGACAAGTCTCTCAAGCTGAGCTGTCTGATAACATCAGTCTGTCTTTCTGAGCCGTCTAAACATGCAGGGGTTAGAGGTCAGCTGGGCTCTTTGTTTTGACATGAGATTTCCTGCAGGAGGTGAGACGGGCTGCAGAACAGGGGACACAGGAGAGGGACCCAGCGTGAGAGTCTGGAGGAGTTAAATCTCACACTTCTGCTCACGTCCAGACACACAGATGTTTCTATTGTTACAGGCTCATCAATTTATCTGTGAGATGGTCTAGTTTACTGGACATTGTAGTAAAATAAATAGTTTCAGTCTAATTTCTTATAATTTTTCAAAAAACGTATTCATTTGTTAAGGTTATTTTAAATGTAGGATTCAGGCTCATGCCAGGATGTTATTTCAAAAGTCTACAATTTGCCATACTGTATTATTACATTTTTTATTTTTGCAGCTTTTCGGAGGGGAAAACTGTCCAGTAAATTGTACTTTAAAAATGTGAATGTGGGCTGCACAGTAGTGCAATGGTTAGCACAGTAGTCTCACAGCAAGAAGGATGGGGTTAGAGTGCTGGAGTAGGGACGAGGCTTGGGAGACTGGCCTTTCTGTGCGGAGTTTGCATCTTCTCCCTGTGTATGCGTGGGTTTTGTCTGGGTACTTCGGTTTCCTCCCACTCTCCAAAAACATGCATGTTAGGTTGATTGGTCACTATGAAATTGCCCCTAGGATTGAGTGTGTGTGGCCCCAGAACAGACTGGCAACCTGTCCGGGCTGTACCTTGCCTCTCGCCTTAAATCAGCCATGATGGGCCTGTCAACACTGTTATGGAATAAGCAGTTCAGAAGACAAAACGAATAAATGCAAATGCTGAAAATTTTGTCTATAAAAGTGAGAGCCAAAAAAATATGTTTTTTAGTTGGAAATATCTATTCATTCATTTTCTGAACAATTTATTCTGAAATTGGGTCACAAGGGTCCACAAGTTTATCCCAAGTGGTATCAGAAAAAAGGCAGGGTGCACTCTAGCGAAGTCACCAATCTATTGCGGTAGTTTGAAACAATTTCTTGAAAATGTAGTGGACCGACTGTGAATTTATTTAGTTTGTAAACGTTCATCCTCTTTTTACTCATTTGTGTTTCATCTGCAATGACTTGTAACTGCACCACCTGTGTTCAAATTAACAATCAAAATGAAAATTTAATGCACGTAAGCTCTAGGTTTTGTGCAATGTGAAGGAATCTACTGAATATGTACAGCCATTTGGATAAATTTGTTACACTTTTTCACTTTCACATAAGATGTGTAACATTTTAACAGGCACAATTAAAACAACCACTAAAATTGTAGTTATCTCTTATTGTGCATGTAATGACACTCCCTGAAATACGTTCCTAAAGTTTTTATTATTATTTTTTATCCTTATTGTTTTTTAAATGCACATCCTTCCAAATGTGTACATGAAGATCTGCAGAGCAACGGTAGATTATTTCATCAAGCTTCTTAGCAAACTCTAATCCACCATATTAAAGCTTTCTTTTCTTTGTTTGATTCGTCATAATAAAAATTTTAATGTGTTTAAAAGGTAAATCCTGACCACCTTTTCTGTGTCTTTTCTAATCAAACTTGTGTCTTCGTGTTTGGCTTCATCTGATGGAGTTTACTGTACGTGCTGCAACATGAGCCGCTCTGTTTCACCACATAAGACAACCTGAAGGGAGGAAGCCTGTATCAAGCTTATCTGATTTCATACTGTATAACATATTGTCATCATTTTTTCATCAGCTGCCGATCCTCAGAAAGAGCTCAGTAGACACTCATGTGCATCCCGAAACAAGTGGTATGACAACAAAACAAAGATGGTGACTATAAAACTTGATAAGGGTCATACACAACTTTTGAAAAAATTCTTTGTTAGGTTGAGGCATTTTTTTTCTATCTATGTCTCACCTTTAAAAGTTAAATCTGTCTTTATGGAGGGAAACTTGAGGGTCATCTCATGCTTGTGTCTGTGGATGAGTAGATGCTCCTCCAGCTGGAAACGCTGCGGTAGAAGAGATGTGTGACACATAGGAAGACATCAGCTGATTTCTCTTTAAGAGAGACTCACAGCATTCTCAGTTAATCAGAGCTTAGTAAAGATAAGGAGATGAGATCAGATCTTATTTATCAATAATATCTTGCAACAGAAAGCATTTTAATTATAATGCATTTAATTTTTAATGGATTATATGGTGTGTTTAACTGACCTGAGAGCAGCCCGGGGCACCGCACACATAAGCCCTGTCCTGTTTGTCATTCATGTCATACACGGGCCTACACAAACAGAGGAAGAAAAAGAAAAGTTTGAACTTGCAGCCACAGAAACAAAAAAAGTTTCTCTCCAATTTGTTTGCACTTCTCAGTCTGAAATCCACAAATTTGCCCAAACAATGCTTGATAACTCCCACACCATGCCTCCTGTGTGGAAGGTGAGTAATGAGCTAGTTGCCACGGATGATGGATGTTTGACTCTGAGACACAACATCGTCTCAAGGAAAATGATCCCTTTCGAGCCAGCGGGAGTGAGTCTTGTGAGATCATTGCTGTCTGCTTTACCAAGAAGCTATAACACACAATCAGTTTGTTTTTTTGCCTAGTCTTTCATTATCAAATACTAATAACATGTAAGATTCAGAAAGACATGGCAGGACTACACAGTTCTGATCTACTTTTCATTGCCGTTGTGTATGAGGTGCTCAATGCAGTACAATTAGTCTTTCATCGGGTCGTGGTTAATAATATGAGGGTGATGAAAGGATGAATGCTAACCGGGTCTTGTATCAAGTCATCACAGGATAAAAATACCAACATAAAATGCAGGCCACAGAACAATAATAAACCTGCTTGTAGTTCTAAGCCAGGCTCTATCCAGTCAGCGCAGGTTTGAAAATATTAAACCATTAATAAAGAGTTGAGCCAGTTCACAGGAGATCCTTATACTCTCTGACCTCGAGGGTTCAAATTAAGCTGAGGGTGAAGGACAAAAAAAGTAGCCCTGACTTTGTATCCTCACTATTTCCATGGAGGAAAAGAGGAGTTAGAAATATTACTACTGTTAGGTGGAGATTGTGCTTATGGGAAGTGTTTGCACACACACACACACACACACACACACACACACACACACACACACACACACACACACACACACACACACACACACACACAGATACACACTTGAACTTTTGGCTTGTGTGAACAGAGAAAGCCGGGTGAAAAGGGAGGCAAAGTGGGTCCGCATGTTATGGGAAAGAGTGAGAACTGAAGGAAAAAGAGAGAGGGGAAAAAGTATATACTTCCATAAGAAATGGAAAAAATGTTCATGTGTAAAAGGGGTGGGTGCAGAGCTAAAGGGTGATGGAGAGGCGAATAGAGGGTGAAAGAAAGTGGGAGAGAGAAGAAGGACGTGATGAATGGAACAGCGGTGTAGAAGAGGGAGGGCTCAACTTCAGGAGCTCCACTCCTGACAGGTTTCAACCTGCCTCGGCCCCCAATTTCCTACTCCTGGCAAGTAGAGGTGACTTCATGGGTGTGTATGTGTGTGCTACAAAACAAAAAAACAAACGAACAAGTGTACACAAGGACCTGGTTACAGATGCCTCTGCACATATAAAACTGTCAGTTAAGCTTTATCACCTATTAAGAAAAACACAACTTTAGAAATTTATGTTCAACAACTAATGAATTTATTGCTATATAATTACAAAGTAAACCAAATAAACTTTTGAAAAGAACTTTTAAGACTCAGACATTGCCAATTTCTACTAAGCAGAGCTTGTAAGAGATTAGAAGAGTCAGCAGATTTGCAGAAAACCTTCTGTCAGAGTGGTTACATCAATGTATAATGACGTCATCTTGAAGACATAAATCCGACATACAACAGACTGGACGTGAAACCAATTTAAGATGGATTAAAAACTTAGATCTGCTCAATTTGAACCTAATTACAACTCTTTTGTCTTTAAAAAAAATCCAAACAACAGCCTCCAAACTTAAAATCACAAATGTACTTACTTACTGTTTTTCCAACTTCTCATATTTGACAGCTGACTCATTGCAAAAGCAAATCGGACGGAATGGACATGAAGTTAGTTTTTAACAGAAAGAGGATGGTTGCAAATGAGTGTCCCTAAAAAAACAAGAAGTCTTTTTTTCTTTATCTTTTCCACTGGCGATCAACCTGTTCAGCTCATACACACATACACACACACACACACACACACACACACACACAGCTGGACGGAGAGTGCTGTCACACCCCCCAAATAGACACAACCTCACAACTGGTCCGTTAGATAATGAGATTTCACCAGGACACGCACTTTAAAAAAAAAAGTTTGACCGGTAACTTTTTCCCCGATTTAAAATAAAGCAGATGATGATCCTGAAAGTTAACTAACTCTAACTATTAGAACTATCATTACTAACTAGAATTACTACTAACTTTAACTTTATTATTAGAGCTGAAAGTTTTGTGAATGAAAGTTAAAGGAGGCTTACCTACAAGTGGAGAGGGACGATCGGCGCTCCAGAGAGGAACCACGTTGGACTGGAGCGAGATTACAATACTTTCTATTTACAGAAGCATTACATCACCCCCTGGTGACGTCACGTGGGATTCCTGAACTTCTAAATCATTGCGGAGAGAGGGATGGAGGAGAGGAGGGGCTCTGATACCGGCCGGCAAGAAGGCGGGGTGCGAGGGTACTTCATGCAGAGGGGCGGGTGAGGGGATATGGTCTGACACACACACCAAGTCTGATAACCATTTACAATACAATACAATACACACTTTATTCATCTCCTAGTGGGGAAATTCAAGTTCCCATTTGATGGGACAGAAAGTATTATAGCTAATAAACGATGAATGAACTTCACTTCATTATAATGTCTCTAATTAATTACTACATAATTGACCATATTTAGATCCCTGACTGATTGGTGTAGTGTCTTCAATAATTAGGATGCTATTTAGATCTATAGACAGCTGAATCAAAAAGCAAACCTCTCAGTTAACCAGTCAATCCATGTCCCAGCCTTCAGCTATCTGAATGAAAAAGATTCGGAATACAAGTGGCCGTGATAGGGGAGACAGGGCTCTCGCTCAGAAATAGGGTGAGGAGCTTTGCCACCTTGCATAATTTTATTGAATATGATCCGATGTATGCCACATAAAAGGCCAAAGACAATTGTCACAGTATACGTTTGTGTCATGATCCCCTCTCCTGCCGCCAGAGGGAGCCTTGGATGTTCCTCATCATCCTGATTAGGGACACCTAAGATTGATTCCTGATGCCACACATCTGTAGACCCTGCCATCTATTTAAGGGCAATCACCCCTGACTTCCCTGTTGGGTCATACAAATCCCATCCAGCCAGGTTTTCCTGGTTGCCTGACCAAGAACAAATTCTGACAATAACCTTTTGCCATGCCACTGAAACTTTGTTTTTCTTTTAACAGTATTAATGGACTGCCAAATTCAAATAAACCATGTTTTCTGTCTGCAATTGGGTCCTCTCTTTTCCACCTGCACACCACTTCATTATAGGTGGTTTCTAATACAAGACTATGGGCTGTACTTTTAGAGTGCTTTTCCACCTATGTTGGTATTCAAAGTGCTTTAGAGTTTAGTTTACACTCATACCTGATGGTGGTAGCTATCATGCAAAGTGTAAACCACCATCAGGTGTAATTAGGGGTTCAGTGTCTTACTCAGGGGCACTTGGGCACAAATTCCAGGCAGGGGATTGAACTCACAACCCTCCAGGTACAGGAGGCTCACCCTACCCACTGAGCCATCCTACCTCAAGTCAGGGTAGAGCTGCTGCTCCTCCAGGGTCAAGAATAGCCAAATGGGGTGGTTCGGGCATCTGATTCGAATCCGTTTTGGATACTTAGCTTGTGAGGTGTTCTGGGCCTCTTCTCACCTGGAGGAGACCTAGTACCTACTGAAGGGACTTTGTCTCGTAGTTGGTCTGGGAACATTTTAGGAACCCCAAGGAGCTAAAGGATGTGGCCAGAGTGAGGAACGGTTGCTGCTCCTGTAACCTGACCCCACATAATGGAAAGACAATGGTATAATATGGCACAAATTTTGAGTGTCCCTAATCATTTTACCCCGTTTGTTGCAATAATAAGCAGAATACATAAGCTGTGTTCTCATCACTAGGTTTTATTGCCAGTGGCTCCAGCTATCACTCATTTCCATCAGGATGAAGCCCACTTGCTAAATTCTTCATAGTATATGATTATTGTCTCATGTAAAGACATGTAAAGCACTTTGAGTACCAACGCAGATAGAAAAGTGCTATATAAGTTGAGTCCATTTACCATTTATAAAGACAACAAACAAGCTCCCTGTGCCATCCAAGCTTTAGCTTATCTTTAATTTGTTCCAAGGTATATCCTGGCAGCAGATCTCGCCTTTATCGGAATCTCCATGAGGTTTCTTCTATTTTTTTCTAATGATTTTTAGGTGTTTTTTCTCATCAAGATGAATATCCTGGGTTTAAGTTTAATTTAAAAATGAGGTTTTGCCCATCTTAAGACTAATTTGAGGAGATTTTTGTTGTTCAATTTGCTGTGTGAGGTTTGTTGAGACAAATATATAGTGACATTGGGATATATACATTAAATTTAACTAAATTGTTTTAAATCTATATTTTCTCAAACCTGAAGGCATATGTCTTATTGAAAATCACAATATAAGTGAACTACTGACATTGACAGCAAAGGCTGTTGAAAACCAGCCTGAAATTGAGAGACTTTTAAATTTTAGAAGTGCGGCTATGTCTACAAAAAACACTTCTGGGGTTTTTGTCTTTTTTTTTTTGGTTCAACAGGCTGTTGTCTTGAGTAGTTGTAGTAAGTTGTTAGTAAGAGGTCTAAACCCACTACAAAGAAGAAATTAATCTTAACTTTTTAGGATCCTGTTTTTTTATGTAAAAAACAGGATTTTTAAAAAATCATAATCTTGTTTTTTTTTTTAAACAAACAAACAAATATTTTACTTCTTTCTCTATTTCTTTAAATTGAGATCTTCAATGAACTGGAAAAAGAAACTATGTGTCATAAAATACTTGTCTACACTATGTCACTGATTTCCGGTGGACAAAGTATAGTTAAATTTTTTAATAATTAACATAAGCTAAACTTTTCTGCTATGTTGGTTGAACTTTCTGCTGTTTTAGCAGGGCTGGAACTAAAGAATATAGGTTGTGTTTTGGTTCTTGGGCAGAATTAAACCAAACCCCCATTACTCATCATCCACCAATCCCTTCAAGTATGTAAATTCCAGCTCCCATAGCAACAAAAAGAAACAGGAAGTTGTCATGATGTCACTGTGTTTTGAGTTTATCCCCACTGTGGATGTGATGTGAATCACAGAGGGTTTTTTTTTTTCAGTGAAGATAAGGATGTTTTACAGTGTGTGTACGTGCATGAGAAGAGTGCACAGTCACACTGTAATGTGTATGACGGCAGCCAGGAAGTCTCGGCCTGGTGTCTTTAGAGCAGACAATGCCACTAAGATTAAAACTGCCTCTATAACTCAGAGGCTATAGCAGCAATTACCATCAGGCATCTACAACCCAGCATAGATTTTAACAGCCAGTCTGGGAGCTTTAGAAAACTGCCTGCTCAAAGAATGATGTCAGTAAAGCTGCAAAAATATGCTTTTCTAGGTCAAAGGGCAAACAAACCTACTGACATCATCAACTATGGCCGTAGTATAACTGCAACATACACCGGGCAGGACAAGCATGTAACCTTTTGCATATTTTTCTTTCTTAAACTTGAAGACAATAACAGGATGCTGACATTTCCTTCAAAGTTTGTTTTATAGTAATAGTATTATGTAATACAATGATTTGATTTAAAATTCCGCTGTGCTCTGTCTGTACATGCAGGTTGCCTTCGGAGCAAACTGCTTTCACTGGGTGTGTGTTTGTCGGGATTTTTGCTTGTTTCGTGCTACATTGCTTACATTTACATGCAATTTTGTGTCCATCCTCCCGCTTTTTGAACAGTTTTTCGTCATGCAAATGAGACAAATGAAAAACAAAGTGCTTAAAATCCCAAACTGTAACAGTACGCACCACCTAATGACCTCATATTAGATGATGTCATGTACCATGAACTCTTCCCCGTGCCTCGAATGTATTCGGAAACACATGCGACCACTTCTCAGTTGTGCAACATTGCCAGCAAACTGCGTCACTATTACAGGTTTGATGTGCCATGTGTGTGTAATGAGTGTGTTTTTGTTGAGTCTGTGTTGATATGTTCGTATGTAAAAGAGAACATCTGCATTAGGTTGATGACGCCACTAATTTCTATAATATTATAGCAATAAGAGCCGTTCTTTTTGATGATGCCATGTTGATAGTGTGTATTTGCTTGTCATGGTTGTTATACTATAGACCTGGGGTGTCTTTTGTATGTTGTATTCATAATATAAATGACACAATAAGATTACTTAAAAAAGAAAATGTATGCTCCCAGGTCTTGGTTGTGTACTGAAGACACCAGCTGCTGGTTTATGACAGATTGTGTTAATGTTTGATTACCAAGTCAAACCCAAGCCAGTCAGTTCCAGTCGTCTGACCTAAATGACCCAGGGACATTCTCCTCTCGCTCTGGGAGCCAAACGAACGAACACGTGTTCAAGAGCTTCATAGATTTATTTTTTTTCCGTTTGCGTGAATGTGCAATTAATGACAATGTAATACAGTAAATGTTTAATGAATAAATCATATTATTCTTTATAAAACTTTGTAAGTGCTTTTGAATATTTTAGAAAAAAATAGCTTATCAAACTTGTTTTAGAAATATGTATGTATAAAGTATTCTTTGACTTTTTGTATGGCATCCATTGGGTCAGATCCAATTAAATGATGAAACATGGAGAACTTCCTCTTTTAAAAAACATTAGATCAACAAATTGATCCAAATGAATATACAGAACTCATTATGATTACTTGAGACTAGAACCAAATTTTATCATCCCATCTTCGTAACTTGTAGCCCAACACTGGGTTGGGTGCCATCCTGGCACCTTCCTAATATTAAGAGGTAAGGACAGGTGACACTCTGCCCTCATACATTCATAAAATGTTTGAATACTAAAAAGTAAAAGAGTTGACATTGTTATAATGAAATTGTTCTTTTCCAGAGATGTGATTGTGGAAAAATGTTTTTATCTTTTATTCACATTTGAATCAAAGTGACATATATTTGAAGAGTTGGAGCTTACTGCCAAAGGCGACTAGGCAAAGTTCCAATTGATCTGGAGCAATCTGATTTTTTCTAAAAGATTTTCTCTGTGTTGACATTCCTTCCTCTTTATTTTGAAATCACTGACCATTTTCTTTCAATTCTTGTGTATTCCTTCCAATGTCCACCCCTCTGTTAGGATTTACCTGCACTTCCCGGTGTCTTGTTTTCTTTTATCATACAGTGTGTTCTTGCCTGCACTCCCTGCCAGATTGTCTTGAGTTCTTCCAAACTTTCCAGCATTCAGTGCTTGAAATCCTTGATTACATGTGTTTGACATAGATGTTTGTTTCGTTTAGTTTTTTTTACCAGACTTAGCATCTACTTGTGACAGACTGGTGACCTATTTGGGGTGTACCCTTCCTCTTGCCTTAAATCAGCCAGAATAGGCTCCTGCAACTTCTTCTCTGCTCTTTTCCTTCTCTGTGTAGTAACTTTTGCACTGTCCCATCTCAAAATGATCCCATACTGTTTCCCTTTTGAGAAATGAGGGAAAGAAACATGAGACTTGTTTCAAGATTTTTTTGTCCAAATTCATACTGACTATTTTTCCATGGCTTCATCCTCTTCTTGTCCAGTTTCCTAAAAAAGTTGTCATTCATGTCTAGACATAATATTGAGGTTGAGAACTTGTGCATATTTGTATTTATTAAAAACTTCTTTGCCCACAATCTTGTCACACGGAAAATGGATGATACCCATTCAGTAATGTGTTGGACGCGATCTTACAAAGCTTATAAAACTGCAGATTTAAAACTATTAAAAATAGCTTTGACCATAAATTGATTATGAAAGGCTTTCTACTACTGAGGAGAAAATAAAAAATGGAGCCACTCAGGATTCTGTTCATATGTAGTTTTATGTTGGTATACTACTGTTCACTTAAAGCTCCATTCCCCTGCTTGCCATTAATTCTTGTAATATCCACATGACAACTTGGGTCTTTTAAAGGCCCTAAAGGGACTCTAATTTAATGTTTTGTGAAGCATCAACTGTAAAACACAACTACATTTTATTGTCTCATGGAGGGGATCAACATCCACCTCATTTTAGGGCTAACAGTATATTTCAGATTTAGTATTTTCATAGTTGATCAGAGGGTCGTCTTATATCTCGGCTACCTTTTTTTGCATTATTGAACCAATGATACAATAAATATAAATGTATATTGATATATATTTATATATAGATGCAAATCAGGGTTTTATTAAAAATGATTTTCTTGTCAAAATGAGACAATAAGACTTTCTTGTTCTAACAAAGATAAAACGGTATAAAGAATGTATATAAAAAAATAACACAACAGTCATGTACATCTAATTACAGTCTAAAACCAGTCAGATACGTTTAAAAAACTGAATTGGACTGATCAGCAGTAAAATGATCTGCCTTCTAAAAGTAAACAGAAATTGTGCTACATGTAGAGATCATGGTGTTTTGTATTATATTTGAAATAGAATGTTACCTTTTTGAATAAATAACTTTTTATTTTTTTTCTTGAAGTTTGTTTTACGATAATGATATTCAAAACAGCAAAACTATAACATGATCTTTTTTCATTTCTCATTGTTATCATTATTGATTGTGCAAAATATGCCTACAATTGCAAAAATGCAATATTTCTAAAATAAGTCCAACCTTAACAGCAAAGTAGACTTTGGTTAGTCATTACTGAAAAGGAGACAAATTACAATACATAAGTACTCAACAGTCAGACTAGATAATTTATCTCAAACCTGCTTACATATACATATAAAAAGTAACGTATATACATAACAGTTGAGCATTCACAATCAATCTGCACTGTTGCTTCTTTAGCTCAGTCATTTAAATCCCTGCATGAAGTTCAGCAAAAATATTAGTAAGTTGTTCAATTCAAATGTTTTTGTCACCGTGTCTGGAAAAAGTGGCAAAATGGCTGAAAATTTGTTTTGATTTGACTGATCCGTTCACCACCAGTGATTCAGAACCAGTTCGATATGAGAAATATCCTAAAATATTGCAGAGCATACAAAAAGGACAAGAAAATTTCACAGTAAATAAATTTTGATCTTCGGGTTTATTAATTAAAATTGCATTCCTGAAGGCAGACACAGGTTTGATGGTTTATTTGTTGCAGCTAATATTGACAATACAATTTTTCAGAAATATTTAAAATTGCATTATGGTTTTAGGAAGTGGAAAATTATGCATATGAATATGATGTTCATCGCAAATAATAAGCAGTATTGATTTGAAGGTCATATTTCTTCAAAACAAATAGGTGTGCATTTTTAATGTTATGTTTAGAATTTCTTCATTCGAATTTCTAGAAATTTTTTTTTTGTGTTGTGCAATCGAAGATTAAATATGTTTTCCTCAATTTTTTATTTTTATTTTTTTACAAAAATGCATAAGCAATTTGTGTGCTAATTTTTGTTTTTTTTTTCCTTGAAAAAAGATAAACCCGATAGGCCAAGTAATTTCTTTCTCCAAATTCTGAAATTGTTCTAACTGTTACAAATACAGTAGGTAAGTAACAGAGTTTCTGGAAAAAGATTCGCAGATGGGGCAGAATCAAAACATAGTGCATCAAAAACAGTCACAGCCTTAATTTAAAATGGATTAAATGAGTTTTCTTTCTGAATAATTATTTTAAAAAAGAAAAAAAAACTCATCATGGCAATGTTGAGAAAACTTTTGTTATGAAGCTAAAAAATTTCTCTGAGGTTCTGTTTCTACCGATGATTCTTGAAATGTTTTACCCTGATTATTGAATTCAATCTGTGATAAATCCAATATATTGGACATAATTTAGATAGGTAAACCTCCTGTCTACATAAGGCCCCAGGTTTGAAAGTGCATGTCAAGGCACAAACCAACCATGAAATAAACGGAATTGTCTGTAGACCTCAGAGACAGGATTGTCTTAAGGGAAAAGAATGAATTTCTGCTGCCTTGAAGGTTCAAATGAGCTCAGTGGCTTTCATCTTTCGTAAGTGAAAGATGAAAGCCACTGGAACCACCAGGACTTTTCCTAGATATGGCTGGCCATCTAAGCTGGGGGATCGGGGTAAAAGGACTTTGGTCAAGGCGGTGACTAATATCCCAATGGTCAGTCTGTCAGAGTGCCACCATTTCTATGGGGAAAGAAGAGAACCTTTGAGCAGGACAACCATCTCTGCAGCAAATAAAGTAACCAGGCCTGTGGGTTAGAGTTGCCAAACAAAAGCCCATTTTTACTACAAATCACGGGGAAGCTCATCTGGACTTCGCAAAACAGCACCTGAATGTCTCTCAGACCATGAGAAATAAAATTTTGTGGTCTGACAATACCAAAATAGAACTTTTTTATGTGTGAGTGGCAGGCGTTATGCTTGAAGAAAACCAGGCACCGCTCAACACCAGGCCACGACCATCCCTATGGAGAAGCATGATGTTTTTCGGCAGCAGGAACTAGAAGACTCGTCAGGATTGAAAGAAAGCTGAATGTAACAGTGTACAGAGACATCCTGGATGAAAACCTGCTCCAGAGTGCTTTTGACCTCAGACTGCAGCGGCAGTTCATCTTTCAGCAAGACAATGATCCAAAGCACACAGCCAAGATTTCAAAGGACTGACTTCACAACAACCCTTTCAATGTTCTTGAGTTGCCCAACCAGAGCCCAGACCTGAACTCAATTGAACATCTATGGAGAGATGTGACCATGTCTGACGCTTCCCATCAAGTCTGATAGAGTGTTAGCAGTACTGCAAAGAGGAAGGGGTAACCTGTCCACAAAAAGGTGTGACATGCTTGTAGCATCACATTCTATATCACCTGAAGCTGTAATTGCTGCCAAAGTTGCAGCAACTAAGTATTGAGCAAAGACTGTGAATACATATGTGTATTTTTTTCAGGTTTTCTTAGTTTTGATCAATTTGAATTCTTCTTCTTCTTTCGGCATATCCCTTCAGAGATCCCACAGCAAGTCAGTTTCTTACATTTAATCCAATCTGCTGCATCCTCTTTGGTCACACCAACTATCTTCATGTCTTCCTTCACTGTAGCCATGAACCTCCTCTTTGGTCTTCCTCTAGTCCTCTTTCCTGGTGGTTCCAAACCCAGCATTCTTCTGCCAATGTACTCTCTCTCTCCTTTGCACATGTCCAAACCATCTCAGTCTGGCCTCTCTGACTTTATCTCCAAAACCTCTAACATGTGCTGTTCCTCTAATCCTTTCTATCCTGGTCACTCCCAGAGAGATCCTCAGCATCTCTGCTACCTACATCTCTGTTTCCTGCCTTTTCCTCAGTGCCACTGTCTCTAGACCAAACAGCAACGCCGGTCTCACCACAGTTTTGTAAACTTTCCCTTTCCTTTTAGCGGAAACTCTTCTATCACACATCACGCCTGATACTTTTCTCCACCTGTTCCAGCATGCCTGCAAATGCTTCTCCACCTCTTTTCCACATTCTCCATTACTCTGGACTGTTAACATCACTATCTTTCCTATATCTGAAACAAAACTTGTCATGATAAGATTATTTTTAAGCTTCCTAATGTACTGCTCAGAAAGGAAAATTAGAATCACAGTGTAACAGAAAAAACTAACCAAAACATCAATGAATGACAAAGAAATAATAGACGAATAGCTTCTTGTTATCTATTTCTAATCTATTATTTATTGAGATATACAGTATTTATATGCATTTTATTTTTCTTCATGAACATCATTGTTACAAAAACTCACATACGTACATATTGCATGTAAGAAAACAAGCTAACACCAAAAATGATCATGACAGGAAAAAAAATTACCATCAAAAAATAAAATAGGACATCATTAAGGAAGGACAGCACGGTGGCCTCACAGCAAGAAGGTCGTGGGTTCGAGTCCCGGGTGGGGACGAGGCTTGGAACACTGTCCTTTCTGTGTGGAGTTTGCATGTTCTCCCCGTGTTTGTGTGGGTTTCCTCCCACCCTCCAAAGACATGCATGCTAGGTTGATTGGCCGGTGCCAAATTGCCCCTAGGAATGAGTGTGTGTGTGTGTGTGTGTGTGTGTGTGTGTGTGTGTGTGTGTGTGTGTGTGTGTGTGTGTGTGTGTGTGGATGGTTGTATGTGTGTGGCCCTGCGACAGACTGGCGACCTGTTCGGGGTGTACCCTGCCCTTCGCCTTAAATTAGCCGGGATGGGCTCCGGCACCCACCGCAACCCCGAAAGGGATAGACGGATAAGAAGATGACATGACATCATTAAGGAAAAACCTAATATATTTTAAAGCTGTGGTAAATGAAATTCTATGATTTCATTTGTTTTAACTGTCCCCTCACAGCAAGAGGGTTTTGAGTTCAAGTCCCAAGTAGGGACGGGGGGGGGGGCTAAATCACTGGCCTATCTGTGTGGAGTTTGCATGTTCTGACCACATTTGTGTGGGTTTGCTCCGAGTACTCTGGTTTTCTTTCACCCTCCAAAAACATGCATGTTATGTTTAGTAACTGCTCTAAAACTGCTCTTAGAAATTAGAGTGTGTGGATGGTTGTCTGAACGTTGCCTAGCAACAGACTGGCGACCTGTTACGGGTCCACAGAAAAAAAGTAGCCTTTTGATCATTTCTGGCTTTTTAACTCGTGTTTTAAATTAACTAATCTAATTAAGGAGAGTTTTAAATAATTGTGAAACATGAATATAATATTTTTTGTAGTTTTAATAAATGAAAGACTCCTCTCTTTATAATTTTTTTATTATATTAAAACCATCTCCAACAGGTAGGAGGATGATGACGTAGGCAGTACCACGCCCCCTCCACACCGCCTGCCTCCCAGCTGCGTCTACCGCTGTCCCTGTCTGGCTGTCCCGGTGTCTACCCCGCTCCCACCCCGGACCTGAAGCCTTTCTGCCTCCTAGTTTTACCCACCTACCCCCCCACTACCCCGATCCCCCTTTTTTGGATCTTTCTCTCTCTCTCATTGAATGCACCAAAAAACATGACGGGCATCGCCGCTGCTTCTTTCTTCTCTAATTCCTGCAGGTTCGGAGGCTGCGGTCTCCAGTTTGAATCTCTGGCCGAGCTCATCGTCCACATCGAGGACAATCACATCGGTGAGTTAGGGGCCGCAGAGGAGGGGTTATAGATAGAAGAGGGGGGGATGAAGCTAACGGCGGCTAGCAAGCGAGCTAACTAGCAGCACTGCATTCCGCTATCCACGATCACCGCCTTGGATTGGAGGAATAACACTTGTATGCCGTTTAAACTTCGGAGATGGTCAAAATATTAGGTTTTACAAGCAGATCGTGTGTGTGTGTGTCATCAGGGTGAGATTGATCGCTTTGCAGTGGTCTGATTGGGCCGTGTAGGTCTGTGATAGGTGTTACTAGCATCCCACATAGACAGCGGTTTCTCAGCTAACAGTCACTATTTACATTTCAAGGCCTGATCCATCTCGCTTTCTCTCTTTCTGCAGCTTCTTATTCCTCATCATCACCATTTGCAGCTTATTTGTATAACTCACTTATGTATTAGTTTATTTCAAACATGCAGCAACATTATGACATTTTTTTTTCTCTTCTGCACAAGACTCAACTTGTTGCATCCCTAATGCATCCATCCCCTCATCTGACAGCCAACTCTGATATGATTGCAATCATCATCAAAGCACAAATCATTTCAATCAGGTCCCTTTTTTCCTTTTCTTTGCAGGTGATAAATGTAAGAGGTCAAAGGCTAGAAAGCAGGAGATCACAATGAGTGATATTGGATAGGCTCATGTGTTGAAAAGCAGGCAAAAAACTTGACAAACAAGTTTGATTTTTCATTGTCATTTGATACAAAACAAGGATGGAAAATCACTTTTCATATGCATGGAAATCTCTCCTTCTTCGTTGCTCTGATTACCATCAGTGCATGTTAATAAATGTTTACAAAGCATTGAAAAACTTTTTAAAACCTCTTAACTTTTTTACGCAAACACATAAAATCAACTTCAGTGATAAAAATATAATGATCAGCATTAGGACGTAAAATCTCGCTCTGCTGATTATAGATGATGATTATTTCCGGTGTGTATCCATCTTCATGAGGCTGTTTGAAAGGGGATGAAGGGGTAAAATGGAGGCTTCATTGAGCCTGTCTCCATGGCAACTGGCTGTCTGTAACAGGGTTGGGGGCAGTACATTGGCTGAGTTATTGCACACCTGCTGTCTCACAAACAAAGAGCTCAGCAGTGCCTCCAGCTGTGGTGATGACATCGTGCACATACACACACAAGCTAGACGAGTGTGTGCAGATGTTTAGAAATAGGTTGCAGGTCACACTTAAGTCGATCACTTTTACTTTTAACTTAACATGAATTGATTACGAATGAGCCAAACTGGCAGGATGTTACACCTACTTACTCACCTTATATTTTAAAAACCTCATCACCTACTAATAAAGGAGACACAAATTAGATACAAATCAGATGCATTTTTTTTCAACACAGAATAATTTACACCCCATCTGGCTCTTAGCTTGACCTTTGACTCTAACCGTTAGCCAAGCAGAAAGTCACTTTACAAGCCAGATTATCCAGATTAATGAATTGCCTCTGTGTTCGCTGTATAGCACAGCTTATCATCAGCAGTGTCTCTAGATCAATATAGTGCACCGATCGGTTACCACGGAAACTAGTGTGGCAGATGGAGTGGGTTTGAGGTAATGCTGTGAGAGAAAAGAGATGCATTTTCTGCGTTTTGCTTTGCACTTTCTTTTAGATTTGCATCAGCACAGCAGTACGTGATGCGACCTTATCAGACGATAAGTTATTTTCCTAGAGATGTTGAATAAACTACGAGTCTGTAAGTAGAAGATGGATCTGATTGTGTTTGCCTGAAACACTATGAATGCAAGTTAAATCAAGCAAAAACAAATCATAAATGAAGATTTGGCGCAAGTTTATAATGTGAAATATAAGTAGAGATAAAAAAAAACTCGAAGTTTAAATCTCTGCTGAAATCAGTGCACGGATATGTCATTTTAACAGTCTCTGCTTCCCTCTAATGGCAGAAACATAAATACACAAACTATTCCAGCAGCTGGTTTAAATCTTTTTTTTTTTAACACCATAAATTCAACCTACAACTATTTTTTTTCCCTTTAATGACTCGGCAAAAAAAAGCTGTCTGCAAACAGAATAGATGAGCCTATCACAATCCCTTCCGTGAGAAAACAGAATAACTTGTGGTTCTTTGGTGTTGACCTCATCCAAGAAAAAAAAAAGCAAAAAGTTGTATCGCTGCCAATGACATGCCCCTGCTGTTTAGATTCCAGCTGGGAGAAGAGTCTTCAGGCCTCTGTGTTTAGCTTCATGCAGCAAGTTTAGGTACGATCTGAGGAATGCAATGATGTCAGGCTGCTGTGCCCGTGTGCACGACAGCACCGTATTGTGATCTCACCTGCACAAGCACATACCTGCCTTTTACCACAACAAAAAAAAAGACTGAAAGAGGCAAACTTTTATTGAAAAAGAGAATAAAACAGTCAAAGTAAATTTTTACTTACAAGAAAAAAATCCAAATGTTTGCATTTTTTAAAAACTTTTTTGTGTAATCCAATTTATTTTGAGGATTAAATCAACAGAAACTTCGTAGATTTGTTACAATTTGGATTGAATTATATCACTGCGGTCAATGGAATTTAATCTCAATCTGTGAACAAGTTTAGATAATAAGGGATTGCATCAACTAGCAATTAACTTCCCTGTTGCTTGGACAAGCAGGAGGAAAAAAACCCTAGAAAATAAGCAGATTAAAGTAAGCAGTAGAGCTGGAAAGTATATCAAGATTGGATTGATTTTAAGCTAACAACGTCGCTGTGATTTTTCTTCTCCTAATCACGTGTCTGTCACTCAGTGTCTATCTTAATATCTCACTCTGAGCGGCTAACTGATTTGTCAGGTTGTTTTCTACTCGCCAAAACCAGGAAGTACCTCATGCTGCTTGTAAATCTGAACCTTCAAAAGAGCAATAAGTTTTTAAAAAAATGACCAAAAAGCTGCTCTGCATGATGAAGATTTTGATGAAGGTGTGATGTGTGATAGAAGAGTTTCAGCTAAAATGAAAAGAAAAGTGTACAAAATCGTGGTAAGACCAGCCATGCTGTTTGGTCTAGAGACAGCACTGAGGTAAAGATAGGAAACAGAGATGGAGGTAGCAGACATGAAGATGCTGGGGATCTCTCTGGAAGTGACCAGGATGAACAGAATCAGAGGAACAGCATATGTTAGAGGTTTTGGAGATAAAGTTAGAGAGGCCAGACTGAAATGGTTTGGACATGTGCAGAGGAGAGAGAGAAAAGGATGCTGAGTTTGGAACCACCAGGCAAGAGGCCCAGAGGAAGACCAAAGAGGAGGTTCATGGATACAGTGAAGGAAGACATGAAGATAGTTGATGTGACCGAAGAGGATTCAGCAGATAGGGTTAGATGGAAGAAACTGACTTGCTGTGGCGACCCCTGAAGGGAAATGCCGAAAGAAGAAGAATGATGAAGGTTTTGGAACCCTTACAAGGGTGAAGATCCATATTGTTGAGCTTTTTTGCATTTACAATGACAATGTTATCTATAACATTGCATGATAACTTTTAATTTGGACTAAACCCAATGGAATTATTTTACAGATAACTATGCTGTTCAGCATTTAAAATTAATATGGCACATTATTGTTTTAATCGTTTCCATGGTTAATATTTTACAACTGTTGTAAAAAAAAAAAAAAACTGAATCAAAATCACTATCGCACAGAAAAAAACACAATTGGAGAATTTGTCGATATCGTGCAGCCCCGTTAAAAAGTGGCAGTTTATTATAAGACAAATTAATATTGCAACAACTTCATGTAGTCTCTCATTTGTCCAGAATTAAGTTTTCAATCAGATTGAAAAGGATTTCTGGAGAAATCTGGAGAAAACATCTCGATCATCAAATCCACTGTCCAGAAGACAACTTTGACGCCTTTTCTAACGATAAATTTATTTTTAAAAAATCCTGAGAGCAATATTTCTTGCGGCAGTTTTCAGTTGTTTATTTTTATTTCCATTTTGAGTAAAAATGTGTTTTTGTTTGCATTCAAACAATAATTTGTCAAATGCAACTTGAAAAAAATGATAAATGACAAGTTTTCAAGCAAATGACTTAAAACATCATCTCTGCTAAAAAATATATCATGTTTTAGATTATAGATTATCGGCAAATCCTAATATTAATTTATTATCTGTTTGAAAACCTGCATGTGTTTTTTTTTTTGTATGTTCGACAGATGTGAGCCTAAACATAGTTTTGAGTGAAACCCACTCCTGTAATTAGTTAAGACCTGAAGTCACAGATGAGTGCAACTAGATAATTGGATATTGTTCCCAGGTTGTTTTCCATCCCACTTTCAGATGTGTGCACGTGTGTATGTATCCACAATGTTCCTGGATCACTCTTAAACAGCAATTATTAAACTCACATCTTAAAAGCCAATCTGCACACACACATTTAACTTTTCGGAAGTGAGCCTCACCGTGCATGTGTAATTACAGAGGAGCTGGCCTCCTACCTCACAAAACATCCCACCCGTACCCCTCCTCCTCACTTCTCCCTTCATCCGGTTGCCTGCTGCTCTAGAAACACGTTAAAATGCCCACCGTGGCTTAATTAGCAGCCTGCAAAACGAGCCGTGCATTCTTGGCCTGGTTTCAACACACACACACACACACTATCACATGCAAATCCACAGAAAATGTGCACACGGTGTGTTGTCAGCAGAGGGCAGAAGTATGCCGTCTATTAGTTTGAATTTGAGTAATTTTGAAATTACTAATACTCTAAAATAGCTTGAAGATTAAAAAAAAAAACACCCTAAAGACTTAAAGGTTTTTATCGTGCCCATCTAAGGGTAAGCTGGTATGATTATGGACAAGTTTTGAAATCAATAGGTAATATTTCTGAGGTAAAACTTGTGACTTTCAGTGCACGTGCAGACCTTCCTGTTAGCTTCCTGTCCTGTTAGCTGGGTGGAAGTCGTAAAGCCAAAAACATTTACTATGAGTTTCCACACCTGGCTTATACCTTCACCACCAACACTCCTTTCAGCTACACACACAGTGTTGTGGGTTGTTTTTTTTGTTTTTTTCCATTCGGTCACTTTTTTTCCCACCACATTTACACAATTCACACTTATAAAATTAATCGCAGGAATAATTCTGCTTCTTTATAATAGATAGATATTATTATATGATAGAAAGCCTGCTTATGTGTGATTGGTCATGCATGTGAAAAAACTTCTGCTCTCTCCATCCGAGCAGTAGATAGAATTAATAAAGCTTTGCCATCAAGAAAACCCTCAAAGACCACCTCTGTTGAGCTCCTCAAATGAAACTGTGTGAGAGCTTGTTTGTGCTGATAAACACAAACAACTCAAACACTTTCTTCTTTTTTTTCCTCCTGTAAACTGTAGAAGTGGGTCTGCAGTGGCAACAGTGTGCGTCTTTGTATTTGTTGCAGGCTTGTTTTCATGTTTGCTAGTCTCCTTGGTGTTCTCCTGCACCATGGGAAGTCTGCATTCTTTTTTTTAATTATGAGGTGTGAAAGCCTGAGAGGGCTAAAAAAGGCCAGCACACACACTCTGGGATTAGTAGGCAGGAGCATCCTGGAGGAGGCCTCAGGTCTGAATCTCGATGCATCTGCAAATCATTAAAAATCCACCTACAATTATTCCTCTTTGTACACACTCTATAGAATAAACTTTCTGGCTTTTTTTTTTTTTTTTGCTTGTTTGAGCTCTCGATAGGACTGCTTGTTCACAAATGCAGGCTTTTCACACACACTTGCTTTTCTGACTTTGAAGTTAACGCGGCTGGCCTGGGGCGGTGGAAGTTGCCCACTGTAGTGTTGCAGAGCGAGTAAGTCAGCTGGAAAAAGCTTGTGCCTTCACGTCTTCACTAACAACACACACACATATATTAATCATTCCCTGCTTTAAGTTGCTGCTTCAGTGTGGGACAAATTTTATTCCCCCATACACTCTTAATGGTGATCCATTTCTCTTCCAGATACAGATCCACGGGTTCTGGAGAAGCAGGAGCAGCAGCAGCCCACTTACCTGGCCTTGAGTTACATCAACAGGTACACACATACTACAGCTTAATTTTTCTACAGGGGGCAGCATTGCTCCACTGTTAAAAACGAAAAGTCTTCGCGCTGCATGTGACTGGCTGAGAATTTTTTTTTTTCAATGATGGATGTCTTCCCACGGACCAAACACCAGTGACTCATAATACAGACAAAACCACACGAGACAATCCTCCCGCAGGCTATGCCAGAAGAACATGCTATCTCTCTTTCTCCATCTATCTCTTTCTTTTTGCAAAAAAAAAATGTGTCACTTCTTACTTAATGCCTTTGCAAATTGCAGCAGCATTCATCTCTTGCTAAGGCAACACTGAAACAAAAGCAGAAGAGGTTTGTCTTAAGGATAATTGTTGAAGTGGTTGAACTTGTAAATGTCATTTGTATTTATGGTTGGTGTTGCTATGATGGTTTCTGACAGGTGCTGCGGTGTTGTTTCACTTTGCACGACTGACTTCAATCAAGGTCACGCAATCTAGAAGATGAGGTCATTTAATTGAAGGCATTAAAGTTCAGAAAAATGAATAGAATTAAAGTACATTTTAAGGATTTTACGTCATCACTAGTGAAATCTACCAGAAAGACCACTTTGGAAAGACTTGGTGTAAAAAATGTAAAAAATTAGTATGACAGAAATACTTGTTAAATATAAAAATCTATCAGGAAACTTTTATTTTCTTATTATCTATAATCTATCATTTCAGTGGCCTCTCACTGTATCAGAGGTCAGTTTTTGCAACCTAGCTGTTTTGTGAATTCTTTTTCAGCAATTTTGCAGCTTTCTTTTTTTTGATACAAAAATATAGAGATGAGTATTTCACAGATTTGACCTACTCAGGTTATCTGTAGGACGTCACTTGTGCAATAAATGAGGCATTATACTGTATTTCTTATACATAAACTAGAAATTGATCAAGTGAAATATATTTCTCTTCCTCATTCACATCCTCTCTCTCCAACCTATCACTTCAGGCCATTTTTCACCAGCCAATGGCGCTAATGGTGGGCGTAACTACGGGATTAGGTGTCTGCTAGGAAAACTTAGGTATGGGCCCAGTTGGAATCAAACCAGCCTCTCATGGTCCAAGGACTTAGCCAACACCTCACTCCAATTTTAACACGTTGGCCATAGAGTTTAAATTTGGTTGTTAAAACTTGCAGTTTAACTTCGTATATTTTATTGTGATGATATTTTCGGAATCCCTTCTGTGCTTGTCATGAAGTTGCCATGTGCGACACAACCGAAAGCATAATCATCTTACAGCGTTGTTGGAGACATATTTTGTTGTTCATACAGTCGGAGCTGCAAGATATATCAATATTGACTTGATGTCGCCATATTAATAACTGTAATTGGCTAATCGTAATAAGATGCATTTTTTCTTTTTTAGATCAGAGTTTAGACACTTATTTCAGTTGCAATGTCATTTTTATTCATAACATTTTATGTTTGGAATGAGATATTTTGTCATTATTGTGCAGCATTCGTTACAGTAAACAAATCAACAATCCTTCTTTCTCACCTGTTCATAATAAAATATTAAAATTTCATACTGAGGACAGATTATATGCTGATGTCTTTATTTTATCATATGAGATCAACCAAAACTTTCCAAAGAGTTACCAGTCGATTCTAATCAACGTAATGAGCTCCTCGTCTCTAAACGGTTCATCTTTTATAAACAGAAGCAGCACAGTAATCAGGGACTGCCTGCTCTGCCGTCAGGTTTATGACAGACGCGGCACGCCGGGAACAGGAGACCATGAAGAAGAAGGCCACACCTAAGCTGTCCCTGTCCATCACAGGCGGAATGTCCAGGAACAGCACGGCCACGCCTCCCCGCCACACCAGCGGTAACCTGACGCCTCCCGTCACGCCCCCCATCACCCCTTCCTCCTCATTCCGCAGCAGCACACCCACAGGTACGACAGGTGTGTGTACGCGTGTGTGTCCAAGCGTGTGTTTGAGAGGAAGAAAGATGAATTTGTGCAGGGTGGGGTGTGGTTGGGTTTGGGGAGGGCTGATAGCATGAGAAACAAAAAGGAAAACACATTCTATTTGTACAACGTTATATAATATTAATAAAAAGAAGTAGATAATTCATCAGAGAAATTGTGAAGATTGTTATTGTGAAGATTTGAACGTTTCCAACAGTATTTTTAGGAAAAAAAATCAAGTCGGAGCCCAAAACGGAAAATCCACACGTGCATACATGCGAATGTGTGTTTGTCTTGTTTGTGTGCGACTGCTCCAGTCAACACTTTGCTAATTACACAGCAGCTGTCACGCTGTGTGTCTGCACGGGGCCCACAAGCAGATGTCCATTTCCAGCCCAAATGGTTCCAAACTTAGTGTTAGGTCTGGGCTTAAACATCATCACCAACACACACGCACGCAAACACACTCTTTTAACATGTGCCAGGGTGCCATCCACTTCCTCATGCTGAGCTGCAGCATTTCCTGCTATACAGCGACAGCAAGCAGAGTTCGGGGGGTTTAATGTGTACTTGTGCATGTCTGATTTTCTAGTAATTCAGTATGTGGGGGCGTGTGTGTGTGTGCACGTGTGGGTGTGTGCACGTGTGGGTGTGAGTGGAAAATGTTCTGCACTTAGCAAAGCACTTTTTCCAGGCTTAGCAATGGGGATCACTCCCACTTAATGATCCCTTACTGAGTGCCAATTCCTGCTTGTTTGACTCACACACACACACAAATACACACACGCATACCAGTTTTGTTTAGTCTGATTCCAGTGACATATGGGTTGCCAGATACAGAGAAAAGTATTAATAATAATAATTTAAAAAAGCACACATCATTTTCTGCATGGTGGATTCTCATGGCATGATGGTCTTTTTTGGCTGAGTTTCTCTTCATGTTTCTGATGACAAACGTTGTTCTGTTTTGCGTGCATTTAATGTGCCTCCAGGCAGTGAGTATGACGAAGAGGAAGTAGACTACGAGGAGTCGGACAGCGATGAGTCGTGGACCACAGAAAGCGCCATCAGCTCCGAGTCCATCCTGAGCTCCATGTGCATGAACGGCGGCGAAGAAAAGCCGTTCGCCTGCCCCGTCCCCGGGTGTAAGAAGCGATATAAGGTAAGAGAAGAGCAGATGACGGAAAAGTCGGCTGAAGCCCTGGGACATGAGGTCTGAAATAGAGAGGAGATGACACTGGAGCTTCTGTGTGGGGATCACATGGTTAAAACCACCCAGACTGCTGATCGGAGCTTTGATAAACTCATCATCAGAGATTTGTTTTGCTGTCATGTTTTTGCCTCTCTTATCTTGGATACCAACAAGAAGCTCATTCAGCTCTACTGCCTCAGCTAGTCACCAATCTCAAAAGATTTATTAATTTTTTCTCCCTGTTAGGCCAAATAGGCAATCTGGGAAATGCCACATTCATTAGAATTAGCTCCTCCAGAATTTGATCTAACGCTGGAAAATTTCAATGTGAAAAAGAAAAACCCAACTAAACAGTTCAAGAAGTAAAGGAAAGCGAAATAAGTTGGTATATTTACAGTTTTTCTGCATTAAAACCAAAATATTGTCTTTAATCAACTATATCGTACACGTATGTGGCGTGCACCCCTAATTTTCTATTAAAAATTGGTATCAAACTTTGTACCACTTTTTCTCGGCTCACACGAAGCTTTGTAAGTGACCAACGTTGTTGAACACATGGCGGCCATGATTAAAGACCATTTATTGACAACGTAAATATGAACACAATATCGAAATAAAATAACACGCCTCTTCATACGCCTCGCCTCTGCAGTGAGTGTTGCACCTGAGCCATCGAGAATTATTTATTTTAGATCATCCACGCAAGTAATTCAGATACTGTTCCTAAAATAGACCATAAGCGTTTTGTGAATCAAAAGATGTGGTTGCGTTCAGTGTTTATGCAATTGTGGTTAGCGATCTCCTCGACTAATGAGTTGTTACGCAAACAATATACTAATTTATCTAAGTATGTAACCAAAGCCCTTGTTTATAACGCACATCCAAACATTCAGTTCTTTCTTAGGTAGAAAATTTTGCACGTTACACTCGAATAAAAACGATTAAAATGTTTGGGTTTTTTCTGCTATTTTTGTCACTTTCAGAACACATACAGTATAGAAGCTAGAAGGCGATATAGAGTAGAAATCAGAGACTATTATGTTTCTATATATAGTATTTATGTATTTATCCTTTCATCTACGTATTTATCTAACCCCATGTTTTCCAACTCTTATCCTGCCATGGTTCATTTTTCCTTAAAAAAAAATCTTGAGACGCACCACCAACCAAAAATGTTAAAACAATTCTATATAGCCGCTTAGATTAACAATATATAGAAATTAAATCAACACATCAAAATTTATTTTGTGATTTTTTTTTTTTTGTTTTTATGATTCTTCTGGGGTAGTTTTTGGGAGAGATGGACAGCAGCATGCAACAAAAAGGAAGGAAGGAGTAGGTTGCTATGGTTACAGGACAGCCTTGCCCTGTAGGTCCCTAAATTTACCTAGCTTTAACCACGTGGCATCTGTGGCCTGTGTCTCTTGGAGCTTTGTGAACCCCTGTGGTTTTGACCGCTGCAGTCATGAGCAGGCCGACTGGTGTGGATCGATCCCCAGTTATTGTTTCCACTTGTGTAACTTTATGTTGGAAAGTGCTTTACAAATAAATAAGATTTGATTTAAATAAAATGACTAGATTTCATACTGAAAAACATAAATAAATATGCTTTAATCCGTTTCTCCCACAAACACCATGAGATCATCTAAAACAATCTTTAAGAGCCACCGTTAGATTCCAACGTTTGTATGAGGGTGATCAGGATTATTTCAGAACACTGGTTGAAAAAACGCTGATCTAGCCACCTTTCCATTTAGACAGGCATTTATCTATCCTATATCCATCCATTCACCTTCATTTTTATTCTGATCGTTCTTTTTTTCCTGACTAGCTGCATTTTATCTCCCCAGAACGTAAATGGTATAAAGTACCACGCCAAGAACGGCCATCGGACGCAGATCCGTGTCAGGAAACCTTTCAAATGCCGCTGTGGTAAAAGTTACAAAACTTCTCAGGGTCTAAGACACCACACTATCAACTTCCACCCCCCCGTCTCTACGGAGATCCTGCGCAAGATCCAAGGCTGAAAGCCGGTACCTCTTTGGTATACTACCCCAAACATGAGCCTGTCCTTGTTTTCCCTGTACCCTCGTTCTCCAACCCAACACACTAAAGGATCAAGTGCATGCTTTAAGTATTTTTGTTCCAATTTAATAGCATTATATAATTTCTTTTCTTTCTATATCACTTTTTTAAAAAAGATATATATCTTTGTAGTATTTCTATTGATGTAAATTTGCACATTTCGTTTATGCTATCATTTTTATTTTTTTTTATGGTTCTATTGTTTCACTTATATGAGGTGCTAACTGTAAAAAACAACAGAAAGGAAAAAAAAAAAAAAAAGAAAGACAGAAGATTTGCGAACAACTTCTGGCCGTTACTTTCCGCTCCATGATGAGCTGAGAGAAGATGACATTTTGTACTGATGTGAGATCAGTAGTTTTTACTTTTACACTCCTTGTTAAGCTGAGCTATGGACTGTGCCTTCATGCTCACTCCTGGGAGTAAAAAAAAAAAAACGAGAGTTAAGTTATACTTTGAACAGATATATGATATATAAACCATAGACAGATACGTATATGTACATAATATATGTTAAAATATACCTAAGCATATTCATAGTTACACTTTATTTCCAAGCTTTATTTGATATATTTTGTCAGTGTTGTAGAGTTAGTTTTTTTTTGTCTGTGTATCTATCAGGTTTATTTTATTCCATATTTGCTGACACAGCAGGTTTTGTGGTTTCAAACCAGCTGATTTTTGAGGTTGAGAGTTATTTTTTACGTATCCGTTGTGCAGTGGTTCACTGCTGATCAGGAAGAGAATACAGCCTGTTCCCTAGACGTCTCATTCCTGGAGTCATTTCCCTCTTCATTCAGAGTGCCAGAGCTGTGCTCCTCAGACTTTGTCGCTAATGTGGTGAAAGCATCACCCCGTGGTTGCCAATGTCTTTCTTACTTCATTTTCTTTTCTTCATGATTGTTGCCAACAGCTCTCCACTGCCAAACATTGACCATACCATGTGCCTGAAGGGTGGGCTGGGAGGGAGGGAGCGGGCGGGCGGGGGGAGTATCATGGTTGTTTCACTGTGGGAGTAGTCAAATGCGTGGCAGTGATTTTTCTCGTTCATCGCGCCTCCGAAATGCACACGGATGTACAAGAGCAGAATGTTTCCATGCATGCTTTTTTTTTTTTTGAAGATGAGGTTGTATTCGTATTTAAAAGGAGATTACCATCTACAACGTTGTTGTGTGTGTTGTAGACCACAGCATTCCAGACCAGTGTGGGTTATATGTGTGAATCATCAGTTTGGAGAGTATTACTGTTTATGTGTATCAGTACTGGGATGTGCCATGGTTTTTTGTGCCAGTCTGACTGGGATTTTATCATCCACTTGGAGAGAGTGTTGCTATTACCTCGGATTATGGCATCATCTCTTCTTCTCTCTCATGCAGTTTCTATTCAGCTGGAGGCTCAGAGCATGAGACCTTTCTGTTTAGCTCTTATGGACACTCGAACCTTTAGTATGCACACATTCTTCTCATTTGGTTGATCAAATCTCAATAATCGTGACTTAAATTTGTTATTCCCTCTGTAAAGATGAGTAGATGAGCACTTTTTCTTTGTACGTGCTCTCAATTGCTCTGCAACTGCTAAGTTAGCATTTAACCTTTCATCATTTTAACATGACGATGCAAACAGAAATTATTTAAAAGTCAAACACTTTTATGATTTTTTTTTCTATTTAAACATAGTTGCACAAGAAATATCGGCAAAAAAACCCCAAACACAAGAGCATTTGGTGGCTTCTCCAATACAGAGATCTAAATCATACTAATTTAGTGATTGCATTTGTTAAAGTAATTAATCTCATCGAAATTGAGGGAACAACATATTGGAAAATAGAAAAACTGTGTTTCTTTAATCCTAAAATTCAATATTAGTGTCCCCATTGATGATGTGATGATAGTAAAGAAGGCCTTTCTAATTATTGGATGCAGTCGTGCTGTCAAACACTCGTAAAAGCAAGGCCTTGCTTCAGACGCAGCAGGAGTCTTTAGCATGAACACAAATGGAGCGTGTGTGCAAACAAAGAGGAAAGTTGAGAAAGGTATACCATGTACAGTGAATGTATTTTGTGCGTTTGTTGTCAAGTGCTTTTAAATTATATTTTCGTACGTAACGTGCAAACCAGCGTTTCCCTTATTTTACGGGGTTACAAAAGGTTCGGAGATGAGTGACTTGTAAATTATGTCAAACTGTCTTTTCTACATAAAAGTAAAGCTGCTTATATGTAAACAGCTAAATAAAGTGACCAAAAAAAAAAATCTTCGGTGGGATTTTTGTCTCTTTCTGCAACGTAATGACGTACAAAGCAATAAACATCTTTTACAGAAGCTTAATTTATTCATAAAGATCTTTGCAGTCAACATTTAGACCAGTGTTCAGACATTCTCACATGAAAAAGATGGAGTCAAACACATAAAACACTGATTTACCTTGAGAATACTGAGCATGTGCAGTTTTTTTTAAAGCCTGAATATGTGAAGAAATGAAAGAAAATCAGACTTGAAACCCTCTTAAAACACACCTTATGACATTCAATCGTGGCAAAAGATAAAGTGTCCATAATGCAGCATATTTGTCCAGAATAATATGATACATAACCATTCAGTCGAGCCATTTGAGAGAACAAAGTGCACAAAAGGAAGTGAAACATTGTCTGGTTTGTTTTTTAAAGACGAGGTAACAATGAGGGGGAGACAGGTTTAACGACAGTAACTCACAGCTCTCTCCTCAACTTCATCTTTTTTATGTACATTACATTCAGTATAAAGCCGTATTTAGTGCAGGTACATGAGAAATGTAGTGCTGTTTTTTTTGTTTTAGACATCTTTGCAAAACACTCAAGACGACAGAACAGAGGAAATCTGTACACGTTCAAGATATCAAACACTCAGATTTGACCTGCATTTGTACCTCTGTTTCCCATCTGAGCGTAACTAAAAGGTGACACACTCTAAGTCATTTTTCCACTTTTATATCTATGTTCATTTTATTTTAAAGCGCTAATATAAAATTATTTTCTTCTTAAACTTTTGTGAGTGCCTAAAATAGGTAATCATTTCTGTAAATGGAATAATGGAGCACAAGCATGCGTTAAAAAAGCCTCAAAGACAAGTTTTAAACAGAAAAAGAACCATCACATTACTCCCAAATGATGATCCCTCGCTTGTGTATTTCTTTCTCTCTTTTAAAGTCAACTACATTCTTTTAAATTGTTATTGATTGCAAAGAAAGTGCTGATTGTGTTTTGTTTTTTAACTTAAAAAACTAGACAACCTGCAGGACAACACACACACACATAAGTCAGAATTCCACATCATCTTCTGTGTTCTTCAGTCGACCTGCTCAAAGTTGAGCACGTGGCCGTCGAAGTGTGTGAGGACGTGTCGCTCAAAGAGCTGCTGCTGGCAGTCGAGCGGAAATTGCTCGGAACAGACGGGGCACACCTTCCAGTGGCTCTCCACGTGCTGTTCAAAGCTGCGTTGTTCAAAATGCGGTGGGAAGATGACCTCGCAGAGTGGACAGCGCTTGTGAACGTCAGTGCTGGTGAAGAGTAAAACATGGAATCAGGCATTTGAAGTCATTTTGTCCTGTTGATAGTTTTTCCATTCTTATTTCCTGCATTGAGATATGTTATAGCGAGTTACCTGGAGTCAAAGCAGAAACTACTTCTCGGATCGCTGCGTCTGATTGGCTGATGATCACATGACGGCTGAGCTGCATCCCCCATCTGAAACACACAATATCTACTTGTTTTTGTCTTTTACTACACAACTCACAAACGGTAATTAGGCTACATTTCTCTGTGATGGTGTCCACTGACTTCTGTCCTGGTTTTACTTAAGCAAACACATAATGCAAGGGTGCCCAGTCAGTCTATTGTGTGCTGATATCAAGTCGACCACTAGGTGTTTAGAGGGAAAAATTAAACAAAGCAACTTTGATGCTATATTTAGCGAATATTCAGACCCTCTAGCCGCTAAAGTTGCTACAATTTAGCGATTCTTTTTTCAAAAAAGTGTCAATCTAGTGTCTGTCTTTAGCTTTACAGGAGATTTGCGGATTGTGTGGTGTGAAATCACATTGCTGAACCTGTAATCAATAGGCAGCCCGTGGTGCTGCTGTTGCTCCTCTCCCTCGCAAAGCGCTGCATGCTATCGCGCAGAAAATATCTGTGTGTGTGTTAGACAGAGAAAAAGAGAGCAAGCGAGAAAGAGGATTTTGTTGGTGCGTGCTTTTTGTTTTAGAGGGAGAGAGGAATTTGTCTTTGTGTTTGAGAGAGAAACTTGTGTGTGTGTTTCAGAGAGAGGAACTTGTCTGTGTGAGTTTGAGAGAGAAATTTGTGTGCTTGAGAGAGGGGAACTTGTCTGAGTGTTAGAGATATAAAAAGAGAGCAAGCTAAGATTTTGTCAGTGTGTGCGCATATTTGAGAGAGAGGAACTTTTCTGTGTGTGCGTGAGTGTGTGTGTGTTTCAAAGGGAGAGAGGAATGTTTGTGTCGGTGTGTGTTTGTGAGAGGGTGGGTTTGTGATATGATGTCTAATGGTTGAGTAACAACCATTAGTAGTTTTAATGCAGGCTAGAAACAACAATCTAGGCTGGAAACAATTTTTTGGGGTTTAGAATTTTATAACGCGGGACTGGTAGATCATAGAAGTGTTGCTACTTGAAAAGTAGATCTTGGGTCAAAAAAAGTTGGGCACCCCTGACATAATGTGACAGTGAAGAACAGATCTCAGGTCTGATTCATACAGAAGCTTCTCTAATTACTTTGAGCTCTGATTATCTTTGTGTTACACTGAGGGAGTGACATTAATTAGAATGTACTTTGTAGTCCAAATGAGTTTGAAGCTCTATTTCTCTGCAGTGTGTGAAGAAGAGCTGCTCTGGAGACGGAAACAAATTATGATCTCTGTGAAGGAGGGGTAATGGTGACAGAAATATATTGGTGGTGAAATACAAAGGTTGTAAAACAGATGTGATGCTGGTATTTGTTTGTTTTTTTACCTGCGGCTCTTCAGCTGGATGCTCCAAGTTCTCAGGAGGACTTGTGCTGCGTGAAGGTTGAATGCACACCACCTTTCTGTCCCATTCTGGTGCTGCAGCACTAGGTGGTGTAATCGGCGGTGCACAAGGAGACGCACATGATGGAGCTTCTGGTGGGGGACGCAACGTTTGTTCAGGAGAGACGGCAGCATCCACATCATCTACAAAAACAGACAGAAGAAATGCAATGACATAGAAGACATGTCTAAATATAACAGAACTTTAATTTCTCCCACCTTGTGAGGTACTGGTGGAGTAAGGATTTCCATACTGTAGCTCAGCGGGTCTCTGTGGCACCAGTGGTGGCGGGGACGGGTCTTGGGGGTAAGGGAGAGGGTATCGCAGGACTATTGGCTGTCTGACCTCAGTTCCCTGAGCAGCAGGCTCCTGCTCTCGCTGCCAGAACGCCATTCGCTGCAGCTCCTGGAGAAAAATAAAGGTAACATTCACCAGAGACTAAATTGAACTCCAACTCTGAATCTTACCTGCAATCCTAAATCTAAACCACAAACCTAGATCCTGGCCCAAAACCTAAACCCTAAATCTTAATTCCTGAACCATTGCCTTGAATCTAATCCCCAACTCTAAATCTAAAGTTCAACCCCAATTCCTAAATTGAATCAATTTAATTTACAAAGCACCTGATATACCATAATGTAACACAAGGTTCTAAAATCCTAACCTGAAGTCTAAATCCCAACCTGAAATTTAAACCTTAACCCGTTCGGTTGTCTTCTGTTTATCCGGGGCCGGGTTGTGGGGACACAGCATCAGGCGGGAAACCCAGGCTTTTCTCAGCACGGCTGCATCCTCCAGCTCACCCAGGAGGATCCCGAGGAGTTCCCTGCCCAGCTACGAGACAAAGTCTCTGCAAGGTGTCTGGGGCCTGCCTCTGGTTTTCCTACCGGTGGGAGTGCCCGAAACACCTCACCAGCGAGGCGTTCAGTAGGCCTGAACCAACCCATCTGGCTACTCTCAACCCGGAGGAGTAACGGCTCTACTCCGAGCTCGTCATAGATGTCAGAGCTCCTCACTCTATCTTTGAGTGAGAGCCCAACCACCCTGTGGAGGAAGCTCATTTGAGTCGCTTGTATCCGTGATCTTGTTCTTTTGATCATCCCCCACAGCTGGTGACCATAGGTGATGGTGGGAACGTAGATCAACTTGTAAATTGAGAGCTTTGCTTTTTGGCTCAGCTCTTTCTTGACCACGTTGGACTGATACAGAATCCTAATTATTGCGGATGCTGCACCGACCTGTCATTCGATCACCCACTCCACCCTTCCCTCACTGTGAACCCTAACCTGGCCCTGACTTGCAGGGGTACTCCACCATTTTTTGGGCAATTTAACCTTAACCCTAAATTGTAAATTCCAAATTCTTATAATTTAAAACCATAGGATTGAACCCTAAATCCAAATCCCTAACTCTACTTATCATCATTGTCGTACTTTGGGTTTTTCCATCAAATTATGTCAGTCTCAAACTTACTTAACAGATCTAATGGTTTAAACGCTTAACTAACCCACTGCACGTTGTCACCATCGGCACTGCAAGCTAACTAAGTCATTTCATTTCCCCAAAACACTGTTTCTGGCCTTTGTGATTAAATCTGAAGCAAGAGCATAAGTATCCTACTCATTACTGTAATGGGTGTCAGACTCCAGCTCCTTCTGCTCAAATGGGAGCCGCGCACCCTCCATCTCCTTTTTTTTTTTTTATTCCTCCCTGATCTCCAATCTTGATGACTTCATTAGCGCGTTGCTATCAGGTTTAACATTTAAACCAGGGTTGGGAAGGTGAAACAGACACGTAATGTGGCATTTGCACTGTCTAATGGTGCTGTACCCGGGGGCGAAAGAAGATGGTAAAAATGTTTTAATTAGAGGGCTTGAAGTGAAAAAAAGTCCCAAAGAGAGTTTAGACACAGAAGTGGAAAATAATTTAAGACAGAGAGCTTCTAATGGTATTAAACAAAACAGAACGTCTTCTTATTCTTTCGGCATTTCCCTTCAGGGATCGCCACAGCAAGTCAGTTTCTTCCATCTAATCCTATCTGCTGAATCCTCTTCGGTCACGTCAACTATCTTCATGTCTTCCTTCACCATATCCATGAACCTTCTCTTTGATCTTCCTCTAGCCCTCTTTCCTGGTGGTTCCAAACCCAGCATCAATCTGCCGATGTACTCTCTCTCTCTCCTCTGCACATGTCCAAACCATCTCAGTCTGGCCTCTGACTTTATCTCCAAAACCTCTAACATGTGCTGTTCTTCTGATCCTCTCCAAACTGGTCACTCCCAGAGAGATCCTCAGCATCTTCATCTCTGCTACCTCCATCTCTGTTTCCTGTCTTTTTCTCAGTGCCACTGTTTCTAGACCAAACAGCATGGCCGGTCTCACCACAGTTTTGTACACTTTTCCTTTCAGTTTCGCTGAAACTCTTCTGTCACACATCACACCTGATACTTTTCTCCACCCTGCCTGCACACTCTTCTCCACCTCTTTCCCACACTCTCCATTACTCTGGACTGTTGATCCTAGATACTTAAAATCTTTCACCTTCTTTATCTCTTCTCTCTGTAACCTCACTTTTTCATTTGGATCCCTCTCATTCACACACGTACTCTGTTTTACTCTGACTAATCTTCATTCCTCTTCTTTCTAGGGCAAACCTCCACCGCTCCAGCTTTTCCTCCATCTCTTCCTTCCTCTCACTATTAAACAAAACAGAATGTCACATCTGTATCTTTTAATCTACAAATAAGCTTGTGGCAATAAGAAGAGACGGTGGCTGTAAGGGGCTGTAATACGTGACACAGTTCTGGTTGCATTGGTGCACGTTTACCTCCTGCAGCTGTTCTTTGTCTTTAAGAGCTTGGGCAAGTCGCCGTTTGAGTTCAGTCACCTCACTGGCTCGTTCCACCATCTGTACCTGTAAAAATGAAAAAAAAAAGAAAAACTTTAAAAAGATAAAAGTTGTGGATTTTGCATCACATAACCAGTCTATTGGCTCCTCCTGGTCTAACTGGACTTGCTTTTAAAAACTGGTTTTGGTAAAAATCCTCAGCTGGAAAAGATCTTATCTGGCTGGTGCAATAACGTCCTTCCTGTTTCTAGTTTGTTAACTGATGACAAATATGAGTGGAAACACACGTTTGGCTTTTATTTAAAGTGGTTCAGAGTCAGATGTGTGGATGTTACTGTAAAAACTCTGAAGTAAAATAAAAGAAACCAGGTCAGTGTTCTGAGAAGAGAGGGGGGGCGGGATGAAGCGGGTCAGGAGGTCGTCGTAAATCTCTCACTCTTGAGCAGAACTGACCCGGTGGGATAGTTTACATTGCCGTTTGGTTGCTCTTCTCTTATTTCACCGCATTTCAAAGCTTCGAAATCCCCCCCTCACACCACCTAAACTCCTCTCCCATGGTTTCTCTTTCTGCTTCATGTCCGTCCGTCCTAATCTCATCACTCTTAAATTCTGCTCTGCTTCTTTTTGCATTCCCTCACTAATTCTCTTTCATCTCCTTTTGTCCTCTTCTTGTTCTCCCCTCTTTGCAGAATTTACGGTGTAGCATTAGAGGGTTAAGTTCAGGTGAAGGGAGTTAGAGATGGTGTATTTCTGCGTGTATTCCTCTCCCTCTTTCCATCTTCTGGCTGGCTGATGTAAACAGCCATAAAGCACAAATTTCTGCGTTAGCCTCACTCGATGGTCTCCGCGGCTATTAAAAGCGCCTCGGGGCCCCCTGGCCACTCACCTCAGACAGCAGACTCTATCAAAGTGGAGGGAGACCTGTTTTACTGCGCTGATAAACACACACTCATTTACTGAGATTAAATGCCAGACAGAGCTGCGGTGGACGTTAGCAGAGAAAATACGAGAGGTCTACTCGATAACGTCTGCAGATACCACACAAAGACTCATCGGTGGGTGTGATGGAGTGCCCACTACCCTGGCGTGTGGACAGGCCCACATTTTGCTGTTTGGCATCAGCATATTGTATTTGAAATAAAAATGAATGAAGACTGAAGTAGAAAAAAGTAAATTTTTCAATAAGAAAGATATTGTGATCTTCTTGATCTGAAGGTGAACATCTAACATCCTCGCAGTTCAACTGACGATGAGTTTCACAACTTTTTTGCCATTATTTTTAGACATTTAAGCAGCAGATTTTTTAATTAATTAAATGTCTTACTGTGAACATTTGATTTGTTGCTTGGTTTTAAAATTAAAAAAAAAATTGATGTAAATACAAAGTAATTATCCACTCAAATTTCCAAATATGGACGATGGAATAAATCAAAGTAGAACTTTGTCATTGAGAGAAGAAATGAGACAAAAAAAAAACCCCAAGAACAACTCACAATAAAAGCCATTCATTAGAACTGGAACTAACTGTGGGGTTATTTTAAACTAATTTTATCAATCATCAGGACATCAATCTGAAACCTGCACCCAAACTAACCTGAGCTTTCCAGAAGGAATTAGACCTCAAGCGGAGGAGACTTTTTTTTTTTCACCCAATCACATCGCTGCAGCGAGGTCACTGAGGACACCTCAAGTTTCCCCCTTCACTATTTGTCTTTGCAGACACTATCATGTTAGTTAAATGTAATTCAGCACATGGTTGAATGAGATTTAAATGTGTGGGTTTGGAGGATTTTTCTGCACCATAAGGTGTTTTTCTTAAAAAGTTCAGTTTGTTTAATGTGATTAAAATATTTTCCTGTTGTTTGCAACTGTGCAAATAAGATGAAAACTTTTCTTTATCAGTCAGGACACGTAAAACTTTTAAAAAATTTGGACAAATTATTAGCCTGTGAAGTTATGTGACCTTGTTTTTTCATGTTATTTATGGTACATGACTGATTGTGAGTTATTGTGAGTGAGAGATTACAATCAGAAGGTGTTAGCACCGTTTCCAATCTGTCCTTACTCTATATCGCTCTTCCTCGTCGGCCAGCCGCTGTTTGAGCGTCTCATTGATGGCGCACTGCTCCCTCCACTTCTCCTCCATCAACGCCAGCTCCACCTCCACCGAGCACGTTTGTTCCATTTCTGTGTTCCTTCCCTCTTCTTCTGCACCGGTGCTCTTTTGATCTGCCTTCTTATCATCTTCTGATTGGCTCGTCTGTGTGGTGCTCAGCCCCTCATTGGCCACCTCCACCCAGCTGGTCATCCGCAGGCTTTCCTCTAACAGATTTTCTTTTTCGTTCTCTTTGGCTCCTTTTGCGGGGTTGGTTTGCATCTCTTTCTCCCTTGGATCCTCTTTCAGTTTGTTCAAGACAGACTTTTCCTCCGTCTCTGCGTGAGCTGTTTTTTCATCAAGGTCTGAGGAGATTGTCGTTGCTGCAGCTTCTTGTAGAGCCGCGATCGCAATATTCTCTAGAAAACACACAAAATTGACTCTCTTGATCAAACCTGCATCAATGCAGATTGAAATTTTGCTTTTTGAAGCAATATTTAAACACGTAATTGAATAATGTCAGAAAAAAAAAGATTTAAATTAACTTAAAAGTGATTATTAAATGTATTTTTTAGGATTTCCAAGAGATCCAAGAATTTCCAGAATCAAAAAAAGCTTCTTTCTTGGAAAAGTTTCACCACACAAATTATTTTTAATTTTCTGTGATTTCTGAAATAGTTTCAGATCAACAGATAAAAATGTCACAAATTAAACTGTTTAAACATCTTTTTGTACAAATAGACTGCTGAAAACCTAAGATTTGGAAATTTAAATGCACTGTTGCTCTTCCCTTTGTTTCCATTTAATCATTGTGAATTAGATTTTTTAAAATTGTGCATTTATTTCCGCATCGGTACCTTCTGTAGGTGACTCAGGACTGGGAGTGAGAGGCTCCTGTGTTGTCTCAGTAGATGCATTTTTCTTTGACTCCTGAAAAAAAAAAACTTAACTGTATCTCTGATTTTTTGTGAAAAGTTCATTTAAATCTATTGCACTCACCCCCTGAGACTCGGATGCATTGAGTTTGGCCACCTGCCTGCGGAGCCGCTGACACTCGCGGTATTTTTCCTTGTAGTGCTCGGCAGCCATGTGCAAACGCAGCTTCAGCTCGTCTACTTCTTTCTGCAGCTCCGCTTCGGCCTCCGACACCACTATGATGCTCGGCATCATGTCTCCGCCCGTCCCAACTCCCTGAACACAAGTTATTATAAGAGTCAAACGTACACCATGTCAGAGTAAGACAGAGTAAGACAATCCCTCTGAACAGTAGAAATGAGCAGAGGTGTCAAGTAGCGAAGTAAGACTACTTCGTTACCTTACTCAAGTAGAAAATCTCGGTATCTTTACTTTAACGAAGTAATTATTTTTTTGTCTACTTTTTACTTTTACTCACTACTTTTTATGCAATTATCTGTACTTTTACTTCGTTAAATTTATAAAAAGTAGTCGCAACTGTCTCCATTTTGTCACCGTTGAAAAGCCGCGACTGTTTGTCGGAGTTTTTTTTTTTTTATGAACCCTGAATGCATCAAACAAAGGAACAGATGAATGATTGGCTGATAGGTCCAGTCAATCATTACTTTGGGCCGAGTAGCCCCGCCCACAAACTTTTAAACAGCAGGAACGTTAGTTTGCGTGTTTAAGACTTGTTGCGGGCTCAGAAATCAAAGTGTTTCTGATGCTGCAACACTGAACTTTGAGTGAATTATCAGTTTTATGAAAAAAACAACAGCAAAGAAATGTTTTATTATTATTTTCAGTCTGCGGTTATTGTAAACGTCTTTGCTGAAAATGTTGTAGATGGTATTTTTATAAAAATAACTTTGATCTGTGACACACTATTTTATCTTTAGAAACAAAGCTGATTGAACTGATTAATCCATAAATAGTAGTGGATGAAGTATTTGTGCTTAAAAGCATCCAAAATGTTTTTGATTAGTTTATAAAGACTGACTGAGGAGATTAAAACTACACATCGCTTAGATTTTATATCATGTAGATGTTTGGGTTAACATTAAAAAAACCTTATATGTACACATATACATGTAGATATGTATATGTATAAATTTATATATACCGTCTCCTAAGTCCCGCCCCTACTGCTTTCTTTCTGGGTTTCTTAAAATCTTATTTCCCTGGTTATTTTTTCATTTTAACAGTTCTTAAAATTTTAGAAAAAGAATCCAAGGATTTTGCCTCCTGTGTGTTTCCTTCACTCCCACTGCCTTACAAGTGCATGTAAAGGGTGTTATTTTGTCAATGGGCGTGGTTTTACTGGGTGTACGATATTTTTTGTAAAATACAATAATTTTACGTCATTAGTACGATAATCCAGCACCTCCCACCTGGCAACGCTGCCCAGGCTGTATGTGGCACTCCCATACTTACCAACTTGTTTAAGACTATTCAGTATTGCCTCAAAGAACTTTGAAAACTAGCTGCCTTCAAGGCTTGAAAAAGCCTTTTGGTCATTTTTTTTATTTATTTATTTATTTTTTTACATTGAGTGTGTTTGTGTCTGCTGAAGTTGGTTAAATTAGGTGATGCAGAGTGAAGCTTGATTGCTGAAGGGACGTCACATAATGCCCTGCTTATGTTAATACATTTGATTGTGTTCATTAATCGATTTCCAATAAAGATTATTAAGAAATAAATGTTTCTGATTCAGAAAGTTTAACACCAAAACACTTTCATTTATTATCATATTTTCTGCTCCTTAAAGCATGTGATAATAGTTAAAAATATGTTCATACGCTTTTGTTAACAATATTCCTTTTTTTCTGAAAATTACTTTTACTTTTTTACTTTAAGTAGTTTTAAAATAGGTTACTTTTTACTTTTACTTAAGTAGAAAACTTGAGTTGATACTTCTACTTTTACTAAAGTAGTTTTTTAACTCAGTATTTATACTTCTACTTGAGTAGAAAATGTTGGTACTTTTGACACCTCTGGAAATGAGCACTATGTTACTGTTGACGATGTATTATTAAAATAATTTTTATTGTCTTTTATAATTATCGCAATTTGTTTTGTCCATCTATACAGAGCACTGACCATTTCTTTCTGCGTGGTGGTCCTCATGCGGTCCAGCTGACTCTCCATGCGTTGGCACTCGGCCTGAGCTTCAGCCAAACTGGCGCGAAGTTTATCCGCCTCCACACGGGCACGGTACAACTCGGTCATGGTGTGATCGCGTGCGCTGGCTGAGTCCCGAAGCTCCGAAGCTAGAAGTGACGCTTGTTGCTGGGAAGCCTGAAGCTGCTCCTCCACCTGACGGAGCTGCTCGTGCACACGTGAAAGCTCCGCCTAAAACCGCAGAAAAACTCTTCAGATACAAGTTGATCAAACATGATTTAGTTCAGTGCTTCAAAGACTTTTTGGGGGATTCCTTGGTCTTTGGTTCCAGTCCAAAAACCACCTAGTCAGTCTTAAATTCATTATGTTGCTTGAAATACTTCAATTTAAGACACAAAAAATTTAAAAACAAAAATACAAAATAACAGAAATAAACAAAATATCTGACTTTTTTGCCTTCTTTACATTTTCTTAAACTGTTTTTTGAGTTAGCAGCAGTAAGTGTTTGACATCAATGGTCAAACACAGACTCACATGATTGGCTAGGATTATAATTGGTTTGATTTACATTCCCGTCGCCTCCCACTTATCCCGGGCCGGGTCGCGAGGACAACAACTTCAGACAGGAAACCCAGGCTTCCCTCACCTCGGCTGCATTCTGCAGCTCACTAAGGAGGATCCCGAGGTGTGCCCTGTCCAGCTGTGAGATATAGTCTCTCCAGTGGATCCGGGGTCTGCCTCTGGATTTATTTATTTTAATTACCTGGAATCAAATCGTTTTCTGGTTCATGATCATTTTATTCTTGAGGAGAAATGGATTGATTTCTTTTTGAATAATTAAAAAAAACATCACGGGCCGTTTCCGTTACACCTGCAGACCACTAGTTGTCCACGAACTCCCTGAAACACAAATTTTCTCAGGATGGGAAGTGGGATGAGCTATAACCAGGCTTTCACACTTTCTGGTCTGTTAGAAAGCTCCTAAATCAGTAACATTTCACTACAACACTAGTTTATTGGATAAATCCAAATTGTAGTTGCTTATGTTCATAAGAAACAATTAGAAATGAGTTCTTTTTTCATGAGATGGAGGAACCGTTTAAGATTGCCTCTACCTTGTCAGCTTTAAGCACCAGCAGTTCTTTCTCCAGGTGGTCTCGTTGCGTCATACAGGCTCTGAGCCTCTCAAGCTCCTCCTGGAACTGAGCGATGGTCACTTCTCTGTTGAGCTCCACTGCCTTTAACATCTGAAGCTCTGCGCTCAGTTTGGTGTTCTCCAACTCTGTGCTGCGGAGGTGTGCCTGCAGGTACACAGGTACCAAAACAAAGTGAGTTCTAATTAAATCCAATTGGATTCAGAATGGTGATCGTAATGATAACTGTTCAGTTTTACCTTGTAAAGATCTCTCTCATCCTTCTCATTTTTCATCTGGTTCTCCAGACCATCTCGCTCTGCGGTTACCTTTTTTAAACGGTCTCGAAGACTGCAAAAATTTTCAGATTCAATTAGACAGAAAATACTTAAAAACTCAAAGAGCATGTCATTCATAAAAGAATGGACAACCAAACCAGTTTAAATACAATTTAATGTTTTCTGAACGACAAAATTCACATCATGAGGATTTTTGGAACTTAAAAATGTTTTGCTATATTTCTATTTTATATTGACTGTAAAATAAAATTAGCTTTTGCCATAAATTTGTATAAATTATCTTTTTTTTTTAAAAAGTGAAAACACTAAGAAAAGGACAGATGTAATAATCCCGGGCATAAGCCTGCATTTTTTCGGCTGATTTGGAGAAAAAAATAATAATAATAATGATCTGAATTATTTTCTCAATTATGTGACTGATATCAACATTTTCCGATTTAAGCATTTTTCTTTTTAAATTAAAAGTAAAAAATATAACAATAAGACAAACACAGTGACACCTTTTACAGTTACTTCTGTTTCCAAGTGAACATTCGCTCACCAATCCAGCTCGGTCTCCTTTTGCAGACCCTTCTGTGTGACCCCCAGCAGGTCCTCTTCAAGTTGGCGTACCCGATCCATGGCCTCTGTCAGCCTTCGCCTTACCTCCTCCCTCTCTTCTGAGAGGCCTTGGGATGAGCGAAGCAGCTCCTGTGGGGAAGAGGGAAACAACCAATCAGAACAGCTCGAACAGCAGGCTGAAATTTCCAAGTAAAAAAAAAAAAACAAAAAACATCTGCACCAATTTCTACGATCCTAATAATTGATAACATGTGATATTTCTGTGTTTGGAATTATGTGTAAAATTGGAGGTGTTTGCCAAGGCTCCCTTAAGTCACAGTTAAAGTTGTTGCACGTCTTGACGGATCACTTTTTTGCATTAACAGTTACAAATTTACTCCTACTGTGTGTTATGATTGACGTGCAAAGTAAACATGTGGCGTGCCACACGACTGACAAATTTGGCTGAACAAACAGAAACACAAGCAGATATGATCTGCATAGGATCAATGCAGTTCCTGAAACAAGCTTTTTGTCAAAATATCTCCAAAAATTGAGTTAATTTTTTCTAAGTGTTGGCTCCAGCTCAGGAGAAGCCTTGTTTGAACTTGCAGCTAACGAGTAGTGAAAGGCATTAAATCACCCATAGCTAAAATCAATAGTGACAGAAGAACATAGCATTGGACACGCCCAGCTTTCTGTGCCACTATCTGCTCATCATCTCACACAAAGTTACACACATAAGAAATGAAGAGAACAATCGGGAGTGCACACACTCACATAGGTGCACACTCAGGCCCATCTCCCTCTGGGCTTCCATCGGCATAGATCATCGTCTGATTTTTACTGCTGGCGTTTGGGAAGCACTTTAGCAGTGCATAAAGACCTTATAAAATGTGTAGTCGTAAAATTAGCAGCCGCAAAATATGTACTTATGTTTTTCATGTTAAACTCACAAGGATATTTTCATCGGTGCAATAACTCGACGCGCCCTCTGTAAACGCAGAAACGACACGTGCGTGCACACCTACTTGAACGAAGTCGTATATCCGCAGATGGACGTGCTTGTTGAATGAAAAGCAGCATGGTGATAACTGTGTGTGCGTGTGTTTGAAGTGAATTTATGGCGATTTTGTCCTTTGTAAAAAGAAGAAAAAAAAAAAAAGGAAGACCAGTGAACCAACTCAAGGCAGTTTGCTTTAACTGTGTTGCTGTACCACAGACCGCCACTAGGGAGCAATGTGAGACTGCGTCTAAACCAGGTTTTGTTTGACCTCCTTCTGCCAAACATCTTTTCCTGCTGGTATAAAACTTCTTAGACTTCTATGATGTGTTCAACTTCTGCTCTTAAATGATGAACTTAAATCAGAGTCTGACTCATTCCATCACGAGAGACTGACGAGATAAATCCATTGATCTGAATTCTTTCTGGTTAGATAACTTATTTTCTCAACATGCCAATTAAGTAATTCCGAGTATTTTAAAAAAAAGTAAAAGAATGAGGGGAAAAAAGGAGAAAGGAAGTGGCCAGTGAATCGCGTGACAGAGTGGTGTTTGTCCCTGAGGCTGGGCAGGGCTCTTTTTTTTTTTTTCAGACAAGTGGTTTTGTGGACTACCCTCCTCTCATTCCACACACAGACTAAAAGGGCTTTTTGCAAGCGGGTGGCATAATGAGTGTGTTTGTGTTTGTGCGTGGTGTGGAGCCTAAAAACGAGCGTGACCGAGCGCTACGCGCGTGCACCATTTGACGTCATGTTTGTTCATCTGCGGTCACGATGGCATCGTCCCTGACGCCAGATGCCCGGGAAAAATTGTGTCCCGAGCCCGTTCTGGCCCGCTGAGTCAGATCGTTAAAGAGTTGGAGACTTTGTGTGTGTGCATGTGTGGCACCGGCTCGCTGTGTGTCCCTCAAAAATGGACGCAGATTATGAATAAACGTAGACCTTTTGAAGTTTTCTCTCTGATCAGTGATGTGGAACTGGCTCCATGCACAAACACATGTGCACACTTCACTAAGAAGTGCACAAACACAGTAAACCAGATTTTGATTGCAAAACTGTACCTGATCTGGATTTTCTAAGAACTGGTCAAATCTTCTTTCCATGTATCTGAAATCAGGTGATGTCTCTTTATATCCTCTCAGCCCCTCCCTCCTAGAATGTCTAACCTGGTTGTGTGTCCGCAGAAGGCAGCACGTCTCCCTCTCCTGCTCCTTATCTCTGACCAGCTGTTTCTGCTCCTCTTGCAGCTGCTGTTTCTCCTCCTGCAGGAGGCGCATGGCCTTCAGCAGCTCTCTGCGCTCCTGTTGTGCCTCCTCCACGCGCTGAAACAAAAAAAATTAACAAAATTTTTAATTTTATAATAAATAAAAACATCCATTTCTTTAAGGCTCTTTAAATTTGCTTCTGAACTGAAGCCAAAAAGACAGAATCATAATTCACACTAAAATTTAAAAAAAAAAAAAAAAAAAAAATAGATTAAAATAATTAGCTGAAGCTTAATTGCGTGTATTCGTAATTACTGAACATTTTAAGCTTCGGGCTTTTTTCAAATAAAACTCTTTCAGCTTTTCTTTTCCAACTTGGCACAGCACTCATGTGGAAAACATCGACGTAAACAAGGATAAAAAGGCCTCCGCTGCGTGAAAATGTGCAGCTACGGGTTTTATTTAAATGTAAAAATAAAAAATCTAATTTGTAAAAATTGTTTAAATTCACAAATTAAAGTGAAATAAACCAGGTGATCTTTAATTGAAAGTTGATGCATAAAAAAAAAAAAATTAAAAGAACTCAGATTAAGATTAAAAAGGCCATTTTATTTTCTCATTTTTAGTTTTACAAATTGTCATTTTAAAAAAATTGAATTTTTTGAACCACCCTTTAACGTGATGTTGATCATTACCAAAAAAGAAAAGAAAATATCACGTGTTTTTACAGCTAAAGGAAAGTTGCAATTTTTTTTATTATTTTTGAACAATCTTTGGTTCATTTAGGTTTAATTATTTTACGTTCGTCTCAACCTGTGTTGTTCACGTAACCGGTTTGATCTCTTTAAAAAACAAATCTGTCGAAAAGTCAATGAGCCGCAAACAATGTAAAGTGTTTAGAAAAAATAAACTCCGACTGCAAATGATTTGAGTTAAAAAAAAGATTAATCTTTTCTGCAGCTTTTCTCCACAACTGTTTATCTAAACTTTATTTAAAAAAAAAAGAGAAGAAAACAGATTTTCCAATCATCTTTTCCCACTACTTGTAGAGGTTAAAGTTCATAAATGAGTCATTTTATTGGAGGTCAAGACCAGACAGATGGAAAATAAACAGAAAAAAAAAAGTCATGATCGTGTGTGGTCTACCTCTAGCAGGCCCGTCTTAGTGGTGACGACCAATATGTCTGAGTTGCTGTCGTCCTCGGTAACGGTCAGCAGCTCCTCGCTGGGCGTGGCTGGTCGGAACTGAAAAGGGGTGCTGGCTCCTCTAATGTCGCCAGCATGTGTGACGTAGCAGAACTGGTAAAACTCTCCGTCAGATTTGGGAACATAATAACCTGAAGAAAAAAACAAACAAGAGTTGATCGTTTTCGTACAATATGATAAATGCTGTTTAGTTTTTGTTCTGTCATAAATTCATTTTTTTTAATGAATAATTCATGACATAAAGCCTCATCTCAGAAACGCACGTAGCGGATTTCCAGAAGCCGACTGCTTTTACTGACTCCTAACCGACCACAGCATGCTCTCATATTTTCACTGTGTAATATCTGACCATTCCAGGCCCAGTAAAACCGGTTTGTAGGCCGTGTGTGGATGTGTGTGTGGGGTTTGAGAGGTGTTCAGGTCCCAGGCCGCCGTTTGCGGTTGTGTTCCCTTATTAAATAAAAGTGCTGGTTTTTATATGCACTGTAAAAATGTAGGAGTTACTCTGGAATACCCCGGCTCTGGATGGTGGTTAACATAGAGAGAGAGTCAATGTGTGTACCTTGAAAGACTACAGTCCTGTGCACGTTACTTCCTGGTTCATACTTTTCAGGCATCGGAGACCAGAGGAAGGTGTAGTAATCTCTTGCTGTGCTCCAACCCACCTGATGATATTTTGGAGAAAAAAAAAACAACGCAAAAGAGAAAACCAAAAAGTTAAAATACAATTAAAAAAATTAAAACAAACCTTTGCATCGGGATGCATAATTTTTTTTTTGTCTTTATTGTTTTATTTTTCACTTTGGCCCTTTCAGTGTGCACTTCCATAGTCCCAGGAAAAGCTTTGGCCCAGTGGGATTCGAACCCGGTTCTCCTGGTCAAAAGATGGTAATTCTACCACGAGGCCAACGCCCCATGGGACCGCAATGCATTATTTTTAACACACGCTTGAGAACTTTAGAAGGTTGCAGGTAAGAAGGAAACATTTAAAAAACATGTCCCTCCCCCACATCCCTACCTTTCCTGCTTTTCAGACTCGCAAAAATATGAAACAGTGAAGGTGTGAGAACAGAGTGGGAAGGACCAAAGTGTGGTGTGTGTAAAGGTCAGGGAGGTTGAAAACAGATCCTTAAGGAAATGGGTAAAAGGTGGAGAAAATACAAGAAAAAGGAGGGAGAAAAAAGGTGAAAATTTTACACCAAATGGCGAAGGACGTGTAATTCCACAAATTTTATATGTTGTTAGGCAACAGGTGATTAAAGAGGTTTGTGAATAATATCCTAACTCAGGAGCTGTTCAATAAATCTTTCGATCTTCCCTGTCAAAAACATGCACACTCACAAACACACACTCACGTGCAAGCTTTTACTTCCTGCTTCAGTCATAGAGGTGTAAATGAATTGTAGTTTAATTACAAATTAAAAATAACTAAAACGGGTTAAATCTTTGTTTCAGAAAGCTGCAAAATATATTGACGGATTTTAGTTGATTTTTCAAAATTATTATTATTTTTAATAAATTTAAACACGCTAAAAATTTGAATCCTAATCATAGAAAAATGCTAATAGTAATTTTTTATTACATATAATAGGTATATGAGTAAAACAATCAAGATCAAAATAATCAAACTAAATCACCTGAAGCATAACGCAAACAATCAACGGAGATCTTTAAATCAAATTTGAAGAATTTTAAAGTTGGATATTGTTGCCTGCGAGGTAAATGACATCAATCCTCCCTCCTCTCTCCATTACAGCAAGTATAGTGCTGTTCCAGACAAAAAGTAATAGTCAGCATGAGAACCTGAGCCAAGAACATTCCTTCCACCTTCACCGGTATCTCAGCGAGGAGCCAGACCGCTGTGGCTTCACGCCAAGTTTGCTTGTGTGTTTGAGCAGATTCGCTCAAGACAGAAAAGACATCAATAACTGTTCTAATTGCAGAGTGAGGCTGACTGACATTTGGTTAGGCATGGTGTGGCATTCCAGCACAGGAGTGATGTGATAAAATAATCACAGGCAAAGCCGGTATAAATCATTCATCCTTAGTGTGAGGGGACAACATGATGACACTTTAATTATACACTCACACAACGGGTTTCTCCCTGCCGACCCATGGAACATGCCACAACCAAAAACCTCCATGCTTTTTTTTTTTCGCAAAGAAAATTGTGTGTGTGATCTTGAGTTGAAACGCTATGCATATGTAATTAAATTTAAACATTTCTTTTACAACTTGCATGTACAGAATCCCATCAAATAGCCAAAAGATAATTGACGAGCATGTGTTAAAAAAAAAAAAAAGTGTACACAACACGCCACGGCTCGAGGCCACAACTGTATCTGAACAAGTTTGTCCCACAACAGTCTGTTTCAGGATGTGATGTGAGTCCTTTAAGCCACTAGGAGGTGTCTGTGCATAACTCAAAAAAGAAGGCTGACTGAGTCACGGAGAGTTTTCTGAAACTTTGCAATATCTCCTTTTCAGATAACGCCTCCAGACATGGAAGCAAACAGGTAGAAAATGTTCTCTCCCTGAGTCACCTCAGCACAAATACTTTGCCCGTGGGAGAAAAGCAAATCATGAGAAATAATATTATTTTTCTTAATAATAACAGGCAAGGCGGCATGGTGGCGCACTGGTTAGCACAGTGGCCTCACAGTAAGAAGGTCGGGGGTTCAAGTCCCTGAGAGGGGACGGGGCTTGGAACACTGGTCTTTCTGTGCGGAGTTTGCACATTCTCCCTGTGAATGTGTGGGTTTTCTACAAGTACATCGGTTTCCTCCCACCCTCCAAAAACATGCACGTGAGGTTAATTGGCCGCTATGAAATTGCCACTAGAAATGAGTAGGTGTGGATGATTGGGTCAATTTTATGTTGCGAAAGTCTGGAACAAATTTCCCGAGATCGAGAGACAGGCCTCTACTGTGTAAATATAGACTTCTGTTTAACTGTGCATTTGACTCAAGATTATTACTCTTTTCTATCTGTTTTCATTTTTTGTTTTAAATTTTTTTAAACATTTTTATTCCATGTTTTGTCATCCAATGCATATTTTTCTGTCTTGTGAAGCACTTTGAAATTGCAACTTGCCTTGCCTAGCCTTGCGTGTGTGTAGCCCCACGACAGACTGATGACCTGTTTGGGGTGTACCCTCGCTCTCGCCAAGATCAGCCAACCACATTAGGAATGGACGGTTCAGAACGTGAAAAATAAATAACAGTCAAAATCTGCAGATTGTTGATTTTGACATTAAAGCGTGGGTATTGTTCTCTTTGCGGTTATATGAAAAAAACCAAGTGAGAGCTCTTAAGACAAAAAAAAAACAGGACAGACATACAGTATACGTCAAACAGGATTAAAGAAGTGTGGTTTGCCCGTTCCCCGACACGATGCACTAACCATCAAACAAGTTCCATTAACATGGATTACCATAATTGCGTTTTCCAATCGTCCTTTTTCCAAATAAACCCAGCGTCTTTATTCCTTTTTAATTGAGCTGGAGGATTTGAAGTCGTTTCTTAAGCAGCTATAAAATGTTTGTCTTTTGACTTTACAAGGCATTAAGTTTCCTAGTTCGTATTTCCTGTTAATTATGTGTGAGATTTGATGGCTTTGATAAAAGAACAGGACAGAGGGGATAGGGGAAGCAGGCAGGAAGCAAAGAAAAAACCTGATGGAAAAGACACAGGGGAGCAAACGTATGACGTAAACAAAGAGATGCTAATAAGAATCAGTGTGGTTCATAAAGAGCAACAAATGTTTGCCCCTCACTTCATCCCACACTAGAGTCCTGCTGCAGCCAGCCCACCATGTACATGCTTCCCCTTTCTTTGTACAAAGCAACCACAGCAAAGCTTGTGGTAAAGTTATCAGCACGCAGTGAAACGCTGAGCCATTAATGTCGGGGCGGATGTACGTGTTAATGTGCAAAGTGGGCAATTAATAAAACTCTTAACACATCATCTTGTGCATTGGTGATTGAAAACATCTCAAATCAACAAATACAACCACTTATGGTTTCTTAAAGAATCACTGCTTCTAAACTGATTAGACGAGGTTTCATACATTGATCAAAATAAGATCAATAAGTGTGTATGTTACCTTGAAAATGCCCACCCAGTCTTTAGGATGGGGAGTAATGTAAGGAGTCAGTGTGTAACGACACTCCAAAGGTGCCTGAGGAAGGAAACTCTTTCCAACATTCTGGAAAATGACATGGGCGAAGTTGGATGTTTCCATGATGCTGACGCTGCTGCCAGGCGATGAATCCACCACCTGGAATGATGACATTGTAGTCCGTTGGTCACTTCATTCGTCTAGAAAAGAAAAACAACAAAAAAAGGGCATTAACAAAGGAACCTCTCAATGTGCATGAATAAAAACAAACTACATAAAAGATTCCATTCTGTTTCATTGTCTTCCACTTATCCCGGGCCGTGTAAGATGCAGACATGAAACCCAGGCTTCTATCCCCCTGTCTGCATCCTCCAGCTCACCCGGGAGGATCCCCGGGCATTCCAGTAGGCCCAGAGTCTGGCACTGCTTCTGGTGGGACATGCCTGAAACCCCTCACCAGCAAGTCGTTTGGGAGGCATCCTAATCATATACTCGAACAACCACATCTGGCTTCTCTTGACCCGGCAGATGGATCAGTGCAGGGTCCGCAATAATTCGGATACCGCATTGGTCCGGCGTGGTGAAGAAAGAGCTGGACTGTAAAGCAAAGCTTTTGATTTACCAGTCGATCTACATACTGACCCTCATCTATGATCTCTAGCAATGGGTGGTGACCAAAAGAATGAGGCCACATATACAAGCGGCTGAAATGAGCTTCCTCCACAGGGTAGTTGGGCTCTCACTCAGAGATATATAAAATATTTCTATTAAATTATGAGAAAGTTTATTATTGTTCTAAAAAACCCCTACCGTCTATTACATATTTTGTAAGTTTGTTAATGAAGTAACAGCATACGTGTGTAGTATGTAGCATACATGACTTGGATCGACTTAGACAAGTCGGTCCACTTGTAAAACAGAACAAACATTAGCTAGAATATGACAAAAAGCAAAGTAAACTATCCATGTGTGTTTCAGGAAGGTTAATCAAGAGAGAGTACAAGACTGCATAGACATAATTCTCAGTATATGTAATTGGAGACGGTCTGGATCCACCCCCTCGCAGCTTGATGATGACATCGTAGAGCCTTTCAAGAGCTTTGTGTAACTAGGGTCCATCATGACTGACAATGGAGAATTAAATCCAAAGAACCAAAGAAGAGCCTTGGCAGCCTCAGTCCTACAGTCCCTCTGGAAACCACTCTGGCGGCATTCATCCATCTCCCGCCAGACAAATCTCTGGATCCTTAATCCCACCGTACGCTCTGTCCTGCTCTATGGCTCGGATACGTGACCCCTGAACAAGACACTAGCAGCCAGAATCAATGACTTCGACAGTATAGCTCTCTGAACAATCGAAAACATCATGTAGCCCCAGCGAGTCTCCGACCAGGCGCTCGGAACACCTACGTGCCAGCCCAAGGCATCTTGCCTGGCTCCACAACATCGCACTTGCTGGTTCAGCCATGTCCTCCAGATGCCTCCCGACCTACTCCGGGAGGCAGCTGAGCAATCCTTCATTTCAATCCTAAGGTCGCAGGCTGACACTGAGCCGGTGTCCTCAGCTCGACCTCCTAGAAGTCGAGAGAAGCCAGATGGGCTGGTTCAGGCATCTGGTTAGGATGCCTCCCAAGCGCCTTGTTAGTGAGGTGTTTCGGGCCCGTCCTTGTGGGAGGAGTCCAAGAGGAAATCCCTGGACTGACTGGAGAGACTATGTCTGACAGCTGGCCGGGGAACGACTTGGGATCCTTCTGGGTGAGTTGGAGTGAGAGAAGCCTGGGCTTCCCGTCTGAGGTAGTTGCCCCCGGATAAGCGGAAGACGACGGAACGGTCGCAGGCTGGAAAAGACCACAAGGCAAGCCTTGTTCCCAATGGACCTCCTACAACTTTGAGTCACCGTCAAGGAAGCAGAACAGCAGGCCCAAGATCACAATCACTGGAATAACTTAGTTTATCTGGTTGGCCTTAGTGCACATGGCTGGCACTTACCCGCCTTTGCTAGAGCCCTAATAATAATAATTTGTTTTTTAGATTAAATAAATGAACGATCAGGGTCTAAAAGGCGGTATATTTCAGTATGTAAAAGTAGATCTCACTTTGTGGAGACAAACTGTGATTATATCAGTGTTATTACATAAAACTGCACCAGTCACATTCAAGCAGACACAGGAGGACACACATGAACCATCAAACAGTCTTGTAAGTATCTTTAGAAAGAGGCTTATGTCTTTTATCAGCTCTAAATGTGACTTTAGATGTGGTAGAGAGTGAAGATGTGGATGTGAACAGCTGTTCAACAGTGATGCAGCTGTTTTACATCACTGTTTTTCTACAACAACACACCCTCACATGATGATTTCCTCTAACACTGAATGATGATCCAGTCTAAAAAATGAATCGTTTTAATATCAACATGGATAATGATGTAGATTAGATTAGATCCAAGCTGTGATTTGTCTTCCAGATGGCTAAGATTAGCTTCAAACAGGCCATGTCGTGTCATGTCAGCAGCTAGCTAGCTGCTGTTTGGCTAGCTGCTGACATGACACGTGAAACAAAGAAATGACAGCTGTTAATAGAAATCACAATAGAAACTTTACCCTTAGAAGGTGATTGTCTCTTGCAAAGTAGGTTGATTTTCCGTTGGGAGAGTGGATTTTAATGCTACTTCTTTCGATCTTGTCAAATTTCTAGTGATGCGTCTCTTCCTGAAAGATGATGCTCCACTTCCGGGATGTTGAGCAGTACCAGTGATGCTGAGAGGATCAACATTAAAAAAAAAAATAATCTAAAATTAATGAATAAATAATTTTATTTATTCATCTACTAAACTAAATATATCCAAAAATTTATCTTATTTCACCACTTTCTCATTTATTATAAACACCCTTTCAAAGTTAAACACCTAAATCCGAACGATCAAATGATTTAATAATAATGAAGAAAAACAATTTAAAATCTTAATTATATTCATATTTCTAAATTATGGCGTTTGAATGATTAAATCAATTAAAAAAAAGTGAAGTTAAAGGACATTTTAAAGCAGCATCACCGGATGTCCCGCCGTTGCTTCATTCCTATTGGTTCTTTTAACTCAACCTCTGCTGTGATTGGTGGAAAGCACAGTTAATCATTAAAGGTCCTCTTAGCTTTTCTTATTTGACAGCTGTCACTGTGTACGGAGGTCAAAGGGAGAAAAGCATGGCTGCTTTGTTTAGAGGGGTTCGATCTACATTGTTGAGGTGGAATAATCATGTCGACTTTACACTTGGTAATGTATTTGCGATTTTGTGTTCTGATCTTTCCGTTCAGTTGTGCGCTTATAAGATTGCATGCAAGCTGCAAATGACTCCAGCTTGTTAGCTTTCTTGTTAGCGTTCAGAAGAAAGTGCAGATCTTTGAATCCCAAGTGGTTTAAGTGTCTTAACTTTAAATCCATGTGCTGATTTCAAGTGCACACTGAGATTTAAAAGTGCATCAAGCAGCAGCAGCTCATTCTACAATCAGATCTTTTGTTGCATTTTATCCATCTGCACCTCATGTGTTTCACCAGAGTTTTAAAGGAAGTGTTCTACTTAATCGCAACTGTTGATTAGAACCAGATCCATTTAGATTCCCTGCTTTTCACACAATTTAAAGCACAATCGACTATTCAAAATGAACCATATATATGAGTTGTATCTGATTGTTGGATCTCTCTTGAATTACCCAAAACACATATCCAAAACACTATATGAAACAAAAGATGCAGTGTTGTATGTAAAAGTACAAATGTGCAGATCTGAGACAATGACAATGCATGCTTTTTATTGTGCATGATTACATATGTGCATATGTACATTTTCATTTCAGTTGATGAGTTTCTTGTCAAATATATTCCTGCATGTCAGGAACAAGATTCTGCCAGAAGTGGAGGAGTTTAAGTATCTCGAGGTCTTGTTCACGAGTGGGGCAAGGATCAGTGCGGTGTTTGCAGTAATCAGCATGCTGCATCGGTCCAATGGGGTAAAGCTGAGCTGTAAAGCAAAGCTCTCAATTTATCAGTCAATCTTCATTCCTACCATCACCTATTGGCACCAGCTGTTTGTGGTGACCGAAAGTATGAGATTGCACAAACAAGTGGCTGAAATTAGCTTCCTCTGCAAGGTGGCTGAGCTCTTACTTAAAGATAGGGTGAGAAGTTCTGCCATTCGGGATTGAGCTTGCATTAGAGCTGTTGCTCTTCCGAGTTGAGAGAAGCCAGATGGGATGGTTAGGGCATTTGGTTAGGATGCCTCCTGAAGGCTTTGCTGGTGAGGTGTTTTGGGCATGTCCCACTGGGAGAAGACTAATAAATAATAATAAACAGCAGCTGTTTTAAGGTGTTTTTGTTCAGACCAGTGGGGAGGCAGTTGAATAATCTAATCTACTGGAAACAAATGCATGAAAAAGGACCTTTATGTTTGTTTTAGACACAAAACCTCTGATATTGGCAATGTTTTAAAGGTGGTAAAAGGCTGCTGATGTAATTGATATGATGTAATTTGATTGAGGTTCAAGTCTGAGTCTATTATTATTCCCACATTTCAGACATCTTCATACAGCTCAAATCTTATTTTCACCTTGTTGGTTCATTTACAAAGTTTACTCTGATAGTGTATTTTTGGTGGATGGTATTTTCTTAGCCTAGTGTGATTTTCCAAAAGTCTGTGATAAGTTGCATTTGGCGGATTGTTGTGTCATTCATTTAAACTCCTTCTCATGATCAAGTTTGCTTTTTGAAAATGTGTTTCTTTGGTTTCTTTTATTGAGTCAAAACACATTTTTCTTGAGTCATAATTTATTTTTCTCACATTTTTTAGACTCATCTTTGTTCTTTTTTCCAACAGTGTCAATACGTTCGATGGCCTCTAAGACACCCGTGGGATTCATAGGTTTAGGAAACATGGGAACTCCCATGGCTAAAAACTTGTTAAGAAATGGTTATCCTGTCATTGCCACTGATGTTTTTCCTGAGTCTTGTAAAGAACTACAAGATATGGGAGCACAGGTAAGATGTTGTCAACAATCTTTCACATATTCTCTATTTCATTTGAGTTGAATTGCAGCAATACTGCAAAACGGTGCCAATCTGCAAACACAACCAAAAACTAATCAATTTGTCGGATCATTTTAAGCAGTACTATTTTATATTTATACATATGTCTTTTACAGGTAGATGAAAAAACAAGTAACTACAAATTTTATCCACATTTACCTCTATTCTAATGATACCAGCTGATTCCAGGAGTTTCTTGGAGTTGCTGAATGTCAAATAAACTTGCCTGGGTTTGAAAGATTATTACGTTATTTAATATTTCAAGGACTTACAGCTGTTAGTACCAGGTGTTGCCCTTGAAAAGTTATTTGGTCAACCACTTATCACCATGATCAAACGAGTAGTTGCTAATGAGAGGGATTATCGACAGTCAGTAGTTTGTGGTTTGCCAATGACTCATTTACAAGGTTGTTTTTCTTGGTTGAAACAAATATCATAAAAATATAAATAGAATTAGTCGTTTGAACCAAGTACTTTAACAAAGAAATTGACTGACCTAAAGAATGTATCTGCAATAGAAAATGCAAACATGTTTGAAGAAACAGTAACAAAACCTGGAAGATCTACAAGAGCTTTTTGTTCAGCTGGTGATGTATGTCTCACTTCTGCATGAGATTCCAGGTGACTTTTAACTTATTCTTGTGAATTAAAACAATTGAGATTTGGGCTTGGTGGCCGGGGTCTCGCTCAGAGATACAGTGAGGAGCTCTGCCATCCGGGAGGAGCCACATGCGGCCTGTTAAACGGTTTAATCTAAGCCGCCGAACTTGAAATAAGTACAATGCATTATTATGTTAAAGTTTGATTTTCCCCTGCAATTGTGATGTTTTCTCACTAGATGGTGCACTCTACATATATCGGCTTTGTTGAGAAAACAAAAACACTGCTCCCATTCAAATGTGTGTGTGTGTCTCCTTGATGTGCACGTTGCCAAAATAAACTGTGCGTTCACATATAGAAAGCCATTGGGGCCAATTCACGCACGTAAACAAACGCGTTAGATTTCAAACCTTGTGCGCTACTATGGAAAGTCATTGCGGTCACTACACGTGCGTAATCTTACACTAAATGTTAAATATAGCCCGCTAGATGCAAGTTTTTTAAGCGCTCATGCATTAGATTTGAAATCTAACGTGCTTGATGTTTTTGAAAAAAAAAAGAAGTGAGAAGGAGAGTGATGATGATAATGTGAAGTATAAAAGAACTTTCTGAGCTTTAAAAAAATGGTTATTTATTTGATTTTTAGTGTTTAAAGACTCATTTTAAAATCAAAGATTTTGTTGTGATGCTTTTCTTCATTTTCACTGGAAGTTAAGCACATGTTTTCTCTACATCCCAAGATGTGTATTTTTTTCCCAATGAGGTGAGGTTACCAAAGCATGCCATCCATCCGCTCCTGTTCCGGCCCCTTTGTCAAATGTTAGAACTCAATGTGGCCCGCTAATCAAAAAGTTTGATCACCCCTGTGCTAGGGAGACTAGTGCTAGAGAGACACAGCTTGCTGGGGAACACCTTGGGATCCCCCCGAGTGAGCTGGAGGATGCAGCCGGGGTGAGAAAAGCCTGGATTTCCCGTTCAAGGCTGTTGCCCCGCAACCCGGCCTTGGATAAGTGAAAGAAAACAAAACGAAGATTTGAGCTGATAGCTAAAATTGATTTTGATTATTTAGAATTTTAAGTAAATTACTACAAATGTTTTCAGTGTAATTTATAGTTGTGTTTTAGCTTTGTAAATATTTTGGCATAAGCCAGTGCTTCTTAATTATTACTCTTGTTATTACGCCCTTGCTACCGTTTTGTTTTTGTAATTGTTAATGGGTAGTTAAAAAGAAATCCAAAAGTCTTGCTTGAAAGTATAAAATACTCAAAAACTTAATCTTAAAAGGCATTTTATAGATTCTCATTCACTCCTCTAAACTGTAAATAAAATCCAACATTTAGCCAGAAGAAAACAATTATTCCCTCCCCCCACTCTCTGCCATGACTATTGACACTGCACTTCCTATTGTCTCCTTAGTGCAGTATTAGCTCTGCGCACACTCTGACAATGAGAGCGACACTGCCAACTACTGTAGTGGATGTGCAATAACACTTCATTCTAGTACAGAAAAGGAAAGCATGTTCCCCAGAGTTACTGGCATCGGGGCACGCCCCACTATTTGAGAAGCACTGGCATAAAGCCAGTGTTTTTAGATTGAATTGATATGTTTGTTCATATTTTTAATTAATAAACGTGTTTAATTTATTTGTTCTTGGTAAATTGTGACAATTCAATATTCAGGTAATGGACTCCCCAGCAGAAGTAGCAGAAAAAGCAGACCGCATCATCACAATGCTGCCCTCTAGTCCTAATGTCATAGAAGTCTACACAGGTCCAAACGGCATCCTCAAGTAGGCACTTCTTTGTGTTATGATGTCATTGGAACCTTTGAATTTGTCTCTTAGTTGTATAAAATACAAACAGGAAAAGAACATATTCTCTATGCAAATCTTGTCAATGCTTTCTCTGTCTCTTCCTGTTCAGGAAGGTGAAGAAAGGAACGCTATTAATCGACTCTTCGACTATTGATCCTACTGTAGCTAAAGAGATGGCTGTTGCTGCTGAGAAGTCTGGTTCTGTTTTTATGGATGCTCCAGTTTCAGGAGGTAAGGTTCTAAATGATGTTTTCCGAGCGAGTTGACGGGCAAATTATTGTTTTTGTAATTGTTAATGGGTAGTTAAATGATGGAGAAACTTTGTTTTTCTTTTAGACTAGAACTGATTTGTATTTCTTTAAAAATTTATGTGTATTTTGTAAGAATTAAAGAAGATTTTGGAATTTAATTTGTTGTTTTTCATATAATTATGTAATCTCACTGTCACATTAATGATTCAAATAACATTTCCCACCCACCCTGCAATCTTTGTTACGCCTCATACTCCATAAATGAAAAAGCCTACCATATATTAATTTATAGAATAGAGCAAATAAATAGGTAACGCAGTCATCAGCCCTGATTTAATTTTGCAGGTTAGATGTAACCTTAGAAGTGTTGTTGTCAGATGTAACCATCCAAAACATTTCGATCTAATTTTACGTTGACTCTTTAAGTTTTATCCTTAGAGTGTGCTTTTACGTGTATTTCGCTGGAGTATTTTTACATGCATATTAAAGACACTATAGAGCAAGTTTGCATGTGTTGGTTGTATGATTAAAACCTTCAAAAATATCTTAAACAAGTTGGTATTTCTGAGGTTTGGTAGTGGTCGGGACAGGTCGTCTGGTTCAGCCATCCTCCTCTGGTACAAACTTTGTTTAGGCTCTTTGCTTTGTTACTGAAAAAGATTCAGAAGATGAAGAAATTCTGATGAATCAAATGGATCTTTTGGTTATTTTGTGTGTAAGTGTGACGTATTTCTTGTTGGGACTAAATATACAATGAATTTTTACTGCAAAGGAAGTTACAAGTGGTAAGTTATTCTATTGTTTATATTCATATTATAACATTTTTAACTATCAATATTAATGATAGCAATTCTTCAAATTTTTCCTATTCTTCTGTTGATTTATTTGATCTAGTGAGCCATTATAATATAGAAGTCATCTCTCTGTCTATGTGTCTTGTCAGGGCTTTGAACTCACCAGCGCACTTCATTTTTTGCTATTATAGTTCTTTTGAGGTAGGCCATCTTTTTTTTAACTCTCACGTGCTAGGATTTTGGAAAGACCTGGTTGTTGATCCGCAAATTGATGTAAATTGTTATTTTGTGCAAAGACATATCCACAATCACTCAACATCATTTTTAATAACGAACTAATTCCATGAAACAATTTTCCATTTAATTTGGTTGTATTTTGAATTGAACTCTGGCCACTGACAGTTACAAACTGTGCCAGGTGTTTCTGTGCCGCGTTGCTTGTTCGTCTTGCTGCAGTTGACACTCCCAACAGCACGCATGCTTGCAATACAAGTTGATTCATGATCATTTATGATTAGAAACAACTTATTCCCGCCTGTGTGGCGCTAGATTCCGCTGTCTCACGGCAAGAATTTCACTTAGTCACTTAATGATGTTCAAACAGTGTACTTTCTGTGTTGGGTTAGCATCGTTTTATTTGGATTGAGAAAACCTTAATGATTCCCTATGCGAAACTTCGAATTACATTTGCTTCCTACCGTTTAACGATATTTATGTCTGATTATATTTTCATTTGCAATTTCCTTTGAAATAAGTCTTAAAGCTGAGAAGTTGTTTGTGTCTGTATATAAGCTCTAGTATTGTCCAGTGTCATTCCCAAGGCATACCCAGTCTTTTAGTTACTGGTTAAGGCACGCATTCAACATCTGGGAAAATATGAAAATGAGAGCAAGTTTGAATAACAAGTTACCTCATACAATTTTTTTCAACTTCAAACCCAAGATATTTAAGAGCTCTGCCATCTGGGAGGAGCTCGGAGTAGAGCCGTTGCTCCTCCAGGTCAAGAGAAGCCAGATGGGGTGGTTCAGGCATCTGGTTAGGACGCCTCCCAGGTGTCTCGCTGGTGAGGCAGACCTCTAGATGCACTGGGGCGACTATTTCTCACAGCTAGCCGGGGAATGCCTTGGGATCCTCCCAGGTGAGCTGCAGGACGCAGCCGGGGTGAGGCGAGCCTGGGTTTCCCATCTGAAGCTGTTGCCCCCACGACCCAGCCCCGGATAAGCAGAAGACAACAGAACGGAACAACATATAACATTTCATTTATGTGTTCCCCTGGTTTTGTGTAGTCAGGGTAAACTTGATATAAAATGTCCCAAGAATTACTACATTGCATTTACACTTGGTTACTAATAGTTTCAATTCTGATCGTAATTAGATGTTCATTTAAAAAAGTAATTGCTAAATGTTACCAGTAGCTGAATCAAAAGCAGAATTTTCTAGCTAGTTTCAGCTATACTGTGGGAGGCTGATGACCCCTCAGTATTGGATCTGAACTGCCCGACACTCTTTTTGTATTTCTAAACCATTGGACCTTTTGGGTTAGTGCTCGGACATGGGTTGTAATTACTTAGCGGGCCAGCCAATAGGTGCCCTCATGAGACTTTTATTGCTTCTTTTGACCGGGGGTCTTAAAGGCAAGGTTAAGGTTTTAAGTTCTCATTATGTTGGTGCTGTCTTCTTGTGACTGCTTCTTGACAGAGCACAGGATCGCCAGTGGTCCTTAATGGGCTGAGCCACAGTGGAGAATCTCGTGTCAGGGCTTTTCATGTTGATGGAGCCGTAATGGCGGGTATCTCATGTTAGGGCCTTTCATGTCAGATAAAGAGTCATAAAGAAGAGAGAAACTGCCCTCACATTGAGAGCAGGAGACGAGAGGAGGAAGATAAGACATGAAGGAGACACATCGCAGTAAAACTGTCCATCTCTTTTCCTCTCTTTATCTTTCTTTTCTCACGTGCGCACACACACGCTGCTCATTTATATTCTAATACGCAAGTTTAGATTTTCCTGACACTGCTGCATATTTGACTACCAACCCCAATCATATTTTATGTTCTTTTATGTCTTTCAATCTTAAATTCATGCTGAGTACATGCACTGCACTTCCTGCCAGCTTCCATAAAAAAACTTTTAAAAAACCTACAGACTTAGCCCATTTCGGCATGTTTACCAGCTGGCGTCTAGAGACCAGACCGACCGCAGTTAGAGATCAGAGCTTTAAGCCTGGGACTCTCCCCTCACACACACATAGTCTGTTTACATACAATAGACAGTGCATGGGTTTTTTTGTGTGTGTGCAGCGCTCTGTGAAGGTTCTTCCTCTCCAGTCTTTTAACTAAGCCCTTTTTACTAGCCTGAGATGACCAATGATTTACCTGCTTCCTCTGGTTTGTGTAGCCAGCTCTGTGGGTACTTTTCTTTCAAACACACAGCCATATCCAAGCTATCTAATGGATTTTCAAAACGCTTTGAAGCTGTACAGTCTAACTTGAGATCTGTATTCAAGTAGTCATGTCACTTCAAAACTATTTTGTGTAACCAAATGCTTATATTTTTTAGATATTAGTAGAGTAAAATATCATTTTCTTCCCCTACCTGTTATCTATGAACTGAAATCTGATTGCCTCTCCCAGCTGAGCTAAATCTGCCATGAACGTTTCCGTGTAAGACATCACAATGAAAAAGGTCTTAGCACAGGATTTCTCATAATATACCTCCTCCCCACCATCCTGTAGTCGTTCCTTGGTGGGATTTCTGTTTACATGTCTTGGTCTAACCAGAAGATGGCACCCTACCCAAACAGGGACGTCATAATCAGATGTTTAGGATGTGTGCATATTTCAGACATGGCTGAGAAACATTCGGCTGGGATCAGCTGTGAATATGTATGAACACATAGGTGGATGGTTAAAAAAAAAAAAAGTTGATCAACTTTTTAGTTCGACAGAGTGCAATATATTCAATCAGAACTAATGTTCTTTCAAAACTTGAGTAGATCTAATGCGATCACTCGTCCTTCTAAATTCATACGTACAATATCATGTCCTTTTTTTGCTTTGTTTTTAAATGTTCATTTGCATTGTTGTGTCTCTTGATATGAAATTAATCTCTTTATTGGTCATGTGAGGTGGCGTATTTTTCACGTGTACGTTCTGTGCATCAATTCTATTTGTATAGCCCAATATCACAAAACAATTGTTTCAACTGGCTTCACTTGGTGGATTTAAAAAAAAAAAAAAACAAAGAAGAACAAAATGTATAAATAAATACACCGCTTTAAGCTAACTAATTCAAAGCTATCTAAACAGTTTTACTTAATTCCTGTCCTCAGACCCTCCTTCACGGTAAGGAAAAGCTTTATATATATAAAAAAAAAAAAAAAAAAACAGCAGTGAGAAAAAAAATTAAGAAACCTCATGGAGACCCACATGCAAGAGTGCCCCACCCGCCCCCTCGAGCAGCCAATGTGTATAAGACTGTTAATTAAATAATAGCTTATTCTACTCTACAGTTTTATATCAGAAAAAAATCAGTAGATGGGCTTCAGCAGAGGTTTGGCTGGCACAGATGGGATCTTAAGTCAGCATTTTTCAACCAGTGTTCCTCGGCGCACTAGTCTACTGTGAGCGATCGTCAGGTGTTCAGTGGGAAATTATCTTAATTTCAACTCATGGTCAGGATCTACCGGTTGCTCCCAATTATTGTTTTGGTTGATCTCATGGTGTTTGTGTAAAAACATGGATTAGAGTGTATTTATTTATATTTATCAGTATAAAATCTTGATATTTTATTTTGAGACCTGTAACCATAGCAACCCACTCTTCTTCTCTGCTTTTTTGTTGCATTTTAAAGCTGAAAAATTTGCATTCTGGGTAAAATTTCTGAAAGACTGGTTGTTGTTATATGTAATTGTAATAATATAATTAGTGCTGTCATTTTAATGCATTAATTCGATTAATTAATTATGCCGCATTTTAATGCATTACAAAAATGAATGCAATTAATTATGACATCATAACGGTGGCGAGCCAATGCTCCCGCATTTGAATTTTGGCTTATTGAATGACCTGTAGTTTTCTCGGCCGTCCTAAATCGCCTGCGTTGGCAAATTAACAAGGCAGCAGAGTTCAAACACAACAGACATGAACACGACTCAGGAGGAGGAGACAGTCGCAGGGGCGGATCCAGGGGCATGGGGACGTCCAATCCCATTCCCATGCGTGGGGACATGGGATTGCATGTCCCCACGCCCTACCCCTTTTGGTCCACAAAAAAAAAAGTGTTCTTACTACTTTATTATTATAAACTTTGAGCAAAATATGCACCAAAATGCAGAAAATTTACTTATTTTTCAAAATGTTCTGGGAGTTGAGCCATTGAAAGGCATGTTTTTATACAAAAATAATAAAGACGGGACAATAAATAAAAACCTAGTATTTGTAGTTTTTTCAAAAGGAGTTCTCCTACCACCGGAGCAACTCCAGCCTGACATACTATCTAATCGCAAAACATGTTCCTCCAAAACAAGTTCTTCTGTTGAGAGTGTGGCTACCTGGAGCTCGCTCCGACAAACCAAGCTACGTAGCTGAATTTGGCAAGCGAATGAGCAAATCCACAACAGAGAAATTGACAAATACTATTGTGAAGTGGGTTGCTGCTGATTGCAGGCCAATTTCTATTGTTGAAGATAAGAACGAACCTTAACGAACCCTAACCCTTGTTTTACTTTTTTTAATGATGCACCTGGCCTCATGAGGCACATACTGTATTCAATTGATTGGTCACACGGTACAATTTTTTAATATCCTAGAAATCAAATTCTTTATCAGGAGACATTTAGCAAATATGACATTAAAATGTGATTAATTCGATTGATTAATTAATTACAAAATCCTGTAAATAATTTGATTAATTTTTTTAATTGACTGACACCACTAAATGTAATGTTTATATAGGCGGCATAGAGAATAATTTTCAACATTTTTGGTTGGTGGTGTGTCTCAAGATTCTTTTCGATGGAAAAATGTACTTTGGCATGAGGTTGCCAAACACTGTTTTAGGTTGAAAAACACTGTCTTAAGTTTAACCCTTTTGCTATTTTTTGTCTTTAAAGTTTGGATTTAATTTTCCAGACTTACCAGTGTTTTGGCTGTGGGTATAAATGAGCCAACTGTTCCATGCAGAAGCCTAAATGTCTTACCCAACTTTTTACACATTCTTTCATTGAGACATTGTAACAACTTGGATGCTGGTAGTACGCCAGTGTTTTTCTGTTCGAATGCTTATACCACCGTCTGGTATCATTAAAAGCGTCCGCATGCTAAGTGGCCCACAACAAAACAAGCTATGATGTCAAGAACTGAGGGTGTTGGCACAACAATGGCAAAAATAGGAGGTTTGGCTAACAAGTGGCAGGGTCGTTAGAGGTAATTACCCAAAATGTTTGTGCTTGTTTCTATGTCCCTATGGTGGGCTACCACACTACTAGCACACAGTGGCTTTTCTTTTTCTAAAAAAAAAAAAAAAAAAAAAAAAAAGACCCTTTTTTAAAAAAAACCCTTTCATTGTGTTTTTCCCAGAGCTGAGAAAGTCGGCTATCAGTGGAAATAAAAAGTCTAGCTGGAACAAAACAATCAAGCCAAAGTTGTTTGTTTGTGAATTCTTGTAGTAAACTTACTAGATCTTCAAATCTCTCTAATCATGTCCATATTGCATCAACTCCACCCCAGTTTTGCAATGTGTCATTTTTGTTTGAACGTCATCCTCCAGCTTGTAGCAGCGTGTTCAAGCAGAAGTTAGCAACACTATGTATGTCAGTCAACACCACAAAATCAACTTCTCTGGGAATCACAGATGGTTTGTCCCTCCAAGCACCAGAAACTTTGACTAAAATCAATGCTAATTTTTGTTTTAAGAATCATTCATCACTTCAATTACTGACTGCTGTGTGTTAAAATAAGTAAACGGGTGATTTTAATATTGGTTTAAGTTTACAGCAAATATCTATAATTCATTATTTTTTATTGAAACTTAATCTCTGGTAGCCACGTTTTCACATAACACTCTGTACGTAATGTCCTTACTACTTTACGACAGAGTAAATTTACTACATATGCAGATGACTCTGTTGTATTACTGTCTAATTAGTGGACTAGAATAGTGTGCTCCCATAAATGAATGATGGTTAGTTTAAATTTGTGTGATGGTCCTATTGCACTTTGAGATGAACCAAAAAAACCCCCCACCAGTTCAATTAAAACTGTTAACTGTTATTTAAAAATTTCAGTGCTGTATTCCACCGCAGCAAGCAGCCACGAGAACGCCAATTGTGGTAGAAACACGGGGGTTAGCGCCGAGTCCCCTAAGATTAAGTGTCCCCCAAAAAGATTTAAGCATGAACCCCATGGCAATCGAATCGGCTTCTCACGGCCTAATGGCAGACATTCTACCACTGAGCTAATGCCTCCTCCCCAACTTCGTTGAAGCGCACTCGTTTTGGGAAAGACAAGTGGCCTCTAGGTGAAACTAAGAAAGGAAGTGATTCTTGTTAAATATGTTTAGGTAATTGCTCGGATGATGTAGAAAGAGAAGGCAATGGTTCGAAAGTTAGTCAGATAGAGTGCTCTGAACAGGGACAGAAATGTGAAACTACTCCCTCTTTTTTTATGATTGTGTTAACACTATTAATTTGTTGTTTTCTGTTCAGAAAAAATATCTCTTCATTTTTTCTGCATTTGTTTTTCTGAATAGAAGCTATTTCTTTAGTATTTAAAACTTAATGATCATTTCACAAAAAGCTCTAAAATATCGATTTCTTGGCGTCATTGGTGTCATTACTTGTGGGAGTACAACTTTTGGTTTTAAGGTTGTAACACCAAGTAAAGTTATATAAAAAAAATAACTTTACCAGAGAAACCAGGCTTTTTTTTCTTTAAAAAAAAAAAGGCTGAATATTGAACTGAGATTTTCTGAAGCTTTATGAAAAAATTTCTTGACAACTTCTGTCTGTTTCCTGCGACCTAAATATTTTTGTAAAAGCTACTACTGTTAAAAGCACACTTGTTCCTGCCAAATAAGGTTCAACCATTTAAGAAGCTTGTATTTGTTTGAGTTAAGTCAAACATTACCATGAAAAGTTGTGTTAGAATTGAAGCGTATGGAAGAATCAGTCTTTTCAACTAACCAGATAAAGAGGATGTCGGTTGTCCAAAACTTGTATTAGCATTACAAACAACTTACTGATGGGCTCTAGTGACAGAGAGGAAGGGTAGAAGATTGTTGCGGGGTGGGTGTGTGGTGATAAAGTGGCCGCGGACACTGGTGACTGAGGGGGAATTTTGTGGGGGATCTTGTGTATGCTCCAGATGGAGGTAGACTGAAAACAGCTTGGGGGCTGGATCGTAACACTCTGCCCCTTAAGCATATGCGGACTTGTGTGTGCCGCATGCAAGCAAATAGTCAGCTGGTTGATGAGTCGTACAAAAAGTCCCAGTCCATCAAATTTAGCCTAAACCTCCATGTCAATCATTTAAAAATACATTAGCATTAAGTGTGCATTTATAAATGAATTTGTGTGTGCTTCTTCCTCAGAGGCCTAATTGGCAGTCATTATTAACTCAGTTCATCCACGATAAGTCTCATTGAGCCTGAAAAATAATTGATTGTAGTTTTCTCTTGCTACGTCCATTCTGTGTCACTTTACTGACCAAACGCTCCCTCATGGAGCACAGACGTTACTGATGATGATAATAACGATGTTGATAAGATCTGACCTGTTTGTCAATACAGACACTGCAAAGTCTTTAAAGCTTTAAAAAGATTTATGACAAAAACCATGTCTGTGTTGTGCTTTTCTTTACACTCATTTAACTTGTTTATTCTTTGCTATTTTTTTTTTTCAAAACCTAAATTTTCCTGAGTGACCTACTTGCTGGAGGTTCTCATGGAGTATTTGTGTGCTGCAGTCGGTTCTCATGGCTCTGCGCTCATTAAGCTCAGCCGATAAAGAGTCTGTTTTTAACACAACAGAGAAACATTAGTGAAGTTGGCAGAAAAACTGTTGAAAGTGCTGATTTTTGATGCCGAAGTGTGCGAGCGATTTTGGTCAACACGCACGCTCGTCCCGTTTCACTTATTTACTTGATATCCGCTATGCTTTTTACAGGCCCTGTTTTGGGTTTTAATTTGTTTGAGAAAAAGATCTGCCTTTGGGTGTAATTATAATGGTGGACCACATGAGGCTTCGTGTTTGGGACTCAAACATCCTGCCGTCATTGGCTCACACTTTCACAGTGAACTCACATTTTTCTCAAAGCTGGCTCATATAATATGCCACAAATATTAAAAAAATAAAATAAAACTTATGTTGTGCTATCATCACATTTATATCCAGGTAAAATCAAAGTTGTAAATATCGATAATCTTTTACCTTCCTGCAATCTTGGTGAAACATCATCATTTGAGAGAATGGGGACTTTCTAGATCACTAATTAAGTTAAGTTCTTTTGCTTCAAAGGTTTTTACATGTAAAGTCTTGAGAGAAAAGCAGAGTTGTGGATTGCATCAAATGCGTCATTCATTGCAAAACACCAGGAACACCCACTTGTGTGTGTAGCTTTTGTAACCTCATATCCACAAATCTAGTTTAATTTAAACCCGCCACCCATAAAAAAAAGTGGCTACTGGTTTACATGCAGCTCGTAACTCTGAGACACAGCCTTAAAAACTCCATCTGACGTCTTACCAACGGCAAGCTGTAGAATGTGCACCTGTTTACTTTGCATGCTCACACACACATATTCATGTTTTGTACATGCACCACTTCAGACGCTACTGTCATTTAATTGGTTATACAGCCATCATGAATTGCTTTGGTTGATTCGTTTGCATGTAATGAAAGAAGTGCTAATGAACTTTGTGTTTGCTACAAACAAACCAAACCAAAGTTTTTTCTTTGATGTGCTTTTGCCTTCAAACAACCAGTTTCACACCAGTGATGATGCCACAGTAAAAACCTGCTGCCAAGCATCTGTACCAATATCACACATGCTCTTCTCTTTAAATTCAAGAAGTAGATTTGTAGCCAAAGTTTATACGATTTCTATGTAAAAAAAAAAAAAAATTTAAATACACATAATTGGTCCCATTCTGTGTGGTACTCTTCCATCTTTTATTGTCGACTACATCAAATGACTAACTTCAATTCTCCTTCCCTTTGTTCTTGTTAATATATTTCATTGAGTAGTTTCCTAGTTCACCAGTAAACCTGAAAATGTTTAAGTTGGAGGCATTGGCCAATGAGAAGGTGGGTAACCACAATGCAGTTGGCTAAAGATTTTTCTCACGACTTACATTAGTAGAAACGAGGCTGTTCTTTCCCAAGAGACTTTTTTCCCAGGCAAAGATTAAGTGTTTTTTTTTAAAGATTACGTAATTTATTGCGTGACTTAAAAATATGTTTTGTAGTAATTAGTGTCCTCAAAATATTCATATTATAATTACTTTTTAATGTTTGCAAATTTGTTGGTGATTATTCAACTTTCTTCTATTGCATCTCCTCTTTGTTATGTCATCTCTTCTGGAGTTTTATCTACCAATGTCTCTGTATATATATATTTTAACGTAGATGCCTGCTCCCCGCCCCCATGTCGCCTCTTTCCCCGCTACACACTCCTTTTCTCCTCCCCCTAGGGGGCGTTGTGTAGTTGTGCTGTGCTAACGATCCAAGACTGTCACTCCCACTGGGATGGATGAGCCGGCGTACTCGGCGCTCAGGAAACCTCATTAGGATTCCTCTTTAATCCGTCTCTGACAGGACCCGCCCGAGAACAGGACGCCCCTTCATGCACAGCGAGGGTGCACAAACTACATAAACACTACTTTAAAATCACACAAAATGATAACACTGCAATCTGTGCACGGTGACCAGACTTTGTAATACCCCGACGATGCTGTCACACGCACACACACACGGTTATGCTAATGATGTCTTATTCTTCCACCTACTAGAATCTTCCATCATCCTGGTGTCACTCCTTATAGAAATCCACTACAGATCATAAGAGCTTATTATGGGTGATTAGTTAATTTGAGGGAGGGATGCTGGGAGGTAGCAAAAGGAAGAAGCGTTGCCTTCTTTTCTCTTTCCCCCTTTCCGTCTCTCCTAGCGTGATATATCGATCACCACATCCACTATGTTATCAATAATCTCCTCTTTAGTCGTCAGCAAACAGTGATCTCCACTAATGAACCTGCAAAGTTGTCACACTGCTGTGCGTGCTCAGGCATTTCTAAATGCTTTACAGGGCGTTTGTCCTACGATGTAACGGCTGGAAATTGAATATTCATTCTTAAAAATGAAGCATTTGTTAGAGAAAGTCAAAGTTTACAAACTGTTTGAATTTTAAGGTTTTTTTTCTGAAATCAATATACTATAGAAATTCTGTTTGATTAGAAAAAAAAAGAAGATTGAAGCTCAACTAAATACCATAAACTAAGTTTTGACATGTAGTGGTTAGAATGGAAACAATCTATCGTGTCTGTGGACCATATGTGCATATGATTGGTGTCTGTGGTAGCCTCATGTTCAGCGCATGTTAGCTTTGGTCCACAGGCAGCTGCTGCAGCGGAGGCTTTCGGGCTTCATTATGTGGCTCTAATGACCTTCTGACAGCTCATCACTGACACACACACAGATACTCACAGTGGCATCAGGATATCCCTGACAAGACCGCAGCCAATTAAATGAGGGGGAGGGGAAAAGATGTATATTTATGTTTGTGGACCACAGAAATCTAGTGTTCCTTCACTGTAAGCTCTGATCATGTAACTTCAACCGTTTTGTCTTTAAATTATTAATGCCACCATTATTAGGTTTTTGTTGGTTAGAGGCCTTTCATTAGAGCTTCATGACACCCTTAAGAGGAATTAAGATCATCTCGTCTGCTTTTCTTAGACCATCCATTCTGTACTCTCTTTGAAAACAAGCAGACTTTTGAAAAGTTTAAACATCTAAAAATATGAACAAGAAAGATTTTTAAATGACTGGTAATACATTGTTTGACTAATTAAAAACTCACCATCAACTTACTACAAATGTACTGTATTCATCCATTATGGGGAAATTAGTTTAGCTATTTTACACCTCAGCAGGCAGCCATGACGGCGCCAATGGTGAGAGTGAACGGGGGTTAGGTGTCCTCCTCAAGCACACTTAGGTATGGGCCCAGTGGAAATCGAACCGGTTTCTTCCAGTTCAAGGATGGACATTCTGCCACAGAGTTAAGGCCTCACAAGTAAAACATTTTTCAGAAAAAAAGCAAAGACAACAATAATCATACGTTGAGAAAGTCAAATTGGACCAGACAGGTTTACCCTCTTGCATGCATATGATTTTGCAAAAACATATTTAGTTATGCACCAAAACGATAATTGCCTCAACTTCATAGTGCTAAAAAAACACATTTGAGTCAGTTTTTGCAGAGATCTATTGAACATCTTGTGGATGTAACCATTGTAAGTAGATTTTTGTTTTTAAATTCTAGAAAAAAATCTCCAGAAGTCATTTTGGAGATGCTGTTATTTTTTGCATTAGTGGTTGACTATCTGTCATGATGTCATGATGGGGCAATACGTATCTAATTATTCTTATGTTTAGTTACAAAATGCACTTTAGCTTAAACCTGATTCATTTGTAAAAAAAAAAAAAAATCAAATCAAATAATAATAATAAATTCACAAAAAAAGTAAAGTATGGTCCAAATGAAATAACTTTTTTTTATGTCCCACATTGTTTCAAATTTGATCTGAGTTTCTATGAGCCAACTTGTAAAAGAATATAAAATTAGATGATTGCATCAGTCCATATTGTACACAGAGGAACACAATCTGAATAAGGGATCAATCTTTTTTTTAGATGGCATATTTTCCCATTATGTGGTGGGGTGCATAGATAAAAACTTTCCATAGGTTTTAAATTGTTTTGTTCCTCAACAGTTTCTCTTATTTTCTGCAGATAAAATTATTACAAATGCATATTGTATGACTGTTCCATTGTATTTTAGATGTGTATTTCAACAACCACCATATCTCAGATACATTTTAGCTTACGGGTATATATATATATATATATATTTTTTTTTACACGTTTGCATGTGTGTTTATGTATTCTTCCACATAATGTGTTTTCAGGTTTGTGGCTAGTCACCAGAGCAGTTTGGGGGACAGTTGATTGCATAAGAAACTGCAATCAACTGCAGTTTCTTATGCTGGCTTTTAGCCGGCTGGCTAAAATCTTTCAATGGAAAGAGGTTGTTTCTGCATTATTAAGAGCCTGTAGAGTGATCGAGCGGGGGGGCGGTGTCCTCCTACAACATGGCACGCTCCTTAAACCATCAGGCATGGGGAGGGACGCCTAATTGAACATGATAAAGTGTAACGTTAATTACCCCTCACGCCTGTCACTGATACCCGCATGAGAGAGGCTGGCCTCAGGCTCAGCTGGTGGTGTATACGTACATTTGTGTGTGTGTTTGTGCGTGTGTGAAAGAGCAGGGGTGACAGGACAAGAGGGCAAGATTCCCACGAGGATCGCATAGTGGATCATGGCAACAATCAGCTTCTAAAGATATCCATGTCATTCTGGTGCACAACTACTTAACACGTCTTTCACACACATAAAATCATCAACAACTGACTTTTAATCCCATTTTATAAACTTAAAACACTTGATTGTTAAATTATGTAAAATAATGATGAGAAATGATGATTAAGTCTGATCATTTCACAAATGAATTTGTATAGGTGAAGATTCTATTTAATTTTTTTTTTAAATCAGTGTTATTTCTGCCTTGTGTGTGAAGGTGTTGGTGCTGCTAGCATGGCCAAACTGACCTTCATGGTTGGAGGAGTTGAGGAGGAATACCAAGCTGCACAGGAGCTGCTTACATGCATGGGGGCCAATGTTGTGTACTGTGGACAGGTTGGGAGTGGACAGGTAAAGCAATGCTTATTGTTCAAAGAATCACACCACCATTTACTTATGTTATTCCCTCTATTTAGACGAGTCAATGCACACCTCACATTGAGATCAGCACCACTGAGCATTAGCAAAACTGTCAAGCTATATGGTTTTGCCGTATTTTAAAATGGAAAAATGCGGTTTCAGCAAATACAAGTGTTTTGTTATTTCTATACAACCAAAAAAAATTTGCTTTAAAAAAAGCCAAAAATCTCTTTGTTTTTTTGTCATACATTAAAACATTTAAAAGTGACTCTCTTTCAAGCCAATTATGGTACATTCCAGGCGGCCACTGTTACATCGCAGTCAGAGCTAGACTGGTTACCTCCCCTTACGTCACGCTGGCTCATCATAAATTGACTGTGCATGTGCAACCTTTTGTGTTTTTCAAATTGGCAGATAAATACGGTTTTTAGAGCTCAGTACAATGTGACGGAGGAATGCCACGGAGGATCCAAGTGTGCATTAGGATCCAAACAAAGACGAATTTGAAAGCAACCAAGCATTACCATGATTTGCCCTCTGCCATACTTCATACAATTCCACCATCGTTACTCGTGTTAACTATTCTTCTAACCATCTTAAAATGGGCAAAAATTAAAGTGTTCAGTGTTTCTAAACCCTTTTGTGTTTTGATTTGAATGCGCACATGGTGCTAAGCTAGTTGCTAACCTATAGTGACAGGAAAGCCACATATCAATTCAAGGACTAAAACTTTGGATACTGGAAAAATGGTGGTGTTTTTCCTGACTATGATGAATATAAGAATGATCTGATCTGTTTTTGAGTTAAACATATTCAAAATAAATGGTTTTCTTTTGTTTAGTCTGTTTATTATTTCTCTCCAGGCAGCAAAAATATGCAACAACATGCTGTTAGCCATCGGGATGATTGGGACTGCAGAGACCATGAACCTTGGCATCAGGTATCAAATGCAAAGCTGACCGGCTGGGTATGATCAGTTTTAAAAAACTAAGAGTTTCAAGCATCGATGATAGCTTTGGTTACATAAAGTTTTATGTAAATTGGCCAACGGATACATATTTGTAAAGACTGATAAAGTAAATGCTCAGTTGGTGTTCGCGCAAATTACGTCCCACATGAATAGGCCTCATCAGAAAATGGTGTGTTGCCTTCAGGCAGTGTCTTCACAGCAAGAGAATGAATAAAAAAATTTGGCTTCAGTATAACCATGTTTGTTTCTTAAAGTTATTTTTGCACATTTGTTTTTTTTTAACTAGAGTTTAAGTGTAATTAATTCAGGTATCGCCCCCTTTTGAAGCCGCCACCGTTTAACTTTGCATTAATCCAGTCATGAAATGGTTGTGAGATATAGCCGTCACTGTAACAGCTATTACTTCACCAGTGATATGGTTGTAATTGCAATTTACTGGTACAATACAGGTTAGGAAATGGGTCTGTGGATGTGTGTGTGTGTGTAGTTTATGGAGGTGTGAAGAGGTCAACCCTGCCCCAAGTCAGAGCCTTCTGTGTTAGAGGAAGATGGATGAGAGCTGGAGTCTGATTTACATCTGCTGATATAGCTTTCACTTGTATCCTGCCACACCCATGCTGCTGAACACCACCTAGAAATCCCATAAGTCATCACATCTCTTTCTGACCTAAGTCTCTTTGGCCAAGTGGCTGAGGATGATGAGATATGAAGTTGTCTGAATTAAACTAATATACCACATTGCAAGTGCATGTGAGAATGTATTTTCTACTCTCTTTATGCATATCTCTTGTCAATAATAGAGGGTTTCTTCTGGTCACTGTTGTCCTATTATGTGTTTTTATGTGTTTTACCATTGAAAATTGTCTGTGCATCCAGTTTTGTGTGGACACGAGCGTAAATGTACGGCTCTTTGCACAGTGCAGCTGTGTTAGTGTGGCTGATTTATCTGTTCTGAGAGAGAGGAAGAAAATTGGCATGAGCAGCCGCACATAAATCCCCTCACTAGGCCTCTGAAATATGGAGGCATTAAGCGAGCTACACAGATTTACACATTTCCACACTGCCTCTGAAGCGTGCACACATTCACAAAGATGCCAATTTACATCCAGATTCATTGACAACAGCAGTTTTCCGGCGGTATTCCAACGCATATCACTACCCAACATCTTATCCCAGTGCATGTCATTATAATGTATTCCTGTGGAGAAACAGAATACTTCCTCCACATCTACTCACTTTGAATGGGAATTAGTCTTACATTTGTAAAAAAAAAAAAAAAACTGACTGGATGCCTGCTTTAAAACACATTCAGACATGGATAGTTTGTGTATGTGTGTGTGTTCCCATGTCCTCCAAGAAGAGGTCCTCCCTCTTCTTACTTGACAATCTCTGGGGCTTTATTAGAAGGCTTGACAAAGTCTGTCATCATTTAGAGAGAACACACACCCGTAAATCTCCCATGCTGCATTGCGGCCGAGCGTCTTATGCAGAGGAGATGCTCTCACGGGCTCATGTACACACACACACACACACACACACATAGACACAGTCCAACACAAAGGAGACTGAGCACTCGCAGCCAATTTACAGAAAAATGGCAATAACATTTTATCATGCTGGACTTAGGTGTAATAGAGCTGCCCTTTCTTCAGATATTTGTGTGTGTGTGTGTGTCTCTTTACCTGTTCCTGCTGGCACACACACAAACCGAGGCACACAGTTTTGCTCATGAAGCTAATTTGTAGATCTCAGATGGAAGCTCTGGCCGTCTCCAACAGAGCATGACGCGCTCTTAGTGCAAGGGATGGCCACGCATGACAATTATGAACACACACTTACATCCCGAACCCACAAGCACACACTATTTTTTTGCACTCTTTTCATTGCCTTACTTCGGATGTTTTTTTTCTCAATATTGTGCTAATTTTAATCATAAAATGATTTCTTTAAATATCAAATGAAAAAAAAAAGAAGCAGTGATTTTAAACAAAAACATAAAGACAAATAATAAAAACAAGAAGAACAACTGCTTTAAGCAAAACCATGACATCTTCAGATCTACATCTCAGATTTATTTCAATCTTCTTTGCTTGTAGATGCGGTTACTTGTGCAAAGAAAAGTAAGGGGCACATGCATGCTCATTAGTTCATTATTTGAAGAGGAAAAGGACCCCAACCTTTTTCCTGACTGATAGGAAGAGGTTTACCACAACACACATCTCTTCTCTCCTCTACAGAGCTTTAAATGAATTGTGAGCATATGTTGCGATGAAGATTAAACACGGACAATAAACGTGCTTGTTGCCTCTGTAAATGGGATAGTAAACACTTTGCGCGCGTGTGCGTATACGTGCTCGTTAGCTCTTTAATGGAATAATAAATGGAGAACGGGTTGGGCTTCCTCTCGTGTGGCATCAAATGAGGATGAGAAGCTAATCATGATGAAACAGACAGTTAATGTCGGCGCTGCAAATGAGCTACACCTGCTTGAGTTCCCTACACGTCAACAAACCCTCTTCTTTCCATCTGCATCTCTTTCTCATACGCAAAGTTTTTTTCTTGTTAATTTTCGGTTTACGCCACACAGCAACACGTTTGTTTCACCGTTTGTGTCTGTTTATCCGTGTCAATCTTGTTAAAGCGTGACATGTCCTCTTCTTCACGCAAATTACCGCCGGCGAGGAGCGACACCACTGCGTCAGCTAATAACCACAGAATGTGTGAAGGGAGCAAGAGGGGAACTTCATTGATTTATCGTTAACAGAGGACAACAGCTCCCCGTCAGCGTCTCCGGTCGCTATAACAAACGATCCGTGCGCTCGGACGCGCTTTATTGTAGCTCTGCTACTAACCTTTTCAGCTGCTGACCCAGAACGCAAGGAGGGGGATCTGTCTGTGTGTGTGTTGAGGATGTGGGGGGTGACACTGGGTTTGTGTGCGATGTCAAACATATGTCCCCAAGAGTCGTCAGACGGGGAGGAGGAAGAACAGAAAAGTAGCAGGACAGGAAGGCTTGTTGAGACATAAACGGAGGAAAAAGCCATCACGACGCAGACTGGCGGGGTTTTTGTTTTTTAGAGAAGAGGGGAATCAACTTTTACGCAAAGTCAGTGATGCTACGTAACCACAACTGTGTGGTTTAAAAAAAATAGGAGTCTGAAAGGACACACATGGGATGAAGAGGAGGGAGAGGCACAGAGAGAGTGTAAATGCAATCCTTATTCTTAATTAGTTAGAAGACAGCTAATAAAAGTGTGGTAGTAATGGCAGAATGAAAGCCAGGTGGAGTGAGGGAGGGAGGCGGACTGCTGGCTTTTAGGACCTATGATGGTTTAATCGTCAGATTGAGAGCAGAATAGAGTTACAGGCCTGTAAGTAACAGTAAACTTAAAGCAGCCAGGATTTGATGTGGTCAGCTTTACAGTGGCCTTTAAACCATTAATATACAAAAGCATCGCTGCACAGACACGGGCGCTATGGTTACACCCTCTTGCTGTAATGGTTGGCACTCGGTTTCACTCGTTTCTTTTGTCTCTCCGTGCTTTGTCCCGTTTTCTTTGTCTCATTTGCATTTTGTTGCTTCATATCGTAGCCTGGAGATTTCTTCTCGTGCATATGAAAGTAGGTTGCTGCAAAATGGGGCAGCGGAGCTAAGAGTGTGTGCTTCTGAAAAGTGACAGCCAGGTTTATGGCTCCCCTGTGCTGCCTAACCACTTCTCCTCCTCCACTTGTGTGAAAGAGGGACGATGAAAGATAGTTCTGTTTGGAAACATCAATACTGCATTAGCCAGTATTACTAAGCCTTCAGCCATTATCACTGAAGAATGGTCAGACAGCAGGGCGCAAGGTTCAGTGGGGGTCACTGAAATCAGCTGCCCGCAAACATCCATCTTATTTCATCTAGTTTTTTATAGTTATTTTAAATGAACTGCTTTATTGATACTTTTGGTCACTTATGTCCAGTATTTGCTGTTATTTTCTTTCTTTATTTCATTTGCCTGGTCGTCATCGTCTCACAGTTAAACGTTTCAAATAAAATAGATTTCTCATCACTTTTTCAAAAGATTTGAACTCATTTTGTTCTTTTTTTGGGTCATCAGATGAATTCACCTTTCTCATTCTTTCATTTTAGCGTTTCCATTCGCTTATGTGTGGTTAATTTAAACCACACCTACTTACAGTATGTGTGGACATTTTTAGGCTTAGCCTAATTTTAAACGTTCAAATATTAGAGTTTAGGGGTGAGATCAGACCATCAAATTATAAATGGTGGTTTTCAAGCAAACTACTCTTCAAAGAAGACAAGTTACTCATTCTTATTTTATTCTGTTGTTTTTTTTTTCAGACTAGGTTTGGACCCTAAACTGCTGGCAAAAATCCTCAACATGTCCTCAGGTCGATGCTGGTCCACTGATAGTTATAACCCAGTCCCCGGGGTGATGGAAGGAGTTCCCTCTGGCAACAACTACCAAGGTGGATACGGAACAACTTTCATGGCCAAGGTGAAAACAAATTATTTTAAAAGTTTATTTCTGCTTCTCATATTTGAAGACTGTAGTTTCTATTGAGCAATATTTTGTTTCATGAATGAACTTGGAAATGTAATACTTATGTGTGAAGACAGAGGAATTGTGGTATCGTACAAGGATGTTTGGTGTGACAGAGAGGTACGTTAGAGCGGTGTAGGACATGTACGAGGACTGTAAGACAGTGGTAGGATGTGCTGTAGGTGTGACAGAGGAGTTCAGTGTGAAGGTGGGACTGCACCAGAGATCTGCTCTGAGTCATTTGCTGTTTGATATGGTGATGGACAGGCTGATAGACGAGGTTACACAAGAATCTCCATGAACAATGATGTTTGTAGATGACATTGTAATCTGTAGTGAGAGGAGGGAAGAGGTGGAGGTTTGCACTTGAAAGAAGAGGAATGAAGATTAGTCAGAGTAAGACAGAGTACATGAGTGTGAATGAGAGGGATCCAAATGGAAAAGTGAGGTTACAGGGAGAAGAGATAAAGAAGGGGGAAGATTTTAAGTACTTAGGATCAACAGTCCAGACTAATGAAGAGTGTGGAAAAGAGGTCAAGAAGCGTGTGCAGGCAGGAACGGGTGGAGAAAAGTATCAGGTGTGATGTGACATAGGAGAGATTCAGCTGAAATAAAAGGAAAAGTGTACAAAACCGTGGTGAGACCGGCCATGCTGTTTGGTCAGTGAGAATGAGACAGTGACAGTGAGACAGTGAGAATGAGAAAAAGACAGGAAAAAGAGGTGGAGGTAGCAGAGATGAAGATGCTGAGGATCTCTCTAGGAGTGACCAGGATGGACAGGATTAAAAATGGGTATATCAGGGGAACAGCACATGTTAGAGGTTTTGGAGATAAAGTCAGAGAGGACAGACTGAGATGGTTTGGACACGTGCAGAGGTGAGAGAGGGTACATAGGCAGAATCACTGGAGGAGATTTGGATCCGCCAGGTAGGAGGCCCAGAGGAAGACCAAAAGACCAAAGAGGAGGTTCATGGATACAATGGATACAATGAAGAAAGATATGAAGATACAGTAGTTGGTTTGACTGAAGAGGATGCAGGAGATAGGGTTAGATGGAAGAAACTGACTTGCTGTAGCGAACCCTGAAGGGAAATGCAGAAAGGAGAAGAAAAAGAATACTTGCTTGTGTGTCTGGTGATCAGCCTTTATTGTGGATTTCCTTTGAAGTAGCACCCAAGGAATTCAGTTGCAATGCAGTGTCAGTCGTGTTTGCGCGTCTGAAATATATTTTCAGTGAACATACAACCATTTCAAACAACACCAACATTGGACTACCAACTCAGGACCATCCCCAATGAGGATAGATGTCTTCTGAACCGTCCAAGCCCAATAGGGTCGCAGGGACAGCCAGAGCATATTCCGGCTGATTTAAGGCGAGAGGCAGGGTACACCTTGAACAGGTTGCCAGTCTCTCGCAGGGCCACACACACACAACCATTCACACACACACTCATTCCAAGGAGCAATTTTGTAGCTGCCAACAACCAAAGATGTATGTTTTTGGAAATGTAGGGGAAAACCAGAGTACCCAGAGAAAACCCACGCATACATAGGGAGAACATGCAAACTCCACACAGAAAAGCCAGTGTGCACCAAAATTTGAAACAGAAAATACATGTGATATTTATATGTTCTAGCTGAATTGGACATGTGAGTAGGCAGGCATGCACGTGACTGACCAAAGAAGAATGACAGTATTTCTTACTATGTAAAATAAACATGTTAAATAAAGTAAACTTACTTACTTTACACATACAACGAACATCCGTCATGGTAATTCTTCCAACTAACTTGTTGTTGAAATGCATTTCCCTCCTCCCTCTTGTTCTGTTTGTGAAATACAGCAGCTTTTACGTCTATTTAGTCCATGTTTCCTCTAAATAATTAAACATGTAGAATGTATGACTCATTTGCAAATCGCTTGGCTTGAATTTTCTGCCTCAACAAATAATTAAATGTAAAGAAAGGCCTGTGAAAAATAGCTGGTGACTGTAATTAAGATACATTTTTAGCCAAGTCATTTTTTTAAACTGTGGGCGAAGTTTGATGTCCTATCAATTCATGATCTGCAAACATTAAATCATAACATGATTCTTTTTTTTCCTCTTTCTCTTTTTAAGGATCTCGGTTTGGCCCAGAGCACTGCCACCAGCACGAAAACGCCCGTCCCGATGGGTTCCCTCGCCCATCAGATCTACCGCATCATGTGCTCTCGCGGCTATGCTAACAAAGATTTCTCATCCATCTTTCAGTTTCTTCGTGAGGAGGAGGGACAGTGAATGAAAAATTGTGCTGCTATTCTACAGAAATCAAAAATACACACCCCAGTGACCCTTATCCCACCTCTGCTCAGGAGCAACCAAGGCCTAAAAATGCTCAGGCACATATGTATGCAGTTCACCCAACATGCTGTATGTTCACGTTACCTCATTAGGTGAATAATATTTTTGTCCTTGTCCTTCTCCTCTACCAAGAAAGTGCTAAAACTGACTTTACATCATGTAATTTTCTATCTACTGTCCTGGTGGAGTATAAAGATCGGGTGTGCGAGGTTTACATGTAACAATGCATCAATTATGTAGCTTTTCAAGGTGATTGATGAGTGAAAAATGCATGAAAGTTAAAGTCAAGCATGTGTTTGCAAGATTTAAACTATATGTCTGTTACCAACTTCATCCAAGACTGAACATGTTTAAAGAGAGAACGAGCGAAAAAAATCCCAGCTTAAAACTACGTTAAGGAGAAAATGTAATTTAAGAGAGGTTTCCGACCATATTTATCTTTCAGCGCTCATATTAACTTTTTTAAAAATTAGTTTCTTACAATTGTTTCTGAAAGGAGGGTGGTATCTTTCAATCCTCTTTATTCCTTCCAGTTTGGAGACATCAGTTAACTGGCTGATGTTATTTATTGTTACAATGTATCCTTTTATTACTTCAGTATGTGAATACACTACAGTTACAGTAGTTGTAAAGGTCCTCAGTCACGTTGAGATAAATACCTGGTTTATTTTTGTACCGTGTACATCGCAGTGCGGTGTGCTTGGCCATTTTGATACTTTTACATTTTAACTTACCTCTTTAATGTATTACAAATCTGCTTATCGAGCCACCCGAGAAGTATTTTGTGACCAACGCTGTTGAAAAATTTATATTAACAGTGACAAAGCTTTATTATCGTCGAGCACCTTATTTGGTTGACGTTTCAGTTCACACACCCAACCTGTCTCTCCTTATCTCTCTGCGTCTACACCTGTGCACATAATTGGGGAGAATGGTACTTCATGCTCGTTGAATATGTATATAATTTATATTTCATATGGAGGTTTAGTCTTGCATAAGAACCCAAATTTATTTTGTTTTTTGTTTTTTTTTTAGTAAAAATCATGATGGAGTCTACGATTTGTCTTTATGTGAAACAGATTATCAGTCAAATAAAAGATGTTGCGTAACTTTTGGTGGAACTGTTTTCTAAGTCATTTTGAGGTGTTCCCATGAAATACAAACAAAATGCTTAGAATTCACAACAAATCATATCAAACTTAATTTATAAAGCTCTTTTCAAACAAAGTTACACATAGTGCTGAACAGAATAAGTAAAAACTCTAACAGAATTAAAATTCAGATCATTAAGAAATAATTAATTAAAAGCAAACATGCATAAAAAAAATCACACACACAAAACACTGTACAAATACATCGACATTCACACACCCCTACACTTCTCTCAATCCCTCTACCACCCACCCCCTCGTTTTTCCGGAACCCATAGCTACTATCTCTAGCTACTGTCTCTGACAGTAAATAAAACAAACATCTGTCCTGACACAGCCTGCCCGTGACTCCAGAGGCCAAAACCTTGGGGTCTGCCCGGCTCTAGGAGGAATAGGCACCCCCAAAAGCCCCTGGCGGAAGTAAGGGCCCGCACCACCTAGGCCAGTCCTCCACAGCAAGAACCCCACAGACTGAGCATGCACAGAATTCCCATGAGGAAACACCGGACTAAGACACAGAATAAAACAATAGGATAGAAACTAAAACCTGTAAAACAGGTTAGAATAGTTAAAAAATCAGTCTTAAAACTAAATCAAAAAAGTAAGACTGTGTAAAAGTAAAGAAACAGACATTAATAAATACTATATAACATCATACTGAACAAAATAAAACCCAAGTAAAAGCCAAGTGAAAAATATGGATTTTCAGCCTCTTCTTAAAACGTGAACAGATTCTGCGGCCCTGAGCTCCTCTGGCAGGCTGTTCCACAGGTGAGGACTATAATTCTGGAACGATGCCTCAATGTGGAGTTTTGTTCTAAATTTGGTATTACTAAAAGTCTAGTACCAGAGGACCTCAGGGTCAGTGCTGCTTGCACTGTCTCTGAGCAAAAACTTGGCAACCCTACAGAGGAAGCTCATTTTGACTGCTTAGATTCCAAATCCCATTCTTTCAATCAACACCCACAGCAGGTGGCCATAGATGAGGGTCTGAACACTGATCCTCCTGGCCACAAATTTCATTATTATACTAAGACTGTGCCGTTTTTTTGTCAAACAAAATAGAAAGTTGTTCTTTTTCCTCAGCGTTTTTAATGTTTCATGAGATGAGCATTTTAATGTGTTTAGATTTGTTTAGTTTTGAGCACTTTTACCTTGTTTTGCCACAGTTAAGTATTTTAGCTGACGATCCCTCCATCCTCCTCTGTGGGTTGTTGTTTTACTGCTTCTTCCAAACTCTTCAGCAGGCAGTCAAATAAAAGTTAATATCAGTCGGGGAGAAATAGCAGCACTAATCTCAGAATGATGCCCTTATTTCCATCATTACAATGAAATCAAGTGAAAAAGATCTAATTTGGTTGTATTTATTCAACCCTTTTTTTTGAGGGCTGGTGTTTCTGCAACATTTTATAGAGCTGCTGTTGTCTAAGAGGCAGGCACAGTTTTAGCAGACTGTGGTGAGCCATTGGTGGCAGAAGTTGTGTTGTGGCCTCATGACTCATTCTCTGATTGTTCTTTGGGAAGTTATACACTTGCCTTGGCTGTCTGGGTGATTATTTTATCATTCTAATAGAAGGCTAGGAATAGAATGATATATTTTGCTTCTATATGTAAAATGTGAGAAATTTCTTTGGATTTTGTCTTTACAAATTAAAAATTTAAGTCTTCCAGTGGTCTCCGAAGTGGAGTTTAGCCTTTGGCGTGGCCTGCAGAATTAGGCAGCGTCGCTGATTCATATTTGGGTGTCTTAATTTGCCTGTGTTTTATAGGAAGTTGCTGAGCCGGCGGTTTTCTCATTAAAGAACACATGAAAGCATGTTGTAAAGAAGAAGTGGTGAGGCCAGCCTCTGCTGACGTCTGAAGAGAGATGCTAGTGACTGAAGAACCGACAGAGTCTCGAGCCAGTCGGTCTAACCCAGAGGGCCTCACCCTGCCAGTCCGGCAGCCAGCGGTGGGACACCAGACACAAGTAACTGTTGACAACAGGATTTTAAACCAATTTGGAGTCAGCAAAAGTTCAGTGTTTCATTGGTGACTTGTTGTTGAGTCTATTTATAGATCCTAAAAGCTAATCTCATTGATACAGTATATTTCAGCTGAAATAATTTATGCCAAAGCTGGTCCTCAAATTGGGTTGATAAGAATTTATTGTCTAACGTCTTCCTGACTACCTTCTACGCTGCATCGGTCCGTCATGGTGAAGAAAGAGCTGAGTCAAAAACCAAAGCTTTCTATGCACGTGATTGTGGATACAAGTGGCTAAAATGAGCTTCCTCCGCAAGGTGGCAGAGCTCTCATCCAGAGATAAAGTGGGGAGCTCTGCCATTTGAGAGGAGCTTGTAGTAGAGCAGTGGGTCCTCCAGGTCGAGAGAAGCCAGATGGGGTGGTTCGGGCACCCGTGCGCCTTGCATGTAAGGTGTTTTGGGCATGAGCCACTTGGAGGAGACCAAGGGGCAGACCCTGGACCAGCTGGAGAGTACGTCTCACATCTGGCCAGGAAACACTTTGGGATCCTCCTGCGTGAGCTGGAGAGTGCAGGTGGGGTGAGAAAAGCCTGGGTTTCCCATCTGAGGTTGTTGCCCCCTGACCTAGCTCCGGGTATGTAGAAGACAACAGAGCAGGACTTCTTTCTGGCTTGAAAGTGGATGAAAAATAACACGACAAAAATTATTTTATTCACTGTGCAAAGGGGAGCTACATCTTCTCTCTTGAGACCCGTAGGCCTTTGGGTCACTGATGAGTTCCTCTAAGATTAAGAATGAACTTAAGGTTTGATAATTAAACTAAGAGATGTTTGCTTTCTGTTTTAGACATTACAGCCGTTAATGTTGGTGACAGCACAGTCTGACACACTTTTCTGCAGGTGAATTATTTAACCAAACATCCTTCAGCCATCAAAAAAAGGACACCTGCTTCTTTTTTGTTAATTTAAATGTCTCCAGAATCAAATTTAGAATAATTTCATAGGGATCATTACATAAAAAAACTTGAGTCAAGGTTGGAAAAAAAGTCTGTAATTCTGTTTAGGAAAAAAAATGTTCAGTAACAAGAAGAAAATCTTCATCTTATGAAGCATCTCTAATCAGTTCAGGCACAATTTTTTTCTTAAATTAGAGGTGACGGTGTATCAATGATGGCTTGAAATTATTCAGATTATTACAATAATATTACCCGGTGCACAGAAGGGGCAGTGGTTAGCACAGTGGCCCTAACAGCAAGTAGGTTGGGGTTTGACTCCCGGAGGGTGGGTGAGGTTTGAAACACTGGCCTTTCTGTGTGGAGTTTGCATGTTCTTCCGTGTATGTGTGAGTTTTGTCCAAGTACTCTGATTTCCTCCCACCCTCCAAAAACATGCATGTTAGATTGACTGGCTACTGTTAAATTGCCCCTATGAATGAGTGTGTGGATGGTTGTCTGTGTGCAGCCCTGCAACAGAATGGTGACCTGGTCAGAGTGTACCCTGAAACCAGCTGAAATAGGCTCCGACATTCTGACACTGTTAGGAATAAGCGATTCAGAAGACTGAATGAAACAATAGTATTAATAAAAACCAGTAGTTATTTCAAGTGTTTAGACACTGATCACCAATAAATCCATCCAAATTAGTTGTTTTTAATAGCCAATTATAAAAACATTCAAACAAATATTTCTGAGAAAGAAACTAATCAGCACTTTTGGTTTTAAATTTATGCACACTTGATGTGTGAATGGGTGAGCTCATTTTGTGCTAAAAGTCTCTTGACACATTCAATAAACCAGAAGCTTCATTGAAACATCTTTAATGCCATTTCCATAAAAAGAAATTCAGCAGTTCCCTGCAGCCTGCACATGACACATTACCCATACCAGGTAGCCTCCCCGCCTCTCAAACCTTGCTGTTAATTTACCACCTGCTAAGCTCCACTTTCAGCCTTTTAGAGATTAAAAGAGCCTTAGCTCTGAAAGCTGCTGCTGTGATAAATACCTGAGGCAACAGCGTTCATTATATCCCCATTATACCTGCTCGCGTATCCTCCTGGCTGTTTAACGACTTGCTCTTTAAGGAAGAGAGAGTGGTGAGGTCATGAGGCAGGAAGGGAGGTGAGGCTTCTTGCAGCCCCCTGTGATTCATATCAAAAGCAGGTTAAGTGGCATGCAGCTAAATTAGCGGGAAGAATTCAGTAGGCATTATAGCTGCTGCAGTGGTGTGTAATGAACCACTGTCTCTCTACGCAGTCATGTGGCCTTGATATCTTTTACATGAACACGCCAATAATATTCAGCCCATTTAGCCCTAACTCGTATCCACACCCACAGTGTCTGCACATCGGCCAAAAACACCCACATGTCTTCTCTCTGTTTTGCAGACATCATTCCCTCGTCCTGAATCACTGACTCTGTTTAGGTTCATTAGTGAAGATAATTCCGTTTCAGACAGCAAGTCAGCACCAAACATGTCATGTCGACAGCGAGGCACATAACAACATCTAATTATAACTATTAAGTCCTCATTAGAGTTTTATTAGGGGTGTATTGAGTTGTTGTGAAACATGGATACACTACCTGGTTAAAAGGTCACATCTCAACCATATGAGTAAACATGTCAATGTAAAGTGGCCCCCATAAACTATCCCTCCACTTGTCTTGTCACACTAATTTGTTTTCACTCACTTTCCATCACTTTTGTTATTTTTTACTCATGTGTGTATTATTCTTGAATTTAAGATGTTCTTTTCTCATTGTATAACATTGTTGATTTCTCAATATTTCACTTTTTTTCCAACCTCCACCCCTTGTCTGTGGTCTAGACTCTATTTTTCCCCCACTTCACAATACCCCCCATGTACCTACGATACCCCCCGTACACCTACTGTCACCTGTGAGTAACGACAACATGTATGCACTATTCATCATGTACTTCTGCACATGCTCAGTAGCTCCTCATTATATTAATTACTCTCATTGGAAGAGTGATCATCAGTCTCATCAGAATTCATCACCCTAGTTCCCACCGAGCCCCAGGTCCGGTAAATAATCACTCGTGTTGATAACAGGGTGTATGGTCCTTCTGTAACCATCAGATTCACCATGGTGGTTCCTAAATACCCAAAGGGGGTACAACTTCTACTGTACCACATTTATCTTTGCCACTAGATAAGCTGGCTGTAAGCAGCTGATTTCGAATCCTGATTTTGTTGGTACATACATATGTGTTTCTAGACATCTCTTGTAAATGGGAAGCAGTCTTGGGTACCCATCCTCCATCCCGTCAGAGAAACTCCTCTTGAATTTTTTTGGATAAGAGTGCTTGCACATATCGTTCTATTACAAAGAGAGCTGTTCAGTTCTCATGAAAAGTTACGTGACGTTGTGGAAGTAATGGAAACATTCTTCCAAATGTGAACTCCATTTTTAAACCATCGGCCTGCCAAATCGAGAGTTTTGCTTCAAAATGGACAAGATCTTCTTTGTTGACTTGGCTTTTGGCAGGAAGAACTGACAACTAGAACAATAATGTTTTTCTAAGATTTTTTTTTTTTTTTATGTTTGTCTTTTCACTCAAGTATGTGCCTTGAGGAACGTCATGTTATTATTTGTATTAATTACCTGTACTTTTCACTTGAATGTCAGCCTACGGTTTGAGAGGGAGGTTTAGGGTGTTGTTCATCTACTGACTTTTTTTTTGCACGGGAATTGAAAAAATGAAACAGCAATTCATCTTTTATTTTTTGAAAAGCAATCACTCTAAACTTGTGTGTAGTAAGAGTGATTTGATCCGGGATTGTCTCTTCGACCCAAATAATTGGCTTGATTATAACAAAATGCAAAAAAAAATATTCTGCCTCATAAAATTGTTTTGGACACATTGAAACTCCCTCTGAATAAAAACGAAACATTATAGCAGACTTATAGCAGTTACCCTCGGCGTAGCAACTTTTTGATGGCCTCATCTTGTTGCGTTTAAAGCTCTCTTCACGGCCAATTGACCTGATACCTCATTCTCATCTCTTGCTAATTGAACAGAGAAGGAATGGGATCGTGAAGCAGAGTGAAGGATAGAAAGAGAAAAAGAGGAACAGTGAGGAGGAGGGAGTGATGTATTAGAGGGTGAGGAGAGGAAGAAAAGCGAGTGGTGGTGTAGGACGCGAGGCCTCATTGATTAGGTGGTGAGCGGTGCAATGTTTCTCTACTGACACTTACACACATTAGAGCTACATAAACACCCATAATTGGTTAGTTTAGAGCAGCGTAAGATGAAATGACATGCAAATGCACAGACACAGTCATCACTGACCTTATATAAGCTTGAAATATTAAAAGAAAAATGGAAAATTAAATGGTCATTACAGTGAAACAAGAAAGCATGCAGTGGTGTGGGTGGAAAGATGCTTGTGTGTGTCATAAGTCCCAGTGCTGTACTAAGCAGGAATGATAAAACGATCCTTGGAGACTTTGGATGACAATAACACTCACTTCAGGGAGAGAACAAAATGGGAGGGACGCCACTGACTGTGACAAATTGGCTCTCAAATACGCAAAATCTGATTGGCTGTAGGTGTCAAGAGGGAGATACGGTTGGCTAGTTGAATTGATGGATAGTTATTATGTCATTCTAATAAAAGAAGATGCAACTTTTGGGGTTTTCTGTTCAATGATAGTCGTGGTTTTGCTCTTAGCACTGCCTTAGGGGATCTCAATGTGAGTGCTCATCTATGCAGTAGTTTTGTCTACGCAGCAAAAAAATGCTCTCAAGTTCAACTTTGTGAAGCAAGAAATGCACCCAGAAATTAGCAAGAAAAGCTGGTGCATCCTACAGCGTGAAGACAGTGAGTTTATCTGCTCTTGGTGTACATTAGAGATAATATTCATGGTGTTTTCTGCGTCCCACAGCACCACATCCATCAGGTCATAAGACCCCCTGACAGGGTGTAACTGGCACCCTCCCATGGTTCCACCCCATGGGGCCATGTCAGTGGCTAGATGTAGCATTTCTTGTATGTGGAATGATGGGATTCCTCAGTCTTGGCTGTCATCTCTAATCCAACTGTCTCACCCACACAGCTGAATCTTCATCTCGCCCTGTCTCTCATGCTGTGGACAAACACACACCAACAGTGAACTCGCTTCCCCAAATTCCACTTTGGGCCATAAATAAATTTGCATTCACTGCCAATTCAGATGCTGTATCAACAGATCTACATATTGTTGACGTGTCAAGGTGCTAAGTCACCATTATGTCTCCCTCCAGCGCAGACATGCATGCACTAACACCCTTGGGGAGGCAGGTCACTGTGGCCCCAGAGCACTGGACTGTGCTAAGCAGGTAAATATAGTGAGGACAGGTTTTATTAAAATAGAAAAGGCTTTCTTACTGTCAGGGGTAAGTATGGCCAATCGGGACGTATCGTCTCTATGCTCAAACCAATATCCAACATAAGCTATTCTAAAAAGCTATGTTAACTCTTTATTGCATATTTCTTGCAAAATGACCAGCAAATTTTGATGTTTTCACTCTTTTCTTGTTTTAGCTGCTGCAATTCAAATGAGTTTTTTCAAGAAGCCTTGATATTTTGTAAATAAATAATATTGGTTCATAAAAAGCAAAAAATTACTGTGTGTGTCATGTCTTTAATGTAACTGCTTGGTTGATTATGGCATTGCTTTCCAATCAATACCATCAAGGGGTGAAGGATGTGTCACCTCCGCGCTCTTCAACATGCACATTTTTATTCCTCAGCACACTCCCCATGTTGTCAAATAGAATAGAAAAATATAGAAATAGAGTAAAGAAGTGAGGAAATAAAGAGAAAGCAGGGTAGACTATATAATCATCCTGGATTTGTCATTTCTACATGAGAAGCCATCGTTTTTGGACCTTCTAAAGCTCATTGATCCTTTCAACGCCCAGACAGAAAAAGGATCTCCCCCTTCTCCTCCACAGTGGCTCGCTCTATAACTCAAATCAATATTGATTATCATCCTTAAACTGCCTTTTTGGATGCACCCTCTGGGGGTGCTGAACACAGAAGTGTTTTTTGTACCAGAAAAAGGGATTACTTTGGTTTTAGCTTGGGTTTTTTCAGAGTTTTGCACAGCAAAAAGAGCAGAGATACAATATAAAACATGACTGATATAAACAAATACATAAAAAGATTCATCTTAATACATATGGTTTATTTAATGAGACTTCTTTATCTTTTCCCACAGATACATTTAAGTGTAAAAATTAGAACACAGGTACTTTCTGTCCACCCTTATACCGCACATCTCTGACAGCCATCTCCATCAATCATTTCTCTGAGATAGCCCCATGATCACAATCGACACTCAAATGATGGAAGTGAATAAAACTCATTACTGATAGTCATCTTGAGTCATAGCCCAGCATTAAAAGTTGCGTCTGGGCCTCGGCCTCACATTCCTCAACCATGCTTTATGATACGAGACCTGAACGGACTCCGTCGCCTTTCTTTGCCAATGTCCATCAATCCACTGCATGTTCAGACAACCTCACCTCCTCCTTCAGACATAATGTGCTGTTGTCAGACTTCAGTCGCTTGTATTCCGGTGGTTGGAAACTTGGTTGTGTAGACTCACTGAGGTTTTGGAGTCAGTGGTTGCAAAAGTGGTTTTTGAGGTGTAATAAAAGAAAGTAGTTTTTTAATGTACTACTAAACATCTTTTGCCTCTCTCTAAAAGGGAGTATTAATAATTCCAGGCTGTGAAAAAACTCGACTGTCCATGACTTAGTAGCTGCTAAACCATTTATTTGCTCATGTTCATAATCTTCATCGGAAAATGCTAACCAGTGCCTCGTCTCTGCCTAAATGTAAACTGCACCCGAACTGTGACTCATCCAATGGAGACCTCTTTTATACTAGTTCTGTCCTCATAAACCCACTGTGGAGAGTGAAAGAGCCTTGTTTACAGAAACACAGAAGCGGTTCACCTCTGATCTGCCTGACGATAGGCGGTTTTGGGGGAAAAAAAAAGACAAAATGAAAGGCAAAGAAGTAGAGAAAGAAGGAGAGGAAAGGAGACGCCAGGGGTTACATGATTGCAGAACAAACTCATAAAAGTTCCATTAACCCATGAGGAGTTAAAGAGGCCCTGTTTTCATCCACCAGACAGCCTTCACAAACAGAGCATCACCATAAAACCTATCGTCCTACCTTCCTTCCATCTTTAGATCTCGAGATTGTATCACACAGTCTTTGCCCCAATGTACTGAAACCTTTTTTTAACCCAATTTTTAATGTTTTTTAATTGCTTTTGAACTGTTGAGCGGCATTTGAAATAATTTAATTAAACAAAGACTTACTCTTAAACACAATTCCTCCCTAACAAGCTGAAACAAAACTGCCTTGTTTTGTCCCTATACCAAATGAAACCAGGTTCCTGGTCCCTGAGTCACAACTTGAAGACGCCACAGGTCTGTCAGTCCGCGTCACACTGTCTGTCTTTGTCAAACAGTTTGTCATTCTTTCATGCAAAGTCACCAACAGTCTTTTAAAGAACTTCTTGAAGCAATTTTAAGACACAAGAATTCTTCTGCTCGTTCAGCATTTAATTTTTTCTTTTTAACCAAAACCTGCAAACACAGTTTGCATGGACATTCGACTATGTTAACATAGTGTAAATATTTAGGGGAATCTGTATGTTTTGGTGACATCAATCACCAAAGTCAGATTTGTCCTTTGCCCTAAACAAGTATGCCGTCAACTGGTCCAAAGTACCATAATGGGCATGATCCCAATCTTGAACCAAAGCTTCTTTGGTTGAACCAAATGAAATGGCATTTTTATTTCTCATATGAGCCCGATTTTTCCACTTCCTCAACCATATTTTAGTGGGAACTTTACTTTTTATAGTTTTACTGCCTTCTATTCTTTTGTGGTCAAGTGATGAATTAATATTTGTACCAAATTACTAATATATTGTATTTAAATCATGAACCGTAAAAAATCATGTTGGATCATTAAATTTCTTTGCGAATAATTGTTTTGTGAATTGCATTTTTTGGTCTATTACAAAAATTTTTATTAGCAGGGGATGTTTTATGTTTGGAGTCCCTCTTAAGACAATAAGTTGCCATCGAGGATGAACAGTTGTCGGTGCAAAAATAATCTGCTGGACAACAACTAAAGACCAGTTTTTGGATAGTGGTTGACAGCTCATTTATTTCTGTCGGTGCTCTCTGTTCATATAACTAATTTTAACGGAAAAGTACAGGACTGAACATAGACATGTTGCTGACCCCCCTGCTGCACTGCCACTGCTTTTATAGTCGCAGGGAGGTCTTCTCTCTGCTAAACAGTGTGAGTGTTCTTTGAAATCATCCATTAAAGCACTAAGCACTGGCTCTTTGCAGATCTTCTGATATCCTTACTATCTGGTACCATCATCTCTTCTGTTCTTTTTCCCACAGTAAAACCTTGTCGCCTGACTTTATCCAGCCTTATCGTGCACTCGTTTATTTGTTCTACATCTGGTACTAATAAAATATACAGTATGTACTACGTTAAGTATTTTTATATTAAATAGTTATTTTAAAACTGTTGTCAATAAAAAAACTCCAAATAAGAGTGAGGCCTACTTTTGTAATTGAAATCGATACTTTTGTTTTACTCCATACAACTTCTCATCCAAGGTTTAGAAACTAAACTTTTACAAATGTTTTGTTAGAAATTAAGATCGGACAAATAAGTGGCAATTATGTCTTAAATCTAACGAGGCTGCTTGAATTTGCAGTCTAAACAAAACATGAACTGTTTCCCTTTTCTCTTCATTTAAGAAGAGAAAAATTAAGAAAGGCACAAGTTGACGGAAATATGCCAACTTATGTCAAATATAGAAAACCCTAATTGACTCTTTTTAAAAAATATATACATTATTAGTTCAGGAACAGCTTTGATTATTTGTGCAAAGAGTTTACAAAAGATCATCTTTTTTTTTTCTTCTTTGTTTTACCAGGGGAAAAAATTGTCGAGATGATCCAGTCTTTCATTTTGGTGTCCTACAAATAAAAAGAGTAAAAGATAAACATGCATTTGACTGATAAAAAACATGCATGTTAGATTGGGGGCTCCCCTCGAAAACGAGATGTTGCATCTCAAATGGCTTGTCTTTCTAATAAAATAAAAACATTTAATAAAAAATATAAAAAGTGGTATTTAAAATGATTTGAAAATTGAATATTGCTAGTTTCTTGTAGAGAAAAATTAGAATGTAAAAGTTACATACAGTAGTTGTGTACAAATGTTTCTGCAGGAATTTTTAAAGAGCATTTTCTATTTTACCACAAAAGGTATGTTTTCAGTTGAATGGTATGGTCATCCACGTAGTCAGCGTCTTTGGGAAACTGCCTTTTATTGACAATTTGACAATCAAGAGAAATGATTAGATATAATTTAAAGTAATTGAGACTCACGTCCTGCTTTTTTTTTTTTTTTTACTACAAACAGAAACACACAGCAAAAGCAAGGTAGAGGTGTTTGGGACATGTAATTTCTTGCAACAGTGAAGTTAGTCATCATAAATAGACTTGGTTAGCCAAAAATTTAGCTTGCTTAAGACTTGAGATGGAGTACAATTGAGTAACAGATTAAACACATTGAAAGTTTTTTCTGCTGGCTTAAAAATGACAGAGTCACAAATTACAGTTAAATATATTTCAACCATATTTATAAAATATTTCAAATGGTCGATGTCCTTTTTTATGATCTTCTCAATACCTTTGCTACTTCCAAACGTGTGCTTTCACATCAAAGCTTTTGACAAATCGCATTTGTTGCCAGGTAGGCTAAAATCAGAAGAGTCTTTGTAAGTTCATGGTGAGTGAAATTTTTGAATAATTTTTAAAAATTGAAGTTTATGAGATCTTTATGGATTTTATTTCATGTATACGGCTTTTGGACAGTGGAATACTTTTTTTTTCGCACGATTGTTTATTGAGTAAAGATGGTTTTTGCAAAGCTTTTCACATGAGTTTTTTTTTCCGTATGAAGTCAGTGTAGAAAGATAGTTTTATAACCATAAAATAGCTATTGAGAGGCTGATTGATGCAGGTGGAACACCACTGAAATAGAAATTAAACTTTTCTATCCTAAACTTAAGCCAGGTACTGTTTGAAAAGAGGTGTTCCACACTGTTCATTGAAGGCAAGTGTTTAATATTGTTTTAATATTTTCCTGCTTTAGCATCCATCTCAAATTAAATGAAATCTACAAGAAAAAAGGATGAAGTGGGAGTACTGAAAATCTGTAAAACTGTGTCTCGTGAGAAAAATAAATATTAATCATTTTAATGGTCTTAATGTGAAACCCCCATGCACACATAATAAGCTGTCAATGTTTCTTCGAAGATATTTTTAATCAAATAAAATTGTATTTACATTAGCATTGTTTCAGTTCAAATTTAAATTTTAAACGTATTGATTTAGTTCCCGCTCTTAGAGAAGAAATGTTGTAATTTAACTAAAAATTTAACTAAAAGCTAACTAAATAATTTCAGCACATTCCTGCTCTTAAACACCCCTTCACGGTGAGGAAAAACTCCAAAAAACCCGGCAGTGAGAGGGGGAAAAAAGGAAACCTCATGGGGATCCACATGAAGAAAGGATCCATCCCCCGGGAGGAGATGCCAATATGTCGCACATTGTTAATAAAAAATTTGTTTATATTATTCTACAGCTTTATTTCTAAAGCTGTAGATTTAGGTATAAATCTACAGCTTACTGTAGATGATTATGGATACGGGCTTTTGTTTTTATGACATTCTATTGATTTATACATTTTTTTATTGATTTACATTTTTCTATTGATTTATACATTTATACAAAAACACACAGCCCGACTATACACATTACAGTCGGGCTGAGTGTTTTTTCCCTCGTGAAATCAGAAGAGGAATTCCCTGACGTCATTTTCCTCCATCTAACTCTGTCTTCTCCATCCTTTTTGCACTACTTGCTGTTATTCTAAACTTATATTTAGGTGTATGCATTTACCACATCACTCCTCTTTGTCCTTCAGCCAACACAATATCATTTTTTTTTTTTAGATTTGTGGCAGCAAAGGCTTCATAATGGATCAAAATAACTTACACATAAAATAAATCAAATTCAAAATCCTTATTTACAACCCTTTTACTCATAAAGTACTAGATGAGTTTATTTAGTTCAAATAAATGTTTTATATAGAGTGGTGTCATAGAATAAGTTGTTTCCAGCTTCCTCAGATTCAATTAAATGTCAGCAAATCCCAGCTATTGGTCAACCACAAGAGGGGTCAGTCAGACTTAGCACTTCATGTTCTAAGAAGGTTGGGGGATGTGGGAGCCTGTAGTCGGAATAAGTGATTGTTGGAGATGGAAGAGCAGATACAAGGGGAAACCCAGACTTACTTGTCCCCTTGAGAGGACCAGTAGTCTGGGTGTGATGGTCATAGGATGGGGGTATAATAAGGATGCATCACTGCGACAATGAGGTACTATATCACAGACAGTCATGCAGAGGAAGAAAACTCACCTGCTGTGTACAGTAATCAAAAAAAGCCTGTGCAGATACCACATCACCATCACCCTCATTACTACTGTACAAAGGACATCAAATGAACATAAACTGCAGCACGTTTTCCTAGTAAAGCACAAAATTCGGCAATATGAGTGATGTGGTCCATGTCTAACTGTGGGAACGGGTTTGTTCCTTACCTACTTTGCTCCAAAGTTTGTTTGAGTCCCTGGGAAAAAAGGGGAACATTTTTTTCTGTCGCCATCAGCCACGGCTGTTACTGAGCAGTAAAGCAGCCAGTAAGTAGTAAAATAAAGTGAGGTGTCGGGAGAATTGGACCAATCTGCAAAGCTATTGGCTGCCAAGAGGGCTGTAAAATAATAACACACAGTTGTAAAGGAAAGTGCTTATTAAATCATTATTTAATATCGCACAACGTTGTGTGCTCCGTGAGCTTTTCCACAACACAAAAAACATCTCGAGGGGAGGAAGGAAACTGAACAATCGCATGAAATTTAATACGTTGATCATTGCCACAAAACTGTAAAAGACTTTTGGGAGATGATGGTGGCTGAGCTCCAATCGGAGCTATCAATATAGTGACACTCTGCCATTATGTGGCCATTACATTGACTTTAAGTGACAATTGCACATCAGAAGAGTAGTAAGTAGTGTAAAACTCCTGTAATCCAGGGTTGGGTTTTTCCAAGGGGAACCAACCAAACAAAATAGATACAATAGTTATACACATGTACTGTTAAACACATATACTGTATACACATGTACTGTAAAGTCGCTAAAGAAGCATTGTGTGTGTCAGATGTTCCCTCCAAATTTATGATGTTTTATGATAGTTGGTTTTGGCATATTTTTCTCTCTCATTCACCAACTAATTATGAGAATGTCTGTCCAATGGCAGGCCTGAACTAATAAAAAATGTGAAGTCATCGAGTAAAATCTTAACATTAATTCCGCATTTCTTTTTAATTGTTCAACTCAAGATTTGTAGAGTTTATCTTGTGAATCGCTTCATCGAACACTAGCTTTTGGAGGCCTGCTGGAGCTCATTCCAACTGGTGTCACACAAAATACAAGGTTCATTTAGGAAAAATTATCATTGTGTTGCAGAACTTTGGTGCCATGTTAAATTATTTGGGAGAGTTTTTGTTTGTTTTTGATTTTCTTTAAAACTCTTGTTTTAATCTCAGAAGAACATGCACACATTTTCCCAAATTGCATATGGCTATTTTCTCAAATTTGATGAGTTGATACATTCCTCTCATGTCTTCGTACACGACTTCAATCACTCAAGCAAGCAGCACAGACATTTTAGCCTCTAGTTTAGGATCAAGTAACCATTAGGATCCAAACAGAGATGGGTAGAAAAATCTCTTGGATTAATGATTTTTTTGCATGGAAGTTTAAGTGGACACAGTGCTTCCACCAAACATTCTACTTTATCCACTTAAAAGAAGAATCCATTGAACAGCACATGTCAGAGGGAACAGCACATGTTAGAGGTTTTGGAGATAAAGTCAGAGAAGCCAGATGGTTTGGACATGTGCAGAGAAGAGAGAGAGTACATCGGTAGAAGGATGCTGGGTTTGGAACCACCAGGAAAGAGGCCTAGAGGAAGACCAAAGAGGAGGTTCATGGACACAGTGAAGGAAGACATGAATATGATTGGTGTGACCGTGGAGGATGCAGCAGATGGTTAGATGGAAGAAACTGACTTGCTGTGGCGACCCCTGAAGGGAAATGCCTAAAGAAGAAGAAGACAGTTCAAGTCTTCGTCATTTGGGAATAATGAAGTTGGTATGTTTCTTTAAACATCAAATATTTTGACTTCAAATCCAAGGATCTTTTTGTCCCAGTTGGAACACAGTCTTCTCCAAATACCAACTTTCATTCTTCTTGTAAATCTTGTTGATTCCAGACTTGAAAGCAACTGCAGCAAACCACAGGAGAAGAAGCAGCTGTTTTCTAATCAGATGTCTGATGGTTTGGTCCCAAATGTCAAGATGTCCTTGTGCAAGACACTGATATTCACAATGTCTTGGATGCATTAATCATCTTGTGAGTTTGTGGATGACCTATATATCCTATTCCTGGTTGGGATGTTGGAACTCACAGTGAAATTTTAGAAAAGCGCTTGACAAGTGTAAAATTTTATACTTGTAAAATCCTTCAGAAAGAATGAAATATTTCTGGTTTGGGTAAAAAGGCAAACAACTGACTTCCAAGTACCAATGTAATTTTGGTCAGTCCTTATTTACGCATGTACATTTTTTTATTATTATTTTATTATGTCAGGTTTTGCACTTGCTAGGGTTGTTTTTATATTTAAATTTATCTATGGTCTCAGAGTTTTCCTTTTACATTGATTATAGATATCATAGATATATATGTTAACAATTAAGCTGTGACAAAGTACTTGTCACGCAATTATTAGTCATCCTGAAGAGATATTACACAGCATTCATTGATGAATACTTACTGACTATTGGCTGAACCTGTGAGAGAAAGCCAAACTGTATGTCAGACAATCAAAAATATGCAACTTTATTTAGATACAGATGTCCCAAGTTCCACCCAATAAAAGGTCAAACTGGAACATTTCTCAAGTGATATTTGTGTCATTTCCAATTTGTCTACACCTTTAGGTTGGAAAATGAAGGAAAAAATAATATTTAATAACAGTTATATTCCAAAATGAAATCTGAAAAAATGAAAGATTAAAAATTGAGAAGTTGCTTTGATGAAACCAAAAATACATTGTTTCGATAAACTGCAAGAGGGCAAAATTAGTTCACTTATTAAAATTTGGATGTGATCACTGGGGAAGAAATATTTTACTTTAACCAGGAGATTAAATGAGCTAACGCAGCAAAGAATGTTCCTTGTAACGTGAAAATGTAACTTTTTTGCTTACTTGTAACTAAATAGAGTAATAAATAATATTACCTGTAACACATAAGAATTCTGCATTAGTGATTGCTTTTAATCTCCATATTTGGATTAGTATCACACTCTCAAATCAACTTGCCGCAATTTTATTTTTAAATCTGCTATCAATTCAATTATTTGTCACAATTTAGTAAAGGAAAAGACACTGTTTTGCAATTTATAAAATCTGAATACTTTACATTAGCTGTTTAGTAACTAAATGCATCAAAAACAAGAACATAAAGTGGAGCGGGAATGTGAGAAATGAGATTTTTATTCTTGAATAAAAAGTTTTAAATGACAAATGGTCAAGAAAATGCAGTATAAAAAAACCTCCATGATACTGCACCCAGATCTGGAATAATGTCTTCTGTTCAGTTGGCTTGTTATTGTTTTTATTAAGTTACAGCACATGTTGAATAGCAACTGTGAACACATTTAAAAGCAGTCAAGCTCGTTTTTGCAAACTAACCATACCAAAATAAATCATCATAAATAGGTTTGAAATATTTGTGTTCCATTCAATCATAGTTACAACAACAAGAACATAAAACAGCTCTTCAAAATGATTGGAACTTGTAATTAATCCTAGTTGTCAAGATAAAAACCCTGACAATCAAAATATAGCCCCGAACTTCTGAATGTATGAAGTTTAATACCTCAAAGCGGCATATATTTACATAGGTTAGCAGGAAATTCACAACCTCAATTCTTTATCAGGTTCAGTGAATCATAAACTGTTTCTAACTCTGTAATTGTGAGCTGGTATAACAAAGAAAGTCCTTAAATCTTCTAAACTTTAAGTGTCAAAGTTCACTTTGAACTGGCGATGTTTTGATATGCTCAACAGACTTTTACACAAAGTCTCATCTTTACAACTAAATGCCCTGAGGAGACATAGTCATTAGATCAGCCTAAAGTGGGTTGGAAACCATAAGCAATACAATGATTTTTTTTCCTCTCTTCATCATGCATTTCGTTTGACAACAATACAACCTTTTACAAAACACCTGCATCTACGTATGTTCTATACTCATTCATCCTAGTTGTGTTGATGGCGAGGGGGAGGGTTAATAACCCATATTTAAAAAATGAGAGGAGGGATACACTTTGTACAAACCTCTGGTGCATCACACTCAGTCAGGTTTGTACAATGATCTGTGGTTTAATAGTGGGCCTCACAAAAGTTTTCTGAAACATTACGTACTGTTTTTATTTCATTTTGTTTGGAAATAAGATATATTGTTAAAGACTAGTTTCGTAAAAACTAATCTTGGGGTGAAGCATATTCAAATATAATCCAATTGCATGTCCATATATGGACATATGTATGTGTGAAAATGTAAATGCCAATTTTACATCTATAGTGGAGTTAGTTTAAAAAATTTACTATGTTTTCACATCTATGCAAAACCATTTTTTTAACAAAACAAAAAAATAATGGTCTCAACAATGTTTTAAGGCTCATTTTCATGCTTTTATATTTTCCCCCACAATTTTTATGTTGACGATGTTTACATTGTTCATCAATACAGGTCCTAATATATATATACACTCACACTCTAGGGATTACAATATTTTTTTTATAATTTTATTTTGAAGCTAATTTAAATCATTATCAAATGTGTTTTAATTTCTCCTTCTTTCTCCCTAAAGTGGCTTTGATTATACAAAAAGGACAATACAGCCTTTTTTTATTTAAAGGAAAAAGAACACATGCAGGTTGAACCCATGAACTAATCCCAAAGGATTAGCACTTCAACCCACACCAGGTTACTTTGATTTAACAACTTTGCTGGCGCTTTCCAGCACTAATGCAGCAGCTTAAACATGACATAAGCAACCCTTTAAAACGATTTTTTAGTCATCATCTACTTTGAAACTTATTTCTCAAAATTTAATAATCATCAACACATTTTCCACCAAGAGAATAAAAGAACAGATTTTTTTTGTTGTTTCTTTTTTTTAATGAAGATCCCTCTATTTTTGATAATCAAACCAGCCTAATTTAAAATAAAGAGAGGCCCTTTATGATCTGGATCCATCCTGTTCAGTTTTTCTTGCTCTTCATTGTGCGCCAGTCGGTTCATTTTCCTCCCGCATGTAACTGTCTCCTGTGCGCCATAAATAATGTTGATAAAGACACCGCTAAAAAACGACTTTCACACGTCCCCCGATTGATTTAACATGACCTCCGTTTCCAAATGATATTGGAAGACTATTTAAACAGATGAGGGTTTAAATTGTCTTGCTTGTATGCGCATTAATCTCCCATTCATCATCATTACTGCGTGATTGGTCCGTCCACGCCTTCGCCAGCCTCTTGCGTTACGACAATGTCTGTAAATTAGGATGTAATCCAATTTGATCAGAGGTGGCAGCAGCCACAGATTCACTCCTTTCATTTTGGTGTGTGTGTGTAATTCTGTGGACAGCTGCACTGCACCGCCCCTATCCAAACGCTTTGTACTTAGTTGGAGCAGTGGAGCCAGTTCTCTCTAATAGGATCTTATAAGGCTGGTGTAATTGCTGTTATGTGCTCGATCTATATGAGCCCATCATATTTGGAGGCTCAGAAGCAATCTTCCAGCGATTAAATGCCATGTCGATGCTGGATTAGACCACTGAGGATTCAGGCATGGTGGAGAGATGAACCCTCATGTGCTTGTAATTTGCCTGACTTTATTGTGTCATTCTGGCAAAGTGTGATGTGGCTTTGGAAGATGATCGCAGTCCTGCTGCATCAACATGAACAGAAGAGGAAAACAGTTAGAAAATTTGAAAAACTGCGCCCTTTAAATATCCAACCTGCTCCGTTCATCTTTGCTTTTACAACACAATTTTATTAGTTAGAAAGCAGGCCATTGTGCTGCCTGACCTGAGTCCCTATCAGGCTTAAAGACACAGTCTGATAGTTTACATAAATCTGCTTTGTGCTTTCCCTCCGATCCGAGAGGCTTAAACGGTGTATTATTCCAAACATATGCATTTTAATCAGCTCAGTCACACTTACAAGAACTCCACTTAATAAGGCCATCAATCAAATGTACCAGGGTAGGGAGGAGGAAAAAGGGGGATGTAGTTGTATCTGATTAGGATCAACCTTTTTAGTCAACCCAAGAAGCTTTACAAGATTAAATTATTCTTACTGTTTAAGACAAAAAAAACTGAGGAAAACTGAGATGAATAAAAAGCTAATTTAATGTTAAAACATGCAAATTAATTAATGCATTAAATTGTATGTTTTAGAATTAAAGAGAAAATGATGGAATATTTGATGTAGATAAGAATTTTTTAACTGCATCCTAGATAACAGGCGCCTTTTTACGCATTCGTTCCTTCTTTTCTTTTTACTAACAAAGACTTCAAAGAGACGAGGACTAAATGCTAGTCATTTATCTCTGTATATTATAGCAATAACTTGTAATCTGCAGCGTGAAAGTACTTTTAAAAGCCTGATTTGTTGGTGTCCCTCGTTTCTCCAATCCCATTACGCACGGAGAAGTCTTTTAATTTGTGCGGCCTCGGCCAATTAAAATCCATCTGATTGTTCTGCTTCTCTCTGAATGATCGATCTGTTCGTTTCCAATATTTTCAGACAACTAATTCTGCGTCTATTAAGTGTTTGTGGAGAAAATATGCGTGTTGTTAACGGAGCCCAGGGACCACTTAGCTGTCACGGTCAATCTAACAGTCCCATCAGGAAATATGGAGGAGTGGGATAGGTGGGGAGGAGGGTAGACAGGACCACTTGAGAACAAAATTAGTGGTATGATTGAATCGAGGTTGTTAAAGCAAACTAAATGAGTGTAAACTTGAACTGAGAAGAATTAGACCAAATTAAATCAATCTGAAAAAGACAAAAAGTGTTTCTTAATCATTTTTTTTTGTAAATAAAATTGACTAAAAATTGAACATTAAGATTCTTTGTTTAGGATTTAAAAGAGATAAAAACATATTTGGAGAAAAAGACTCATTTCTTTGCATTAACTGACATAATTTATTGCAAAGTGGATGTTGTTGAAAATTGAAACATCCTCCAAAAAATGAACAAATTGTTAAGATAGAACGAGAAAGGAAGACAAAAAGAAAATGTCAGATTCAGTCAGCTGTCTGTCACCATTCTGCACAAAATCTCACAAAGCTGGAGTCACTGAAGCAGTGCAAAGCAAGAAAAATGTTTCCATAATTTAATCACATTTCATTGGATTACACATCTTTCTTATATTATTATAGCTGGAAACCAAATAGAGAGATTTTTCTTTTTTTTAAAAAAGGCCCTTGAAATGTTCACTGTATTTTTTCTTCCCATACTTTGATTGTCCTCTCTCCATCCTCCTCTACCCCCATCGTCTCCCTCCAAGTTGTCAAGCCATGAGGTTGTTGTAATCCGTTCCCTCGACGCCTTGTTACCTTTTGGCAGCAACGATCCGTTCCTGGTATTATCATTAATTCAACACTCCAAAAAAACACAGGGTCGTCCATATACATCACTAACTAATTTCCCTTGCATCTGCACATTTTGGTCCAGGCTGCCGCCATGGAGGGCACCAGTGTGGAGAGATGGTCCTAATGAGACGGACGCAGTTTCTTAACAAATCCCCTTGTTAGGAGGAGAGATGGAAAGCATCATTCTTGTATAACTAACAATACATGGAGGTCGATTTAAGAGACACGTGATTAAAAAGAAAAAAGGAATATTCTCCTCTATCATCACAGAGATTAGATCTCTCCTTGTTTCACACACTGACTTCATCATCTAAATGAAATTAGCATGTTTTGCCCACTCATATAGATTAGAATACTTCGGTGTTTAGAAGATGTTTCAAAATATTTCCCATTTACCTAAAATTATCTTCATTTTTGCTAAAATGGAGGCTTATTATATAGCTTTACTTTGCAACAATGGTTTGTTTTTAGTTTTATCTGTTCAGAGGCACTTCTTCCCTCTGATCTAATGTCACTGATGCAGATTTGCTGAGCACTGAGGGAGTAAAGGTGACAAAAGCGTCTGTCCTGCTGGTTGGAGAGCAAGTAAAGTCTGATCCAGTGGGTCTGGTGGAGATGCCATTAGACTGACTGGAGTGGCAGGCCAGGCAGGAACATGGACTCCCTCCAGGGCCAAGGCCATGAGGTGGACCTGGATACATGGAAGGATGTCTGAAGGCGCACAGGAGTTCTGGTCTCTGATAGGGATGAGACAAGACTCGGAAACTGTCAAGAGAGCGCAAGGGATTGGAGAAAGGAGTGCCAGAGGGAGCAGAACCAGCCCCAACTCCAAGGGGGGAGTAGTATGGTAGTGGCAGGTGGGATGGAAATGGGTAGGGGAGGTTGCCTGTGGCCGCTGCATGGCTCATCATGTAGGTGTAAAAGGCAGGGTCTGCAGGGTGAGGCCATGTCATGGCTAAACGCTGGCGTTTGTCTTTCATTCTTCGGTTCTGAAACCAGACCTGAAACAGAGACACAATGCGTCAAATATTAACCACATGCCTCCCTCTGACTAACAAAAGGAGATAGGCATCATACAGTAGCTCCAACTCCTCACACACCCAGTTACTGCTGCTTTAAAGGGACTTTTTTACTCTTTAAAATAATAAACTTGGACATTAATTAAACAAAATGTACTTAGACTGTTGTGTGTGTCAATGAGTACAAATAAAATGTTAAATATCTAAAAAAAAAAAAACACATGTTAATAATTTAAAAAACTGTTTATGTGCAAAACAGAATTATTCATTTGCATCACAATAAGTTCCCAAATATAAAAATGCACTCACGCGTAAAAGAGCTGATTGCAATCATTTGGGATAAAAATCTTACTTTGATGGTGGTTTCAGGTAAATTTAACGCAGCCGCCAGTTCGCATCTCCGCGGCCTGGACACGTAGTTTTCCCGGTAAAACTCTTTCTCCAGTCGGGCGATCTGCTCCCGGGTGAACGCAGTTCGGTACCGGCGGATCTGATCCGCTGCGTAAGACAGAGAACCTTGGCCTGGGACCGTTTTTCCCGCATCTGGACCGGTCTCACCCGGATGGGTCGGAGAATCCCCACTTCGACCTGAATCAAGACAGAAATATTTTATATTAACAACCAAATTCAAATTCAATTATTGTGTCTGTAATAAATAATTAATATGGTTATTCTTTTATTTTGAAATATTTTTTTCACCCACTCTATCATCCATCAGCTGGTATTTGATTCATTTTGGAATTTATTCTACAATAATATCAAGCTATGTTTTCGAGGCCTTCATTGCGTCAAGCATCATAATCATTCACTATAATGTATTTTGATGGACATTCAATTTATTTCAAAATTAAATATTGCAAAAACGACAAACTTATTGTTGTTCATTTAAGCTAATTGAGAAAATGTTAATACCTACAAATAATTTGAAGAAGATTGCTTTGAAGAAGATTCCTTTATCCTGGGCTGGATTGAGTATTTAATATTTTAATAATAAATTTGTCTGATTTTTATTATCTCCCCAGTAAGTTAGTAATTAGTTATCTTCTGGGATGGAGTCATCAGGTGCACATTTAACATGAGGAAGATAAGAGTTTGTTCACTTTAAAAACACACAAGAAATAACCTAATTTCTTTTTTTATTTGTCTTCACTCAGATCTCTTATCATCTGGAATCTTCTATCTGTACATCGTGGATGTATTTACGGTGCTTGTTTGGATTGTGGGTGTCACCACAGTGGTCACTTAGCACAACATCTGGATGTCACAGTTTCAATGTGTTCCATGCAGCTGTTAAGGTTAAAATGTGTTGTATTATTATTTTCCTTTCAGCCTGTTGTGATCTGTTTAGGATAAATTGTCTTGTATTTCGTGTCCATGCATTAAAACATCCTACCTTTGCCTGTCGGGTAGTCCATGCTTTCAGGAGTGCAGCTGACATCTATTTCTTCATAGAAGTCCGACTCGGTGTCTGAACTGCTGGCGTCTTTCTGTAGATGATGTCTCTCTGCGGTAGAAGAGGTGCTAACCGGCCTCACATCTGCGCACACCTTCCTCCGTGCGCTCTCCTCCACAGACAGCTCGCTCCTGTCCCGAGGATAGGGCGCAGCCGCAAGACTCACCCCGTTCCTTTGACTCTGCTTTCCCTGCGCCTCTCCAACCGGACTCCCAATGACATCCGACATTTTTGAAGCGTTTTTCCCAAGTGGACCTCCTTCTGCTAATCTTACAACCTCTGCTCTGCTTTCCATTAAAAAGAAAAAAAAACGCGACTTTGTGAGGGAAAGGGGAGAAAAAAACCTGAGGCGACTGATCTCAGGTTTGTGTGTAAGTGTAATGATGATGGTAAGGAGTGTGTGTGGGTGTGAGGGAGTGATTTGGTCCGCTTGTGGAGAAGAAAGGATGCAATCCGGTCTGACCCTTAGAGAAGACCGCTCCAAAGTGTGGAGAAAGAGCTCTGGGAGGGATCACCATTTACCCTCACTCTCTCTCTTTCTTCAGAGCTGTCATTCTTAACAGGCCAGTCGTCATGATGGTCCCCCCTGATGACGACATGCATTGATTGGATGTGTGGGCAAACAGAGGGGAGCAATGGCAAAGAGGAGGTGGGAGTGGAGGTGGGGTAGAGAGAGGGTCAGTGGGTATAATAAGCCTTGTATTTAAAGAAAACACTTCATCTGTGAACTGTCTCAGTCAGTCTGCTGCTGATGTGGATTTTCATTCATGTGCTTTTTAATACTGTTTTAGAATTTTGAACAAAATAGTCACTGAATCACCCCATAAAAGAGATAATAATATTTCTATAATCCCAGACTATTATATTAGTCTCAACAGACACAAATTGTTTTGATAATAATTACTCCAATTATTTAATGGGCGTAGTCTAAAATCATGTGGATGAATAATTTCGTGTTAGCACATGTTTATTTTTCACCTTTGTTTCTCTAGAACAACTCTTTGTCTTCTTTGAAACAGGAGTCAAGTAGTCCAGGTCAAGTCTTAGGTCAAAGTTTAGATGGGAGCTGATTTAACAGGAAGTCCTAAAAATAATTGTCTTGAAATGACATGACAATACAGCACTAATGTTAAAAATTTATTTGGGAAAACAGTTAACTTTTGTATTAAGAAAATGTTAAATAAAAAGCAATGAGAACGAAGGAAAGCGTGTGTGAAAAAAAAATGGTATTTATAAAAGATGTAGCAATACTCATACTTTTTATTAACATTGTGATCATTGTATGTTTTTCGATGAGTCATGTCGCCCATTGTTCACATTTGCATGCACACTGGTACCTTTTATTATTAGTAAAAACATATTGTAGACTTCTATGAAAATCAAGAAATGTTTTCATTGCAAATCAGATTTGATTTCATTTGAAGCAACTTTAATGAATGGAATTGTGTGATAAAAAATGTTTTAAAAAATTATGTTGAGTCAAGTTATATATGTTTCTTTCTTGTTTTGCTTTCAAAAAGCAGAGATCTACTTGCAGAACAAATAGATATCTAAGAAATAGAATTCTAAATTTTAACTTAGAATTTGCCAAATGGACATTTCAGAGGGACAAAGTTGGATGTGGCATGAACAGAAATGTCTTTTCAACATTTCCAGACCTGTTTCAGTGGACAGTAAAGCCACTCGAAAGGTAAAAAGAGACTAATTTGCCACATTCAAAATGTTTTTATCTGACTTTAACTGAATAGGGTTTTAAAAAGCTTCAAAAGTAAATTAACAATAAAAAGACTAATTAGCAATCAGATCTGGGCCCACAAAACTAAAAAAATAGCAATAATTTTGTCCATCCTAAATTTCTGTAAATTTACTGATGACCATATTAGGGTACAACTCTGATGACCACATGACCACAGAGTAATTTTCCGATTAAAAACATAAAAATATTCAACATAAACTACATTTGCCTTCTCATTGTTAAGAAACACTTTAAATATGATTGCATCATATGGAGACATCTGGTCTTACTAGATGTCCTAGAACTTTTCTATTACTCTTTTTTTAACCTATCATAAAGGTATTCGTGCTAACGTGGACATTTGTGAACTGATTTGAATTTTGTTGCTTAGAGGATTCATGGCAGTTGCTTGGATGTAAATGATGTTCTTTAGAAATGTGTAGTAATGTGGTCCCCACGCAGACTGGATGGTTCCAGGAGTCTAGCCTGTCCTTGTGCGCCCTCGTCTGACTGAAAGAAGGAAAAGGCCCCGAGCTGAGGTGCCACCCCCTCCCCCAGCCTGGAGGCAGAGGGAAATTCCTTTGGCTTTCTACCCCAACTCTTTCATCTGCTCTGTAAAGAAAGGGGGGAAACTTCACCCTGTACCTTTCCTATTCTCAGATAAATCCTACCAATTCAACATTTAAAGAAAGTCCCTTTTAACATTAAGTATGCTCAGTAAAGATTAAAACAAATCATATATGAGGCAACTTTTTTTTTCAACATTAGTGGTGGGAAAACTTTGGAGATGTAGGCATCAATTAGAGGCACAGCGTTAAGGATCACCCGGCAAATTAACCACAAAATAGTGGAAATGTGCTGAGGGAAGTTCTCAGTTAAACCAAAAATATCTGGAGTTGCAGGAAAAAAAGAACATGAGGAATTTATTTATTTTCCGTCATGGTGGCACAAAGGCTCAACTCAAAGCTTATCAGACTGCTTTTAGTTTGCCTGAACAAGCTGGCTAAGAACGTGTTTATATCTTTTTTATGTCATTTTGTACATTCATGTGTGCTGTGGTTGATATCTTACAGTTCTTTCAAAACTTGTCAGATCACATCTAAGCAGGGACGGATGGATTTGTTAGTGGATTCTCTTCGTATAATGAGTTAAATAACTAGGTTTTAAATGAACATGAGGTACATATGTGCTGGCTTGTGGCAAACTTGGAGTTATGCAATGGGTTGTGGCCTGGGTGGATGGATCTTGTGATTATGCAGAGATAACGCTTGGAAGCGTTTTGCGCAACAGATAAACGACCTTGTGCGTTTACAGTAGTGAAACTTATATTGTTTGTCTGAGATAGTGAAGGACACACAGAGACACGTTTGGAGACTTTATCATACGCCAGACATCTTCTCCTCATTTTTAAAGTTCTCTTCCAAATGCAGTTGTTTCAAATCCTCCACATTCTTGTGGCACAAATGCTGTGCAGCTTTGACTCCAATGTCTAGTTTTTCTACAGATCAAAGTGGGGATGAGGGGGTGTTCCTCTCCACAGCAGACACTGCAGAATGCGCCCCTCAGTTTTACTAGCCAGTCCAACTTGAACTTGACCATGGAGTTTGCGCAGTGCGTTTGTAACCAGATCCACAGCCTGGACAGAGCAGCAAGTGGTTTGTTGTGAAGTCTCCAAAAAAAATTGTCTGATTTTATTTTATTTTTTTAAGAGGATAAGAACAGTGCATCTGTGATGTTCAGCTCTGCAGACTGAGGTGCGCCGTGTTTTTAGCACAGAGAATGTGAAAATAAAAGCTCTCTCCCTCATTATAGTGGCTTCACCTTGGCCTTGAAACGGAATGACGCAGTTAAAGCGTTAACTCATTGACCTTGGAGCCAAACGAGTCGTGATGATTAAACATGAGGAAATATCTTTGCAAGAAGACCCTCTTCATTTTTCCCCTTTTGTTCAATTTAGATTTTTTTTCAATGTGAATCCATACATTACAGACACAATTAGGCCTTCCTTCTAATTGTGTGATACCTCCAACAGTAGCAAACAACCCCACCAGGTGTAAAGCCTACAAGATCCTCCACTAGGTCTGGGTCTCTGGAATCTTTAAGAAAGGAGATCTTTACAAGTCTGTCTGACTGCTAATGGTTTTTTATTTTTAGAGGCTGCTGGTGTCATCAAGTTCTCTGTTTACGTTTACATTGCTGTTCAACAAATGGAGATTAGATTTGTGTTCAAAAAGCTTTTTTAAGCTAAAAAAAAAAAGGGCAGATCCGTTCATTTTGATGGCGTTTAAATGTGAGAAAAGATTGTTTTGCGACTATTTGTCTGCAACACGAGGCCGCATTTTTAAAGCGTTTTTATACTTTCCTTTTTTAATTAATAAAATGCCAAAAAACACTTAAACGTGTTCATTTTGGGAACAAAAGTCACATCATTTTAGATCTTATTTTGTTTTCAGAAACTCTCATTTACTTCGAGGCCTCATTAACATAAAAACTAACACTTGCCACACAAAATTTTATGTTAGGACTTCATGATCTAAATAACTAATGATTTTTTTTTTTAAATTAAAACAACAAAAAGATTGACCAAATTTGAAAAAAACTAAACTATATTTAAGATTATTAAAAAATAAAGTTGCAATAAAAAATAGAAGTTTTCATCAATGCTATAAAATATAATTATTTTTAAGTTAATAACTATTCAAGTCAAATAATTGTGAGAACTTAGTGTTTTATATGAAATCTGTCGAATATATTTTCAGCTTTCGGGAAGTTAAAACCACGCACGTGCGCGAGTAGGATGGATTAAGAAAATTTGCATTTTGCAAATAAAAAACATCTAAAATAGATCAAGTGAAGGGATGTATTTAAATCATAGCTTTATTTCACATTTACACACGGGTTTTATTTCACTTGTATTTTCTTAAGTCGTATTTTTGCAACATTTAAAACAACATGAAGGAAATACTTCCTTTTAAAAACATATATATAACAAAAATTCTATACAAATGGATGTAGAATCTAATATTTAATGTGTGTGTTTTCTTGTCTTTTTTTACATTATACACAGGAAAACATCCAGCTGATATTGAAATGAGCAGTGAGTGAAACAAAGTAAAGACCTTTGTATTTTCTGAGGTTCTTGTGTGCCAATAAATAAATGTCCCATGCAGCTTACGGGTCTGCAGCTTTAGCAGCCTGTAAACACAATATTTAAGACTCCTGCTGCAGAAACTCAAAGTGGGAGAAAATTATACCATATCTCTAAATACAAAAATAAAAATAAATTGACTTTGGAGGTAAAAAAATCTAAATATGAGTGAAGTTTTAAGTCAAAGCAACCCTAAAGGGAAAACTACTGTAATTTTTGTATTTTTAATAATCACATATTATGCAGAAATAAAAAGAAATACATAAATGGAAAGATTCATAGTGTGACCGCCCTGTGGGTTTTTTGCTTTAACCACAAAAACATTTTGGCTGTTATGCTTTGACAGCTTTCTGACAGCTCTTTAGTTTAAGCACGTGTCATCATCAGGACTACAAGTTCTTAGCAGCCCGTTTTACATCTCCTTTTTATACTATTAGGGATATAAATTTATAGCCCAGCATAACTTTATATGGACCTTTCTTTGCTCTGCCCTAGCTCCAGGGCATGGAAGAAACGTTCTCTTTCTTTCTCTGCATTTGGGATGCCAGTACAAACAAGGGGGTTGAGACTTGATAATGACCTCAGAAAAAACTACCAGACTGCTCTGCCAAGTCCCAAAGTGGAGTCCAAGGGTACTTTGTGTTGTGCGTTACTTTTGAAATGAGAAATTTATCCAAAGATTTAGAAGAAATCCAAATAGTTTTGTTTCCATCATGCACTAAAATAAAACAGACCTATTTTTTAGACCTATAATTTAGTTTGATCTTTATAATCTTTTTAAATAGAAGTGTCAGTTTAAGACGTATAGCAGTTACCTTATGATTTGGAATGATTTGGACTGTATATGGACTTATCAGGCTTTGTGTTTACATTTACCATCATAGATTCATTAGAATGAACAGATCAAACACTCCAACTAAAAAACCAGAGCCCACCAGGATCATGAGAAAGTAAATGATTAACAATGCAGATTTATTTTTCAGTCTAATCCGAGTGTGTTGGTGAAAACGCCAGGCAGAAAGAACAGGCCAAGCCTTGTACTGTGACTCATGGTTATTGCTACATGTTGCTGCTGAGTGATTTTATTTCCTAACCTTTCTAGTTTGATAACGTCAACATAAGCCCAGACTACTGTGCAGCAACGCGGGTCTTTGGATTTACCCACAGAAAATATTCTACTCTTAGATTTTAATCTGTAATGCCAAACAAAATAGAGTTTACTTGATATTCTTTGATATTTTTTCATAAAATAAATAAGCATTTTTTTATGTTTAGAACATAAATAAATAAGGTGCTTGGAATAAAATAAAATGTCTTGAAACCACAATAAGCAGTGAGAACCTGTGAATGACTGTTATTAAATGTTACCATATCATTTAACTTAGTTACATTAAAGCTGCTTTAATCTGATTTTTACATCATAATTATTCCCTTTAAAACACAGGATTTGTTTCAGGAAGGAAACAAATCCCGTCATACCTCGAACCTTCCAAATATGACCCCGATGATCCAGATGGTTACATGTTTGTTTTTTAAAATACACATTTATTCGAATGCATCAATCCGCATTTATTGGTGTTTTAATTAAGAAAATAGAAGATGTGTTCACCATTTTCACGACGAATACCTCAAGATCTTGAAGACCGCGGGCGCTTTTTTGTAGTTTCATTTTTAGCTTATTTCACAAATGTATGGAAAAAAACAAATAATTGAAAACATTTTATCTCTTTTTAATTAATCTGCACTTATAAGTTCAATTAAACATTCATCAAAATTCTTTTTCCTAAAAAGAAAAAAAAAGACAAGAGTCTTGAACGTAAACAAAGCAGCAAAGCAGACACACACACACTCACTGTCGCATACGCACGTTTTGTGTCCCTTTTTTCCAGGGATCAAGATCATTCTCACACATATTTGTCAGAAACACTTCCTCAAATAAAGACAGAACTCCTAAAAAACACAAGCACACACGTTGAGTTTAAATTTCCAAAGTGAAGCCATGAGAAGAAACGCTGGAGAAAAACCGACTGATAGTAAAAGTTAATGTCCTCCAATAGCTTTCATTGGGACAGGAATTCTCACCCTTCTTCCGCTCTTTTCAAGAACTCAGACGCTCCTTCAAAGCCTGAATGGTCCTTCATGGCTAGACAGTAACTTTCAACTTGACCTTGGCCTCCAGCCGTGTCTCCTACAAACTCCTGGCTTTTTCTTTTCATTTGCATCTTGCAAATACACCAAATGTCAAGTCCGGAGTGAAATCTTAAATGAAAACACATTTGAATTAAAGTAAAACAGGAATATATGATTGTAAGATTTGGAAAAATCTTGGGTTTTTTTTATTGTTAATTTGCAGGTTTGACTCAAAACTCCTGCTTTTCCGCTTTGGATTACGCACGCGTAAAGATTATAACACGGTCATATTCAGAGTAAAAAATGTTTACAATTCTACATTATGTGATATGTTTAATTTGAAAGCGTTATCTTTTCTGTAGAGGTTATTCTGGGATGTTGGTGTGTCCTTTTCTCCCTCACAGAACAAAGACATGTCAGTTTGCGTGTTTAATCATGAGGAAATACTTGAGTCTAAGCTTCTTAAAAACACACACATGCAACTATTTGAGAAAAAGAGGGTAAAAAGGAAGGATTTTTCTTAAAATGTTGACTTTTAAGAAAATAAAATGAGTCATTTTGCGTTTTAAACATTGAAACAAATCATCACAGAGAAACTTTGCGCCTTGCAAATTAAAAACAGAGTTCTTTTTTATCTTTTATACAGTCAAAAAGGTGATTTTTCTCTCTTTTGATATAAAGGATCTCCTTATTTCGCCGCATTTTTCTCCATTTAATTATCTGCTGATGTTTACTGTCCTTTTTTGCATAGCCCTCACACGTGACCAGCTCCTGACCAATAACAGCGCAATCTCTGCGCTCTTTAGCGCGTCAGACTGGCTTTACTCCCTGAGAAGCACTATCTCCTTTTTTCAGTCCCTGCGCTTTTTTAAAAAGAGCCAGAAGCTTCAATGTTGGATGCCGTGCTATGACAACGTCACTGCTCCTCCGTCCTCGCTGGGTCGACCCGTCGGTGATGTTCCTCTACGACAACGGTTCCGATGAAGTGAGCAAGAACATGGAGGGCTTTGCTGGTGGTAACTTTGCAGCGAGCCAGTGCAGGAATCTGATGGCGCACCCTGCGTCCTTGGCACCGAGTACGGGTTACTCCTCCGGAGAAGTGCCCGCGTCTGGCATGGGCGAGCCTGTCAAACAGTGCAGCCCTTGCTCTGCAGCTCAGAATTCATCCAGTGCGTCTTTGCCTTATGGTTACTTCGGTTATCCGTGCAGAATGTCGCATCACAGCAGTATTAAGTCTTGTGGAGCGCAGCCCCCCTCTGCGTATGGAGAGAAGTACATGGACACGTCTGCCTCAGGCGACGATTTCACCACAAGGGCTAAGGAATTTGCTTTTTACCCAACTTACCCCTCAGGTCCATATCAACCTGTTCCCAGTTACCTGGACGTTCCCGTGGTTCCTACAATCGGTGCGCCTTCAGAAACCAGACATGAGTCTCTGCTGCCTATGGAAAGCTACCAACCCTGGACTCTGGCTCCAAATGGATGGAACAGCCAGGTTTACTGCACCAAAGAGCAGCCTCAACCTGCACACATGTGGAAATCATCCATACCAGGTACAAACCTTCTATTCTCACATGTTAATTCAGATATTTTTACACATTTACGCACAAAAGGTTTGCATTTTTTATGTCATTTGGAGCTTTGAACAAAACAGAACACTGGAATAAAATAAACAATTTAGCCACAGGAATTTAACGTTTTAAAAATTTCAAGTGAATTAAAATGATAAGTGAATAAAAAGAGTTTAGAAGAAATAAAAAAGTGCGTAAAAGGCTTTTATATTTGGATTTTGTTCCAATTACGCAATTTATTTTACCGTGTTAAATTATAATTGATTCATAATTAAGTTCAAAATCCTGTGATCATCAGGTAAAGTTAAAATTAAATCAAATTGAATATGAATATTAAATTTGAGATGGTTTAAAAAAAATTAGAGTCAGAATTGTGCAGCAGCAGATTTTACGCAAACATCATGTCTTGTGTCTTTTTCTCAGACGCAGCTTCTCATGTCGGAGGAGATTCTGGTTCATACCGACGTGGACGCAAAAAGCGCGTCCCATACACCAAGGTGCAACTGAAGGAACTCGAACGCGAGTATGCAGCCAATAAATTTATCACAAAGGACAAAAGAAGGAGGATATCAGCCCAGACCAACTTGTCTGAGAGGCAGGTCACTATATGGTTCCAGAACAGACGCGTAAAGGAGAAGAAAATTGTTAACAAATTAAAAACTATCAGCTAGTTTATTCATCACTTTATGGACTAAATGAGTAGGATTAAACTACTACGTACACATTAACTTGTGCGGGTTTGGATACAAACTCCTTTCTGACTGAAAGTGATTCTAATGTATGTAGGCAAATCATTTCCAGGAGCCTCTGGAACAAACTTTCCAGGGCCCATGAAGGCCGGACTCTTCATTTTCTTTTCATTTGTTGTTTAATATTGTTTCAATTCTCAGGTGGGAAAGAGGGATTAGTATAAATTCTAGGAGAAGTTGTGGTTTTTCTCCCCTTGCTTTTGGCACGCTTCACACCCACACAGGATCCCTATAATCTGCGCCACCGGGATACACCTTTATCTCTAACAAGATTGATAATCGAAATAGTCTCAAGAAGTCCCTGTGTTTTGGATTTGGACCTTGGGAAGGTTACATATTAACCAAACTCTGCTTCCTTACCCACGTGCTTGTATGAAATTGAGTCATGTCACCTGAATGTGTGTTCAGATTCCTCTTCATACACAGGGTGCAATTCATTTTATAAAGCTTAGATAATCCTTCAGGACATGTTCATATCTCATCATTCATAGCTTCCATCGTGTGTGCGTTATTCATGTGCTTGTATATAAGTGTAAAAGTAAAATCAGGCATGATATCCAGGTTGTGTGTGAGTTCAGTGTGTCGAAGTCCGTTCCAATAAAATAAGGACTGGTTGAATTTTATCCAAGTTATGTTGAAGATTGAGACTTTTTTTTTTTTTTACCTCCCAGCAGAATTCTGACTTATACAAAACAGTTCTGTGTTAACTTGTTTTTCGACAAAATATCCTGTAGGAAAAAAAAAAAATCTGTCTTTGTTACGCATGAGTTTTTTAAGCCCCTACAAAACTAGTTATACATGGATTTCTTCCCAAAATGGTTTCTATTGACTTAATATTTAAATAGTACTCTATAGTAATTTAAAAAAAAATTCCAACACAAATATTTTATTTTTAAAACATTTTTTAACTTTATTACTGTTAGAAAAAAAAAAAACTGAAACATAGAAGTAAAATATGGTCTAATGCTGCCATCTGGCGGTTATTTTTCGCACTGCAACATCCCTATATTCCAATATATCCCAGAAAATTTATTGTCTTAAAAAATATACAAAGAGGGACCATAACAATATTACAGATGATAAAAAAATATTTCGAAATATCAGGACATCATATCAAAACGAGAATCAAAGTTTTGTTTATTTTGCAACAAAAAACAGGTGAACATGCTAATTAAAAAAACTATTCATAGAGAGCATAGAACCTAAGTTTATTCAGTATGAAAAGGAACAAAAACAATGTGACATTTTAAAAATTACAATTAGATCATTAATCACAGGTGAAAACGTTTAAAACGATATTGTCTCAACATAGAAAAGAAAAAAATCAGGCTAATTCGACACGTTTTCTTAGGAATAGATACCGTATGAGTAATGAACGTTAGTATTTTAATCGTCTTTAAAAATGAGACTTGAGTTAATGGTAAACATAACTTTTTTTTTCTTCATTGAATAAAATTTAAAGATGGTTATTTTTTTGTTCTGTATTTAAAGACAATTTAAAATGAATTAAATTAATTTGTAAAAACCGTCAAATTTAGTTGGATTGAGTCACTCTGTTTTAAATTAGGATAAAAGAAGATTTAAAAATGAAACGTAATAAATGATTTAACACCTGAAACTTTTTTCTTTTTCACTAAATCCAGCAATGATTTTAACATTTAGTCCAGTTTACTGAAAAAAAAGCTTGAATTTTTCTTTATTTTCCATTTTAAATGGAAGAAGTTCTTTTAAAAATATTTGAAAGAAAATTGCATTTTTAGTCATTAAAATTTATTTTCAAACTCTGATAAATAATGAATGATGTTTTTAACTATTTGCATGATCTAGCATAATTATTCCCATTATTTTTTTTTATTAATTTTCTTTTTTTTTGTCACCTATTCACTCATTTTGGATTTGATGAATTGATAAAATGTCTACCTCTATTTGAATAGCTATTGAATAAAAAACAAAACAATGATGATTATCATAAAAGATTCGTAGAAATTAAATCAAGATTTTGTTCAGTAACTTATTTTAATCTTGTATCTGATTTAAATTCAATATTCAACAGTTATTTTAATCAGTTATTTTCCCGTTTTTAGATTAAACTTAAAATATGCAAGAAAAACCCTTTCCTAATTTCTGATTTTCACCTCGTAATATACTAATATTAAAAACATATCTTTATGATAAGTTAAAAGAATTTTCTAAACTTCACTTTCTTTTTTACTTATTCCCTTTAAACTCAATGTTTTTTTAAACTAAATTTGGGTTTTGATTTTTAATATTTAATTTTTTTTTTTTAATTGAGTACAAAATTAAATTAGGAATATATTTTTTTATCATTATGATTTTTTTCTATCATTAATAGATTTACGTAATATGACGTACAAACAAAATGGAAATACTTAACGCGTGTTCAAAAAACAGGAAATAGATATTTCAATGTGAAAAAAGCACTCCGATTTTTACATTATTTTTTTTTAAAGAATTAAAAAAATACTTTTGAAAAAAAAAGAATGAATAAATCCCGGAAGAACTTTCCGGAAGTTGTTTGTCTACACGTCTGCTCATTGGCTGAAAGTCAACCTCTCTAGTCTTATTGGTTTAGAAACCAAAACAAACCCATTAATCCCCGCCTTAAAGGCGTTTCCATCAACTTTTCCTGTTTTTTCTCACAGTCGCTCTCTGATTGGACAAAATGCTTAGGTTGCATTTTGCTGCCACCCTCAGCAAGAAGTTGGAATTACATCTTGTTTTATAGCTATTGAAAGGGGAGGGGGTTTGGGGGAGATCAATGAAGGGGGGTAGTAGATTTTTTTCAATACCCATCTGGAAATAATACTATTTAATTCATTCTAAAACATTAATTCTGTTTCATGAAAAAAAAATATATCTTATGAACAGCAGGTGCATTTTTTGGTATTTGGTGACGTCACGTCACTTGAATTTTTTTTTATATATATTTGAATCTGATTTTCTAATTATTCTAACACGTCAGATCGTTTCATTTAAATATAAAAGCGTTATTTTTATATGAGCTTTGACAGGAGTGGGATCTGCAGAGCAGTTTGTCACAGTGGGGGGATCTGGTGCAGCTTTGCTCTTTACATTGACCTTCGCTGTCTGAGTGTGAAATGGAGGCGAGGCCTACAACCTTCAGGCTCTCATCTGTGCAGCTCTGCTCAAGCCTGAAAGCCTGATCTCAAAGATAATCTCATAATGCAGCAGACAGAAGCTTTTCCAGAACCCTGACCAATATTATGTCAAAGCTTCCTCCATATTTCATCAGTGGACTGAATATATCAATATATACATATTCCAAATACAGTCGATTTTAGAATCAGAACAGCATTAGATTTAGAATAAGATCCAAAGACGCAAAGCGGGTTAGTCTGTTTGCGCAAAACATCACAAGACAATTTTGTTCAAATTAAATTAAATCATTTCTTATTATTTTACAGGCACATTTCCACATTTAAGTAGATTAAATGTAGTCCGAATGTAAGTGTTGGTGTGTTTTAGGGAACCCCCCGCCCCCGCCTTGCAAATTTGGAACAAGCGGCCACAAGATGGATAAAAACACAATATTAACACAAATATGTTATTATTCTATTGAAATAAGCGGATTTCTTTCTTACTCCATGGTACTAAGCTCATCGCTGTGCGCAAAAATACCACACGTGCAAAACTACATTTAAAATCTAGGAATTAAATATCTTATTCATAACTACATGCATTTTAGAAACATATATATATTGTTTTAAACTGTTTGCTGATAATAAAGTTAAAAGATGAAGAAAAAAGAAAAACGAGAACGTTTTTTGTGCAAAATAAAATATGTAATTTTTTTTCAAATGAGTGTTTTTGTTCTCAAATTTTAAAGAAAAAACACAGCAATTGCGTTTTTAAAGAAGCGAAAAATTAAAAAGTATTAAGTTCGATTTATTGTTTTGTACATTTTGTTCTTGATTTTAAAAAGGGCAGCAATTTAATATCAAAGCTAAAGTTGAATTTTTCATCCCATCTTTTCCATAAATGTCCATTCATTTTTAGTTTATTTGGCTTTGTCTCCCTGAAAAGCTTCACCCTCTCTCAGTAGGTTTCCCTGGTTGGCCCTTGGTTGGCTCCCGTTGACCGTGGAGTTGCTCGGTTTCCCTGTGTGGTCCTTCTGGCTTCACTTCTGTCGTCGCAGGATCACATTTCTGTCACCTGTGGATAAATCAGGAGTTGCTCGTTTAATCACGTTGAAATTTATTGATATGTTAGTGTTCATTCATTTATAGTCAACCGGCAGCAAAGCTCTAATTGTTGCATTTTTTGCTCTGATGGTTTTTATAATCGGCGGCTTCACTGTGTCAGCAGTCTCATTAAGATTCAAGTTCAACAGCATTTAATATATTTACATATCTCATACTTCTTATTTAAGGATTATATATAATTTAACACCGTGATCTATTGTTTTATATCACTTTTTAAAGGAAAAACGTCTTAAATTTTAGTTATTAGACTTTTGTTTCGCAGACGCGCCTTTTTACGCGTCACTTTTTCAGTAGAATCAGACTTTTAGTGAACACTTTTAATTATAAAAATTGTTCTAATCATATTAAACACGTTTTAAAATTAAAGAACTGAAGATAATTGTTATTTCTTTTAATTTTTTTGGTCACTTTTGACACATTTACATGTTGGCCTTCTCTTTTATGCGCGTAAGAAGCGTTACTATTTTCATTTTAGGATTAAAATTAGACCAAAAAAAAGACGCTTTCATTCGAAGTTGAAGTAGTTTTTCTTTAACCATTAAATGAAAACAAAGGCAGTAAGTAGTAAAAGCACTGAAGTCTTTTTATTTCACTTGATGACTGAACTACAGGAGGTGTCTTTGGAAAAGACTCAGTGTTCCTCTTTAGCTTTATTTACAACCTTTAAGTCTGTACCTGCGTTGCGTTAAACTGTACAACACCATCTCCTAACACTTGATAGTTTGTATTCTGTACTACTTTTAAGAGGATATACATGTTTATTCATCTTTGGAGAAATTCACTCGTTCTTCCTTTTCGAAATAAATTATCCTACTTTTTTTCCATTTGATCCAAACATGCTCATCCTTTTAAACCAACAAGAAACTTGATCCAGTGTGAACATTAGAGCTATAATTGTGCTTTTAGGCAGGAATGCACTTTTACAGAGAGAAAACAAAGACTTTGAGTAGATACACTTGTGCGCGTTGTCCTAAATTGGTTATTGATTAGCAAAAAACTCAAGTTTCCTTTTGTAAATATAAGAAATTTTGAACCAATCTCCTTTAATATAACATGATATTATAATAAAATATGAGCTAACATGTGTTAATTCTTCCATCATGGTGTCAGTGAAATTCTTTCCAGGTTTATCTGCTTTCTGTTTAAGATTAGTCTGAAGGTGAAGTTCAGTTTCCCCCACTTTGCTTTTAGCTTTAGGCTCACACTATCAACCAATCTTGTAACCTTAAGCTAGAGTAGATTCAAAAGTAATTAGAGGAACTTCATCCGGGTACTATAGGCCCTTTGCGATGTTAAAAAAAAAAGAAAAACAAAACTCTCCCTCCCCCGAACTTGAAGTCGACCGTTCAGACAAAGCTTTGGCTTTGGTTTTTATACAGCACCAAGAGTGAAGTTCTACTGACCAAAAAGCAGCAGCCACCTAACCACAGTCTTTAACAAAGCAGAACACATTAGTCATTGACATAAAGCCAGATAGTTTACTGAATGCTTGCAGTGGTTGGATTGTTTTCTATAGTTTAATGAATGCACATTCCCAGTTGTTTTAACTCATTTAGAGGAATAAAAATCCTTACCTTGCTCATTTACAGACAAATGTTTCTGTGTGACTGAAATCCCCCCCAGCTGCCGACTTTGATTCCTCGTAGGTGGTGACTTCCCATCATGCTTGGCCAGTTTTGTGGTGTCTGTCTGGCTTGGGGGAAAGGCGCAGTAGAATACTATAGCAGCTATAAAAACGCAGGTCGTCTGTGGAGAGCTGGCTTTGCTTTTCCTGGGCATCCTGTCCTCAATTACAGCTTAAAAGCTTCAGCACAACTCGTAGAATTTGTCTGGATTGACGGAGAGGCGGAGCGTGTGGTCACAGAGACACTCCACATGTTTGTGTCCCATTTATCTAAATAAAATGGACGGTGTGTATCCCACACTGCGTTCTTTTCCGATGTTTTCATACACTCACACTGCTCTCATAGTATTAGGCAGTCTGATATTTCAAGCTTGTGTTTCATATGTGCCACCAGGACACTCTTGGATCCCTAAATGCACTTCAGGCTGGCGGGCAAGACCAGCCGCAGTGGTCTTAATCCGAGCTCAAGACTCTCGTTCACAGCATATTAGAGTCAGGTTGCACCCTCTCTAAAACAGGCTGCATGGTGGCCTGGGAATGTGCACTGTGGCATGTTGATCAAATAAAAAAAAAACTCAACTGGATTTCAGTGGAGTCTGCTTCTCGTTTTAATTAAGCATAGTTGGAAAACTTCCATATACAAATATACCCGCTCTAATTTTCTTTAATCCCCAAAAAGTATTTAGAGCATTAATTATTCATGGCATTATAAAAGATTGCCAACAAGTATAATGTTGCAAATGTTTCCAGCTGTTGCTGTAAAATACACCTGCAGCTCTGCAGTTCGTAAAAACCAATTAAACTCCTTTTTTTGTATCTTTGATTTGATTCTAGATGGAACATTTACGCAGGGATTTTAAAGAGGAAAATGGGGATTACTCTTTTTAAATAAATTTTTTAAAATTCCACATTAATTTAATCACACAGGGTAATTTCTTAGACATTTACTTCTTGCTAAACCGCCCGCAAAGGATGGCGCTTAATAGAGGAAAAAATCGTGCGTAAAATTGCAGCGGATTTAGTTTTTTGCGATTTCTGAAGCAGTCGGATATTCATGAAATGTTACTTTGAGGAACAACAAACAAAAGGAGTAAAAAAACATGACTAAATAACCCCTTTTGGTATATTTTAAATATTATCAGTGTAAAAATAAACTGCATACACGCACTACATTTCACTTTAAACCTTCAGTGTTCTTTTAATATTTCTTTTTCGACACCTGGACACATTTTATAGTTTAAACACGTGAATAATTACAAGATTAACATCTTAGGCATTATTTTAGAATAAAAGGTTTCACATGCTGTCTTAACTTCGTTATAACCAAACAGGCACATAAAATGGTCTCCGATTAAATCAAATATTGTCAGATCCTTTTGAGAAAATGTCACTTTGGTCTGATATTAACACAAGTCTTTGAAGAGTTTAACATTAGTTGCTACTTTGAACATGACCCTGATAGCCAAATGCCCACTCAGACAAATGCTATGTTGTAAAACCACCAATTGATGATGGCTAACACATCCTTAAAGGGAGCCTTTAGAAACAGTTCTTTGATGCTGGATTTAGCTTTTTTTTATTAAGGTTAAGTAGCAGGCGTACAAAATGTGAAAAAAATAATTTTATTTTTTATCCATTTATTTGCGACGTCAAAGAAATTACAAGAAGCAAGAACTGACAAAAAACTGTTTAGTTTTCTGCTTGAGAAAGAAAATCAGTGATTGATTGGGTCTTATGTATTGTTTACTAAATTGTGCATAAACCAGTGAATAAATCAAATGTACATTTTTCTTCTTTCTAAGCTTTCTGTGACTGTTTCCACCCCTTTGGACTCAGTTGCATGTTAAGGAATTCTTTTTAATCCACCATAGCGATAAAGCACCAATGTCAAGCTTCAGGACACACAGCATGTCTCTTACACTCCTACACACTCTTTCTCTTTCCAAAGCATACACACCCCGCAGGCAGGCAGGCACGCAAGCATGCACTCATGCACACTCACACACACACTCACACACACACACACACACACACACACACACACACACACACACACACACACACACACACACACACAAACAGAGCTTGAAAAATCTGTCAATTTCTACCGCGTGATCACGTGTCCTCCTCCTCAGTGGAGTGGATGGAGATGGCTCTCCACGTCAGCTTACGTCTCTAAATTTCTGCTTAGCGAACCTGCTTCAAAGAGGCGAGAGGCACGGCTCTTCAGAGCCATGTTCAGGGCGGCTTTAGAGGAATCAAACCCTAACATAGACTTATAGAACTGGTTCAACTACGATGATGGATTTTGACGAAAGGGTCCCCGTCGGATCAAACATGTATTTACCCAGTTGCACTTATTACGTCTCTGCGGGGGCTGATTTCTCCGGTCTTCCCTCATTTTTATCCCAGACCCCGTCCACCCGCCCCATGACATATTCCTACTCCTCAAACTTGCCGCAGGTCCAACCCGTCAGAGAGGTGACATTCAGGGATTATGCAGCTATTGATGCGTCCGGTAAATGGCCGCACCGGGGCAACTTGGCGCAGTGCTACCCCAGCGCAGAGGACATGGTGCACCGGGACTGTCTGTCGGCGCAAACCGCTGTGGTGGGGGACATGTTTGGTAAAAACAGTCCTGCAGCCGCTGCTGCTGCGTACCACCACCATCACCACCACCATACCGCTGCTGGCTCCGCTGCCTCCAACTTCTACGGCAATGTGGGTAGAAATGGGGTTTTACCGCAAGCCTTCGACCAGTTTTATGAGACGGCGTACGGGAACGCTTCAGAGAGCTCCTCCACACATGCCTTCTCAGGGGAAAAAAGTGCGAGCAAGCAGGCTGCTGCTGCTGCAGCACCGGATCAAACCCCATCCTGCCGGGACACCGAAGCCAAGGATCAGCGGGATGAAAGCAGCAGTCCAGAGTTATCTTCCGGTAACAATGAGGACAAATCCAGCAGCAGCAGTACGTATTAAACTCTGCGCTCTGCTTATAGGGGAAACTTTGCAATCTTGCGCGCTGCTGTTAAAATTTTTATATGCTGTTTTATAAGCATATAAGGTTTATAGAGGGCCTGTGGACCCCCCCACCCCCAACAAAACTTTGTTATAAACTGCAGGATCACGTGTTTGGAATTGAAATTGGCCGTGAAAGACAGCAGGATAGAGATTTTTTTTTTAACAAAAAATCAAAATAAAAAGCCCAAAAGTTTCAAATAATGGTGGATTTTTCCACCAGATCAGCGTGGAAACTTGTAATTTTTATTCCAAATGTGCTTGTTTCACGCTTTCTTTACGTTAAAGGAGATCCTTGCATGCTAAGAGGGTAATTCTTGTGTTTTAATCTTTAACACACGTGTATTAAAACAATCAAAAGTTGTGTTTTATCTCCTTTATATGTTCTGTTAAATAACAAGGGTTACATGTAAAATATCTAATGGGGCAAATCTCAGTTACTCTCGTTGCTCGTTGTTTGCATTTTAAAGCAAGCTTGCTTTCATCTGCTGAAAAAGGTCAAAGCCCAAGTGTATTGGCTAGCGAGCCAGCAACAAATGGTCTGCTGGTATTAGTTGTGATATAACACCAGGAAACATGACAGATGAAATGGGAAATATGGTCCTAATGCTTTATGTAGAAGGAAATCCGCTAATGCTTAATGTGGGTAACATCCAAAGCAAATAAATCTTTTCTTTACCATTGTCATGCCTATTTACAAATGTATTTGTGTGTGTATTTCCTGATTTTTCTAATCATTTGCGTTTGTTTTTTCCTTTCTTTTTTTAATTACTTCTAGATGGACAGAGAACTCGCAAGAAAAGGTGTCCTTATTCCAAATATCAGATCAGAGAACTTGAGAGGGAATTCTTTTTCAGCGTGTACATAAACAAGGAGAAAAGGCTCCAACTATCTCGGATGCTGAACCTCACCGATCGACAAGTAAAGATTTGGTTTCAGAACCGTCGCATGAAGGAGAAGAAACTGAACAGAGACAGATTACAGTATTATACATCAAACCCTCTGCTTTAGGGGAACAGAAAAAAACCCAGCACAGCTCCGGTACCCCTGCTGAGGGACTGGCTACGTTTACAGACTCACTGACTCTTTCCAGTCTACTTTACGCACCACAATGACCGCCATAGCAGGAACAACACTGCTCAATGGGTTAATTTCAAGTTCGAGGACAACTGTATTCAGTAATATAAAATGCCTTGGACTCAGTCTGCTGACTCTGATTTCACAAATTTTCTTGGGAAAATGTAGAAAATATCTCATGACTCTTTACGCGAAGGCCCTTCTTAATGTGTAAGGCGCAAAAAAGCCTTTTTTATTTTCCTTTTACGCAGGAAGAAAAAAAGGATTCATTAAAAATGTCTAAATGAGCAGTCAGAAAAAAATGACTGCTGTGGTGTATTTTGTAATCAAAATTTATATTTGATTTTTGTCTGTTGAAACGGTAAAAGTGTTGAGTTTTAGGCGAACATGTGAACTATTCTAGGCTAATCAAATCTACATTGGTGTGACCAAATAATGAGATGTTTCTGTTTTGTGTGCTTATTTATTTTGTAGCCATTCGTTTACTATCTTCTGGTTTTTATTCACTATTAAAAGGCAGGGTTGATTCCATGTTGAGTGTGAGCTGACCTCAAAGACAGCTTTTTTGTCGTCTGTCGTGCTGCCTGCAGAATGAGGGCTAACTATTTTAAGGATTGCTTATTTACAGGCTCTCCGTTTCATATTTTGGAGAGGGTGGTTGAGCAGTGATCATGCAGGCCAAACCAGATAGATAAGCTTGTCCACCGGATCCGTGTAGAGTCGCACTGAGGTACACGCCCAACACTTTCACACAGGTGAAGCCTACACACCCAATGGGGCCTTTCATTTCTTTTTTAAGGATTCCTCATTCATGGGCACTTAGATTACAAAAAATATACAATTTGAATTTTGCTGTCAGGACAAGACTGGTCAGGGTCAACGCATTGAATCAATTGCTCAAATTATTGTATATTATACTATCTTTCAAAATAAAACCAATCAAAGGAATACTGAAAACTACTTGTTAGTGTCGAAATCACTTTTTTTCTGGCATTATTTTCTATTTTACATTTTGAGAAAGTTTTTTTTTTCATTTTATACTCACCCAATGAGGCATTTTACGCACGCAAGTTCAACATAATAAACACACACTCAGAAAAAATTATTATAAATTAAAAAAAAAATATTAAAAGGAAGAAAAAAAACAGAACTTGTAAAGGTAAATTCTGGCCATCCATTTACAAAATAAATGGATTAATCAGCGCGTTTGAATGAAGAAAATGTTTTATTGAGAGCTCTGAAAAAAGACTTTTTTTCATAAAACAAAATTATCAATTGAAATAGTTAGATGCACTTTTTGTGACTTTAAAACCTTTGTTTTTTTGTGAGTCGTGGTTGTTTGATGTGTTTGCTTTAGTATTTTAGAGCGCTTTAACATTTCCAGTGTGCCAGTTTAAAGACATGTTTGCTTTAGAGCTTCATTCTAAAAATAGAGCTGTAACTAAATATCCACTTTGGACTAGTTAGTATGTCTAATGCTTGCACTCTGGGTATTTTTCTCTGGTTTTGCGTGCGAACTGTCACTTTGCTGACTGGCTTTGGAAACAATCCTCCAACAGCAGAATCCTTTGGAGAGGGTCGCCATATTTGCTGTTGTTATCACTGTGTTTATGGGAGCTGGCCGCAGCGCATTGGCGTTCATATATGACAGTCAAAAGGGCCATAAACACAGGGAGAGAGGCTGAAGTTTATGGTTGCCTCTCTCTGCCATAGTTCGGCCTTGCCTTACGCATCCTTTACTGCGCGCTGGAATTCCGTCCCTAATTACGGGACATCCTCCCCGTTGCCGCAGCAACGCCACCATAAAAGCTGTCTGAGAGTCTGGAGCATTTGTACAATTGGAGTGCAGTGCAATAAACCGTCTGAGACCCAAGGTTATTAACTGTGTTACCAAGGAGGCGAGAGTAACCACAGCGAGAGGACGCATAGGAAGAGTCTCTGCTCCTTGCTGCTCAAAACTCCATTTCAGAGGCTTTTAGCCTTCGTGTGGTTTATCCACCTCAGATTAGATCCTTGGAGTGGACTGCAATGAGGATTTGACTCTTCCCACCACCGGGCGGCGCTGTTGGGACCAAAGTCATGGCCTTGGATCTTGTGGTCTCCCAAGATCACTTGATTTTGGAGACAGGTAAAAGCTGTGCTCTTATTTAGTCTGTGTGAGGACAAAAACAAATATTTACTCATATGAGACAGAAAAACTATTTATTACCTGTTTGAAAGAAGAAGCTTTTAGTTGTTTAGTTTCCACATTTCTTCCTGCTGCCCATTAGGTCGTCCTGCTGAAGGCCTAATAAGGCAACACATGTGTGCCAACACTTTAAGCTGCATGTGCTATTAATTTTGCTGAGCAAGAGCTTTTTTTTCTGTTCTTTTTTTTTAAAAGAAGGAACAGTTCAAGTAAAGCTTAAAGCTTAGTCAGTGTGTACCTGAAGAGTACTGAGACCACAAATGTTTTGGATTTTAGAAATTCTTTCTTAATTAACAGAAGTGGGCACAGTAGCAGCTTAAATACAGGCTAGGGTGAGAAGAAACAGTGCAAAACAAAAGATCTAGTTTTCCGACGCCAGTGGAGCTTATCTTCAATCACACCACGTTACTTAACTCAGTCTTTCCTCTAAAAGAAAATCACATTGACTTTCTAAAACGCTCCAGCTTTGTATATAATACTTTAGAGGTCGGGTTTGATTGTGATATGATAACATTTGCGTCTCCGTTTCCTTCCAGACCTGAACTTTACTTAATCCGTGTCAGTTCAAACACCAGTGAGTCTCCTCTCTTTTGTCTCTCTTGAAAAATAAATGCTTCCGCTGGATGTAATAAAACGCTGCATTATTGTTCATAACTGCACTCAGGACGAACATAATACGACTCAAACGGCCTCTTCGGCCACGATTATATGGGCCTGATCAAAGCCAGTGGTCACAGTAAAGTGTTTTCAGGGTATAATAGCAGGGCAGCTGTGAAAATGAAGATTTAATAGCTACAATTAATAACTGTAACATAGAGATATCGATAGGTCCTCCAATGGTAGTTCAGCGTCATGAAATGTGCGGGCCAAAACAACTTAATACCGGGCACACATTATTAATTGATGTATTTAGTTTCCTTTCTGGATCAAATGTCCCACAGGGTGAAACACGAAATTTCTGGAGCTAATATCCTTTTTATATGTGTCTGAGCTCACAATTTGTTAGGCATTTGTTGGGAAAGTGCTTCAAAAATACCGCTGAAGCGTTTTTAAAAATATTTTTAACACATAATATTCTTGCAGTCTTCAGAATGTTTTTTTGTGTACACCATTTATAAAACTAATTGATAACATTTGTTTTTAGACTAGAATAAAAAAAAATAACCAAGAAAATGATCCGTAACTTCGGCTTAATATCAACATTGATCATTTCAAAGCGTATTTGCGTGCGAAGCCAGAAAGCTGGAGATTAACTTTAACCTGGAAAATCAGAGTGAACAACGATAAGAACGCAACATGCACACCAGAGCTTTATTCTGTCTCTTATTGTCACAAGTTGAATTGATACAATAGATTTAAAAAAAAAGAAAAAAAAACCTCTTGATTTGTTTTTTTTTTTCACAAATAACAGGATTAATAAACGCAGTTGAACTTAATGAATAAACTAAGTGGAAAAATGTATATTTAAATAACAAACCAACAGCAAATATATGTATTAGTATACATAAAAAAGATACGACACAAGTTTTTTTTGGTTGTATGTTTTATTTGTCATAAAAAGTATATTTCACCTGCAGGTGACATTTCCATCTACTTTCTAAATAATAAAATGATTTAAAAAAAGACTCCAAGTGAATCTCAAATGCGCTTTCACATTTAAAAAACAAAGGAAAATTATAGTAAGAACTAAATAAAACTGCAGCTTCATATAAAAATCTAATAAATGAACATATATTCACGTTTACGTTTCAGTTTCTTTTTTATATTTGAACTAAACTCCATAAAATTTAATTTAAATATGCTATATTATTTTTAAAGAGCTGTTCTTTTTATTATTCTCCTTTTTTGTTTTTTCACTGTTATTTTAAAGCAGTCATTTTATTATTTGGGGGTTCATATTGTCTGTCCATCTATTTCAATAAAAAATTTATTAAATGTTATTCTTCATAAACTAATTTCTGTGGTAAATATTCAATTCATAATCAAACTTATGAACATGTGAGCTTAATTTAATTAGTATTTTTGTAGGGTTAGAAAAAAGAGAGAAAAGGTTTTATCCATTTTTTAAAAAAAGCTATGTTCTTCATGTCTTTGCTTTCAGGAATGAGGATCTCTTTTTTCGGGCTCAAGGTAACACCATAAAAAGCGGGATTTTGCCAGGTCACTTTGCCAAAGGCGAATTCTCCCCAGTTAAAAAAGATTTTACTACCACGGACACCCGTGGATTTGTTATTTTATGTCTTTGTTGGTGGGTTGGAACAGCTCCACACTTTAAACTTGATTTTTCCATCTTTGGGCCAAATCCACTCAGTTTGAGTGACATTTTTACAAGAATATTCAGCTTTCAAGACTTATTTTATTTTAAAAAAAAATCTTTTTATTGTTATTTTTTTATTCACATTGATTTGATCAGGTTGTGGGGAGTTGGTTCTTATATTTTGGCGAGCATTTCTGGAGCTTTTTGACACCATTTGATTTGGAAGTGCTTTAATCATTCCTTTAGAATGCTAAATAACTGGACTTTGAAAATTAAGAATTTTAAAACTTTAAACCATTCTGGACCTCGCCCTTTTTGCAGGAGATGGTGCATTAGAAGAGGTGAGACACTGATTGCTCTGCTGTCTTCTTTCTTTGCCTTAGCTCCAAGATGGAAATCATTCCTGCTTCTACGTAGCCTTTTTGTGGGCGGGATTTTCCATTTTCTAGCATTTTCATTGGTTTCAGAGCTCGCTTGGAGGAGAGGGGGTGCCTCTAATCATATCCAGCATGTTTTGCACAAGAAATGTCAGCCAGAAAGGGCTATCTTCTCCCTTCGCCAAAATACACCACAATAATGTCATGTTCGGACAGCCCGTCAGGAAATGCCTTTTTAGTGGATTCTCTGATCAGTGGTCGCAGTGAACCTGGTGGAGGTCACTACACCGGGAGCGCAGTGTGCGTACCTCACAGCACGGCTGCAGAAGTGCCTTACGGACTACACAACTATGGATACTTCCCTGCCATGGCTAAAAGGAGCGAGCTGGCTCCACAAAATATGGTCACTGCCTCCAGTGCGTACATGTCCAGCATGGAGATGTGGATGGACGCGCAGAGGTCATGCCGGTTGGACCAAGAAAATCCAGCTGCTCCCCAAGTCGCACCCTGCTCCTTCCCGCAGAATCCCATCAAAGAAGAGAGCAGCTACTGCCTGTACGAGCAGCCGAAGTGCCCAAAAACCTCCACTGCCGAAGATCTGACATATTCAAGGTTAACCACAGCAGGACTCGGGTCTAGTTCTTGTACAGTTACCGATGGTGGTGGCGGGGGCTCAGTGCCTGTGCCGGGCTACTTCCGCTTGTCTCAGACGCACGCACATTCTCATAAACTTTACAACAGTAACGGCCCCCAGCCGAACCCTTCCCATTCTCAGTTTGGCCTACACCCCACTGCTCCAGCTCGCTTCCACACTCCACCAACCTCATCTTCTGCTCCAGCCACGGCGCAGGAAAGGAGAGACACCGAGGAGCCTGTGTCTTCTGGAAACGCAGACTTACAAACTCACGCTGCTTCGGGAACAGAGGAGGTGAGGGATTCCTCTGAAGGAGAAGCCTCCTCAGCTGAAGAACCAGAAGAAAATGAAAAAGAAAGAGCTGCAAAAACCAATAAAGGTAATCACCATCCTTCTAAGGAGTGGTCAGTCATCTTTAGGTGGCATGCAGGTAAAGGGAGGCTTTTTAATGGCACCTGTCAGGTTTTATTTTACAGGTTTAGCTCAAGTGACAGGTCGAAACATGTTTGTGAACTTTGTATTTACACATCACCACCAGGACACAACCACACGTCCACAATTGGAACTCAAAATAAGGGTTCATGTTGAGATTTTTTTTTTTTTTATGAGAATAGCCACAATTTTAATGGATAAAAATAGAAAATTGTGAGAAAAAGAACAAAATAAGAACTTAACATGATGTTGAAACATTCAAGCAAACACACAGTGTAAGAAATGTCTCCTAACCGCTGCGTAAAGTCAAGCGTAAAGGCCTCTAGGTAGTTAGGAATGTCTAGTTATAAAAAATGCACATGATCATTTTGCTTTTCCTGTAGTTACGTAAAACAATTTGAAATATTTCTAAAATAAATTGTGTAGTTTATTGTTTTAAAATCCAGATTAAGTCTGGATGATAACGTAAAATACCTCCACGAAAATAAAACCGCGCAAGTGAACGTTTGGTTCAATTTTTCATTTTTTTTTTTTTTTTTTTTTACTAATTTGACTGTTTTCTTCCATTTTTAACTATTCTCCGCTCTATGCTGTTTTTAAAACCAGTAGTTGATTAAAATTGCTGTATTGCAAAGATAATGTGCAGAAATGTGACTTTTTTTTGGTTGCTTATGCTCCAAATAGTTCATTATAAATGCAGCAGCTTAAAGGATGGAAATGATGAAGGTTTATTATAATATAGTAAATATATATGTAATCTATATACAATATAGTAGGTTTATTATAATCAATTAAGAGGACATTGTGTGCTTTCCCCCTCTTTTTTTCCTCTCTCAGAGAAAAGCTGAGTTCCAATGTTGCTCTGCGTAAAACCGTTTATGTGCCATTTTCTTTAGGAGACACAAAAAGTGAAAACGCGGCCAACTGGCTGACAGCAAAAAGCGGCCGAAAGAAACGTTGTCCATACACCAAGCATCAGACTCTAGAGCTGGAGAAGGAGTTCCTCTTCAACATGTACCTGACCCGAGAGCGCCGCCTAGAGATCAGTAAAAGCGTCCACCTGACGGACAGACAAGTTAAGATCTGGTTCCAGAACCGCAGAATGAAACTGAAGAAAATGACGCGGGAGAACCGAATCCGTGAACTCACCTCCAACTATGGATTTTCATGATGAAAAATGAGGTGTTTTCGGCTAAAACGGAGGAAAAATAGGTGAAAATCAATGACACCCACTCTCCTACACTAATCCCTCCACCCTCCCTTATTGTCCACACAATGACTCATTTCACTGTGGGGTGTGTAAAACCTTTCTTTGAAATTTCTAGACACGCCTGATAATGTCATCGCATCCACTTCTGTGATGTGACAAACTGAGGTTAATATGGTGAAATAATCAGTCCAAGTTGTTTTCTGATGTGTTTTGTGTCGTTCAGCCTGTCACCTCTTTTGTGTGGATGGATAGTGCGTTTCAAATCAAGACGCACACACTTTTACAATCACACCCACACATACACATTTGAACCTTGAAATGTGACAAAATTGTTGCTTTTTTGTCCCTATTCTTGCAACAAAAAAAAAACAAAAACACCCAACCTTTTTTTAAAAGAAAAACAAAACAAAAAACTAAAACACGAGCAAACGTGATTTTTACTCTATTTGAATTAGGATTGCATGATATTTTATTTTATTCTTTTTAAAAAAAAAAATTAAATACTCCTTTCCCTTAAATTTCCAATTTCTTTCACCGTGATGGTTGGCTGTGGTTTCCAGTGCTATCCACCCTAATCTTTGTACAAGTTAAATGTATCAATGATAACTTTATTCACATAAGGATGTTAAACACGTCCAGGGTGTGAAAAACGAAAGAGGAATGTTTTTACTGTATAATTATGTGTAAATATTTACATAAATATATATAAATATGATTGTGTTTTTTGTGTAATGCTTAATAAATTATCAGCTCGCACTGAAAAGTAGCTGTTTGGGTTTTTATACGAGGTTATTTGTCCGTTTTAAGTCACTGTGTAGATAATAGCATGCGGGAATACAGCTCTAAAAAAGATATAAACTCCCACACACACATTTAGTGATCCCTTGTTTTTGTGGTTGCTGAAAGAGACTCTCCATCGGAAATAATAAAGATATTAGGCTATAAGCCGTCTTGCTCCATGCCCAGCCGGCTATTGTAGAGTTTTATGACTGGCTGCTATATGAGCTTTCTCCCTCTCCTCGAAGAGCTGCTTCAGTCGCTAGACAGCCTGTCGGACAGAGAGGAGGCCCAGCTCCCAGCTAGAATTCTGAACTGTATGAGCACATTGTGGATAAAATACTCTGGAAAATTTGGGATTAATATCCAGGCAAACTGGTAAGTCTACTCATCTTTGTGCTTTTCTTTTGTGCTTTTCTTTCTTTTTTTTGCGCCTTGTTGCTGTAGATTATTTATAGTATATCCAAAACAGCTGTACTCTTATTAATGCAGACATTTTTTGTTTGGACACATGATGACGGAAGCGACCACCACGGTGCATTATGAATTGGCTGATTGTGTTTCACTTGAGGCCCAGATCGACTGTCGTGTGGTTTAGGTAGTTTCATGTTGTTGGGGTCCATTTCTAACTCTGCAACATGAAACTGTCTTAATTGCTCCAGTTCCAAACATCGACACCAAGCGGAAGGCAATTATGAGACATGAGGATGATGGGATTTGTTTTTAAAATGTGCAGAGGTGTTTTGGAATCACGTTACAAGGTAATCCAGCGGGGAGGAGGGGGCGCATGGATGGATGGCTGGCTGCTGGGGATGTTCTCAATCTGTGTCCTGTAGAGCTCCCATTAGGTTCCTTTAAACTTCTTTCTGTTTCTGCTGGTAAAACAAGCCAGAGTAGCCATGTGTGCTGGAAATCACCCTGATCAAAGCTTGGCTGCAGTATGCAATGTAGACTTGAGATTAAGGCTAAAGCCGCGAGTAGTAGTGACGCAGACACGCCAGACAAGGCCTCGGTTACGACCACTGCAGTGGAGGGGAAGGGGAAGGTGAATGAGGCAACAGCGACCTCCGTGGGCAATGAGACCGGATGCTTCCGCTGCGCAATGGTGGCCGACACAAAAGGAAGGGAAGGGCTTTATGGCGATGTTTAGATCCGCCAGACAGGCTGTTATCTGCAGAGGCAAAAGAAGTGAATAGCCCCTGCGGTAATCTGCAGGGGAAAAACACCCTGATTTAGGTTTACAGCCTGGGAGCCATTGGCGTGGTGGCGTCTTTTCCTCCTTCGAAGGTGTTTGTCCATTCTTGTTTGTCCATTCAAAGTTTTTTTAGTGCAGAAACAGGCGCAAAGGAACTCCTTTCCTCCTCTCACTGTGCGTTTGATGTCTGTTGGACAAATAATGAGAAACTTACCAGTGAGGTGATAGTTGCCATTTAACAATGAACATAATGAACACCTACATTTGTTTTAAAAAAATCCCTTTTTCTTATTATTTTATCTTTTAATGCAAAGGTTTGGATTGAATCTTGTGGTCTGCCTGTGGCCTTGTAAGGGTGTTGGCTATGAGTCCTATCTTTTATCTGCAGGCAATAAACAGTAAAGGCGTGATATGAGAAAATTCAAGGTTGCTGCATGGAAACATCCACGTGTGATGAAATGAAATAAAACCTAAGTGATACCACACCTTCTTTTAATCTTTTTTCTTTTATTTTAATACAAACATAGCGGTGGTGTGATTTTTTTTTCTTATTAACCAAACTACGAACCAAAATTTTCTTTGAATTTTTATGCTCAGTTATTTTACTAAAATTGTATTTTTTTTCTAAAATAGCAGAATATAATTATTTCTAAATTATCTATAATTAAAAATATATTAGTTTTTTATTTTAAGTATGTGTGAAAAGATGTTCTTGTGTATGTGTGATTTTTTTTATTTCGCAGTATTTTCTCCACGCATTTTTTTTTTTTTTTTTTTAAAAGCAGGAATCCATAAACAACTATTTGGGTTTATTTTTAGTGCCGTTAACGCGTGATGTTACACCGAGTCTCAGTGTGCTGGCAGGGATTACAGTTAATTTGTTAATGGCTGTGATGATACCAACATGTCGGCCTGTAGCAGCGATAACGGCGCACGCAATAAACGCTTCGAGTCTAGCAACAAAAAACCTAGAAATGCAGCTACAATATATCCCATCTACTTTTTAAAACAGGGCTCTGAAATATTAGTTTAGAAACTATACTAAAGCAGTTTTTAGTTATTTAATTTATTGTAAAATTTCACAGTTAGTGCACAAAAGACACACAGACATAATATATATATACGTATATTTATAGCCTTATTTGTTTAACAATAACCAAAAAAATGTAATTGGAACTTTTTGGCCATATTTAATTTTTGTTATAATAATAGAAAAAAAGTTCCCACATTTTAATGTAAATTAATATGAGTAAGTTTATTTTATTTGAAAATTTAAAATTATATTTCGGTGCTACATTTATGGTAAAAATGTTTCAACCTGCACGGATACGGCGGGTTTTTAATAAGCTGCTAAATAAGTAATTCCAAAATTCCCAAATGCGTTAAAAGGCAATTTTGTAAAAAACAAATAGAGGGATGAATAGAGTAATTCATTTTTTTTTCTTTAATTACTTTTATTACGGATGTAAACTTTCAGCTCACCATGCATTAAAAAAAGGAAGGATTCAATAAATAAATGAATAAAAAATCTGCTCTTTTTTTTGCTAATTCAGCCTCAGCAGAAATATTGAAAGCACTGCAGAAAGGTTTTAAACGGACCACATTACCTCCCAAAGAGGCTCAAATAAAAGCAGGATCTGATGTATTTGCTCCTAATATATGAGCATGGATTTTTATCCTTGAACTGCAAAGTTTTTGTAATACGCTGGTGTTTGAAAATGTCTTTTGGCTAGCAGAAATGGCAGGGTGATTACGTATCCAATAAAGTATCTCGTAAAATAAGGCTTCCAAATACATATTATATTCTGTCGAATGACCAAGAAGGGATTGGAAGATCAGAAGTGGCAATATTTGTTAGAAAGGATTTTCCCTAACTCATTCATATTTCTCAGCTCACACACAGCAGATCTTGCTTAAATCTTGATCATTCTTAAAACTAGAGGTTATTATAGTAGAGCGGGTGAGTATTTAATGACTACAGGGATTGATTTATCCTTTATTGTTCAGCCTTTATGATCACGTGTGTCTGCTAACCAATGGCATGGCAGCTTGTTTCCCCATTACTTTCCCACTGTAGTTCTCTGAGGGGCCAACTTGCTACTTGATTTCTCCACATTGTTATTTTGTGAGGCTGGCTTTACTGCGTGTGTATGTTTGTGTGGTGTGTGTGTGTGCGTTGTATTTTTGTATGTGTCTGCTGTGTGGTTGCGCACATGTGAAAGGAGAATTTTTTCTGCAATGTCGACATCCGGAACACTGACTAGCTACTACGTGGATTCTCTCATTCTACCCGAGAGCGAGGAACCCCCTGTTCCGAGGTACCCCTCCAGTTCAGGGATCCAGCACGCCAGGCAGTCTGCCTCCATCAGCGATCACAACGAGCTGGGGACTTGCACCTTTCCGTCCAAACCTCCCGTGTTTGGTCCATCATGGAACCACGTCCCAGCTCAGTTCCCGGGCACAGTCTCCTCTGTGTACCATCACCACTATGGGCATCCACAAGGCCCAGTGGCTGCAGACACAGATGCTCGTTATCAGTCTTGGCTTCTTGAACCCATGTCCGGTTCTTTGCCAATGACCGGATTACCGACGCATCACTACGGGATCAAACCGGAGGGGTTGGGAACGCGATCCGACGGCGCGCTACCAGGATCCCACACCGCATTGCTGCTCTCTGATTACGCCAACGGGACCTTAGCCACAGCATCACCGGGGGAGAAGGACGAGTTGTCCGTCCAAGCAGGAGATCTGGCCGCTGAGGCAGACGAAAAACCGGGCCTGGACCCAAGTAAGTCTCCATCAAGTCCTGTGTATTTCAACTATTTATATTCATGGAGCTGTGAAGATTGGAGTGCGTGATGGAAGCAGATGCCATTCTGAACGTGCCAATTCCTAGCGAGGGTTGTTAATGACCCCGCTCATATAGCAGTGTTAGATATTAAAGTGTGTGGAGAGCGAGACAGCTGCAGATTAATCCCCTCCTCAATTTCTAATCAAAATGCTTCTTTTTTTTTAAATGCATGTTTTCATTCATTAAATGAGCGTTTTATTTGTACATTTATACAATGCATTTGGTCAAATTAAAAGCGGGTTCTGATCCCAGTGTCGCTTTGCAGATAATCCAGTTTCCAACTGGCTCCACGCGAGTGCCACAAGAAAAAAGCGCTGTCCATACACCAAGCACCAGATCCTGGAGCTGGAGAAAGAATTCCTCTTTAACACCTACCTGACCAGAGACCGTAGGTATGAGGTGGCCAGGCTGCTAAACCTCACCGAGAGACAGGTTAAAATCTGGTTCCAGAACCGCAGGATGAAGATGAAGAAGTTCAATAAAGACGGAGCAGCAAAAGATGAATAAAATCAAATCTCCTTCTGCCAGTTTTCAGATTAAAAGCTCTTCATTGGAACTGAATTTTTTAAAAAACAAAAACTCCGTTGTCTTATTGTTCTGTATAACACCTCTAGGATTTTTTGTCTTGTACAATAGAAGAAAAAGAAGCATGTTTGGCTTTAGTTTAACGCGACTTTATATTGCACAATTTTGACAGTAACATTTTTTTATTATTATTTTTTGTTTTATAGTTCTCTTTTATTTGCTCATTTCCTTTTTTATTTGAATTAATACCTCGTTAAAGTGAATTAGTTGGTTCCTGTGCTTGTTTGTGTATGGATGTTTGTATCTGTGCGTTTTTCCTTTTTTTTGGTTTGTAGATATATTTGTTGTCTATCTCAAAGCCAGCTGAAGGTATAGTTGTAAAAAAAAGTATTAATTTTATTGTCTATTCTCCTGTTTGGTAGAGCATTGACTGATGACCATGAGTTTGATATTAACTTTAGAGCCGTAGATACAGTCTGGCTACAGAAGTAGATGCAAAAACCCTCTAAAATGTTATGAAAATTCTCACAAAATTAAAAACTATTATAGAGGTTCTATTAAATCAGACGATTGACTACCTATGTCTTTCAACTAACTACCTACAAAATATTTTTAGGTGGCGGATTAGACTAATTTGCTCACTTCAATAGGAAATAAGTCTGGCTGAATTTTCAGGGAGTAACATTTTACAATGAACATGATGTTTGTTAGGGAGAGAAAATGAAACACTGTAGGCTTCTCATTGAATACCTCGCGGTCTGCTGACCGTCTGACGTTTGGTTCACAAATGTAATTTGTACTATTTATTAAATAAAACAAATTATATCTGGAATACATTGACTTAAATTCTTATTTTCATAGCTTTATTTTTTTATGCTTTAAATATATTGATTTAAGTTGTGTTCTGCAGAAAAAGGTGTGTGCGTGGTCATTTCCCGCATTTAAATTATTATATTTAAAACATTTTTATAAAATACAATTAAAGCAGAAGTCAATATGTATTTATGTTTTTATAGAAAATAGAAAATGCGCACATAGTGGTTTGATATTAGTGTGTTTATGTGTGTGTGGGATGGGGACAGAGGATGTTGTTAGCTGTATACAGCCATAAAAGACAATTACTGCAATAACCTTTTATGGGGTGCAAAGCACTGCGAGGCGAAAGGACACAAAACGAGAAAAGACATCGAGGTCTTCGACAGCTGAAGCCTAAAATAATGGGGCCGATGTCCAACTCTGAACAGATATGATGGCCGCAAAGCCAATACTAAAGCTTTGGCTGTGTTGGCTCTCTGTGGGACCAATAAACAAGAACACAGAAAGGACATAGAATATAGTCTTTATAGCAGAGGACGTGATGTTCTGGAACGCAACTTGGCTAAATAGGTCAGATAAGAAGGAGATGGAGTTTTAAAATATGCATTTTTCTCAACCACAAGTCTCTGCGTGTTTGAGATATGTTTGTCACAGAGACAAAATCCATCTCTAGCTTGCTAATGATTCTTATCGATCAAATAGCTACAGACCTGGGCTGTTGCTACATTTGCTAAATTAATGGTTGTACTTTGAAGGGCAAATCGGACTTTGCTCCAACAGGAGTGCTGTTATGACGCGTTAGGGGACACAGATGGACCCAAACTTCAAAGACTCGGCCAGAGACAGTGCAATAAAATGCCTGGTCTGCTATACTGTCTGGCATTCCAGTTTTAATGGCTTTATTGCCGTCCAGACACAATTAGGCTGTTTCCAGAATGGCACCCATTTGTTTTTTCTTCTCTTTCTGTGTGAGTGGGATTTGGAACAAAAGGCTTGGCGGAAATGATCAGCTTTATTGGATTCTCTCCGTCAGGGACGCACAGGACTCACGGTCATTTGGAGCGATCCTTTGTTTCCACCTGGGGATCTTCCGCCCTCTGCTCTTTTGCTAGGTCCATCCTAAAAGGAAAAGGAGCAATAAAGTCAGCAGCTAGTTTCAAACACAGCTTTATTTTTTAATAAATAAAAGCAAAGCTTAACTTAAAATTATGAATAATGAAGCAACTCATCACTTCCACGCACCATGTATTTCTCTAATTTGTTTTTTTACGTAATGCAGCAAAAAAGAATACCTACACTGTTTGTTGTCTGCAGTACTCAAAACTGACCACTGGGTGGAGACACTGTTCCGTAACAACGTGACTGAAAACCCGCAGTAAGGAAGTGAACTGTAGTAACATTTTAAGAGTTGTGCAAAATAATTTCACACCTTTTTTACAATCTCTGCAAAAAGCTACAGAAAAAAAACGGCCTGAACATTTTGACAGCAGAATCACTGCAGTTCAATGTCTCACCAACATAAATTTATCTTCACTTAACAATAAGTTTTTTGCTATTCTTTTTTTCTATTTAAAATTAATTTGATTTACATATTTTCCTAAAAAGCTGACTAAAGAAATGATTGAAGAAGTTATTGCTACACTATTACTACTAACGACAGAATTATTGTTACTTAACAACCCCTCTTAAAATAATCTTGATAAAAATATTAGTCTTTCATTTTTACCAGCAATGTTTAATCATTAGAATGGAATTTTGGCGTTGTTGATGAGCCTAAAAGGACTTATTTCAACAAAGTTTATTGCATTTATTTGATGTTTTATGAGTTTCCTTATAGTTTTTCTTGTGTAATTTTTAGGTGTAGATGTTTGTAACAGGAACGGGATTGTTAAAATGTAGAGTAAAATTATCCCGATCATTATTAATATTTTAACTTCTAATTTTTGTAAAAATGTAAATCTTAAATTTTAAGTAAAAGAACAAAAACATAACAGGTTTTAATCAAATAGGTTATTCTTTCAATATTATATGCGTTTCCCTTTTTTTACTTGTAAAAGAAATTGTACTGATTTGTTAAATCTGATTTTAGTTTCTTTAGGACACAACAGATGGTATTTTTTATCAAGCGGGAAACTCAACCATCCTCTTTTGAAAGCATGTATTTTCTTCTTATTGAGCACATTATTACAGTTGGCTTGCATTATATTTAAATAGGCTTAGGCCTTTCATGAATTTGCGTAAATTTGGAGATTAGGGGTTTTTATTGCCTTTAGGTGGTTTTAGAAACGTGACATAAAACCACAGATTTTATTGGAACAAATGTTTGTTGTAATTTCTATTTACATGTGTGTGCGTCTTTACGCGTGGGAACTATTAACGCCATGCGTAATGGTGTGCCACAATAAAATCCACGTCTTTGCTGATTGGATGAAAACATACAGGCCAGAGTCACATGGGTGAGTTCTTTGGTCTGGAGTAAAAATGGGGTTTGGTGTAAATCTAGGGTGTATTGCTGTCATATATCACGCTACCTCGTAAAAACGACACTGAGGATTCTGGGCCAACAAATCAGAGAGAAAAAATATGAGTTCTTATTATGTGGATGGTCTTCTTTGCAAATCCACGGCGGGTAGTTCTCTTTTCCCGAGCGTGGAGAGAGCTTCATGTAGTATTGGACCCGGTGGAGAGAAGCAGGATTCTCCTCTGACTGCTACTTCCATCGCCTTCCCAGCATCCATTTCTGGGTTTTACAGCGTCAATAATCCAATCTACCAGAGCCACCCCTTATTCACCCCAGGCTATGGCCCGGGACCGGAGGGACACACTCTGCACTGCAGCCCGTTTGACCAGAACCGCCTGTTCAGCGACAGCTGCTGTCATCCAGAGCCGAGGCCCCTCACCCCACCGCCGGACAAACAACACCGGATGTACCCGTGGATGCTCGCATCAGGTACATACTGTATTTTAAAATTTTAAATAATAAAACCCCACTATCATTGATGCTACAAAACGTTGTCATAGTTACACTAGCTGTTGTGTTCGATTAATTTTGAGAGGCTCATTGCTGTTGCTTGGAAAGAATCGTAAAAGTTTTATTGCGCAACTAATGAGTTCTGCAGCCATAAATTCATTTGGCCAGTGCCTGTGTGTTCAGTATACGCAGAAACCTTGCCGCTGGGGGTTTTCTCTACCCTCCTATTACTCTAACAGTCTCTTCTACCCTTTGTGGTTGTAAAAAAAGAACTAGTTGTAGTGTAAATCAGAGCTCATCCAATCTGCAGCTTCTTTCTTATTGAGCCGCACTGCAGAGGTTCTACAGGTTCAAAATTATAATATTAATCAGTATACATTTTAAATTCAGGGAAAAGCTCTACATTGTTGTGTTTCAGGGGGAACATGTGTGAGAGCAGAACATTGTTGGTGTTTAATTGGAAAAGCATGCAGAATATCAAAAGAAAAAACACACAGCAGGGTTACTTTTAATTGATGCAGAAGTGTTTTTAAAAAGAAAAGTGACAAAAGGTTTTTAAAAGATTTTTCGTTTTGGTTTTTCTTTAACTCTATGTGTGTGTGTGTGTGTGTGTGTGTGTGTGTGTGTGTGTGTGTGTATGTGTGTGTGTGTGTGTGTGTGTGTGTGTGTGTGTGTGTGTGTGTGTAATGTGAAAACACAATTCAATATTCACACACCAACGACACTTGCTTTCTGCATGTTTTTTTTAATTATTATTTCACCAAACAGATTTTGCTACAATCAGATGAATCAGGATTTATTGTGACACGTTTGAAAATCTATTCCAGATGTTGCTTTATTTTAATCTTTTTTAGATCCAAATCGAAAGCGGGGCCGTCAGACCTACTCTCGATACCAAACGCTGGAGCTGGAAAAGGAATTTCACTTCAATCGCTACCTGACAAGGAGGCGCAGGATAGAGATAGCTCATACTCTCTGCCTCACAGAGAGACAGATTAAAATCTGGTTCCAGAACCGCAGGATGAAATGGAAGAAGGACCACAAAGACGAGGTGGATCCCGAAGAGAAACTCGACGATAACCAAGCTGAAAAATCCACGGCGGAAAAAACTGCAAAACTGTAAAAGAGCAAAGAAAAAAAAATCAGATGAAGAACACACACTGTTGATTATATCTAAGGTTAAGGGATATAATTTTGTCACATAGAACGCGTGCACGGGCATGAAGGGATGTGGAATTTTTACAAGGTGTGTGTAAGCTCCACATAATAAGTTCCACATTGAAGTAAAATAAGCTTAATGTCCAAACTGTATTTTTTCAAATAATAATGTTTAGATTACCTGTGCTGTAACCCAACTACTGAGTAAACATTCCTTTAACAAAAAACTACCTAAAATTTACACAAAATCAACCTGAACACAACGTGGAAAATGTATATTTATAAATATATTTTTTTCTGGTTTAAAAAACAGTGATTCATGAAAAAAGCTCTTGATTAATTTGTTAATTTTTCTGGGTCTCCAGAAATAAATGTTTAACCTACCTCAAATTACAGACATCTTTTTGTATTATACTGTAAAAAAAATACATGTATACTTATTTAGGGTTTGTCTTGTGTAAAATTCCAGCATAGCACTCACTTTTAACTTCAAGTTTTAATACAATTGGTTAGTTTAAGGATGAGACATTCATAAACTGTTCTTTTTTTTCAGTTTTTCATTTTAACTCCTGTCAAAGTGAAGTTTTTAAAATATGACGTGCGAAAATTGGGACACAAATATTCTGGCAAAGAATGTCTGTGCTGTGAAAAAAAAATGTGATAAAATGGTCCAAAATGATGTAATTGACTTGGAATGAGTTAAATCTGTATATACACTAATTAATCTACTAATAATTGGGAGTCACAAGAAGCACAAGAATTAAAAAGCAAAATTTAGATACTGAAATCTCCTTGACTCAGAGTTTTTGCTGCTGAATTAGACTGAAAGCTGCAATGATGGTGGATGAGGTAAACAGTGAAGTTAAAGAATGTGAGCTATGAGGATGAAGGGAAATTACAAGCTGAACTCTGCTTTGCCTCTTTTCTCAGTAAGATGGCGCCTGACCCCCTCCCTCCCTTCCTTTCTCTCCCATCCCCATCTCTCCCTCCAGCACTGGGTCATAAATCCGTTGTTGTTTATGAAAATTTACAACACGGCAGCACAACTTTACGACTCGGCTCTGCCTCCTATTGGCTGCGGCTCATCACGTGGAAGGGAACCGTGAACATGAACTTTTTTATATATAATTTCCAATAGCAGAATAGAGGAGCCTTTCATTTACCGGACTCAGGCTTTCCACGCGGTTCATCTTACCACTGGTATTCCTATTCTATCTTTCTGGAATCCCTTTTTTTGTGGGAGTCAGACAGACGCAGGGAGCTTATACAGAGACGTGACTGGATCATTTGGGCTCCTAACATGTCTTGGCAGGATGACTAGAAGGAGCCCCTGTGCGTCACTGACCTCTAGGATCCCATGTTTCTTTGCAAGGACTCAGATGGACACTTTACTCCCCATGTGTCCTCCTGCACCTGTCCACTCACTCCCTTCACCTATTGCATTGACATGCAAAATCCTCCTGAAGGTAAGACAGCTGAACATCTAATCTGTTACATTTGCTTTGGAAATGGTTCAAATACGGTTTTAAATGTTTTAATCTGCTTTCTTTTCTTTGTTGTCAATTATGTCAAAGAAAGTAGTTTCAAATTAAAATTAAGATGTTTCTATTAGGCTAAAACTGTGATGACGTTTGTGCAAGTGAACCCTTTGTGATATGTATTAATAAATTATTAGGTTAGCCATACTGTAATCTTTTTGTTGTTGCGTGTCATCTGCTTTAATTTGCTTGTTGTTGGATGTAAACGTGGACGTCAAATCGAAAGAGCAACGTTGAACGTTTGCTTTTTGGCGCTCTCTTGTGGAGATAGTTAGAATTACATGGTTGCTGGCGCTTTTGTCGAAAATTTCCAAGGAAAAGCAAAATATCTGCAGGTTGGCTTGTGTGTGTATGTTTGCACGTGTATAGTTTAGTTTTCTGTACAATGAACGTGTCGATATGGGATTAGATTTAATCGGATAAATTTGAAGCTGACATTAGTGCTAAAACAAAGCATTGTAATTCAGTGCATGCAAAGGAATGTGAAAATAATATGCTGATGGAAGGAAAAGGATTTTTTTAATTGACCAATGATATAAACTTGAGTTTAAAAAAACAAAAATAGAATGATTAATTTATATTTTTGTTAGGCCGTTTAAATGCACGCACAATGCAGCTGGAAAGAAATAGTAAAAATATCTATAATAATTTTATTTGATTTAAACACATTATATGTGCAGCATTTTGATGCTTGTATTTTACGATTAAAACATCACCCTCAAGATTAATCCTATTTGCATGAAATGAAATAAAATATTTTATCTGATACAATCCGATTTTATTGGCGTTTTTCCAAGATTAGGCAACCACATCTGCAGAACATGCCCTTATCCCTCCAACAACAGTTTACCCTCTCCTTTGTCCCTTCTGGTCCGACACACAGTGCGCACTCCCTTTTTCTTTCAGTCCTAATTTAGTTCCTGGGTGTGTCTCTGCCCCAACTTAGAGAAGACATTTCCGTGGGAACTTTTTTGCCATTGGCTAACCATAAATCAGTAGCATGACTCTTAAGGAAAACACTCCTGCCTGTTCAGATTTGCCCCTCTGAGAGGGCCCAACTCATGCAATCACCCTCTTTGCCTCTAAGGGTACACCGCAGAGAACACACACACACACTTGGAATAGAAGGAATAATCCGAAAAGTCATAGTTCCATGAGAGGCTCGTCTTGAAGAAAGTAAACCAGTTTGAAGGAAAAAATGCGCATGTGCAGGAAAGACGTATTTGCCTTCTGGAGAGGAAGGTGCCATAAAAATTCTTCAAGGAGAAAAAAAAAACAAATGGAAGGAACGCCTCACCATGGTTTTATTAGAGCAGACACCGGGCTCTCCGTGGAGCTGCTTCTGCTGGATTTTTTTTTTTTATGAGATCAGTCAATCATAACTGAGAACTAAACAAAATTGTAAAACGATCATTTTCTGGTGCAGAGTTAAGACATTGCAAATCAAGTTTTTTTTAGATTTCTGAAGCCACTTTTAAGGGAATTTTAAAAGGCTGTTTCCATCAACACTCTGGGTGTTGCATTGTACATTTTATGGCGTTCAAGAGTGGAAAATAATGAGATTAAGAAATGTCTTAAAGCTTTAAAAATGCACACAATAAAATAAACAGCAACAATGTGAAAAAGTAAATGATGACTGGATATAATTGATCTATTTTATATTTGCAGCCTATCGTACAGTTGTTCTAGTTTAAGTGTTTGCAAGTCCTTTGTTTTTTTTTATTTATTATTTTTCTTTTAAATGAAAACTTCAACCAAATTTGTTTCTTTATTGAAAGAAAAAAAATCCATATTCTTCATTATGAGCTGTCATGTCACTAACAAAGAACAAAAAAACAAAAACTGCAAGTTGCTCTGCTCCATTGTTCTGAAATCACAAAGATAGACGAGTGTCTTGTAAATAAGATAAAAACGAAGTGAAGCTTTTCCCTAAAAAAGCCCACAGTAACCATCATCTAAGTAGCTTCATAACATTTTAATACGTTTATAACACATAACATTTCACTCATCTTGAGCTTTTATGTGATGGTGTTAATTTTTCAGTGGCACAAAAGCCAGTCAATGAATGGCTGCTTATTTATTTGGTTTTTCTTCCTGCAAAATATTTAGTTATTACTTTTTTTTCTATTTTATTCTCACTTATAAGCTTCAGACTCTTTATGATTTCAAGTAAAAAGAGTAAAAATGAATCTGTTTTATTCTGTTACGCACACACACACACACCCACACACACTGTTTGCTTCCATCTCCTCACTATGTGCACATCAGATCCTGATGGAATTATTTTTGTACACTATATTCGCGAAGATTGCGCTCTCAGCATGTCACTTGTTGTATTGTTTAGCGGCCCGTTGGCTTTTTTGCCGCAATGGTCGTTAACCTCCGCATGACCCTGCGCCTCAAAAAACACCGCAGACAGGTAGTAGCACAATTCCTCCAGAGGATGGCGCAAAACGACAATCCAAAACAGCCTAACATTGCGTCGAAGTTTGCTTGCGCGCAGCACACATCCCACCCAGTATTTTCTGCATGCGCATGAGTTTACCTCTGGAGGTCACCAAGCAGGATTTACGACTGGTCAACAAAAGCACGTGATTCCCCACCGTACCCCATATTTGGGTGCCTACGTAAGAGAGAATCAAGTCCATGTCCCACTCATTTCCATAATTCATCATAAATTGTGCAAGGGTGCTATAGGACGCGCTAAACCATCAGAGCCACAAATCAAGAGAGCAGGTTTATGCCTTTTACTTTCTAAAATAGCAACAAAAAACAACACACCTACAGCAAGTAACAGGGTGGAACTGTCAACAAATGAGCTCCTATTTTGTGAACTCATTCTGCGGTCGCTATCCCAATGGCGCGGACTTCCAGTTACATAATTATGGAGAGCATGGTTCTGCAAATGAGCAATACAGAGATTCTCCAGCCATGCACTCCAGCAGGTACGGCTATGGCTACAACGGGATGGACCTAACAGTTGGGCGGACTGGAAGCGGACACTATGTGGGCAACGAGCGGACACCAGGTTTCTCTCCGAGTCACTCAGCGGGGACAACACCCTCTGTAGAGCCTGTCAGGTACAACCAGTCTGCGGGCAACCCTGGAAACACCTCCCTATCTCCTCCACCTGACCCTCTGCCTTGCTCTTCGGTCACCAGTTCTTCTCCAGTCAGTGAAGCGCAATCTCAGCACAGATCCGTGAAAAACTCCATCAGTGCCCCGTGCTCCAGCTCGAACGGAGCCACGCTTATGTTGAACCGGGACTGTGTGTCCAAAGCTTCCAGTTTGGAGGAAGAAAAACCTGCGGGAAGCGCACCAACAACTCCTCAGAATTCCAGCGACTCAACGCAACCTCAGATCTATCCATGGATGAGGAAACTCCACATAAGTCATGGTAAACTGCTTGTCTTAATGATCTTCTATTGATTTTTTGTTGCGCACATGATGTCTTATTTAGGGTCTTTAACTATTTCAATAACTTAAATAGAAGCAAAATAATATCCAAATAAATATATTAAAAAATCAAAAGGCCAAAGGTGTTGTTCACTTATTTGTTCCTTTATTTTTGGTAGCAAGAATTTTTAGTAAGTGTGAAATTATTTGATTATAAATTACTAAAATGTGCATTATTTAGAAAGAATAGAGAATATGGTATTTTTTTATTCCTGTTGTGATTAATTTTAATTTTCCCCTGAAAAGATTTGCACTAACTTTTGCTACCTGTTGGTTTTTATTTTTAAACACACTCATTCAAGTTTTAAAACCATTTTCTGAGTCACATAGAAATCTATTATCACAAAACAAACAAATAAAGTTAAAGAAATAAAGTTGCAAACTTGTTACAGTTGCTGTTAAAACCTCTCGTATCAAGTATTTTCATAAATGCATTAATTTTTTTTTGTTTCAGATTTGTCTGGACCTGAAGGAAAAAGAGCCAGAACCGCTTATACTCGGTACCAAACTCTGGAACTAGAAAAAGAGTTCCACTTTAACCGGTATCTGACCCGCAGGAGGAGGATCGAGATAGCTCATGCCCTCTGCCTCTCAGAGAGACAGATCAAAATCTGGTTTCAGAACCGCAGGATGAAATGGAAGAAGGACAACAAGCTGAAAAGCATGAGCATGGCGGCTGCAGGCGGTGGAGTCTACAGGCCCTGATTTTTATTTATCATGCTCCAAAGCACGGTGAAAAGTTTTAAAAAAATCAAGAACAGACGAAAAAAAAAACATAAACTCTCATATCAACTTGTCTAATATTAAATAAACCCCGCAGAGACTTGTTGTGAAGTATGAGCGGGACACTAACTTCTCCATGTCTGATGATATTCTTTATTACTTTATATCCGTCTGATAAAAAAAAAACAGTATGTACAGTTCTGCTTAGATTTTAGAGCAAATGACAAAACACATGCAAAAAATGTTTGTTTAAATTATTTCTTGTTCCAACAATGAATTAAAAAAAAGCGTGAAATGCTCTTTGTCTGCAAGCAAATCCAGTAAATTCTGTATTCTGCACTCATGCGTTACAGCTAACTAAATAGAAGGGTTGTGTTTAGCCAATGTTTACTCTGTATGTACTGTATATGGATGTATTTATTTGTTTAATGTATTGTAATTGTCAAAAGAAGAAGAAAAAAAAACTTGCTTCCAGAAGTAGAACCAGCAGATAAGCCTTGTGTGGTCATTGTGGAAACGTGTATGGACAGAGGTGCCACCTCACTCTTGTACATAGATACAGTAACTGTGCCTTGGTTTCTTTCTTCTTCGTTCTTTTCATGCAACGCTTTGTCTGAGTTGTTCACCTGGTTAAAAAATGTGTTTTGTCTTTGTGGTTTTTATGAAAAAGCTTCCCGCTGGAAAAAAAGAAAGAAAAAAAAAGTCTGGCAATCGTGTAAAACTTCATCGTGGTGAGCTTTTTGTAAATGTTTTTCAAAGACTGGAAGGTGAAAAATGTGCTAAAATAATAAAAAGATGATAATGATGGCTGTATGGCCGTGATAATAAACTTTTTACTGGAACGGCATCAGTATTGGAAGTTTTGTGAGTTTTATTTTATTTTGCATCATGCAAGACGGAAATCCAAACAGGCTGAGGTGGACATATTCTTTCTTTCTTTCTTTTTTTAGGAGCGATTAAAAACTTTTCTTAAGAAGTGAGTTTTTTATTCAACAGGTCGCCTTTTGAATGAAAGCTTTTTACTCACCTTGTTCTCCAGGAAAGATTTTAGGATCCACTAACTGAGGCCGAGCATCTCCTTTACGCATGGGCTCTTTAAGTTTTCCCGGAAAATTAGCTGGACTTTTCTAGTTGTAAACTTTATTAGCAACCAGATTCTGGCTCTCTGACATTTGGGTGCTAAATGAATGGGGGTTTTGTCTATGAATTAGATCGTAAAAATCATCCAGAGAGCGGCCAGATAGGCTCACTGGCCATAAACGGTCACGTGGTGGCCATTAAAGTAAGTTTTATGGTTTTGGGGAGTTGACAGTATATTGCACATAACATATAATCGCAGTGACGGTGAAGCTTGGTCTGAGTCTCTCCTTGCAGCCTGGAAGTGTTACTTGACCGGTTCAGAGTTTCTCTCTTGCTCAGGTTTCCTCACTGTCGACCCGGATTCTCTCAAGGAGAAGAGCCGCTTCTCTGGTAGGTTTTTCCAGACCCGCAGTAGCCTGATGTTAGACAGCAGCATTATTGTATTCGCTCCCTCTATCCCTTCCTATTAGTTCATTACACTAATTTGTCAGTTGTGTAGTTGTGCAGATGTTGCGCAGGGTTGGGTCCTGTTCATGGCTGTTTAATTGCTTCCTTTCCTCTGTAACTTGTTTCCCTCCATCTGTGGTGTAACTCATAATCCATTTTTACATGTTGGATAATTATCTCTATGTCCATTTCCACCCCCTCAAACTTGTTTTTTTATTACATTGGACTTTTTTTTTTAACAAAAAGTTTCCAGTGAGCTGCACTGAAGTGTGTAGATTTCCTTGATAACGTCAGGCGCTGATGTAGGCCTTCTGTTTTACAGCCAGCAACCACATATGATTAGGTTATGTATGTCAAGATACATTTTGAATGCTGTAGTTCAAACTCTGAACGAGTTCCAGTTGTTGCGCAGCGTGTGCGCCACATGTAGACTGTGTGCATTGCTGTAGAATTTAGGGCAGGCTGTAAACAGTGTCAAGTAAACACAAGGTAGGAGGGAAAGCAGTGGGGAAATGTTTAGCAGGAATTCCGTTTTCTGTCAACTGGCTTTTTTGTGTGTTTTTAGAGTTGAAAAGTTCAACTGACCTCTGAAAAAGTCACTCTTTTTGTAGTGACCTTTTGTCCGGTCAAAGCGGGGACAGAGTCGGTCACACAGTGGGTTAAAGAGTCCAATACTTTGAATGAAAAATGATCTGATTGTGTTAAGTTTTTTAAACAAAAATTAGATGTGATTCTATTTTATTATTTGTACTTTTAAATTTTTTTTGTTAGATTAAATTTCAGGTCAAATATAAAAACATTGATATTGTGCCAAATTTAGCCAATAGGAACAGTTAGAATTTAATTATTCATTATTATTTTTCATTCTTTAAAGGATTCAAACAGATTAAACTGATTAAAACTGATTTAAAAATTACTGTTAAAACTGTGGCCTCAATAATATTCTCTAAAACAATTTTTTTTGTATTTGCAATAAAACAAATGAAAATATTTTTTCTAACAGGGTTTAAAAAAATCAGCATTCTTTTTTCCTCAACGGAAAAATACATTTGTTATTAGAGGTATTAAGATGAAAAAAAAATGTATTATTTTTGTATTTACTGTTGTTCAATCATTTTTCTATTTAGAAAGAAATTTTCTTTTATGGAATTACATTTCGTCCCCAACCAATAAAACTTGGGTAGCTTTGGGAACCAGTTTAACTAAAAGACAAAATTATGCTACATTTGGTTGTTATTTTAGAAGCATTCCAGATAAAACCAGGACGACGTGATATTTGGAACAAAATCCCCCAGTGCCAATATTTCACAAGGAGACATTTGGACAGGGCCCCATGTGTGCCGCACTGCCAGGCAGATCTAGTAGGGAGCGCCGCATGGGTTCATCTGGAGGTCAGCCTCAGCACCAAGATAAATCTGCATCCTCTCAGAGCCACCAGCAGAGCTCGCTTTAGGCCAAGTTCACTGTCATTCTGCTGCATGGAAAGCCAGAAAAACCCGCTCACAAACACACATAAAGAGTTTATTATAAGCACTATGAGCGTAAATGAAGTTACTCATGGATGGAGATAGTAGAGTGGGAGGAAAACTTAAATGTTGCAAAGACTTTTGCTTTTTCTGACACTAATGAATGATTTTTCATACTGCACAGCAGTAAAAACCCTCATAGTTTGGATGTGGTTGTTGGATTTGTTTCCTCTCTCACTGGAACTATCACAAAGATACAATTACATTTTGGATCTCACTCTGGCATCTTTTCTGCTCCATCCAATTTAATGGCGAGAGATGTACACGTTGTTGGAATCAGCTTTTCTTTCTATGGGAGGTGTGGTGGGGGTGCGGATATCTCTGGGACTGATGAGAGGGAGATAGCTGCAGAAAGAGGAGGAAAAATTGGGGTCAAAAGTTTACGGGCTGAACAAGTCTCCGTCATCTGTTCTCTCAGAGCTTGATGCCAGCTTTATAATGGTGATCTTGACTCTCCACACAAAAGGAAGAATAGCTTTGCATTACATATGTTGCACCGTGCACTCCAGGTGAACCCTGGATGCGGGGTGACCTCCCGTTTCAGACCGAGGAGCTTGTTGGATCCGTCCCCTAGCAACAAGATTGAGTGACTGGCGTTTTATTAGAGCGTTTGATTGGTGAATTTCCTTTGAATAAATTACATTTAATATGTTTAGGGACGAGGGCAAAATTAGCATTTTAAGGATTGATACTCTCGACCCGGTCACAGGGTAATGTGAAGGCGCACAGCCCGAAATGAGCGCCTGATCTTTTAAAAAACATTTAGTCCATCTCTTCCTGCGCGGATGAATACAATCCTTATGCAAACGAATTACATCATGTTTTCTTTGTTTTAAAAAAGAAATCTAACCAAGTTTTATGATAATTTCTCATATTTCTTTTGTAGAAACATAACCTATATGTTTTTAAAAAAGATTACAATTTAAAGAAGAAAAAAATTTATTTCTGAGCAACTGCCCAGGTCTCATTTTATTTATTTATTTTGTCAAAGAATATTAAAACAAAATTCTCAATGATCAAAAGTTGTGTTAAATAGAACAAAACAACGAAAAAACTCAACAAATCCCATGTTTGATTTCAAAATAGTCTTTATTGTCTCATTTGCATATGAGCGTAAAAACACATAATTTCAGTTGAAGTTAAGTTTTAAAAAAATGTTTTTTATTTACACATTTTTATATGTTTAAAAATAAAACACGATGCACATAAAAAAATTAAAAAGCAAAGGTTAGAAAATAAGAAATTGGAAACGTTTCTTTTGTGCGTAATGCTCATGTCTCACGTATAATATTCCACTTTTCACTTTGTTTAGGCCAATATTTTTAAAAACCATAAATGCTTTCAATTAATTTTGCCCACTTCTTTTAAATTGATGTTTTTTTCGACAGTAAATTTGCATTTTTAAAAATCAAGTTGGACAAAACGCACAAATTGTCAGAGCTTATTTCGCATCTTTACAGACCAATCAGATTCCTATTCCGCTTTTTGAAGCTCTATTTGCTTTTATTTTAGCATTCTGTAGGCTTCGGGGTGTCGAATTCAAGTTAAATGATTATAGTTAGTAAATCTTAAAGTGCCGTTTTCCTTAATACGAAAAATATGTTTTACTGTTATTATAAACTATAAATATAATGTCTCCATTAAAAAATACTCAAATATTAGTTTGAAAAGGTTTCAAAAACTGGTTTTATGTCAGATATTAAAGCAGTTCCCCCTCACTGATCTATAAAGCTAAAAAGACAAGGGACCTTGTGAGAATCACCAGCAATCCTTCACTATTGTCAAAGCACTTCACTGATAATCTAAATTTACAGTAAACTGTCAGCATGATGTATACAGGTTAACCAGACCTTCACTTGGTAATATATGCGCTAAAAGCAAGCGTCCTGCTTTCCTGGTTTAAAAAAAAAACTCTACACAAGCCCGCAGCCGTTACTATTCCTCAAGAGGAAATTGGGTTTTAAATTTTGTGGAAAATTGCAGAGAGTGTGTGAGCTAGCATTACACTCTTCCTGTATGTGCTCTTAGTTTGCTGTGAAATTAGATAAGTGATGCTTTTGGTAAAATAAACACCAGAATAACGCTTTTAGTAAAACTATTTATACTATCCAGTATTAATGCCACTCTTGATTCCTCAGCCTTCCTCGTGATAGCACTAGGATTAAATTGTTCAAACCTGACTCTGAAGCATGTCTGCAACAAGTAGACTGGCGTGTAAATATGTGCAGCATAATTCACAGCGAGTGGATAATGGCTGAGATGACCTGCCCCATATTTATATAGGACCTATAAAATGAAATGGCAGCAGAGTGTGAATTTAGATATCACATGAAGTCCTCTTAGCCACTGACATTATGTTGACGTATTACCTCTCAGGTGGTCTTCTGGTCGCTTGAATACAGTGAATTTGTAGCTGGAAGTACATCAGCTGTCATTTCCAGTGAGTTAGGAAGAGAAAACCTGCAAAAGACACAGCAGCTCAGAGAACCATACGAAGAACCGACAAATACTGAGGCCTTGGATGCTGTTGGTGCTTCTTATTGAGATAAAACTCATGCAAATTAAATATACTTGATCCATCCTTGCCACAAATCCATTTTTCTATCTCTGTCTATCTGGACACGCGATCTTCATGGGGAGTTGGAAGACTTTTGCACTCTTAAAAAAATCTTTTCAGCCCCCATCCAGGGTTGTTGACCTCCCCTAAGTAACCTCTACCCACCCATCTCCCCAGAGTAGAAGAGAGCTTGCAAAAACTGAAGTCCAAGTCCGGGGTGAACCTTAGGTCACCACGTCTAACAAATATGAAAATGTCGCCTCTTTGGAGAAAAAGGGGGCACGCCTTGTTGTTTAACAAAGACTGTCAATGGGCAAGATTAATCAGAAACAAAATGGAAACGGTGTCACTTTGGGGTCAGGCAGAAGTTATCTCTGTGTAGGGGAGCAAAAAGAATAGGGAGGGTGGTCAGAAGCAAAAGAAAAAGAAGAGAAAAGGCAATAGTGAAAAGACAGCTTTCAATATTTCTGTAAGTTTGGCCCCTTGTTTGTCCTTGCAGAGGCCTTATGGTGGACAGTGTGGATGAGGTTTAGGAGAAGCTGCTGCATCCTCTCGGGAACACGGATACAGTGGAGAAGCTCGGATGTGAAGAGAAAAAAAGACCTGGACGTGATGGAAAAGAAAAGAGAACACGGTCAGATATTTTAATGTTTTCTTCATACAACACAAAAATAATTTTATTATTTAATAGTTTAAAAATTTAATTCAAAATTTTCATAAAGAATAACAACTTTAAGAAATCTGATTTGACTGTCATTTTTATGAAAATAAAAAATAATTGTAATTTTTTTTTACCAATCAGAATTTTATTGTAAAAACACACACAACTCCTGAATATTTAGAGAACTGTTGAGAATTATCCACTTTTTTTTTATTGTTTCTACATTTGAACTCTTGAGTGATCTTTGATTTTATGTTGCTCAATTAATTATTCTGAATGAAAAATTCTGACTGAGTGGCATTTTTTGTTTCTTTCTGTTACAAAATAATATAAGACAAGGTAGGAAGGAAATGTTTGGTGGAAAAGGGAGTTAATATTCTTTAGACTTGTTGGACATTTCATTGAGATTTTAACATTCAATACTAATATTAAAGTATAATTTCATCACATAAGTTACATCGTCTTTTCAGATTCTTTAAAAAAAAACTTTCAGTGATAAATGTTGATAAATACTTTACTTTACAAGAGTAGTCACTTGAGATAGAATTTGTGTGAATTAGTGATCTATGAAAAACAACTAATTTAAAGTATTTTTTTCATTTTTTTTTTGGATCAGCTTTTATTTCCCCGTAGTGTATAAATGTATGTTTGTGAACGTATCATGTTAGACGTGCACAAAGTGTGAAAACCTCAGCAAGTGTGAAAGCTTTTCCTGCAGCTGCTGACTCCTCTTGTTTTCTTTTCTGGTTATTTGAATAGCCATGATTTGTTTGTTGGTGTTGTTGGATCTTTTTTTTTGAGGTGCAACAGATTCTCTACTGGACACATTTTATAAAATATATATTTTTGGAGAAATATTTTCATCATGCAAACTTTATCTTCCAAAAGGCTCAAATTTCACGGCTTCTTTCTGTTTGATGGAGAAAGCCTCTCCCACATCCGTTTGTTCAGTAAGCAACTTAGTTTATTAGTTTTGCTTTATATAGCTAGATTTAATAAGGAAAACACTAATGTAAGCCAGTCCGAGCCGTGCTGCTGGTACCAGTGCCATGCTTTCCATTGGTTCCTGTTTACATGATGCCCAATGGACAGGCGGTGATTGGTGGCTCCTCACACGTGATCAGGCAACTTTCTACATTTGACAGGGAGTAGGAGGGTTTTGTGGAGATCAGAAAAACGACAGCGCGATAAAAATTAGTATTGTTGCACTTCACAAATTAATGACCATGAGTTCCTACTTGATAAACTCCAACTATATCGAGCCTTCCTTTCCTCCATGCGATGAATACCAGCAGAGTGGATACATCCCAAACCCTGGTGATTATTACGAGAGACCTAAAGATACGGGCTTCCCCCATCACGACGAGCCATCCTATCCGAGGTCAAACTACACAGAAACGGGATATGATTATGGAAGCGTCCCCACCACCGGACTCGAGGATTTTGGTAACGGTCACCACGCACAGGCGCAGGCGGTTCCACAGACCCACGGTCCTCGCCTCTCCGCAGCACCAGACGGTGGCGCAGGGGCAAATGCCAGCAAAGACTGCAGCCTCTCTGGTGAGGTGTATCCCGGTGTAGCAAAGGGCAAAGAGCCGGTGGTCTATCCCTGGATGAAAAAGGTCCACGTTAGTACTGGTGAGTTATCTCATAAAAAAGAGAAAAGACGCACACGTCCATTGAAGCAGCACTGGTAGCAGTCCTTCCAACAGCAATTTACGACTATCGAGCAGCAGGGTCGGTAATTAAGGACCCTCGTAAATTTTATTGCCTGTGTTGGTCTGTCAGGGCCATGTGCCTTTGTTGCTTTTTAACCCAAACTACCTCCATCCACTGGAGTCCAGCCAAACTGTAATATTCCTCCCTGCTGATTGCTTAATCATTTCTGAGCTTGATGCATTTCTACATTAAAGCTATGCAGAGGAAAGCAAACAAAACGAGCACACAATCCCTAACAAAAGCAGATTTTATTTGTAATGATGTGTCATCGGATCAACCTGAATGTAACACCTGCTTGCTTGCATGTGTATTGCTTCTTTTTTCCCCTCCCAGTCAATGCCAGTTACAATGGAGGAGTGCCCAAGAGGTCTCGCACTGCCTACACCCGCCAACAGGCTCTGGAGCTGGAGAAGGAGTTCCACTTCAACCGCTACCTGACCCGGCGCAGGCGGGTGGAGATCGCACACACCATGTGTTTATCCGAGCGTCAGGTCAAGATCTGGTTTCAGAATCGGAGGATGAAGTGGAAAAAAGAGCACAAGCTTCCAAATACTAAGATTCGCTCCTCTAGTTCGGCCTCTTCTTCAGTCTCCGGGGCTCAACAGCAGCAGCAGATCAAAACAGGCCAGCAGCTTGTCCCCACGCCGTGCACTGTGGGGCTATAGTGCACCGATGAACCCAAAACCCAGGAAAAAAAACCCAATCCAGACTGAGATGGCGAACAACACAAGTGAAATTTGATGGACCGATTTTCAGTATTTTCCACATATGGTGTAATCTCTGTCACCTTGCCTCGCCATTGGGCCCCCTTCACGTCCTTTGTACCCCTCTCCTTTGCAGTTGTCCTCATCATATAAGCTTGAAATTCATCTTCAGTTGCCATGGTGGCAAATGGAGTGTTTATATATTTGTTTAATATGGGAGAATCCACCGCACATTCACAAGTAGGACTTGGAGTAAAATGTACCTATCATTGCAGTTTAAACTGAGGGAGGTGAGCGTGCGTTTCAGCTCGTTTTTCTATGTTTGATTTTTAATTTTTTTATTACTATTGCTCATGGAAAGTTCTAATATACTTGAAAGATATTTAGTGAGATTTTAGATGCCTGTTAGAAAACCGAACGGGCTGTTTTTAGAGGAAAGGCATCAGTGTAGTTTGTGTTTGAGTGGGTTGGTTTACTGTTGAATGTAGTCCAGGTGACTTCCTCATTTTATGTAAATAGACAAATCCTACCTAATGAAGGCACAATAAGAAAGACTTTTGTCCATTTGTTAATGTTGTAATATTTAGTTTGATTTGTGCTAGTGCGTCCTATGTTGTGCTGTGTTCCAAACTGTGAATATTTGTATGTGTCGTCTCAGTGATGATCGTTGTAATGTGTAGGTTAGTGTAGGTTAATCATGTCTTTGTGAAATAAACATGTGCTTCACTTATAAAGCGGATATGGTTTATGGAGATTTTGTTAACCCAGTGCGTAAAATGTTCCTGATAAACTCCCCTTTTACGCATGTGCACTTCTCGATTTAAATCCCGCGATTCAAACACGCGTTTGAATTTATTAAAATAATCTGATAAAGTTTAAAACCAATAGCGTCATGTCAGTCCGGAAAAGGTACGCAAAACCACTGAGCAAAACGAGTCATAAAGAGTACAAAAATGTCACATTTGAAATGAACTAAGAACTCTCACGTCAGATTAAAAATATGTATTTATTTTTCTTCATGAAGCCGTAAAAATAGCAAAACAACATTCGAAGGTTGTTTTATGTCAAAATATTTACGTTGTTTGATATAAAAACTTAACTCAATTTTAAAAACATGTTCATTCATACATATTTAATGCCTTAACGTCTAAAAAAATAGTATTATAATTATTTGAAGCATAATTTTTAAAAAGAAAAAAAAACTTTTTGTAGATTTAATCATCTGATTTGATTTTACAAAATAAAAGCATTGGAGGACTTCCCCAATTTTTTTTTACTATTCATCTAAATCTGAATTTGTACTCTATTTTGACAAAATATTTAGTTTTTTTTTTTTCATTGAAACCGCCACTCATTCAGCAAGTTGTTCATTGTACACTTGTCTGTCCTCTGGAAGTGCAACATGCGTAAAGTTTGGTGCATTTTAATAAAGTAATTTGATAAAGAGAAAAACAGTTAATCTAAAACAACATTCAAGCCAAATTGTTCAATAAATCTGGTATCCCATTTTATTACTCTCCTTCTGAAAAGAAATCTCAGCCAACCTTAAAGCACCAAAGTGTGAGTGTTGGTCACTACCTGCTACATCCAAACAATAGAGAGTTCAGCTAGAGGACACTGTCAGCAAGGGCCAATCACAAGCTTGGAGCACTTCTTCTGACCCCTGACCTTTCGACACACACAATGTTGCGCAGACCATACATCAGGGTTGAGACCTCCGTCAGTTTTTTCTTCTCATTTGAGATTTACCCAGAGCCGGTGTGGAAACAATAACTCTGTTTAAGTGTGAAACTGGACCATGAATTTTCTCCAAATCATTCTTAGAGGCAGTTCTTCTTCAGATCACCACAGAGGCACTGCTGGTAGGCTTTTAACAGAGGGCAGACATGGGTAGGAACATGCTGGGATTGACATGTTGATAGGTATTATTTTACCAATGTGTTGACATTGATGGTTTTTTCAAACGATCGTGTTTGGAGAAGATGTCTTTATGATGCACATGATCATAAATTAGATTTTTCCTTTTAAATTTACAGATTTGTGTTGGAAATGTGTATTTACAGGTATTGGAGCAACTTCTTGCAACTTTATTTATTGACCAATTGTGGCAATGTTTAAATATAAATGCAGATAATAAAATAGTATTTGCAAAAATTCTCCTCAGAAACCTTTAATAAGTAGGGCAGGAGAACAAACTGAATGACTGGTGCAGATTTTACATCCAACAAGTCCAACTTTAGTTCAATTACAGATTTCAAGTCATTTAACTCATGAATAGAGGTCACTTTGAGACTACTGAAATTTTAATTCTTCCTCGCTCACGTGACTTGTTGAATAATGAATGCCTGGGAGTCAGAAATAGATCAGAAAATTGGACTTATTTGAATCATTTTGAGGAGATGTTCAGCAGCGAGCAGTTCAGATCTTTTCTCCTCTGATAGAACTATGGACACAGACCGACTTGTAAGTAAAACCTTTTTATTTAGACATGCTAGACAAAAAAAGGAACAGATATCACAGAAAAAATTCACACTAATAATTTGATGTTTTAAAATATTATTAGAAACTCAAAACATCAATCATCATTTTTAAATCAATTGATCTAAGTTAATTACCAGTTAAAGAGATGGTGTGTTTGTGTTAATATCTAAAACTGATATCATGTCTTAAATAAATATCTAGCAAATTATTTAAAACTGTATACATAAAATTTCTTTAATCATGGGTTTTAGTTAAAAAATAATACATCCTCATTTAATTTTGTTTACTTATCAAAAGAGAACTCACATGGCTTTTAAATAGAAACCAATGATTTACATTTATTTTGCCAAAACGGCTTTTAAACATGGGCCATATAACATTATAAGAATACTTAGATTACAATATCTATTGGACACATCAAGCAATAAAGATGTCAAAATAAATCAAATTGACTGCTTGGTAACTTGCTCCCCCGCCCCTTTTTTTAAAAAAAAACAAAAAAAACTGAGCTTTCATATGAATTTTGACACTCAAATGAAATATTTAGGTATATAAAAATCGTAAAAGTTTGATAAGATATAAATTTAAAGGTAAAAACCTGGTACATCATCATCTGGAAATGTGCATTAGTTTGCACTCACCTTTGACATGAACAAAAAACTAGAAAGGAAACATTTTCAGGTGAAAAAAAAGACCAATTAAACATGAGATTAAAGCTGCTTTATTTTTTCTTTCAAATAAATAAGTCTTGTTTCTGCTCCGTTGTTCTGAGAGTGATTATAAATGGCTTTACTTCTTAACTGAGGGCGTTGAGTTTCGCATTAGCCTTGATGTTGGACGATGTAAAACAGAGAAGAAGCAGAGAGAACGAGTAACCCAATCCTGGCTCTTAACACTGCGGGTAGATCCGGAGATCTGTTCTATCTAACTTTTCACTAACAACAAGAAGAGACATCGCGTGTGTAAATGCATCGCGTGTGTAAATTGTATTCCATACAAAACGTACAAATTGGAAAGTCAGAAAATAAGTCAAAAGTGTGTTTTTATTTTGAAGCACAACCTTGCCACTAAACTCCTCAGTCATCTTCGGGTCAGGGAAAAGTTCAGGTGCAGTGTCGAAAAGGATGCAGGATTATCTCCAAAAGCAGAGACACACAGATCCTCACATCCTGCTGACAGCTGATTATTTGCAAAGGAGACAAAAGATTGGTTCAAAAACAGCAAGAAAAATCTATTAAAAAAACTTAAATAAAACACCAAATTACTCCAAATAACTTCATTATAATCCAAGTTGTAAATTTTATGAATAGAAAAGGATTCTTTCTGCTGTTGACTTTAAAAGTTTGCCTCTCAAGTTGGAGTTTGTGAGGACAAAGGCTGATCTGGGAGCGCGATGCTGTCTCTGTCCACCCTGGATGATTAATAGTGGTGGTGGGATTTTTCCACGCCCGCTGCTTGGTGTTGACGGAAAACAAGCGCCAAACGGTGCAGAGAGGAGAGAAGCTCTTCCAGGAGGAGACTTTTAGTATTTTTTTCGAGAGCCACTGTTATTAAAATCCTTATTACGCACGTTGGGTACTCTTAGTAACACTATAAAGACTCTGTAAATTCTACTCCTCCACAATCCTCCAACACCCTGTCTCTCAGAGGAAATGTAAATGCATGTTAGTACTATGGGTGCCCATGTTCTGATCAGCGGGGTCGACCAGCCTCTCTTTGGTCACCTCACCTCTTCTTTCCACCCACTGCTGATTGACAGGTACTCCTCACTACCACCAAGACGCACAGCCTCCTTAAATATGTCAGGTAAATGTGCAACGTTTGGTTTTTATTTCCCCCACAGCGTGCATCCTTTGGTGATGGAGAACCTGAGTGGTACTAAAAGAGAAGTGTTACTGGAAGGAGGGGGGCGATGTTGAGTTTTGTTTAATACACCCTTGGAGCAATAAAGAGGAAGAGAATGGGTGCTGCAGGGGGGTGATTATGATGTTTTTAGAGATAAATTTATAGAGTGAGTTGTCTACTTACAGTGCTAATCTGCTAATTTCTATCTTGAATTTTTTTAAACGGGTTGGTTTTTTTCAGTTGTTAACAGGCAGCAAATATATGGCACTTTAAAACTGTCAGAAGAGCTAGTGTGTGAATGGGCGACACGTGGAAAAGCTGTTTCCCAGTGAGAGGCGCGCTCCTCTGCCAGATACATCTCAGTGTCACATAGTCCTCTTTTCTCTCCCTCCAAACTGATCCTTTTCTCCTCAGGGGCAATGACTGCCTCCATTAATGATTCACGGGCTCAAATAAAAGGGATTTAAGTTGACGTTGCGTCACGTGAGCAGGACGCATAATAGTGCGCGATGTTATGGCACTGGGAAGAAAAAGCGGAGCCCCGATCTGGCCATATGATGCAGATTATATGATGGTTACCCCCACTTTCCAAGAGGGGAGTCTTTGCTTTCTAGTTTTTTTATTAAGGAGAGAAAAAAGAAACTAGAGGAGAATCGGATTGGGGGAAAATAGAGAGAAGCCCCCCGTGTCTGTGGATGTATTTTTTTTTTGCCTCGGACGGATATGTTTTTCCACGCGGACTGAGTCTGAGTCTGAGCTTTGGGAGGATGGATTTTATTTTGAGGTATTTCCGCCGATTGTTCATTACTGTCGTGAGTTATTGCAGCATGAGGCAGGGGTCAGTTTAAAAAGGGGGGATCTATTGCTTTTAAAAGGCGAGGAATATCCAGAAGCTATTAATATTCACACACATTTAACTCCACAATGCAGAGCATCATTAGTGGGAAATCATTTACAAATATTTATTGGTAGCGACTATTTAAATCATCTTTCTGAGCGTTAAAACGCACGCTTCTTATTTATTTGAGCTTATAATTAAAGAAAAAAAATAGATTTAATTTCAAAGTAAAAACTGCAAACTAAGCAGATTTTCTGCTTACACTAAATATTCGGCAAAATAATTACCTATTTAGATCTGAGACAGTTTTTGTGTTTGGAAATAAACCGTTGGCGTCAGTTGCAAAAACACCTAAACAGAGCATGAGACGCTCCCAGTTCTACCAGTATAACCCAACACGGGAAAGCATTTATGTCCTTTTCTGCACGTAAATGATACATCAAGACAAGCTGAATAAAAAAAGCAAGGGGCAAAGGGATGGGGTTGTGTCGCTCCACCGGGGAAACGAGCATATAATGGGAGAAGGAGTGCCATCCAGGACCGTACGGCTGAGCTGGGGTCACCACGCACCCTGTGATTTATGGGCGCAGGGACTTTGGGGAGATGGTGAGAGAAAGCTAATGACTATTCGATCCGTTTGGTGAGAAGGTTGCTATCCATCCAGCAAACAAACAATCAAAATGAACAAAATCTGATTTTATATGGAATTTTAAACTGAAAGAACGTGATATTTAAATGTTTTAAGACACAATCAGTCGTAAAGCAAAGGTCCTTTGTTATCATTAGTATTTTTAGTTATCTTTTTTTTATTCTTAGGGATTTCTTAAATGATTCAGACATTAAAGCAAGATATTTTTTGTATTTTATTTAAAAAGCAATGATAGCTCTTTTTAGGATTAAAAAAAAAACTAAAAATGAGCATTTTTTTTTTCCAAATTCTTGTTTATTTTTTACCAATAAAATTAAATCTAATTATGGTTGTCTTTTAAATATAATTTTAAATCATGATTATTTATTTAAAGCATTTTTTTCATTACAACAAAGGCCTAAACGCATGCGCTCTGAACGGACCCGCTTTCTTGCAAATAAATTCTTATAAATAAAATATATATTTTTTTGTTTTGAAACACAATTTTTTTCTTCTAAAGGATTACAAAACGTTATTAACTTCTTCTTTCAGAAATCCATCCCAGTAAATCCAGGCCACCTGAGTGTCTGAGCTGCCCTCGGTAAGTCCATATTTCTATATTGATTTGTGTTATGAATCCCTGATGGTGATATCCATATTCAATGTCTAATAAGTAGCACAAACGCCTTTCAAAACGTATGCAGGACTAGAGAAGCAACCTCTGGCTTGTACATTTCCGTGTAGGAGCTCCATGAGCAGCTTCAGAGCAATAATTCCTTCTCTTCCACTTGTCTTTGTGGTGTAATTTGTCACCATAAAAGTGACGAAGGGAATCGCTTCTCTTGGAACAGTGCCTTCCACATTTCACAAAGTCCTTCTAGTAAAAGCCATTTGCTTTTATTTGCTTTAGTAGAGATTTAAAGGGTTTTCCCCATCTCAGTTTTTGTATTTATTTGTTTATTTTATCCTCATTTCTTTTCCTTTCTTTTTTTCCTCTGCGTATTTTACGCACGGCACAACCTCCCTGACTTTTAACCCTCTCCTCAGGGCCCAAATTAAAGAAAAAAAGTCCAATCAGCAAGTTAGGACAAAGAAGTAAATAATTATACAAAGTCACAACGTCGCTTTGTGAAAAGAAAAAGCAAAGTTAGCTTTAAAAAAATCCTCATCCCCAAATTTTTCTCCCACTCAGCTTCCCACGTCGTTCTACCTATTCTAATTGTGCCATTGAAATTTCTCCCAAAGCCTGAAGATAGCAGAGAAGCTCCAGCCCTGCTCATAGCTGAGCGGGGCCATAAATCTATTTCTTTGAGGCTTTTTTCTGTCTGCATTACCACGCAGAGGGATTCCCCCCACGCTGCCTGCTCTCCATGCTGTGTATCACTTGCCTTCCCTTTTTACTGATGAAAGTTATGCTCATTTTTCACTTCATCCTCTTAGTGAGGTTATCTTTTAATACACATCAAAATCATCTTAGATCTTCTGCATTCGGGCAAAAAAGAAAACGCGACATTTTCCACGCAGTATTTTGAAGGAAAAACGAACTGAGACTCCTTGTGTTGAAACATATTTCCCCCTTTTTGTGGAGGGGGGAAATGTGGGTTAATGATTAAGCTTGAGATAGAAGCCTTTTATGTCCCATGGAAATGCAAATGTCGCATATTCAGCACCTGATGAGTTCTTTGTGTCTCCTTTCTTCTTTCATAAGAATCAAAATTTCCACAGAAAATGACTCATTTTAATATTTCTGTAATAAACTAGTTGTAAGGATGTGTTGTTATTGTTGCTACTATTTCTGCATGCGCTGCCTCCTTTGACTGGGGGAGGAGGAGAGGCAACCACTTGATTTGTACTGGCTTTACAAGGCGCTACTTCATTTGCATAATTTTTCTTGTCTATGGTGACGCTCTGGTTTGGGGCAGTTCACTGGTGTCTGCATGGAACTGGTGAAGGATCACATAGTCAACACTTGCCTTGCCTGACTTTAATATTGCTATGAAGTCCTCTCAATTGCTTCATAGCATGACGATACATTCAGTCTTGAGGCCAGATAAGTCTTATCTCGCTGACCCGACAGCTCAAGCCTGCTTTCGTAATCTCGATTTACCCATCCACGTCGAGTAGGAGAAAAAAGAAAAAAGGGGGCTCCTCTCGGCTCTTCCCTTTTTTGTTGTGGCTGCTAATGCTTGGTGTATGGCAGGGTGCAGTCTGCTCTTTCACCCACTCAGCCCTGCCTGCCTGCCTGCCTTTAAACTTTTCTCTGGATTACTGCTTTGATCGATTTCGTCGCTGAATGAGAAAATATTGCTGGGTGCTCTGCGTTCATCGAGAGAGGATAAGGTAAGCAGGCCAGAAATAGGCTCCCTCGGTTGTAAATGGTGGAGTTTGTGTGTCGCGCGGTGATTTATCACCGTATGACTTAGATCTCGGTTCAGGAAGAGTTCACACACACACAGTCAGGCAGCCAGATTTCTCCTGCGAGGAGCAGAGGGTTGCGCGCACAAATCCAGCCTGGCTTTTGTCTTTTATGACTGTCGCAGTGGTCATTCACCAGATCTAAACTACAAAGCTTTCTGAGATCTCTGACCGGTCATCATGACTGCAGACACCTTTACGATAGTTAGAGATTTATCGTCACGGAATTAAAGTGAGGATCTCATATTTTAAAAGCTACTGAATGATAGGTTTACGTGTTCGTTTGGGGTTTTTTTTATTTCATGTTGGTGTTTCATCACTATTAAAAATTCTAATTATAATTTTCTGCTTATATTTGTTTTTCATACATTTTTAAGCGCAGTTATTTATATATTATTGTACTTTCCATAGATTTGGCGTCATTAATTTTACTGCGTCTCAGATTTAAAACTGCATTCTGTTTTAAAATAAACTTTATATTTTATTAGAAGATACTCAAATATATGGAATATTATAATTATTAGGTTCTAGAGACTTTCCACAACATTTTGTTACAAAAAAGCAGGCGGCGGATTCTATAGAGAATTTTTTTATAAACTAATTTTACATTTATGATTGTAAAATATTTATTTTTTAATTTTTCAATTAAAGCATAAATTATGTTGGCTTGTAAAATCATTTTCAAGTAGCTTTTGTTTGTGCGTAAAATAGGGAAAACAATTTGTTTTAAATCCAAAACCTAAAAATACTTCACCTATAAAAAATAGTCCACCTATGAATGTGTCGGGCCTGTATCAGCATGCTTTTAGTCTCTACCTTCTCCAGGCTTTCTGTCACCCTCGTTCCTGAGTTTGGTTGCTCATTCCGAGCAGGCAGCCCTGGTCCGCTGACCCCCCATACATCACCGCGCCCTCAGCACCACCGACATGGCCATTAAAATGGCCCTGCGAGGAAAAGTTCATGCCATGGTCATAGAGATGCAAAGAAACCATCCCGGTTTTTCAGGTTTCCTCGGGGGCCTTTTCATTTATCTTGCAACATGCTAAGACAAAAAAAGAATGTAGGTTTTCTTTGTTTTTCTTTTTTTTTTCTTTTTCCCCCCAGCTAGAAAAACGCGTTCTGTTTATTCTGCTGTTGGAACAGTTCTTCTCTTTTAAAGTAAAATAGGTTAGAAGCATGTTGGCCATAGTAAATGTTTTCACCTGCTGTAGAGGAAATTAGATATGCTGTTGACAGCCTGCTTGGTAGAATAATATTGTAACAGAAACATTATTTTCCTGTGTGGTAACCCGCTAACAAGACAAGCAATTTCCACACTGCGCGTTTTCTATCTTTTATGCACTTTATAAAAACCAGATCCATTTAATGGATAATAAGTTTTTTATATATATATATATTATTAATATGATTTGAACACTGTTTAAAATGTTTTTGAACTTTTATTATTATTGGTTTTCTTTTTTTTTTTTTTTTTTTTTTTTTGCACAGATGGTAATTTTAAGTTGGAAACATGTTTTTATGCCCCGTGTAAGCCATAAGGTAAACGGTAATAGTCCCCAGAATTGTCGGCCCTATCTTGCCTCCATAGTCTCTAGTGTCAAGTCTGCATTGAAAAGTAAGATGGATCGCCACCATTTCTCCTCCTCACAGTGCTTCTTGTAACCCTAGGTTCACCCAAGGAGGCCATTGGCGGAGAGGCGTCACGTGACCACAGGGTGCCAATGTTATTCTACAAGGGTGTCAAGACCCTGTCAGTTTCTGAAATAAATATTGGGAAACGGCGAGATGCAAAAGGCAACCTACTACGACAGCTCCGCAATTTACAGTGGCTACCCATATCAAAGCGCAAATGGCTTCAGTTATGATGCCAATCAGGTCCAATATCCCAGGGCCTCTCATGTGGAAAGTGAGTACCATCGACCTGCCTGTTCCCTGCAGTCTCCTGGCGGCACCGTGGCTTTACAGAAGCCAGGGGAAATGGCGGAGAGCTGCGACAGGACCACAGCCATTCAGGCAGCACAGTCCAAGGTTCTACATGAAAGCAATCAACCAGGTCCGCCCCCTCCCTCAGAGTCCCCCGGTGCTATCAGCCAAAATGCAAGCAATGGGTCCAACCAACCTGGTGCCAAAACCGGCTCACCGACCTCCAGCACACGCAGCAAACAGATCTTCCCCTGGATGAAGGAATCCCGTCAGAACACCAAGCAAAAACCTACAAGTAGCTCCAGTTCAGGTACACACAGCTGATGACATTTGTTCTATTCTTTACATTCATGACATGTGGACTGAACACACATGGGTATTTAAGAGGTGGGTGGGCAGGTAAGGGTTTAGGACGAAGGGGGAACAAAGGACAAGAGAACAATAGTTTGTGACTGAGAAGGTCGAAATTTTCAGGGTTTTGTGCTATAGCATTTCTTAGGTGCTAATTTCACTCCATTATTACTACGTCAATAGTTTACGAATCAAATTACACCACACAAAAATGGACCAACAGCTTCAAAATTTGCTCTAATAACTCACCAAAAAACAATATCAGAGCAGGTCTGTTTTAATAAGTTTACCCGTTTAAGTGAAGTATAATCTGTTGCTTTAGACTGAAAAGTACTTTAAAAACACAAAACACAGTTCCAAATACACTATGAGACATCAGTTTATACAAGAATGCGATGGTTTGAGTCCTGAATGTCCCCATGACCTGTAGCTGACCTGCCCCTACTGTAAACACACATCTCCCCTGATCACATAATGTTCCCAGAGAGACAGCAAACAAACACACACAACAGTTGTCTCAGTTTGTTCTGCTGCTTTGATTAGAGGAAAAGTCGGTAAGTTGTTGTGTGTGTTTATGTGGGAAGGGTGAGGGGCTGTAAACCAGGGATTTTAGGCTCAGAAATGCTTGTTCTTTCAATATTTAAAAGTTTTAATTCCCCAAAAGATAAATCATTGGTTTAATTTTTTTAATTTCCCGTTTTACAGTATGTCAGTATAAACAAGGTAGAAAGTGATTCAAAATATCTTTTCTCTCTTAAAAGTTATTTTTATGTTTCACAATGAAATATTATTTTCACTTTATAACCATATATTAATACATGTATATAAAGCTACATATAATTTTAATTTTGTAAATATATACACACATATGTGGGGTTATACTGACTGTCTAACAATGTTTGCAGAAGTACGCGTCACCCAAAACTTCACACAGAGATCACAGACAAGGCAAATTATTTTAAATTTGGCAGGAGTATGTTAATACGCACCATCACTTAAGAAAAAATTCTTTTTTTTTTGTAGCTCTATAATCTTTAGATTTTGTCATTTTTAAATTAAAAGAACTTCTTATAGGTAAAACATTTTGGGTGGTTATTTATAAAGAAAGATATAACTTAAACTTGATGGATGTCTTTCCAACCTAGTCTGTTTTTTTGTACAGTTTTATTATCCAAATGTAAAGCTAAATGGGAGATATTTTTTATTTGAACATGATTTATGGATCAGAAGATGTCAATCTGTGTTTTGCGTGGTGATGGGCTGGCGTTGGGGCATTAGTGTACACATGCATGTGTGTGGTGGAAGGTATAAAACCCTCATGTCCATTCTGATCCACCTATATTGCCCTACATGGACATTCTTCCTAATCCATGTGATAACTTCTCTTTCATCTCTGCAATATCATTACGGGGGCAAGTTATGTCATGTTGAATTCCTTTTACTCCAGGTTTAGGAGACAGGTAGTGAAATTTATTAAGTGTTGGCCGCCTGCCACAGCGGTAAGTAGAACCAAACACACTATTCTGCAGCCAGGCTTCAGCCTTTTAAGCTTATCAGTGAGGGCAAGGCGAGCTTCTTTTATTCACCCTGAGGAAAACGTATTGCCTGAGCCTGCATTATGTGCGTGCTCCCAGGGCAAGCTGAGGGTCAAAATGCTTTTGTAGCACTGCTGAGGTCACTTGGCTACATATCACATATAAATCTAACATTTCTCAGGTAAATTTCTTGTTTACAGTCAGAGTGTGTGAGCACATTCATAGCTAATTACCAGATGGAGCCCTGATGATAACTCCTGTGGTGGGGATAGATTTATCAAAATGTTGAGGTGCTTGCAATTTCTTAAAAGGTGGGAGGAGCTATAGATGACGTATGAAAACAATTACTTTTATGGATATTTTTTCTTGTAAACAAGTTTATTACCACTACCGCCCTTGTGTTAAATTTCACTGTCGCTCCTCTGCTTCTGATCTTCTCTGCGTGTCTGTAATGGATTACTGACTGACATGCTCCTGTCCTTCTCCCTGACAGTGGAGAGTTGCCCCGGAGACAAGAGTCCTCCAGGGTCAGCAGCATCAAAGCGCGCTCGGACAGCTTATACCAGCGCACAGCTTGTGGAGCTGGAGAAGGAGTTCCACTTCAACCGGTACCTCTGCAGACCACGCAGGGTGGAAATGGCAAACCTGCTCAACCTAACGGAGAGACAGATCAAAATCTGGTTCCAGAACCGCCGGATGAAATATAAAAAGGATCAGAAAGGTGTTGGGATGATGCCTTCTCCTGGTGGACAGTCCCCGCGGAGTCCTGTGGGGCCAGCTTCCGGTGGGGGGAGCGGTGGGGGAGGTGGATACCTCAACTCTATGCATTCTCTTGTAAACAGTGTACCATATGAATCCCAGTCTCCAACGTCTTACAGTAAACCTCATCACAACGCCTACGGGATGGCTACGTCATATCCTCCACCTTTAAACAACTGCCCCCCTACTCAAAAGAGATACCCCGGGACTGAATCGGCCACGCCTGAGTATGACGCGCACGCTCTCCAAGGCAATGGAAACTACGGGACGCACATGCAGGGGAGTCCTGTTTATGTCGGAGGAGGGTACATCGACTCAATGCCCAACTCTGGGGCCTCTGTTTTCGGTCTGACCCACCTCCCTCACCCACCGTCCGCTAACATGGAGTACAATGGAGCAATCACAATGGGCAATGGTCAACATCACGGAGTGTGTGATCCGACACCGACTTACACAGACCTCACACCGCACTACTCTCAGGGAAGAATCCAAGAAGCGCCCAAATTGACGCATCTGTAGCGCTGCCTGGATCACTCCGCCCATTGTTCACCCACCCACCTCCAGACACATCACTGCTTTCTTTCTGCGCCTCCTTCCACCTCCTGCTTTTGTTTCTGTTCTCCTATAGTTTGATGTGTGAAGTAGAGTAGGATAAATAATCATGACTTGCTTGAATTTTCCTCTATTTGCTTGCGTCATTGTCTCACAGAAACCTTTATCTAGTGCGGGGCAAAGCCTGCCTGCATTTAGACCTATTTAATCTTTTATTTGAAATGTTTAGTTTTAATATTGAACCATTCAAACAGGGTATTATGAACATGTTATTCATTTTCAATGTGAAGATATGTCCGTCTTTTTATTTATCCGCAGCTGAAGAATTATGTTATTGCGTTTTGTTTGCACTTGTGTGAGACACCTCAAGAGCCACGAGTGGGGATTTCTGAGGGAAAACATACATCTTCAAAAACAAGGGTCATAAGCTTCCATGCAACCCCCCTTGCTTATGTTTTTTTTAATTAATTCTGATGTTATTTATTTTTGATCAGTGCAAAAGAAAAGACCCGTTTAGTATTATTTGACACCCCTCCATGTTGGTGTGGGGAGAAGCTAAAAAAAATTAGCCTCTTGGTCATTTTTTTCAGTGCATTTGTATGATGCTCTTCAATCAGGGCAGCAAACACCATTACAGCATTTATTTTCATTCTTTTCTATTCTTGTTTCTTCTTTTTAAAGTCCAAGGAGGTGTTTCGTTTTCTCAACGAATGTAAAATCAACCAGTCATGCAATAATGGTGGAAAGAAGGACATATTAGTAATTTCTTTATTGAAGAAAAGAGAAAACATCCTTTTTTTTCAATGTCGAACATTCCATGCTGCTCCGGTTCCAGAATGAATAAAAGAAATGATAGAAAATAAAAATCCTTTCTTCAGTTTTAATTCAAACTAAAGCAGATTTTTGTTTTCATTTTAATTTGAAACAATCTCAAGACTATTTTTTTTATTTAGCATGCTTAAAATCCACGTTAAAAATAACGAAAAAATAAACAGTATTAAAAAAAAGTCAAATAAATATACATTTTTTTTAGAAAACTGAAAACAAAATAATAATGATTTGTTTTCTATTTGATTTTTTTTCCGTTGATACAAAAAAAAAGAGGAAACAGTTGTGAAAAAAATAAAATTGAGAAAATAATATAAATCCAGTCCAATCCACATTTTTTAAAAAACTAGATTCCCTTTTCTATTTTTTTTTCTGCGTGGGGAGAACTCAAAGGTGGCCATCTCCCCTCTCGTCTGCGTGGGTACATCCATAATAATAAAAATGTCAGCCGGGCCCTTGTGGAGGTTCTGCAAAGAGACAACAGGCTAAATGAGAAATCGTTTAAAAAATAATTCCCTGATATATTCAGTCAGTCAAATGCGGCCAGAGAGGATACAGTCTGAAGTAGAATCATAAAGGAGCTTATTTGTGTCATTTATTCAGCCGATTTGCAAATGCCAAGCCATGCAAGAGCAGCTCCTGGTGCCATGATGGCTGCAGGAGTAGAAAAAAACATCAGATAAAAAAAAAGAAAATGTTTTTAAAATATTTTTTTATTATTTAATATTACAAAAAATACCATTTTGTTTTAAAACAAATATAAAATTAATCACAATTGAAACACATTTTTTCTCTTTTGTTGTTGCTTTGGTTCAATTTTCTGCATCTTGAACATTATTTAGGTATATTTTAAAAATATATAAATTCATTCCTTTTAGTCTAATTTTTTTTCATAAACTAATTTTCTGCCTAAAATGATTGATTTCAGTGGCCATGAGCATTAGTGGCCCTGACATATGGTTAGCAGGAAAACCTAGAACAATTGAACCATGGTGTGTCAGAGGAAAAAAAAAAGTGCAGTGGGCATTTCTGCATCTGACATGCACAGAAAGAAAGAAACATGCACATTATTTGCAGCAGGATGGATTTGTAACCTGTATGCATATTAAATTGCGCATTAAGAGTTTTTCAGGTGAAAAACAAACTAGTTTTTTATGTATCTAATCCATGGGAAAAAAGTACTCCTAAATCCAACCCGTTGTTGAGATAAATGCGTAGGACAGACTAGAGTCCTCTAAAAGCAGCCACCCACTCATTTCCCTACACACAAAGCCTGTGCGTAATTCCAAAAAATCCAACCGTCTCTTCCCCTAGCAACTCTGTCCTTCACGCAACCACGTCTGCTTGTAAACGAAAAAATACATGTCTTTGTGTATATTCACGATTCAAAGATAAAACCCAGGTGTCCAAGATCGTTTCACCCTCATACTTACTGTTGGCGCATTACAGCAGAGAGGAAATAGTCGCATCTTGTGTGGCTGCTTTCTTATTTGTCTTTTTAAAAAATCCCTCCAGCGACAACTGGACTAAAATCTGCGAGCAGAAACTGCTTCTAAAATGAGTGACCAGTGTTTCTCGAAGCTTCCTGGCTGCATTTGATCCGGGGGAGAGTTAGAAGCCTTAAATGTGTTGTGAGGGCACCGAGCTGTCAGACCTTTTGGCGAGTAAGATTGATCGCGCACAGGCTTCCAGGACTCTTTGTTTGGTATATAAGCAACAAACTGAGAGAGGCCTTCCACTTTTTCCTCATCCCTCTGTTAGTCAAAAAGCATTTTCAAAAAAATCCAACCTGTGCTTGGTTGAGTAAAAACACAGAATGTGGCTTTTCTGAGATTATTCTGGAAGGGCAGTGAAAGCCAACATGGTGGGAGAAGAGAGATTCAATAACATTGCCATCTGCATAATAACGCAGCAAATGGATTCGTTGGAAATGGTCGATTGTAACTGTGTTGATGTTTGCTTGCTTGCAATTTCAGCTGGATATGATAATGGAAATACAGTGAGGAGCTTTTCCCATCCTACCCATTTATACTATCCTTCCAATAAATTCCAAAGCAGCCATAAAGAATCTCAATTTCTATTAAAAATATATCATTTTTACACAGGATGTGCCTTTTTGTTCTTTAAAAATGAAGTTACTATAGATCTTTTTAGGCATGGAATATGAAATTTGACCCTGTGAAATAACAAAAGAAAGAGCTTTTGAGTTTCATTTTTGCACCTTTAGGCACACCTGACCTTGTCAAATTTATAGTGGAATAAATACAAATGTGCCTTAATGTATTGGATTGGAGGTAGTAGAGTTAAACAAAAAGGATATTTGTTGCCTGTGATGAGTATTTCCTGCACAACTAAAGATTCCAAGCTACATTTAAACAACAAAATGGTCTTTTTTCTCGGTATTAACTTGATAAAATGTTATTTTATCTCCACTACTTGCTAATATTTGTGAGACATTTCCCTGTAAACCCTCTTTTTAGACTCTGGGGCACACGTAAGACTGACTAATCTTTTATCTGTCCCCACAGTGAAGATCCAGTATAAGATTTGTCTTTTTTTTCTCCTTTAAATATGATGGGCTTCTTGGTGTGAAATGTTCCCATATCAGTGTGTATGTGTGTGCGTGTGGGTGTGAGTGTGAGGTGGGGGCGTTCTCACTGACAACCTCAAACAATACGAGAAAGAGGAGTGCACGAATCCGCGTACACCAGGCTGGGCTCTTTCCTTGTAATAGTGAACGTCAGCCATTCTTAAAAAAAAAACATTTTGTTGCTTAGTGGAGTGGACTGGAGGGACAAGAGGAGGATAAACTGATCGGACAAAGATGTAAATAAAAACAGTGCTGCGATCTTCAGCAGAGTTTTTGGATCAATCAGGCAGACAGGGGCTTCTTTTGATTAAACCCCAAATTGTCATTGGGCAGAGGTAATCATGTGACAGGCAATTCGGTCCAATTTCAACCTTGTCTCCACGAATTCAATAGTTTAATACTAGCTCGGTCCCCATACGGCCGTAATCAGTGAAATAGAAAAAAAGCAACACTTGGATTTTTTTTTTTCTAAATGATTTTTTCTTCCTCGTCCTCGCTGAGCCGCAACATTTATAAAAAATACGCGTGCAAACTTTCCTCGGCTCTCAGGGAGCGGAGATGAATTACGAATTCGAGCGAGAGAGTGGTTTTATCAATAGTCAGCCGTCGCTTGCTGAGTGCCTGACATCTTTCCCCCCTGTCGCTGATTCATTTCAAAGTTCATCAATCAAGAGCTCGACGCTTTCACGCCAGACACTGATTCCTCCTCCCTTCGAGCAGACCATCCCCAGCCTGAACCCGGGCAGCCATCCGCGGCACGGCCGGCCCAGACACAGTCCTGATGGATGCAGCCCACTACCCACAGCTTCTTTACCCCCGGAATACCCATGGATGCGGGAGAAGAAAGCCTCCAAAAGGAACCACCTGCCCACTCCCACTGCTACCACCACCATCTCTAACGGACCTGTGTGTTTTTCACCCAAAGGTAGGTTAAAAAAAGAACTAGATAGCAGAAATCTGTTGCTGTGGGGACCCATAAAATCCTCTAATATTCTCTGATAACCCTTCTCTTTTCTATTTAGGAATAGTAAAAGTTGTGTGTAAAGTTTGCTGATGTAAGATGATTTATTCCCCAAGCCGAAGCAGAGTTTTGATGTGTGACAGTAATGAAGAGTGATGGAGTGGCTTTGCCGTGGAGGGCAGCTGGCACATTCATTACAATCCCACACCAGCGTGGACTTCACTTTACACAGCATAGTGTGTTTCAGCAGGATGCTATGTGTGTATAAAACACAGATCTCTTTTTTTTATTGAAATAAAAGCTCAGATTAGATGCTCCGGCGGCCATTTTGCTGCAGCCTCTCTGGTGGATTGTGATAGCTGTTGTGTTGGATTTATGGCCAGTCCGGTTATGTAATTGTTGTGTCCTGCCTTTTAATCCCCAAACTACCTCGGTGCTTATTTTCCAGGCTCGCCTGAGATTGTGGAGAGCGGTGGGGGAGGAGGGGGCTCCCGGCGGTTGAGGACAGCTTACACCAACACCCAGCTGCTGGAGCTGGAGAAGGAGTTTCATTTCAACAAGTATCTTTGCCGGCCCAGGAGGGTGGAAATAGCGGCCCTGCTGGATCTGACGGAGAGGCAGGTTAAAGTCTGGTTCCAGAACAGACGCATGAAGCACAAGCGTCAGACCCAAAGTAAAGAGAACCATAATGGAGATGGGAAAGGCCAGAGCGCGGAGGACGGCATCCACAGTGAGGAGGAGGACGAGGGGCCCCTGTATGAGCAAAGCGGGGCCCTGATGGAAAGAGATACCTGCTCCTTTCACAACAACGCGCTCCACAATGGAGATTGTGTAAGCTTTGCTGCCGCGCCGCTGAGCAGCAATGAGAAAAATCTGAAACATTTTTCCAACCCGGCTCCCACTGTTCCAGGCTGTCTGTCTACAATGGGCCCCGGCTCGGCATCTGGCCCGGACAATGGTGACAGCCCCTCAGCTTTGGATGTTTCTTTACACGATTTTCAGCCTTTTTCTTCGGATTCCTGCATCCAGCTCTCAGATGCAGCTTCACCCAGTTTGTCGGAATCCCTAGACAGCCCCGTGGACATTTCTGCAGACACTTTCTATTTTTTTTCGGAGTCTTTAACTACAATCGATCTGCAACATCTAAACTATTAACTAAAATCACTCAGTTTTTTTCTTCTGCATCGGTATTAAGGCTGATGTTGTTTGTATATTCGGCACATTTATTCTGTTGATATTTGACTTGATGGTAAAACAAGGTAAGAACTAAATTAAATCACTGAAATAACTCGACTTAAAGTGACTTGTAATTACCATGACAAGTTGATTTTTCGGAATGGAAATAATGAGTGTGTGACTGATTCCTCAGAATTAGGCCTATGGAACCTGCTCATTTTTATTTTTGTATAGCTTCCAATGTCTTGGATATTTTTGTTAGAATACAATTAACTTGAAAAAAAAAACAACTTCGGTCTGCTTTTTGAGTCTTTCTTTTTGTCTTTTGTGTTTTTTTTTAAATTTTGCATTAATATTAGTGAGAAAAAATATTTAAATTGAATTGATTCAGAGAGGATATGCTAATTTTATTAAACAACAGGTTGGTTTGGATGGGGATTAATTACTATGGAGCTATTCAGCGTGTGAATAATGAAGCAAAACTTAGTTTAAACTAAACTTAGAATAATTTAAAAAGATTTTAGCATCGAACTATTTAATGTAAACTTTTCTTAAATAATTATTTTTATATTACACATTTTAAAATAATTACAAATAAATTGGTTTCTTTAAACTAACATATTTTTTCTGCCTAAAATACTCATGACTACAAAATATCTCCTACACAGTAGCAAGTATTTCCTTTATTTTCACTTTCAAAGTTAATATTTTGTAAAGGTAAAGAGGCTGAAAACAAATCTTCCGTCTTGCATGTGAGCATGACAGGGTTTTAACATTGTGTGCAAGTTGCAGTCAAACACCCGAGCCATGTTTGCCTTCAGGAGCTCATAAATCACTCCGTGGCATGAATGAGACCGACATTAAGGGGACCAATTGTGGCGTAATGTGCACAAATAAAACCCCACTTACGTTTTCATACGGGACTCCCCAATTCCTGCACTAAAAGAGGCCGAGTCTCTGCATGCGCGATGTAATAATTCATTTTTATGGCTTGTTTAAACACGGCTCTGGCTCAGCAGCAGCCTGCTCATGTTGGGTCTACTCTCACTGTGAAAACTGCTCCAAACTCAAGCCAAACTACATGTGGATTGATAATAATTACTCACACAACTAATTAGTTTGCTTTCTAATAATTCAGTGTAATAATCACTGTGGTTAGTTTAAATTAATAAATTAGCTTTGATCCAAATTTTGACAAATTGCTGGAAAACATAAAGTTTCTGATTATAATAAAACATTTTATTTTTTTAATTTGTATGTTGGCTTAACTAAATAAGTTAGTTCACTGTGAAACTGTGTGAAATTAAAAGAAACATTTGATTGAGAAGTGATTTTGGGGTTCACTTGAGAGCCCACATAAAATTAATCAAGAAGCTTTATGTAACAATTCTTAAACTGGATGAGTTAGTGGGGAAAGCTGTGCGTGCGTGTGGGGGTGGGTAGGGAGATCTGCGGGGCCAGGCTAAGCTAAACATTCCGGGACAGCGCGCCTTTTCTCAGCACATGCACCCACACAAAGAAGTCAGAAAACACGGAGGCCTGCAGTAAGAAGTTTCAGGATCCACAGTGCGCCCACTCACTGCACATGCTGCTGAGAAGGGGGGCTGTGGGAGGGGGTTACCAATGTTCCCTTGAGTTCCCTTCTACACTGGTGGCAACTTTGAAGTCTTGGTGTCATTTCGGTAAAAACTTTTGGGGGTTGTTTTCTAAGAAAAACTATTTTTTTCAACTTTTATTAGATTTGTGTGTCCTACAAAGTGATGTAATTACTCCAACACTAAATTTTAAATAAAATTTTGTACGACTTTGAAATTATTTTATTTAAACTAAAGTAACCAGAAGTTGAAATAAAAACTATCTAAGAAATGCAAATCTAAATTGCCTCATTTTTAAAAATAAATAATTAGATTTACATGTATTTCACTAAAACAATTGCCCAAAAGTTTCTGTTTAACTCTGACATCAGAGTGAAATGAATACAGAATTGATACCTGCATTAGAAGCCTATATTTACATCCAATTCTTGTTTGTTTCTGTTATAGATGATTATGAGTGAAACAAAGGATAACATAGACAAAAAATAATAAAAACTTAAACACAGGCAGCGGTGTATTGAAAGTAACTGAGGTGTTAATAAAACAAAAGTGTGACGAGTCAGTTGTCTACACTTGCAGGTTCTTTAAAGATGAGCTAATGTGTATTTTGGGGGGTAACTACTGTATGATCATGTCATGGCTTATATCGAAAACCATGGTAACTTTTGTTAGCACAAAAATGGTGTATTTGCCAAAAAAATAAAAAAAAAAAGTTTATTCAGTTTCACTTTTGCTTATGACACCGTGGATTCCCCCCTCCTCTCACTCCCTGCTGGATTCTGCTCCTTGGATATATACATGATACAGTGTAAACCTTGTTTGAGGCTGTAGATATAGATTAATGCACATTCAGTTATCAAAGCTAGTGCATTTTTTTTTTATCTTTCTATATGGGGCAAAAACTACTACTTATGAGAATGTGGGCGTGGCGGAGAACAAAAGACGTGGTAGAGAACAACTTGTTGCTTGAATGATGTATAAATAGTCTGCGGAAGAGCTCAGAAACTGCTCAAACTTGCATGAACAAAATAGAAAACCACTTCAGGTAGGTTTTTGATGTGAGTATAATAATTGAAGCTCAATATAAACTGCCAAAAAGTTGATTTTATAGGAACCCCCCTAACTTTTTAACTATCCAAATCCCAGTGATACATCCTGAATGAGCTCTATAGAGAAAAACTTTCAAAACAAAATCAGAATTAAATACCTTATATTGTTCCTTGAAAGTTTCTTTGTTTCAACTAAATATCACGTGTAGTTGCTTGAAAACTCAAAAGTATAATTCTAATAAAAAATGTCTTAGTGTCAAAATTTTGCACAAACACATTAAATTGCAGGTTATGTGTTAGACCTCCTTCTGCCTGTAGGGGCGCTCAACTATCCATGTGCTCATCTCTTTCTTCCTCCTCAGTGAGAGCCTGAGCATCTCGGTGCAGTACACTTTCCTCCTTCTGCTTATCTTCCACTAGTCCCTGCTTTCCCTGCACATTCATTTCTCCTGTAGTTTTATGAGATGAAGTTAACAGGATAATCAGCCCACACATGCACCTCAGGCTACAGACACGCATTAGCTGTGCGCGTTATTATATCATTTGATCACTATTCATGCATAATGAATACATGAGGGGGTGATATGAGCGTGGATGCCAGACCTCATGACCCGAAAGCTCAAAAATGAAAAGCTCATTGTCTTAATGTTCCGGATGTTGCCATTTTGTTACCTGTGGCAACGCAATAGATCTGCAACATTTGTGCGCTCATTTCAGCTTCACGTTCTGCTTGAATAAGAGGCAAAAAATTGGTGAAAATTTTTAAAGTATTTTTTAATCAAATGGCGTGAAAGTGCACTTTGAAATCGAGTGACAGGAGAGTTTTAACCTGTAACCTTGAGGGAAGAGGGTTTTTTTTAAGCCTAATTTTAGCTGTCTCCGGTGTGCAACCATCTCGCTTCTCCTTCACTGTCACACTGTGACAATATTTGCTGAGAAAATCTCTTAATTTTCAAGCGTGGACCATTACGCATCGGAATGAGACGTTAATAGCTCAGAGATAGCCTGTGGCAGTGGCACACACTCAGCTACTCATCCATCTGGAGGAGAATGACACCGTTATACATGTGACATCACAGAGGGCACACGCACCCTCACACCCACATACACACACACACTCATACTCACATTTATTTTCTATCGCAAAATCACCTACCTGGGGTCAGAGTGCGGGGGCATTCTGGTGGTGAGGGTGCAGAAGGTGAAACTCTGATGGGAGGAAGGTGGGGATGAAGCGACCCCAGAGCTGTCCACAACCTTCTGCCTCCCTAGCTCATTGTTTGCTCGACCAATACATTAGTGGCGACGCGCGTCACCTTGATCGACGAGCGCTTGGAATTTAAATAGCCCCTCAAACACCAATCTGTCACCAGCTGAGGAGGATAAGGACAAGTACCTCACTGGCTGACCCAAGGCCACGTGACACTAACCGCTCACTGATATCGGACCGTGTCTCCCCCCTCCTCCCTCCCTCTACTGATAAGGAGCAAGTTTAGGTAAAGGTTGGCACGGTCAGTTTAGGGTAAGAGAGAGAAGAGATCAGAGTTTGCAGAGGACGGTTCCTCCATCCTGGTCCAACAATGCTACAATGAGTAGCTTCTTAGACTACTCAGTGATGAGCGGTGAAGGAGGGTCGTGTTCTGTCAGGGCTTTTCATTCGGACCACGGGATTACAACTTTCCAGTCCTGCGGGGCTTCTGTCAGCAGCTGCGGGGCGGATGAGCATTTCATGGCAAGCAGGACTTCCCCTGACAGCATCCCTCACCAGCCTGCCTCTTACCAGTCTACCTCAAGCTCCTTGGGTCTCTCATACGGGGCCCACCCGGCCTGCAGTCCCAGCTATGGACCCCAAAGTTTCTGCGCCACTTATAACCATTACACTCTCAATCAGGAAGTAGACTCCACTGCATTCTCCCAGTGTGGGCCACTCATGTATTCGGGTAACATATCCTCCTCTATGGTCTCTCAGCATCGCCATGGTTACAGTGCCGCCCCCCTGGGCCAGCTGCAGTATACACATTCTGCCTATGGTGGCGGGCATGAGCAGGCAACCCCTTACCCTGGAGCCCCGAACCCACTGTCACCTCTCCATGCTGCTCACCTGGAGTCTTGTTGCTCTCCTCTCTCTGAGGGTGCATCATCTGCACAAACATTTGACTGGATGAAAGTTAAAAGGAATCCACCAAAAACAGGTGGGTGACAAGTTGGTGTATCAGTTAAAAAAAGACATCTAAAAGAGATTGCAAACAAAACTTGGATGGTTTTGAAGTTTTTAAACTGAAAGGATGAAAGTTTAAACAGGGACTGTATGGTACGCATGCGAGTGTGATGTCAGTGTCATTTTAAATTTGACAACTCGGGATTTTTTTTAGTTATCAGGAGCAATATTGGATATATTTGTAGAATTCTAAATTTGTTAGATTAATTTCACTATTTGAGCGAAATGTCTTGCCATTGGTGCAAAAAAAGTTTGATTATTTTTTAATGTACTCGGAAAATAACCGATGAACAAAACTTTTGATGATGATGAACACACTTTTGTTCATAGAACTCTGTTTCATTGTCTCCAGGGAGGTCTGGGGAATATGGGTATGCTGGCCAACCAAACACCGTCCGGACCAACTTCACCACCAAGCAGCTGACTGAACTGGAAAAAGAATTTCACTTCAACAAGTACCTGACGCGTGCGCGCCGCGTGGAGATCGCCGCTGCGCTCCAGCTTAATGAGACTCAAGTGAAAATTTGGTTCCAGAACCGCAGAATGAAGCAAAAAAAGAGGGAAAAGGAGGGTTTAATGCCAGGTAAAGCTGTAACCTCAGAGACGGTAGAAGACATTCAAGAAAAAATGGACGAAGCAGGTTCTGAGAGGTCCATCTCAGCTCCATCCACACCTTCTCCCACTTCATCTACTGTGTCTTCTACTGGGGCTGACCCGTACACCTCAAACTAAGGACCAATTTTCTCACAGGAGACTGTTAAAACCAAAGTGTATGAAAACAAAGTGATGGTTGGTGGACAACATTTTGTGGACGTTTACAGAGTTGTGCACTAAAATAGATCTGTGAACGGTGACATTGACACTTCTAGGCTTTAGTTTGGTTTTTATGTCTTCAGATGAACGGCACAAAATGTGTTAATACATCACTTACCACATGAAGATGAGCTAATTTCTCTAACCATGTTAAAAAACCATCAGTCTTATACCTCCCCTGACTATTGCTGCTTATCTGCACTGCACATAAGAGAACAAATATACCTCAAATGTGCTAAAGATGTACATCCAGCCCAACGGTGGTTCATCACACAATCAACCAGATGCCACCTTTATTAATCAAGTGAATTGTTGAGTTCCTTTATCACTTTTATGTCTTAGACTCTGTGCCTCTGCTGTCCGGGTGTATTGTGGTTCGTAATTCCTGTGTTGTTAGTAGAGCGCTGAGTTTTATCAGTTGCAGAAGAATTTAAAGCTATGTATGTTCTGCTGTCTATTTAATTACATGGAGCGCAGTATTGTTTGTCCAGAGAGACGTTTACGGGTCAATTATGTGTATTAAAAGTATCTTTATCTCTAAATCTTTTTCATTGTGTTATGTCTGCTATGTCTGGGAGTTATTAACTCGTTATATAATGAATCAACCATCTTCTGGGATTGAAGAGAAATGAACTGATTGAAGATCTTCACAGATAAGAGCGAATCAGAGAAGTCTGAGAAACAGCAGAAACTTGCCATCTGACTGACTGGATGCGGCAGGTCCCAGGAGAAAAGCGTTATTGACATTAGAAAGGCATGTTTATCCATGAGGAAGATGAGAGTGTGGATGTCAGCGTCATTTGTGATGACAACCTTATTGAGCTTTTGCCTTATTGAAGGGACAAAAAAAAAAAAGAAACTCATTGATTGAAGTATTGAGGTTGGGCGATGGCTTGATGGGAGCTGAAACTCTCCAGTCAGCAAACTTAGACATGGTTGTGTCATCCTCTTTACTAGATGATGAGATGAAGAATAAAAAATAATCATGCAAAAGCTAGAATTATTTTTATCTACAAAATATGCAACAATAAAGGGACTCAAATGATAACAATTTGTAGCTAAATAGTAAAAAAAATGCATCCGGAATTTAGTAGGTTTTAAGGTCTCTGTTGTTGTTTTAATTCCTGATGTGCAGGATGCACGTCCATGCTGCCTTAAAAGGTTGGAAACACCGAAAGCGCGCATGATTAATGAGTGACATTCACCTTTACTTTGCATCCACCTGCATGAGACGTTGTGTTGGAGCTGCAGAGACGTGCAGAGGCTGCAGAGCAGGCCGCGCACTGACACCCCGGAAAAGTAAGTCATACACAAGTTCTTTTTTCATCATCTAATTGTAACATTTCTGAGTTTTATTATTAATGTGATTAGTATTTTTAAAGAGAGACAAAAGAACAAGTATCAGTGTAAGATTGGTGATCACAAATACTTTTTAAAAAGTGGTTTCAGCGTAAATCCTGCATGTGCGCACTTGTTGCGCGCAGGGCTAAAACAAAAATGTTTATAGCCATGGTTGAATGTTTTTCTCTTTAAAATAACTATAATAAATTGAATATGTGCATGATTTGGGAGCAAATTGAATTAAAATGTACGTTTTATTAATATTAAGCATTTGTATCCTATTTAATTTATTTGACTCAGGATTTTTTATTTCCCTCATCATGGTAAAAAAAAAATACACAAGACATCAGGAATCAATCCAAGTACAAGTTTAATCATTTAAATACTCAAAATTTGCAAAAAAAAAAAAAAAAGACTACAACTTAGTAAAGAAATCATTGTAAAGACCGTTTCCAAAGAGAGATGGCTCTATTTTTCTGTGGGTTGGTAACCTCTTTAAGCCCCCCTCTGGAGTTCCCCAAACCCCACTTTGTGAGTTCAGTCTTGTGAAGTTGCTGCCACTCCACCATGTGCCACAGACCTGATCCTCAAAAGAAACCTGCAGGTCAAACCTCGGTCACTATTTTAAGTTTGTTGCCACAACACCACACAAAACCAAACTCCTGTTTAAGAGCCAAACTGGAAAAATCAGCAATGCTGTCAAGCATATTAAACCTGTTTGAGCAAAATCTCATCAGAAAGTAAAAAATTAAGAAGAAAAATAGAAAAAAAACGTAAAGATTCTGAATCTGGCCTGCTTGTCTGATGGTTCCTATTAAAGCCTGAGAGATAAACAAGTGGATGATGACAGATGAGTGAGTCACACCACAGACTGAAAGTGTTAAGATTCTGTGAAAGAATTATTTAAAGAATTCATTTCTGCAGAAGAGGACAAACAGTGACGTGGAAATCTGAAAAACAAGCCATATTTGTAAGAAGATAATTAATTATTTGTGTCTATTCCCTCTTGACCTTATGAAGTCAAATCTGTGGATAGATAAATACATTTAAAGAGCATGCTCAGAAAAAAGCCTTCACTCCGAAATATTAAAAAAATATCAGATAATGGTGCAACTCACATGTAAAATTGCAATAAAAAATTCTGTGTAATATTATAAAAACAAAATCAATCACTTCTTTTTAAGAAAAAAAAAAGAAACAATCTATATTAATTGTAAAACAATAAATATCCTTTTTAAAAAAATTGAACTATTTTTTTCTTTACATTTTTACAAAATAACTTATTTCAGCAAATTTAAGGTTTATTTTTAACTAATAAAAATTAAAATTATGTTCTTTCTAAATTGGAAAAATTACATTTAGAACTTTTTCTATATTCAATAAAATATGTTTTTAAACAAAAAAGTTAAAAGTTGGAGTGATAGAATAATGAAAGGGCCTCTAGTCACTCAAATATTTTGTTTCATATATGTTTGATTTGCTTAATTTGTTCTATTTAATTTTATTTGAAAAAAAAATCTAGGCCAGATTTGATTATAAGATTGCTTTTTTAACCTAAATAAAGTAAAAGAAATGAAATAACGGTAGCTATTTATTTTAGGGATGTTAAAAAAATTACATATGAGTTATTTTCTATTAAAGGTTTCAAAACCTTTTAACCATCACCCACTTAATAATAACCCCCCTAAAATTATATTCTGCAGGTCGGAGCAATAAAACTGTTTCAAAAATCCAACTGAGATCATGTTAAATAGAGTAAAATGGTTAAAACTGAAATCAGCAAATCAAATCCATACATTCAGCATGATCAAACCAAATCATACAAATATTCAATTTTCATCTGTTTGTAATTTTTTTCCTCAAATATATCAGAAAATTTATTTTTTAAAAATTGCATCATATAAAAGCAACTAACTTTCCCCTCCAAAAAAAAGTCTTAATGTACAAAATAGTGTTTGCTCATTTCTGAAAATTTGACAATGAAGATCTAATGTTTTTTCATAACCTCATCACCAAAAATTGTACGTGAACATTTTAAATACTTTATATTTTACTGATAAAACTAACATATACATACCTAATTTCACCAGAACTAACCGCTTTTTAACATCAGAAAATATCCATGTGATTTCCTTTTTTTCCTTTAAGACATTTTTGCTGACCTCCGCCTGATTAGGATTTGCATTGAATCAAATATCTTCATTCATTGTTTCTTACAGCCTGCCGCATATAATTTAAATAATAAAAAGATAGTTTTTCGTCTCTCAGACGTTCATATTTTGCAAGAAATCCAGACAGACAGAAGCCACTTATAATAGTGGTCAAGGTATTGGCACATCTGCACTCATTGACCACTCCTTGTTGTGATTGGCAGTGAAAATAAATTCCATCATTGACAGATGTGTGTCTCTGTGTGCCGATAGAGGGACGAAACCAATGGACGGATTGACAGTGTGATTGAGGAAGAGAGTGAGGACACAAAAAAGAGAGATGGCATCATGTGGTCAGCTGGTGTTAGGTTGTGTGCTATTTAATGGTGGCTGAGGCGTGTGAAAACGAAGGAGAAGAAGAGAGGGATGTGGAGGATGGGAGGAAGGTAAAACAGAGGTTACACGGGTAAAACCAGTTTCTGGGCTGCACCACCACATTTTGACATCAAAACTCACCTCAAAGAGTTGTCTGCAGTTTTCTTTAAGCTCTCTGATGAAGTGCTGCTATGTGGTGCACCAAACGTAGTTCTACAAAAAAGATGTGAAAACATAAGAACACAGCCAGGGTACTGCACAAGTCTGGGGCCCACAGGAGGAGGGAAGACTGGGAGCAGGCTGGGTAGTGATCTAGAGACAGGGGTCCATCCATCACACATGTCCTGACCTTGGGTTGACCCCGACATAGCAGCCAATGAGGCGCCCCTCCTCCCTAAAGAGAGAGCCCCACTACACATCCACACGTTTAGCTAGCCACACATCTAATAGAGATCGGGTGACACCAAGACGAGTTTAGATGGTCTTTGTCTTGATGATTCTGGTTCATCTGGTGTGTGAGGTACTTGCAATCACAAGTACCTCCCAACGTGCACAAATACACATGTGCTCATCCAAGGACCTAGTCACCTTTCTATTAAAAAAAAAAAATACTAGTGAAAAATACTCAAGAACTCAAAGCTAAGATCAAGTTAGAATAAAAATGGTAAAATGAAAATATAAAATGTTGTCAGTTTAGCATGGAAGTAGACCTGGCAACCTCTACCAGAAGTGTGAGAGGATGACGAGACTTAAAAAGATGCAGATTTCATCAATCCCTCTTGCCTGGTGTTGCTTTTGTGGTCTTTGGAAAAGAATCTATATCTATTTCAATGGATTGATAGAAAAATATTGTGAAGGGAAAGTATACAATCAAAAGGGCATAATTGGAATCCCAACAGCAAAATCACTCTAATAGTTTCTTTAATGAAGCAACATTGGGGGAGCCTAGGTGTCCCTGGAGACAACAACTAACCCCCAGTTTCTCCCACCATTGGTGCAGTCATTGGCTGCCTGCTGCGGTGCAATGCAGAAATACAGAAATTTCCCCAAAAGGGCTTAATACAGTATGATAAATAATAAATACTTCAGCGACTTCTTAGCTTTGGTTGCTTTCAATCAAATACACAGTAGTTGACATTGCTTTGCTGTGAGTAGAACAACATATTCTTGGTGTTTAGCCGTGCAATAGAAAAAAATATAGTATTAGTATTCACTTTGACCCCTAAAGTGAGGACACATTATTTCCTCTTATTTCTTTATGAGGAAATAATGTGTCCTCATAAGACCTTGTTTCCTGAATTGTTTGCTTCTTGCGCTCAAACAAACTTAAGAATATATTTGATACACTTTCTGTAGTTCAAGCAAGGTGCATTCAATTTGTTTGGCCCACCAACAGATGTCCATCGTATCAAATTAGATGTTCAGGCTTGAAGAATGTGTTTCTATCTGAATTTTGAACTTCTGCAAATCAAACTTTGATTTGAAAAAACTTACAAAACTACAGTACTTAACATTTTTTTACTTTAATAAACTTGATTTTTAACTTCTCGTCTGTGTGACACTTATTAAGAAAATGTCACAACACCTGTAACCATGTTGTGACATTGTGGTTTGGTGTTGTTGTGCTTTTTTTTGGTCGTAGGACTAGCTAAAATCTTTTACACAAATTGTTCTTTTAACATTGCAGATAAGAAATCAAAATCTTCATTGTTTTGATTGGCTGATGAATCTTTCATTGTGCGATCCTAAACTGGACACAAACATCTAAAAAATGCAATGTGTGCTAAATTGTCATAGTTACAGCTGTTTTTACTGTTGGCACAGTTTTAATGAGCAAAACTGTAAATAAATAATGTTTTTTTTTTATATTTCCATTTTATTCTGTACTTTTTGAAACCGCATGGCTGTAATCAAGTAATACTAAGTAGTAGTGACAGCACCAGCATCGGACAGGTTTCAATAATCAGGGGTTCTAATCACTGCTAGAAGGGAGAATTTTCCACCCTCCCAGCAAAAATGTTTGGTGTGCACATGTGTTTGGGGAGCACAGAGAAATTCATTCAAAAACTTTTCATCTAAGCTGAGAAAACATATGAATGTAAGAATAATTTAGCTTTACAACATAGCATAGCTTTAAGCAAACAAGTGCTATTTGTTAGTATGGCTGAGTGTTTATGGATAGAAAAAATGTGTTGTCCAGGGGGTTTTATTATAATGCTCCAGTTATACATGGAATATATGGTTATGAACAGATCGTGCAAGTTTAGCTTACACTGTGAAACAATCGCGATCAGCATCTCATTTTTTACACAGATGGTAGCTTCAAAAAAATTAATTAAGAAATAAATTTAGCATTATTGGTATTTATCTGTTCTATTTAACATTTTTCAAAGGCATGGCATACTTTATTATTTACGTATATAAAGATGATTATTATCAGTTATTTTTTAGATGTAATTTTACAATAAAATGTTTAGTTTTGTCTTCTGAACCGCTTCGCCCTGACTGAGTCACAGGGGGTGCCGGAGTCTATCCCGGCCGATTTAAGACGAGAGGCAGTGTGCTTGTCTGCCGTGGGGCCACACACACACACACGCATGCACGCAAGCACGCATGAACACACACGCACACACACATACCATCCACCCACACACTCATTCCTAGGGGCAATTTTACAGTGGCCAATCAACCTAACATGGATGTTTTTGGAGGTTGATAGAAAACCGGAGTACTCAGAGGAAACCTATGCATACACGGGAAGAACATTACGGAACATTAACATTACTTATGGTTGGAGACGGTAGCTCAGTGGTAGTTGACGGAAATTAACTGGAGGTTCGCGGATTCGATTACTACTGAGTTCACATCTAGGGTCCTTGGAGAAGACACCTAACCCCCCGTTTCTCCCACCGTTGGCGCCGTTGTGGCAGCCTGCTGCAGTGTAGTAGTGCAGCACACAAATTTCCCCGATGAGCGGAGGGATCAATAGAGTGTGTATAAACAAAGAAACTCCATACAGAAAGACCAGCATTCTAAATCTTGTCCCACCTGGGTTTCGAACCCTGACCTTTTTTATGTGTGGCCACCATGTTAACCACTGCCCCCCTATAAAAGTCATATCAATAAAATGTATATTTCAAACATTGCATATACCGCATCACACATTATTTCCCATGTTTTAAGAATTGTTTGTAGGTTTGAGTTACATAAAAGGTCATACAGAGAAGGAACAAGCACATTTCCATGGAAACATTTCATGCTACTGGGCTGAAAAAGACTTTGACTGCATGGAGGGAAATGTTAAAGAGAGGCAAAGAAACTGGACAATAGAAGTGCCTTGTTTGACATAATGAAGTCATTCTCCACTGTATGCTATTTGTTTCTAGAATCTAACACATCTTTATCTGCTTCTGCTGCACGCCAAAGACAGTTTAACACAGTCAGTCAGGTGGACCCTCGCTCAAAAAACTTTAAAAAAAACTGCTGTGCTCTACAAGAGGCACAGGCAAACTACGGCCCGTGGGCCACATGCGGTCCGGTAAACGTTTAATTCCAGCTTGCCGAACTTAAAAAAATTAAACAAATAAATCTTGTTAGTGTTTTATTTCCCCTGCAATTCTGATGTTTCCTCTCTAGATGGCGTACTGTATAATATGGAAAGCCATTGGGGCCAATACACGCATGTCAACAAGCGTGTTAGATGTTAAAATAAGCTAAATGTTACATCAAGCCCTTAGATTTCAAACCTAGCGCTGCTAAATGCATGTTTTTAAGCGCTATTGCACTAGATTTCAGACCTAGCGCTAGATTTGAAATTCATTGTTCTTCATGTAACATTTAGTGCGTTTGTTTAAAATCTAGCGCGCCATTCTATCAGTCTAATCTAGCGGTTACCAAAGCATGCCATCCATCTGTTCCTGTTCCGGTCCACTGGTCAAATGTTAGAACTCAATGTGGCCTACAAACCAAAAAGTTTTCCCACCCCTGATCTAGAGTGTAAATCATTGAGGGCTACACTGTATCAGATATTTACACACCACAACAATCTATTGTTTGTTACTTTAAGTATAGAAAGTGAGTATTTTATCCACCACTCTTGAACATCATGTTTGATTCTAGACAAATGAATCATGGCAGTGGTATGGAAACAGAAAAAAGACTCTATCAGCAGGCCTGTCCAGAACTGAAACTTTTGGGAAGGCCAGTGACATTTAAATAAAGTTTACTGAAGCTTACATGGCTCTGAAGCATTCAAGATGATGCGGAATTGGACGTGGCATATGATGTCCATTTTTCAAATCCAAGCTCAATAGTCAGGCAGTTTGCAAGTTTCTTATTGAACCAAAGCAGTGAGATCAGCACACAAAGCTAAAACATAATCCCAAATCTAAAACTGCATAGCCAGCAGGGTCGGTCAATAAGAAAACAGAGTCCAAGCCAAGCCTTTGATATCAAAGACTTTTGGTCTTCTGAATAAGTAGGTAAAACAGCGCATGTTAAAACGCCCTCTAGGAGATATTTGTTGACATTTGACAGTGAGAACCACAGAAGGCCAATAATTGCTTTCACACACTCATATGAACACACACTGCTTCAGGGAAGAGGACAAGTTTCAGCACCTGAAGAGAACGTCTCAATGTCATGTGCAGTTTGCAGAGGATGTGAGTTGTGAATTCTGCTGGGGGGGACGGGCAGCAATTGTCGGGAGTGTTTGAACACACCTGCCACTGAGAACCACCTGTCAGTCCTCGATTGAGGAAGAGAAATCGTGCTCACGTGTGCTGTGACAGTAGACCACTGGCGAGACACTACGTTAGGGATTAGGAACAATTTGTGTGTTAACTGATACAAAATGAAGTGCTCATTCGTTTTGATGGCTGCTGACAAAAAGCAAATCAGATCTTGTATAGGATTAAGTCGGTTTGAGAAAAAAAAAAACGGTATTACTGTGGTGTCCTGCCAGGTTTATGTTTTGGATTTAGATCAAAGCAAAAGAACATTTGATCATTTTAATTAGTTTATTAGTCAGATTTAATGATTGCTTAACAGTTTATTGCTTGCGTAAATTTTCAAAAAGTCATTTTCTTACACAAGCAAAAAATAAGTGATATGCTTTGTGACTCATGTAGGGCATTGTGTAACTCAAACCCTTAGGTATGCACACACCCATAGGCAAATCAAACTGTGGGAGTATGAGATGTGAAACTGTGCACTGAGAGTCTGCCTGTCCCCTTAAGGCATACAGACGCCTAGATATGAATCTCTGCTACTTGTAATAGTGAGCTTGAGATGACAAATTGATCCTGAATTAAGTGTGAGATGATGTGCGTTTATTGCTAAATTGTAGAAAAATATGACTGTTTCTCTCATTTTTACTGCTGAAAAAGACTGAGAACGACGATTTGAAAACTTATGGTAAATTGCTTCGAGACATAAAGATTTTGCCTCTACCCCAAAGGTTAGAATCGAGTGTTGTTCAGTAAAGGTAAATGATTTAACACATTAGTTGTGTAAACCAAATTCTTCATAAATCATTATCTCTTCCACATCTATAAACAATTTTTTTGTTTTGAATCTTACTTTGAATTTTAGTGTTACTCTAACACTTTCAATTCATTTAACTACCTTCTTCGTAATTGCAAAGAGCTGTTCGCGTACAGCTACACATGGCTTGTTAGGATGACCTGGGTGCAGTGGATGTGCTGTAGGCCCATGTGAGTACAACGGGGACAACTGTCTGGTTTAGCGGATGTCTTTTGAAGACAATCATCCAAATGCAATGATGGCAACAGCGTGGGAGCTTGATGGGATTTTTTCAACTATGTCATCAAGTTGGTCAATGAATAGCAATTGGGTACAGGGGGTGAACTAAACAATGGTACGGTTTGGGAGATGGGAGTTTGACATCAGAGTGTGCTGAGTCCAGAACAGTCGAGTTCTTGTCAGCTTTTGGGCGTATCGGGGCATATGTCGGGTCTCAATGGATGGTTTTTGTAAATTCGTAATTGTTTTTCTGAAAACCCCAAATCAATTAAAGAAATAAAGCTAAACTAAAAAAAAAGCGGTACATAAACTCTTTTTTTTTACCACCACCCAGACGGTGGGTGATCAGCTCATTGACTTCAGCATGGGTATTCTCCCTCCGCAGCATAAGCATAGTTCCACCGCTGCATGATGGTGTGCATGCATGGCACAATCCTTCTTGCTCTGTCTCCAGCTGCTGGTTTTAAGTCCTTGCGACTGCACCTGTGTCTTTGCCACAGGTGGAAAAAACAAACCAAATGAGCAATTAAAAGCCTGCTGAAATCTCAAACAATTAAATTATACAAGTAAAACCATAAAAGCATGCACTAAAAAACTCCACTTGTGACACATGCATGCAGTGTCACAAGTGCATGTGACACTGCATGCATGTAGTGTCACATGCACCTCTCTCCCTCCTCTCTGGGAGAGAGCCCCATTCAGGACTCTGAGTTCCTGTCCTGGGCATGGCCACATCAAGGAGACCTCCACGCTTCATCATCCCCGCTCCATCAGGATGAAATCCATCTACTCATCCCCGTCCAGGGGATCGCTGGGCTGAGGAGTCCCCCGTGTAACCATCAGGATGAAGAACATCTACTCATCTCCGTACTGGACATCGCCGGGCTGAGGAGTCTTCCGTGTTTCCATCAGCCTTAAAGATTTGTTTGCAATCGAGGTAGTATCTGTCAGGGAAGTTAAATCCCTCTGATAAGGATAGCTATAGAGACTAAGAGGAACGGTGTCATCTTTGCTAATTTGACGCCATGGCTCACTCTCCTATTCAAGCTGGACTACCGGGGATTCAGAATTTCAAAGCTGATCCAGAAGATCTCTTTACTAAACTTGAGAGAATAGGAAAAGGCTCGTTTGGTGAAGTGTTCAAGGGCAATAGATGTTCTTCATTCTGAAGAACATCTATGTTCTTCTATGTTCTTCACAAATGTTCAGGATGAAGAACATCTATTGACTTCTTTAGATATTTAGCTGTAGATTAGAATAAGCTAATATTTAAACAATAATCTTTGACACATTGGTTGCTCGTCCCGGGGGAGGGATCTCTCTTTCATGTGGATCCCCACTAGGTTTCTTATTTTTTCCCCACTGATGGGTTTTTTAGGAGTTTTTCCTCACCGAGAAGGAGAGTCTAAGGGCATAAATGTGCTAGTCTTGTTTAGTTAGCACTTGTTAGTTATTTTTCTTGCTGTATATTTGTGTTAATACATTCCTCTTTTTCTTGTGAAGCCCATTGTGATGGAAAATCTGTCATTTTGGGCTATACAAATAGAATTGAATTGAATTGAAATTGAATGCAGTGACATCTATCTTGCACCATGGAAGTATTTTTTTCTGTTTCATTTGTGTTTGGATCAGCATTAAAGAAATGTGCCTTTAGTGTGGACTTTGTTTTGTCTAAGTGGTGCTAATGTTACAGCAAACTGACCTCACCTGCAGATAACTGGACACCTATTCCCATACCATCCTCCCATCCGCTCTTCCTCCCTCTTCCCCATTTGAGATCCGCAGAGACTCTCCTAATGACAGCACTTGTCTATAATGTTGTTGTCACGGCTTGTGTACGTGTGTGTTACCCGGCGTGTGTGTTTACATTTGTGTTCTCAAACTAGTGCATGTTTGCCCTGTAATGACAGCGGCTGTCTATAATGCCTCTTCCAGGCAGGGATCATTTGGTCCTCCCTCTCTTTCTTGTCTGCTGTCCAGTGTCACTGATGTCCGGGTGGACGATGATGTGATCTTTAGTCCCCTCTGCGATCTATAGACTGGCATTTGGCTCAGAAAGCGTCCCCTGGCCCTGACATGCATGCTAAAGCTTGCCTCTGTTTTACCAATATTCCTCTTTGCATGGCTAACCTCCTCCTAAAACACAAGTTAATGCCAGGCAGAGCAATATTTCAACAGGAAGGCTAGTTACAGGAGTGGTATTTACCTTCTTGGATATGTATGTGAGTGTGTGTGTTTATGAAAGCAATAGTTAGCCTGCTGTCAGTTTTAATCCCAAAGGGTCAATTGGCAGTATTTGCACTAATAATCAAAGATCCAATTTTGTCTAGCGTAGGAGGTCAACAATTTACAGCTTGCAACTTCTGCATGTTTAGAGACTTCCTGAGTGTATTGACTTGTTTCTATAGAGAAATGAAAAGCAAGTACATATGACAAAACTTTTTGGAAAACTGGAAAGAAAACATTGTAAGACAAGAAAATGTGAGCAGATTGGATGGTCAGTAAAGGACCAGCATTGTCTGTCCTTTTCACCACCAGACCTGGTCAATAGCTACTTTTAAATGTTATAACATACCGATAGAGACTTGAAACACTAGCCTTTCTGTGTGGAGTTTGCATGTTCTTCCTGTGTATGCATGGGTTTTCTCCAGGTACTCTAATTTCCTCCCACCCTCCAAAACAATGCATGTTAGGTTGATTGGCTGGTATGAAATTGACCCTCAGAATGAGTATGTGTTTAGATGGCTGTCTGTGAGTGTGGCCACGCAATAGACTGGCAACCTGTTCGGCGTGTATCCTGCCTCTCGTCTGAAATCAGCCGGGATAGGTAGTACCAAGACTCCCCATAACCTCTTAGCGATAGGCGGTTCAGAAGATGAAATTAAACTTACTGCTGGTTGAAAATGTACTGTTTCGTCAAAATATGATAATAATAATAATACATTTTATTTGTAATGCGCCTTACATTTTAAGAAAAAATCCCAAAGCGCTACATAGAAAGGTAAAAACAATAAAAACATTTTAAAAACAAAAATCTACATTCTGAAAACAAAGAATCATAAAATCAAAAATTAAAAGCCTTATTAAAAATGAATGTCTTTAGGCCTTTTTTGAATGTGTCCACACTTTGTGGGGCCCTGAGGAGTTCTGGGAGCTCATTCCACAGCCTTTCATTTTTGATGGATGGAAATTTGTAGCCTTTCTCAAAGCCTCCATTTAGACTGCAATAGGTTGAACATTTATGACATGTAAAAAATTATGGTGACAAATTTGAGAAAATGTGCATCCTCACGGAAAAGCTGGAATAAATGGGAGGTTTTTCTCTTTTGGAAAAAGATGATTTGCTTTGATTTGCTTCTATTTTCTAATCACAGAACCTCTGATTCATGTTTGACTGTCCTTGGAGTGGAACTATATTGTAACTGTACTCAAACACAGTGTTTTGGATGATATAAGGCAGAACAAAATTTACAAGTCGGTTTCCTTCTATTATACTGTACCAAAAGCCCACAATATGTAGCAAAAAGGGGATAAAAAGGTTAAAAATGCATTCTTTATAAAGAATGTATTAAATAGTTTTGTCGTCTTTTCCAAATCTTTTAGAAATTGCATTAAAGTTTGCTCTTTGTATGTTGTCTGTTTTACACAAGAAATCAGTCAAATAAAAGTGAACATCTCCTTCCATAAATGTCATCTTAATTTCTTTTACTTTTCATAGATGTTTTTTATTTGTTTTTTTTCTGTGGTATCTGTTGATTAAAACTTTTACCCTCAGGTGTTTAACGTTTGTCACACAGTGCCCTGATGTGTCAATAGAATCTCAGGTGGCACGTTCGTTTGGCCGTGTGTAACAATGCCCATTGATGCAAAGAACACAAACCCTCTAACGTCTAGCATGACAAATAAGCAAAACAAGATCTGTTTTTAAAACTGATTATTTTTATCCAGCAGTCTGGCTGAGGTTGATTCAGTTATTGATCTCACAGCATGAATTTTGTTTGAGCATTAAGTCTCTAATCTTCTATGAAACTAACAGATTTTCTTCAATCTATGACTAACTCCAAGAGTTATAAACTCATTGCTGTAAAAAAGGTTTTCCAACATGTGCTTGTGTTGGGTTTATCTTTAAGATGTTTCACTGACACACTAAAACCAATTTTTCATACATTTTCTGCATCATCAAAAGCTTGCAGGGAAGAAGCCGTGTCTTTTTATTAGTTTATCTAATTTGATTGATTAACCAGTCGATCTACGTTCTTATCCTCACTTATAGAGACTGAAAGAACGAGATGACAAATACAAACGGCTGAAATGTACTTCCTCTGTAAGGTGGCTGGGGAGGAGTGAGGAGTGAGGAACCCCGCCATCCAGGAAGAGGCTGAGCTCTTCCTGGATGACGGGGCGACAGCAGGAAGATCTAATGGACTTGAGAGAAGCTGTCTGGCATTAACTAAAAACTTTATAAGTTTGACATTAAGTACACAAAAAATAATAAAAGAACGTATCAACAAACACTTTGAGTACACTTACCCAAGTTACTTCTTTGAAAGGTACGTTCAAATTTTCGGATGATAAGGTTTTCAACAAGGTTATCTTGTTTATGTCTTATGAAACAAGGTGACTTAGTTGAAACTTGCACCCGAGTTGCAAACCGCCTCGCAGTTTTACATCCTGATGCTGTTTATAAAAGCAAAAGCACTTTGGGTTTACTGTACATTTTATAAAAACATAGGTGCAATATCAATGCTTTACACCAGAAGTGGGCAAACTTTTTGATTCGTGGGCCACATTGGGTTCTAACATCTGACCAAGGGGCCGTAACAGGAGCAGAGGGATGGCATGCTTTGGGCACACTAGATGTGGAAAGCCATTGGGGCTGCTACACGCACAAAATCTAGCATGCTAACGGTAAAATCAAGCATCCCAGTGCTTGAAAAAAACGTGCATCTAGCGCGCTAGGCTAAAAAAAGTAGGTTTGAAATCTCCTGACAATCTATTTTGAAAACGTGTGCATCACAGAAACACACACATTTTAATGGGAGTAGTGTTGTTGTTTTTGCAACAAAGCCAATATACATAGAGTATGCCATCTATTGAGGAAACAACAGAATTGCAACATTAACATGGTTTATTTATTTCATTTTTTCAGGCCGGATTAAAACGTTTAAGGGGCCGAATGTGCGGTAGTTTGCCCATGCCTGCTACTTATGAATGTTTGTATTGGAAGCCAAACTTTAGTCCTTACCTAAAAAATAAACATAAAAAAGAACATATGTTGAGAATGAGAATTTAAAAAACAAATTGTATTCTCCCTCTTATACACTGGACATTGAAGGACTGCACATAAATTTGAATAAAATTGTGTACACATGTATCTGAAATGTTTATAATTTTTCAGAAATCTTCTTAATCATCTTTATAATTTGCAACTAAATTGATCAACATTTATATCTGATAAGCTGCATTAACATTAGCTGTGCTCATGTGTCCGTGTTTTCAATCTCTAATGAAGGCTTATACGCTCTTTTGGTGAATGACCCTCGGTGTGTGTGTCCTGACTGGTGTTTGCTGGTTCCTGAGGGACCGGTTGTGTCCACTCTTGCATTGATGCCATCACGCTCTCATCTACATACCTGACAGCACAGACCTTTCTTTCATCTCTGTTAGTGTGCATCCTGTAGTGCAGCCTTTCAGTCTAATGTCTTCTTTACCTCTTCCTTCCCTATTTTCTTTGTCCATCTTTCTTTGTTGTCCTGTCCTCTGCGTTATTTGCTTTTCACTTCCTTGTTGTTTTTCTCTCCAGGTCATTTTGGTGTGTGTTGAGGATTCAGCTATTGCACTTTCTAGATAAACACCCTGTTAGCAGGATTATCCCTCTTGTCCTAACAATGTAAACTCAGGATTAGATCTAACTCACCAGGGACATGTATTCATGAGTGTGTGTCTCTTTGTGGATTTGTACTTGTATTGTTCTAGCTATCCCAGCTTAGAAAGAGCCTTCTTCACAGAATATGTAATTCGGTTCTTTGCACAAAGACGATGTGTTCAGCCAGCCTACGGCCAAATATTATTTCTGTTAGGTGAGGGGGAAATGTTTACTGCATATGTTCTTGGTTAGAAAAAATGTGTTTCAGTCAGAAATATTTTGTTTGGATACATATATCACCCTCTCTCATATTTAAAATGTATTACTATTGAGGTTGAAAACACAATGGGAATGGCTGAGGGAGTTTTTGTGATCTGATAAATAGATTTTTATTTATTTGAGATCTCAAGAATTTTCCAATTCTTGAAAGGATATATTTGTCTTGAAATTTTTATGAGCTTGTAGGAGTCAAGTTAGCCACAGACTATAAACCACAGAGAAGTCAACAACGTCAAACAAGGTGGTTTTTATGAAGTGTTAAGTGAATATTTCTTGGCTAGTAGTGCTCACTTCCTGTACTACTGGTTCTTGTGAAGTTGCTGGTAAAACAGAGATCGACTTTCTTCACCTTCTCCTCCAGCAAAGTCATGCTTTTGAGTGTTTTGATGCCTCGTGAATCCAGTTTGCAGTGCATTCCATACTGAACACCAGTTCTGAAAAACAACATTTAGGTTTTTAATTAAAAAAATGTTTATGTCACGAGTAGACTGAGGTTTTACTGTACCTATTTCACCTCTCTGTTCAAAGCAAGATTGTGGGAAGGCAGGGTGCACACCGAAGAGGCATACAGTCGATCAAAGAGACAAATGAGCGCTAGCACCAAGGCAGGGTGCATTATTTTAAACTCTCTAGAGACTCCAGGAGAATATACCATGCCGATTTCACCAGAAAAGCTTTGAACCATATGACACTCTAACCTATCACACCATAACCCACTCTCAAGTAGTGCATTATTGCCCTTTCCAAAACTTTAAAGCTCAACAGTGGAAACAAAAAGATAAATAGGGGTGTTTTTTGGGGATCTAATTCTCAGGGGAGTTTCTGAAGATGTCACTTGGCTCTCACTGAGCACCCATGTTGTTCTAAACAAAAAATACATGAGAAATAACTTATTTAACAAAAGCCATTTATCAATTAAAAATTAATTAACTAAAGATTTCTTGTTTTTAATAATGTTTTACCCTAATTTGATTAATACTGCTGCTTTTAATGGTACCAAAAAAAAAACATATCAGCCCATTAAAGTGTGTTATGTGTGACGCTGTATGACAAAAAATGAACATTTCAGGCCATAGAAGCAGTATTTCACATATGTCTATTAAATGCCACGTTGTGTGCATTTTTTGGGATAAAACAGCCTTTTAACATGATTTGCGATGTTGGTGTGCAAAAGAACTTATGCGTTGGTTGTGCAACGCAGCACACATCTTGACATCGTATAGCAATTGTGCAGTTATTTGCACCCCTGAATCTATACCGTTCCTGCATACCACAAAATATAAAGACACCTTATGAGCATTTCCAAAGTAGAAAAAAAAAGTGTCCTGGAATGTATACTAATCATTGTCACTGCTTTTTAATGCAAATACAAAAGTTGAGCTTCAAACGCATAAAGAAAAGTTATTTTTCAAAGTCAGTCCAATACCATTGTATTTCTCTTCATTCAAGACCGTGTTGCAGAGGCAAACAGCCTCAGCCCTCGGCGGACATCTGGGAGGCATCCTAGACAGATGCCAGAACCACTCCATCTGATTTCTCTCTACCCCAAGGAGAACCTGCTCTACTCTGAGCTCCTCCTGGTTGGCAGAACTCCTCATCCTATCTCTAAATTTAACCAACTAATTAAATTTTTGAAGATTCCAAAGCTTCTAATCACAGTTAATTAACATCAACTAGTGTTTTAATACCGGTTTAAAATAGCTAAAAAAAATGTGTACCAGGATGATTGAATTTTTTGTCTGAAAAACATCTTTTGGTCGCTTCTTTACTTTGCTTTTGTCCAAATTTAAATATATACATGAACTTTTTTCCTGTAGAATAAAGGCAAAACTCTAGAACCTAGGTGTGATCTCTTGACTTGCAATGTTAATGAAGGGTAAAAATGAGGGATGTTTGGATAAGTAAAGTGTGGAGCGGAAAGAGCTGAAAAGAAATCAAGGTAAGGAAGAGAGTAAAGGGGCGCCTGAGAAGACAGTGTAAGGGTTGCGGTGGCGACGTGGAGGTGAAAGGTCAAAGATCAGCCTCCTCTAGTGATATCTCCAGTGCCAAAGAGGCAGTCACGACCCGGTCAGTAGAGGTTCAGGTGTCAGTGAAAGACAACTGACTGACAAGCCCAAGCGGGGCGCCTTCTTTTCTCCATCCCAATTGGTCATTTCTTCCTTTCCTCACTCCTTCCCTCCCATTGTCACACCTCCTGCCCTCTCTACAACCGTTACCCTCTCACCAATTCTACATACAAGGCCTCAGCCCTGTCATCCACTCATCCTTCCTCCTTCCTTTCTCTCACTCAAACTTTTTTTCAGCCTTTAAGCTAAACATTACCACAGAGTTTCACTCAGCAGGCCAGGCTGACTTGGTCAGTTCTCAGTGTGAGTGCATTTGTCTTCACTCCACCCTGATGCACTCACACAAGCACACATGTGCTGCCAAATGCAGATTTTTTTCTCTCTCTTTAAAAAAAAAAAAAAAAAAAACTGTATATGGTTATGCTTTGAGAAATAAATTAAAAAAAAAACTTCTGAAATAAAAAAATAATTAATACATTTTCTTTTTCTGTTTATCATCAAAATTTCAAAACTGTGCTCATTTCAAAATGATAGTAAAATTGAGCTGAACTGTGCAAGGCTCAAAAAACCCATTCGTTCCATTCTGTCGTCTTCCGCTTGTCCAGGGCTGGGTTGCGAGGGCAACAACCTCAGATGGGAAGCGCAGGCTTCTCTCACCCCAGCTGCATCCTCCAGCTCACCCGGAAGGGTCCCGAGTCGTTACCCGGCTAGCTGTGAGGTAGCCGGGTACCTCACAACCTTTTGGTCTGCTCCCGGTGGGACGTGCCTGGAACACCTTACCAGCAGGGCGCTCGGGGCGAACCACCCCATCTGGCTTCTCTCAACCTGAAGGGGGATCGGCTCGACACTGAGCTCCTCCCGTATGGCAGAACTCCTCACCCAATCTCTGAGCCCTGCAAAGGAAGCTCATTTCGGCCGCTTGTATCCGCAATCTCATTCTTTCGGTCACTACCCACAGCTGGTGACCATAAGCAAGGGTGGGAACGTAGATCGACTTGTAAATTGAGAGCTTTGTTTTTCGGCTCAGCTCTTTAAAAACCCTATCTTTTTAAAAGGTTTTTAATGTAATGAATCACTAAGATTCTATTTGTTTTTCCCTGAATACATGGTGTCAGTTCTCTTTTTCTCATGTTTGAATTAAATCAGTATAAAGACACATGACTTTATTTGACACCTGAGGACTAAGTATCCCATTTCATCAACGGCAGCTATTTCATGATTAAGCCAAATGTCAAACCCAAAGTAAATGTTGTGTATACAACAAATGATTTTTTAGATTTCTACTGTAAATGTCATATCATTGCAGTCCCGATTTAGATATAATTGACTCCTTCTAAACTAGCCGCCAGCCAGAGATGATAGATAAATACAGCAGACCGCTGTAATGCTGTCAGCTCTTCAACAACCAGTGATGGATGAGAAAATGTGTCTATTATTTACTGATCCGACCATTGGAATTGCTTGTGGATAAAATAGAAAAGAAAAACGAGGGAATGGGGGATTGGTAACTTGATTCAAGCTGGAAAAAGAGTTAGTATTTATTCTTGTGCCATTAGTTAATTACGTGATATAAGCTTTGCTAATGAAGTACAGTTAAAATATGGCTGCAACTGTCTTATAAGTTTGAATAATCAATTTGAAAACTTTGTGAATTTGAAAGCCCATTTTTTTCTTCCAATGTTTTAAAAAATAAAAATTGCAATGATGTTTTATTATTATGAACTTTCAACGAAGTTTATCAAATGAGGCAATTAAAGCGGACCATCAGATAAGAGTGTATTCCATTCATCTATCCATCAGTTTTTCCTCCATTTTAGGGGTCAAGTTGCTGCAACAATCTGAGCAGGGAAGCTAAGAAGGGTTACTGGTTCTAATCTGGTCTGAGACACAAGAGAGGAGGATGAGCAGTACCTGAGTGGACCCAGCAGCAGAGCGTGTACGTGTTGCAAAAACACTTTCTGCGAGCACACCAGAAGGAATAAGGCAAAGACAAAATAACTTGCTGTTTGAATAATATTTTAACACTGGAAAATGTTTCCATGGACCCTTCCTTGGAAGGAACTCTGAGCGGGAACTTGATCAAATAAAAAAAAAACACGTATTAAGCTTATTTCTAAAATTAAGATATCAAATTATCATAGCTTACAGTTATGTGTCAATCGTCTGAATAAAGGAGTCTCATTAGAAAACATGTAACCATAAACTACAACGAGCGATAATGGAATTTTGAACCCAAAGTGTCTTTTTTCGGAAGTGTGGAAGTTGTCCAATTTTCTCACTCCATCTTCTACGGGAGCAGAAGTTTGTATTCATAACCATTTCACGTCTGCAGCATGGACCCCGCCCCGAAGGCACAGACGAGCTTCTCATCACTCTCTTACTGTCTCATCATGGCGTTGACTGGTATGCCTGAGGACACGAGACAGCTTGACATAGGCAATGGCTGGTATGCACACTCAGATATACACTCTGGCAGGTGCAGACTGCACGGAGAGCTGCCAATCGCTTCTTCTTTGTTGCTTTTCATTAACTTGTCTAATGCAATCAAAGACTGTCAGCAAAAGTGAAAGACAGAGAAAGAAAAAGAGAAAAAGTCTCACGCTTTCTTTTAATACATCTATGAATCTCAATATGCAGCTGTGTGTAAGACATCTCTTACTCTTTCTGATATTGTGTGTGTTTTTTTATTGCTCTGAGAAAGTCCTTTGGGCGTTTTCCACACTTATATAAAAGTACATAATTATATATTAAGAGAAGAGGAGAAAATATGGCAATAAATTCAAGAGTGCTCCAGGCGGCATGCATTATACCCTGTCAGCTTTTCATGGCAGAGCTGCTGAAGCACATAGCAGCACGTTACTAAAAAAAACGGGGAGTGTGCTGGAATTTAAAAAAAAGATGCTATCAGGACTTTTAGTAAAATGCCACAACCTTGTATGAAAAAAGCAAGAATTTGCTTATCGCCTGGCATAAAGCCATGGTTTACTTCTTTGGTTTTAAGGAGTTGGGTCACTCTGCTTACGGATAAAGGGAAGGTATTCTAATCAGGAACTCTTTACACAACATCAGCTCAATAAGGTCAACTAGAGTCACAACATTCAGGTAGGACGGATGTGTGAAAGCAAATGTGTGAGTGTAATTATTTAACAACCTGCTTTAGTGTAATATCTTGTTCTTTGCAGGGAGTACACACATTAGATCCTAACGTCATAGTTGCTTTTTTTCATCTTGGGTTTCACTTCCCGTTGAAATATCTTGATAAGACATGCAGAAACACTCTCACTGAGTCACATTTAGAGTGCCGGTGTCTGAAGGGGTGATCCGCCAGCCAATCGGCTCTATTGATTATTGGGTCAGGGGAGGCTGGTGGAGCGGCAGCAGTAATTAGGGCTTTTTGGTGTGGATTAGCTGTGAGAAAAGGTCACCTGCTCAACATCAGTGGCAGAACCACCAGCAAGGCTAGGGAGGGATAGACGGGTGAGGCGATTGTCCCCAAACGTGATGACCACGATTGGCAGGGCCATGTACTTATTGATCTACAGTCAGATGTAAGGGGGATGAAAGGCATGCAAAATATGTATTATTTTATTTTTAAAAAATCTAAAGTTTTTAGTTTTTTGTGTAGTTATTTACTTAAATCTGTAGTTATGTTGTTTTTAATGTACTTTTCTAGACTTTTCTGGCTTCTAGAATTAGAAGGGGTTTTTAATTTTTTCATAATCAAAAGTGTGGGAGTTTTAAACTGTAAAAAACAACAATAATACATTGCAATTGAAAGTTGGGTCCAGACTCGACAGGGCACAGGGTGCACAGTAGGACTTTTCAATGTCAAAGAATATGGAAAAAAAAAGATAGCAATTGTCTTAGCTGCTTGACTGTGGATTTGAATTGTAAATGGCTTTGGTCTTACCTTTATTTTAAAAGTCACAAAAGTGATTGAAGTTTTCAATATCCCACAGAGTTTGTAGTGTTTTGATATATGTATAATAGATATACGTATATTATATATCTAGATAGAATATATTCACAATTTTCAGCACACCTAAATATGAGCCTTAGTGCAACCAGCACAAACAAATTTGAGTTATAATGAAAAAGAAAAAAAGGAGTTACAAAAATTGTTCATTTAACTGTTTTCTTTTTTATTTTTTCTCTTAAGCATTTTAAATTTAAGTTTGGTTGGTTAATATTAAAGAGAAACATAACTATACTCTTCATAGTTACAACACCTATTGGGGTTTTAAATATACAAAACAATCTTTTGAATTTTTTATTTAATCTCGTCTTGAGCAAATGAGAAAAAAACAGGGTATGTCTTTATAATTAATTGGACTTAATCCCACAGTTTTCATTTGATCTGCTGCTACATTTATACAGTTTCAACCATGTCTTGGTTTTTTCTGGCTTCTTTGGACCTGTGAGTTGACTTCACAGCGGTGTGGCAGGTCTTAGTGTATCTTACAAGGTCGTGACCCTCCCTCACTGTGAGCTGGACAAACAGGACTGAGAAGCTGCAACTGGACAAAGAATGTTCCTTTTGTTTTTGTTTGATTAGATTTTTTTTGTATTGAAAAGCTAGAAAATTCCTCCCTTTGCACTCCTGATGAAAAAAACAAAATCTTGACAAAGAACTGGAAAGAATTTCTACACTAAACACAATTGCAGGAGTTTAACAAAAGCTAACAACAGTCTCAACTTTTGAGCTTACATTGTTTCATTCTCTCTCTCTCTTCCCAGCTATAGTTGATTTATTATCATCCCCAGACTTTAAAATATATGTCCGTTGTCAACCACATCCACTTGTCTTTATTATCTGAACATCTCACAGTATATCTGTTCACTCTCCATCTGGTTTGGTGTAGAGCGTTAAAAAAAGAAAGAAAGGCAAATTCGAATGATTAAGAAGGTGTTTGCTTGTCTACCTTTATTAAATGTCAACTCTCCTTCCTGGGCTCTTCGGAGTGAGGCAGCAGCTGTGGTAGAATGGGGAAACTGGTTTTGTGCAAAGCTGCAGCACTCCTAGTGGTAGAAACTCAGAACGACGGCTTCATTCCTGTAAAACAGTGTTTTTCAACCTTCTTCATGCCAAGGTACATTTTTCCATCAAAAAAATCTTTAGGCATACCACTAAGCATAACTATTCTAAACAGACTCCTAGTTTAACAATAGATTATTACAATATACTGTATATAACAATATAAATAGTTTCAAACAATGAGAGGATTTACCCAGAATGCAAGACAAACGTTTTCCTCTTAGACAACTTCCATAAAATTTGAAGTATTATTAGAAGCTGCAATTCTTTTGCTTTAAAACGTAACCTAAATTTCCGCATAATGTCTTGAAAACATGCAGAGAGTACAATAGCAGTACGGTGGTGCAGTGGTTAGCACAGTGGCCTCACAGCAAGAAGGTCGTGGGCTCGAACCCCGGGTGGGTGACAAGATTTGAAACACTTGCCTTTCTGTGTGGAGTTTGCATGTTCTCCCCGTGTATGCGTGACTTTCCTCTCACCCTCCAAAAAACATGCATGGTAGGTTGAGGACTCCCTCAAAAACGAGATGTCAGATCTCAAGGGGCTTATCCTCCTAATAAATAAATAAATAAATAAATAAAAATCCATTAACTGGGGTAGTTTTTGGGAAAGATGGACAGCAGCATGCAACAAAAAAAGCAAAGTAGAGTGGGTTGCTATGGTTACAGGACAGCCCTGCCTGTCTCCAAATAAAATGACAAGATTTTATACTTATAAACATAAATAAATCATTTTTTACACAAACACCATAAGATCAACCAAAATCATCTTTGGGAGCCACCGGTAGATCCTGATCACCGTACAAGGTGAAGTAGGATCCCACGGCACACCTGACGATCTCTTACTCTACACTAGTGTGCTGCATAACACGGGTTGCAAAACGCTGCTGTAATAGCCAGCAGAAACAGAAAGGAGACTGTTTTATGATTGAACTTCATAGTGACTTTGTCGTATTGTTAAAGCGTTATGTGTCATATTTATGTGTTTGTGTTGGTGGAAGCAGGGATGCGGAAGCATACGTGACTTTTTTTGTGTCTGTCTGTGTCATCAGACAACAGGCCATATGTACCTGAGAAAGAACATCAATAGAGAAAAACTAACCGAAGCGCTGAGTGTTTGAGTGAATATCCGGGTGCCGGTTGTGATCATTTGAACTCTTTTATGTATGAAACAGTGTACATGATCTGTAAATGTCAGGAAAAATGGCTTGCCGGCAGAGGTTGTAAAGAAGTGTCGTGTTGAGTGTCAATAGAGTGCGAATACAACAGACACAAGCAGGAAACAAACACATGAAGGCCAAACAAACCTTGAAACCTTCAAAACTCTAAAACACACTCTGGATGTCTTCCAGATTATTAAGGGTTATGGGTAATGTCAATAATGAGTCATAATTGTAACTCAATAAAATTTTTAAACACAATATTGGCTCTATTTTTAAATTTGAGTTGGATTAATTGTGACGACTTCGGGTATTGTGTTTAATTGGGTTGAAAAAGGTTTTCGTCGTGAATAGAATCAAGCTAAGAAAACCTTTATGCCACATTAAACTCAGGCTTCCTGCAAAACAGAGTTCATTACGGGGTCAAAAGTGTCCGTATATAAATCACAGCTGTAGCAGAACGACACACATTGTTGCCATGGTGATCAGCCATTTTTCCCCCTGCTGTGCTAAGCCAAACAGTAGTGGGTGGGTGCCAAGATACAAAAAAAGGATTGTAAAGCCAGTCTTATGTTCATGTGTATGTAAAGTCTGTGTGTTTATTTGTCCGGGCGTATACTGCATACCTTTTTTTTTTGTTTGGACTGACTATCTGTGTTCTCAGCTGTACCCATCTGGAATGCCGAGCGACAATAGCTAAGGTATCCAGGGTGGGAACTGCACAGCGTGATAAAAAAGGCAAAATGATGGTGTCAAAAGCTTCATTGAGCATAATCAGGTGGTGGTAGATGGGCTTTGGCTGTTTGGGATCATAAGTCTAGCGATTAAACATGCCTTGGTAGAATCTCTCATAATGGGGTGAAACAAAACCGCCCTGCCCTTCCCACGTGTTCCAACATTGCCATGGAAAATGACTGTTTCCGTGGCAACCAATCTGGCTCTCTTTGTCACAGGAAAGGAGAAGAAGGAGGTGAGGAGGAGTAGGGGTGTAGAAAGCTGGAGGGGGTGGTTGGGTGTAGAGGCATGACACTTCATGCTGACCTCCATCTAACCTCTAGGTGAACATGCCACACTGGTTTCCTTCAGTGATGGGCTGTTGTTGAATCAACAAAGATGACTTCCATTACCCGACTTTAGATGATGACTAATCAATTATCTTTTTTACAAACTGGCAGATAAATTGAAACATTTAATATACAATGCTGATCTAAAAAATGAGTTGCTATATCCCTACAATGAAAAAATGTATCGGATTGTTTTAAAAACCATACCCTTTTCTTTTACTGCCCCCAGTGGCAAGGTGTGAAACCTGTGAAGGTTAAAGAGAAAGGCAAATGGAAGGGTGTAATGAAAGAGAAATGTCTAACAGCAGGAAAACGAAGGATCAAGTTGTGGAAATGTGTTGGAAAAATGAATAAAGAAAAAAAGCAAAGTGAGAAAGCGCTTTTATGTCGACCAACAACTGCTCGCGTAGCTAAAGCTCATGTGCTAGTGGTAATGTTAGCCTAGTGTTTCCCTAATGAGCTTAATGACATATGGAGCCCAGATTGCAGCAGGAGCTGCTTCACTCTGAAACCACTGTCGCCTCCCTCAGGGCTTCACAGGCAGAACATTAGAAAGACACGCTGACTGGGGACACAGGTCATCTCTGCTGAACTTTAATGGTTCTCAAATTAAATCACTCAAATAATTTTAAGAGCAAGTAGTTCTTCTCTAACAGCATGTTCTTCTTTTTGTTGCATTACTTCCTGAATGATTACCATCTCAGACATCACATGATGATCTGTTTTCTTCCATAAGCCGTCACTGTTCTTTTAGATATCTCCCTAAACATCGCCTTGCGGCGTATCAGCCACCATTTTGTTTCTATTTGTTCTCATCATCGATATCTCCTCTCTTCTTTCAACTCCTTTAGTCTATTCACATCTCACTTGTCGTCTGGCCGTCATCTTGTCTTGGACGTTACTGATGATATCAGAGAGCCATTGGCTTTGAGATGCTGGAAGGTGGAGCTAATGGGCTTTCAAATCCTTCATTGTGAATGCAAACTGCTGTTGAACTGAGCGATAGGAACAGATTGAATTAAAACAAAATGCATTGGGAAAAGTAGAATTTTTGTTTTTCAGCAGAATGAAAACTGCCTCATTCAGCAGTTTGAGCATTTTCAGGCATAATAGAAACTATTTGGGAAATGAATATTTTCTGGAAGGCTACATTTCTGCTTCCTTTTTCAGGTCCTTTGCCCCAAATGCATCTTTCCCCAGAGCAAAGCAGAGAGCAACACTGCCTCTTTTGGCAGGATGAGGTAAATGTGTTCATCTCTGGCAGATGAATGATGTCAAAGAGACATATTTATATTCATTTAGCACTGAGGAGGAGGAGAAGCCATCTGTAACGAATGTGATAGGAACTGCTACACGTGAGTGTGTGCAGTAAGATGTGCGTATGTGAGGGTGTATGCACGCGCATGTTTGAGCATGTGTTCCAAGGTATCCATCGTTTGTGATAAATGAATCAAGCTTTTGTGTGGGATGATTTCATGTGTGTGTGAGTGTGTGCGTCTGCATGCAAGCGAGGTCATTCCCCGGTCACTCGTTCAGGCTGTGTGATGAATGAAGAGAAGAGGTGCCTGCAAAGCCAGAGAGATTTGGGAGAAACATTGTTCCATCGGGTTAAAAATGGTCTTGTGTTGTGCCAGAGGCTGAGGGAACGCGGCAAAAAAATAGTAAGACTCCAATTTAAGTGGATGTTCATCATATCCACGGTTTTAAATCAATCTCACCCGAGTAATAAACTTGTAAAATATTAATATTTGCCTTTTGAGAGCACAGAGGTACAACAAAGGTCCTGAAAGTAAAAAAAAAACAGCATCCAAAATATGCACATATACCCTATCCTTGTCGCCTGTTTCCTGCAGGAGAAATGTGGTGGAAAAGGTTGTGTTTGGTTTCCATGACGGGCCATGAGGGTCAAAGGCATCTGACTTAACAAGGAAGTATCAGGCAGCAGTAGACGGGAAGTTGGCGGACCAAACAGGAAGGACTTTACACAGAGGAGGCTACTGAATGCTAGTGGTATTTGAACCACATCTGTTAGAAAAAAAAGGCAAATTAAAATATTTATAGTTGCATGTTATTTAAGTTGCTCAAGTAGGTAAAAATTGTCTTAAAGCACGCTTGCCCAATCAGCTAACTTATGACAGTAAAACAAGTTAACATAGTAAGTTGTTTTTTGGACACATTTAAAGGTAAGAGTCGACTTGGTGGGCGGGGCTCCATCAAAATCAACTGTTTTCAGATTTCTAAAATGTTTGATTGGTATTCCCACATCAAAATCACACTTAAAGTTGTTTCTATTTCATTCATGAATATTAAAGAAAGTTGTGTGCTGTCATGTCCAGCTGCTTTTGGCCACCGTTTTTGTTTTCCACCACTCCCAAATTTGATCATAAGCAGTAAGTGTTTTAGTGGACACACCCTTCATGCAAATGTATCGAAAAAAGAATAAAAAAGAATATGTGTGAACTTCCGCGACAAACTGGCGACCTGTTTGGGGTGTACCCTCCCGGAATAGATTCTGGCACCATCCGCAACCCCTTAAGGGATGGATGGTTCGGAAGATAAACAAATGAAGGTGCGAACTTTGCTAACTACACGTGCTTTACACTGTATTTACGTCCTCTAATGAGATTAATGTTGTGTCATGCATGTGCCCAGAGGGCAGGACTGAGTGGGGAGCAACAGGATGGGGGATTCACAGCGTAAAAAACAAAAGTAAAACTGAATAAAATCATTTTTTTAAGTTAATATCACATTTCTGAGCTAACAAAAAGTACCATGTTCACATATCCTATGAGATAAGAATTATTACCCTACGGAAGCTCAATACTCCCCTTTATGTTGTGCCGAGTAAAGCTAAATTGCACAACAATCCAGTGTAGTGGGTGTAAAACAGCAATCATTTGTTAGGATGATGGGGGTCAGCTTCTATCTGAGGAACTGCTGAGGATAATTTGAGCGGGTGTGTTGGTGGGAGATTATGTGCCTGGGACAATGTGGTCAGAAAGGAGTGTATTGTGGGATCGATGTCCACACACCTCTTCCTAAATTATTCATCCTGTCAGCTGGCCTGTCCACCATTGCTGTGGAAACCGCTGACCAAGAGCTTTGCCCCATCCCCACGGATTCACCTCTTCATCCTCTTTTCAGCTCTCACTTCCTTCTCCAGCTCTCTCTCTCTCATTATCTCCTCCCTGATTCATTCATTTACAACCTCTTCTCCCACATCCAGTCTCCCTTAGTTCTCCTATCTTTCCATCAGTCTTTCTTCTACTCCCATTTTTCAGTATATCTGTCTTCCTCATTAGTACTGAACTCTCACTGACTCATCTACTATTTTGCCCCATTTTCCCTCTTTTTCTCTCGGCCTTTCACTGACACGCTGACATTTTCTCTTCTGTTTCCGCCGTGTTGCTGACTAAGATCATAATGTGTCGGCTTTGTACACTGTTTATGTTTGTGTCTTTGAAGTCAGCCCCACCAGCCTCCTGGAAGACGTCCATAATCCTAGTGATGTGCCCGAGGTTGTTCTGGGTTCCCTAGTGCGTCTGTTCATCCTCATACATGTGTGAATACGTACGTGCACATGATCAACTTTGAGAGCGGTGTGTGTGCACGAGCATGTGAGTGAGAGTCAGTAATTGTGACATGGCTCATACATCATGGCCAGCACCCGTTTGATTACAAGCGGAGGGGCCTGGTGATTAATCGTTGGATTCAGCTTCCTGGCCAGAGCGGTGACACCCGGTCACAGAGCATCTGTACTGACACACCACCCCCTTGCAACCGCACTGCCAAGCGCAAGTGTACCCCTATACCACCTACAAGCCTTTACACCCACACGCACACACACACACACACACACACGCACACACACACACACAAATACCCCCTACCTTCACCTCACTTCTAACCCACTACTTACTACCCTTCTCACCTCTCCATTCTTTTCATTTGTAGCACTGTTCTTACTCCTGTTATAGATTATCCATGCCTTCATATTCCACTCCTTCGACATTTGTACCTTCTAAGCATAACCTCAACTGTATATGAAGCTTCTTTATATCGATGTACAGTCAGTTTTAAAAACATACACACATGCACTTACAGATGTTTTGCAATATCAAATTTTATCCTTCATTTAAAATCTTTTTCTTATGTAACCAAAAGTTATAGCGAAATGTTAGATTATTTATTTATACTCAACCTTTTCATCATTTAAATGTGCTTTTTCATTATGATTCATTCATATGATTCATCTGTTTTTGCATTTTATACATTAGATTTAGTTTCTTTTTAGGTATTTGTCTGTATTTTACTCTTTTCTTTAAACTCCCTTTTTGAAAAAAAAAATGGATGTACATACCGTCTGCATGGTGTTCAGCATTCTCCTGAAAGCCATGGGTTATCTTTAAGGAATTTGACAAGCTAGGGGTTAAATTTTTGAAGAATTTCTTAAAACACCCATTTTAAACAATTGTATCTAAAGAAAACAACGTTTACGCAAAAAAAAATCCATTTTGAAATAGTTAATTAGTTTAGTTATCTAAAAATACTTTAAGTCAAGGTTTGAACAAAATCATCAATCAGAAGCAAAAAATATGCTCTATTTGTCTGAATTTTTTTTTTTTTGCTTTGATGTGCATTTTAACTATTCAATGCAACAGACAAGAATTTTCAATTCATTTTTTGAAAGATTTTTACAAATCCAGGTACACGTTTGTGTATTTTAAAAATTATGACTACAGCTTTTGAATCTCCAATAGGAAATGAAAAACAGGGAAGGCATGAACTAATTATAAAGAGATTAAAACACAGACAGAATGAAACAAATCAGATGGAAAGAAAGAGAAAGACGACGCAAAAGATGGAAGATAATGTCGATGGGAAACAAAGGATGAGGAACTGTGTGTTATCAAACAAGCTGGTGAGAGGCAAAGACTGTTTGTGTGTATGTGTGCGCATGTGTGTGTTCCCCTGGCTCTCACCTCCATGTGGTATCAAGATGAGGAATGGTCCTGCCAGCAAACGGGCCCGGCCTGGACTGAAGCGCTGCACAAGGATTCCCTGCTGAAGCCATTAGTCTGGGCATTAAACACCATTAGAGCACACATGCAGACACACTCTTGTTTGTTTCCATGACTTCAGAGGACTTCAACTACAACACCTACTTTCCCAATAATAACATAAAAACCTGTCTCACAATGAAATAAAATGATCTAAATGATCAATACTGGGTAATGAATGTGTTACTGTTTTTCCATCATGAAAATATCTATTTTTAGAAATAGATACATAGGAAAATCAAAAGATGCTTAAATCATATTAAAATGTTATTGATTGTAAAAAAAAAAAAGAAGAAATATGAATGAAAAACAATGAGGAAAAGACGAGATTTGAGAAATAGTCTGAAAGGTGAAGAACATTGAAAATTCACTTTTACATCTCATCTATCAAAGACCAATCTACACAATTTCCGTTTTAAAATGCATGATTAATTAAAAAAAGAAACATATTTCTTTTTTTTCTTAACTAGGTCTCACCTCATCTTTTTCTGAGACTTTTCAGACTATTTCATACCTGCATTCAATATTTTTCTCCTTATATGAGAGTGATGTTATGTGTGTCTGTGTTCTCATGTTGCGTGCTGGAGTGAGCTCTTTCCCTAGTGATCCAGGTGTAATTGGGTTAGTGACAACCAGGACAATGTGACACCTGCAGGTCTCAGCTGTGCGTTTCCCTGCTGAACTGGCCTGGAGTCAGCTGGAGCTCTGTCATCTGGACTGCCCTTAGCTGAAAGGGCTATGCTGGGCCCAGTCCAGGGTTAGAGGCTTGGATGGGTACGAACAAAATATCCATCTGAGTCCGAACTTTTTTTTGTCTTTTAGCCTGATAAGAAGCAAAAGTGAAGTGCTGGGGAGGATGATGCATGACGTTAATCTCTGGATTTTTTCTAAACTGTGTCTGAACACGAGAGTCTCTACTCAAGAGGAAAAGAAACAGAAACTAGGAGGAAGATGATCTCAAACTACCTTTTGTGATCATATGATAATAAAGTGAAATATTCCCTGCCCTGATGACGTTAAATCATTTCAGTGTATCAGATGAAATGCCCTGTGTGGTATACAACGCAATATTTCTAGTACTTAAATGTACTGTCTTGCAAGAAATCAAATGTTAGCTGACGATATAATTGATACTTATTTGATGAGACGTGTACTTAACTTGACACCTCTAAAATCACCGGTTGTAAAAATTATATTGATAAAGAATCTGCTACTTCTGATGGTTTAACGTTATGTCTGAACAAACCACTGCTCTTGTAAAAGTTGTGTGAGTCGGTGTGTGTTTAGCTCTATGTAAGGACATATATTGCAGGACTTTGGTTTATAAAAGCCATTGTCTCTGAGGTATTATATGTTCCTTTTTCGATGCACCTGGCTAAAATTAATGAGTCATTTTCACAACCTGACAACAAGCTGATGAATCCATTTAATTTGACTCAGGAGTGTTGGAGTGGAAAAGCATCTAAAACTTGTAGGACAGTGGCCCGCAAGGACTGGAGTGCTGCATAAGCATGGATATGCAAATGAGTGAGTGTGGTTTGCTTTTAAAAGTCCCTTCAGGGGTCAATAAAACACAGACAGAATGTTGACTTTTAGAATAAAGAGTCTGAAAGTAAAGTAGAAAACATCTAGCTTGCAGAGGTTGATTATTTTGAAGTTCAGTTTCGTTCCGTTGTCTTCTGGGTCACAGGGGCAACAACCTCAGACGGGAAACCCAGGCTTCCTTCGTCCCAGCTGCATCCTCCAGCTCACCCAGGAGGATCCCAAGGTGTTCCCTGTCCAGCTGCGAGACATAGTCTCTGCAGCAGGTCCGAGGCTTGCTTCTGCGTCTCCTCCTGGTGGGATGTGACCGAAACGCCTCACCAGCGAGTCGCTTGGGAGGCATCGAAACCAGATGTCCTACCCAATCCATCTGGCTTCTCTCGACCTGGAGGAGCAACGGACCTACTCTGAGCTCCACCTGTAATAGCAAAACTCTTCACTCTATCTCTGAGTGAGAGCCCAGCCACCCTGTGGAGGAAGCTCATGTTGGCCACTTCTCTCCACGATCTTGTTCTTTCAGTCACCACCCACAACTGAAGTTAAGGGTCAGGGTTGGATGTTGTTTTCGGTGAAACAGCATGGAAGAGAAGAAACTTTCCATACACCAAAACTTTTGTCTAGTAGAAAACCAATTCAGTTTTGGATTTAACTTGAAGTTTTTGCTTAGTTTTTTAAAAACTAGCTTAAAATTTGATTTTTTTCCCCTCACTTTCTCCTCTGAAGGAATGAGGTTTGGGATCCTGTTGGGAATCTGTCATATTTTATCCTGAAATACATCTTCCTATCATTTTATCAAAATCACATCAATAAATAAAACATCAGTCTGAGGCATAACTCTTTGAATAAATGGCAGAAGAGTCTGTTGTGATTTCCTCAAAAGGTGCCTTATAACCTTTGTGCAAATGCCCAGCATCACACAGATACACACCAAGTACACACTCCTGCTCTATGACACATTCCCTCTTTCTCTCATCAGGCAGAATTTGTGATCACAGACTGATATCATCCCAACCTCTCTCTGTCACATCGGATTTCTGCTTTTTATGTCTGAGAACTGTCTCTCCAGGCCAAAGTGGCGGCAGACCATCCTAACCAGCACGACGCCATTGGAAGCTAATAAATCATCTGTGGTTTTATTTCAGATTTATTTGGACCGTAATGAAGACGCGATGGGCCTCGGGCTGTAACCGACGGCGACAGGGTGACACTGATGAATGGCCAAAGGTACGTTCTCTACAGTTGGAAGGAGAGGGAGGGCTGTCAGGCAACTACTCTGCACTCTGGTGTCTCAGATCAGTCTAACACACGTAAGATTACACACTTGAAGTATGAAAAGAAATTTTTTTTTTTTTTTGCAAAAAGTATCAATTTTACACAGTACCTCAACTTTACTTTCACCTTTATCAACTTCACCATTTGTAAGCTCAATCTCACTGTAATATATGTTTTCAATCACTGTTCGCATCTAAATAAACATCAGTTGTTACATATTTGATTTGTATTTTTACAAACGTGGAGGAAGCATTAAGCACTTAACTGACCTTGCATTGCATTTTTCTGTGCGTTTACTTTTTTCTGTGAGAGTAATAGAGAACTCTTTCTCCCAAATCAGTGAAGGGATTTTAAAGGAACTGCTCACAGTTACTCAGCACCAACTATAGATGAACTGATTGAGTCAAGATCACAAAATTTAACAACTTTACACATAAATTGCTTCAACATAATTACCACACAAACAAAGAGGCTTTTTGTTGGCGTCAGCTTGTTCTTGTTGTTTATGTTGAAATCACAAATATTATTGAATAAATAACGTTTTCATTTTCTGTTAACTAAATATTTGCAAGTCCATGATTACAAGAATTGGGGACCAAACCGGCAAAACTAAACTTTTCCATTTATTCTTTCTGCCATTGATGAATCCCAATCATTCATCAATCTACACATGCATCTGTGCGACCAAGAGGATCTGGATCCAGATTTTCAGCTTGTAAAAAGCTAGGAGAGAAAGTTAAAACCTTTCTTTCAATTGTCGTACTTAATTCTTTCAACAACTTTTTATCAATGACCAAGTTCAGAAACTAATCTGTATTTTTACAGCAGCTACTGTGATACGTTTACACTTTATACACTTTGTGAGCAGTGATTACCACTTTCCAAAACTACAATTTCTAGGATAGCCATGAAAAACTAGAAGAATATGGTAAATGGACTCTACTTATATAGTACTTTTCTACCTGTGTCGACACTCAAAGTGCTTGACAGTGTAGCTTTCATTCATCCATTCACACACACATTCACACTCATACCTGATGAGTACGCTGATGGGGATGCAAGGTGAAAACCACCATTAGGAGGAATTGGGTGTTCATTGTCTTGCTCAAGGACACCTCGGCATGAACTCCTGGCGGGGGATTGAACCAGCAACCCTCCGGTTACTGGGCGGTAGCCCTACTCACTGAGCCATCCTTCTCCCTTAACTGTGTAAACAGATTAAATAAAACAGGAAACTTCAAATGTGGAAACAAACATCTTTACTAACTATAGACTAGTCTCTTTGCTACCTTAGTTTTCAAAAATTCTTGAGAAATTGTTCCACAAAATTTGTAGACATGTGTGATATAATGAGGACAGTCTGGTTTTAGATCAAATAGAAGTGCATTAATGGCATTTATAGAAGCAGTAAACAAAATATAAATGTAATTGATGGAAAGGAATGTATTGCTGGAATATTTATCGATAAGAGAAAATGAATCATTCCATTTTAATGGGAAAATAAAAAGATATTTACTATGGGGACTGGGTAAGGAGCTGTTAATCTCAGAGGAGATAGTTTGTAAAGACGGGTACTTTTGAAGTGTAAAATGTAGTATAAAGAAAGTGTAAAGAAGTTGCTTTTGGTGTTCCTCAGGGTTCCGTTTTGGGTCTACAATTATTCTGAATATTAATAATTTATTTAATGCATCTTGTGTTGTAAATATGGTGTTTTTTTGCAGATGAAACAAATATATTTGTCTTATAATAATTGTAACACATTCAAAGAGGTAGTAAATACTGAACTCAGTAAAATAAAGAAATGGTTGGACATTAACAATAAGATTTTTTGGAATTGCAAATAATTGGGAATATGATATTAATATAGATGGAATTTGTATTCAGTCTTATTCAGTCTTGGATAGTCAGTTTCTCTTAGGATATGGATTTGATGAAAACGTATAATTTTTTAAATGTGCTTTTTATATATATTTTATATATTTGTATTATGTTCTCTCATCTTAGTTTTATGCGGTACAAATACAAATATACGGTCAAAGTTCAAATTGGACATTTGTAATATTTGTAATGACAACACTAAAAAGTTGTCCTTCACTTATTGAATTTGAAAGAAAATATAAGTTACAGTATCTAAGACTACTACACTAAGATCAGTTTAAGCCTGACTATCACCTTCATGGAAGTTCTGTCATTGTTTGTCATGTAAACTACAAGTAAATACAACATGTCAAGGTAACTTTGTCATTTCCTGGTTTGCTTGACATAGCAACATTACTCAGTTAAGGTTAAAGATCAAAGATACTTGAGTAAAGTTTACAAAATGACGTCATTTTTGTCGGAAATATATTTGCTCCGTAACATTTCGGCAACAAATGCTACTTTAGAACTAATGCCTCATACTTCGAGTTTACATACTAACTGTTTTCTTGACAGGAAGATAGTTGGTGTGGCTAAAGAAGATGCAGCAGGTAGGGTTAGATGGAAGAAATTGACTTGCTGTGGCGACCCCTGAAGGGAAATGCCGAAAGAAGAAGAAGACAAGGATAAGCCGTAGCAAGTTTTTATGACCCAGTCAATCCTTTGTATCTTATTAAGATGAAATGCTTTGTTTGCGACTCTGATTATTTACAGTGTGTGAATTGATGCCTTTGTGTGTTTCAGATTAACAGGGATTTACACTATGCTGAGATTTATGGGTGTAATAAATCAAAGACATGTAAACTCCACTTGTGATCTGGTGGGTGTGGCTTCTCTATGATCAAGCTGCACACCAGATTTCTGTTCCACATGTGGTAACACTCATCAGCTTTTTACAGGGCTTACTGTCTAAATTTGATTTAGAAACATTGTTTGTTCTGCCTGGCAACTTGCAAAAATGTCTGTCAGCCTGTTTTGTGAATCATTTATTTGTTGACTCTACTCCTAAATCTGTTTGTTCATAAGAACCAAGGATGTCCTCTAACCTCTACAGATCATTCACTTTGTGTCTGCCACTGAAACCTTCTGAGCACATAGCACAGCTCTGACCAGTTGGCATCTGGTAAAATCTTACTTCTAGATGGCAAAACTCCTTATTCAGGTTAGAGAACCAGGGAAGAAGTTACCTTCCAGTCCTAAGCATCAAGTTCTCAATGATCAGTAGAAATTTCATTCATTAAAATAGCACCAACTGACATTTTTTTGCTTTGTCTCAGGTTGGGTCAGACAGTAGAGCTCTAGTCTGTGCAGAGATGTCCAGACTGCCCTCATCCTAGCCACATTCGGGAGGATCACAAAGCATTCCCTAGCTAACGGGGAGGAATTATTCCTCCTGAAGGAAGGGTCTGTGTTTAGGTATCCTCCAAGTAAAACATGCCTCGAACACCTGATCAGCATAGCATCAGGGGCATCCCAACCCAATGTTTGAATCACCCACTCTGGCTCCTTTCTATGCAACAAAAACAGCGGCTTGACTCTGAACATCTCCCAGATGACAGTGGTCCTTAATCTATCTCCGAGCAAGATGCTGACCACTCTTTTTGGCCACCAACCACAGCTACTGCTCATAGGTGAGGGTAGAAACGTAGATTGACTTGTAGACTTAGAGTGTCGCTGTGTGGCTCAACTCTTTCTTCATCATGATAAACTGATGTGGCGTCGTAATTATTGCAGATGCCGCAGCGATCAACCTGTTGATCTCCCACTTTAGTTTTCCCTCATTAATGAACAAGAGAAGATATCCAAACTCCTCCACTTGGAGCAGGATCTTCTGGATAGGCCACTATACCCTTTTCAGAACTATGTCTATGAACTTGGAAGTGCTATTTCCCCTCTTGGCCACTTCACACTTGCCTGAAAATTAATCCAACTAAAGGGGTAAACCATTCTCCGGTGAAGCCAACAGGACCATATAATCCACAAAAAGACTAGACCAACTCATGAGGCCATCAAACCAGATACTTCCCCCACCTTGACGCGACCTAGAAATGTAAATCTTCTGTGTAGCAATAAAATGAAGATGATTGTCCATAAAGTAAAGAACAGAAGATGTTGCTTTTTCCAATCAAACTTTAGAAAAAATATTCACATCGTACTGTCTGGAAAAACTTGGTTTTAAACCATACTTATGTCATTGTCAGCATTTTTGAAAAACCTTTGACCTCTCCTTCTTAACATGAATGCATTGTCATTGGTTTTTCTGCATTGCTGTTCTTTGTTACGCTGGCTCCGTGAATTAATAGTTTGCTCTTTCTGTGTGTCATCACAGTTCTCTCTCTGTCAGCCAAGGACAAATCGACTGAGCCAACTCAATGCTTCAAGCCTGGCAGCTTCCAGTCATCCTGTCAATCAATGAATCCATACCAAGCCTGTCGCATGCGGCTGTGACAGAATATTGCGCAGCACTTTGTGAAGAACAGAGAAAGACATGTATACATCATACACAACACAGTGGGAGAAATTTGACAGCGCACTTGACTAACTTCGCACCAACCACCAATGAGCTAGAAGATGCTGTGAAAACAGATGAAGCTGTCCATGATTTACTGTGGAAATGCAGGTTAAATCACACAGTGTTCGCAAGACCCTTATCATCTTGACATTTGATGGATGAATGAGGATGTGTTCTAATAGAAAATACCTTCACACAAAAATCTCCATTGAGTTTTTGTGCATCTTGAGAGGATTATCATTTTTAAAAATTAATAAATCCTAATTTACTTATGTCGAATGAAGTTAAATATATCTTCAATGTTCAGAGCTAAATGAAGAGGCGCTGTTCATCTTTTAAAAATGACCAAAACTTTCTTTTTATTTGAATGTTTGATGAATTGATTGACTGCATTTTTATTTTGAAAGGAAGAACATGTTGGTCATTTTCCCCTTTTATGTTTACATTGTCTTTATCAATGGAACATCAAAAACTCAGCGGCTCCTCCCAGGCACTATGGGGCATCATCCTACTCCTCAACTAAATTAATGGTGCTAGTGGTGCTAGATTATATAGCATAACCAAGTTACACCATTCAAAAGTTACTGTATATTTTATTGTACTTCAACATGATTTTTCCCTCAATTTAAATGACAAGGCGCATATCTCTCCCATCTTATCTTCGTGCCCTCTTTTCTCTAGTAAACAGCAACACTGAGTTAGCATTTCTATTGGCATCCAAATACGATGTTTGGATGCTAATTTTGACATGGTAGTGATATAGGGCTCAAACAGATCTGCAGGATGTGTTTAGTTGTTGACATCTACCTGAAGCACAATCCTTGTAAAATATTGGTCATTTTAAATTACATTAATCCATCTTTTAGTGTTTTTTAAAAAAGGATGATAAACAATAAATGTAGCAAAAGAACAAATTGATTAGCTGCTTATTCCTAACAGGGTGCAGGGAGGAGGGGCCGACATATTCCAGTCCTTTCTGTGTGGAGTTTGTATCTTCTCCCTGTGTTTGCGTGGGTTTCCTCCGGGTACTCCGGTTTCCTCCCACCCTCTAAAGACATGCATGCTAGGTTGATTGACCGGTGCCAAATTGCCCCTAGGAATGAGTGTGTGTGTGTGTGTGGATGGTTGTATGTGTGTGGCCCCGCGACAGACTGGCGACCTGTTCAGGGTGTACTCTGCCCTTCGCCTTAAATTGGCCAAAATGAGCTCCGGCAAGGGATAGACGGATAAGAAGATGACTGACTGACTGATTTTGAAGTTTTTAAAGATAAAAACAAATTTGATTTATGATTGAGTTCTGCCAAAGAGAAGCGAAGGCCAAAGAGGAGGTTTATGGATGCAGTGAAGGAAGACATGAAGATAGTTAGTGTGACCATAGAGGATCCAGGAGATAGGGTTAGATGGAAGAAACTAACTTGCTGTAGTAACTCCTGAAGGGAAAAGCCGAAAGGAGAAGAAATTTGAGTTCTGCTTCAATTGAGAAGCAAGTTAGACTTTTATGTTAAATATTTATAAAACTTTTCGTTATTTTAGCTGATACCTGATACTGTGTTAAATAAGGCGATCGTTTGACTGACAATGTTGAATTTCCAACCTGATTTTAGCCATGCTGACCAAGCTTTGGAGATTTGTAGACATGTTGGGTTTAGTAAGAACAAGACGATAAGCTCCTGAGCTTACATGTGCATGGCTTATGAAGAATGTTTTTGCAGCTGTGCCTGATGGATTTTTTCTATCAGCTCGTCTCTCTAATTACTGCCTTATGTCTACGGTGATACAACGTGAAAACACTTTGCGTTTATCGCTGACAACTGCCATGAAAGGACAGATAACACACCCTGGGTTTAAACAAAGCTGGCACTGTCTTGGCCCTTCCATCTTCATCCTCCCTCCTCACACACTGTTACACTCCTCCACTCTCTCCATCTCTCCGTCTCTCCATCTCATTTTCACTCCTCTGCTAACCTATCACTCACTAGCTGCAGAAATCTAAATCACCACCTCTTATCTATCTAACCTGCTTTTCACTTTTTTGTGTCCCTCTTCGTTTTACGTAAAAAAATTTGGGTTGTTTTTGCCTTTTTCTAAAGACATTTTAACATTTATTTGCATATCCTTTTGGTTTTAGAATCATGACAAGCATGTTACACATACATAACAGGGAAACATGCATGATTATGAGTGTGTATGCACACACACATGCGTACTAATGCACAGAACCAGTTAATTAGAGCTCGAAGCTTTTCTCTCCTAATGAACCTGAGGGTAATTAAAGAGCCCCGGGACACAGTTGTGTCTGTGAGCTGATTCTAATTAAGCCCCAGTGAGCTGATTTTGCTAATTAACTAAAGGTACGATGTCGGACACCAAAGCATTCCAGCCCCAGCAGAACACAGGAAGTTACAAAGTTCCCACATCGTGCCTGGCAACATTTTCATTTCCTGGGGCATTAATCACTAGAGTTACAATTGTCTCCTAGGTGACTGCCGATGAGGGGTTGGAGGAGGGGTCCATACAGCTACACTGAAGGTGAGAGGTTTGAACTATATTCAACGATTATGATGACGTTACACATCAAAGAGAAAAAGAATAATAGAAAAAACGCAAAGAAAACGGCCCTGCAAATTAAGTAAAATTGTTTAGTATCTTCTACAAATTTTGTCACACAAGAGAAAAAAAAAACTAAAAGAAATAAAGTTTATCTTATGTTATTTCTCGGCCCATTTTACTGAAATTAATCCTACTAAAAGTTGAACCTACCCTCTGTTCATTTGACACCTTCTAAAACTGTGGTTGTTAACCAAGGTTTGATCAAACCCCGAGGGTCTAGTGGAGGTCAAGACTCCCAACCAGCTCACATGATTTGTGATGACATGCCTCACATGGCCATGACTGGTTACAGGTGATCATGCTAATTTTATTCTTTAAACACAATGATCGCAAACGTGGTTCATTTTAAGCACCGGTAAATTATTTACAGTTAGCTCAAATATTTAAAAAAATCAAATAAAAACCACATTTTAAAAGTTTGGCAAATACGCACCTAAAACTTCAAGATTAAGAACATCCCACAATGTAAAGAACCAATGTTCTAAAAATTTTGCTCATAAATGTCTATTTTTTCTCAAGCCGATAATGTGATTGAAAAAATTTGTCACTTTACTTGACCTAGTTTTAATCTCAAGCCCCTTTGATGAAGAAATTGCAAGATAAATTTTTTATCTTTTAACAAGAACCAGACCCCATTTCAACAAGCCAATAAACATCAAATTAGTTTAAAATATCAGTTTATTTTCTATTTACGATGTTGATGTATTTATTTTTCTAAAAAGATAGCCCTCTTTTTATCCTGCTCATTGGCACTGATCGTTGAGCAGGTTTTTAAAAAAGCTTAAAGTCTTTGCACAGGAAATTCTAACATAGTTTCTCTGAGTTGTGGTATGAACACCGAGCTGTTTTTAAGTCCATCTGGAAATCTAAAACTGGAGGACTGTCTATGAAAAGCTTTTTCCCCTTTCATCAGTTGCCTAGTTATTTCCTCTCTCCTTCCCTTTCTTTCTCTAGTTTATATCACCAATAATTCAGCTTCCAACTTCTTAGTCAGAGCGCATCTGATCCCCATTCGTTTCCACAGCAGGAGAGGGAGAACTGGCGTCGGCCACTAAAGCCCTGATCAATCATGATCTAGCATGACAGTTTGTATTAGAGAAGAAGAGACGGAAGAAAGTAGAAAGCCAGATAGAAAGACAGGAGGGAATATGAGATATTCAGACACGGATATTTCACTTCTAGAAATTTGTGTGATTCGTCGACATGACTATATGATCAGAAGAAGAAGAGCTGGAAGAGGATGGGGAGGTGAGAAAAAAATGCACCCTCAGACTTGAGCGTTATTAAGAGATTAAATCCCATCTCTGACAAGTCTTGTCAGAACAGGAGACAGAATCAAGCACGGCCGGTAATTTGACTAGTTCGCTATCTCCTCAAAGCTCAGTTGGTCGATGACAGCCGGGCGACAGGGCGTTGAATATGCAAGATGTCTCTACCGCCATCCTTCTTAACTCCACCATTCACATCGTCATGGATTCCTCAGATGCACGCACACATACACACCTAGACGATTTGACCTTTTAAGACATTTAGAGATGAACCCTTGTTAGTATGGGTCTATCACATCTGGAATACAAATTCTTTAATTTTATCTAGCGTAAGGTTAAGTTTTTCTGTGCTCCTTCTCAATGAGCATGCATGAGCATCTGCTGACAGTTTCTGTTAGCCTGATGTGCTGATCCTTCCAGCACACCCACGGTGAATCCAGTCAGGCCAGGTGTTATTTTAACGCTCACTTTCAGAAGATGAACGAGGGACGTTTTCTTCCTCCTCCCCACTCACATTTTGCCGCTCTGTCTTTTCCCCCCACTGTCTCATCCCTCCATTGGAAAAAGCCTGACCCAGTATTACATTGACATTATGGGGCCACTTACCGCCCTGCTAAAATAAACCCTCGTGAAGGAGGCGTGTGACAGAACGGGGTTACAGCATGCTGTCGTGCAAATTAATCAAACAAATAAACGAGGAATTTAGATTTAAGCAGGGAAGATCTCTCTTTCTCTCTTTCTAGTGGTTTTGTGCTTCCGTAGGAGCTTCCAAACCAGTCTCTGAGACAGGGATAAAAACAAGTGTGTGTGTATGCAAAAAGTCATTTGCACAGTCATGAATCCAAAAAAAGAAACTCTGCCACTTCACTGAAACCTGTTACGAAGCTTTAAATGTGATACTTTAGGTTTTGTTTTAACAATCATTTATTTTCTCCACTTAAAGCAAAGTGCACTTAATCAGACAAATGTAACCCAACATAAGTCAACCTGAGAATTTCTTTCTTGACGTGTATAACACACACAAAAGTCAACTCTCTCAGATTGTTTAATAGCAAGAAGTGGAAATGTTAAACTGCAGCCTGACTGATGAGCTTCCAGCTCATGTTGTGTTCAGCCCATTGCAGCAAAGATCATTACTTCACAAAACTCATCAGCCAGCCAATGTGTTCCGTAACATCTCACAGCCAAACGAAGGATTTGATTAAAATGAAGCAAAATTTTTAGCCCCAACACACAGATACTTTTTTAACATATTTTTGGAATGTATAAAAAAAGATGAGACATTCAATATACAAAACTACACAGATGAAAAGTGCAACATGCTAATAAGTTGTTTATGTCATTACATCATTCCATCAGTTTCATATTAAGTTTGTTTAATCACTTTCTGACAACGTTCAGTGTTAAATGCTAGTTGCCATGGAGAAGACTTGTCGGGCTGTTCCGCATGCAGACGGCATCTTGATTAATTTCTACGATGACAGTGCGACTCGTGATGGGGATAGCTTCACATTGATCCATAATGAAGCCACTGAGCTGTGTGACTAATGGTGGCCGTGAAAATTTGTGAGCTTATGATTAATGAAATAATTAATTAACTAATTGGATTGACTTAATTACATATTTCCCAATCCTCGAAGTCAGAGAAAAGTTAGTTTGCATATTCAAATCAGGAGCGCAATGAAGTGGGGTGCTTTTTTTTATGCTCAGTCGGCAGGAGGACAAACATGTATGCAGAAGAAATGAGAGTTAGTTCATCATTTTGAAATAGGGCAAGATTACTATTTGAAATTTTGTCCCCCAAAAAACTAATATTTATCGATTTTCTGCACAAGTTAGTGATCATTTGCATGTGTGGAATTGCCAGTAAGTTTAGAAATGAATAGATTTTGCCATTCTGCTTCTTTTGCTTCTTCTTTTCCATCTGCTTTCTGATGCATAGTGTGTGTACGGAATGTTTCCTGAACCTGCTGTGAGAACTGTGAGCTTTTCCAGAGAAGCCATGCAGTAATTTTGGATCTTCTCTTCAAAAGCTGGCACAGTCTGCAAGCATAAATTTCTGTGCTGTGACTGGTATTTTGAGCTCTAACTTAACTCTCACTCCAATGGAAAAATCTGTTCAAATTTTCCATTACAAAAATAAAAACCTTATTCTTCTTCTTCTTGGTTTTTGACAGTTTGGTAACAAACCTTGAATTTGGTGACAGCTCACTGCTGAGACATAAAACACCAATGACTTAATGTCTGTGAGTCCCAAAGCGTGGTCCCCTGCCTCACATCTGTTAGAACATTGCCTGCCTCTACTCTAACATTTAGGTCTAAAAGTACTTTTTTAACATCCTATTTTTTCTAAAATTGGAAAGCACTTTTGCTGAGTTGGGATTCTGTTTTTGCAACTCTGCCCCACTTTGCTGACATGCCTACGGCTGGGAGTCACCAACAGATGTCACAGTGGTCCATTGTAGGTGATTCAAAAAGTATTTTGTTAGTTTTTCATGTATGCCACAGTTAAAAAGTGGCTTTGGATGAGTCAATGAAGTTTTGTTTTCCATCAATGGATTTTTTTTTTATAACTTGTGTCCAAGGGGATTTTAGATGCAGGGGTGGTCACACAATAAAAAGAAAAAGCTCAGAGTTAAAATGATATCATTTTTACAACTCGTTAATTATTCCTATTTACTTCTCATTTACATCACACTTCAAGACTTTTTCTATTGATAAATTAATAAATGTTAGTAACTCAAATTTTGAGAAAATTTTAAATTAAAAGAATGTGTCATTTTGCCTCTAATTGAACAAATGTAGACACGCTACGAAGCTAAAGTGGGCAGCTCTGTGGCACAATGGTTAGCACAGTGGTCTCACAGCAAGTAGCCATGGAAGGGTTCCTAGAGCGGAGGCAGGGCTTGAAACACTGGCCTTTTTGTGTGGAGTTTGCATGTTCTGCCTTTGAATGTGTGGGTTTCCTCTGGGTGCTCCCGTTTCCTCTGAAAACATGCAGGTTGGGTTGACTGGCTCTAAAATTGCGGTGTGTGTATGTGGATGGTTGTCTGTGCTCGCAAGAAACTGGAGACCTGTTCAGGCCTTATACCGCCTCTTGCCTGAAATCAGCTGGAATAAGCTCCAGCACCCCCTCGGACACCAATTGGAATAAGTGGTTCAGAAAACAAAACAAATAAATAAATCAAGCTAAAGAGGTGGATGAAACAATGTGAACAATGCCAACAAAAATTAAAACAGGTACATTATTAAATATGTCCACAGTTCCAGTTACCTTTTCACCTGCTCACTTTGGGCTGCATTAGAGCGACATTGAGGAGTTTGGAATTTATTTTTCTTGAGAATATGACATATGAAAAGCACTGAAAAACAACAGTACCAAATTGTGTTATAGTTAAACCAAATGGAAAAATGGTTAGAAAATATTAAATGTAGTATAATTTCTTTTAGAAGTTTTGATAAACATATTGCAGTTACATTTTGAAAAGTGTCTAACAGTTAAATTTTACTTAACCATAAAAAGAGGAATATACCAGTACTCTTTCACCAAAAGGATATTATTTCAAACTTTGTGATGTGGCCTCTGTATTTACTCTGGGGAGTCAGCAGAAACTAAAATCAAACTATTATAATAATTATTTGTATGCTATTTTTTTTAAAGAAAAATGAAAGGAAAAAATGTTTTAATGATAAAAATCAGATGATGACAGTGTGTTATGAAACTGTTCTACAGGGGGAATAAAAAATTCCTGGACTAAGAAACATCTCAAGCTACGTGAGATTTGTGAGAACCGTGTATTTCAACCTCTTTTAAACCAAGGTAAGATTTTCATCAAATAACATTTGGAATCATCCAACCAACCAAGACGGTTAAAAATTATTCTCTATAGTATAATACTCTATGGTATAATAAATTATTCTCTATATTTTTTTTTTATTTTCCTTCTTGTATATATACTGTCTATTTCTTCTTGTTGCTGCTGTAACGCACAAATTTCCCAAGTGTGGGATCAATAAAGTAAATCTAATCTAATCTATAGCCGACTACCTTAACAATACCATGATTCATACCAAAGAGTCCTGAATAGGAATCAAATCAACACATCAAAACTTATTTTATCATTTTTTATGATTATAATCCACTAGCTGGGATAGTTTTAAGCAGGGATGGACAACGGCATGCAACAAAAAAAGCAGAGAAGAAGGGTGAGTTGCCATGGTTACAGGACAGCCCTGCCTGTCTCTAAATAAAATGACAAGATTTTATTCTGATAAACATAAATAAATAAGTGTTAATTCTTTATTTTACACAAACACCATGAGATCAACCAAAACCATCTTTGGGAGCTACTGTATGAGGTGAAATAGGATCCTTTTCCACAAAATACCTGATGATCTCTCACTAGTGTGCCGCGGAACACTGTTTGAAAAACACTGAATTAGGACCACGTGTTTCTTGTATTTGCCAAATTTTTGGAATTGTAATTTTTTTCTGATACTCTAATCACTGGTCATTTTTAAATAACCAAATCATGAGGAGGGGTTTTAGTGCGTTAGGACTTGGGGAACAACATTTTTCTGCTTCATGTTGTTGCATAGCTTAGACAGTTGTGATTGGAAAACCAACAAATGGATTTTTTTTTGTTGCCAAGTGAACAAATGTTCAACTAACAAATTGCCTGTTTAAAAATGTAGCTGTTTTTTCTCTGCCCAGATTGCCATGTGCAGGTGGGTCAGGAAGAACTACACGTGCCTGTTTGTTCATCTAGTGTGACTGCACCGTCCACCTGGACAAGTTGAAGTTGTTGCATGGCCAGAATTGGTTTAAGCATCATTGGTTGTGGCTTACTCGGTGGATATATGGACTTGGATCACACCTCAGCAGGACCCAGTTCTGGTGATTATGATGTTGTGTTTAAAGACTCATTCATGTGTTTAAACAAGTTATATCGCTGAAACTTTTCAGACCATAAAAATGGTCTCCCTCACACTGAACTTCCAAACATCTGGAATTTGCATTGAATGTTTTCTCACGGTACCACATTCTCTAGCGAATCTGCTAGGATTCCGAGGCGTTGCATTGATCTGGCCTCTCTCTCACCCGGAGATAGTTAAACTTCTCTACTTGAGGCAGAATCCTATTAAACCTCAATGTTTAAAAAATATGAAGCTCCCACAATCATCTAATCCTTCAAAGTAAAACTGTCCATCCATAACTTAAAGTATTTTAACAGATTAATTTAGTTTTTTTTATCAAGTTGTCTTGTCAGCTTTGTCTTTTTATTATATTTTAAATATTTCGATGGGCATCACAGAAAAACAAGTGTCTAAAATTAATTCTTTATGACAGTTTGGACCCGAATGCATCCTAGTGTGATTCATCTCTGAACGCACAACACACACACAGTGTCACTCTCCCTCAGTACTGGTGTGTGTCTAAATGCATAATAAGTAGGCATCGCGGCTGTGTCGTATTGGAGATCATTGTGCATCCATCAGTATGCCGTTAAGCAGAGGCCAGTGAGGATATGAAATGATTCACACTTTGAGGCTATCGCTGATCAATGCTCATAAACATTTAATGTCATAATCAGCCATCAGGCAGCACCATCACATATCAGTGCTAACAGCTCTGGGCACTGGCTGCAGGATGCCAAAACAAACATGAAAGCTCAAACACATGCAGGGGAGTACATCTTTGCCACTCTGAGTATGTATATTTTATACGACACAACCACATATGTGAAGAAAACCTCTGCTCGGCCCACACATTAAATGTCTTGCTTCACACATCATTAAACAAACACACACCATCAAGCATTTAGCCACTAAGATAATGTTTGTGTGTGTAGAGTTTGTATGATGTTGTCCTATGGCCAGAGGGGGAAATGAAGGACTGTGCGTGTGTTTGTTGGGGGGTATTATCAAGGGAGGGCTTTACAAAGTAAGCCAATTTATACAAGGTATCTCGGCACGAATTAACGGCTAATGACTCTATTAGCTTTCATTTTTGCACCGAGGAGATTTGCCTGCATAAATTAGGACCCGATCATTGGCAAAGTGTCACGGCCAAAGGACAGTTTATAAATACAACAGCCAGGCCCTGTCAGCCAAACCATGGGCTGATATAGACGTCTCTGCAGACTTTGTCGTTGAGCGCAACAGACTTGTGCCAGTCAGGCAGTGACAAGGGAGTGTGGGGGTCTCGAGGGGAGCTCTTTCACCATCGTCCCTGAAAAGGTCAACTTGACGCGGGCACAGCCCATTGACCTACCCCCATGTCGGCTCCACTGATAAAAATCAGATAAACTTAAGACCACTTATCGATCCCAGGCTGCAGAGCCTTAGGCAAATGTTGGCAGAGCTCTTCTCCTCCCCTTCCTCCTTCTCATCCTCTTCCCCTGTGCATATGATTAAACGCGAGCAAATTAAAATATCGGTCTGAAACAGACTGAAGAGGAAGAGATTGTAGTGGATAAGAAGAAGAACAGCGTTGCCAGGAACCCTTGTTTCTCTGGAGATAAGGGGAGGGGTGATATTAAGAGGTGAAAGGATGAAAAGTGAGGAAAGGACAGTAAGATTAATCGCAGAAATTTGAGCAAGGACGGGGAAATTTCATTAACTATGAGAGCACTTGTTAAAGGTAAATGTCCACAAGAAGTGGGAGGTGGAACTATTGAGCCGAGCTGATTCTGAGAGGTGAGAGTAGTAGTAAAAAGAAAGACAAAGATGTACATAGCACTTCTTCACACAACCTATAACTCCTCCAACCAGCTGGGGGTAGTAGCTGCAGTAAAAATGATGAGGACACAGTTCGTGCACAAAATTCAATTAATCTTCTCTGGTTCAAACAAAAAATGCCCATTAAAAGGGTGCACTGCCTTATTTCATTGTCCTATTTGTGGTAATGTATGATGGCACGTGTGAGCTTGTAATATCATCGCCGCTGTTGTCTAAACATCAGTAACACTTGTTCTTTAATTTAACTTCCACAACAAAAAAGCAAAAAATACTGTCTTGACTCTTGAAATGAATTGTTCTGCTTTCCTGTTTTTTTCTCTTTCTTAGACACAAATAAATGGCCAAAAGACATGAACATAATCTACACACACAATACAACATGGTCTGTGTATAATTTACATACTAATCAGTTCAGATTTGGGGTTAATATTAATAATATTAACTCTGATAAGTGATGAGTATTCTCTCCTTCAAGAACCAGAAAAAACATTTCGAAACCTCAGCTAAAAAATGAAGACGGAGATATCTTTACACCATTTATATTAATTTGACATTACATCCCTTTTGCATCAAACATAAATATTTCTTATCGTTTCCTTCTTAACTTAAAGCCAGTTTGCGTTAGTCAACCCTTACATGCATGATGGCTACCTGACACACCCTCCTGCTGATCAGCGTGGTTGGCCAGGAGTTGCATCAAAGTGGTTTAATACCTCAATGGAGAGTTTTATCTTCGAGAAGGTTTTGAAAATATTCTTTTGTCCTTTTACAAGCTTTTCAGTAACACATTATAGTACTTATTAATTGATCTTCAAATCAATTTGTGCTTGCAACGCATAAATAAAACTGAAGAAAAGGCAAGAGAATGTGTATAAACCTAAAACTCCAACATGTTGACTCAAAATAATGAATCCTTTGAGATATTTTTTGAAAAGTGTTAACTTTCATATTGGGCCTTTATTCACTTCCTGTCAATATCCTGAAAGAGCTAAAATTCCATTTTTGTTGTTAGAGTTTGACTAATTATCAATTCCAGTGTGTTAGGTCACACATCAATAAAAAAAATGTTAGCAGATTAATAAAAATCTTTATAATTACTGTGTTGGAACTGTTCAAATTCAGGACCAACTCTCTATGTTTGAATACATTTCTTTAAACGACACTGAAAATGTCATCAAATGGACAAAAAATGGGTAAAAATAAATAGTTAAATCCCTCAGGCGTTAAGACGTCCCCGACAATCAAAGAGTACATTCACAAATATTGTATTTGTAATATTGCAAATTAGACAATTAATTATACAAAACAGATAAATCGGCTTTTTAAACTATCCATTGTGGAAAACTACAAATGAATTATACATAATGTATGGTGCAGACTCACAGATGATCGAGAGCAGCTGCAAAGAAGAAATGAGGGGGCCTCGCAGCAGGAAAGACAGAACCAAGCAATAAGCTGGGACTCAAACCTAGGCGAGAAAAGACCAAGTACAGGCTGTTGTGAGGAGACAGAATTAGAGCAAAATAGGAGAGAGAAACAGAGAGAAACAGAGGTAATGGTGTAGCACATCTGGCTGACAACACTTTCACCTCCATGATCAAACCGTACATCCTCCAGTTTCACTCGCCCTCCACAATCCGCATCTTTCTGGCCAAGTCGTGTGTCTGTCTGCTGGCCTCTGCACCCTTGCTATCTCTACACACTTTCCTCCTCCGTCTCCCCCCCTTTGATTTTTTTCCACAGACACTTACTGAACTCACGCACACACACACACAAACACACTCACACAGACCGTGCCTTCCTCTCGGGAGGATGAGCATTACAGCTCAGGGCGAAGAGGTGCTGATAAGGCGACAGGGCTCTGACGTGAGCAGGGGCCGATGACCATAGATAACACACTTACTGAGAGTGTGTCCACATGTGTAAGTGTGTGTGAGGCCCGTAGTTGTCTGGATGTAAGTGGGAATGATGAGGGTAACCCTGCTATCAACTCTGTCTGTGTCAGCACCTCCATCTGGTGTCGACTCCCTTACTAATGCGCCTGTGTGTGTGTGAGTGTGTGAGATTGTGTCACTGCAGGGCGATAGTTGTCTGGTGAGCAGGAAGTGCAGTCTGGGTCAGACTGGTGACACATGCAGCACAGCTTTTAGGGTCTGTCTTTCTCTCCTCTGCTCTAATGGTCTTGAACTTTATACTTGGATGACCTCCTTTTTAGTTTCATACCATTGTACACCGTAAGATTTGGTACGGTCTTTGTTTCTTTCCATCACACTTCCGTCCAGACTCTTCGAGACTACGGAAGCACCCTCCCAGAGGACCTTGTTGGTAAAGAAACTGTTTGCATAAAAAAGGATATTTGAATCAAACTGTTTTAGCTTTAAATTGAAAGCATTTTTAGCATAGTTTTGTCATTTATTAATATTTCTTTTACATTTCCATCTTTTAATTTATTAAAATGGACATGCAGTTGTTTTAATATAGTTTCTTAAGTAAATTCTTTTTTAGAAGAGATTTTGTTCTTTTTTTTCTATACCTGTTTTTTTACCTCTTTTATGCCATTTTTTCCTAATTGGGACTTTCAATGACTGATCATTGTGCACACTTCTGCAGGATCAACCATGTCGAAGTGGACAATAGTTTTTCAGTATAGACCTAATGCTGTGAAACCTTTGGCTTCTACAATTGGGATGGTCTCCTGTTTTTTGGCCTACTTGTTTGAGGGTGGGCCAGCTTCTGGTGTGGATAGATCTCCAATACATAACTTCCTCACAACCTTGTTTAAACCAGATGTTTTAATATACGGTTTTGATTTACGTTCACGATGCAGAGACTGGTGGGTAAAGAGGGAAATTGAAAGAGTGTGTGAAGACGTATGAGGTAGAAAGGTGCATGGTTGCATGTGTGTTACGTGTAAGAAAAGGAAATTGGAAGCAGAAAGACAAATTAGATGAAGAGCGTGTCTGTTTAAACAATTAAGTCTGATGGTTTGAAGTATGTTAGTTGCATTTTTAGAATAATTTCTTTTTTTGTCAATAAATTTCTGTGAGTTTTATTTTATGAAAGTGTTTTATATACTTCTTAATTATTTTTTTTTTAGTATTTGTTTTATACCCATTACGCTTATTTTTTTTTTTTGGCCAAAATGAGAAATTATTATTGCATTATCTAGTTGGAGGACTAATTCTACGCTAATATCTAAGCTGGTAAGAGTAAGGATTAGAGTGGTACAAATGAAATGTGCACACAGGTGAAGAAGAAGAAGGTGAGAAAGGTTAGTCTTCTGCTGCCAACTAGTGTACAAAAGATGAAACAACACCAGCTCACATTTCATTTCCTACAGAAATTTTTTTATACATTTTTTTATACAAATGTTCCACCAATTTGAAGAAAACTATGCTCGTTTCAAGGTTTTATTGTGTCCTTTTTTGGAGGTTCTTTTAAGGTTTTGTCTGCACAGCAGCTTTATCCACTCACAAATCAAAGTATTTGATCATAAAACATTTATAATGTCTGTGAGACTTTTGAAAGAACACTTTCCACTTAAATCTGTAAAGTCATCAAAATTTTCCAAATATCTTTCCAGTCTTATAAAAAACAAGCGAGATCAACAATAAATTACTTTGAGGCAATTCAACACTTTTTTTTCTAAACTTTTGTGTATTTACTTTTTTAATGGTATTTACAGTCTATCTAGTTTACTATAACTTGGGTCTAAGAAATCTTTTTTGAGTAAAATAAAGTGAAAAGTGGCCTTTCTGTGTGAAGTATGCATGTTCTCCCCATGTATGTGTGGATTTCCTGCGGTTTCTTTCCACCCTCCAAAAACATGCATCTTTGGTCCATTGGCCGCTATAAAACTGCCCCCAGGAATGACTGAGTGTGGATGGTTGTGCGCGTCTGCGTATGTGGCCCTGTGACAGACTGGTGACCTGTTCGATGTACCCTGCCTCTTTTCTGAAATCAGTCGGGATAAACTCCGGCACCCCACAGATGGAAGTTTCAGAAGACAAAACTAAACAAAACAAAGGAAAAAAATGACAAAATTATAAATGCTAGGTTATCCTGTTTACATTCATGTGTCCATTTTTTCAAATGAAATTCTGCAGAATGTAGGTTGAACATTTTTGATTAAGTTAAAGAGTCGACTTAATCTTTGAAAAAGGATGCAGCAGCATGATTCATATGAACAATAGATGATATAACTCAGTGGAGAGGTGTTATGATTACACAGAGTGCTTTCTACCGGCCATTATCATTCAAGTGCATCTTTACAGTGAAGGACACAGCAAAGCCTTTGCAGATGTGTGAAACTATTTTGCTTGTGTCTGTGCAAAATAGAGAGATAATCTGGCTGGTATTCGAGAGAACAGGTGTATTGAACATTGCCAAGTAGATCTTTTTTTCCCCGTTATTTAATCCCTACAATCCTGCTTGTGTTGGAGTGTGTTGACTTATGTGAACCAATGAAAGCAGACTTATTTCTTTAGAAGTTGCATTGGACGCTAAAAGATGCAAATAGGCTCTATAAAATATAAGCTCTTCCTAAAATCTAATTTTGATGATTCAGTGTCCAGTTTCTCAATAAAACGGGACAGTAAATAGCAGGTGGATTTATACATAACCATATTCTGACCATGAGGTTAAGTGTTCCTAATAGTTATAAATGAGAGGCAGGTCGTTACTTTTGTTTATTGGCATGCTTTCTTTGGGTCCCCTCACTGATTCCAGTCATATAACATGTCGCTCTCACCGCACCGCTAAATGAGATTAGACTAGGACATAGCAGATCGCATCATCCCACCGACAAGTCCGCACCATGAACTCTTCACCCGGGCACGACTCGGCTGGAAGAGGATGCACACAGGCAGGATACAGCCGAGCAGAGAGGGGGGATGTGCGTTGAAGTAGCTGCGCGCTCCCGAAAACCTGTAAGAACGCGCTTCGAAGACATGGAAAAATTATACATTCAAGGCTGACACCTACTGGCAAAATGATTAAACTACATCTCGAAAAGTTTGTTTAACAAATGATGTAGAAAATAGGATGAAAATGCAGATAGATGGATAAAATTGAAAGATTAGATGGGTAAATGGATGGATGAATGGATGGATGGATGAATGAATGGATGGACGAACGACTGATGGACAGACAGATAGATGATGGATGGATGGATGGCTGGATGGAAAGACGGATGGACAGATAGAGGATGGATAGATGAACGGACAGATGGACAAACGAATAACTGACAGACAGACAGATAGATGGTGGATGGATGGATATATCGATAGATGGACGGACGACGGACGGACGGAGGAACAGATAGACAGAAAAATGATTTATGAATGGATGGATAGACAAATAGATGATGGATGGATAGATAGATTGCATTTGGTAAAGTAGAAAAAAAGTGGGAGGATGAGAAAAGACAGAGCACACAAAGGCAGTTTTATTGAACTGGTTTTACTGCTCTCCAGCAGGTCGCTTATCCTGAGTTTAACAAGATGAAAGGCAAAAGGTTTTAAGGGTGTGTGTGAGTGTGTTGTGTGCATGAGCGTGTGTTTGTCACAGAGAGAGGTTAGAGTATTGAGGACAAGGGTTACTACCCATTGGTTACATATGTAGGCCAAGGCCACTTTTCCGTGGGATAGACAACAAAAGGCACTCCTACAAACAGTTCTATTGGCTCTCATCTTGTTCAGCTCAAACTATCTATAACAGGAATTGGGGTTTTTTTCTACCCCGACATCACAATATTTACATGTCTTGTTAATAATGGTGGGGATTCTATTTCCTGGGCGGCCCAAGAGGCATCTTGTGGTGGATCATTTTCCAATATGTTTATCATGCAAGTAAACAGACACTTCCTCTTTGGTCATTTAATCTATTTGTCTTTAGAACTTTCAAGATAGCATGACATGTGAGTGTTCCATTTCTCTTCGGTCTTCAGTATTTATGCTCACTCTAGATTTTGAGGTCTTTCGGGTTGTCATTTGAGCTGTTGTGGAGCTTGTGTTTAATGTCCTACCTCAAATTTGAGGGATTTCCATCTCTTCAAGTTTTATAAACTATCATTTTAGGCCGTAGCTGGTTAATCCTGTCCTTTTCTGAAAATTTGTGCCTCCATGAGGTCAAAGTGCACGGAGAAAATACCTTTGCCCGGGGTCTGGAGAGGAAGTGAGCTTGTAAATCATTAGATAAAATACAGACCTCATTATAGCAGTTTGTCTTTCATCATGAATGGCAGTAATTCTTTTAAATGATGGATTTGATCCTAAAATAAGTTTGTAGCCAGTTTCCTCTTTTAGTGAATCAGATGTGATCCTTTCTGATTTACACCTAAACACGATCCTTCATCCATTCATCATGTTTTTTGTTCGACAAAGGTTTGCACAGCCCAAAGCTTTTTAACGTTGTTAACAAATGTTGAATTCCTCAGACACGGAAAGTAAAAATCTTAATGCATATTTTGGCTGTGATGCCAAGACATTTTTCTCATAAATTTTATATGAGTAAAATAGAGAAATCTACATCTTAAACATCACCTTCTGATCTCCAGAACTTATCAAGACAAGTTACTACATGATACAATTTTAAATATTTTTAATTAATTGGTTTATTGGTTATACAAACTAAAATGATCCTGCTATGAAATGTACCTAAAAAATACAATTTATTTAAATAACTACTGTAAGTAATTAAGGTTGCATGGTGGGGCAGTGGATAGAACAGTGGCCCCACAGCAAGAAGGTCAGGATTCAAATCCCAGGTAGGGGCGACGTTTGGAACACTGGCCTTTCTGTATGGAGTTTGCATGTTCTACCTCTCTATGCGAGGGTTTTCTTCGGATACTCTGGTTTTCTCACACCCTCAAAAAACATGCATGTTAGGATGACTGGCCACTACAAAATTGCCCCTAGGAATGAGTGTGTGTGTGTGTGTGTGTGTGTGTGTGTGTGTGTGTGTGTGTGTGTGTTTGAATGGTTGTGTGTGTGAATGGTTGTGTGTGTGTGGCCTCACAACAGACTGGCAACCTGTTTGGGGTGTACCCTGCCTCTCGCCTTGAATCAACCGGGATAGCCTCCGGCACCCCCGCAAAGCATTTCAGAAGATGAATGAATGAACTACGTAATTAATAATGAACTCTGTTCATTTAAAAAAAGCTGTGCCACCATTTGGCCACTAGATGTCAGTATGAGACAAACTATTGGCTGCTTAAGCGCAGACAAAATTTTAACTGTAACAGCTGATTACCTTTAATTAAATATGTTACATTGGGTTTGATTACAAAGACACGTCACTGAGTTAACCTATTCAAAAAACATATCAAATAATAATAAACAATTGTCAATTGTCCATAACAATTGATAAAAGTGTCCAGTTGTCACTTCTTCAAATACAAAGTACCTAAAAGACACACTTTAAACAGGTTTACTGAGATTAAATGTACCTCATGGCTTTTAATGAAATTACTTGGGCACGCTTGTTGGTTATGATTTCATATCTATCTTGCTTTGTGTTTCAAATTGATTCCATCTAATTCTATTACAAGCTGCAAAACCTGCATCCACGATCATCTGCGCATAAAACTATAATTGACAATCTTCTCGGTTGTCGTCATATTAGGGCGGATTAAATGCCAGGCGGACGCGCGTATCGGGCAGACTATAATTAATATGAACTGTTTACAGCGTCGAAGGGGCCACATTGGTTAATGGTGTTGTTTATTGTGTTGCAGGAGCCCCGCGTTTCCGGTGCATCAATCCTCATGTCAGTGCCTGGGTCCTGGTGTCGCCCAGGAGTGATGGCCGTGCAGTGATTATAACGGAATAAAGGGACATAATGAAGTGCTTTCCGCCCCGTTATTCTCACATGCCCAACTGCTGTCAGCCACCTCTGCTGCTTTAGTCCCCCCACACCCACTGTCCCTCCATCTCATACTGTTTTCTCCTTAATACAGTAGTTCACACAAAGTTTACTGGCTTACATATTGACTTGGTTGCTCTGATTCTGCTGCGTCTAAGGTTTACCTGCCTGTCTTCCCTGCTGTTTCTGTTAACATGAAGATGTCATTGTGTTTTCTACTTTTTTTCTATATTTGATTTGCTCGCATAGCAGTGCAGTCTTTATGAAATGTGTACACAAGAGAGTAAGAAGGAGACTAATGGAACAGGTTGGTGGTGATTAATTGTAGGAATAGAGAGTTGATTGTTGTAATTAAACAAAACAAGGTAAAGCAAACGACTGGGCTGCCATCTGGGCCCGCAGGCTCATGCATTTACCCACTGCCAAGCACTCCATTTATTTACCCTTATAAAGATGCTAGAGGCCAGCTGAGGCTTGCTGGCTCGCACGGATGTGTGTGTGTGTTTGTGTATGAGCATTTTCTTTTGGAGAATTTTATGTGTTGTGTCTGTGCTCGTGTCATAACATTCTGTTTCGGTGCACATGTGTTTTACTTTATTGATATTTGCATTGCGTGATGTATTGTTAGAGACATATCCGACGTCAAACCGCTGATTGTGTTTTCAGCTTTGATGGATAAACATTACAATCAAGCAACGCAGCGATGGAGAGAGACTGTGCAGAGGTGCGGAACAGAGACACTGATGGGGTGAGATTAATTCCAAAGACAAATCCACATATTCAAATCCACTTACACACACATATCCACAACTTCAAATGGCTTTGTACAGCCACACAAGTGGACAACCACCCGCACACACTCGCTTGCTGTGTTATTTTTGAATTCAGTCAACCATCGCCTAAATCTGGTCTCTTCATTTCGCCAAGCACTTCGCAGAGGGAGCTGTGAGGACTGGTGTGCGCATATGAAATTGCTTACATTATATGCTGCAATGTTTTTCCAATGGGCTGGAACATATTAAGCTGAAAATGAATAGCAGGTCTTCTCGACACCATGTTGCGCGGTGGCTAAGCCTTCACTTCCTCTTCTACGAGTGCTTCATCATGACGACAGCTGTCACTTTTATAGCCTGTGTATGTCTGCCCGTGTGCAGATTCTGTGTTTGCGCCATATGTTTGAACGTGTCTGCATTCGTGTGAGTGTGCATGCCTGCTAGAACACAGCCATGTGCACTGGCCCTCTATAACAGGTCGTGTGTTAAGACAAAGGATCACATCTGCCTGACTCCTGCTGGAAAAGAAGTCATGCACATCTATTTGTTTTAGTGCTGGCTGTACAAATGAGGAAGATGTTCAAATCACGGTTGTACAGCTGATTGTAATAAACATGACATTCTCTGTATAACCCAAAAGGTATAGCATGGGAGAGAATGTGAGTGGATCTGTGTGTGTGTTTATCTGTATGCATTTATATCTGTGTGTTTGCATGCACACACTTATATGTGCGTGTGTGTGTGTCAGACGTTTGGCTCATTGGTATGCTGAGTGTCTCTGGTTCCCCTGTGGTGCTGGGTGGGATAGGAAGCATCTGTCACCTCTGCAGAGATCCAGCAAGCTGCCGTCTTAACCCTTCATGTGCTGCATCACCTGAGGGCTCCTATCAGAGAGAAAGAACTAGAGTGAGACATAGAGTGAAAAACTAGTAAGAGAGAGACATAATTCTATTGGCAGAACCATTAATAGGCGGGATTCATGTCTGGATTTCTCCTTGATTGATACATTCAAGGGAGGAGCAAATGCAAACAGGAATGGCCTTTCTCAACAGGGGGTAAACCTCGTTGCTGCAGCAACACAACAGCATGAGAAGCAAAATTGCTAAGAAAATTGCTGGCATTTTGTTGTCTTTCATCAACTATTTTGTTTGGTGAGAAAAAATGCAAGTGTGAACTAAATTGCAATACCTCAGAAAAGAGCTTTTGGCACCAATGAAACTTGAAAAAAACTTAACTTTCGGCTCAACATGTTAAAAAGGGTCCACAAGATTAAATAATGACTCATCAGGTTTCAGCTGCTTTCAACAAATTGTAAGAATATAAAGAAAAATCACATTAAAAAGAAAACAGTTTCTAAAAATATGAGCAAAAAAGAGTTTTCAAAAAATAATATATTAAAAATGTATTTTAAATGTTGAATTTGAAAACAGAAAGAGGTGATAGCTCGGTGATATAATTTCTGCCCTGGTGGAAGAAACCAGTTAAATTCCCACTGAGCCCGAATTGAGAAGACACCTAACCCCCATTTCTCCCACCATCAGCGCCGTTGTGGCTGCCTGCTGCTTGCTACTGATAAATACAGTATGTTTTTTTTTTTTTTTTTCAAAAAATTACTTCAAAATCAAGGGGAGTCAAATGTAAATTTTTCAGGTTTTACAACCCAAACGCTATGTTTCATCTTGATTCCTATAAGTTGTGTCTTGAGTTCAATTGATGCAACAAAATTAGTTCTAATGCTGGCCATTTTTAAAATGTCATAAAATACAGCTTCTGAAAACAGACATTTTAACTTGCTAACATTTTTTTCTGATGAAGACAGCGAGTATAAATTATATTTTAGTTTCTCGGAGCCTAAAACTGACAACTGTTAATTAAAATTGAAAAAAAAAATATTTGAAGTGCTGCAAAAAAAAAAAAATCTGTGTCAGCCAAATAAATGAATAAATTAGCAAGTTTTTTCGATTGACTGTTGTTCTCGTTTATAAATTGCTTTTTTAAAAGCATTTACTAACTGGTTTGTTTCTATAATAGTGCTCTAAAGAATGAAAAAATACATTTTTGAACAGATTGAATTTAAATGTAGTTTTTTATGTGTGTGGATATAAGCATGAATGTGTCCTCTGGGTGTCATTGAGACCTGGTATAACTCAGATGAGGGTGAGTCTTGAGCTGTAGTAAATTATCCAAGTTTTAATTGTGTCTATAATAGATGGCTATAATTAGTCAAGGTTCTTCCTCACCCTTTACTGCCCAGCTATAATCATCTTCCAGTTAAACTATGCATCCCTTCATGTTGTCAGCCCTTCATACTTTATCCTTTTGTAGCCTGGGGTGACAGGAGGGATCTTCCCCTACTACGCCAAGGATCCCCTAATTCTTCAGCAAAACTTCTCAGAATAAAGTGTCATCTATTAAAAGACATGCTAAAAATGAAAATGGGAACTTGACTCATTTGTGGCAATGATGCAGATCTTTTACGCAGCTTCATGTTTTCTTCTAATAATAGATTTCATATGATTCTCCATCATTAAGGAATTAGTTCATTCATTAACTGACTGCAAACTTGACAAAAAAAGGCAGAAATCAAACAATTACAAAGGAAATTAATTTTTCATTTAACACAAGGGTTTTTAATCAGAGTTTTAGATGTTCTTCTCATCTCACACACCTCAGTCAAAAAGTGAATGTATATGGTATCATGGCACAATTGGACTGTAAAGAATTTGCATGCTGTAAAGGCTGGCTTAAATAATTTCTTAAGCCAAAATCAATAAACCTATAAATCTGGCTCTATAATCTATAAATTTGATACTTTTAACAATACAATTATTTACTTCACAATATTTTTTTTAATTACAGTTTTTAACAGTGAAAAAAATCCAACCCATTTAAATATATGTGTTAAAATTTCTGTGCATAAAGTTCAAGAAGATAAACTTTGAGAAGATTTTTTAGACATCTTCACTAAGTCATTCCACAAGTTTAAAATCTATTGATAACAAAGATGGAAAATTGAACTTCTGCAAAGTTTGGTAGGTTTTTAGATTTTCAAGATGAAGAAAACATTAGCAGAAAATCAATTTCTAAATAGAGCTGTAGACGTGTTGATTTAGACAGTAATCTTTTCTATTAACTACAAACTACTAAATTAGCAGCAAATTTTATGATTGAGATTAAAACAATTTGTAAGCTTTGGGTACCTGGAGTGCAAACAATTTCCAAAATCCCAGAGAGGTTAGATGTTGAAAAGTAGATGCAACCACTTTTGAAATCCACAATACTTGTTAGGAAAATGTGAATATGTGTGGTGGCCTCACAGCAGCCTCACAGCAAGAAGCCTCACTCCGATTTGATTCCCGGAGTGGGGACGAGGCTTGACACACTGACCTTTCTGTGTGGAGTTTGCATGTTCTCCCTGTGTATGCGTGGGTTTTCTCCAAGTACTCCGTTTTCCTCCCACCCTCCGTAAACATGCATGTTTGGTTGATTGACCACTATAAAATTGCCCTTAGGAATGAATGTATGGGAATGGTTGTCTGTGTTTGTGTGGCTCCTGCGACAGACTGGCGACGTGTTAGGGGTCTACCCTGCCTCTCGCCCTGAATCAGCCGGTGAACGCCCCGACACCCCCTGTCACCCTGGAGAGGATAGATGTTGAAATTTAAAGACAGCCAGTTTGGAGATCTTTAATACTTGTTCGAAAAATGTTAATATTTACCGAGAGGAATAGTGTGAACGACAATCTGAACGACCAAATTCAGCCTTAACTACGCAACTAATTGTTTAGACTTTCCTTTAACACAATACAATTTTCTAAGTGCGTTATAAATTTTATTTGTAACATTTGAATATCTTGGTTGTTTGTAAATTTAACGTGCTCTGGAGTGCTTACGTGATAATGGTGAGCTATGAATAGCCAGCTAACGTCAATGGAGAATACTACTGGGAAAAACAGAATGCTACTGGATCTATAGGATCCAACTTTCGAACAAATTTGGCATGTTAGAGAAAAATCTACAAAAAAAATGAGATAAATTGAGATATTTTACAAAATGATGATACTCTATGGTTCAATTTGAATGAAAACTTTCATTGTGCAGATAATGTACATACAAAGTTATTTCAGGAATCCCAATTTGACAGTCTCTGACTAAAGTGAGAGACGATGGATGCTGGTTCAATGGGATCTGACAGACCTGATGGCCTTCACCTGATAAGGCAGGACAAAACTGAAAAATGTTGCTGCAGGGGGATCTATGCACTGATTAGGCTTGTGTTCGATTCCTGAGAGTGCCGATTCATCAGTGTCCACTAGCACCCGTTTACTGGGTTCTCGGGTGTCAGTGTGGTCACATTGCTGGCAGGACCTCGCCAATCTCTGTCACACAGTATCAGCATCAGAAAGCGCGGGAGCTCACCTCTGCCCAATTCAAAAACTAGACACACACTCATAGACAGATAACACACACACAGTGGAGGCCTGACCCCAATCATAGCAACATATATGATAAACAGTGCACACTAACCCTGTCTGTATACATACAGACCACACATAAGTTCATCTGAAGCTGCCCAACCACAGACGCAAGCACACACCAGTCCATACTGAGATATGACCCTCCCATGGAGTGCCTTGGTCACCAATCAGGACCACTTTGTCAAGGCACAGGTAACCGTGACGACTCTAATCCCTCGACAATCAGCTGGTCATTCATCACTGCTGAGGGAAGGAGAACAAGAGGAGAGGTAGAGAAGAAAGCGAGAGGAAGAGAGGAGGGGTATTACAGACAGGGGCAATGGTGCAGACAAATGGCTCCAAAAATTCAGTATTAATCAGCAACTGATTTGCTGCCCCTTTAAAGCCAATACCACTTAAGGACTGGAGCAATGGAGGAAACGAGGGGGGCAAGAATAGAGGGATGGCAAAAACTAGTAAGTGTGAACTAAAAATGGAAATAATACAAAAAAGAAAAACAATGAGAAAAATAAATGTGTTTGGAGGACAGACTGAAAGAGAAAACAAAGAAAGAGGAAAGCTCCTTATTGGGGTCTACTGTTGCATTATGTGCTTGGTTTGAGACACAGTAGCCTAAAATGCTGCGTAAGGTGCTCTCTGCACACACACGCATACACACACATACACACAACCGACTCAGGTAATACCCCTCCCCTGTTGATTTGTCACTGGAGTTGATCAATAGCGGTGATGGAAACAGAATCAGCTCAGATGGATTAAACGTCCCAGTGGCTCTGACGTTATTTTCCCATTAAGAAAAGGCTAATCATTACGCACAAACACACACAAAAAGCAACATATACTTCTACACACACTGACTCAGTGAAGCACATATATGTGCATACATCCCAAGTGCACCATGTGGTTTCATATCTGTCTAAGCACATCTACCAGCACAAACATGACTTTACAAGCATATTGGCATGGTTGATAGCACATCCACTCATTACCAAGGCATGCATTTTCTATTAGGAAAACTTCACCTAAAGAGTGACCAGAGTGACTTTATTGATCTGAGTTTGCTCTTCACAACAACACAGTTTGTTCCAAAGGAAATGCCCCACTTATCAGTTCAGCTGACAAAAAAGTTGCATTTCACGTGTTGTCTGCTTTTGTAAGTGGATTTTAAAGTCAAATCGATCTGTTGCTATTTCAGAGCTGATAATGCAGATGAAGAGCAAAACAGAATGTATTTCATTGGTAAATACTGTTGCTTTAAGAACATTTGATTTTTTTATGAGGAAGGAAAAGATGGACTATCATCAAAATTTCTAAAGATATTCCCGTATTTATATTCAATAGTGCCTGATCAGTAGACCAAGTAAGAGAGTTTAGAGTGAAAAGTTTAAATACGATAGAAAAAGAAAGAAAATAGTTCAAATGCTCTAATTTTCTTTGGAATCAATAAAACAAGATTCATTCAAAAATTCAAAACTTCCTTTACGGTCTTCCTCTAGGTCTCCTGCCTAGTGATTCAAATCTAGGGATGGTTATCGATACAATCTTATCGATACCAGTACTCTTATCGATACAGCTTATCGATACACTTATCCATACTTTTTTAGCGTAAATAGAAGTAGAGAAAGACAAAAAACTATTCAGATCCAAATGAACCTTTTATTTGGAAACATATTAAAACTAAATATTAATGTATCCTCCTTTATATTTAAAACAAATTAAATGTTTCGTCACTTATCCTTACCTAGACAGCAGAGAGTGCAAGTGTTGTGTTAAAAAAAGACCATGTGCTCAAATACGACTACGGAACCAAAAAAGGGCTGGAATTATTTTTCAAAATCCCCAACAAAAAAAATACTTTTTTGTCGTTATTTGAACAGAACCACCTCCGATAATGTGCAGGACACTTCAAAAATTAATACCATGTTATGAAATCCCCTAGTTTTAATGTGTGGACGTTTTTAGAATTTTTTGCAGTCATATTTGGGCAAAAAGTCCTTTTTGAGCACAACACCAGCAGCTTTGAGGGGCGGATCCAGGATTTTCTAAAGAGGAGTTGTGAGGTCATTGACAAAGCCAGTATAGAGGGAACTAGGGGCATTCGACCCCGCCCCCAGAACATTTGAAATATGAAAAATAACAATCATTTTCCTGCATTTTGGTGGCCCATTCGCTGGCCCTGCAAGAGGATAGCTTGTCTAGTCCCATTTTCTTTCTTCTTCTTCTTTTTTTTTTATGTGGACCAAAAAAAAAAAATGGTGGCGGGGGGGCGTGCGCCCTCCCTCAGTCCCCCCTGGATCCACCCCTGGCTTTGATTCAAGTAAATATTAACAACTTAGATAGACCGTACAATGAATAACAAAAATGTGCAAAAAGCCTTCCCACTTCAAATATCAATCAACACAACTGAAAATCTCAAGTTATTGCCATCTTAAATACATCCTTCACACCATTTTTCTGCAGAAAACCTTATTTGCCTTTTCTGGTAGCAGTCTCGTTTTTTGATTAAAAAAAACAACAACACTCAATAGGTGTGTGCGTCCACAATACACACCTGTAACGTCGATGGTCTCCTCAAATACCGAACATCTTTACGGTTAAATATTGTGCATTTTAGTGAGGTGTTTTTGTTTTATTTGTTTAGGCTAAATTAACTTTAAAGAAATGTAACCACGCCTTTGCTTTTCATACGCGCTTCGCTGTTTTGCCATTCTCTTGTTTGTCATTTGTCAGCGGAGGAATACCCGCTCTCCGCCCCGTTAATGATGTTTTACTTAGTTTAGAAATCTACGCAAACAAAATGCGATTTGTGTATGCTTCTTTTTTCAAAGTAATTGCGATATTTTTAACTAATAACTAACAATATGACACACTACTTTCAGAGTAGCAAAGAGGGAGACAGACCATCTTTTAGAGACAAACGGGAAAAAAGTAGTGCGCGCCATATTTGCACTTTTGCCCCGCCTCTCCGCTGAGAATATCGATAAGACTGAAATTTTTCGGTTCAGTAAAAAATGCTAATTGGGTACCGATGCCAAACAATATCGGTATCCCATCCCCAGGGGCGAATCCAGGGGGGAGGAGGTAGGCGCCCCCCCCACACACACACACACACACACAGACAGACACACACACACACTTTTGTCCACCAAAAAAAAAGAAGAAGAAGAAACAAAAAGGGACTAGTCAAGCAATCCCCTTGCAGGGCAAGGGAATTGGCCACCAAAATGCAGGAAAATGATTCTTATTTTCCAAAATGTTCTGGGGGGTGGCAAGCGGGGGAATGCCTCCCCCTACACTGGCTTTGTCACTGACCTAAACCCCCCACCTCCCTCTCCCTTCAGAAAATCCTGGATCCGACCCTGATCGCCGATCTAAACTCAACATCTTTCTGCCAATATAGTCACTCTCTCTCTCGTTTGGACATGCCCGAAATATCTCGATATGACCTCTTCATCTCCAAAACCTGTTCTCTGGTGTCCTCTTTCCTGTTTTAGTCCATCCCAGTCACTCTCCAAACAACTTAAACATCTTCTTCTCTGCTTCCTCAGGGTCAACATGTCTATTTTTTTATTTACAAGATTTCAGTACCTCCTAAAAAACTAGACTAATTTCCTGACGCAGAAACAAGACATTCAAAGTCAATTTAACTTTAAAGCAAACAAAAAGTGTCCAGTCACTGAGCACTGCAGGGCTGAGAAATACAACCCACCACCTATTCTGCTACAACAACACACACCAAGCAACAATATCTCATTAAAATTACACCCCAGGACCACCACCATATAAATAACCAGATGAGTTGCAGTATGATTTCTTTTTAGTAATTTTTCTGGTCTTACTGTTCTTTAAAAACTTTGTGCTCAAACCAGAACTATCAAAACCTAAAGAGGAACTTAAAGAAGGTATCGTAACTCCTATTTGTGCTTTTATTTCTTCTTGTTCGTTTTTAAAACCTATTGTTTATGAGGTTACAAAATCCAATCCTGCTACACTACCATTTATTTACGGTATAGTCAATAGTACAGTTTCTACTATAAAAAAGAAAACGGATCACATTCCTCTAGATTAATTTGTAAACATTGCTTGCATGTTAATTTATCCTAAGTCTTCAATTCAGAACTTAAAGTCTTTCTCTTAAACCCTAAAGTTTGCTTTTGCATCTAAAACCTATGGAGGTTGAGTCTCTCATTCAATATTTTTCATACTTTTTCTTGTAGATTTAAAATGTCATCTTTTTCTTCTGCTTCTTGTTTCTGTGTGATATCATTTTCAAATCTATCATTTCTCTTTTAAGACTGTTTCTGTATCTGATTCCTTACACTTTGTTATATTTAATCAGTTATCTTGTACATTTTTAAGTATCTTAGTTCAAATATTTAAGTCAAATGAATGGAAATTGACCTGGTAAATAATTCCAACAGGAGCTTCAGAGATATCCATGTTTATGTTTTACCCGTGTATTTTAGAATAATTATCATTTTCTTTTGACATGCAAAATTCTATCTTTTGCAATGCATAGTAAAACATGTTTTAGCAACAAAAAAAATTATAAAAGTATTATTGTTTTTTTTTTTTGCAAAATGAAAAATATAATAAAACAGTTTAAATTTCACTCAAAGATCGGGTGAGGAGCTCTGCCATCCGGGAGGAGCTCGGTGTCGAGCAGCTCCTACTCCGGTTTGAGAGAAGCCAGATGGGGTGGTTCGGGTATCTGGTCAGAATGCACTCTGAGTGCCTCGCTGGTGAGGTGTTTCGGACATGTCCCATCGGGACGAGACCAAGAGGCAGACCCTGGACCCGATGAAGAGACTGTATCTCGCAGCTGGCTGGGGAACGACTCAGGATCCTTATGGGTGAGCTGGAGGATGCAGCTGGGATTCTGACAAGCCTGAGCTGGGGCACTTGTCCCCGTGACCCAACCCCGGATAAGCGGAAGACGGCAGAACAGAACAGTTTAAATTTCCATTCATAAATGATCAAAACACAATTATTTATTATTCAAGTAACTTAAAATAAAGTTTTCATAGTGACACCAATTAACCAACAACTGAATGACGACCTGTTCGGAGTGCATCCTGCCCCTCACTTGTAATCAGCCCACAGGCTCCAGCACCCGCTGTGATCCCGACTGACATAAGCAGTTCAGAAGATGAATGAATGAATGGTGACACAAACATGGTAGTCTCCAAATGTGTTTCATTGATCACCACCCAAGGTGTTCTACCTTGAAACAGGGACGTCTTATATTTGTCACCAAAGTTGTTCTAAGAATAATTGATCAGTTTTTGAAAAAGTTGTATCGGTATTTCTATCAGCCTTGATACGCTTGCTACATTGATGATGCAAAAGCTACAGCAATGACGTTTTTATGTAATAGGAAGTATTTCACACACACACTTATCCGTGCTGTGCTGCTCCTGCTCCTTCTCCACTTTAAGTTGGACAGAGGATGGGCGGTTCACTCGGGACTCCAATTAAATTTAGAAGGAGGTGGCCATGCTTTCCCAGGGTGGGCTGGGATGACCAACAATCAGACTTTCACACTTCTTAGTCTGGGGTAAAGCTCTATAAATCTGTAAAACTTCTTACTGATTGTCAAATAGATGTTTCAAAACCCAAATTGTGGTTGTTCGTGTGCTTCAGAATCAGAAGTACTTTATTGACTCCACATGTGAGAAAATTGTGTGGATTCATATTTAATAGGAAAAGCATTATGTTGAATGAGGTGGGACTTGTCGTTTGTATGTCACTGAATTATGAACATGAATTAGAGCTTAACGTAAAAACGTTTATTGATTAAGTAGCTTATCTTCAATCTTACGTACAAAACCAACTATGATGCCACAAAAAATTTGAAAATTGCAAAAAATTCCGGAGAAGTTTATAATCTACCGTCCGGGCAACCGTATTGTTGTGCTTGCTAGGGATGGCAGAGACTTTTAAGACATGAAAGGAAGTGTAGTATGAGTATTTTAAAATGGGGTTTGGTATTAACAGAAATGAACATTTTTACATTATCCTTGAACATATCCCCATAACAATTAACCACAAACCCTGCAAACATAAGGTTGTTTAGCAGTGAGTAAAGCGTGAGACTGTAAATATTGTACGTGACCAAGGACGCTGAGGTGAGATAATACATTATACGACATGCGAGGCAGGAGAGCAAAGAGAATGAGGAGAGTGATAGCTCTGCAGGGAGAAGTGTGAGACCATCTGCTGTTGACTACCTGCTGTTTTCTTTCTCCCTTCACTCACCTTCCTTTTCTTCTTTCTCTTCATTTTCCTCCTGTGGTCCATGACGGTACGCATTCTGTTTGTGTAGAAAACTTGATGCATACACATAAAACTTTGCACAAAATAAGCAAAAGAGACTGTTTTGCTTTTTATTTCATTTTTGCGACCTCATATTTTATCAGTACACTTTTTTTTCTTTGCATTGTTATAGTCACTCTGTTACCTCTGAGCAAATGCCTCCACTTAGGATGTCTCATTCCTAGCAAACATGCAGACATGGCACACAACAGACACACAAAGCCTACACACACACACAAGGAGAGGGCTTCTCTAATGGATTCTGAGGATTCCAATTTCCCCTCTGCCACCAAAGACAGAAAACCCTCTGAGCTCAATTACCCCTGTCTCACACTCACCAGACGAGACCCCAAGCACATGCACACACACGAGCACAAACTTGGACGCATCTTTGGTTGTAGTCGCAGACACACACACACAAATCCTTGCACACCTTAAACCACTGTGACACATTGAGAATCACACAATCAGAGGCACGCAGTCAGACTGAAAGGAGTATTAGTCTAAGGTAGATTTTATGTGATAGGAGATAACAGAGTGAGGGAGGAAGAATTGAGGGGTTGCTGGGAGTGTGGGGGGAAGAGGTCAAGATACAAAGAAAAGATATGAAGATAAAACGAGGCAAGATGAAAGGAGTGAAACAGTGTAATGTGAAAGAATGATCAAAGTAGGATGTAAAGGAGATATAGGTGGAGAAACAATGCAGGCTTCTTTGGCTCGAAGAGAATCCACTCTTCCAGAAATCTTATTAAATTCCACAATTAGCTGAACGTCTGGGGCTATAAATAGGCTCACTTTTTCCCATTCCATGATGTCAGTCAGCAAAGCAGACTTCGACTGCAGGGGGAAACAAAACAATTTAAATTATAGTGAGGCTCTCTCTTTGTCTGGCCACCCTTTTAACGGGATAATTACTAGTCTATTCATTCGTGCTCGGCTAGGGCGATACATCACCTCACTGCACACTGGCCCGCTTTCTGTGATAAACGTCCTTTGCTGAAGAGGAAAAGAGGGGGAAGCTGAGGGTTAACGTGTGCCTACTGATATCAGTTTCTTATTTGCTGCCGGTTTTCACCAAAAAACGTGCTTTCTGAAAACCCCTGGGTGACTGAGGAGAATGGGCAGAGGCCCTCAAACTTGGTTACACCATTTTCCCATCGGCCCCTAACCACAAGGAAATGGACAAGCAGGAGAAACGAAAAGGGAAGAGAGGGAGCGGGAGGCATCTATTATTCAGCATGGCCCCGACCCCTCCATACGCACGCCATTAAAAATAGGAAATCCATAGCGGAGACAAATGGCTTCTAAATGAAGCGCTACAGGAGGAGAGCGGAGATAGGGACCCCTGTCACATGCGCTTTAATTGTCTCCCGGGGCGATAAGGGGATTTATCAAATTCATCGTGCCAGTAAGGGCTGTTAGGCCTATGAAGATGAGCAGTTGAAGAAACAGCACAGCACGTGTTTGTTCGTTCAAAGATACGCGCCATGAGTTGGAAGCAGTGAACAATTAGAGCCTTCATAAATTGCACCAAACTGGAACAACTCTAGTGCCAATTGACTTTTTATTGGTTAAATAAAAACCAATACATGGCACGGGTTGTAAATAAATAGATATAAAAAATTGAAGTAAGCAGTTATTAAAGTGCACTCGGTCTAGTCAAAGTGGCTGAGGATAAATGTAAAAGGTTATGTGTGAGAGAAATTTGGTTAATCTTAAAATGATCTTTCTCCTGTCATTGATAATACCTTGCTGAAATCAGATGTGCTTAACAGGCTACAAAAAGTATGCTTAAAATATGAATTTGTAGAAAATATTGCAATGAAACAAAAGGTATGTATAAAAGAATATTTAAAATATCTCAATACGCCAATACGCACAAATATATACAGCGTGGAATGCTTTAAGTACTTCTTTGGTTTGACTCATGATGTCACTCTGTTCAAAAGCTTTTGAAGGAAATCATTCAGAAAAATGTTCACGATGACCTGTGGTTTCATGTACATAGATATTTGCGGTATAATGTTGTAAACAAGGTTGTAGGTTTGTCAAACAACTCCATCAACGTCTCAGCAGTACTGTAGTAGTTCATTCAAAACTACAAAGTACTCAGATGTCAGATTTGACTGATTCTGACATAAGGCCAATGTCAAAATCCGGCCAATTCTACAATACCACAGTTCATGATCCACTGTCAAGGGATTTTCTTTTGGTCCAGTTCAGGTAGGGACAGGTCTTCTTCTTCTTTCGCCATTTCCCTTCAGGGGTCGCCACAGCAAGTCAGTTTCTTCCAACTATTCCTGTCTCCTGCATCCTCTTCAGTCACACCAACCATCTTCATGTCTTCCTTCACTGTATCCATGAATCTCCTCTTTGGTCTTCCCCTAGGCTTCCTGCTTGGCGGTTTCAAATACAGATCAATTCAATTTTATTTATTTATTTTCAATTTCATTTTATTTGTATAGCCCAAAATCACAGAATTTCTGTCTCAATGGACTTCACATTGCAGATTCAGAAAGAAGAAAAGCAAGAAAGTAATAATGTACAAAGACAAATACACAGCAAGAAAACCAACTAACAAATGTTTGCTGGACAATATTAACACATTCTTGCCCTTACACACTCCTTCACGGTGAGAAAAACTCCAAAAACCCATCAGTGGGGGAAAAAGATAAGAAACCTCATGGGGATCCACATAAAAGAGAAATCCTTCCCCGGGACAGACAAGTTTGTTTATTTTGAAAATAAACTTCAGTTTTATGTACTGCCAGTTTAGAGCACACAGAAACTACAATGTCAAGGAAAGACAATTAAGCACTAAGTGTGATAGAAATGTGTTATTTAAACAAGATTAATTTTGAATTCTTAAAATAGGAATTAATAAAAATACAAATCAGTGTTTGAGAAACTAGTAGGACAAATGTACATGAGCGTTAGACATAAAAATAGGCACGCAAACTCTTTAACCATGAAGGTATTTCTCTTTTATTGCGCTTGTTGAAAACAAACTTTAATGTGCTGAACATACAAAACAAATCAACTCATTCAGGGTCTCTGTCCTGCAGGTGTAACATGCCTCCCACATCAAATGAAAGGATCTATGGCCTATGGTCACTGCAAATTACGATGTTTTATGAACCGGTGTAAAGGCCATTTTTATCTTGCTGACTAAGAAGACCTGTACTGTTCCCTAATTGTTTATCTTACCTTGCTCAAACTAAACGGATGCAAATGAAGGATGTAGCCTGAAGTTTGTCATTATGCCCTGCGAAAGCATTTTAATGAGCCATTAACTTGAATTAAGTATTTGAAAGCAGGACATGATTAAATAGATGAGTGTGTGTATGCAGAATTTGTCATGTTTATGTATTTATGGTGCAAGCTCTGTTGGAGATCACCAGAAAACAAATCCACTTTAATCCCCAATGATGTCGAGTAATTGTGTCAAAAATGTTTCAACTGTTGATTTTTTGTGTGCACAACTCCCAAATCAATCTCAGCATATCATCCCGTCAATTTTTCCTCCAGAATTTTATTTACTTTTTGAGAAAGAGACAAAGTAACAAACATCCCGCTGCTTTATTTTAGATGGAAGCAAAGTAAGTAGGGTAATTATTTGCTTCAAGCTGTTTCAATGTTCATCCTGAAGGAAGACATACACCCAGTCTTTAAAAAAAAATGTTCACCAAACTTACAATAGCCCATGGCAGACATGCTTTTGTTGTTGAGACATTATAAATGAACCAATTACAACTGATGACAAAAGTAATTAGCATTTAATTAGAAATTCAACGTTTTTTTAAATTTGTTTCATAATTAACCTTTGCTAATGTTTCAGTTGACCATTGTTTTAGAGAAAATGACTCAAAATCGTTTTCAGATAACAGCCTGTTTTCATTTTTGGATGATGCATGAATGAGAAATCTCACAATGTGAGAACTAATAACCAAAATGTTTCTCAATTTTATTTTAAAACAAATTATTTATCTAAAATTCTTGGGAGGGAAAGACGAATAATAAAAAAGTGATGAAAAAAAGAACATAAAATAAAGAATGTTTCATCTGAGTGGAAAAGAGAAATAGATGAAAAATGTTATGTTTTTTTCCCTTTGGGAGAATGTGCACGGTGTGTGTGTGTTGTCTTTAGTGATGGATGAACGACAGTCAGCATGGCAGCTCATCTCCTCTCAGGCGGGCAGGTGACAGAGAGAGATGTTACAGCGTGGAGACAGTACAACAGCCACACTGGTGGGCAGGTGTCTCACAACCACACACATAAATCCATACACACACACACACACACACACACACACACCCACACACACATTTACAAAGCATATGTCTGCTGTGAACATCACGATTCCTTTCTTTTCTCTCTGGCTTTTCACCTGCCCCCAATTTCACAACCCTGCCATCCCTGTCCACCACCCCCGTCTTCCCATCTCTTCACACCTCGACTCGCGGCCTATGTTCCCTGTAAGTGAGCTGTCTCTGTGTGGGCGGTGGTCTTCTTGTCTTCCTCCCTGAATCAGACCTGAGCTTGTCAACCGCTCAGCCTTCTTCTCCGAGATACTTCCCATCCCAATCAATGGGAGCCCCATGAATATTTCACACACCCCAGGCAGACATGAGGCAAATAAGCAGAGGAGGTGTGTCCCGGTTGCCTTGGAGGAGCAGGGTGGAGGAATGGATGGATGGGAGGATGAGGGGAGGGGGATTTAGGCTGTCAGGGCGCCAGTGTGGTGAAGAGATGGGGTTTCTCTTCCTGAGTCAGACAGGGCCAATAATTCATTAGAGAGAGAAAGATGTAGAGGTGAGGATGTGACAGGAGAAGAAGGAGGTGAGAAGAAAGCTCTCCTCTTCCTTTTCTCTCTTTACTTTTTCCTTCAGTCTCTCCTGTTATTCTTTTGATTCCATCCTCGTCTCATTTTTCTTTTTTAAAAAAAAAAAACAACCATCTTACAGAGATAGGAACACACATACATATCACCATCTCCTCTTTCCCTCGGCAACTCCCACTAACCCTCGTCTTCTCCTCTCCCCCATGCCCCCCTCCTCCCTCCTTCCATCTGTCTTTCTTGCTGCAGTGCCCATGCTGCCAGGCAGTATAAATCACATCTCCAGGCTTGGCTGCAATGGGCCTGAAAATAAAAAGGCATAAAAATGTCGGGATGAGCTACGGGCCAGGGGGGGAGAATTCCTTTATGATGGGTCTAAATCCTCCTCCCACCTCCCCAGTGCACACACACAAACACATACGGATTGCTTGGAGACACATGCACAGCACTGAGTTTAACTCTGAAATGATCCCCCCCAAACAGAAGTAGTTTGGATCTCCTTCTCTCCCACACAGACAACTGTACAATCTCCTGAACACACATACACCAAGCCACATATCATATTAAGCTCTTTGTTGGCTGTGATCAGAATTGAGACGTCTCTTTGCCATGTTTGCACCTTAAAGGGCCAGTCTGGCAAAGACAATCTGTCTACTGTCCTTACGCTCTTCTTTTTTTTTTAAATTTTACAAATGATTGCAGTAACCCTGAAGACAAACTCTTCATTTTTTACACCAATGAAGCAGGAAAAGGTACAAGACAGATAGCGTATCTTGAACAACCTTGCTCTGCTTCTACACATATGAATCCAATATGTTTGAGTTTGCCTCAAAGATAAACTTTTACACCTTTAACCCCTTGAAGCTTAATTCTTATTAGCACCGATGTATTTTATGCGATGTGGAACATCCATCTTGGAGTAAATGTGCAATATATAACTAAAAGCATTCTTCACCGTCTGAGATTAATTTTACAAAGGTTATTCACCCTGGGTTTTGGCAGAAAGAAGAGTCCCTTCTCTGTGCATAATGGTAATTATAGACAATTTATGATCACTTTAGCCTCCATGTATGCATCGCTGTGTGTAAATAAACCAATAGAAAATGATGGAGGTGGCCTACAACATATTGAAATGAACCTCAGTGACAGAGATCCATTGTTAAGGTTGTCTAAATGATTATGGGAATGAAGATAGAGGTGAGCAAGAGGACCATAAATGGGAAACTCCATCACCTGCTGAAATTAACCTATAGTTCCAAGTTCTCCTTTAATCTATGTCCCGATGTGCACTTTGTCAATTCTATTAGATCATGCTGTGTGTGGAATGAACACACAATGCATTCGCATACATCGAGCAATGATGATAATGGTGAGCACCTCCCCAGGTGAAACCCATCCAGTCACAGTGGGACCTATCGTAGACCTAATTATGCTTGCTTTGGCGTTTTAACCGTATTGATCAAAACACTGAAACAAACGAGAAATGCTTATCAAGCTAGAAAAGAAGAGCCCTCAGGATTTGGCCTGTGTGTGTATGTGTGTGTGGGAGTGGGTGTGCTCCACAGGAGTGAGTGAGAGTGATGGGATAGGTCTGAGAGGTGGTGAGATATTGGTGGTTGTAAAAAATTGCAATTCTGAGCTTTTGAGTTATTAATTACAACCTCCCCTCCTTCACCCCTTTCTTTAGGAGCCATTAGAAATACTGCCCCACAAATTACTGCACATATATGTTCACTTACACAGGCCTCAAGACATACAAAACACACACACTTGCAGGTTCATGAACACACTCCTTAACACAAATTAGCTCATCCATACCGATGCTAAGCTTACAATACCCCGCTCTGATGAGCAAGCTCCTGTCGACCTTGGAACTCTCTGGAAAGACAATGCAAGGGGAACCACGCTGAGAGAGGAGGGAGGTGGTGGAAGTAGATAAGATGGAAGGAGAGAGACAATAGATGAGAGGAGGGAGGGATAGGGAGAAAAGAGAGGTAGCACAAGTAGAAGTGTTCGGTGCAGGGCAGGAGGGCAGTGCTCCCTCCCTCCTTTCCGTCTTAGCTCATCTCGAATGCAAATGTGGTTTCTATACGGTTCCTTTGTGCCGCCTCTAACTGCTCCAGAGAGAAGCAATTACAACTGCTCCATTCAGTCAGAGAGAGAAAGACATGCATGGGTAGAGAAGGGTAATTAATAAAGTGATGGGGTGGGGGGCGAACCAAGAGGAGCAGAGGAGGTGATCACATACCTGTGGAGGATCTTCAAGTAGAGCTGGAGTGAATATTGATTTTAAAGGAAGCTTTGTTATTGATACAAAAAGTAACAATAAAACTGACCCGGCTCGTGATTACACCATGGCAGGTCAAAGGTGGGAGGCCATTGACATAACATTAACAGTTTTATATGGTGTGAAATACAATAAAAAAAGGACCAGCCCTAATAAATTTGTCACATTTTACAGCTCTACCACTCAGAATCAAAACATTAAAAAGATGGAGAAACAGAATTTATTGAATCAAAAGATCTCTGTCCAAATATGACATCACCCTCCATTGCTCTTTGTTTGTTCTGTGGAGAGACATTTGCACTGCAAGTGCCATTTCCTTTTGCAGTCACAGTGGCCAGGCAGCGCCGAAAGGTATGGCGGGAGCTTTTATGGCAGTCATTTGGGCCGCTAATATGTCATCTCCATTAGCCGACTTTTAACACTCTCAGATAGATGGCCCTGTGACATTTATCTGTGCACCGGTCGTATTTTAGCTGGTAAATGGCCGGTGATGTGCGAAGTGCGTGCAAAATGTGTCTATGTGTATGTTTTAGACATGCAGTGGTGAGGTTGGGGAGAGAGGTGCATTGACTTTTAATGATGCCCTGTGCAATAGCACTTGAGAGGGAATAATCACAATACAATGCAAGTCATCCTCTTTGACCCTCAACACACACTTGTAAAGCGTATATAAACACACACACAAAATAAGTGAGGAGGAGACTGCAAGGTCAAGACCCGAGTTTTCTTCCTCAACAGTTAGACAGCTGAGGCCCAATGAGCCTGGGTCTGCAGAGTCAGCTGGAAAAAAAAACACACTCAACTACAAAAAAGAACAGGTAATTAACTTAGTCGCTTATAGAGAGATAATGAGGGGAAAACAGTGCAAGAGTGAAACAGAATAGTGAGAGCTGAACTGAATGAGGGGGGAAATAAGTGCCAGGGCAGGACAAGAGCTAGATGGGCTAATTGCTCATATAGATTTTACCATTGTTGGCTTTTGTACGGTCAAAGAGGTGAAGTCATTCCCCATAGTGGTGTCGGGTAAAACTCTAAATGAGCTAATAATTTAGACTCATAAACTTAAACCAATATTGACAATCACTATGTACATTGGGAGGCATTAGAGAGATTCTGACCATAAAACAGCTGTAAATATAATATACCCTCATGTCATTTAACTCATCACACACAGTAGCACCTTTAGCCTCAGACATTAAAGCACCACCCAATATGGTGCATTAAAAAGCTGAGAATATGTTCGGTGTCATTTTATGCATAGCCTTGAGGCACTTAGTCACCTGTCCAAAGGCACTGAAGTTGACTAATGTGATAGAAAATTAACAATTAAAAATATCACACGGGCCCAGAGCCATCGCAACGTGGACCGTTCACATCTCAGTGGACACCCTAATTGCTTTGAAATACAATTGGGTTTGGGCTTTGTTTGGTGTTTTGGAGGTATGAAGCGCATCAATGCACAGTGGAAATTGAGTTATAAATTACCACGCTGAAATAGACATGTACTGTGAATACTCAATATCCAAATGCTAGATGTTTTCTCCCTTCAAAAAGGCAGATGTGTGCATACATACACATAAAAACCAGATGCAATTGCTTGCAGCTGCATTTCATTTTGTCAGGAAAATTGACCCCGTCTGAAAAACGCAGTGTGTGTCATGCTGCATGCCTGTCATGGGCTACGTTGATAAGGTCAACCTTACAGCAAACAGAGATGGGGAGCTTCAACCAAAGACCAGGGGGACTGGGGAAATGACAGAGGATGAGAAGAAAATGTTCATTCATGCACATCTTTCACCAGCGTTCGTGTCAGTGTTCTGAGATGCACTACAGTGTGTATGTACGTGTCTGCTGTATGAAAACAGCAGAAGCTGGAGTGTGAAGTTGCTGACAGCTTCATTATGGCTTGTGCGCACAGGGAAATGGCACAATCCATAGAGAGAAAAGGAGGAGGACAGACAGTGGACAGGCCAGGTTTGATGGTGGGCTCAGCCACACATCATTATAGTAGTTGGAAGAAAAACAGAAGGGAGATAAAACCTCTCTCTTCTAGTGAGCCTTTGCTTTTTTTGGTCCACTTTCTCTTTGTTAAAGTGATTAGAACAGGCCAAGCTAATGTCAACGACACCAGAAAGAAGCCAGAGAGAAACTTTCATTCATCTTCTGAACCATCCATCACTAACAGGGTTGTGAGGGGTGCTGAAACCTATACCAGTTGATTCAAGGTGAGAGGCAGGGTACACCCCAAACAGGTCACCAGTCTGTCGCGGGGCCACACACACACACACTGATTCCTAGGGGAAATTTTATAGCGGCCATTCAACCTAAAGTGCATGTTTTTGGAGGATGGAAGGAAGCCTAAGTACCTGGAGAAAACCCATGCATAGGATAACATGCAAACTTCACACAGAAAGGGCAGTGTTCCAAGCCTCCTCCACAACTGGGACTTGAACCCCCGACCTTCTTGCTTTGAGGCAATTGTGCTGCTCTCGCCAGAAACATTTTTTTTTTTTTTTTTTAATTAAATTAGCCAAACCTATAAACTGTCCTGTAATTAGTTCATGCTGCACAACATAAAAAAAAATCCCTTTTCTGAATAAAAATTGAAGTTATACATCATCCCTGCCCCGCAACAGACTGGCAACCCGTTCGGGGTGTACCCTGCCTTTCACCTTATATCAGCGGGGATGGGCTCCGGCACACCCCTGTAAGGGATAGACGGATAAGATGATGACTGACAACACTTTTTTCTTGTTGCAACAAGCACAGTACCAAACCAGACATAATTTGCATAAAGAGCAATAAAAAAGATAAGATCATGAGTCTGGTGGATATTTGCAAATAAAATTAAGCATGAATTTGAAACAGAAAATGATTTTTGAACCCACTGGGAGTTTAGGTCAGTAAAGAGTTACTCATGTCCAACCTAGTGTGATATCTTGTGTTTTAAACTCCCTCTATTGGAATGCTGGAGAGCTGCAACCAAGTAGCACTATGTGCATGAGTTATAAAAATCAAACATGAAAATATGAATAATCAAGATAATCTTCTCATAAAAAGACAATTTATTTATCCTTTAAACAAGTCATAAAAAATATTGTCAAATATATTTTAAGAAATTGTACAATTCAAAACATGCCTCCCAAACATCACAGCTTCAATCCAGGGATAAAAAAATATACATAGGAAATCTTTAAGAATAGTTAGATTTTTCCAAGCTGACATTCAACCATATTTTTTTAAACAAAAAAAAATAACATGAACATCCTTAATGTACAAACTTAAATGACAATGTTTTAATTTAAGAGCACATAGTGAAAAACATTTAAAAGTAAAGTTCGAGTCAGAGTAACATTAAGATTTTTGCTCTTTGGCAGGTCACAACAAACAAGAGCTTGGTAAACTAAGAGATTCACACAGTGATCTACAAAAAGAGATAACATGTTGTATAACTTCATGGTAATGTTCATTGAAAGGTGCAACAGTTTAAGAACTTTGGATCTCAGGTGTGTGGAGGAAGGGAACAGGGCTCTCTCGAGTTGATGTGTCAATGCTCAGTCCCAGGCCTGAGGAGGATGAGCTGTTAAGGACAGCACACATGCAAGGGGTTAAATTTGCATTAAAACAAAAAAGAAAAAACAAAACTTCAAAATTTTAAGCTTGAAGTCTTACCTTTCACAGTCCGAGTCACAAGCCGTCTTATCCTCTGAACTGCTGATGCAACCATTTTTGGACCGCTGGATGGCCTCAGCCACCGTGTACCTCGTCTTACCAGTAACACACTTCTCAATTTTTGCAATGCTGAGGTCTGATTGGAGGAATAAATGAAGACGGCTATCCGATAGCAAGAAAGGACTCTGAAGAACACTGAAAGAAAAATGGAATATTAGTTTGTTTTAGAAGTAGACATTATTGGATCATTTGTGCATTTTGAAGTGTTTTTAAGGTGCAAAAACACAAGTTGCTTTGACTTTCAGAACAACTCACATTTCTAAGAAATTCTGCATGCCCTCCATCCGCTGGTTGATTTGTACTTTGTTCTTAATTGTTAAAAAAGGATTCCAAGGTGGCAATTTCGGCAAATCTCTAGACAGACATTTTAAGTTTATTAAAGCATGAAAAGAAAAAAAAAAAAAAGCAAGATCATTTTGAACAAAAGGATTTAGATGCAAACATACATGATCAGGGCGCTCTGCTGCAGACAATGCCGTAACCAAACAAATTCACTGTAACGCCGTCTCACACAGGAATTCTTCCTTCGGAAACACATACTATTGGTCTATAAGAGAAAATTACTTTATTATAAAGTGCACATTGCTTCTTTTCAAAAAGAGGGTAGATGGGATGAGCTTACATGTAGAGAAATTTTATAATCAATGTGTGTACGCCAGAGGTCGTCTTTGTGGAGCTTTGGATCTTGAACACAAACGCTAATGAACTCCTACAAAAAATAAAAGAAAATAGATTAGCAGTTTTAAATCGATTACAAATATTGCACAACATAACTTTTGCAACTAATGCAGGGACAAAAAGTGTTTACCTACCATTTTACAGAGGTTATCCGAGATGCCATCCATCATGGGTGAGAAACTACCAAAGACAAAAAGGTTTTGATTTATGGCTGCTTATTAGAATAATCAGAAAGCACAATAGCTACAAATCCAAGGAGGAATAAACAGTGCAAACATTTACATCTGGTATAAAAGGGAACAAAGTGCAAATTTAGGATTAAACTTGTGAAAGGAAAGCTTCCTCTCTCCCCAAAATCCACTTAAAGAGGGTTTACCCACAATCCTGTCACCTATCCAAAAAACAGCTATGTGCAAACTGTTCATAATTTATAATCCACAACATCATTATGAACAACACATGATAAACATGTCCCTGGGAGTCAGTTTAAAAGGCTGTCATGTGTCCCTTGACAGAGGATCAATACAGTGCAAACAATTTTAGTCCAGATCTGTGACTTTAACATGAAATCATAGTTCAAACTATTATCCACTTTCTGATATTCAGAAAACTAAGACATTTTGTTTAGAAAAAAAAAATTGGTATGCTAATTAAATCTAAACTTTTTACTTACTTTTTAGTGCAAAACCAATGATTCTCACATTTTCATCAGATGGAAAAAAATCCAAAAAACTACTGCCTACAAAACTTGGAAATCTGAATATGAAATCATGGATGTGATTTCAATTTTTTCAGTTAATTTAAAAACAACTTAAATGTCTCTTAACTTTTTTGTTTTAAATCTTACCTTCTTGATCCTTCCTTTTTGAGATCTAATCCTGTGTTTGAGGACAAACAGGACACAAACTTCTAGATCTTCAGTGGAACCTTCTATGGTGTCAAACTTAAAGCACCTCGCAATAAAATATCTACAATAAATGTTGTTAAAACCTGAAGAAACTCTTGTATTGTAGTTTTTATGTAACAAGGGCAGCACCTGCATCTTCAATTATTCCCATTTGATTGTATCAGCTGCAGGAAGGAGGAGTTTAATCACTCAAACTTTCCTCCATAAGACGCTCTTAATTATTTTGATATAAAAAACAATCTAAACTCTATATGACTTTAAATAAAAAAATGTCGACTTTGATGTTTGATCATCAAAACGAGCAAGAAAATATTGCATTTTTGGTTGAATTAATGTATTTTCAATATTATTTTGGTACACATTCGTAGAAGATCAAACTTTTTTCTTGTCAGTTTCTGGTTACATTAAGTTCTGTGTGTTAAAGCTACCATACTGAAACATGAGTTTTATAACAAGATCTTTAATGATCAATACATGATCCTATTTGAGTTTAATAAATCTAGCTATTTAGATGCTACATAATAATCCATACACATTAAACAGTAATATCACAAAAAGTATGAAACTAGTTACCTTTCCCAAGAAGAATCAGTAGTTTTATAAGTCCATTCTGAAAAGTTTAGTAGTGTCTCTAGCGAAGAAAATCACTTTGTGTGTGTGCAGATGGGGTAGAAGAGATTTCTTATCTTAGGTAAACAAAAAAATATGGAGTCATCATTGTAAGCTTTAAAAATATCCACAAGTTACCTCTAAATTGATCCTGAATTTATTTTACTAAGTTGTCTTAACTAATGAGGAAAAAATGTAAGACAAAAAGTTGAATTGGGAATTCTTTTTATGGACTATAAACAGTCACATGGTGAGACTATAGATGCAAAGATTATCTGTAGATTTTCTTATGTATGAATTATGCTTAAAGCAAAACAATTGATAGAAATTCACTTTATTGAGACATCTGATTCAGTATCAATTGCAAACATTCAATGATGTAAGAACATTTGCATAACAGTTTTAAGTCATTCTATAGAGATAAACATTTGATTTAATCAATAGCAAAGGAAAATTTACATACCCAAACTGGGTAGTTTTGCTTCAAAAATTAAAATCCAGCTCCCTTCTTCACAAATGGCTACCCAAAGGTTTTTTGACATTTCAAACTTTATTTAAGTCTTCAAACATGATTTTAATACAATGGCACCAAATCAAAAGAAAAAAATCTAGTTGAAATATATATAATTATCTTATACAGATAAAACTTTCTAGAATGATGTATATCTAGATAGATTCCCTGTAGATAACTATATATATTTGGCTCCGAATATAGTTAAATTGAAAATCCCATTGCTGATTTCATAACTTGAAACAATGCCGGATGTAATTCTGATATTGTAAACAATGAAAACGCTAACTATATACACTTGTTCTTTGGAAAAAAAAAAAAAAAAAAAAAAGAACTGTACTAACAGGTCCTACAAAACTATACTAACATGAAAGAATATGTACACACAGTAAACAAAATAAAGCTTTGAAACAAAATGCAAAAAAAACTACTGCAACATCTTTTTACAACAGTATTAGAAAAACAAAAAAGTTTGAACAGATGCGCAAATGAAACAATTACAGAAAAAAAAGGAGTCCAAACGATGGCTTCATTATAAAATATCAATTAAAATGTTGGCAAATCTTAACCAGAAAATGACACCTGCTCATTCCAAAATAATGCAAACTTTAAACATGAACAACTGTGGATAACAAAAAAGGAACTATAACGTAATAGAATTTGGTCAGCGGAACATTTCCAGATTTGATACAAAAGAGGAAGTAGAGCAGGCTGAACAGAAACCGGTAGAATGACTACTGAGCCTCGTCTTCAGGGCAGGAATGCCATGTGAGTCTTTCTTCATAAAACGCAATGACTATCTGTGGGCATTTCACATTGGCCTCTTTAGCAGGAACGAGGTCTGCTTCATCTGAGTCCTTCCTGTAGAAGACAACAAAATCAAAGTGTCAAAACTCATCGAGAAAGTACAGCAATTTCAGAAAACATTGTTCTCTCAAACATCTTACGTGTTAATCTTCGTTAACATAAAATTGATCAGTGAACTTTTTAAGGACAGCTTTTTTGGACATCGTCCATAATGGGAGGGGGAAAAAAAATCACACTCACCATTTCATTAAAAACATCAGTTCACCGCTGCTGTCTGTAGCACCAATGATTCTTTCAGGCTCTAGTTTTCTCTCAAAGCCCCTTGGTTTCTCAGGCTAAATAATGACAAAAGAGCATTGTTATTTAAAATATCAACTAGCCCACAGGTTTGGGTATTGTTACCTTTATGAAGCTATGAAAAAAAAAAAAAAAAAAAACAAGAAAACCCCAACACATTTCATGTAACAAATTGTTTTAGACAAATTGACTGTTTGTCACAGGGGAAGAAGGGTTTTTTCTTCATGTAGATCCCCAGGAGGTTTCTCCTTTTTCTCCCACTGCTAAGTTTTATGGGAGTTTATCCTTACTGTAAAGGAGGATCTAAGGGCAGAAATTGAAATTGTGTATACATATTTTCTCTTTTTTTCTGTGCTTTAATTTTTCAATCTTGTTCAAATATTTTTTTGGCAGCGTGTAGCTTTTTGAGGTAACTGTTTAGTGATATTGATCATTACAAATTCACCGTATTTTTCGGATTTATAAGTCACATTTGGATTCATAGTTGGGGCACAGGCGCGACTCTGGAGCGACCTGTGTGTGAAATTAGTAACACATTATAACCATCATTTCACGTGTCATTTTCAAGAGGGCGCTCTAAGCATAAGCGTCATAGAAGAGGAAGCAGCACATAATCTACTTCCGAAATTGGGAGAGTTGAGAAGATGTCAATGGAATTAAGGCTTTGGAGTGAAACTGATGGTTTAGTAAACTTTTTTTGGCTGGTGCGAATTTCAAGTTTTTGATTCGCGGGCTACATTAAGTTTAACATTTGACAAAGAGGCCAACAGACTCGCGCGCTAGATTTTAAACAAGAGTGCCAGAAGTTACATCCAGAGCGTTAAATTTAAAATCTAGTGCACTAGGTCTGAAACCAAAGCACTTAGTGCAACATTTTGCTTGTTTTAAACATCTAACACGCTTGTTTACATGCGTGTATTGGGCCCGATAGCTTGCCATATCTGTACACACTGTTTATTTTGACAGCGTGCACATCACAAACACACACACATTTAATGGGAGCAGTGTTGTTTTTCAAAAAAAGCCAATAAATCTAGACTGCGCCATCTAGAGACAAAGCATCAGAATTGCAGGGTATAAAAAAGATTACCATGGTTTATTTATTTAATTTTTCAAGCTCCCAATAAAACGTGTGTTTCCGTGATGTGCACGTTATCAAAATAGATTGTAAAGAGATTTCAAACCTAAACTTTAAACCTAGCGCGCTAGATTAGTGCATGTAGCGGCCCCAATGGCTTCGCATATTTCAACGCTTGTTTTTCCAAGGCATGCCATGCCATCCCTCTGCTCCTGTTCCGGCCCTTTGGTCAGATGTTAGAACCCAATGTGGCCTGCGAATATAAAAGTTTGCCCACCTTTGATTTAGATGGTCATTGGTACAAATTATTTTCCTATGGATTTCTTTAATTTTGATGAAGTGATGATTAGGGTATATATATACCCTAATCAAAGAATTGGATCTTATTAAGGTGGCTCTCTTGAGTTCTAACAATTAAAGTAGAATCACAAAAGAAAAATCGGATTGATTATCAAAACAGCGGTAATCTTACCTCTTTCTTCTTCGGTTCTGTATCTTGTTCGTCTGTAGAAGCCTTTCTCTTAACCGCCGCGGGTTTCTCCATCACGTTTTTCTGGGATTCTAAAAACGCTGAGATTAGTTCAGGACAGTCCAAATTTTCCTCGGGTTCCCAAGTGTTATCCGCGCTATACAAAAAAAAAGGGGGAAAAAAAGTTAATATTAAAAGGTGTAGTTCTAAATGAAATTGCAGATTTCGACCCGACTGTAATAAAACACAAGCCCACACAAGAGAAGCAGTTTATTAAACTCACTCAGTAAAACCTTTCCACTTTAGGAAAAATTCTACTTTGCCGTTAACAAGTCGCTGGTCCAACACTTTCTCGACAACAAACTCTTCAGGCTCTTCCTGAGCCGCCTGGGGATCTCTCTTTGTCTTTGAAGTTTGCTTCTTTCCCATATTCCAATCTAAAAAAATAAAGCAATCAACGTGTTTGACCCCCTTAGCTTTGACCCGCTAACTGATTAGCAGCAGGCCTCAAAGGCCGCGTGGATAGTTTTAGAAGTTAAAAAAACTCGATAAACCCTACTAATTTAGCATTAACATTTCTAACATGCAATAAATGTTTTGCAAATTAGTTTTAAACTTGCACAAAACTTTCACAGTCAGTGATTGCTACATGTGTAACTAATTAGCCACCATGCTAACACTAGCATGCGTTACAGTAAGCAAAGTTTATAAGTTTGTCAAAATGAATAAGGCAATCTGAAAGTTTAGCCTGCCCTATTTTAATTTTTTTTAAAAAAGCAAGCCAAATTTGAGCTAACTAAAATATATTAATCAAAAGTTAAGATACAAGCTAACAATGCTAAGCTAACGCAGCTCTAGCTAAGATCGCTGATTAAAACTCCCGCTTTGCCACAACATGCAAAAAATCTATTTCTATTTGGTAAGTAATGGGTTAGTAAAAATAAAGGATTATTTTAGAAAAGATTCTTGAAAGCATGCCAGGAAAGATACACACCCAACAAGGAACTTGAGAGAAGATTATAGATACCTCTGAAGCACGCGGTCAGCAGCTATTGAACTGCTGCATGTTGAGAAGCTACAGTGCAGGCGCCAAGAGCTGTGGACTGCTACGGAAGCCCTGAAGGAAACGCGAGTTCTTCCTTATAGTTTGAAAACTAGCGGAAGTGCACAACATCGTAGTACTGCCCCTTTAAAAAACTTTCCTAACAAAATGGAACAGCCATGATTTTAAAAACCTAATAACAAAAAGTTCATATAAAATGGCTGCAAAGTGTTAAAAAACAAGCAAAAATATTAAAAAGACACGTTTTAGGGGACACGGTGTTGTATTAATATGAAAACAAACCCTAACCACCCTACTATTCGTCTCTTTTCTGTATGTAAAACCTTGTTTGTACACCAGAAGCAAAGAACATTTTTTATTTGTAGTGCAATTCATATACAAGGCAATACGAAGTGGTTTACATGACCGAAAAATGCGTTAAATTGACAAAATATCAAATTAAAATATTAAAAATGTGAAAAAAAAATGAAAAGCTCAAAAAAGTTATTAATTTTCAGTAAAATAAACGATCAAAGAAATTGTTTTCAGCCTATATTAAAATATTCTCACATTAGAGGCCTGTCTCAACCTCAGGTACTTTGTTCTCCATGTTTAGTCCTGACTCTAGACACCAGCAGAAAGCCTGTCCCAGAAGTCCTCAGAGTTCTAGATGGTTCATAAAGGACTACCATTTCACACTTAAACATTAGCAGAGCAGCTTTAAAGTCTATTCTCTGATCCACAAGAAGCCAGTGTGGAGTCCTAAGCACAGGACTAATATCATAGTTTCAGGTTCTGCAGCATTTTGAACAAAGTCCAACTGTGTTGAGGCCTTTTTGTTCAACCAGTGGGTAGATTGTGGAATAATCTAATCCAATGGAAATAAATACATAGATAAGAACCTTTAAGTCTGCTTTAGACACCATACCCCAGATTCTGCCAATGTTTTAAGGCGGTAAAAGACAGCTGATCTAATGATATGACTATTGAATTTCAAGTTTGAGTCCATTATTACTCCCAGATTTCTAACATGGTTTGTCTATTCTTGAGAGATTGAAGGTAACTGCTGAAACTTTCTCTGTTTCTGTGGGCCAAAATGCTACAGTATTTTATTCAACTGTTACAAATTTGATCAGGCTGGAGAGTAGTCTCACAACAAAAAGGTCATGGTTTGAATTCCGGATGGGGACTAGGGCTGTGTGTAGTTTGCATGTTCTCCCATGTATGCGTGGGTTTTCACCAACTCTCCAAAAACATACCTGTTAGGTTGATTGGCCGCTGCAAAATTGCCCCAAGGAATTTTTGCGTGTGCAGCCCCACAACAGACTGGCGACCTGTTCGGGCAGGGTTGATCATGGTGATTAAAAATATGAAAAAAAAAAGAAACATTCTTAAGTTGAACATAAAAAAAAAACCCAGACACTATTTCTTTTTGTTTTTAATCAGAAAGAACCACATCTGCTGCAAAAATTCAAAATCATCACACAAAACCAGTCATGCTACCCAACAGGTGCCTCCTCATAAAAAAACATACACATATGAAAGTAGAAATCATACATCAGAGGAAAAAAAAAATCACCCTGAAACAACAAAAAAATTACTATTCAAATCAAAGTCCTCACTTGTTTCTTAATATTCCGACAATCATCTATCATATCCAAGATGAACATAGTAACCCCAAAGGTTGGAGAATGAGCTGTCAGAAAAAATTCAATTGTTTAAGAGTACTTTTCAGAAACTGTCCGTTGAACATTTTCTACCAAACAAAAACATTGGGATTTATTCATTTAAATTTCAAAAAGCATTTTTACTTTGGTTCCGAAAAACATTTTCTATTTAGTCAAAACCTATTAAAAAAAAAAAGAAAACTGAAAAACAAATTTAATTCACACTTGTCTGAGTACCCAATACCTGAATAACATCAACTTATAACACTGTGTTCTAAAGTACAAAAGTCAAACTGAGGATTCTTTTTTTCCTCTTTCTCCAACAAAGTTCAAACATTTTTGTGTATTTAAGTTTACATTACCAAAAATGTAATTGTTGAGACAAAAAAAAAGCTGCAGGTTGAAAGAAATATCTGAAACAACACTATTTCATGACCAAAATTAAACAATTACCACACCAGTTGACAATGTACAATGCATTAGGTAAACTCAAAACCTTTAAAAGATAAACTCGAAGATCATAAAATAATCCAATGAATAAAAATACTTTCCAAATGTCTATTAAGGCAACATCTATTGGGCTTTAGTTTATCAAAAAAAATGTCTTTGAATAGAACTCCAATCCCAATACTTGAGTTGTACATGCTCACCGAGCTTAATTTTAAAAAAGTTAATCTTTTATTATTTTTAGCACTTAAGTTTAAAAATAAATTTTTAAGGAAACAAGACATACTGTCTTTGACAGATTTCTGAAGCTGTTAGAACCTAAGAAACTGTAATAAATGCATTCTTTCAACCTACTGTAAAGATAAAAAAAAAAAAAGCAAAGTCACAAGCAAACACACACAATCCCCACCTTTCAGATCCCTATCTAATAACTGTCACACTTACACTCCAAAGTAAAAGTCATATCGTATCTTTACAGGCACTGAGATGTTCCCTTAAAGCACCCCGTCGGCATTGCCCAATATAAATATGCAAAAAAAAAGTCCAGTGTGTCAGCTACATTTATATTATTTACAGATATTCTTTTTATTTTTGCTTTGAGGGACTTTATTTTTACCCATAGACTTTAAAGAGTGGCAAATTATCATGCAAATACAAAAAATAAATCCCAAAACCAAATAAGCAGAGTTTAAAGAAAAAAAAAACAAACAGAAAAGCAGCACAAGTCTGAGCTGTTAATGAAGCGTCATTGTTTTTTATCCTTCTTCCTCTTGTCGGTTTTGTTCCTTGTTGATGTGGAGATAGCGGGGCGTCTAATGAGCTGAACGACAACCCTGCCATTAGCCCCACAGTGCAAGGTGAATCTCTCCGGGTCCAGAGGCTGCCCCGAGTCATCCCTCAGCCGAGACAAAACATCTCTGGTCAGCTGCTTTATTTGATGGCCCACGGCGGTCATTGTCTTGCCGGTGAGCTGTTTGTCTCTCAGCAGTCTGTCTCTCTGAGCTCGCAACCTCTCCACCTCTTCCTGGAGTCCTGTGATAGCATCTAGTTTGCGCTTGCGACAGTTTTGCGCAGCCATTTTATTCTTCCCTCGCCTGCGGATGTCCCTCAGAAGGGTCACCTGCTCATGAGAGAAGCTGTTACTGTCTACTATTTCTGTGAATTCTTCCATGGGCATGTTGACAATCTGCAGGACAGAAAATGGGATGCACATGGTGCGAGCGCGCAGCTCATCCCGACTAAGGTCTTGTTCCTCCAGCTGGGGCTCGTCTTCGTAGCCATGGCACTTCTCTGTTTTGCACGGCAGTTTTAATGAAGCCTCGCTGAGGAAAGCGGAAGACGAGTAGCTGTGATCGTGCCACACGTTCTCACTCAGATCAACAGGTGGCCATGTTGGGCTATGGTCTGTTATGCTTTCGGAAGAGAGCGAATCGACCTCGCTGCTGTAGCCTGTGGCTCCACATTCGTCTTCATTACTTGAGCTAGATGATGAAGACATCTCAGATGGGGCTATGAGGAGAGAAAAATAGATAGAAGAACCCATTGTAACTAAATCCATTCATTGGTTTTGCAAACGAGCAGAATAAACCATCATTCAAATTATGATGGAGACTAACCTGGAGATAATGGCCCTCCAGAGCTGCTTTCCAAGGAAAGACCAGAGTCAGAGTCCAAGTCCCCAAGCAGTGGGTGGTCCATGGATGTCAAGCAGCTCATCAGCTGGGTGTCCATAATGTCCAGATCTTCTAAATCCAGCTGATTAATCTGGTCGAACACTGACTCATCCAGAGAGCTGCCCGATGTGGTCTGGCACGTCATGTTTGCAGTTAGATTACAAACAGAGGCAAAAGGAAGTGCAGCGAGACCCAAAGCCAACCCCGGTGAAGGATCTGAGAAAGAGGAGCCTGTGGACTCCATCTGAGAAAGGGTTCTTCGCAATTGTGAGGCAGAGCTGTGCTCGGTCCTTTCTGCAGGCATCCCAAACACTCCCGCACTGGTTACTGCAGCATCATGTAAACTCACATCCTGGCTGATAGCTCTGGTGATATCGGTGTCGAGGTCAGACACACGGACTAAGGAATCCAACTCCTACACAAGACAGAAACAAAACATTTTAACCATTAGATTGCTCAATAACGCAAATTAACTCTACTTCAAATGTGACTAAACTGATAAATTATTCAACTATGATTTCTTCTTAAGTTTCATGAGAAGAGGCTCCAACTCACATCAAAGTCTACGATGGAGAAAAAATTGTTCCAGTCGATGTCACTAGTAGTGGGAGGAACATGTGGCCGTACTTGGTTGGACGGAACAGAAAAGCCGTCGAGATTATTCTGAGAAAAAAAAGGAGTGAGAATGTTTATTTTTGAACAAAGGTGGAGGAAAAAATAAATAAATGTCACACCAAACAAAACTATAAACTTTTGGAAATTTAAGCAACTATGTTATTTTTAGTCCAATGAGGGTTGCATTTTGTTGACTTGAGTTAAAAAAAAAAAGAAAAAAAAAAGAAAAGATGGCATTTGGACAAAAACACTTGTTAAACTCGTAGCCACATTCCAACATCATTACTAAGTTCTTGTTTAGCAAGTTACCTGTGTTGCACTCTAAAAGCCCTTGTATCACATGTGCTCACCTCTAAACAATGTTTTTTTAACCATTCAAAACACACGGACAGATAAAACTGCCTTTTTGGTCAGCTTGGTCTGACCTAACATCTGTAACTGCAGCTAAGAGCTTTTGTTCACTGATAACAGCCTACAGACGTGCATTATGCTCTTCTGGGGTTTCACAACATAGTACAGCCTGTTTTTTGTTTTGTTTTGTTTTTTAACTGATTGAGAACGGGCCTTAACTTCCACATGCAATAGTTTTATAAAATGTTATAAATTATTTAATATAACACAAACAGCCCAAAATCTTAAAACTGTTAATATTCTGGGTAAGTGGTTAAGCCTTTACAAGGTGTTTAGCGGCAACTAACATTAGAAAACAAGCCATCATGACATTATTCAAGACTTCCAGTTGCTCACTTTCAGGTTCCTGTTAGTTGGGAAGCATGTGTGCCCGGTAAATTTCTGCAGGGTTTTTTTTTTTTTTAAACATACTGTATTTATCCCTAAAATGGGAAAAATTATGTGTTGCATTGCACTGCAGCAGGCAACCATAATGGTGCTAAAGGTGGGGGAAACCAGGGGTTTAAGTTTTCTTCCCCAAAGACACTGAGGCATAGGCCCAGTGGGAATAGAACCAATCTTTCCCAGTCCATGGGCGGGCATTCTACCACTGAGCTAACGCCTCTTCCCTTCCGTATAAGATTCTGTCTGGATTTTTGTAAGACTTTTTTTGTTTTTTTACAGCAAGGCTGTTGCAAAGTTGTCTCCATTCCTTTCAGACAATCCTTGTGATTCCACCTGTGAGGTACATTTTAAAAGAATCCCTGACACATCTCTTCTCAAAATTTGCACCAAGTCTATTTGAAACAAAAGCAAAACTCATCTTGTCACCGGACAAAAGCAAAGCAGGAAGTAGTCGAAAGAATTTGTAAACATTTCTAAATGAAAGTTACTGAGCATTCTCTGAATAGCATTTAAATAAATAACACTGAAAACAAAAGTGGAAAAAATCAAATCAAGCATATACATCACAGTTCATGACAAAAATAGGGATTATTTGGTTTTATCAAAGAGTTTAACTGCTTCCAATTGAAAACTAAAATAAAAAAACTAAAACATTGTAATGCATTTTATACAATGTTTTTGGTTGGATTGTGGTTGGACAGAAACGGAAAGAGCTGTTTGTCATCATAAACAAATCATTTTAAACATCAAATCAAATTTTTACTCTGAACATACAGCACAACCAGAAAACAATGGTTAAACAAATCAATGGAAACAAATCAATGAAATTTTTGTGGAAATGAGACAACCAGCTAAGATGGGTGGGTGTCCCTGGGCAGTCTTTCGTAATATTTTACACTTATGCAACTCTTTGGTAGTCAGTGGTAAAAAAAAAGAAACTCAAAAAGGATAATGAACATATGAAATTACTAAAATAGAAAAATACAGGACATAAAGCTCCACAGGGTGGATAAACTCTAACTTAGACATAGAGTTAGAAGCCCTGCCATTTGGGAGGAGCTCGGAGTGGAGCTGTTTGCTTCCGGTTCGAGAGATGCCAAATGGGGTGGTTCAGGCATCTGGTTAGGATGCCTCCCGAACGTCCTGCTGGTGAGGTGTTTAGGGCACGTCTCACTAGGAATAGACCCAGAGGCAGGTCTTGGACCCTCTGGATGAACTATCTCTCACAACTGTACAGGGAATACCCTCAGAATCCTCCCAGGTGAGCTGGGATGTGGCCGGTGTGAGAGAAGTCTGTTTTTTTTTTTATTATTTGTCAGTTTACCTAAATTGTTTTAAAAAAAGGCCTGCGTTTTAAATTGTCAAGCAGAAGGCAGTTGCTCTTGCAACCCAGCCCTGGATAAGTGGAAGACAACGGAACAAAAAAAAAAAAAAAAACAAAAGCAAAGAAAGTTTTGAGTCCAGCAACTTCATAGAGAATGGTTGCATGATGCATTAATCTGACCGCCAATGATGTGAAAGCATAAAGATAGCTAAAAACACAAAAACAAAAAAATAAAAAACATTCACTCTAAACTTTTTTTGTTATTATGTTCAGTAATTTTATATTTTTTATTTTTTCACATACTCTATTCATCCCTCATCGGGGAAACTTGTGTGCTGCACCACTACACAGCAGCAGGCTGCCACACAGGCGCCAATGGTGGGAGAAACGGGGGCGAGGGGTTAGGTGTCTTCTCCAAAGACCCTAGATGTGAACTTGGTGGGAATCGAGCCCGCGAACTTCCGGTTAACTTCTGGTCCGTGGGCAAACGCTCTACCACTGAGCCACTGCCTCCCCACTTTTTTTGAACAGTTTAAAAAATACTTAATATGGATTGTAATCAAGCCTGGGCTTCATTTATACATTTAGTCACATACCAGTTGCAGGTTTTTTGCCACATAATCTGGTCTTAAAAAATGGTGATAATAATAAAAAAACTACCTCCTGTTCAAGTGTGGAACTGTGAGCCAACAGGGTCAATGGGGTAGGTTCCTCCTCTTCCTTGACTTCATTCTCCTGGTTTCCAGTTTTGGTTGATGATGACATTCAAGATTTAGTTAAGAAAAAAGAATAAAACAAACCTGTTAGTCTTGAAGAAATTATTCTGGTTTGTGATCTCAAACTAACGTCTTCAAATGCCGTTTTTATAACGCAAGTTTTTAACACATTTCTTTCTAACAGATGATAGTTGATGTACTAAACGGTCTCTACAGCAAGACAAAATTGGCCTATTTTGCCACCGGTAATTTTAATCAGTTATTCCTGACAATCGTACTGTAACAAATAAACTGTAAATGTGGACGGACGAGTTTTAATGAGCATTTGCTCCACAAGTTTTCCCAAAATCAGCTGTAAGCAAACGTTCCTTCCTAACCTGATTCTGTCATTTCTGTCTGAGCATGTCTACTCCCAGATTAGCGCAGAGGATAAAACGATTTTATTGTCATTTTAGCAATAATCTTTGAGTTTGAAGAACATTGATGAAGAAACATTAACATTTGGGCTGAGTAATCCTATTTGCTTTTGGTGTACGACCTTCTCACCACAATCCCAGAATGGAGAAACAATCCTTACACCCATGCCACTAAAGATCTCTCAGCTTGTGGTTGAGTCTGAAGAAAGACGATACAGTTACACAATTGGTGAAGCCAACTGTCTCCAAAACTCCCACAGAGCAGCTGCTGCAAAGCTGAGCTAGAAATACAGGATCCCAGAGGAACTGAACACCATTATGCAACAATGATCATCTCTTATGGTGATGATGTACGACCGATATTTAATAAGACAGAAAGGGCGTGCACAGTGGCCTCACAGCAAGAAGGTCAGTGTTAGAGACCCGGATTGAGGGTGAGGCTTGAAACACTGGCCTTTCCATGTGAAGTTTGCATGTTCTCCCCATGTATGTGGGTTTCCTCTAGGCACTCCGTTTTTCTTCCCCTCTCCAAAAACATTCATCTTAGGTTGATCGGTCACTATGTTAAATGTCCCTAGGAATGCCTGTGTGGACCCAAAACAGACTGTTGACCTGTCTGGGATGTACACTGCCTCTTGCCTGAAATCAGTCTGTAAAGACTACACCAAATAAACCCCAGAAAGAAAACATACCTTTTAAATTACAGGTTGGTATTCAGAAATAACTCAAATGTGAGGTTGACAGTTAAAACAGACAGTTAACTGAAAACTTGTAAGTCCAGATTGCACTCCAAACTAACATTCTTAGTTTGAGTTTAGTTAAGTTCAAATCAATAAACTAACATCATTGATTTGGAAGCGGAGTAAAACAAAAAAGAAAAAACATCTCATATACAAATACTGTAAACTGATCTTTAATGATGAAGTTTTACATTTGGTCAAAAAGTTATCAAAAATGATCACAAGAATGCATTTCTCATTTTACCAACAGTTTGTTACTGTGTTTCCTTGAGAACCAGGAAACAAATGTTTCTCATTAGTTTCTCTAATCTGTAAGCTAGTATCAGCCCTAACTCAACTTTAAACACAATAGTCATCGTTATTTTTAAACTCCACATATTTGATTATTTATAGATGCATTTGATTTGTGATTTTAGATCATTTCCTCCAGTCTTACCTCAGTAGGAAACACGCATGCTCCAGCACCACAAGGCCTCTGACCAGCTTCAGAGTTTCTTAGGGACACTTCTTGATCACTGTGAAGATGTTCTTCTTTAACTTCATCCTCTGGGATCTCTTGTCCTGTATTTATCTCACTGTTACTACTGGTTGATGTTTCTTGATCAGCATTGTTAGCAGTAGGTACTTGGTGGACAAGCCATGTGTTGAGCTGCGTGTAGAAACGTGGAGAACCAAGAGTTCTAACTTCATCTAACAATCTACGACTAGCAAAGAAGTAATCCAACTCGGGACATTTTGGATGAACACTATACCCGTCAAGATTGTCTCTTAAACTATGAAAAGGCGTTTGGATATAAGCTGAGCTAGGACCTGAGTTGATCTCTGCCAGAGGCGTATAAAAGTAATCGTTTAAATAGCTGTCGATATCAACCCGGAATCCAATCAAACTCAGGAAGATTGTTAACTGAATTAAGCTTTCTGTAAAGTTTTTTTTCGCGATCTGCATTTTATAAATAAATACTTTTAGAGAATGATTACGAAATTCTGACCCGACAGTCCCCCTTTTCCCCAAGTGGACAAAGGGGAAAAGCTAACAAAAGAGCACGCCTTCCTTCTCCTGTCAGACAAAGAGGTACCGGCGAAATCAGTTAGCTAGCTGTTAGCCGTTAGCTGCTAATAACCGCTCACTATGAGCTTCAGGACCAAAGCATAGTAAACATGTCGTTTCTCTATACCATACAAAAAGAAAGAACTTGTCTTCTTCGAACTCGCTTTCTCGGTCAGGAGTTAAATAGAAAGTAAAACAAAGTGGATTACTGAATTCTGTCACCATGCGAGTCCTGTAACTCTTCCACAATTAGCATGTCTCATGCAGATTGGACAGACACTGCACCCATAATAAAATATGATTGGTTGCTTAGTTTATATCTGACACTGACCAATCAGAGCGAGGAAAAATTGAGCAAGAAATATTAAAATGATTTAGAATGAAAAACAGCGTCATATTATTTGGATTTTATTATTTTACATTAAAAAATTTCATCCAAATAAATAATTAAAAAAAAAAAAAAAAGATTTGTGATTTGTTGAACTGATGTGCTACTGACATACTTTTACTTCCTGGTGCCTTACTGGTGAGGTTGTGAAATGCAGTTTGAACTTGTTAACCTAGAAAACTGGTTCTTAAGAGGGGGGCTGCTGTGTGAGGGATCATTGGTAAACAAAACATTATCTTTCTGTCTCTTTATCTTTATTTCTCCCCATGTTTCTCTCACATTGCATCATTTGTTTCCATCTCGATCTTGAAGCCCCTTCTTTTTTTAAATAGAATATTCTCTTTCAGCCTTCTATGGCTTTCCTCTAAGCCTCATTCCTTAACTCACCTTCTATTCCTTAATACATTCATTATCATCTTTATCTATCTAAGTCTGACCTTTCTGACTTTATCTGCCAACCTTCTAACATGCATTGTCCATTTGATGCACTCATTTCTCATCAGACATGTTTAAGCGTTCATTTATTCATTCATCCAGTGAACCGCTTATCCCTAATTGGGTCATGGGGCGTGCCGGAGCCTATCCTGGCTGATAACAGGTTTGAGGCAGAAGACACCCCAAACAGGTCACTTGTCTGTTGCAGGGCCATAAACACAGACAAACTGTGTGTCTGTGCGTCTGTGTCGGAATTACTCACTAATTCCGAGGGACAATTTCATAGCGGCCAATCAACCTAACATGCATGCTTTTTGGTGGGGGGAAGGAAACCGGTTCACTCAGGGAAACCTAGGCAAACATAGGAAGGATATGCAAACTCCACACAGAAATGCCAGTGATTCAAGCCGCTTAAGTTCAAGCTTCCACTCCAGGACTTGAACTCCTGACCTTCTTGCTGTTATCCAATGCGCCACCACCATATCATCTCATACCAGAAGTTTTTATGTTTTTTAAAAAATAGTCTGACACAAAAATTATACAGAACCTCATTGGAAGATTTGTAACCAATGATTATTTGTATGCATGTAATTTTTCTAAACAGACTCATATTTTATCTCCATTTAAATATGATTAATTCATTTTGTAATATTTTTTGCTGGTATAATTTATGTTCAACACAACTGACTGGTAACTAAACCATGGTATATATTTTTTACCCACAGTCCAGTCTAAAAGTAAGCAGTTCAGAAAATTAATTCATATACAGTACATTTATTGTTGTTGTGCTGAAATCCAACGCAGATTGTAAATGAGAGAGTTTGACACAAAGAAAAGTATTTTGATCTTAACGTTACAAGTCTTAGTCAATACAATTACTTGATTAAAGTGGAATAAGTCAAGGAGAAGTAAAATTGAACAAACATCTCTCTTACTAATGGTGAAAACAATAATTGTCATATTCTATCTTTTCTTTTAGAATCTTGGATCAAAATGACAATAATTTTTGTCTTGTCTTTGACACAGTGAGGAAAGAGTGCATCTTAACACACTTGATAAGCAGGAACATTCAGGGTCAATGTGTTGCCACAATAACACTAACTTGCTGGCAGTTTGGTATTCGAGGTCATTTCTGGTGGTTTTAACCTTGGACAATTCTTTAAGAATGAAAGAAAAAGATATTGTAGTACTTTTAAAAATATATTTCTTAAGAATAAAAACAGAGCAGAGGCACCTCAAGAACCTATCTGATGGCTTTTTCTACAATCTCAACATCCCTTTAACTTTTTACTGTTCAATGGTAAAGATTATTTGTTGGGATTTGGCAAATTAACAACCTACTTGGATGATAGCTAATCAGCACATAAAACACAAACACATTAAAACTGCACTCTTTCTTTAAAAAGTAATGAGGCTAGAAACTTGAATTGATTTATAAACATAATGTACTTACAAAGCATGTGATATGTGAGTGATTAGGTAAGAAACCCAAGATAGATTTTAAGTATCTCACTAGATTTATTTATTTAGGTGACTTCAGAGTTTCCTTTGTTAGTTAACAGACATGCACATGCACCCCAATATAAAGCCGTTGCTCCTCTGGGTCGAGAGAAGCCAGATGGAGTAGTTCAGGCATCTGGTTAGGATGCTTCCCAAATTCCTCATTGGTGAGGTGTTTCAGGCATGTCTCACCGGGAGAAGACCCAGGGGTAAACCTCGGACCCACTGGAGAGACTATGTCTCACAGATGGACAAGGAACATCACGGGATCCTCCCGGGTGAGCTGGAGGATGCAGTCGGGGTGAGAGAAGCCTGGATATCCGGTCTGAGGCTGTTGCCCCCACAACCCGGCCCCCGATAAGCAGAAGACAACAAAACGAAACACTATAAGATAGTTATTTGAAAAAGTAGGGCAAATGTATTTTATTTATGTGATGTGTTTCAACAAACCCACTGATCACTATGAGCTACACTAGAAAATACAGTTTTCGACTTGCATGCACACATTAGGAAAAACATATGACCAGAAGTTCCATAAATAAAATGCCAAAAGGATCTACAAAGGTTACATTTTATCTGTGGCTCTGAGACAGACACATTGTCTTTTGCATTACATTTTATGCTACATGCAGAGTAGTTTTTATTTGAAAGTATATTTTTTTTCCATCATATTTTAATTCTATTTAGACAGATTTATGATTGATGTTGCAAAATAATGTTGATAAAGAAGATGGAAGATTTTAAGTACTTTGGATCAACAGTCCAGAGCAATGGAGAGTGTGGAAAGAGGTAAAGAAGCGTGTGCAGGCAGGCTGGAACGGGTGGAGAAATGTATCAGGTGTAATGTGTGATATAAGAGTTGCAGCTGAAATGAAAGGGCAAGTGTACAAAACCCCGGTGGGACCGGCCATGCTGTTTGGTCTAGAAACAGTAGCACTGAGAAAAAGACAGGAAACAGAGATGGAGGTAGCAAAGATGAAGATGCTGAGGATCTCTCTGCGAGTGACCAGACTGGACAGGATCAGGAATGAGTATATCAGAGGAACAGCACATGTTAGAGGTTTTGGAGAATAAGTCAGAGAGGCCAGACTGAGATGGTTTGGACATATACAGAGAAGAGAAAGAGTACATTGGCAAAAGGATGCTGGGTTTGGAACCACCAGGAAATAGGACTAGAGGAAGACCAAAGAGGAGGTTCATAGATACAGTGAAGGAAGACATGAAGGTAGTTGGTGTGACCGAAAAAGATGCAGCAGATTGGGTTAGATGGAAGAAACTGACTTGCTGTGGCGATTCCTGAATAGAAATACCGAAAGAAGAAGAAGAGTATATTTTTATTATATTTTGATTCTATTTAGACAGCTTTATGATTGATGTTGCGTGCTATGCCAAGGCAAGTTCACACTCTCTGTTTTTTCATTGACAATGGCAATAAATAGTCCTTGATTCCTTGAAGAGAAATACATTTACATTTATTACTTACAATAAACATTTAATAATGTATAGATACCAGCTGGTCATAAGGAGAGTTCGTAACAAATGAGTGCAAGACTAATCTCCAGTTTTAAAGTTTTCTAGAATATTTAGTTGTTGTCACAGTTTCTCACAGGAACTGAATGTGTTTTATGAACTCCATCATTGGGCTAAACTTTGTCCTGCAGTCCGGTATTGCTATGACTGTCACATCTGCTTAACACCCTACGACTGATTTTATTGTTTTCTTTTTATAAAACCTGCAATGACCGAGGGGCAAGCCTATTAAAAACAAAAAGCACATAAAAAAAACATCTGATAACTTTGAATTTATGTACAAAGTAAGAATACTACAGAAGAGAAACAGATTTTCAATGTTTTATTAAACTCAGTTTCAAAGAGCTGTTTGGTGTTTGCAACATAGTGCATATGACTTTGTAATTGCCGCCGCAATGAAGCTATCAAACAGTTTTTCTCGTTTGTTAAAGAAACATAAGCCTTTATTTATCAAAAAATTTACAAGTATTTTTATATTAAAGTAAATGCGACACAGATTTTTAATCCTGGTCGTGCAGAATGGATGCTTTAGTAGCATCAATAGTCAAATGAGTCTCACATTAATTAGATTTTTTTAAGTTAAATTTGATTGCATCTGTATTTTTTTCAAAAACATTTTGCTGAAATTTCTGGTTTGAAACTTACAGCCAACTATTTCAACTGGTTCACTCAGTCTAGATTTATCAAAGATTATAACAAATGGTTATTAGTCTTCTACTGACTGTTGCATAATATTACTGTCAATGATTTGTGAAAAATGAGCTTTTTTTAAAAAACTTCGCTAGTATTTTGTGATTTTTTTTCGATCCTTGCAACTAGATGCATGAGTAGCAATATAACCGTTTTTTTAAGTTTCTAGTTTTTTAGTTATTTTTTTTTAATCCTCGTCATTTCTTAAAAACATTTCAATGATATTATGCAAGAATAAAATTACATTTTAACAGTTTTTATTCTGATTTGATGGAGATTTTTTTCTGTAAACGTGTGCGTCAATTAAATAGGTTTTTGCGTCCCCTGGTGTCAAAAAGTAGTATTGAATATATTTAAGGATTTTCAGTTATTTATAAATCTTAATTTTAAGTAAAAAAATACAAAAACTGTATATCAATAAATGGAAAAAAAATTCTGTCAAAAATACAATGACATAATTTTTACTTAAATCTACAAAAACTGCTATTATTTTTTTATGTTTAGTCAAATTTTATACATAAACTTTATTTTCCCACAAACAAGCATTTTTGAATATATATATATATATATATAAAAAAAAATCAACTTCCACTCTAAAATATCCTACATTGTAACATGTGACATAGGCCTAAGAAAAATAAAAAGCTCAACCTGTGAAGGGATTCGTTCCAAACGACTAATATGCAATGTAATACTGCAAAAATGTCAGTAAAATATAATCAATCAAGGTCAATTTGAAAAAGTCTGACTAAAACAAGCAAGAGAGCTGAATTATTCCTGTGGATCAGAAAATTTAAGACGTATAACAGAGTAATAAGAAGATCTGACAAGTAATAGGATTCTAGTAACATTAATGCAAGTCCTTTTGATCAGAGATTCATGCAAAAAGCTACAGTCAAGATAAATATTGCCATGTTGTTCACATGGGTCCATGCAATGCACATGACAAAAAAAGAAAAAAAAAAGTCCTATGTTACAGTTGCGGTTTGCCTCAATGAAACTTAACAATCCAGACAAATCCGAAAACCAAACACATCAAAGTCTATCTCTTTTATAAAAAGCTGCAAATAATCGCCACCAATTGATCTTACAGCCGTTTGATTAATCCACGAGCAGTTTCAGAGCGATGTGAAACATATTTAAATCAAACTTTGTGAAGTTCTGACAGATTTATTACCAGAGAACTCTTAAATCACACTAACGTGGTCCTCTCTGGGACAAGATGATTGGCGGAGATGCTTGTGACGTCAGAGGGGTGGGGTTTACACAGACCCGCCCCCAAAAAAATCCCACACACACTTATACACATATGAAGGACTACTTTATGGAGAAATTTAGAACATTCAAAACACAGATCAGCTAAAATTTGAGAGACTAAAAGCTTTGCTGAATTAGTAAAAACAAAATGTATAAAAAGAAGGATGATAGATATTTAGATGATAGATAGAGAGATAATAGATTCATATATGATAGTTAGATAGAAAATACATAAATATATGATACATAGATGCTAGATAGCTAGACAATAAATAGATATATGATAGATAGATACTAGATATGTATGATAAATATATAATAGATAGATGATAGAGAGATAGATAATAGATAGATAGTAGATAAATAGATGCTAGATAGATATATGCTAGATAGATACTAACTAGATATATGATAGGTATATGATATATAGATGATAGATAGATAGATAATAAAGAGATAGGTATATGATAGAAAGATGATAGATATATGATAGATAGATAGATTAATATATATATATATATATATATATATATATGATAGATAGATTAATGGATAGATATATGATAAATGACAGATAGATATTCAGATGACTGATAGATGATTGAAAGATAAATAAATAATAGTTAGATAATAGATTTAGGTAATAGATTTAGATGGAATTAGCTGAGATTTCAAAGCCAATTTACCTAATAATAAAATTACCCATTCATTTATTTAATTTTATATTGAAAGTACCCCAAAATTGTTTAAAAATCAGCAGACTGATTCCCCAAATATTAACTCAAGTTTAACATAAATAATTCTTTAATATGTTGTGTATTGAATAGTATAAATATTTAAAAAATGCTTAAAAACTTTAAAATAATAAATCAATTTTCCCCAAATTCTTTTAAAATAAATATGAATGGTGTTTTTCTTTATGTAAATTTACAATATAAGTTTCTCAAATCCACAACCAAAAATATTTTTTAAATGTGATTTTAGAAGTGTTATATTTTTTCTTAGCTATTGATATTGGTTAAATTAAAGAGAAATTGGTTTTACATTACAAATAACAAGTAATCATATTTCAACTGAATTGAAATTTATTTAAATATTTTTGTCTTATTTTTAATTTTTGCAATTGAGACAATATTCAGTTGAAATTTGTGTGAATCTGTGTGTGTAGTAGTGTGTGTAGTATTGTGTGTGAGGAGCTCCTTCCTCCAGAAAGAAAAACATTACACTGAGCTCCCTCTCTCTCTCCTCACTAGCTCTACCTTTGATTGACATCTCTTCTACACCAATCACATTAAACATACACAATCCTCCCTTTCCATTGGCTCCTAAGGTCATGTGACAAATTTGTCTCAATTTCAGATGCTAACTTCATGACTCCAACAGCGCCTTCAAGTGGTAGCGAGTGAAATAAAATTCACTCGAGGCTTTATTTTATTAAAATGAAATCTTAATAATAAAAAATGCATCACTGTGTCCAAGATTTTATTTTTTCTTTATGTGGCCAGAAGAGTTTATATTTTAATGATGATAGACAGAGCAGATCTTTTTAAGCTATTTGATCAGCAGGAAACTGGCAGTGTCTGTGTTCCAGTGAACTTAGTAGTTTAGTTTTTCCATATTGCCAGTAATATATCTCTCGTTCACAGTATTATGGGACTGCAGTTTCTCATTGGTGGTTTAAGCTACGAAAGTCCCAATAATTCCCATCTTTATGGCCAGTTTCAGCCTGTTTTATGTAATCATAATTCCAAAGCAGGTCGTTATAAAGGATTTAAATATACTTTTGCTCACAAGAGGACGCTGTTCTCCAAGTTTAGAGTTATAAAAGTATTTGACTTGAGTTTTGTTCCAGTTTTACTTAAAACCTTAACACAAATTATTTAAAGATGTCTTCATAATTAAAAAAAACTTGCACTTTATTTAAAAAGTTATATGGATGCAAATCAGATTGTTCATATGAACAAAATCCAATCAAACTTGATACAATAACACAGAAATTCTGTGTTCTCCTTCTTCCTTTTCTCTCAGCATCTCTCATGAGGAAAGAGGCCAGCAAAGGGTTGAGGCATTGACAGCTTTTTTCATGTCTTTTCAGCATGAAACGCAGTTGCGGATTTCATGTCAGAGACTCAGATGGCTGCTTTGATAAAGTTTGTCTGGCTCGGTGAGATTGGCATCCTTCTCCCTGGAAAAGAAAACAGAAAAGGCCTACATAAACAGAGGAAAAACTGCCCTGGTCCAGCTCAGGAAAGAAAAAACTTTCTGAGAGGTAAATTGGAAACTCTGGATCACTATCAGCTCCGATATGAAATAATAATAAAAAAAGTCGTGTGTTCATGTTTAAAGCATGAATTCCTCAGTGTAAAGCAGAAAGTGGAATCATGTAGAAAGCATGTTTTTTCAGGCTTATTGGTCTTTTTTCTGTGCTTAAAGGAACCATCTCTGTGTCAAGTTTGTTCCTTTAGCTACATTGTATCTCTCTCACTAATGGACCCCTCTCATCCTGTTTCCTTCTCTCTATTTCCCCTCACCCCTCCTTTTTCTCTCATATCATATCCATGTATTCCCTGAGGGTCTGATTAAAAGCCTTTCTTGTAGGGGTGAGGGGAAAAAGAGAGGAGAGGTAGGGTAGAGGAGAAGAGTGGTCCTTATTACCCCATATGTCTGAACAGGAGCGGGTGGAGTGAAGGTCCTCTTCCAGTTAATCAATAGAGATATCGTCCCTCCACAGTCTCTGTCTCCCTCCATCTCTTCACCCCATGACTCTACCATTAGAGGTAATGTGTCTGATATTGATACTGTAAGGTCTTGGATCCATGACAGAATTACAGCTGTGCTTCACGAGGCCAGTTCAGCATCACAGCCCAATGGTCAACAAAGTGAGCCCTGTGTAATACATTTAAAACTAGTTGGTTTACAAATAGGAGATTTCCCGCAGAAACAGTACATTTCTCCTCTTTTGTCAATATCTTTGGTTGAAAAGTGGTCATATTAAAATCATTTTTGGGAATAATGTGAAAAAAATGCTACCACATGCACGTTCTTGGAGTAAAAATCCCCAATCTAAGAGAACTTCTAAGGGTTTTTTGGGAGTAAAAGCTGAATGTATTGTGATTTAACCAGGGAAGTGAGAGGAAAAAAGAAACACAAGATTGTTTTGAAGAGTATTACATACAGGTATGTAAAACTTATGCTGTTAGAGTCGCAGTGTGACATGGTACAAATGATCATTTTAGCATGCTACGAAGCCGCTATCATTTTAAATCTGTAGACGAACACTTTCGTAACGCACAAGTTGTCTGGTTACTTGTCACATCACTGACGGATCACGTCTGGAATTAAAAGTATGTTAATTTTTTGTCAACCAAATCATTCATAAATTCATATTGAATATAAATCTATACACTGACACACACAAAAAAATAATTTTACATGCATATCTTCCATTTAGCAGATAAAATGTTTGTTTTGACATTGAACAGTGAATGATTTTAGTCTACATTGAAGTGTAAAAGAACAGTCCAGCAGGCCTTTTTGTTCATCTCTACATGTCTCATTGAAGTGACGAATGATGGAAAAGTTGTAGATAATTATGACTAATAAAACATTTTGCACACATTCAAAGCTGAGTAGCAATTAACTTGCCAGACTAGACTGACTGGAACAGGCTATTGTTTACTAAAATGGAGCGGTTATCCTTGTCTCCCCTGGGCTGCCTGAGGCTTTTCTGGCTGTTCTTCTGCGTGGCTGTAGACCCGTAGACACAGTGCCGGAAACTTCTGAGAGATGCCTGGGTAAGCGGTGGGGAGAAAGACCTCTGACCTCCATGACTCAGTAACCCCAGGGGTCATAAAGCCGGGGGCTTGGGCGATGTGGAAAGGTTGTAATTGATGTGGAAAGTGAGTGAATTTGTGGAGGCTGCTGGAGGCGGAGTGGGTGGGAGGGACAGAAGAGAAACCCGAAGCCCCAGAGATAGGTGGGAGTCGGAGACTGATGAGGGCTCTGGTCTGTGTCCACAGTTCTATGGTGCATGTCTGGATGCTGTGGGAGAGCGAGTGGCTGCGATGATGGTAGATCAGTTTCACTGTCCAAACCACAGTCAAACCTTATTAGTCTGACTGTCTGCTTCATTAAATAGGAACGAAGAGCAAACTTCTGTTGAATTTAAGAACAAAACACCGCCCCATGCACACAACCACTTCAGTTAATTCACTTGCGTGTACAACGACAAATCTGATAATGGCACAATTACAACAGGCTCAGGGGTTTTCAGACAACGTCAGCATTGGTGATGAATAATTTAGGGCCTTTTGTCAAGAATTTGAACTGTTGAAAAGACTAAACAACCCGAGGAGTTTTTCTGCTGTAATCATCCAACACACACAGCTGTAGTCTCTTAAGTCTTTTTCACTAAACTTTGAATTGTGAGCCAAACGAATATCACTGTTATGATAAGACTGATTTATCCGTATGTAGCCACCCGGCTAAATCATTCTTCCTTTTAGAGTTGGTTGTTAAATATTTGAAGTCTTTGCCAGTTTTTGGCAGAAAGTCGCAGTTTCTCTTTCTTCAGCTGAAGGTCAGAGGGCAAACTGAGCTGCTGGGGCCTAGAAAGGAGGGGTGTATGAGGGAGGCAATAGCTGACAGATGTTTACAGAGATCTGACTACACTTCAGAAACCACAAGAAGGCAATGGGATTTTGTGTGCATGTCTCCCCTTTACCTATGCACAAATCAACTCCAATACCATCTTAGGATGACATAAGTGTGTCCCCCCTCAGGCACTCAAGGTTTTTGTGAGCAAACTTGGTCCTGAAACATTTTCAATGTGGACCTGTCTTCCTTTAACAGGAATCCTTTGCACTCCAAATGTGAGCAGGCTCCTCTCGAGTTACCAGCAAAGTGATGTGGATCGTGTCAAAGCTGTTATTTTAGAGAGCTGGGTAAGGAGAGGAAAAATGTGTATGATGTTTGCGAGGGAGATTCAGAGTTTCCTGTCCACATCACAGCACTCTTGAGGATTCCAAGCCTGTCACGGTGTCGGACATAAACATGTCCTCCTTTTGCTATAAACACACACAAGTCAAGGAAAATAGTTTGGGGGATGCTGGTGGTAAATCTGATCACAGAGGATCAGAGTCATCATTTTAAATCAGCATGGACTCAAATAATGCTAGATTAGACATGAATGTGTAATAATGGAGAAGACTACTGATTTACAAGTCACAACAGAGGAAAATATTTTTTAAAGGCAAACAACCTTACTCACAGTAATCTCTAAGGCAAGAGTCGGTGATCAACTCTCTGGACTTTAAGGTGAAAAACAGCAAAATAATTAAGCAAAATACTGGAAAGGATGACCCTGCCCTGATGCGCAATCGGGCAATGCAGCTATTTGTGTCGAGCATTTAAACCTGATTTAGTTTCTTCACTCAGTTAATAGTAAAACAGCACCCTGCAGGATGCATTGTAAAAAGAAATGAAGTGGAAAGAACCCTTTTCATGTCCACAGGGGGAGGTGAAACCCGTAATGAAAACAGAGCAACATTCAAATACACAACTGATGATGATTGAGATGCTTGAAAATATGAACAGATCTTGCTAACGTCTTGGAACCAACGTATCCATACAATCAAATCATTTAAAAAATACCTTCAAGTAAAAAAAAAAAAAGTTACTTCTGTGGTTGTTATGTGATAGGCTGCAAAAGCACACCCCTGTTCTCTTGTTTAAAGCTAGTGATCCCCGTAGCTAATACCTCAGATGGAGCATGTCTTGTGTCTCTGGCCTCTATGAGTAACACCGTTGTTTAGGAAAGAGTAAGAACCGGTAAAGATCTGGTGCAGATTTCATGTAACTCTGACTGGGAGGGTGTAACGCTTATAAAGGCTTTATCCTGTCTATTCTGTTTACAATAAAAAACAAAATATTTTTATACTTTTTCCCTTTTTCTGTATTATGTCTGCCATCATATTGTATTTGTACACTCCAACTCACAAATCTTATCTGTTAAGCATCTTGGTCACAGTCACTGTGTTGCAGTCACCCCAATTTTTCCGCTTTGCACGCATGGATTGAGGTGGATGGCTGGAATTAATTTTCTTTCAATCTATATTGTATCAAATTTCCCTTTGGGGATTAATAAAGTATTTTCAATTCAATTCAATTGTAGTGCTTGGAATTAAATTGAGTGCAGAAGTTTGTAGAGGAAGGTAAAGTTGTAAAGGAATAGCTAAGCAAAAGACCGCTTATCCCTACCGGGGTTAAGCGGGATGCCAGAGCCTATCTCGGCTAATTTTAGGCAAGAGGCAGGGTACGCCCGAAGAGGTCGCCAGTCTGTCAACACACACATGCACACAACCATCCATACACACACTCATTTCTAGGGACAATTTTATAGTGACTAATCAACCTACCATGCATGTTTTTTGGGGATGAAAAGAAACCAGAGTACCAAGAGAAAACCCATGCATACAAGGGGAGAAAATGCAAACTCCACACAGAAAGTCCAGTGATCCAAGCCTTGTCTCCTCCAGGAGTTGAACCCCAACCTTCTTGCTGTGAGGCCACTGTGACTACCACTTCACCACCATGCAGCCCACAAGAAATGAAAAACAAAATAAAGTTAACAGAACTTGAGAATAAATATACAAGTAGCAAAAGCATAAATTTGAAAGAAAAACACTGCTGGCTTAAGACTGTTATGAAAGTTAAATCAACAGAGAAGAATACAAGATTTTGAACTAAATCCAACTCTGAGGATCTAAAATAATCTATTACAAATATCAAGAAGCACTTTAACAATCATAGCATGACTCATAGAGACATTAGACTCCAATTCTTTTTATGGAACAGGTGAGTTTGAGCGGTGAGATACACAAGAGCATGCATTTAAACATCTTACCAGTGTATCAACTGGATTTATTATGTCTAAACTACGCTGCGTTACTTAAATTTTAAGCCCTTTTTGTTTGTGAATAGTAATGGAGGAGCTCCTAAAGAGAGATGGAGAGGGAATAAATGGAGGATTTTCAGCTTGTTAAACGGGGCATTAGAGGCTTGTGACTGGGAGTTGTAGGCCATAAAACCAAACACTTCGGCTGCATTCATGTTTTAGTGCATTGGCTCATAGGCTGACAGCTTTGCTGTTAGGGTGCCGTTTTGGGCCGTGCCTGCCTGACTTTACTCTGCCCATTTGGCATTGGTGCATTTTCAAGGTTCAGCAACTTTGGTTTCTAGAAAAAAGACCAGGCATTGTAAGGATGGTATGGTTCTCCTGCCGCAGCCAGAGTTTTTTCTTCTTTTAATCTTTTTTTATAAAAAAGGAAAGAAAAAGAAAGCAGCATATGGACAAGGCATGTTAAGCATATAGTTTGTTCTTCCCATTTATTTTTAACCATGGAGACTTTGTGTCTCAGCTTGTCAGTGTTTTATTTATCTAAAACTTACCATAGGTTAAGAGACTTTAAACCAGATGCAAAGAAAATTAGATTAGGCCAAGAAACAATTTGCTATTAAAGTCACTGAGAAACAAACAGACTTTTGTTTGAAATCATCACATAAGAGCCCTATAGGTCTGCAGAGGCATTCAAGTTGAGCTTTCATGCATGAACACGCAGATTTATTATTGTTCTCTGAGCCTGGATGTGATTTTTACAGAGCTTAAATGATCTAGACAGCCATAATGATGTCCGCATGCTGACATATTTTCATATTTTCATTGAAGTATTCCTCTTGCTGCTTTCTATACTCGCAGCACCGAGCCATCTGGAATAACAACATCTCTTTAAACTGCAAACCACGGAGAAAAAACAGATTTGCAAAGAGGAGGACAAGCGAAAAAAGAACAGACATATGTCGTAAAGATACATGCTGTTCTCAGCCTCTGGAGCATTTTTATTTAGCAGTTCTTACCAGAAACTTCTGCTTTTGTCTTTGAATGCATTTTTTTTTTATATACCTAAAAGACCGACAGTCTGTAACAAGAAAAGTTCAGGGTGTTCTCATTATTTTCAGAGTAAAGAGAAGGACTGAAGTTTTTTTTTTTTTGGTAACTTAGTAGGAAGAATTCAAAACCTAACCATGCTTAAAGTTCAATTAGAAATTTCAAACTTGAACAAGAAAATTGATGTGTTATAGAAGAGTTTCAACTAAAATTAAATGAAAAGTGTACAAAACCTGCTATTTGGTCTAGAGACTGTGGCACGGAGAAAAAGACAGGAAACAGAGATGGAGGTTGCAGAGTTGAAGATGCTGAGGATCTCTCTGGGAGTGACCAGGATGGACAGGATCAGAAGAACAGCACATGTTAGAGGTTTTAGAGATAAAGTCAGAGAGACCAGACCGAGATGGTTTGGACATGTGCAGAGGAGAGAGAGAGAGTACATCGGAAGAAGGATGCTGAGTTTGGAACCACCAGGATAGAGGTCTAGAGGAAGACCAAGGAGGACGTGACAGGACAACATGAAGATAGTTGACATCTTCAGAACATGAAGATAGCAGGTGTGACTGAAGAGGATGCAGGAGACAAAATTAGATGTAAGAAGCTGACTTGCTTTGATGACCCTCGAAGGGAAATGCTGAAAGGAGAGGAAGAAGAAAATTACATGTTAATTTGAAAACTTATGAAAATTCTTTTCTGGAAATAATTGTGCAACTTTAGAAATTGCAGAAAATTAAACTGGTTGTGTTAAAAGAAATACAAAAATGCAGTAAATGAGAAAATAAAACTGTGTAAATTATTATCTTAACAAAAAGGAAGAGAGAGGATGTTTTTCAAAAGCAAAATGGGTTGCTTAAATTAATATCCCCTCCAATTGGTAAATCGTGTTTAATTTTTTTTCAACCTTCTGGCTCTGGAAACAACTAAAGACTCCCATGAAATAAAAACAGCTAAATAAACAGAGAAGGACAATGAATTCCCCTCAGGCTTCACATTCATTTAAAAGGTGCATCCAGATGATGAGAAGTTCTTTGGCAACCAGTAACCTGGTGATGTTTCATGGATGTGTAACTAGGAGCAACCATTTGGAGCCCTTTGAACATTCATGTAAGGCTTTCCAAGAATCTGTGGATTGTCATGGTGTTTGAGCTGCCTCCTGGTTGCTTTTGCCAATTGGACAAAACTGTCAGCAGGAAACACATTGCAGACAGAGGCGAGGGTCATTCAGGAGAGCACACTGTTCCTTACAACAAATGCCTGTGTCTAAATGCTGTAATCTGAAGATCAGCAGAGATTTTGTTGACATTTTCAGTGATATCTCCTGCAAAAGGAGCATAAAATGAATTTACAAAGGCAGACAATCTACTCAGCTTCACATAAACTTTTTGATTAAAAGAAAATTAAGACGGCTTAATTTTTAAATAGTAAATTCTGAGTAGTTCAACCTTGATAAGGACTGAGTTTTCAATTGAACTGTGTTGCTTCGTGCCATTGTGCCTTCTTTTATTTTCTCCCACAACCTCTGAAAATGTTGCCTTTTGACACCAATATCGAACAACAGGCACAAAGTGGAGTATTCTACAAACAGAGAAGAAAAGAATTTCCTCCCTTAGATGATACAGTCATCTGTCATAATAGCTGTCACACAGATGTGGTTCAGTAGTTCCCCAATCGCTGTGCCTAGAACATGTATGTTTTCCTTTGTGTATACAATTCTGTTATCATGGCTTTTCAGAAAAATCTGCCAAAATTCCCCAAAATAATAGATTCACAATTTGGAAAAACAACTTTGAATATCTTTGGAGTATCAATATTGTGTAAAAATTCACAAGAATTACATTTAATTGAGTATTATAATAATTTATTATGGAGTAGATTCCTCTTCACACGACTGCTGGATATGATTAGATTGTCGTCTTGTTGTGTTCAGTGGTTGGACTTGAGCTTTATGTTGTCAACGGTTACAGTTATATTCCAGTCAAAGTCTTTTGGAAAGCACTTTTGTTTTTGTTTCTTTCCAATCATATTAATTTATTCCAAAGAAACAGACAGTTATTGTTCCATGTTTCATGTTGTACTATGGGTTTGATTATCGAAACAGCACTACTGTGTGCGCCCATAGATTCTAGCTTTCATCTTCTAAGTGTTTTCCATGAATAGCAATTAGTCAAAATACTAACAACCCTATTGCTTTCTATTCTTTTAGACCATAAATTGCCACAAGGAATACTTAAAGTAAGTAGATGGGAATGTAAACAGTGGTCATCAGTGGTTTTAATATGTAGAAATATTCAAGATTCTAACTAAAGTATAACACAAGCTAACTCTTAAAGTGTAAGCAGAAAGAACCCAACTTTTATCTTCCTTCTTAAACAAACGTATTTCAAAGAAAAACTCGTATACATCCATTTGTGCCAACGTAATATAAATGTTCCGTTTCCGACTACTTAGATTGTCTGTTTCTTAGAAAGAAAGAACACAATTTTACAAATGAAATGTGAAGTTTTTAGAAAGTGTAAAAAACCCTAAATAGTTTTCGCTGTTGGGAGATCAGGTTGTCTTGCATTGAAAACTTCTAACCCAACGATTACTGAGTAGTATTTATAAATATTGTAATGTGGTGGGGCCAGTAGCGGCGTTAACTCAAAGTCTCTTCTTAATTTTCTACACCACTTATGGTGTTGCGGGGATGCCAGAGTCTATCTCGGCTGATTTCAAGCAAAGGCATAACACACCCCAAACAGGTTGCCAGTCAGTTGCACACATACAACCATCCACTCACACATATTCCGAGGGTCAGTTTTATAGCGGCCAATCAACACCATCATGCATGTTTTTGGAGGGTGGGAGGAAACCATAGTACAGACTCCTGGGCTCTGTATATGTGTGGGTTAATCCTAACCAGGGGGATAATGCAAACTCCACACAGAAAGGTCAGTGTTTCATATCTTGCCCTCAATCTGGGACTCGAACCCTGACCTTCTTGCCGTGAGCCCACTATGCTAACCGCTGCGCATTCGTGCAGCCATTTTCTTTCTTTTTCCTGGCAAATCCTTCTTCTCCTTCACTCTCCTATGCCAGTCCTCTAGCCAGTCCTCCACACTTGTGGCTCTTGTGGTGGCTTCTGGGAATCTCCTCCCATTCTCCGTGGGTTTTGTAGTCTGATGATGGGGAATGTAGCTGACATCTATTACCTGACTTCTGATGAGGTCACAATATATGTACAAGTATATATATATATACATATATGTTTGGGGGGGGCTTCTGGGGGTGGGGTAATGCCTACTTACCACCCAAATCAAGTATGTTCTTATTGAGCCTTTCGAGATTGAACTTTCCATCACAAGTTCCACCGCAAGTCGGGGTTTCTCAGATGAATGTTTTTGTTTCTTTAACCATCAACTGCAAACACTTCTTCAAAACCCAACGTCATTAAAAAAAAGTAAATATATGTAAACAAAAAGTTTCTTAATTTTACACCGACTCAATTTTGCATGACATTAACTTTTGAAACTCTCGTAAGGCCATTTTGACTACTTGGAGCCTTCTTATTGAAAGCAACTTTTAATCACAAATTTCTATTGGTTCTCAGTTTGAATTGGTCAACATGCTACAGGTGCATCAATAATTCTGTCTTTATATTCAAACTAAATATACTTGGCACAATGTTTTTTAATGCACGTAATAGCCAAACCGAGTCATTTCAGATGTCTTTGACAAAAAAAAGCTAAAACGCTAAAATTTGACTTGTTCACTTGGGTGTTCCAAAAAACGAAGAAAAAAAAAGATCTGTATTCGGTTGTGTAAACCAATAGAGATGGACACAGTAAATCATACTCACAAGAGCCAGAAGTGTTTTTCACCTGACAGTCACTTCATCATCATTCACAGGGCGGGCCTTTGTCTCTTTTGTTTTAGTGACCATGTTAAATTAGCTCTAAACAGATGGGTGCTGTCTTGTAGCCAAGCTGTTTCTGTGTGAGCTATGTGTGTGTGTGCCAAGGTAAACCAGACAGAGTTTATTCATGTACTTATCTTCATCTGTGTTGTTTATGTGTGCTGGTAATTATAGCTAAGATGTATGTGCAACACTGCCTCTGCTTGTCTGCCTGTTCGCAATGTGTGAGAATGAATGTGAAAGTGTGTGTGCATGTGTGTGTTCTGATAGCCTATTGCTTTCTTTCTAAATAATAGGGACATTTGGGAAACAAAGTAGAGAGGTAGACAGCAAGTGGATTAGAGCGGCCATGACGTACTGTCCACAGGGAGTCATTCCGTGTGTTTGAAGGTACCTGTGTGACTTTGGACAGGAGAAATCATTGTTTTGTTTCCACAGTCTGAGTTTCCACATTTAACTTCCACGTGTATATGCGCTTTGTCAAACACACAGTTTGTGCATGCATGCATCAAACCTGTTCTTGGATGATGTCACATGCAGCTGCTGCGTGGCTGACAGACAGTTTCCGCACCACAACATGGGGCCCTATGGTCAGCCTGTCAGGCAGATTGGCAGGTGAATGACACCAATGAGATCCAGCCGTCCCTCCCCCTAGGAGCCAGGGACTGAGTGACAGCCAGTAAACGGTCAAAAAGAGTGCCTATGAACCTGAAAGTAATCTATTTAACTCACTCTCTTTGGCCTTTTCTGAACAGTGCTGCACTCTTTCTCTTTTCCGTCAGTCTCCCCTTCTCCTGCCTCTCTTTGGCTCCTTCTCATCGTCTCACTCTGTTTTCAAGCTGCTCTTTTTCTTTCTGTCTCTGTGGGTATTTTTTGCTCCTACTGAAGGCCTCTGTGTTTTTTTAACTGTCTCCGTTACTGCCCCCCCCCTCCTCTTTTTCCTTTCAGTCTATCTGTCATTGCTCTGTACTGCTTTCTATCACTGTCACCGACTCTTAAGGAGCAGCTTGACTGCCTCTCAGTTGTGCCTTCAGTCAAAATTTTTCGACAAAAGTGTTTTAAAGGAAGTATGAATAGGTAGGAGGAGGTGGGAACAGGACTCAAGACTGTGTACATGTCAGTATGTGTGTGTGAGGGAGAGAGATGGGCCCTCTTGTCAAGTTGTTTAATTTAGGCATAAATCTTTTCTTCTTCTCTTCTCTAATGTAGAGCCACTCCACCCAAATTTGGTGGTTTCTTGGCAATGAGTTGTTTGCCTCTCATCACATTATAAAATCATAACACACAAAAAACACTTTGATGCCTAACTTGCTCCAAAGTATCCCTCTGAGTGTGTCTCCACCCTTACTCTTTGGATTTCCACTTTCGGCTTCATGCCCCTGGACTCTGAGCAGATCTACAGCGAGCCCACCCAAGTGCCTTTCAGCTTGGCATTCTGCCCTAGGCCCACACTCCCATCTGACCCATGAGCACAGGAGCCAGTGCCCTGGTCCCCTTTGCACCGACTGACCCATCACCTCGTGACCCGCTGTCCCACGCTCCCTCTGGCTTTGTCATTTGCCACCTCAGCAAATAATCACCATCACCACTGGTATTAAACCAAACAATTTAGTAAATAATTAGCAAATATAAGTTAAGTAAATGGGTTTATGGACACTGGTGAAATGCATTGGTAAAATGTGACTGGTAAATCTGCATTTTCTCCATCACTCTGTTGACTCTTTTTCCGTCCAATCTCTTTATATCAACATGTTTCTGTCTCATTTGTCCATCAAATCCATTCAATCTGTCTCTCTCTGCGGACCATCTAACTCGCTTAGTCAGTCAATCTCATTGCTCTGTAAGTGTTGATGTTGTCTCCAAGTAAATCTCTCAGTGTCTGTTTCAGTCTTCTTCTTTATTGTTTCACTCTGTGTGCTTTCCTTTTTGCCTTGTGAGAAACTCTTAAGGGGTCTTTGTTGTGAGTTCAAGTCACCTCCATGGTGACCAGTACTGATTGACAGCTCCTAAAAGAGATCTCTTCATGGCAGAGGCCAAGAGAGGCAAGAAGGAATGCATCTGTGTGTGAAGGGCCCAGGAGTCTGTGGGCGCATTTTACATCCGCATGGACAAATCTACATGTGTAAGTGGTTTCTGCTCACCAGTGTCCATCCACAAGTGGCTTCATTTTTCTTGTTGAAAGGATTTGTGTGATGTGTATCTCAATGACATACACAAATAAACCGGGGCTGAGTCAATCTAAGCCATGCAATCAGTGCAGAGCAGTCTACCGTTCTGCAACTCCTGTTTGTTTATCCAACATGTTTCCTTTGAACCCGCCCACCCCAAATACACTCAGATATTCAGTGTGGGAACTTACATAACTGAAGAAAAATAATTAACCATTGGCAGGGTTGAGTACATGGTTGGAGAAAAGAGCGTGATAGAATTAAAAGCAACTAATTTGATTGAAAAACACCAAACGGGGTTCATCTCGAGTTGTGCACACCCTTTGTGGCCAAAGATTTTTTTTTTGTCCCGCTCAACTTTATTTCAATGAGAAAGCCCGGCAGAAAATATCTGGTAGAATCAAACAGAAAAGAGCTTTCATTTGAGCATTTTGTTGCAATTATTTTGGTCCTCAAAACGGCAACTTCATGCTCTTTATTTTGGCAGACCTTTTTCTGGCAAGGGTCTCATTACTCTCTGTCGTCATTAAACGCAAATATCTGAGCAGTGATTTTAATGAAAATAATAACATCAACTGTTTTTAAGTAGAAAAACAGAATTGTTGAAAGAAATGGCTAAGCTACAACTACCTCAGAGATTGCAGAAGGCGGGAGAAGACATGGTCAGGGGTGGAGCTTTTTTGACTGACAGGAATCCCGTGGTTTTGACATACTGAATATCACTATGAGTTTTCACTTAGTTTTCCAAATTTTTATGCATCTTGACTATGTCCTAATCCTGGAAATATGAGTCCACAAACCATATATCTGCCCAAGTTAAACATTGACACTCTTGCTCTCCGAAACTAAAAGCCATACAATAACAGAGCCCGTAGACATTCCAACGCACCCGGAGAGCGAGCTTGAATTATTGTGAAAACACACACCATAGAAGGAAAACCCTGACAGGATCAGTGGATAGAGCTGGTATTTTTGTGAATTTAAATGCTCTTTGCTACCACATTACCAAAATACCAACGTGAAGATTGTTCTGTGGGAAAAGGCTGGCAATCAAAGTGATCATGTGTTTCAGAAAGGTGGTGGTGCAAAACAATCTGCGCCCACCACAGTTTCAGTTTATGGACAACTGTTGGTCAGTAGACCCACTAAAATTCAGTTTTGTTGGAGAGGAAGTTAGCGTTTTGCGTAAAAAAGTTCTGTGTTTCTTCTACTCTTGTTATCACGATGTCCTTTTGAAGTAAGCTGACATCTCTGAAAAGATCAAGCACCATGATTTGGACAGAGATGGAGAGAGAGGCCGGTGACATTTTCTTGAAAGTGACACCCCACTGCCCTATCTTGCCCCGTCTTGCAAAGCTATCAATCTCTGAGGCATTCTAATTATCCATAATTGGTCATAATTGGATTCAATTGGTTGCGATTGGATGTAATTGAGCTGATTGACTAATCTGATTGAAGATCAGAGGGCTGGAAGTCCTGTGTGGTTTCAGAGGAGTATTCCCCTGCCCCTTTGCTGACCCAAGATGCTCACTTCAAACATCTTTGTTTGCAACTCAGCTGATTGCTGCCGGTCTCTGCCATGAGATCTGGAAATTGAACAGCAAAACATGCTTATGTTATACAATTTCCTACCCCCAAAAGCAGGAAGTTTTGAGGAATTTATATTGTTTTTGTCCTGTACTGTAAATAAACTTGTACATTGTGTGTGTATACAGTGTGCTGTCACACAAAAATGGCCTCAAAGAGTAACTGAGAGGGTGTGAGATGGCAGGAGATCACAAGTAAATAGTAACGCAATACAGCGCTAATTTGAATCACATTTTCTTACCCAGAGCTGCTGAATCCCTAATTGTGCATGAAGCTGTCCAAAAGTCATATTGAATTAAAATATACTGGCCAGAAAGGGGAAAGTGACTCTGTAGCATTTAGATTTGCTCTGATCAGGGGCTTTGAGAGAAAGAGAGCGGAGAGAGAAGATATGTTTTTGTTGGAGAAAAAAAAATCCCTCCTGCTCTCCTTTTTGCTCTCACTGTCTTTTGTTCCTGGTCTTGCTCTGCCCGGTGGCTTGACAGGCAGATGGAAACGATTATACCGTAATAATAAACCATGGGAGGAAACCATGGGAGAGAAGGCGAGATGACAGAGAAAGAGAAGGAGGAGAAAGGCAAAGACTGAGGTGCCCTCACGGGCCAGCACATGTGTCGATCGAGCACACAGATCAGCGCCTCTGCTCATTTCCATCTCTTTGACAGCTTAGACCTACATCAAACTATGAGCAAAAAAATGAAGAAAATATCTCTGACAACCACAATGTGCAACTATTTCCTCATCAGAGTGTGATTTTTTAAAAATTCTGTTTGATCAGATTTACTCAGACACACAGATGCCTCATATTTGCACTAAATCTCTCTTTGTCTCCATCATGTTACTTTTTAACGTTGTGCACTTTTTTTTTTTTTTTAACAAAACTTGGGGTTTGATAGAAGCTTGGAGGTGTCTCCTCAGTCACAGTATGTTTAACATCTGCCCTGCAGGCTTGTCCTACTCACAACCTTTCAGCACCTATTACATCTCTGTGATGTCCTTCTAGTGAACATTAGTACCAGCTCAGGAGTCAGACCAGTTCAATGTAGCATTTATTTCACACACAAAACAGTGTAAATTTATTTTGTGTCAGCATCACAGAAAGCATTGCACACGAGGTAATTGCTATACCGGGATCCCAGGACTGGTCTGGAAAAAAACATTAAACACCTGCATAAAAACTAGTGAATAATGCTGAGAGGAAAGGTTGAGTGGGTTAATGTGAAGAGTGTGCTTATGCATGAATGTCAGCATGTGTGCGAATGCATCACAGGCAGCTGGTGTGCGGATGAGGGCGAGAGCCATGATCCAAAGGCAAGCCCCCACTCTCTTTTTCTTCCTTTCAGCCCTCCCATTTCTCTCTAACCTCTCACCCCTCACCCTAGCAGCAGCATAATGCGTCTGTTGAAGTTGTGGAGATGGCAAGGTTGTTTTATGCTCGCATCAGCATTCTCCCTGTCCTCTACATTGCCTGTAGAAGTAATGTGCTATGAGTGAGTGGTTGACATTCTTGGATTTGTCTGTTTTCCATTGCTGATGCATCTCCATGGCCAACTGACAACTGTAACATTTAGACGAGATTGTTAGTCTCGGGGTGCGGTTGCGTAGCCTAGAAGTGTTTTCAAGATGTAGAAGTGCTGTTCGAGGTGCCAATGGAAAAGTCAATACTATAAAACAAATTTCCTTCAGATGGTGGTCAGACTGCTCCAAATAGTTGTTCTTACAGTTTTCTATGAATTTAAGGAAAAGTAAATATAAACGTCCCGTTAAAGTAGTGGAAAAATTATTGAACAAACTCCCCAAAACTTGAACGGAATATGTATAAAGCTGTGACTGTTTTTCAGATGATCAATGACAAAACGTTTTTCCCCCCCTCAATCAGTCCATGAAGGAAATGAAATGTTGCAACCGTTACAACAAAATCAGTCATACTATGCGAAATTGAGCAAATAACCACCAACCTCTGCGCCATTGAGTAGAAATAAATCTCATTGTTTTCCAACAAAAATCACAGCAAAAGAACATGCAACACATTAAAGTAAGGATAGATTTTCCCTACTTGTAAGGGATCCGATAAATTTGCAAATGAAATTGGCAGGTCAAGTGAACTAGTTTAAACTAGCTACTATTTCAATCTCCAAAGCATTGTAATTAAGAATATTTGTAATGTAGTATGACAAGGAGATCCTGGCGAAACAGCGAAGTGAACTTTAAACAAATCACATACTGTAATTTAAAAGAAAACATACAGTCTTTTTCTGATGTTGTTAAAGGGTTTTCCTAGGTCACTTCTGTGGATATTTTCTAGTCTGTTATCCAATCCAAACTGACCTGTTGATTGTGCACTCATTCTTGATTCACTATGTTTAGTTTACTGTACAATATTATAAAAACTATTAATAGTTTGACGGTTCAGAGAATACACATTCTGGAATACACCTGCTAAAAGTTTAATGCCAGAAAAAATCAAGTAAAAATTAGAATTTTAAGTACTTCAATAAAAGTTTTTAGCACTTGCAAGTGAGGTCTAGTTTGAAGAAAGATTTTAAATAGAAAAATGTAAAAGTTTAGCAGTGAAAAGTTTTTTATTTTGTTTTTAAAAAAAAAAATCCAGCAATTTCTTCGGAGTAGTGATTTTTACCTCTGATCTTCCTAAAGATCAAAAGTTTATGTCCGTTCAAACTGATCAAATTAAATGCAATAGTGGACAATCTGGCAAGGATAAAATCACTATAGTTGCTGTAGAAATGCTAGCCTGAACATACTACATTTTAATACCAAACTGTTTTTATTTGAACTGGAATTTGACCTCATAACAGTCTTTATTTTACTGTAAAAGCATATAATTTAATAGAATTTGAAGGTTTAGCAAAGCTTAAACAAACCTTACACATTAGTTCTTAAACAAATGGATAACATTGCAAAGTCTGCCTCAGCAATTCAACTTCATAGTTTTTGCTCATTTTTTTGGGCCAAAAAAAATTGAACAATAAAAAACGGATTGTCAAATATTTGTTTTTTGACCGCGGACATCCTGTAGAACTTACTCCAGTCCCCTGAGTTTATGAAAAACCTAATTGGAGCCGTGCTTTCAGAAAGTCCTTCATATCAAATGATAAATGACAAAAAAATGCAACTTTTTTTTAAACATCTGATGCTAGTTTAAGGTTTATTTATTATTCACATTGTATCTAAAGTGTAGTTTTTGATTTCTGCAAAATAAGAATAGGTTTTTCCAAATAATGTAAAACTAGTTTTCTTGGCATAACCTTTGCGCTGTCAGTTCACAAACAAGTGACACTTTCTTGATAGTTGCTTAGCTCAGGTTTTGCAGACCTCTAGCCAACGTATTTGATTTGTTTACTAATTAATCTGCCGAGGAAATGCTGATTAAGTTTCTTTGTATTACAACTCATGGGGGTTTGATTGTTTGACTCAGTTGCACAAATTTTGGGTAAACTGGGAGAGCAGAAATTACAATATATCCATGCAATTTGATGCTGCGAGTCTGAAAATCGAACAAGAAATAAAAGTATGCTGCAGTTGTAGCAAGTGAATTAGATTGTACAGTATATGCATGGAAATGCTCTTTGAAGAAGCTCTAACACTCATAAAGTGAGACAATATTGATTATGCTTCGACTTCAAGGTTCAAAGACTTATTATAGTCATCACAGTAAAGCCACCATGATTTCGCTCAACAGTCCTGTCATGTTTCAACAGGCTGTTTATTAAAATCTCTCAGCTAGCCAGGAACCGCACGCCACACTCTCAGCTACGGCGCCCAGAAAACACTTTCTCACATCTCAGCTGTCACCCCTAATCTGTGTCTAGCTCTCTGTTTTCCATGCTACAGCTCTTATTTTCCCTTCTGCTGTCCCAGTGGTGGTTCGCTAAGTGTGACATCATCTTTCAGCGCCTGATCGAGGGCTCAGTGACCCATGATGCACCTCTGCATCACAGCTTCACCCAAGTTTGACTTGTTAAAAAAATAAAAGGAACGAAGAAAAATTTCAGTGTGCAATGTGAGTCCTTTCACATCTTTTAACAAACTGTCAAGCCCAGATGTTGACATTCTTAGTCATTTTTAAAGTCTTGAATGAGGATTACAGTTTATCCTTTTCCGCTGTTAAATTGTTTTACAGCAGGCACAAAAAACCAAAACAAAGCCAGTCAAAATGCTTCAGACAGGCACTTCCTGGAACAGGGTTTCCTTCCGGACAAACCAAGAGCCACTATCCTGATTAAAGTATCAGAGGACATGAGACACCTGAAAGAAACAGCAGTTAATCAGACGGGGCTTGTGTGCGTATACACAAGAGCAAGTTCACACACAGTAGAAGTTACCGTGTCCATACTTGTTGACAGAAACATGTCAACAGCAGAAATGCACATCAAGTACGCAGCCTTTAATCAAGATGGGTAAAGCTTTTGCCAAATATTTACCAAATAACGGTGAAGGCTTGTGCACATGTGCGACTGACTGCTCAGCTAAAGTTAATTTCCCAATGCCGAGTGCTCCGGATACTGTCAAACATAGAATAACCCCTATTGTCCACTTCCTTCTGAGGAATTCCTAACTTCTCTTATTGTTTGATTGGTGGCTCACCTCATTGCTTGGTTTTAACATGGCAGTCCCTTCTCCTTGTTAAATAAAAGAACACACTCGCCTTTACATGTTGTTGCAATTGTAATCACAAAACAATCAATAGCAAGACTTTTTGGGGTAAATTGATTTATAATGTAAAACTGTAGCACATGCCAACATGTGGCCATTGTCACAACCTCAACCTGTGTCTTGTCTGCTTTTTAAACTCAAACCATGTTGTATACATGTTTGGACACTGGCATTTGGAAAAATTCTACTTTAATTCACATCTGTACAAAGTTCTCCATTTCTTCATTCATCTGCTTTTTTATGTTATTTTTGTCTTCTTTAATTGTGATTTATTCCCCTCCCTTTCAGCTTGCAATGGTTCCATTTCACCAACCATCTGGAACCCTTTCCTCATAGGATTGTGCTTACAGCTAACAACTCACAGCTGGGCTAACACACACTTAGTTACACATTACACTCAGTTTACTCCGAAGTTAGTTCGAATTGCCACAAGCAAGTTATCCACAAGTCTATCTCCCATGGTTTCCACTCGGAAGATGGGATAGCCTGAGGCTTGAAGTGGCACGGGGTTGTGTTGTTCCACTGTGACTTGGGGCTTGTTGAGGGGGTTGATCACTGGCAGATGCAGTTTGCACTGAGCAAGAAGGTCAAAGTAGGGTAAGCCAGGGGCAACGGGAGCATTGCGGACTAGTTTGGCTTGTAGAATCAAGTCCAAAGCGAGAAGAGAACATAAACCAGATCTTTTCAGACATGAACTGAGATCTGAAACCTGGTTCCTTCTCCTTTTTGTACCTCAGTCCTGGACATTGTCATCCATTAGACACATCCAGATGCACACACAAACACAGAACATATATGAACTTGATTGCATTTTTGCCCGAGCACTCCTTCATCTCTTTGAGCCATTTTGCCAGAACCAAATCTAACATGTCATGAGGCCAGAGGATTAATTGTTAATCTTAACAGCCATCATTATCCTGGATAATCCTGAATTCTTTCATTCTCACCTTGCCAGCACATGTGGCCTGTCTGTTTGACTGCTGAGAAAAAACAGAACACTTTCTTCCCCCTTAACTTTACCCTTTTTCCTGCATTCTCGTTTCCCCCCTTTTTTAGCCTTTCTTTAGGACTCTGTCTCCCTCCTCTTGCTTCCTGGAGCTAATTTTCAGAGTGATTTCATGGCCGCAGAATGTCCTAATTATGGTGAGCTGGTCTCCTTCCCTGCAGGGCTACTTTTTAGGCTTGGTAATTCAGCATGTGTGTTTCTGTGAGTTTGTGTGTCAACCAAAAGGAGGGAAACTAGGTTTTGGGGTGGGTCACAGAGTTTTAAGGCAGGGGTACCTGTCATTTTGATGGACGTCTGAGGGACCTGGTTGCCCTTGCGCCCCTGACCTCCTTCTCCAGGCCTCCACCGCACCAACATCTCACTCTGTCAGACAGTCAAACCCAGGTGGGGGTACGAGATGTGTGTGTGTAAGCGTGTGTTTGTACCTAAGACATAGAACAGGGGCTCCTTCATAGAGGTACCCCCAAAGTAAGAAATAACATGTTTAAACACTGCTTAAAATGTCTCAGTAAGCTCCTAAGGGTAACACAGGGATCTTTTTTTTGCTGTTTTTTTGGAATTTTAGATGCTTACGAGGAAGACCGTCACCATCTGATGCTTGTAATTACGTTATTTAGACCCAACTTTAGGTATTGGGTTAACTTTTACCGATCACTCAGTTTGAAGGTAATGACTTTTGTCTCATAGTTTATGCAATCCTGTATATGTGTGTTTGTTCATGTGTGTGTTCTACGTGTTACACGCCATTATTTACAGACGCACTTTCTAATTTCACACTTCACACGCTTTCTGTCATCAGCTGGAAATAGAAAAATGAAAAAACAGGCGGTAGCAGCTGATGAGAGTGAAATTGAAAAATGAAAAGAAGTCGGGTCGCGGGAAAAGTGAGAGCGCTGTCGATGGTTCAGCTCATGGAGGTGTGATGGAAACCAATCACCGTGGAAACAGCCCGAATCAGCAGACTGCATCGTAACCCCTCACCAGTGCACACATACACCCAGCAAAGCGTGCACACACACATACGCTTGGTAGCCTTGGTATTGCTGTTCTTGAGGTTTGTACTGTTAAATGAACACGATGGGTCTCCCCCAGCTGGCCAGAGGTTCTATTAAACACCCACAGTCAATCTGACACAGACCCATGCACAAACATGAAACTTGCCCTCAGAATCCTCATACTTGGCCCTTTGATGTATCTTCCCATGTGTTATTCTTTGGGTGCTTTTTGTCTTTCTCAGCCTCTGTCTGAATTATTTAGATCTGTCTAAATTATTCTCTCATTTTCCCCTCTCTCTCCTTCCCTGTCTTCTTCTTACCCAGCACTGCCTGTCAGATGGTTGTGGCAGGGTCTAGCAGGATAGCAGTTGGGGTCTTGTGGTGAAGAAAGGGGGAGGAGGTTGGCTGTCCCTGTCTTTTTTTCTGACAGCAACGGGGCTGCCTTTACACTGTCCAAACGGGTCCAGTCGTCACTCCTGATTAGCTCTCGTTCTGTGCAGAGCCAGACATTTGAGGATCTCTGGAAGCCATTATTCAGCCTGAGAGTGAGTACCCTGTCCCCTCCTCCCACCCTCCCACCGCTTTCCCTTCAACTTAATCATTCACAGCTGAAGAGCCAGCATAGGAGGAGGCAGTAGTAGGATGGTGGAGTCAGGTCTTAATCAGCAACAAGTGCAATTGATTCCACTTTGTGTGCACAAGTCTTCGTCTCCATTGCAACAGGAACACACACACTCTGGCACACAGTCACTCACAACAGGACCATTTGGCCCCCAATGGTTAGCTGCCATGTTCTGTAAGAGGAAAGTCTGCCTCACAGGAACAGGAAATGAAGAAGTAGACACATATACAGGCTGCCTTGTGTCACCACGGGTGCCAGCCTAAACACATACTCATATTCACAATGTCCACCCTCAGCTGGAGCTTGTTAAAGCTCAGACTGCTTGGCCAGCTTGTCTTTGTCAAAACTTTTGTGTCACATTCAAGCTGATGGCTTGGACATGTCCACATGTGTGTGTGCGTGTGAGTGCATAACTGGCAACATGGCCGAAGGACACTGAGCAATGGTGACACTCGGGCCCCAGGCCTTCATGTTTTCCTACTATCCCTCTCTTCCGCAGGCCGCTATCCGTGATGCCTGCTGGGTGGGCGAAGGGTCAGAATGAGAAACTTAAACCTCTCTGAGACATTCGCTAATGATCAGTGCAGTCACGAACAAATTCAATCTCAATATACATCAACACCAAAAACATACTTTTACATAAAAAAAACTGCTGAAGAAACTGCTTTTTGTTCTGTTATGTGAAAATTTCACAAGTGATTAAGTCTGAAATGCAGTACCACCTCCAAAGCTGCTTCACAGTTATAGTTGGCTTTCCAAACAGCATAAAACTACAGCATGCCTCATTCACATGTTTTTTTTTAAAGGCGGCTAAACATACTGTAGTTTTCATAATGTGTGCTGAGCTATTCACTTGAGTTTTCTAATTGGATTCAATATTTATTTCAAATAAAACGGCATTGCTCTGTATATAAAGTGCCGTTGTCAATCTAGAGTTGCATTTATTTCATTTTATGGCCTGATAATGACCAGATGATCTTTATTTATGATCTGACGCGGTGGACACAAATATTTCAAAGCACAGCTGCTCCGACCAAAAAAGGGCAGTAGAACATTAGGATTAGCTGCATGAAGAAACGTGGAGACTTTTTAAAGACAATAATGTAAAGATAATGTTTCAAAAGCGTGCAGTTATTTCAACTAAAGTACAACCTGATTTAATGGTTCAAATCAACAATGTCGATCAAGTACTGAACAAAAAACACCAAAGTTGGCCGAGAAAATAGTTCTGAACTTTTCCCATGTTTTGTTTTTTTTTGTTTTTACCTCACTTGCAATTCAAAATAAAGTTCAAAGTCAGGAAACTTTTTCGTGTTTGATTTTTTTAAAAATTTCATTTCAATTTTCAACTTTCATCTTTTTACATGGGAAAGTCAAATGATTTTGTTTATGTGATCACTCTTTATAACAAAAGTTCATTCGAGTTTTGTTGTTGAAAAATTCACAAAAATCCTGCTTCTTTACCAGAGAGTATTTGATCACTAATGTTTAACAAACCGGGGAAAAAAAACGTTACCAGAAATATCACATAAAAAATGTTTTTCAGCATTTCTCACCATTTAGATTTTCCAAAACAAACGACCACTTTATGGAAAAATGGATGATAATTGCTTCAAAATGGCAATAAAGTTTCAATTTAATTAGAAATAAAATTTCGAAGTCCTCTTCACTTCAGCTGACAGCAACAGAGAAGTTCTAGAGATAAATTACAAATCACTATTTACAATGAGGGCCACAGAAGACAATTATCTGATTTTTTTTAAAAACCAAGAAAAAATACATTTTTTTAGTTAAAAAGAAAAAATCCCATCTGGAAACTAACCACAAGGCCAAAGGAGTTCAGATTAAACAAAGATGAGAATCAACCAGGGAATGTTCTTGATATGAGTGGATCAAACTTCAACCACAACATTGTCATGTTATTAACCTGATTTATTTCCCCTAAAGCAATGGAAAGGTAAATGAAGGGTTTCTGTTCATGGTAGTGTGAGATCAGAAAAAAACCTTCCATATGTTGTTTCTTTCAGGGGCATCCCACACAAACAAAAAGGGCATGGTACTCAGACCCATCTGATGATGGATCATATTTCCTGCCGTTTTCAAGCTCTTATCTCCTGCTCTTTCCTGTTCTTTTCATCTTTAAAGTGCCCAGGTGCAGAAAAGGAGTTGCACCCGAATGTGTTTTAAGAGGATGCGAACCACAGAACACACTAGAGGCGAGTAAAAACATTCCTCACCCGTCTGTAAAGAAGCGGCTTTAGTTGACGACGTGTAAAATGTTACGGTACATCGCTTTGTTACTCTTTAGGGTGACAGTTCAGCAGTCAAAGAACCACAGGCAATAAAGTTTAGTAAAGGGAGGCAAAAAGAGAGCAAGAAAGATTGAATGAGTGAACAGAGCTTGAGACAGACGGTGGTTATAAAGATAAAAGAGACAATAAATGTCTACTATTTATCTCCCATTGGACAATATTGCAAAACTCTGGTTGCATCATCGGGTTTTAATGTTTAATACTTCATTATTTTTACTGCTAGGTGATTTCAGACCTCACTGGGTTTGAAATCTGAATGCAATGTTCTTCATGAAATCTCTTTATGACAGTACCCATTACATAAAATATCAAGACAAACTTCATTTTTCAACAATTACTTCATGTTACCAATTAAAAAAATGACATTTTTTAAAATTAAATTGTATTAGTTATTATTTTTAAGGTACTGTTTCACATGATGGAAAATAAACTGAAAGGTTGTTTTAAACTGAAAATAATAAAAACCCCTCTTTCATTCTCTCTTCGGGGGGTTTCTGGGCAGACAAGGTCCCTGACTGCCATGAGACTCACTGGCCAATTAGTGTAGAATTTGAGCGTTGTAACGAGCCTGAGGGGAATAAAAAGAGTTTGATTACAACACCTAAACCTTCCTGTCACCCCTTGCCAACGGCCCGAATGTCTCACTGACAGCCAAGTCACAGCTGGAGGACACTGGAGGGAAATGCCACAGCCCACATTGCCCTCTCTGTTTGTGGCAATTCCTATATGAACAAGACTTTACTGGGAAAACAGAGAGAACTGTTTAGTCATTGTTTCATAATGGTTAACACTTTTTGTGGTTTTTACTCTTAGAATGATTTTGGTGCATTTTGGTGCATTACTTTTACTATTGCAATTCGGTAGGTAATTCGGTATCCAAAGTGAAGTGTTCCAAGTGAGGTACAAGACCTGTGGTAACCCCTTATTAAGTACTCAAGACGCCGACAAGACGCTGTGTCGGTGTCGCTGTTTGTTGAGTCTGCTTTGCTCACAACTTTTGAAACAAAATAAAACTGAACTTCTTGTTTAAATATGGAATCCTTGAAGTTTGACAGCGAATTAAGGTCAAATCATTTCTAACATGGGCTGCACGGTGGTGCAGTGGTTAGCACAGTGGCTTCACAGTAAGACAGTTGGGGGCTCAGGTCCCGGATGGGTTCGACGCTTGGAATAGTGGTGTTTCTGTGTGGAGTTTGCATGTTCTCCACATGTATGCGTCGATTTCCTCCCAACCTCCAAAAACACATGTTAGGTTTATCTGCCACTATAACAAACTTGCCCCTAGGACTGAGTGTGTGTGTGGCCCGACGACAGACTGGCAACTTGTTTGGGGTGTATCCTGCCTCTTGCCTTGAATTAGCTGGGATAGGCTCCTGCAACGCCGTTAGGGATGGACGGTTCAGAAGATGAATGAATTTCTAACATCTATTATGTAAATTATGATCATTACAAAAAATTGGTGCCCTTAGTTTGTGTATAACATGCACAGTGTTGAAATGTATTCTTCTGTCCAGAATAAAAGAATATGATTTTTTTCAGGGCCTCTCATGGAGAAAGTGGGAAAGATGAATGTACAAAGTGAAAGCGCCTGTTTTTGTCTGTGTGCCTGTTCGTGCTCAAGCCTTCATATGGAATTCATGGTGTAAATATCATAATAAACTGTGGGATTGGATCATTCAACAGTGCTGATTTGCTTGGCCAAACGCAAGCTTGAAGTTTATTTGTCTCTGTTGTAGTGAATCATAGGCAAAGGGAGGACTGGATTCAGTCAACCTTGTTAGAGGCAAAGTTCAAACAAACACAAACCTCCCACTATTTGGACATCCTTTGAAAACAACATGGAAAAGTTTAATCGATTGGCAATTTGTGAGAGGAAGCTATAATTTTTTCCCGTTTTTTTTTTTTTTTTTTTTGTGCATACATGTCATGAAAGTTTTCCGTTATGTCTGGAAACGTTCTAATTCAGAGACAAACACGCTAAATAAACTGCATAACGAAGAATGTAGTTGAACCTCTTCAAAGTAAAAACTTTATTTGAAAGTGTCCTATATTCAAAGTTTATTTTCTCATGGCTTGCGTGGATCACATGGTTTTATGAAACAGGGCCCAAGCTTTAAATAAATTACTAAAAAAAACTTTCAAGATCTTTGAGGAACGCTGTGTCCTGCAAAAGACTCGACCTGGCCACCTCAGATGTCATCATCTTCCCCTGTAATCTCAATGTGATACCGGCACCAAAGGATTCTGTTGATGCCAATATTATCCTCAATGTCAGCTCGGATCCGCCGTCCGCTTGCTCTTAATGCCCAGTGACAGGAGCCCCACTGCGAGGACCCCACTCTGTCTTCTGAACAGGCAACCAGATGGACAGCTCAGCAGCAGGAGGGGAGTTGATATCAGTGTCAGCAATCAGATCTCACCCACTGAGAACTTGTTTTTTGTGTGTGTCTGTGCATATGTGTGTGCGTGTGTGGGAAAGAGAGTGCACAGTGCCAAGTGATTGTTGGGAGCATATGTGCTGACGGCAGCCAGAGTGTGTTGAAATGAAGATTAATGAATAAGGAACCTGAATAAGTGTGTGTGGATGAAACTGAAGGGTCAGCGAACGCGTGTCAAACAGTGCACAAACTTGAAATTGTGAATACCAACAGTATGTGTGTGTGTTGCATCTCTGGACTTTTCACCACTTCTGTTGTGCAGCTGTGAAGTGCAGAGAGACATGAGAGTGGCTCACAGGGCTTCACGTTAACGGGACGATTCAACAAACATGAAGTTTTTCTTCTGTGTGGCTTAGCTAAAAAGGAAAAAGGATGATTTAGAGATGTGTGCTTTTTTGTGAAAGTCAATGACTGTCAAAGAATATTTCCAGACTGTTCCATGTCTTTTACCACAAAAAGTGGAAAATAATTTTTCCCCCCCTTTAATCAAAACACATTTAATCAGATAATGGTTGGGAAAATATTTTGTAAATCCTCGCCACTTCTGTGGCAAACAAAATGTTTCTACTCAATCAAGATTACCAGTGAAGAGTATTATAATTTGTAAGTTTACAAAAACATGCACAAAAAGATTTGCTGATTTGGGAATGTGGTTTGTTGGTGGAAAAAACAATAACGATACATTTTTGTTTGAATGAGCAATGAGAAACAGTTGTTTGAGAAGTCTTACTAGCAGAAAACAAGTTGTCCATCAAAATGAATATGGGATTATGAATGGAGGCCATTCAGAACAAAGAAGAGGAATGAAGTTTAGTCAGAGTAAGACAGAGTACATGTCTGAATGAGAGAACCCAAATGGAGAAGTGAGGTTACAGGGAGATGAGATATAGGAGGTGGAAGATTTTAAGCACATAGGATCAACAGTCCAGATTAATGGAGAGTGTGAAAAAGAGGTGAAGAAGCGTGTACAGCTAGGCTGGAACGGGTGGGGAAAAGTATCAGGTGGGATGTGTGATAGAAGAGTTTCAGCTAAAATGAAAGGGAAAGTGTACAAAACCTTGGTGAGAAAGGCCATGCTGTTCGGCATAGAGACAGTGGCACTGAGGAAAAGACAGGAAACAGAGATGGAGGTAGTAGAGATGAAGATGCTGAGGATCTCTCTGGGAGTGACCAGTATGGATAGCATTAGAAATGAGTACCTCTGATGTACACATTTCTAATGCTAATGCTAATTCTAATGCTCCTCTAACAACACATGTTAGAGGTTTTGGAGATAAAGTCAGAGAGGCCAGAAGGATGCTGGGTTTGGAACCACCAGGAAAGGGGCCTAGAGGAAGACCAAAGAGGAGATTCATGGATACAGTGAAGGAAGACATGAAGATATTTGGCATGACTGAAGAGGATGCAGCAGATAGGGTTAGATGGAAGAAACTGACTTGCTGTGTCATTTCCCCAAAGGGAAATGCCAAAAGAAGAATAATAATAAGAAGAATGATGTCGGCCTAATGCCCATCTTCTTATTTACCAATCTTTATAACCCACAGTGCATTGCTTCTTCTGTCTTACGTCAAAGCAATAAGTGGTTAGTAGATAGAAACATGGCATTTTAAACATTTTCCTGTCTATCAGAGTGATAGCTCCACCACATATAAATGAAATGAATCTACATGTAACAAAGTTCCGTTCCGTCATCTTCCGCTTGTTCTGGGGTCGGGTTGCGGGGGCAACAGCCTTAAGCGGCCAGCCCAGGCCTCTCTCTCCCCGGCTGCATCCTCCAGCTCACCCGGAAGGATCCCAAGTCGTTCCCCGGCCAGCTGTGAGACATAGTCTCTCTAGCGGGTCCTGGGTCTGCCCCTTGGTCTCCTCCCGGTGGGACGTGCCTGAAACACCTCACCAGCGAGGCACTCAGAGTGCATCCTGACCAGATGCCCGAAACACCCCATCTGGCTCCTCTCGACCTGGAGGAGGAGCGGCTCGACACCGAGCTCCTCCCTGATGGCAGAGCTCCTCACCTGATCTCTGAGTAAGAGCCCAGCCACCCTGCGGAGGAAGCTCATTTCGGCCGCTTGTACCCGCAATCTCATTCTTTCGGTCACCACCCACAGCTGGTGACCATAGGTGAGGGTTGGAACGTAGACCGACTTGTAAATTGAGAGCTTTGCTTTTCGGCTCAGCTCTGTCTTTACCACGACGGACGGATGCAGCGTCCTAGTTATTGCTGATGCCGCACCAATCCGTGAAGCGGCCGGGATGGGAATCAGCGCCTCCAAATCCGAGACCATGGTCCTCGCCCTGAAAAGGGTGGAATGCCCCCTGCGGGTCAGGGACAGGGTCCTGCCCCAAGTGGAGGAGTTTAAGTATCTCGGGGTCTTGTTCACGAGTGGGGGAAGGATGGAGCGGGAGATCGACAGGCATATCGGTGTGGCATCAGCAATGTAACAAAGTAAAAAGACAAATTGTTTTTCAGCAAAAAATAGATAACGCCCCCAACAGAGTAACACACACACACACACACACAACTCTGCCACAGATTTCAATGGGCATAGATTAGTAGAGTGGCATCTTGTTTAATTTCATGTCTGTGAAAATTGAACAAGTACTGCATGTTTTGGTATTGTTTCAGTGGGGGATGGATGGACCTGGAGCTTGACAGACGGTTCAGTGCAGTGTCCGCAATAATCAGGATGCTGCATCAGTTCATGAAAAAGAAGAGCTGAAAAGCTAAGCTCTTGATTTACCAATCAATCTATGTTCCTACCCTCACGTACAGTCACCAGCTGTGGTGGGTGACCGAAAGAACTAAATCGCCGATGCAAACAGCCCAAATGAGCTTCCTCCATTTTTAGATAGGGTGAGGAGCTCTGTCATCCGGGAGGAGCTAGAAGTAGAACTTTAGCTCCTCCGGGGTGGTTCGGGTATCTGGTTAGGATGCCTCCTGAGCTCCTCGCTGGTGAGGTGCTTTGGGCACGTCCCACCAGGAGGAGACCCAGAGGTTGGTCCTGGTCCTGCTGGAGAGACTAAGTCCCACAGCTGGCCAGGGAACACCTCAAGATCCTCCCAGGTGAGCTGGAGAGCAGCCGGCGGAAGGGAAGCCTCGTTTTCCCGTCTGAGGCTGTTAGCTCCTCGAATCAGCCCCGGATAAGCAGAAGGTGAGGGAATGGAACAAAAATAATAAAAATAATTACTTTTTGCTATACTTACTGTAAGTAGCAGGTGGGCATAATATATTGCATGGATATTATAGTTTTATTTTGCATGTTTTATATGTATAAGTTTTTTTTTTTTAGCATGCTCTTATCACCCCGTGCATGTGTCGGTTTCCTCCCACTTTTCAAAAACATGTTAGGTTGATTGGCTGCAGTAAAATTGCCCCTTGAAATGAATTTGTGTAAGGATGGTTGTCTCTGTGTGGCCCTCAACAGACTGGCGACCTGTTCGGGGTGTACTCCACCTCTCGCCTGTGATCAGCTGGTATAGGCTCTGGCAGCGACCACAGCAGGGATAAGTGGTTCAGAAGATAATATATTGATAGAAGTGTGAACAATAGAGATGGATGATGTAGGCTACTTCACACCAATTCCGGCCTTACAGAGCTTTTGTGTTTGTACCTTTTAATAAAATGCATGGTGGTTTGTATTTTGCTCCTGGCAGCCTTGTAAGCCATATGTCCATAATGTAAAGCAACCTATCCAGCTTAAATATTTTCACTGTGAATCTATGACCAAAACTAAGAAGTCACCAGATAACGGTGCTCGGGCCCTGTTTCAGAATAAGCTCTTTGCTGTATAGCGGACTTGCTCTGTCATTGTTGCCAATATTCCACAGGTGTTGGTCTTTAAGTACGTTGCGCACGAAAACTTAGGAAGTGAATGAAAAAATGTGATTGAGTTTTAGTATTGGATGACAAACTCTTCTTGCAGGAAATTATTTTGACGGTGTATCGAAAACAACATACAAGTATATTGCCTGTCCCTGGTGAAGAAACCTTCTTAACTTCTCAGTATCTCAAATGTGACTTTTTTTTGTGTGTGTTTGGGATTAGCTCTGTCGTCTTTCCATTCAGCAACCATTTGCCCAACCCCCTCAGCCTTTGACTTTTTTCAGCCAAGCAGAAGAAATCAAAAGACCACTTTCAAACAAAAAAAGCCTAACTGAGATGCAGTTCCTAAGTTACTTTAGAAGCTGTCAAAACTTCAGTCAAGGCCGTAAAACATGAGAAGATAAATCACTCTTAACAATATTATTTCAATTTTGTGGTCAATGTTTCCATGACTGAACATGATAACTTCTTCTTCCTGATGCATTCATTTTTCTTTCTTTCTTGTTTTTGTCACTTTACATCTCTATGGATCTGCCCGCCTCTCAATCCATCCGTCAATCCATCCATTTATCCAGCAGCATCTGTCATTTCTCCTGTCACTTAAACCATCCAGCCATTAGATCATCAGTCTTTCAAGCTACACACTCAGCTTATCCCTCTTTCAGTCATCTGTTCCTCCTGTCTTTTGTGCATTGAGACATCATCAAGACGGCTGCTGTGATCTAGAATTTCTTTCTAAGAAAGCACACATTTGAAGAAGAAAACAGTCTAGACAGGAATACACTGACATGCTTTCACACACAAAAGCCACAAACACACGCGTATCCTTGGCGATACAATTCAACAACGACAGAGATGCTGTTTTGCCATGAGCCAGCATTTGGACTGCTTTCACGTCTCATGCCAGGTGCTGAGAAGACTCACGCAGATTGGCAAGAGTTTCAGCTCATCGTCAACAAGTTGTGTAACCCCTGTGAAATGAATCTGAATCTGGAGGAGCTAAATGAAGAGGGGATAAATGTGCTATGTGGGTGTGAGGGAGAACCTCCATGTGTGTATTTTGCAGTCAGTGTATACAAGAGTTTGACAAGGGCTTAGAAATTAGGGGCCTCTCACTCTCTTTTTATAGCGAGTGGGTGAAATACGGAGTAGGTTGTCAAGGTGACAAGTTCTGACAGCACACCCCAAATGAACCATCAACAGTTTCTCACCAAAGAAATGCAAAAACACAGAGATCTCATCTTCCTTACTTGCTCCTTACCCACTATGTTCCTTTTTCCTGGAGGTTTTAACCTGACATTTCCAAACGCTCTGACACTTTGCTTTTCATTCCAGTTCCAACTGGAGTCTTTTTACAAACACAGATCAACTTATGTCATGTTTGGGCACGTTTTAACACAAAGTCCTTGAGGTTTGTTTAGATTTGCTTGTGAGAAGCAAACATTTAGTGCAGTTTTACCACTCGTCCGGGTGATGGCCAGGTGTTGAGCGATGGGGGAGCTGAGGTGAGAAAGATTTCAAGGAAAGGCAAAGCAAATTGGGGATTGAGTGGATATCATTTATTATTTTCATGTTTTGTCTTTTAGTCATGTGCACACACCCTTTTAAGGCAGCATGGGTGTCAGTCAGTCATCTTTTTTTAAAAATAATTTTATTGGTTTGTCTGTTTGTTTGACAGCTGGGAGGTCTGCCACCATGCAGTACCTGTCAAAGCCTGTCACAAACCTCTTTCTACCCTGCGGGTAAGAGCACACTCAATCCAACGAGACAAACAGAATCAAAGAAATTAAAAAAGGAAGAAAAAAGCAGCTCTTTTTTCCAAATGACTACATGTTTTGTTGTAAGCCGCCAAGAGAAATGTCTTAATGACTCAAAATGGAAATGACATAGATAATGACCCAATAATTATTTCCAGGCTGTTTTTGGTCTCTGTAAATGAAAATAATCTGTAGATCCAATCTTTTTAAGCTTGTTGTCTGTGAATAACTGTCATTGCTCAGGGTTTCTGCTGAAATCAGCCCTGTGACAGTTTCTACAAGTGTCACAGCAATCAGGACATCAAGTGACTAAGAGTTAGTTCTTCTACATGACTTCCAAAGGGGCACAACCTCAAACATAGTAGCACATAAATGAAATTATGAACAGGCCCGACAGACTTATTTTATGTTGACATGAAAAAAGCATTCTGAACAAAATGTCTGCATAATGGGTGATTAAAATAAACTCTATTATTCATTTTTTATTAATAAGCAAAGTTCTCTTGTATTAGAAAATTCAAAATATTACTTAGGAATGACGAGTCCGACATAGTAAGAGATGAGTCTCTAATGATCTTGGCATACATTTGTCATGATCCCCCCTACTGCCACCAGATGGAGCCCAGGATGTTCCTCATCACCCTGATTAGGGACACCTGATATTGATTCCTGATGCCACACATCTGTGGACCCTGCCATCTATTTATGGGCAATCACTCCAGTCAGGTCATACCATTTCTTCCTCCCTGGTTGCCTGACCATAAACATATTTCTGACGATAACCTTTTGCCATGCCACTGAAACTTTGTTTTTTCTTTTCACAGTATTAATGGACTGCCATATTTAAATAAACCATGTTTTCTGTTTGCAATTGGGTCCTCCTCTTTCCACCTGGACACGTCTACATGACAACATCGTTGTAAAGGAGAAACAGTTTACATGCGTGGTTGCCTGGAGATGTAAGGCAGGGAAACCTTAGGGTAGGTTTTGAAGCAAGCAGACTATTAATTAAGAGTCCCAGAGTTGTCAGTTGTTAAAAGATATTGAATAATGCCTTTAAATGCCTCCTAAACTAAAAAAAAAAACCATCAAAATATGTTTAGTATATTTTCCAAAGAATTATCCGTCACTCACTAATTAAATTAAACCACCACATGTCAAGCTCAGTTAAGCCAGTGAAAAAGTAGCTAAGCTGTGCTACTAGTTAACTTGTTTGTTAAGTTAGCTGCCAACAAACAATGAAGACTGATTTATTTATTTATTTTTTTAGGTGAAGGGTTACGTAGACTTGAGTGTTAAGTTGATCATTTTCACATGGCTCTCAAATGTAAGGAACAAAAAATAAAGAAAGCATAACTATGAAGCTCTTAATGGATTTTTGAGCCATTCCGTTAGCGCACAGACCAGTGACCTGTTCAGGGTGCGCCCCGCTGTTTGCTTTGAACCAGCCAGGATTTGCTCCCCCAAGTTAGGTTACAAGTTTCTGTATACAAGATGGAAAAAGGAATTATGATGCACATATGGTTTTTGATTTTGGAATATAACCGCATTGTCACTGTTTTTGTTAAAAACTAGATTAACAAAACTAAACTAAGTTGCTTCTCAAAAAATATTTCATGTAACACAACACATTGATATGTGCATGAGTTGAATGATTTTCACAGAGTGATTTAACAGCAACCAAAATCATACTCATTTCTTTGGAAATTCTGATTCATGTGGGGAAGTCCGAATGTTCGAGCAAACGCTTGTGTTTATCAAAGAAGGTCTGATCCACTAAGAAATACTGTATTTTATTCTCTTAAGTCAGAATAGTGTCACCTTTTTTTAGTCTCCTTTTCAGATGCTCTGTCTGTCTGAGGGTACATTTTGATCTCCTATTCACTCAAGGAAAATAAAAAAAAAAATCTTATCAAAATCTACGAGATACAAAAATCACTTTCTTATAACCTCACAACCTCAAACACAGAAGACTCTTGGGAATCCTGCTGATTTATTTTTAGGTAACACATTTTTGGTAATTAGATAATATTTGAAGATAGTTTTAAATCAACTTTAATTGGAATCTATATTTTACCAGTAACCCTTGATCTGGATCTGTTTTCGGGTTGGTAAACATCTATTTTCAGACCACTTAAAAGCTACCTAAATCCCACGGGTGATCTGAGCGAGGTGTGTAGGCCTTTGGGACAGGGCTGAGTGAGCGACACCATCATTAATCTGAGGCTTCTGACAACACTCTTGTCACTCACTGAGGGGGATTTCCATACTTTCTTTCTCTGCTTGTGTTTTTTTTTTTCCTATACCTGTCCTGTCCGGCGTTGTGACAAGCAGAATGATGATCTGTATGTCAAGTATTGCTGGGCAGTTTTGTTCTACCAGGGTCAGCACAATGTGCCGACCCTGACAAGCTTTATTTGTTTATTTTAAATGCTTTACAATCAAAATATATATATGCTTTCTGCGCTGGACCTGACAGGAATTACTAAGGAGAGGGGCGTGGGTAGGTGGGGTGAAAAAGAGGAGGGATAGGGTACAGAAGAAGAAGAAGAGAGGGGGAGAAAGTAAAAAGAAAATCTGAAGTTGTAGTATTCTCCATCACAACCAACCTGCTGGATTATCTGAGGGGAAAAAAAAAAAGTACAAACAAGGGTTTTAACCAGTGATAAAACTGACACATACAACAAAACCTTCTATAGCAAATGATGTACAACACAAACACATGTTACTAGAGTTATAATAATATTGGTTGAAAGCCAGGAACATAGCGGACAGTAAACAGAGTGATATAGTGTGCGAGTGTGAGTGAAAGTACATGCATGCTGCCGATGTGAACCATGTGCTTATTAGGACCAACGGATTGTCCCCAGCCCCAAAGGATTGGAACGAGGGAGGCAGAGACACACGCTATCCGGGCCCACGCCCATCCAGATCCCGGGACCCCGAAGCCGGGCCGAGGAGCCGCCCACCCACCCAGCAAGGCGCATAGAGAAACCCCTGCCAGGGCCACTCCAGCACCAAGGAGCACGGGCCTCCTCCTCTGCTTGTGTTTGAGAGCATAGCTGCTCATTATTGCCAAGACGTCTTCTGACACGTGATCTCTCATCTGTACCTACCACGTCTAGTCTGAGAGCCAACTCAGGTGTTTTTCTTTTTAAGCTGCACACTCGGAAACTGAAAGCAGACGGAAATACACTGGCATGTAATCACACTCCCATCAAAGAAAGAACACAATCCTGGCTAAATCACATCAAACTTAGGCCTAAAAAAAAACTGCTAACCTGTCAGAGCAATCTCTACTCTGCAAACAGAGTGTGTCGGTAAAGAGTGGATAGACAAAAGCTTTTAGCTGACAGTGTTGACACAGAAATAATAGAATCTGTAAACCTAATGGTGACAGCTTGTCATTGTGTCTGATACAGTTCAACAATAGATGTCGATGACAAGCAAGAGACGGTGATGCACTACACGTTTAACTGGGGATGGATTGTTGTGTCTTAGTAAAACTTCTGTGGATAATAAAACTTCTATATGATAATAATTTCTGTATGACGGAGCCATTTTTGTCAAAGCAAAGTTGAAAATGTTATTTTACTTTGTTGAGGGCAGCTAAATGAGCTGCAAACATAAAAAAAAGTCTTAAATCCACCATTGAGCAGCAGTTATTTGGTGGGGATTTTCCAGCCTCCTTGTGAGTCTAATTTAAATGTCTAATCCACTTTATCCTCAGCTTTGTTCCCCAGTAAATTCTGATGGAAGCAGATCTCCAGCTGCTGAAAGTGTCAGTGGTTCAACTATTTATCATCCGGTGTTGAAGTAAAACATTGTAACCAGAGCTGCGAAACAGATGAGGACAAAAGATGTCAAGAGCTCCATGAAGAAAAAACAGAATTACCCCGGAATGAGGTTGAATCTTAGAACACAGTCATTATTATTGCTTGACAAATGCTTGAAACTGCAGTAAAAAAAGAAGATTGGATCATTCATCTTTAATTTTGAACAAATCCTTTGATCAAAACAGAATAGTTCTTACCTGATTGACTTTAGAAAATGGTATTTATTACCGAACCAAGAAAATCAATCATTTTCATTCATTCTTTGAAGTTTGCATTAAGAATCCAATTTGGATCATTTCAAATGCAAATTCACCAAAACCAACAGACATCAATAATTAGTTTTTGCTGCGCTATTATTCGTCATTGGCTGTGGTTACCTCAGAGGTATTTTTTTTTTTTTTGCTCAGATGACACCAAATTAAACTTTATTATTCCATATAACAATTTAATTCAAATCTGATCTAATAATCCTAAATATGGACAAACTGGATGAACATCACATGAAAACTATACTTTTCAAAACTAAAGCTGCATTCACCAGCTTTTCACATATTTCTCTAGTGACTCATATTTATAGGAATCTACATTTGTGAACATACTGGCAGCCTAGAACTCACAATCCTCTCCTTTCAAAGAAGCTTATTGGATGATAGGAAGAAGATGAGAGATTTGGAAAGGGGAACTTCCCTGGTTAGTTGCTAAGAAATGAGTAGTATATATTTGTACTTTCAAGATTGCACTCAGGACATTTGCCGTTATATGTTTTCAATTGCAGTTGTGCATCCCAAACTGTTTGAGCTGGCGTAACATCATGCCATTGCGTGACATGACTTCATTTGTTGAATATTCCATCAGTGCCAAAGCATATTCTCCTCTTGCAGACAGATCACTATCTCCCTAAATGTTCTCACTTCAGAGCTCAAAACTTGATAAAAGCTTACAAAGAAGCATAAAACAAAAGTCTTTGTTTTATCACTCTCATGTTGCTTTTTTTTTGTCATTTTATCCCAAGGTGATGAATGCCTGCTATTGTGTAACAGACAGCATGTGCATATCTGTGCTTGTGTGTTAAACACATGCATGTTTGCATGAATCCGTGTGCTCTCTTGCTCTCCTTTCATCATTGTTGTACAGGAAAAACGGCACACATGTTCTCATTCCCAATGAAGGAGATTCACATGCCACCACTTTCAATATGTTGCCTCATGACGTAATGCAGATCATTTCCATTCATATTTCCATTCTCTAGTTTTAAATATGCTGATTTGAAAATGCCACCCCTCTGCATTTGGGTGCTCCGGGGGGTTCTGGAGGTGCCGTGTGTCCCATCGCCCACTCACTCTCACCAAGAGCAGATGGCCATGGCTGGGTTGGACTGTGTGAATGAGGCCCTATTGTCCTTGGATGTAGCGTAGCTGCCTAGCCCAGATGGCTTTTGTCTCTTTTGTCTCCAAGCTGACTTTCTGCAGAGTGAGACAGGGTGTGCTGTCTGCTCCAGTGGGTGGTAGACCTCCACTTGCTTTCATTACATTCATTTTGTCTCTACGTCTTTGTCTCTCAGTCACTTGTTTTTCAACGTGTCAATTTAGTTCACTTCGAATGTGCGAGATTGGCATGAGTGTTGAGCAACAGTTCTGACAGAATGAAAAACCATATAAACATAAGATACTTGCAGAGAAGAGTGGCTATATTGTTGTTCAAATGCCAAAACACACAAGCTATTAATGTTTTACATGCAGAATTATTGCAGCACAGTTATAAATCAAACCACAATTTCTGTTGCTTTTGGGATTAAAAGGAATTTATTATTTAAACTGATTAATTAAACTTTATTGCCAATTAGAGCTTTTACCAATTAATTAGTTTCTTTTTAATATATGCAACATTGTTTCATTTAAAAATTATGAATGGCAATAATAAAAAGATTTTGCATCTATGAACCTAGTAGAGGTAAATTTATGACAAGCTTATGTCAAATTATGAATCTATTAAAATAATTTATAACCTGTTTGTGTTTTAAAAACTTGAGCCTGGTGAAAGTGGACAGGGAAATGTCTTACATCTGTAAAAAAAAAAAAAAAAAACTATTTAAAACCAAATTTTATTTTACAAACTTGTTCCAAGATGCTTTGTTAACCACTGATACATGCTGACATCATTGTTTTCTACGAGCCTACTTACGTGGTTTCCCAAACTTTTCCCAAGCCTTAATAAATTTTATACATAACCACAAAGTACCTGCCTATTGTTCCACATTACCTCCTAACTTTTGAATGGATAATAAAACCTGTTACTTATTGTTTTGTCTTTGCTCATATTTTCTGAAAACAACATAGAACTAGTTTTTCCTTGCAATCCGTCATAGTACCACATGTTCATACCAAATGTCTTCATAACTAATGGTGCATCATGTTTAGTGTCGTCACCCATCATTGTTCTTCCTGTTTTCTTTAAAAGAAGCAAAACAGATCGCTATGGATGTTTCAGTCTGTCACATCTACCACTTTATTTCAAGACTAGAAAAACTAATGTACCAAAACAAGAATAAAGTGATGTTTTATGTAAAGTTTTGGGAAGAGTAGGGTTTCTCCTTAAATATTTCGTTTCATATTCTGAACCGCTCTAATGGAGTCAAGGGCGAGCTGGAACCTACACTAGCTCATCTGATTTCAGGCAAGAGGGAGGGTACACCCCGAACAGATTGCCAGTCTGAGCGGCCCATCAATTGAAACATGCATGTTTTAGGAGGGTCGGAAGAAAATTGGAATACCCGGAGGAAAGTCGGCTTACGCATACACGGGGAGAACATGCAAACTCCACACAGAAAGGCCAGTGTTACAAGCCTCGTCCCTACCCGGGACTCAAACCCAAAACACAAAAACGGAAAAAACAGAAAATAATAGAAATAATAAATAAAAATGATTCCACTTTTCCTAAAGCTTAAATGAGGCCCCATTGTGGTTCAGTGGGGTAATAAATCTAATCTCATACGATATGTAGAAAAACATTTGATGATAGTTCAGAAATGTGACATTACCGAAAAAAAAAAGCGTATAAATATATTTGTTCAGTTTCATTCCCATTTTAATACTGTAAGTGTTCCGTTCTAACTTCCTGTTTAGTCCAACCATTTAGATGCATGTACGGCATAACGTAAATCTTGTTTGAGTAAAATAAAGAATAACGTGTATCAAGTTAGCAAAATTAATGCATGTTTGTTTAGATTCCTATTTTGGTGACTTGACATAAAAATATCACTCCCGGTCCCACCAAACATGTACAACATGCATAATTCCCCATCTGACATGTGCATGCACTGCTGCTGCAAAAAATACTTCCTGCCTACATTAGAATGTAGGCAGCCAACAAAAGGCATGAGAAGAAAAACCAAGAACAGAGATATCTTGCAAATTACACAAACATGCATGGATAAAAAGATTAAAAAAACACCTCAGGCATGCTTTTGCGGTGGGTATAACAATCAAACTTGGTTGAAATTTCCAAAAGATTTATTTCGCATAATCCCCCAGAACCCCTTAACTGCAATCCTTTCCCAGGCCACATGTAAAAAGACAAGTGTTCATAAATGTCTGATCAATGAACATGTATTTTGTAAATGTTAGTTTCACATAGAACACATTTGTTTATTCAAATACCTTGTATTTGGCTTAAAATAAGGTTTCCACGCTTGTGTTTCTATCTTAATAGTGTTGTGTTTGTGTGTCTACTTTGGTCCTCATTTATTGTTCATTCCTGCCCATCCAGACACAGATCCGCTGTCTATCTTTAGGTTCATGCTTTTGACACAATAGTGTAACACCACCATCACTCATCTTGTTGACATGTTGCTTATTCTGCATGTGGAGCATGCATGCATGTTGCTTTATGCAATTGTGGTAGTTGTTGCTTGCTTTGCCGTTTAAATCTGCACCCTTTCCCACGCTCAGGCTTGTTGTGTTAAGCCACATGTGTTCTCGCACAATTGTTGGTTTGACTGCACGGTTACCTCTGCTGTGGTGATCAACTCATGAACATACAAATGGAACATGTATGTGAGTTAACTTTAGTATGATGTGTGTGTGTGTGTGTTTCTGCTGCCTCTTGTGTCATCCTCACCAAACTGCAAAAAGTCACATTGGCGCACCACCTCACTGCTCTTCTCATTTCCATGTAACAGCTAATTTACTGCTCAAATCAAGTCCGATGTCTAATGAATCTGCACATCTATGCTAACACGGACCTCGCATGACCTCTGTATCTCTATTATACACACGTGTACACGCACACACTCATGCATGACAACCATTAGCGTGCACTGATCTCATCAGTTGGGAGGCGTCATTTGTTTCTTAGAACCCTTGGGGGGCCTTGACAGCGTAGTGGTGGGCTTTGCAGCCCTGGCCAAATCCCTGCCAGAGACAGTCTGCCTGTCTGCCGAGTAGCCTGGCACTTCAGCAGCCTGTATTTACAGCAACCTCTAGAAGAAAAGGATCTGATTACCAGGAGGAATATATACAACTCATCAATCAGCGGGGAGCTGGCAGGCAGCGAGACAACAAGGAGCAGACGGAGTTAAAGAACGAGGTGTATGGTTCAATGTTGTGGTTTTATTGGAGCTCTAATACCTTACACCCACACACTGGAGTGCACACACATCGACAGTCACTGGCAGAGGATGGAGGTTTGCAGTGCTGTCTGGCGTTTCAGTTTCAATCTACCTCTTTGGCCAGATCAAATACATGAAGCAGCAACTAAGGATGATGTCACTATTCCACAGCTGTCCCGACCACTCAGTGCTACATTCACAAAGTATGCGTGTGTGATCATATGAAAAACACCACTGAGGTCAAATTTCTCTGTCTCCTACCCTTTAATTCTGTCTTCTCTCTAAACTCAAGGGATCTTGTATATTTGGCAAAAAGAAATGCGGATCGTGTTTCCCATGTTTGTATGCGAGACTGACGCACACAAACACAGACCAACTAAAAAAATACTCACTGTGAACTGCCAGGAATAAAGTTGGGATGAACAGAAAAGGGAGTGTAAATGAGGAAAAAGTAGAGATGCGTTTACAACTGCTCCATCTCAGACAATCAGCAGATAAGAATAATTTACGTTCACAAAAAAGGCCACCCACGAATCTGTTCGAGGCATAACTAGGAAGCAAAAGGCCAAGTATAAATCAGAAACATAAATCTATGGCCATTTCCTGACATTTCCTCCAATAGCTTATCTATTTTACTGGTAAAAATTGAATGTATTTTGATAAAAATATAATTTGCTGTGTTTTTTTTACATAAAAAAATGGAGCTGAACAGAAGTAAGAGTGTGTAAAAATGTTTGCAAAACGCATTGATTGTCAACCATGTTGAGAAACTGCTTGATTTTGCAACTAGAAAGAGAACTTTGGGGCTGAATGGTAGCACAGTTGTTAGTACAGTGGCCTCACAGCAAGAAGGTCAGGGTTTGAGTCCTGCGTGGGACGAGGCTTGAGATACTGGTTTTTCTGTGTGTAGTTTGCATGTTATCCCCATGTATGCGTGGGTTTTCTCCGGGTAATTCGGTTTCCTACTAACATGCATGTTAGGATGATTGGCCACGATGAAATTGCCTTAGGAATGAGTGTGAATGGTTGGGTGTGAGAGTGGCCCCGCAACAGACTGGTGACCTATTCGGGGTATACCCTCCCTTTCGTCTGTAATCAGCCAGCAGAAGCTCTGGCGCCCCCTGTGATCCTGTTAAGGATAAGCGGTTCAGAAGACTCAACGAAAGAGAACTAAGATATTTCGCCTTACACCCTCCCACCCCCTTCTTTTGTTGAAGAGATACTTTTTCCAATCCACTAGGTTAGCTTTCTTAGTGTGGCCAACCTCTTCAAACCACAGTCTAAATCTTGCAGGCTGATGATACTGTTTAAATCATATTTTTTTATTTGCTTGTTTTTGTTTCACTGTGTGGCTGAGTCAGTTAGCCCCAAAATATTCCACCTTTAATTGTCAAAGTTTTAGATTGCTTTTTATTCCATCCATAAAAGGGACTAGATGTCCTCAATCAACATAACTGATCTGCTGACCTGTTATTTGACATATGCTGTGTTGTGATTTTCAATTGTAGTGGTTGACTTGTAACCTTTATGTTGTTAGTATCTAAACTCGCTTATTCTAAAAAAGTAAGGTGAGCAAATGAGAAAAATCAGGTATGATGTGCAATTGCTTAATATAGTCATAAACCATTTAAACATTTCTATATTAAAGAGTTTGATGTAGTTTAAAAGCTTCCTGGAAGAGAAACTTGAGTGCTTCTACTGTAACTGCACGGCTCCAGTAAGTGCATGGGCTTAACAATGGAGTCCATGGAGTTAATGAATGAAGAACTTCTGCAGAGTGGTTATATTGTATCAACATCGATTTCATTGAGGGGTTTGTGTGTTTTTCCCATCATCACAGCACACATCCCGGTGGGAATGAGCAAACCCCGCTTTCATAAAAGATGTTCCATTGGCGAAGTTTTATATATAAAAAAAATAAAAATCTAAGATTATAAGTTGCAGACTTGGAAAATGTCATTAATCTAAAAAAAAAAACCCAACAACAACAACTGAGAATTAGCGGCATTGAAAAAAACATGATGGTTTTGTTACAAATGAAGCTTGTGGTTGTCACTAAACATCTTGCTCAAAGGAGTTGAACAAAAAGCAGAAAAAATAAAACATCTTGTATTAAAAAGACGAATTATCTTTTAAAGTTTTAATCCTGGCATTTTTTCCACTGTTTTCTGGTCAGCTGGCCAAAACAAGAATGCTAGACAGCAGTAAAAGTATAAGGAAGCACATGTTTTTTATCGCTGAAGTCTCATGTATTCAATTAGTGATAATACTGAACAGTCCCATCAACATTATTACAAGCAGAACGGGTACTATCCAACATTTTTCCATCAAATTTGGCAAATTAAAAGTGAATTTTAAAAAAATGTCATTTGAAGAAAAAAAAAGTACTTAATTTTTTGTCTGCATTTACAGCGTTCATCTGCTCAAGGATTAAATTAGGGGTCACAATGTAGTTTTCTGTGTGGGTGTCTTTGGACCTTTTGACCCTCTCTGCTTCCCTCGAGCAGCAGCCAAACTGGCTATCCAACTGAGAGCAGCGACAAGGCTCAGAGGTCAGGCGAATCAATCAGAGAAAGAGCCCACTCTCTGCCATGTTTCCTGCACAATATTTTATTCAGCTTTTTTCTTCTTTCTTTTTTTAAGAAAAACCAAAAATGTCATTTTTAAATCTTCACAGCTTTCTAACCACACCAATAATTCTCGCTAAATGAAAACGAGCATTAAACAGCAAAGTTTGAGGATTTAAATGCTTATTTTTTTATAGACAACAGAGCTGTTGGAATTTATGTGTGGAGGTTTTAAGGGGTTTCTAGGGCTCAAGGATCATGAAAGTCACTCAACAGATAAATGACCGTGTAAACATTTGAATCAAGTGAGAGCAAGGAAAGCACTATAAAGACTTGTTTTGTTTCCCACCCAAAACAGCAGGCATTTCTAAACCTCGCAGAGCGTTAATCTCTCATCGTTAGACTCCTCTGGGGTTTTATACGTCTCTTTCTTTTTACACCAATAACATACCCACTAATTCTCACTTCTTCCTTTTTTTGTTAAATAGATTAGCTTCTTTCCGAGCAGACAGTTATTCTCTTCACGACCAATATGTTTTTTATCTTTTAGCTTCCGATGAATGTAATTTTAGGGGGTAGGAGGTAGAAATGTACTGTGTTGTAATTGAATAAGAGACAAAAGATGTTGCTGATTTTTCAAATAAGCATATGTTTTAACACCCCAAAGCTTCTATTCTATTCCTCTCTGCCTCTCTCTCTTCCCTTAACTCTATTCCTTTTTTGCTCTCACATACCCACATAAGCACACACACACACATCCCTCTCCCAGGGCCCCTTTCCTCCCCTCATCCTTCCCATCCTCCACCTCCTCTCTCTCATCAAGGGTCATTTGCTCAGCTTCCTGCCTGTCCCTGATTTTTTTTTCCCCCTTCAGTCATTGGTTGGCTTCTGCTACAGCCTGATAGGCTAGTTTGAAGAGCACCACCTTTCTTTCTTTCAGTCAAAGTCCTCCCTGTTGCCACTCCTCTTTTCTTTTCAGACTGCCTTTCGTATTGATATCCCTCCTTCTCAGCAAGGGGAGATACTGTGGGTTGGAGCGCCACCTGCTGAAATCAATCTCTTGTTGAGTGGAATGCATAAAAAGTAATAAACTATTGTCTATTTTAGACAAAAACAAAAAAAAGTATTAAATAATATTAAAGTTCAAATAACAATTTTATGTTGGTTTTTAAAGCCAATTTTACAAGTTCAGTAAAAATTGTAAATAAATAAATGCAATCCTTGCAAATGAATCAAAATTGTCTGAGTTTGTGCCATCATCTAATGATCCTATTTACAGACAATTTTTTTTTTCCAAAGAACACAGATGAAAATTTAGAAAAAAGTCACAAAAAATATTACTAATTCCTTTGGGGAACCTAAAAAAGAAAAGCCTCCATGAAGCAGTTTTTCCAACAATTTACAAAAACCAAGTGATTTTACAAAATGATCAAAGCCAAAACAAATTTCCCAAAAGCTCAATGAAACGACATGATTGCCTTCGCCATCTAAGCAACTAAATCTAATAATGTGAAGTTCGTTTGTGGTAACAAACATATCCAGAACCAGCTTTTAAAAAACAGTTGTCTAGTTGAGATTGAATTATCCTACAAGTTTCAGTAGTGAGTTATTATGCCTTCCAGGTTAGAAATATATATCATCGTAGAGCATAAAAATGCCTAGATAATAACATTTTTCTATAACAAATGGAGTTAAAGTAGCAATTTTCCAGTCTTTTTGTGTACGCTACATGCCTCTGTGGTATGAAGTATGTTGTCTGCCACAACTTGCAAAAGTGTTTCCACCCTGGGGTGAAGAAAGAATGACTGTTCTTGTGGAGTGATGGAAAATGTAAGAATCCCCTTTCAGAGCTTAATAATTTAGATTTGTTTTTTAAAGTACACACACTTCATGTTAAGGTATCGATGTGAAACCGGAAAATTTTTCTATTGGCTTGAACTATTTTTATCCAGGTCACATGATTAAGAAAAAATACACAAGATGTTCAATTTTGTTTTGTTTTTTGATGCAATGATGGATTCTTAATGTTTTTTTTTTTAGTTAGATGTGGATCTGATTAATGCTCTTTATAAACATCTAAATCTACAACCGGCTGCTTTGAGTAAAAATGAAGAAAATATAATAATTTATCTCTGACTTTTAGTTTTTTAAGCTTCTGAAAAAATTCAGGGTGTGGATTTTTATAAAAAATACAACTTGTATTCTTTACCTCCATAAATTCTCACAAAATCTGCTCTGTTGTTCTAAAATTATTACAGAACTGAAAGTATTAAAGCTGATGTTTGATTTATCTCCCATCTGCGTAATCAAATCTTTCACATTTTTGCCGGTTTCACATGTTCGTGTCCTCAGTGGTTTGGAAAAGAGGTGGAAAGTTTTGGAAATCACTTAAAGCAAAAACACATTGTTGCTTTTGGACTTTACTGAGGAACTGTGGATCCTGATAAATTATAAATTGTTGCCTCATGTCTTTTCCTGGTTTTGTGAAATTTTACAGCCTCACATGAGAAGAAATCAAACCATAAAAATTTATAGTTGCTTCGTTGGATAATCACAGTAGGGAAGATCTCAGCATGATTCCGCTATCGGCCCAAAAAATACTCAGAACTCTTCAAGAGGTTAAATACTTTAACATACAGCTAATTTTTTTCTTTTTATGTAAATAAATGTCTTACTTTATCTCTGTTTCTGTATTAAATGTCTGTTTTGTTTACATTTTTATTTGCTCACTTTTTTCCCCTAAAGTGATTTTGTGATGGATCATAATCTACCTGAGTCACAAAGAGTAACACAGACCACACATAGCGCACCATGTGCCCAGTGTCAGTTACTTGTCCTATGCATTATAATGTATTATCCAACAGAAATGGATTTGATCATTGATAAAACCATAAGCAGTCTCTTGGGTCTGATAAATGAGTCTCTTTTGGAGTCCGCAGGCATGTGAAGTGTAGTGATGATGACCTGGCTGATGTCTAAGCGAGGGGGAAAGATAAAACCGCACGTAAATCAGCTTGGCAGAGGGATAACAGCACATTCCTGCAAATCATTCTAAGATTGTCCCGGTCCTGGAGAAGAATTTTGGGATTGTTGCCAAATTTTAAAAAGAGAAGGAAGAAGTCCTATCATTGGTAATTTAACACAACTTTCTGTTTAAACTTTAATTTAACCATTTCTGTGTTATTCTGTATCCTTTTAATATTTTAAACATTATAAACATTATAAACACAGTTTATAGCACATTATGGTAACTTTACAGTGCAATGTCCCTACATCAGACCAAAAAAGGTAAACAGAACTTTATCTCAAGAACTTTCTAGAATTGTTTGGTGCAAAGCTGTTGCACAAGAGACGTAAGAAAAAAAGCACAACTTTTGGGGACCAAATTGTGCAGATGTCATGCCTTCAAAGATATGTATCTTGCAAAGGAAGTTTGGGCTCTGACCAAAGTATGCACATGGACAAACTCCATAAGAAAAAAAAAAACCCAAAACATCTGCAGTACATTCTTTTTAGGAGCCAATTTGGGAAAAAAGTCTCACATTAAAAGTCTCATATAAAATATCCATTGTGTCATTGTGAGATCTAAACACAACGCTACTAGTATGAACATCAGAGCATGCTTTTAGATACACATTCCATTCATATAATTATTTCACATCTTTTTTTTTTTAATGTACTACATTCATCCCTCAAACAGGAACATTTTTGTGCTGCATTGCACTGCAGCAAGCAGCCATGACGACGTCTTACCCAAAGACAAATTGACGTGAGCTCAGTGGGGTTTGAGCTGGCTTCTCCCAGTCCTAGGGCGGACACTCTACCACTGAGCTATCGCCTCCCCCCAGTTTTCTTTAGTAGAAAACATTTAGATCATTGTTTTTTACAGTAGTTAAAACTAAATATATTTATAATAATAACTCTCCTCAAAGAAAGTTTTGTGTTGTATTTTTACCTTGACGTCTAAGTTTGCATTTCGGTTTGTGCACCTGGGTGTTCCTACACACAGTAGATGTTTGATTAAACCTGAGAGAAGGTATTTTACACTCTGACAGCCCAAATTTAGATTTATTTTGAAGAAGATCTATATACCACTGTGCAAATATTTGCAGAAGTGATTGGATAAGTAATAAGAAACAAGGCTGCGAGATTTGTCAGAAACAGATGTTATTTGTGGAAGCGAGCGTGTTGTAAATCAAACTGGGGCTATATTTCTAACCAGGAGGCGATGCTGTTTTCAAGCTGCGGGGAGGGGAAGAAGGCCCAAAAGCATGTAAGTGGAAAGATGAAAAGGCCGTCGGGGTGGCGAAGGATAAACATTAAAAACATTAAAAAGAGAGAATTACAGTGACAGAGAACAAGGTCTTGTAGGGAGTACTCTGAGAGCTAAGGGAAAGAACAAAGGAAGAGCTTTAGGTTTATTGAAGCCCTCTGCAGATAGGACTCTGGATGAGTGTCCGATGGATGATCGTAAATCCCAAACCCTATATTCTGTAAGCTGAGGCAAGGGTCAAAGAGGGAAAAGCACAAAGACAAGGACTGAAGAGAGGTGGGAGGTAAATGATGATATAGAAAAGTAGTCTGAAACAAAAGCCATCTTAAGGTTGATTCTGAAACACTAAAACCAGATGTGACTCAAATGTTTTTCCTCTGAGGTACATGAACCACTGCTTTAAATGTTCTCTTCCTTCTGAGGCGGAAATGGACGTGGCAGCATAGCCAATGGCAACAATGTCAGTCATGAAGCATGGATCAAATTAACGTTCCCTGCTGGCTGTCATTACCATCCCACGTCTTTCAGCAGGCATTCCTTACATTCAGTCTGCTATCCATGCAAATACAGCTCCAATGACTCACAAGAGCTTTTTAGAAAACACAATTAGCCATCTCAGAAATGGGAACGGTCAGTGACGCCATCTTTGCTCCTGCGGGGCAAAAACGTGTCAACGATGAATTATAAAATCGCAAGCAGAGGGGAGTAAAAAATGCTCTGCTAGTGATTAATTAACAGGTAGATTAGAATACACGGACTGAAGATGGGAGGATTTTTAAACCAAAAACTGTGCTAAAATGAAAAATGGGGGTTCTTTCACTTGAAGAACTAAAAATGAGATAATGAGCAAAAGAACAGAAATAAAATCTCTTCCCTGCATTTGATTTCTTTTTGTGAGTGGCCAATATTTTCTTTATTTAAGAAAAAAATGTAAGCAGTTTTACAAAAAACAAAATTACACTAAAATATCAACTGGAATTCTCTGGAAGGGCCGGAAACAAATTCTATGTACAAAATAATCTTATAAATTGTTTTTAGATTTTTCTTTGTTGTAGATTAATAAATTGCACAAATGAAACATTTGGAAATTTGCACAAATGAAACATTTGGAACTGAAAATCAATCAATCTTCAGTGTACAAAATGTTTTGGTGACTGTTGAAAACTTAGAGATATATTAATAAAACCTGTTCTCTCGAGATGAGCACTTTTTGTTGCTTTAATTGCTAACAAAAAAATAAAAAACTGAATAAATCCATCCGACATTCGGGCGTTTAATTGTGAGAAGGTTTTCAATGGGTTCTTCATTGCCAGTTTCACCTAATTTAAACTTCATACTTGCAGCATTTTGGTGGTATTTTTGTGACTTTCATTCTGATTCAAATACATTGAAATATTGTGCTGTTAATTTTAAACCAGCATCAGAAAACTGTTGTCTGTTGTTTAGTTAATTTGATTTAAAGAGGGGGTATTGTGGCACAGTGGTTAGCATGGTGACATCACAGCAAGAAAGTCAAGGTTCGAGCCACAAAGTAGGGACGAGGCTTGAAACACTGCCTTTCTGTGTGGAATTAGCATGTTCTCCATGTGATACTGTGGGTTTTCGTTTGGTAACCTCGTCACTCCAGTTAACATGTACAGTATGTTACGTAAATTGGCCGCTATGAAATGACTCTGTGTGTGTGTGTGTGTGTGTGTGTGTGGTCCTGCAACACACTGGCGACCTGTACTGGGTGTATCCTGCCTCTTGCCTTTCATTAGTCGGGATAGGCTCCGGGACCCCCACAACCCATTAAGAATAAGTGTTTCAGAAGACAAAATGAAATAATTATTTTAGTTAATTTACAAGTATACATAAGAATGTCTTTCCCTGTTATACAAGTATACGAGAGCACTGCAACTTAAACACAACCTTCTTATGTTAGAATTTGTTCGTGGCTGAGAACAAAATCCAAGGTGACGAAGCTTGTTTGTGACCGGGATCCTAATACCGGACAGTATAGCTGTGAGTACAAAGTTTCATATCTCATCAACGCAAAAGAAATAAAGAGACAGTGATGCTTTTTGAGTTTTGTTAGAAACATGATTCATGGTCCAGTTATTAGATGTCTTATACAACTTTGCAAAATAAATTGATAAAATAAAACTTTCTATGCTCATTCTTTGGAGAAAAGATTTTTTTTCCCTTTAGATTCAAACAGTTTGGTGTGGAGTACTTTGAGCTATCGAGGATATTTACTCTTTGCTCTCTCATCCGCTAAAATTGCATTTCAAGGAACACTGAATCTTATATGTCTCAATAGAATTGGACTCGGCTGAAAAAGAGAAATAAGAAGTAGAGGCAGGTGCACTACTTCTTCCCATCTTTAACTCAGAAACTGTGAACAAATGGATGCTAATGTACTATTTCTAGTCACTTTCAATCCGAAGCACAAAACAGACACTTCATTAAAAAAGAAAATGTGAAAAAGTCAGAACAGAAAACAATCTACATGTGTTAGAAATGATTATTTCTGTTTCTCTTTGTTGTTCTGAGCAAAACTTTCATTATAATTTCATAACAATGGGGTGTTTGCGTGAACAAAAAGTTTAATGTGAAAGAGAAGGCCTGTGGTCTGATTGATTTTTTTTTGCTTTATAAAAAACACCATCTGGAGAAAAGTTATCAACGTGAGCATTTTGAAAAAAAGAGCATCCCAGCACTGGCAGTGTATCACTCTGAATACTGATGTTCATTGATTGTCAAATTAAAGAATGAGAGGAGGTCGTGAGGGCAATAACCTCAGATGGGAAACCCAGGCTTCTCTCACCCCAGCTGTATCCTCCAGCATCTTGAAGCGTTCAACAGTGTCTCTCCAGTGGGTCCGGGGTCTGCCTTTGGGTCTTCTTCTGGTGGGACTCGCCTAAAACACCTCAACAGCGAGAAACTCGGGAGGCATGCTAACCAGTTGCCCGAACCACTCCATCTGGCTTCTCTCGACCCAAAGGAGAAACGGCTCTACTCTGAGCTCCTCTCGGATAGCAGAGCTCTTTATCTCTGAGTAAGAATCCAGCCACCTTGCGGAGGAGGCTCATTTTGGCCTCTTGTATCTACGATTTCTCTCACCACCCACAGCTGGTGACCATAGGTGAGGGTGAGGCAATAGATTGACTTGTGACTTGAGAGCTTTGTTTTTTGGCTCATTCATTCTTCACAACAACGGACCGATGCAGCGTCCTGATTATTGTGGTCGCCACACTGTCAATCCTATACTGCATTTTTACATGCAGGTGTTTTTAGTGTCTAAATTCTCTGTAGTATTGACTGTGAATTTGATTGAATATTTGTCTTTCTGGTATGTTTTTAATAGATTAGAAACTAAAAACTGCTCTGGATTAAATGTCATTATTACAGAAAGCGTACTAAAAGTAAGTGAGCGCCAATTTCTGAATATGAAACAATGAAGTTGAAATGATTGAAAATATGTTTAAATAAAAAAGATTTGATTGGTGTTTGAACAATACCAGAAATTTTACTTCTAAGCACAGGTCACCATCATTTTTTTTTGTCCTCTTCCTTGCAGATAGGCAAATAAAACTGATGCAAGACTGACACTTTAATTTAATATTTCAATTTAACAACACAAAACACACATGAGAGTAGATGAGATGAGTAGATGAGAGTAATTAACTGGAAAAAACCAAACAAATTAAGAACGTTTTTGAAAAATAAATCATATTCCTTTTAGGAAAAAATAGTAATTTAATAGAAAAAATTATTGTGACCTGAAACTGAAATATTTTAGGCCTTCTTCTATTAAAATATCAACTGGAGCTTTCAGGGAAGCTGAGCTCTTCTAAACTGCCTCATAAATTTGAACCCTCTCTTTAATTAATGACCCAAAGGGTGACAAAAGAGATGAAAAATTACTTTGATTAGTTGGCGAAAAGTTCAAACCGACAAATAATAGTCAAGATTTTATTTAAAATCATTATGTGAAAATAAAAAAATCAACTAATTTTTTAATTATTGAGGTCTTTTGGGGAATTAAAAAATATGAAGTTGCACCAAAGTAATAACTTCCGTGCATATGACTGATTTATTTATAATTTTACTGGCTTAAAAAGAAAACTTTTAAAGCAAAATGTAACAAGATTAATAGGTGTTGAGCCTTACGTTTAAATATGCACTGATGTTAGTTATTCATTCTTATTTGTTTAAAGGTCATTTGATCTTTTTATAGACTATAGAACAGTTATTCAGGAACCTAATTAGTGTTCACATACCTTTTCTAAATGACAGCTCCAAGACAAATAATTAATAAATAAGACAAGAATTCACTCCATTTAAATGAGGATGAAGATGTGTTTGTGTGTCAGTGTCTTTTTTTTTTTTTTTAACGAGTGTCTGGTGACGTGTGACCTAAGTGGCATTAAATAATGAAAGAGAAAAGAGGGATTGATAAGAAATGAGCTTCATGCCCTTAGATTATTCAGAATAAGTGATCTACCCTACCTGTTATCATGTTGCTTGTAGTGGTACTTTCTGCTCTCTTGCTGCTGGGGGGCTTCGGAGGGGCAGTGGCATCTGATTTTCATCTCTTTGGGAAATCCATTCACAGTGATAACTCCCTGCAGAGCAGCAATGATGGCAAACACACGATGAGAAAACAACCATTTCCACAGGTGAGAAACAAAAAAATAATAATTCCTTTGCTTTAAATTTCTATAAACTTATTTTTTTGTCAGCTAAAATGATTAAGTTGCTATCAAGAAAGATTAGATAAATACTTGATATTGAAATGTACAAATTTGTGGCACTTAGCAGACTTTAACAACCCATATCTTCAATCTTTTAATGGAAATATAAAAACATTTTGTTGTATTCACATAAACTAATCCTACTGAATTATGGGCAGAGGAAACAATTAATTTAAGGGCACCATCTCTTAGTGTGTGAATTTACAACTGCCTTTTAATTCTTAGCATTAAAAACAAAGCATATTATTTACACAAGAAGCAAAAGTTTTAAAAGCATGCCAACAGAGGGGTGTTTGTCTTTTGTGCAAAGGTCATTGATGTTAAAATCACCTCCATCCAATTGTTTTAATGTGTAACTGTCCCACAAAAACTAGCAGAAAAAAATCACATTTTTGCCTCTATTAATTTCAATCAGAGGTCATCAGTCTGGGAAACAAGAAGAACACACGTCCCACAAAATGTGACTCATTTGAGAACAATTTAACAAACCCTAGTAAGATGGATAATATCTCTCGACGTAGGCTAATACCTGATAGGCGGCTGCTCTTTAATGTAAAATGTTACTAAAAATGAAAATGTGCCAAAGAGATTGATGTTAAAACTGTTTTGCTGACAAAACCTTTAACTTTTGAAATTGCAGGACAACTCTCACTAATAACAAAAACCTCCAGTTAACTTAAACTTTGAACTATTTTTTCATTTCAGACTAAAAATGGAATTCACAGGAGTTTGGATCTGGAGAGCTTCAACATCCATGTGACTCCTGCCACCAGTAAAATCAACCGACCCACTATAATCAAACTCTACCCACCCACCGCCAAACCTCTCTACATGCATGCCAACATGCCCATGCGTTTTGGGAGGGAAAGTAGTCCTGGTGATGACAGAACTCCCAATTCATCCCCCAACATGCCACAGAGATTTGGTCGGTCATGGGAAATGATTCGAATGTGTGCAGAGTGCCGTAATGTCAGAGAGGCGCCCAGTCCAGTGCTGCCGCAGAGATTTGGAAGAAATGCTCCTTACTGGAGTCTTCTCAGGACCCTGGCCAGTGAACAGCTATTGAACACTGGTTTAAACTGGTAACCAGCTTAATTCACTAAGTTTAAAATATGAGTTGACTTATTTTGTGTAAAACTTTCACAACCCAACATTGGTCTTCTAAAATTGTTTCAAACCTGTATCTTTTATCTTGTACAGGACAGAAGATTATGACATAACATCCAGCTCAGAAGAGGACGTGAACATGGAAGAAAAAACTTTCAACGGATGAAGATATTTTCAACCATTATCACCTAAAACTAGTGTTTTTATTTGAAAAGACTTGTTTGTTATTGTTCTGAAAAATGTAAAATTTGACCTATTTGGGTTTAAAGGAATTTTATTGATTAATGTCACATAAGGTTTAAAAATATATAAGAAATAAGATCTGAAAACTGTAAAATGTTGAAAAAAATAAAGCACTGCTTCCCACATGGTGTTGTCTTTACCTTGTTTACCTGAGATTAGCCTGAATCCTATTTTCTAATGAGAGATCCTACAATATCAATACTGCAATATCTGAATAATTCATAAATTACACATGATTGCTGTGTGTTCAAAATGGCATATTCTAATTTTATTGAATGTAACGAGAGAAAAAATATTTAAAAAATCTACAAACCTTCTAACTAAGGATCAAATTAATAGAACCTTGAAGTCAATTGATAAACAGCCCTCAAAAAAGTGCTTGAAGCCTGGTTCCAAACAAGTTCATAGAAAGACCACAAGAGGGAGACAAACAGCTTCAGATCAATGCAGCACAGAGAGAAGCTTGTGCTTCTTTCTTTCTTTCTTTCTTTCTTTCTTTCTTTCTCTATTATATTCAAAACATATTGTGACATGGCTAAAATGTTTGGAAGTTTTTGAGTAATTTATGCTTGAGTTGGGTAAAACAAAAAAATACAGTTGTAGTCTGATATTAATTAAATTTATTAATTAAAACCACAGCTTGTCCTCTCATCTGTTATGATCCTCCTCCATTCTGGAACATGTCTTACCCCCAAATCTGGTCCTCAGCCCTAATTCACCACAATTGGTTCCAAATGCCTCTCTTTGATGCGTTGATCTCGTCTGTCCCCTGATCATTTTACCCCAGGTGTCCATCATTTTCTGCTCTCCTGCTGCAGCCATGATGGTGCCCCTTCCACGTCTTCTGGTCCCCTCCACCTTGTCCTCCAGAATGCACATACCCACTCCTCTTCCCTAACCGGTGATTAACTCCAATAAACTGGTGAGAACTAGCAATGTATCTGGGTCTTATGATGGCTCAATGGGTAGAGTGACCGTCCCATAAATGGGGAGTTGTTGGTTCAATCCAATGCCTGGAGTTCATAAAAGGTTTTTGCATTTGTAATACTTCAATACATTAAAATGTCTTATAATAAAATCCCAGTTTCACCCCAAACAAAGCATTATGTCAAGGTTAGTTGTCAAGATCCTTTCGCCTGCCGCCAGAGGGAGCACTGGACCTTCCTCATCACCCTGATTAGTGATACCTGAGATTGATTTCTGATGCCACACCTTGATGTCTATTTAAAGGCAATCACCTCAAACTTCCAGGCTGGGTCATCGTCGTCTTCACCACCCTTCCTGACGATGAACTTACCTAACTTCTGTTAATAAATCCTGTTTTTGTCCTGCATTTGGGTCCTCCTCCTTATTCATTATAACATTAGTAAAGCTTTCATCTTTACTACAGTTAAATATATCACTGCTGAGACTATATGAGTAACTTTTTGTGATGCTTTCTTTAAACATAACGACATTTTCATTATAAGAAACTCAGCATATGGGAATGGATCTGAAAATGTGGCGTAGAAAGATAAACAGGAACTTAAAAAAACTGTTATAAATTTAAATAATAGTCTTTTAAAAATAGTTTTTTTTTTGGTAAACAATTTCACAGGCCAAAAATATGTCCTATTTATTTAATTTGAATATCTTACAATTATGATCCCCCTCAAATCAGGTTAATGCATTTGTGGGTGTGGTATCACTACACACACAGAGTACTCTAACCATGCAGGTGATATCTTGGCATAGACTAGAACACTTTAATCTTCTTGATCTAATTTATTAGATCAACAATCTTTCTTTGCATCTTTTACAGATTGTTTAGGTTACAAGAACTTCTGTTTCAATTACTTTAAAATGTACAACCACACTATTCCTACTCCTCCCATCATTTACTAGCTTACTGTTAGATTCTGATTGATTTAGTTTCGTATAAAGTTTTATAAAGGCTGGCACCATCTTAGTAAACAGATTGTTCTTCACAGTGGGTGGTGATACTGTAAAGCTGCAGTCTAACCAGGTCATAAAAGAAATCAATTGTATTTTTTTTTTAAATAAACCAAGTGTTAAGCAAAGGTTACACAGTGGTCCAGTGTTTAGCACAGTGGTCTCACAGGAAGAAGGTAAGGGGTTCAAATCTTGGTGTGAAGTGAGGCTTGAAAAACTGGCTTTTCTGTGTAGAGTTTGCATGTTCTTCCTGTGTATGTGTGGGTTTTCTCCAGGTACTCTGGTTTAAAAGTCACCCTTCAAAATCATGAATGTTAGGTTAATTGGCTGCTACAAAATTGCCCTTTGGAATGAGTTTGTAAGTAGATGGTTGTCTGCATGTGCGTGTGTGGCCCCACAAGGGAATGGCGACCTGTTAGGGGTGTATCCTGCCTCTTGCCTCAAATCAGCCCTGATACAGATAAGCGGTTGAGAAGTTTTTAGTAATTCACTGAAATAATAATGTAATCAATAAGATCACATTGAGAGAAGAAATGATGGAAGTTTTTTTTTTACTTGTTTCTGCTTTGAACGGAAACATCCAGCAGAGGACGGTGTTTTACACTAAAAATAAAACCTTGTAAGCATCAGCGTGGACATCAATGTTAAGTGCGTGATCCATCCCAATCAGCAGGACTCAAGTCGATACTGGGGACACAACAGTCCCACCAGATCCACAGCCTGGACCATAAGCAGCTTCTAAACCTAGAAGGGGAAAAGTCTCCAAATTGTGTTGTTATTGACAATTGTAAGGAAAGAGTGTGGTCGATCAGTAGATCTCATTTATTAGCTCTGCAGACTGCACGCCAAATGTCATCGGAGCACCAGCACGAGGTGCACAATTTCATTTAGGTGAGAGGAGCACCAGCACATGTGCCAACAATCAGTTTGAAGGTAAGAAAAAGCCTGTTGATGTTACTTTGGTTAAATCTGGACAGCCCCTGGTTTTCTGTTCATTACTAAGAAAACAAGAAAGCTTCTAAACCATCAGCATCTTTTCTGCTATTACACATTTATTACATAAGCAAATTTGAATGCATTTTGTGTGTGAATGTGTCAATGAACCTGTGGCAGTCCTACTATTGTTGACATGACTTGTGTGAGTGAGAGGACCTTTCTTGATCTAATTCTGGCACTGTAGTGGCAGGGGGTTGTAAGGCTGGAATTACAGTGGTGGCTGGATCTACTGCAGTATGGACCTTCAACAACTTTATAGTGCTAAAAAGAGAGGAGATAAATGGTGGAACGTTGGACTGGAGTGAGGAAATGGTGACACCTACAAGAGGATAACTGCCAGCTGTCACAGTCTCGGAGCAGAAATAGGTCTTGTGTTTGTGTGTGTGACTGATTGTGTTGTGTGTTTCAGAGAAAGTAAAGCAGCAGCATGGATTTGGTGAAAATTGCAGTGTCCTTCCACATCCTTCTATGCCCCGCGTGGTGCTCTTCCCATCATTCTCTATCTCATTACAACATTTTGAATGCCCGTGAAGGTGAGATGTTTGATTGCATGTTAGTCTGAACAGCACAGCAACAGTTATGTAAAGAAATGTCTTACACGAGTGTGTCTCTTCAGTCGTGTAAGTAGTGGGGTGTTATGTTTCCGTTTTCCTTCAGTTCTCAAGTTGCTTAACGAGCACCTGAGCTTTGCCCCCTGTTGTCTGATTTCACCACCTCCACCTCCTCTCTTCCCTCCACCACCCAAGCTTTGGAAACGGGGGAACCCTGTAGGTCTGCTTAAAACATGCTTTCCTATCTGTAATTGCATGACCGGTTCACACTAATGACTTAAAGATTTTTTTCTTGTATATTGTTATTACTGGACCAGGTGGGTATCAGTGTTTTAGAACCGAACCTGTATATAGAGGAAGTGCAGGAAAAAGAAACACCTGTGACATCAGAGTGTTCACCTGGACCTGAAGGGCCTCCAGGACCACGTGGCCCGGAGGTAAGGTTTCATTTCAATATCAATAACCCCTTAAATCAGAACACATTGGGCTCCTGTAGGGGATTTAGGTTGGTAAATGGAAATAAAATTGAATTATTGGGTTATTGATCAGTCTACAAATGGATCATCTTCTATAGAAGGGCATGTAAGCTGTAAATAAGTTTGGTTTCCTCTTTCAGGGTCATAGCGGATTGCCTGGTATTAGGGGCCCAAAAGGGGAAAAGGTTTGTGTACATTACGCCTTAAATTCAGCTTTCTGTAAAGGGATTTATTTGTGTGTCAGTCCGTACTTTTACAGTGTGTTTTTTCTCTCCATTTATTGCCCTTCAGGGAGAAATTGGACGTCCAGGGTCAAAGGTGAGTAGCTCTTGGTGTCTTCTATGTGCCTTTGGATCGTGTCTGTCCTTGTGATAAGATCTAGACCCTCACCCTCAATTCTCCTGCATGTTTCATCATTGCATTCTTCATTTGACGTGCTCAGAATATTTTATAGAATCATTAAAAAGGTCTCAGAAAATACAATATCCACACGGCAAAGACTGATCACATCTCTCCTACCGTCCTCATGCTCACCACTTCCCCATCACTTGTTCTCTTCTCTGTAACTCTTTTCCCTCACTCCGTTCTGCTCTCCTTGGCCGGGTTCCATTAGCCCCTCATACTGGACCTTAGCCCTGCTGATCCAGCCTCTCCAGCTCTGTACTTGTACATTTTAATTTTCCAAAGTGCTTTTGCCCTCTATGGTAAATCAATCTTCCCACACACAAACACACACGCAGGCAAGCAAAACCATTACATCTCCAGAGACTGCAATTTTAATGATCAGTAGCCAAATGAAAGCAGAACTGTAGCATGGCTTTACAACGAACGATGGATCAGGTGGGGTTGTGATGTGGATCTGCTTTTTGGGTGTATGTGGGGATAAAATTGGCAGTTGAGAGACTTTAATAAAGTTCTTATCACTTTAAAGTAATAAGCAGCACAAAATTTCTCCATTTAGGCTTTTTTTTTTTTTTTTACTCATGAGAGTTTCCTCTCTCATTTTTGTGTGGAAAAATTCTAAAAAGGTATTACTTGTTTTCAAACGTATTATTGCTTCTTCATTTTTTTGTCCCGTTGTCTTCCGGTTATCTGGGGTTGGGTTGCGAGGGCAACAGTCTCAGACGAGAAGCCCAGGCTTCTCTCAACCCGACTGCATTCTCCATCTCCGAAATGTTTCCCGGCCAGCTGTGAGGTGTTGTCTCTCCAGCGGGTCCGAGGCCTGCCTCTAAGTCTCCTCCCGGTGGGATGTGCCCAAAACACCTCTCCAGCAAAGCGCTCAGGAAGAATCCACACCAGATGCTCGAGGCACCCTATCTGGCTTCTTTTGAGAAAGAAGCAATGACTCTATTCCGAGCTCATCCTGGATGGCAGAGCTCCTCACTCTATCTTTGAATGAGAGCCCAGTCACCCTGTCACTTATTATTGCATTTTTTTAAATGGCTATTAAACTTTGAGTCACTATTGCAACATTCTTCTAGTTCAGGGAACATGAAATGAACAAATGCCAATGTTTATGTTGTTTCTATAGGGTCGAACTGGAGCTCCAGGCCTTCCAGGAAAACCCGGCCAACCAGGCTGGCCTGGCCAAGAGGGGTCCAAAGTGGGTTCTTTTGATTTCTATTAAGTCCTTTCTTAATCTAGCAGGACACGGTATAAAGTCTTTGTTTTACAAATCTTTTTTTCTAAGGGTGAGAAGGGAGATCAAGGTCTTATGGGCTTACCTGGACTGCGGGGTCCACCAGGAATACAGGTCAGTCACAACATGGATACATTCAAATAGGTTTCACCTTGGATTCTGACTTTTCTTGCATTTCTTTCCAGGGATTACGTGGTTACAAAGGTGAAAAGGTAAATTCACATTGTTTTATACATGTAATTTTCAGCTGAACTGTTAGAGATTACGTAACCAAAAGAATGGATAAAATGATAAGAAATTTAATTACCACTATTATGTATCACAACGATGCTCATTAAAAAAATTTGGAAGCTTATAGAGTCAATTTTTAGTTTAGATTAAAAACTTTTTTTTTTTTCTTTTTCAGGGTGACTATGGTGACTCTGGCACAGCTGGACTAAAAGGCGACAAGGTTTAAATAAATCATTCTGTTTGTTTATGATTTTGGATTCAATTATAGCCAGAATAATTATTTAGAAATGGCTATATAGTCATTTGGTTCATATATGTCTTTTTAAGAAGACACATCAGGAACGTTTCTACACATATTAAGAAGACCAAATTTTAGCTCACAGTTTAGGAAAGTCTGAGAATGTGAATAGATTGCAAAGCCAAAATATTGGTTGAAACTCAAAGTGTCTCTCTTTACAAAGTGCTTGTCAGGTTTTTACACTTAAAGAAAATTTATATACATTGTGATTTAGAGGTGAATTGTACTTTAAATTAGTTCTCAGTGACATAATCACCATTTCTCTCCCCTTTTGTTTAGGGCTCCATTGGCTTGCCAGGGATGCTTGGCCAGAAGGTAAAACAGACCATCCAATAATAATAAAAAAAACCCTAAGGCTGAGTAAAATAGCTGTATTTGTTGACTTTGCACTTTTCCAGGGCGAATTGGGACCAAAAGGTGAACCCGGTGTACCAGGGAAGAGGGGACCAACTGGTCGTCCAGGAAAGCGAGGCAAACAGGTCACATAAAGAAATCATACACTTAACTCATAACATATAACCTAAAAAATAAAAGAAAATTAGATTCTCATAATATTAATTTCTCATGCTCTATGAAAGTCTAACAGGAGGAAGAAAACTGAATGGATGTTAATAAGTCATAAGTAATCCTATGCACTAATTTGATGATGTCACATCATACAGGGTATAAAGGGTCATTCTGGAGCCCCCGGAATTATGGGCCCTCCTGGATCTCCAGGTTCAAATGGGCTTCCTGGTCCACCCGGTCCTCCAGCCTCAGGTATTGTCTCACAGATACACTGTTTTGCAATTCATATGTAGGTGGCTTATGTTTGTATACTTTGTACTTTTTTGCAGGTCTCTATGTGGTAGGGGAGAAAGGTGAGGAGGGTCCTCCAGGTCCACCAGGTCATTGTGATTGTAATACCCTTATGGCATCAAATAGGAATTCTTTTGGAAGCTACACCCAATGGCCTGGTGCCAATAAAGTTGCTGCTGTAAGATAATCTTCACGATGGATATGAAGTTTATAACTTTTGAGGTTTACAATATTTATTTCTTTGTTTAGATATATGTGGTGAACAGTAAGGAGGAGATGGGGCGTCTACATGTGGATAACGCAATAGCTTTCAGGAAGGATCAGAGGATGCTGTATTTTAATGATAAAGGTGGATGGAGTCCGATACAGGTAACAGCTTTTAAATTCATTTTTGAATGATGACATTGTTATTCCTGTTACAGAAAGAGTTAGGTAGTTTAGAAGATGGATGGATGAAGAAATTATCTAATCAATGACTGCTAAAAAGTTATCACCCTTGGTGTTGGCCATAAACTAATGTTGTAATTGGGATGTTTCCTGTGTGTAATTCATGGAGACATGTCATTGTCTTTACAGTATTCACATCTTCCTCATATTCTGAAAATTACTTTTCTCTCATTATTATTCTAGCCTTTCCAGGCTTTCCAGTCTACTGAGACTGGTCCAAACAGAGATGGTGTATGTGGGGATGGAAAAGTGCAGGTTCAACATGGAGAGGAGTGTGATGATGGAAACCAGATTGTTACTGATGCATGTCTCGGTGAGTCAAATGTTGCTAAAACTCATCCATACACATGCAATTCACAAACATGGGGCTAAAGATAAGTGAAAAAAATGCAAACTCCATTTTTTATCTTGTGTAAATACACAGAACCAGCACAATCTCACAAAGTATGCCCAACCATGAGACACAGTGCGCAGCCTCATCACAGCAACCCGTAGAGTTTCTGCCCATGTGGCAAAAGATAAAAGCAGTAAACACTGTGAAGCCTTTCCTTGATCTTTCATTAATCTCTCTCTCTCTCCCTTTTCCTGCCAACTTTACATTACTCTCTACTTCTGCTCAATTAAATTAACAGGAAAATGCTGTTCTGGCATCACTGAAAACAGGCAGCAGTGCCAAAGAAATTAGTAACGTGTTCCTTCCCCTCTCTCCCCATATATCCTCCTCATGTTCTTACCTTGGCCTTTGCAGACTGTAAGTGGGCCTATTGTGGAGATGGATACCGACATGAAGGCATTGAAGAGTGTGATGGAAAGGACTTTGGTTATCAGACCTGCAAATCATACCTTCCTGGGTACGTTCAAGGATCATTTAGTCTGTCCAATCAAGCTCTGGATTCATTATTAATTAGAGGTGGAGCTGAACAACTGGATGAGCCACTGAATTTGTCCATTCCATTAATATTTAACACCAACTCACTTCATGTTTGATAAAACCAAATAAAATAGTTTAAGCAGTACTATTGAGAAATGATCAGAATGTAAAGATAATATATTTGGTATGAAAAAAAACCTACGTAAAAAATATCTGAATCACATTGCCTTGTATTTGTAAAAGAATCCTAACTTGTCACATAAACACCATGCTAAGGAAGTGTTGAGGGTTTGGTTAGATGCAATGATGGACTCAGACTTATTTAAAGGACCCATCTCATGCAAAATAACTCTTCACATTGTATCCTATGCACATACACACGCAAAATGTGGGGTTTGCAACATGCATTACTCGATAGTTTTGAAAATATATTGATTTGGTGGAGCGCAGTCACAGACCCGGAACTATGAAAGGCCGGTATTGCTCTTCCTCCCGCCCGTCCTGAGAAAGTACAAGCTCCCGCCCTCTGCTCTCACTGAGCCGCTATTCCTCCGCCCATCTCTGAGCAGGAGGGGGAAGGCACTTTCTCCTTGAAGACATAGCTACAAAAAGCGTGTTTCAAGCAAGAAAATAAAAAAGACGCAGAGCAGCGAACTAGCCTGTATATCGGACGTTGAAAGCGAGTTTGTGAGGGCGTAAGGCCGGAGTGGAGGCGGGTGAGGAGGGCGGGCGGGTGGTGAGGAGGGAGGGTTTGCTGCGGGGGGGCGTGTGCGAAGTCCGTCCTGGCTACGTCAAATGCGTCATACTTTAGACCAGCGGTCGGCAACCCGCGGCTCCGGAGCCGCATGCGGCTCTTTCATCCTTATAATGCGGCTCTTGGCCCATCTAAAAAAAATTACTAAAAAAATTTTTTTTTGTATTTAATTGAAGTGTGTTTTATTTGTGTTAGTTTTTATATTATTTTAGTTCTAAATTTGAAGATTATTGTGATCTTGAAATATTAAAATATTAATTAAATTATTTGATATTATTTTTTCGTCGCTCAAAATAGACGTCACACTGCGGAAGCTGGTATACCCGCTGAAACGCCGTCTATTTTGAGCGACTTTCAATCCCGGCAAAACCAATGGAGAAATGTAAGAAAAGAAAAATATCTCAAGAAAATAGAACATTCAATGATGCCTGGGCAGATTCATTTGCATTTACCTCGGGCGAGACTGGCCTACCAGTATGCCTAATTTGTGGAGAAAAACTGGCTAACAATAAACGGTCAAATGTCGCAAGACATTTTAACAATACACACAGAGCCTTTGCTGAAAAATATCCAGAGGGAGAAGAGAGGAAAAAAGCTGTTTCGGAACTTATGCAGAAGGATGACCGGACGAAAAATCAATTCAAGAAGTGGGTGAAGTCTGCAAATACAACTACATATGCAAGCTTTGTGGCCGCTCAGGAAATAGGCAGGCATGGGAAACCGTTCACAGATGGAGAATATATGAAAGAATCATTCCTTAAGATTTCAGAACACTTATTTGCGGACTTTAAAAACAAAGACGAAATTGTGCAGAAAATCAGAGAGATGCCTCTCTCTGCGAAAACTGTCAAAGACAGAACCATAAAAATGGCAGAAAATATCACAAAACAGCAAATCAAAGACATCAATTCAGCAGCAGCATACTCAATCGCCTGTGATGAGTCCAAAGACAAAACGGACATTGAACAAATAGCGCTGTTCTTCCGATATGTGAATTCTGCTGGACCACAGGAAGAAATGGTTGAGCTGATACCACTAAAATGCCAGACACGGGGGGAGGACATCTGTGAGGCTGTGCTTGATTGTTTACGAGCCAAAGAAATAAAAACAACCCACCTCGTGTCGGTGGCTACCGATGGGGCACCGAGTATGACTGGAGCGCACAGGGGCTTTGTGGCTTTGCTGCAGAAATCACTGGATAGAAAGCTGCTGACTTTTCATTGCATCCTGCACCAAGAGGCATTGTGCGCGCAAAGTTTTCCTCCAGAATGCACAGAGGTCATGAATGTTGTTATTCAGATTGTCAATGAAATAATGGCAAAAGGTTTAAATCACCGCCAGTTCCGTTCATTACTGGATGAGGTGGAGAGCGCATACTCTGATCTCCTGCTGCATAACAGAGTCCGGTGGCTGTCCAGAGGAGAGGTGCTTCAACGTTTTGCTGCATGTCTGGGAGAGGTGAAAACTTTCATGAGCAGCAAAGGGCTCACCTTTCCTGAGCTGGAACAGCCAGAGTGGCTGGAAAAACTCCACTTCATGGTGGACATGACAGCGAAACTAAACACGCTGAACACAACGCTTCAGGGGAGAGGAGGCACAGCGCTGCACATGCTGGAGGAGGTGTTGGCGTTTGAGCGCAAACTGACAGTTTTAGCCAGAGATTTACAGAGAGGCACACTGTCTCACTTCCCCTCTTTAAGGGAGTTCAAACAAGCTCACGGAGTGATCAATTCAGAGTATTTGCAGTCTACAATCACCACAATGCAAGCGTCGTTTGGTAAACGATTCCGTGAGTTCAGAGAGGAAAAAACCACATTGTCCTTCCCCGTCACTCCCCTGACCATTGATCCATCCCTGCTAAACGTGACTGCATTTGCAGGTGTAAGTCAACCTGCTCTGGAGCTGGAGCTGGCTGACATAGCTGACAAAGACATTTGGGTGTCCAAATTCAAACGCTTGACAGAGGACCTTGAAGATGTTGCCCGTCAGAAGGCCACTCTTGCTCAGAATCACAAATGGAGTGATATTGAGAACCTCCCGAGACCGGACAAACTCATATTTGAAACATGGAATGCCATCCCCGACACCTACACGAACATGAAGAAATATGCCTTTGGAGTCCTGTCGATCTTCGGATCCACATATGTATGTGAGCAGCTATTCTCCACCATGAACTGCATTAAAAACAAACACCGCTTACGGCTCACAGATGACAGCTTACAGTCCTGCGTAAAGATTAAAGTGACTTCGTACAGCCCCGATTTGCAGAAGCTGTGCGCAGAGGTTCAGGAGCAGAAGTCCCATTAACCAGGTAAAATAAATATTTATGCAGATATTTTGCAAATATTTAATTTTCATTGTTTAGTGACACAGTGCTTTTTCCCCCAATTTATTTTATATATTCAAGTCAAGGCTCCGCTGCATACTTTGAAAGCCCAAGGGCCTTGGGCCAAGGCGATATAAGGATGACGGCTCACGGATTTTTCCCTTTTGTTTGCTGCATGCACAATTTAAATTCAGCTTTTTAATTTATTTGAAAGAGACATTCATTGTTATTATTTTTCAAGAATTCAAAATGTTCAAAATGTGTTCATTAAATGAATAAAATATAATTTTCTCTGTAGCGCGTGGATTTCATAAGAAAACATGCTGCGGTAAAGTAGTAGAAGTTTTTTTTTTTTTTTCATTTTAGATGTGCGGCTCCCAGCGTTTTCTTTTCCGTGGAAACCGGGTTCAAATGGCTCTTTCGGTGTAAAAGGTTGCCGACCGCTGCTTTAGACAGCCGCATCATACTTTAGACATCTGCTCATTCGTTGTTTTGTCTGAGCATACCAGAAATCCACAGCAATTTGTGAAAAACGGGCTAAATCAATCTAGAAACCCCTTTGGTGACATATACAAGGACCGGACATCACTCTTACAAGGTAGAAAACTCTGCAAAGTTGATTTTGCATGAGATGGGCCCTTTAAGAATTGGATCACATAATCTGGAGATGGATATTGATTTTATATATATTAGAAAAATAAGTTTTATTGTCTTCCACTTATCTTCCACTTATCCGGGGTTGGGTTGCGGGTGCAACAGCCTCAGACAGGAAGGTCAGGCTTCTCTCATGCCGACTGCATCCTCCAGCTCACCCGGGAGGATTCAGAGGTGTGACATAGTCTCTCCAATGGGTCTGAGATCTGCCCAGGAGTCTGCTCCTGGTAGGAAGTGCTCAAAACACCTCACCAGTGAGGCGCTTCGGAGACATCCTAACCAGATTCCCAAACCACCCCATCTGGCTTCTCTCGACCCGGAGGAGCAACGGCTTTACTCCGAGCTCCAGATGGCAGAGCCCTCAACCTATCTCTGAGCAAGGGCCCAGCCACCCTGTAGAGGAAGCTTATTTTGGCCATTTGTATTCATATAAATTTAGATTTTTATAGATAGTCATATTCTTATTGAGTGAATTGGATTGGCATTGTCTCAGACACTGATACAAGAGGACATTGAGGACATTTTCACACCGGTTAAGCATTTTGGTTGAATTTAAAAGGCTTTGTCTACGGAATGTGGTTCCATGCATCAATACTTCCATAAAACTTTTGCGAATGCAATCTCTTTCAAACTATTAAAGTGTTTTTTAATTAAACTACCAACCGTTACTCAGTACAACTATAGGTGAATTGATTAGGTTTTCAATTCAATTAAATTTTATTTGTATAGCCCAAAATAACAAAATTTCTGTCTCAATGGCTTCATATTGCAGATTCAGAAGGAAGAAAAACAAGAAAAAAGAGAAACGTACAAACACAAATGCACAGCAAGAAAACTAACTAACAAATGCTAGCAAGACAATATTAGCACATTCCTGCTCTTAGACTCTTCTTCACGATAAAGAAAAACTCCTAAAAACCTATCAGTGTTTATTTTTTTTTGTATCCCCACGAGAATAGATCTCGTAGGGATCCATCCTCCGGGAGGAGCATTCAATATCTCGAAGACAATTTCAGGTTCTATCAACCAAAGGTCGAAGTCACAAAGTAATTCCATAAAGTTGGTGATAATAAGGCAGGCGAAGGTGATTTGTTTTACACCTTGGCATCAACTTATTCTTGTTGTGAAGAAGAAGTTACAAAATCATATACCAGTTACTGTTCATTTCAGGTGCATTTATCCAATTTAACGTTGTTGAAGGACATGTTAATATTCATTCTTTCTAGAAACCTGAAATTTTGAAATAACATTAACCTAATCTTAATTTATTCTTTTCATTAACTATAGCATGAACATAAACATACAAAAACAGATAATCTGGGAAAAATAAATGATTGCTGCTACAATAATAGAAAATAATATTTTGTTTTGTTTTTTAGGTCCTTTGGGCATCTCAAATGCACTGACTTCTGCCTCATTGATTCGACGGGCTGCAAATACTTCACATGAATTGAAAAGTGTCAAAATGATCACAGTGAATGTTCACACTTCCTCATACTAATCATGAGGATTAAACTTCAAATTTCCACTGAAGTCACACCCTTTGGTAACGACTGAGAGACTGAAAGAATGTACTTAAGGGAAATTCTTGTGCCTGTTCTGAGCCACAAAAGTCAAGGAAGTCAGTTTGAAAACTGATTTGAGGACATTTCTAGTTGAACACCTCTATCCATTGTCACATACTTGGCTCAAGTACTGTTAAAAATGAAATATTTACACTGTTTATGACCTGCTGACTGTTATTACAGAAATAAGCTAAGTTCTTCCTGATAGGGGTTAAAAAAAGATCCTGTTACAAAAGATAGTTATCAATTATAGATACTGTAACTGTACATTCAGGGCGTTTATTCCTGTGTAACATATTTTAAAATGTATATCTGTGAAGTGCAATGTTGTAATATTGCATGTAGTGCACAATAGATTGTAACGATACACGACAAATAGTGTCTCCCTGAAAGAAATGTGCAGCATGAAGTTATTACAATAAGATGTAATGTGCTTATCATTCTCCTGCATGGATGCAAAATAAATAAAATACATTACCTCAAAAGACTGCAATAAGAAACTGTTAAGAATGAGATGTGACTGATGTGCAAAGCAGCCAATCTGAGGAAAGATTCCTGCAGCGCAACTGCCACGTGGAAGAAAAACTTGATGTTTTCTTGCTTCTCTGGAGATCTAATCATGTTCATGTTCATCTGTTTTTGTTCACTGCTGGTGTCTCTCAGTGGAGAAAAACAGCCTGAAGGTGAGGTGAAAGTAGAAGTTTTGAGCAAACCTTTCATCTGTCATCGGAAAACTAAGTTTGGAGACATGCTCATGGTTCATCATGACGGATACTTTGAGAACGGGACCGTTTTTCACTCCAGGTACTACTTACTCCTCGCTTTGTTCTCTTGCATACTGTCTTAGATTAGTATTTCATAAGATTAAAAAAAGATTATTTGAAATCAGAACTAATTTTTTAAAGATTTCGAACTATTGATTTAAAATTTAAAGCGTCTCAAAGCGTCGCAAAGTTTGTTGGTGAAACAGTGTCACGTAAAAAGAAAGAAATGGGTAGATCCAATAAAATTGATGCCATCTGATGAAAATTTGTATTAAATCAAATCCTTCTTTCGATTTTCTATCATTATTAATTCATTGATCATGACTGTGCCATACATGTGCACTAAAGGATTACAGGCGAGGGGGTGGGTGCATTCGAAACAGGTCGCCAGTCTATTGCTGGTCCACACACTACAGACACCCTTATTCCAATGGGCAATTTTGTTGCAAAAATATGTTTAAAAATTAATCAAATGGCTTAGGCTGCGACACTCCGGCGACCCCGTCAGGGAATAAGCGGTTCAGAAGATGAATGAATGAATAAAATGGCTCAGTTGTTGAAAAAAAAAATAAATAAAATAAAACAACCAGAGCAAATTGCCAGCCCAAGATGCACCAAATGCTCAACAATCCACATTTACTACTTCTTCCATAATCCATGTCAGCATGCTCAAAAGAAATAGGAAGAAGTTTGTCTAAAAAAACCCATAACAATTCTACTACAAAATCTCCCTGTTTATCATTTTGAACGACTAAGAGAATTCATTTATTCTGTTTCAATCCCTCATCAAATCAATCTATAGTATTTTTATAATTGATAAATGCCATTTGACAAGAAAGATTTTTAAATGTACTAGCATGTGAATATGTTTTCACGTCATATTAGAAGCTGTTTCATAGTTTAACGCCATTCCCAGATAAACTGAAAGCTTGTCCTGGATAAACATTTTAAATGTACATTATTTGTCATCTTGGATTAGATTTCTACTCCCTTTTACTTAGTCATTGTTGTTATTAATTATTTAAGTTTATAACAACATGCCTTTGTATATTCGTAGTTTTCTGAACCGGTTATCTCTAACAGGGTCACAGGGGTGGCGGAGCCTATCCTGGCTGATTTCAGGCTAGAGGCAGTATACACCCTGAACAGGTCACCAGTTTGTTGCGGGGCCACACACACACACTCATTCCTAGGGTCAAATTCATAGTGGCCAATCAACCTAACACACGTTTTAGGAGAGTCAAAGGAAACCCACACATACACAGGAGAATATGCAAACACCACACAGAAAGGCCAGCATTTCAAATCTCACCAACACTCCAGAACTCAAACCCCGACCTTCTTGTTATGAGGTCACTGTGCTAACCACTGAATCACCATGCACCCGGTTCTTTTCATATCCAACTCATGTTAATATTCTTTATTATTATTCCTGCAGGTGTTGACATTGTACTTTTGTAAAGTCAAATGTACCCAAATATGTCATTTCAATACCTCATAAAACTCAGAATATTTCCAGCACTTTGGGAAAAGGTTTTACCAACAAACTTGCTTGTACGAGAAATAACTTTTTTCTCTGGCTGTGATCAAGTAGGTTGTTTTTCTACACATTGTGGATTAACAAGATAAAAAAAAAAGAAACAAAGAGTGATCTAATCATTAAAAAGAGACAAGACCTTGTGAAGGGCTCTTAAAATGTCATACTTTTTAATAATAGAGTATAGATTTTAAATCATTAAAATTTTGAGACCGTTGCACCCTCTTAGTATATTTTCAAAGTGAAGACAAAAATAATCAAATCGATTAATATGGTAGAAAAATAAACATCCATATTAAACCTCTTAATTAATCAGCTGAATATGAGGATGCAAGGCCTTTTATTTTCTGTTCAATATCACTAAATGGACTAAATGGACTTTGTTCTTTCTTGAGCATCCCTAGTGACTACCATCTCATTCCTTTGGAGGACAAATTGCTCCGCTGTAAATATCATGCAAGTCAAGGGAATTCTGCAAACACAACATCTGCTTTAAAAATCCCAGGATATCATTCATAATAAATAATTAATACAATTGTAACATAAATTAAGCTAAATCTGAACAGTTTTAAGATAGTTGAAATTAAACTTTGTATGTTTCCTCTGATGCCTTTGAGTGCTAAAAAAGGGGTTTGTTTTTTTCTGCTCGACAATTTAAAACACAGGCTTCTATTTTTTTTTTTTAACAATTTTTAACATTTTAAAAAAATCCACAAGTCGGATTTTGAGGAGTCACATACTTTTTTTTTACTTTGTAATTTTTTAACTAAATCAAATTAATGCAGCAAACACCAACATAGTTGGTAAAAATTTATTAAATTCATTATATAGCCTGTTCTTTTTTTTTTTTTGGAGATTTATCTACAACACAATTTTTCCTTCTGAATTTAATTATTTCACCGTCTTTTTTTGCCCTTTAGTCGAAACTCTGGTGACAAGCAGCCAATGTGGTTCACACTCGGTATTAGGCAAGTCCTGAAAGGCTGGGACATGGGGCTGCAGGATATGTGCGCTGGAGAGAAAAGGAAGCTTATTTTACCCCCAGCACTGGCCTATGGGAAAGACGGAAAAGGTAAAATCTCAGCTTTGTTTCTCAGTAACTAAATGTTGCTAATTGTTAAACTTTGTATCTTCCAAGCAGTTATGCATGCTGTGTACCTTACTTCGGACATCCACACTGATTGAATGAAACGCTAAATCAGCATAAAGCATGTGCATCATTCTTCTTCTTCTTCCGGCATTTCCCTTCAGGGGTCGCCACAGCAAGTTAGTTTCTTCCATTTAACCGTATTTGCTGCATCCTCTTCGGTCACACCAACAATCTTAATGTCTTCCTTCACTGTATCCATTAACCTTCTCCTTGGTCTTCCTCTAGGCCTCTTTTCTGGTGGTTCCAAACCTAGCCTCCTTCTGCAGATGTACTCTCTCTCTCTTCACTGCACATGTCCAAACCAACTCAGTCTGGCCTCTCTGACTTTATTTCCAAAACCTCTACCATATGCTGTTCCTCCGATCCTGTCCATCTTGGTCACTCCCAGAGAGATCCTCAGCATCTTCATATCTGCTACCTCCATCTCTGTTTCCTGTCTTTTCCTCAGTGCTACTGTTTCTAGAGTTTAGAAACAGTAGTCTAGAATCTAGACCAAACAGCAAGGCGGGTCTCTCCACGGTTTTGTACACTTTCCCTTTCATTCTAGCTGTGCATGACTGTGCTTTTTACTGCAATGCATTGACTACCCTAAGCATACAGTATATATATTTTCAATTGTGGCAATGTTCTTCATACAAATAAGTTGGATTGTAATTTTTGCAATTTTTTAAATTTATTTTTCATGATCTCTTTTATAATTAGGTAAGATTCCACCTGAGAGCACATTGACCTTCTTTGTAGAGTTGCTTGAGATTAGGAACGGACCAAGGTCACATGAATCTTTTCAAGAAATGGATCTCAATGATGATTGGAGGCTTTCCAAATACGAGGTAAAGATGATTGATAATTAATTTACATCTTTTCAGAAAAAAAAACGCCAAAACTCTGTTGGTGTATTCAGAAATGTCTTACATTGGTTAATTTAACTCAATCAGATAGATTAAAATACTTGTTAGTCTTTGTGTTTTTCTTTATCTTTTAAATGTCTTTCTGTATTAGATTTTTTTTTTTATGAGCACACTTTGTGTTTTCCAGGTGAAAGAATATTTGAGGAAGGAGCATGAGCGTTACGGTCACCCTCCCAATGACACCCTACATGAAAACATGATGGAAGAAATCTTTGCTCGAGAAGACAAGAACAAGGATGGTTCTATCTCTTCCAGAGAATTTACCTACAAACACGATGAACTGTGAAGTAATTTCTGACAACAAATCTGTGTGAAACCTGATGAAAAGGCTTTCTGTTTGGGAGACTAAGTTTGTAGGTTTTTGTTAAACCTACTTCTTCAGTGTTGTGAGAGAAATGCCTTATAAGACAAATGTTTACTTTTTTGCATCTGTGAATTATCGAGCAGGGTGGCACAGTGGATAGGTCACAGCAAGAAGGTTGGGGGTTCGAGTCCTGGGTGGGATGAGGCTTGGAACACTGGTCTTTCTGTGTGGCGTTTGTATGTTCTCCCTGTATATGCATGGGTTTTCTCCAGGTACTATGGCTTCCTCCCATTCTCCAAAAATGTGCATGTTTGGTTGATTGGCTGCTATAAATTTGCCGCTAGGAATGAATGTGGATGGGTTTGTGTGTGTGTGACCTCGTGACAGACTGGCGACCTGTTCGGGGTGTGCCCTGCCTACTGCCTTAAATTAGCAGGGATAGTCTCTGGCAACCCCTGCAATCCCGAAGGGGACTGACGGTTCAGAGGACGAATTGTTGAGCCAAATTCATTCCATTTAATTTTGTATGAGATTATTGTAAACTTGTAAACTTGTATTTTTTTTTTATTTTTGGCAAAGGGCTTCTGCTGAAAGTTTGGCCTTTCATTCCCAAAAGAAAGGACTCTCCTTGCCTTTTTGAGGGTAAGGTTAGATTGAGTTCAGTGTAAGTTTATTTCCACAGAGCAAAAAGCCTGCAATTATCTATCAATCTGTAAATCTTGAATCTGAAGTGTGTCATAAAACCAGCTGGAAGTTTAAAACCCCCCACAAAAACAGAACAATTGTGCTTTATGAAGCAAATTTGTATGCTGTCTTTTATTTTTAAATCAACAATAAAATGGTTTTCTCTATATACAAATCTATGCATCTTGCGTGTATTACACAATAAACCAGCAGGTGGCAGCATCTTTTTTAATGTTAGTTTCAGTTAGTAATTGAGGACAGAAAATTTGGATCACATTTATTAGTTTGTCTAACAAAAAACGTTAATAAACTATTAGTTCTACCAAAACAATAAAGCAGAAGCGATTTTATTTGTTGGTATTGATGAAAAAAAAAATCACATTGATGAAGAATAGCACCATAACATGATGTTCTTTACAAGTCAAAGCAAAAGTTGTAGTCTACAAATCTGATGTAGTAGTTTTATTTCAGCTTGAATATATTTTATAACTACGATCAATGTAGTTTTTAAAAAGGACAATATTTAATATAGGTTTATTGAGCATGGATCTTAATCTAATTTGAAAAGATGGTATTTTACAAGCCACTTTACAACAGATAAGTTTGCATTAAAAAATGTAGGTATTTTTAAAAGCTGAAATACTGCATGTCTTGAATTAGTATTGCAAACAAATGTGGAAGTGATTAAGTGCTGTAAGAATGTTTAAAATGAAAGGAGGACAACAGTTCTGCAGAGAGGTGCATTTGTGGTGAGTCTGCATGTAGCTTGTGTGTGGAAATGCATCGAGTCCTCCTCTTCACACATTCAAAACATTCCACACTGGAAAACGTCAGAGGTCACACTGTCAGAATAAGGCCGGACCCTGTTTGACACTTGCATACACGCATCCAAGTCCCCACAGCACAAGCACACAATGTCTTCATGCTAGTATAAGAATCTATCGAGAGATGGAAATACTTAAGATGCTCTTAGGGGACAAAAAGAAGGGAAAGTCCATGACTGTGACTCATCTGAGGTGTGTCCTGATTCCAGGTGGTTTGGGGTTCACTGAAATAGAATGCAATGAGGAAAAAGTCAAAACCAGATGAGATTAATGTCTAAGGGTCAAAATGGAATGTAAGAAGTGTTGTGGATGATCACCTCTGTTTTCTTTGCTGGGGTAGATGCGAGGGAAAGGCTTGAATTCATCCGGTGGTGGTAAGTCTTCAACCGGATGAAACTGAAACTTGGATTCAAAATCATCTGCTAATGTGGAGAAAATAAAGTTTTATTTCACACATTAATGCTGTTCAAACTTACTCAAAAGTGACCTTAATAACAAAATGATCTATCCACAATTCCACCTACTCTCTACAGTCAACGAAATCAAAAGAAAAGAAGGATCAACATCATGGAAGATTCAGAAATCTTCCTGGCTTCACTTTAATTCTTTCATCCTGGGTACGAGTTCTATGGATGTTTTTGTTTAATTATGTCGTAATATCCTACCCAAGCTGTGTAGGTGTCCATTCCGGAGGCTAAACGGCGGCAGAGGAGGTGGTGGTGGCGGGGGAGGAATGCGGGTGGACAACTCTGTAGTTGGAGAGCGTGCTGGAGGAGCTGGTGGAGGAGCCAACCGACCCACACCTGTCAGCAAAGGAGGCAGAGGTCGTGAAATATTTCAGACAACATAACCAGCTTTTTTTTTTTTAAGATTATAGCAACACATAATCATCAGAGACAAACAGATTTAAACACTACCTATATAAAGCCTACCTGAATGTCTGGGTTTAAAACAGGAAAACATACAGTATATGTCTCTATAAAAATTTTTTTTTTTTTTGTTGCATTTTTAAAATATTTTGTGATGATCTTGTAGCTCAGAGACTCCACAGGTAAAGTTTTAACTACAAGTCTTAACTTAAAAGTTTAATTTTTTTTCTCTAAAGGTTAAAAATGTAAAGCAACCAAAAAGGAATAAAATTCCCATTTCAGTCCTTACACAGCAACAAATTTAAAATTGTATTTAAAAAGCATTAAAAGAAGAACTTCCGGTCGCAACTCAGATTTCCAATCTCAACCAATCAATTCATATATCTAATCCCGAACAAGAAAACTACAGGCAGCATTTGATGACAGGAAACCGATTTAAACAGCTGGATCATAGCCTGTCCTTAAAAGCATGACCAGGGTTCCTGGCCTTTCGGTCCTCTGGTAGGCTGTTCCACAGATGAGAACCATTGTGGTGGAAAGAAGCCTCACTGTGGGTTTTTGTTCTAATAATTGGAATGACTTAAAGCTGGTACTAGAGGACCTACAGTAAGTATTCACGAAGGCTCACACCTCAGAAAGAGATATAAGAAGGTCCAAGTCCATTAATACATTTAAAAAAACAATTAGACAGTGAAAAGTCAATGGTGGCCGGCTGTACATTAACAGCTAAAATTTGCTGTCAAGGTGGGCTTTATTCCTGAGACACTTTCACAGATGTTTCTTCATAAAACAAGGTGTGGAAAACTAAGGTTTGATTTTTTTTTGTTCAGAATATAATGGTCCTCAATGGACAACCAAGCTTTTTGAAACCCGACCTGCTTCTATGTTGACATTTCTACCTTGAAAGTGTCAACAGAGATGTGTTACTTGTTGAACTTCCTTCGAGATCTCTAGCCCGACCTCTAAGTTTGCAAACGTATTTACAAAAAAGTGTCTTTCAATGTGAGGTAAACTCCTTACAAGTAGGTGGACAAAAGCAAAAACGTTATTTGTATTGATTGAGAAAAAAATTTTTTAAGCACGAGCTAACTGCAGTAGATTAAAGTCACATTGAACGTGGAGAGTTATCTGATTTCATTTATAATACATTTCATTTTCATTTTTAAATCAACATCCAGTCTGCGATAGAAAAAGTTTGCTGACCACCTACCTGCACTTCTGGGGACAGCCGGTGGCCGTCTAGTGGGAGCGTTGCAAGGGTACGAAGGGGGCAGGGAGTGCATCGCAGGTGAGGGCACCGGAGCTACTTTGGGTGGTGGTGGAGGGATGGTACACTGACAACTCAGGCTGATGGATGCAGGTAGAGGTGGAGGAGGAGGGGGAGGAAGTCCCAGAGGGCTGTCACGCAAAATGGGGAACCGAGAAGCCTCAGAGGAGACTCCAGTGGAAGGTAAAGTGAAGAAATACCCTGAGGAACGGTCTCCTGATGCAGAAGAAGGGTACTGATAGGGTGGAGGTGGTGGTGGAGGAGGTGGAGTGGATGGCTGGGACACTGAGGTGTGATGAGAGTGTTGGAGAGGGAGCCATGTTGGCTTTGTGACTTGAGACTGTAGAGGAGGTGGAGGGGGAGGACATGAAGGGATGGGAGGAGGCTTGTTGACTGGACGGTCCTGAAATGCTGGAGGTGGGGGAGGCAGAGGAGGAGCAGAGGTAGGGGCAGGTGGAGGTGTTGTGGGAGAGGTTACAAGAAAAGGTGGTGGATACTTGCTGCTGTGAGAGGGAGAGGGGGGAGCAGAGGAGGAGGTGAGCAGACGATGAAAGGAGGATTGGAGAGGCTCAGAAATGCCGCCTGTGTCTGTTGATGAAGGTGGGTTCCATAGGGGCTTCAGGGAGACCGATGAGCTTGATCGAGACACTTAATAAAAAAACAAAAACAAACATTGTAATTATCCAAAACTCTATTAAAAACAGTCGTAATTCATTAATTAGTCTTTACCACTGACCTGAGCTTTTTCCTGTGAAGTCTCTCTGTCCCATAGGCCTCAGAGTGGGAAAACCTCCAGCAAACAGCCCACTCAGGGAGGGTCCCATGGGTGCTGCCCCACCTGATGGACCCTGAGAACCACTACCATTTCCTGATATATCTGCCAGGTTAGCCTTGGACTCTGGGGAACATCAAATATGCACATTATCAGTTTTACACTCATTATGGAAAGGCTTTTCAACAACTTCATTATTTATTCATGTCATTATTTAGTTATGGTTACATTTTTTTCGCACAATTTTATCAATACTTGAAATGAACAACATTCTCAGTCCATTATTCACATATATAGTTGTTTTAAAGAAATGTAATATATTTAGTATAAATGTTCTACAGCAAAAAAAAGTCTGATAAAATTTATTCAATAGATTTAAAAAAAGGCTGATGGTTTAAAATAAAACATGATTCACTGTCATGTTTTGGGGGGAAGTGGGGAGGAATTGGTATTTTTTAGAAAAACAAAAAAAAGTTTTATATCTACAGTAGACAAAAAGCTTAATGTGTTGCACAGATGATCAGAGCTGGAAAATGCTGCAACAACATAAACAAATTAGTTTATAAGCGGCTCCTAAAATGAGCCTGGCACTTTTCCAGCCACGTCTTCAATAGAATTGTACAGAAGACTTAACACCTGTGTCCTAATTCAATCTGGCAGTAAACTTCATGGTCCCAAATGGGCCGCTGTGGTCTGTTTAGCTGATGTTAGGTCTTTCTGTAGGCTACAGACGAAAGCATCCAGCTAAACAGGAACAGCTTATAAAACAACAACTTACAATACAACTATAAAATTGCTGAAGCAGGAACCACATTTTTTTTCTGGAAAACATGGAACTCCCGTAATAACAAACTATTGGTTTGCCCGCTTGTTAGCGATAAAACCACAGTACTCTTCAGGGCAAGACCGAAGTTCAACTGAGACAGTCAGAAAAATAATTGACTCCTGAAACTCATTTTTTCCTCTCATAACATCCAAATATGTAAAACCCTTTCTGCTCCTGGGGCTTTACTCAGAAACCATTACATAAAGATTTTGTTTATTCACTGGAGTTCAGCTAGCTGAACGAACCATTGCTTTTTAATGAACCTTTGCCTGCACCAAATGATCCAGCAAACATTATACAGATGAGACTATTTTAGATTACTCAAAATTCAGAGGTAAATTCTTGCTCAATATGTCTCTAAACAGTAGTTATAAAACCTGGAGCTAGTTTATCTTTGGACCTAAATATTCTGCATTCACTACAACTTATAGAAAGATAGCATCCACCTGCTGACCTACATACTTTTTCTCCTCCCTTCTCACACTTATCAGATATTTTTATTTTCTACTAAGGCCCCAGAATAAGACTAATTCAGCCAGAGATCCCTCAGCAGTAACATAAGTCATCATGCTGAATGGTGTGGTTGTTGGACTTACTGTCGACCACAGGAGCACTGCGGTCGTTGACCTCTGTGACTTTTTTGAGCTTGGCTCCCTTTTGGATGTCAGCCAAGAGGGCATTCCTTCCACCACCTCCTCCACCGGACTGGAACTTAGGCAGATCTGAAGGGCACTATCATAAAAATAAAAAAAAGAAAGAAGTGATTTTAGAAAAACAAGGTGAGGTATTCTATCAGCCACTTGTAACAAATTCCTAAAGAATGTTTTATGAGTAACAAAAATAAAAAATAAACTTAGTCTTTAAAAAGAATTTCTTTGGATAGTTTGACAAAATGCAATGAATTGTGTGGATAATTGGCTTGAATGTGAGGATTGGCTATTTTCACCTTTTTCATGGTAGAAAGAAAAACAAAGTTAAGGTAACAGATAACTTTTCCGATCTTTAAGATTAACAAAAAAAAAAAAGCTAAGATTTTAAAAGTGTTTTATCACTGTTCATCAGGGGGCAATCCAGGGGTTGTAATGCCACCGTCAGTGTAAGGACAAGGTCCTGCCCCAAGTGGAGCAGTTTAAGTATCTCGGGGTCTTGTTCACGGGTGGGGGAAAGATGGAGTGGGAGATCGACAGGCGGATTGGTGCAGCGTCAGCAATAACTGGGACGCTGCATTGGTTCGTCGTGGTAAAGAGAGAGCTGAGCAGAAAAGCAAAGCTCTCGATTTACAAGTCAATCTATATTCCTACCCTCACCTATGGTCACCAGCTGTGGGTGGTGACCAAAAGAATGAGATCGCGGATACAAGCGGCCGAAATGAGCTTCCTCCGCAGGGTGGCTGGGCTCTCATTCAGAGATCAGGTGAGGAGTTCTGCCATCCGAGAGGAGCTCGGTGTCAAGCCGCTCCTTCTCCAGGTTGAGAGAAGCCAGATGGGGTGGTTAGGGCATCTGGTCAGGATGCCCCCCGAGTGCCTCGCTGGTGAGGTGTTTTTGGCACGTCTCACCAGGAAGAGATTGTGAGGCAGACCCACGACCCGCTGGAGAAACCATGTCTCACAGCTGGCCTGGGGAATGACTTGGGATCCTTACGGTTGAGCTGGAGGATGCAGCTGGGGTGAGAGAAGCCTGGGTTTTCCATCAAAGGCTGTTGCGCCCGCGACCCGGCTCCGGATAAGCGGAAGACCACAGAATGAAACTGTACAATTGTTAAAAAAAAGTGTGTGGTGATGATATTTTATAATGATAGTGATGATGATAGTGTGGTGATGATTTGAATAGTTCAAGCACTTGAGTGTTAACACACATCCTTCTCCCAATTCTGCATCATATGTAAAGATCAATAACAAGAGTGGAAATAAGGAAACTTTGAGAGGAGAGTATAAGTTTAATTTGTGATGCAAGCCAGACACCGGGTATTGTTTCCCTCCGCTGAGAAACTGTGTGACTCCAGGTTATTGTTGTGCTCAGAATAAATCGAGCCTTGTCTCCTGTTTGCCGGCTGCAACAGCTCATCTAACAGGAGGACACTATGTGAGCTTGCTGTGGAAACATAACACCCATCTGCTACCGAGAGTCCTCTCTCTGTCCCATTCTACATGACTGTGTGTATATCTGAGTGAGTGTGTGTGTAGCCTAATCAATAATAGAAATAAGCTCCAGGTGTTTGGTTGATCGTCGACTCGAAAGACGCGAATGAGTGTTTACAAATGCATGAGAAAGACTTTGAGACAGTCACACTCACCTGTGGTGGGGCAGTAGTGAGTGGAGGTGGTGGAGGAGGCCCCGGGGGAGGCGGAGGTGGAGGAGGTGGAGCTGGCATACCTAAGCTTCAGATACCTGTGAAGATAAAGTTTATCACTACGGACTCTCTAGAGCTGAAGAAACTGATGAACTTCTAAGGTTTTCCTTCTTATTAGAAGCTCCTACTTTGCTACAAAACCCGATTGATGACCTCCTGCCCTTCTTTCCTGAACAGGAAGAGTGCTCGGCACCATTCAGTACAAAACAGGAAACAGCAACAGCTCCATCCTCTCCACAGAAACCCAACACAACCCCTCGAACCCCTCCCCTCTCGCTCTTCTTCACACAATGGCCTGTAGCAGGACTTAGAAGGAAACAATGGTGAGAGTTGTCTAAAAAGTAATGGACCTCTACCCTTCAGTCAAAAGCTCTTAGTGCTGGTACTGAATGGAGAATACTTTGGGGAAATGTTAAAGTAAAACTACAGCATAGAAACAAATCGTTCTATTTTTGCTATACGGAACTGTACATTAACAGTTTTACAAAGTTAAGTGCTTTCCAGGAACATCCCGGATTGCGTCACCATGTTCCATTTTCTCCTTGTAGGCAATCTGGGTCTAGTGACAGTAACTGAGACCTCCACCCACCACCATGACCCTGAGATATTTTTCACAAGTTGTCATTCATTGCTAAAACCAAACAACAGCTTTGCATCAAGCAGATTCAGCTCTCAAAGAATTTGCACATGTTCCTCTTTTACAAATTAAATCAACCTTAAACAAGACCTGTTTTTGTTAATTCTAGGAGTCTATACTGTGTGTTTGTGTGTGTGTGTGTGTGTTTTCAATTTGTGTTTGCAAATGCCAGACGGGAGGCTATTTCTATCTTCATATCTGTGTCAAGCAGCCTGTGTGACACTGCCAGGACCACTGCTGGGTATTGGTTAGTTGAGCTTTTGCCGAAAAAGTAAGAGGTGCAACTTTTTCATCAGGTTGCTGTTTCTGTAGCTTTGTCAGCACAACTTAAGGAAACAAAAATCTAACGTGACACACGCAAAAACGATAGCTGGCAAGCAGCAGCGAAATAAACAGCTGTCACACGTATAGGGAAATAAGTATTTATACAATGTATGCCACATGTTTCCAAAGCAATAAATGCACATAACTTCCTGCCTGCATTGCTAAAAACCAATTTGTAAATAACATAGAATGTTGGGGTTTTGGGTGGCAATTTGCATCTATTTTCAACATATAAAGGAAATTATTGGGAGCATTATAACATAAAATCAAATGGATTTGGTTTTCAAAATGAGATTTTAAACCTATATGTCAGGTGACATTACAATCAAAATCTTTTCCATTTTTTTGATGTGTAAGACAAGAAAAATAGAAATTAACTGCTTAAATAACTGCATCCACAAAATGTATAATTTGGATGAGTATTCTGTGTCTTTTCAGTTAAAAGGCAAAGAAAAAATCCCTTTATCCGGTATTTTATCTATTCTCATGAGTCAATAAGAAGAATTGAGAATTATTATCAAATATTTGAGGCTATTGCTGAATATAACGCAGATGTATATGTATCACATACGTACATCAACATGTGTGGTATTATGAATGAATATGACTATTTAACTGTAACAATACAGGTGTAAAAATACCTTTATACTCTGGCTTTAATAACGGGATAAGCAAGTTTCTTTGAAAAAATATTAATTACAAATTAAAATGGTTTAAAAGAATTTTAAAAATGATATTTTACAGATTATTCGCAATTAAACAAGTTTCTTAAAACCTTTAAAGGTAACTAAATGGATTTTACAGTGCCAGCAATGAATTGCCCGTAGAAAATAGAACCATGAGCCTGTTTCTTGGTGGTCAAAAATGACAAAATCCAAATGAAATATTTTCTTACCTTCAGAAAAGACTAAAAAAAATCCACCTGTTTGCAGCAAGAGCTTCGGACAGATCACACACACTGTGTGTATGCTGGTCTCAGTGTGCAGGGTTCATAACGGTACAGTCAGAAAGTTATTTTTGGTTAATTTAGGATCAACCTCCTAATCGCTTTGGCTGTCATCATGGAATTCTAAGAAAATAAAAAACACTCTTACTTGCACTTTTTATCTCCTCATATTCGATTACAGGAAGACATTGTGCAGCTCTGTAGCAGTTTGCAGCTTATTTCCCACAGTGCGCTCTCTAAAGGCGCACAACTCCAAGCCACACCTTGTTCCCCCTTGCACACAAAACTGGATCACTGAAGACGATCCCATCTATCATCTGTTTGGATTTAAAATTATTGGGGAAGAAATAAACTTTTAAAAAAACTTGATCGGGGAAAAAAAATACATCAATTGTTTCCCAAGAATGGGATTAGAAACGCTCTCTAGTGTTGAAAACACGGTAATGCAGCTAACACACTCATTGACCTGAAAAAAAAATCTAGATCCTGGTTTAACCTGTTGTTGCACATTAATTATCTCTGGTAGTTAAATCTACATATCAAAAAATAATTTGGTTGTTGTGACGAAAGTCATGCCACTTACAAACACATTTGTCTACTCACGTAGATACACATACCTTAAAGTTTAACAGTGACAAAGGAATGCTGTGACACAAGCAAACTTGTTCTTTGTTCAAAGATTTGTAACAAATATATTAGACTCTGTGTACAAAAACATATTTGTCCAACTTGTTTGACTAAAATTGCTCTTAATTACAGTTCGGAAGTAGTATAATAGGTTTAGATGTGAATCAAGTATAATAGGTGTAAATATATTCAACAATTGGGACATTTTTCTTACTTTGTATTATAGCACAAATACTGTGTCAAGATTTGTGTTTTAGATGCCTAGAAATTTATTGTGCAGCAGCTGTAAGTGAATATACACGTTAGATTCCTCCTTCAAATATACAATAATGCTTTTTTTTTAAAATGATGATTCAAAGAAACACAAAAACACACGCAAAAGTTGGCAGATTTATTTTCTCAAGTTTTACCTTCATGTAAATACTCTGGAGATTTCCAAATGCAACACGCATGAAATATAAAACATTGAAAATGATCCATGTCTCATTCACTTACTTAAATTTCAATAAGTGAGTGGGGTTGCTAGAAATATTATAAAATATGGCCATCTTAATAATCCTTCATTAAAATATTATTTGTTTCTTGCAAGTCTGTGTCATGCATCCAAGTAAAAGTTTTTTTTTTTTTACACAGCAACATAATTCACACATCTATAAGCATCCTTCACACCCAGTAGAATAATTTTTTTGTAAAAGCACTGTAATATTATTTCCTTCATTATTATGTACACAACCTATATATTAATTTCAAAATAAGAGTTATGTAAACATCTTTGGTGAAATAAAAAAAAAATATAGTATGACTACTTATAAAAGGGGAAACAGGGTGCAATCAATGTCCCATCAGGGATTAATAAAGTAAATCTTATCTCGTCTTATCTTTATGAGTTGTCCAAACCAAGCTTAATACTGAGGGATCTACAACAGCATCATTACTGCTCACAGTGATCTTCCTCTTCTTTTGAGTTGTGATTTCTGAAACAAAAGTTTAACCACCATCATAAAATAAAGACATTTGAAAATCTCTTCAGGTCATTTTTGCAGTTTTTTTCATGCAAGTACGTACATCAATAACTGTTTCGATATAATTAGCATACATTTCTGCATCATCGCCATCACAGAACTTCTATTCAATAAACACGTGTGCCTAAAGAGAATCAGGTCCTTTCCACACACCATCCCTCTCATTTGTTTCAAGCAACATTTGGAAAGCAGTTTTTTTCTCCTTCTCGCAGTCATCGTAAATTCACTTTTCCAGGTGGGCCGTTCTCTGTCTCTTTCTCCTCAATAGGTAGAGTTGATCGAACCCTTCGTTTTTCTTTAAATCGACCTGAGCGGGACACCTTCATGTTTCTGCGACATGTCTGCTCATTGAATACCGACTCCAGCTGAGAATCATCGAAGGTCTCATCACTGAAGAGGCTGCTGCTCTTGTTGGGCTCCTTCTGAGATTGGGATTGGTCACTGGTGGTCTTTGAGGCTGCACTGGAGGGGTCTTTTTGCTTCTCTGCTGGTTGTGAAAAAGGGTTGAAGTCTGGGCCAATGCCTTGAGGTGACCCTGGGTCCTTCGGGCCTCCACTCTTTTTCTTTGGTAAGAAGGCTTTCCACCATGGGGTCCTTTCTGTCATCTTGAACTAGTAAGAAGAACCTGAAAGATGCAATCAACTTGTTTTAGCTGAACGTTCTGCACATTTTATCATCCAATAATGTGCAACAAACAAAAACAATTCATTTCTCCAAGTTAAAACTTTATCCTCACTCCCAAAACATCTCAAATGACTTGTCATAAAAACTCCTAAAAACTTCTGACATCAATTCACTTGTAAATTCCCACAGCTGTTTCAATGCTCACCAAATAATCCCATGAATAACCAGTGTAACCATATTTAGCTTCTTTGTAAAACTGGTTTCATGAGTCGTGAGAGCAACAGAACAAATCACAGCAAGAATCACGTGTCAACAAAACACAAAAAAAAAATCTCCCAGTCACTTACCTGAAAGGAGAAAAGGACACTTGAAGGCTGATTGGGTGGAAATGTAAACTTCTCTCAGATTAGACCCATAAATAAAATATCCTACAGCCCTAAAACTTTTCTTGATTTCTTTTCTGTAACTTGGATCAGAAGTAACAAAAATCTCTCAAAATAGCTGATGATCCATTTTAGGCTCAAGTCGAGGAATTGATCTCCTTACATTAGGAAATATCTAATAAATCCAGCTGGATTCAATGTTGCAATAGTTAAATATTTCTTCTACTTCACAGCACTTGATGAAAATCTTACAGTTGAAATGAGACATTTATAGGGAGCGGCTTACCTCTAGTGAACCAGCAGGTTTCCACCTCCGAAACTCACATCTAGAAACACCTGTCCTCACTTCTCATTGGAGGAGCACTTTGAGTGCCACATGATCACTCAGGTAAGTCCTCTGTACAAGTGGGCGAGGCTTATGGTTGCCTGGCAACATACCCCATGGGAGAATGGACTTCTTCCATAACAGAAAAAAAAAAAGCTTTGTATGAGCTGAACCCAACCCTGAACTATTGCTAACAGAGGTGGGGTGAAACTTGTTGATAAAGTTAAATTAATTTTTTTAAACTATATTTTAGATTGTAGTCTGCAGCAGTTCAGGTGCATGATTTTAACAGGACAGTTGTTACAGCCCAACAAAATTGTAAATGTTGCATCTGTAATGTCAAATTGTGTGAGGAGACTTTGGTTGGCATGGCAACAGTCTCTTTTGGTTTACTTGTGGTTTCTTCTGATTCTTCTGCCTGTGCAAATTCATATGTTTTTGTTTTATTTTCTGCCTGATGTGACATTTGATCAGAAAAAAAACACAAGTGGTTTGGGCACCATGACATCCATCACCTTTGAGAGGCTTTTCAAAGACACACCTTCTAGTGAATAAGAAAACATTTACAGCATGTGGATGGATTTCTTTGTGCCCCAGTATGTTAATTATTAATGATGCTTTGTGGGTTTTGAATGGGTTGCATGAAAAATTCTTGTGGCAATTTGTAAAAAAAAAAAAAAAAAAAACATCTCGGATTCAAGAGTTGTTAGTACTTTGACATTTATCTGAACACATTTAATCATAAAAGATCTTTGTATTATCGCCACTAAACAATTTGTACAACGAGATACTGCATATTATTTGGAAGACAATGGTTGATTAAAGTACATAGCTTAAATAATAATTATGCACTTAGATGGTCCAACAATCATAAAATGGTGTTAGACTTAAAATGTTCTGCAGTCACGTCATCACAGTTGTGAAAAAACTCATAATTATATAGGCTTTGCAATAAGAAGTAAACAATTACTTCTTTTAAAAAAAGTAGATTTTTTTTCAGGTTTTTCAGAGTTGTGTGTGTGTGATGGGTTTTTTTTTGTCATTTTTTTTCTCCAGACCACAACCATAACACCTTCCATACATGCTTCAAAGAGCAAGTTGTTCTGATAGATGCCTTATGCCTTAAAGCATCAGACAAAATGTGCAAATTAAGTTCCAAATATTATTTTAAAATAGTTTAAAAGGACAGCCATTGAGATTAAATTGTTCCTGTGTCCCTGGGCAAGACACTTCACACACATTGCGTAGTCTGGATGGTGTGTGTAATTGGTTGGTGATGGTGAGAAGGGGTGATGGCGCAAAAAAGGCAGCCTCGCTTCTGTCAGTGTGCCCCAGGACAGCTGTGGCTACAACAGTAGCTTACCATCACCTGGTATGGAGTGAATGAATAATGCATATGTGAAGCGTTTTTCAGTCTCCTGAAAAGCACTAAATGATTACAATGGATTATAATTGTAACTTGGATTGTTCTTTCAGAGATGTTTACTTTTTTATTATCCAGGTTTCATAATAAAACTTACTAATTATGCAAAAAGCCGAAAGTTTTGCCTGAAACTCACCTTGTTTGAAGTTAATAATCTTTTTAATGCTTCAGTGTGTACAGACAGGCTTACATTACTCATAAAATCTCTTTTTTTCGATATTTGTACTTTACCGATGTCTTTTCTGTGCAAACAGGGTGGCAAACAGTCATTATATCTTTATGTAAATAAGGAAACCATTGCAAACTGAGACGGTATGCCTATGAAAACTATTTGTCTGAGTTAGGAATTTCTGAATGGTTTCTGTGTGGGTTTTTGCCAACAGGGATAGCCCAGAGAAACCCCGATACAGAAAGAGGAGGGAGGAAACAGGGAATGCCTTTTTGTCTCTCCTCCTAACTGAGAGTGAAGTTTCTTGACATCTCAGCATGAATGTGTGCTATGTCTCTCTCACTCCTTCATACCAGAGGAACTCCTCTCCTCCCATTCGCCATCCCAGACGAAACTCAGCAAAGTTATTCTCTCTGTTTGAGCTGCAAAGGGAATGTTGTCTGTTGTTTTGGTGAAATAGCTCTTTTGCTCACACAGGTAAGCAAGATCAATCCCACTTTAAGCTATTCAAAGTAACTTGATAATACATTTATATGAAGCTTAAAATCAATATTTTATGAAAAAAATCTCAGCATTATTTGATTACTCCTGCACAAAAAAAATGAACAAATATACAAAATCCTTTGTCTTTAAGTTTTGTATTTCTCTATCAAACTGTTGTTTTTAATTGAAGTCAAATTTTTTTATATTTTCCTACATCTTTGTTTTTGAGTTTTAAATTTTCTAAAACTTTTATCTACTGTATAACTTAGGTGTAAGGTGATAATTAACTAACGAAACTTCACTGCAAGAAACCCCCACATGCTTAGATAGAGATCTGCAATCTCGTCATTCATCTTTTTCTCTGCACTGATTTCTGCACGATGGATGTGAGAAGGAAGTGTACTTATCCATCGAAACAGATGTTTGTTGACAAAGGCAATCCTGTCGAGAGTTATTGCAGCAATACCCAGAACTATGAAAGGTATTCCCTCCATCTGTAGATGTGTTGAAACATTGTCTATCTATTAATGTTTATGTAATTAAGAAACAGTTTCTTCTGTCAGCGTAACAACAGACAAATACAAGGAATCTTAGATTAAGTCTCACTTTCCTTACCAGGTGGAAGGCCTGTTATTATATAGAATAACTTTTTCTTCATTGTTTTACAGGAGGAATGACGCAAATGTACAATTTTCAGTTGAATGGCTTATTAAGCAAAACTTAATGTGTCCACAGCAACGGCGGAAGGGGGGAAGTTGATCACAGTCCAAAGTAGACCTGATTCCAATGACAGTCCAGAAAGGAAACCTAGAGAATGCATGGGCAAGAACAAGAGGAGGTCAGGGTATGATGAAAAAGACAAGGTAACCAAACTGTCAGAATCATAATAGTGAGATATAACCTGGCTCATGCCAGGTGGATGTGTGTTACACTTCTAATTAAGTTCCCCTGCAGTATCACTCTGAAGGCATTTGCGTGAGGCTTGAAAAACACTGGTCTTTCTGTGTGGAGTTTGCATGTTCTCCATAGGCATGCTAGTGTTACTTCCGGGTATTCCCACCCTCCAAAATTGTGAATGTTAGGTTGATTGCCAGCTATAAAACTGTCCCAAGGAATGAGTGTGTGTGTGTGGATGGTTGTATGTGTATGTGGTCCTGCAACATACTGGCAACCTGTTTAGGGTGTACTCTGCCACTGTCGTGAAAGCAGCCAGTATAGGCTCCGGCATCCCCGTGACCCCTTAAGGGATAAGCAGCTCAGAAGACAAAATGAAAGCTTTTGTCTGTCTTGCTTACATGCGATAACATACAGTACACCATGTGAGCAGCTCTATCTCTAAGGTATGATTAAAATTGATAAACAGGGGTAACAGGTCCTGCATCTCTACACCATAAAGAGTGTTAACAGAAAAAACAAGTAATTTTCTGGTGACTTGATCTTTATGAAGATTACAGTTTGGGCAATGAACAAATGGACTGCTGCAGACTGAACTGGACCCTTTTTCCTTGTGGTGTAAGGACAGCTGTTTGGACTTAAAGGTTTTAAAAACCAAAGAAATGGTCTTCTTATTCCACCATGGACTCACCACTTTCCCCACACTGACAGTTGATAAAGAAGCTATAGAAGAGGTTCACTCATACAAACATCTTGGCACTATACTTGATCACAAACTCAATTTTCAACTGAACACAAAAAATATTTTTTCCAAATGTCCTCGTCTCTTTTTTTCTCCGTAAGCTTTGCAAACTTCAGGTTCATCAATCGATTCTTGCAGTCTTCTACAAATGCTTCATACAGTCCATACTTACATTCAATATCACAGCCTGGTTTGGTTCACTCGGTGTCCCACATCGCAACACTCTCAATAAGATTATTAGAATCAGCAGTAAAATTATTGGACATCAACGAGAATCACTCACTTCCATTTACAATAACCAAGTCCTGCAGAAAGGTACTCAGATCTCCACTGACAGTTACACATTCTGCACTCTGACTACACCCCATTACTATTTGGTCGCTGGTTCAGGTCCCTCTCATCTAAGACCAAGAGAGCCACATCCAGTTTTATACCTACCTCAATCCGACTGCTGAATGGCTGAGGGGCCTTGTGACAGGTGGCCATGAGCTGAGAAAATGATGACTAAATGATCTTATTTTATTGATTTTATTATGTATTTAATGAATATGGTTTTTATCCATCTGTCTGTGTTTAACCCCGACGCTCTGTCTGCAAATGAAGTTCCTAGTGGATAAATAAAATTATTATTATTTTTCACATTGGGACAGTGAGTGTTAATAAAACATGATTTTTTTCAGAAGGCCACACCCAGTCAGTATTTGTTTTGGACTGCCTTCCTGGTTACTTGAACAAACTAAATTTTCTTTTTGTTCTTTTTGATGTGCCACAATCTATTTATTTTAGCTTTTTTCCCTTTTTTTTTTTTTTTTTTTTTTTTTTTTTTTTTTAGTATTTTTTGTGCACTTCCCAATACTGTGCTCAAGTTTTTTGGATTCACATATAAAATCACTTTCAGTAGTCACTTGTAGTAATACCATAGCTTAAAAGAACCTTTAAAAATCAGTTGAACAAGTGATAGAATCATGCAAAAGAAACGCAGATATTGTGTTGTTGAGCCCGCGAAGAAGACAAAAGGACCGATGGTATCAAACACCATGTTTGTTAAAAATACAGCTTGCAACACCATGCTACTCTTTCAAGTTATCTTTGGACGTTGTCATCACTGTCATGTGTTTATGTGTTCATTATTTACTCGGATGTCTGCCCTGTGGGTATGGAACATCTTCTACTGTTTAATTGCTTTACATTTTATTTCTGGACAGCAATTTTTATTTGAAAAATGTTTTTACAATTAAAAACTAACAAACTAACAGAAAAAAAAATCTCAGACTGATGGCTCACTAAAGCACAAGTGCTTTAATTCATTTGCGCATACACAAATATTTAGTTTGACTCAGAAGTGATTGTAAGTCGTACGTCTGTGCTTATGTGTTCTTATGATGTTTTTACATCATGGATCTGAGTGTTTATGAGTAAGGTTAGTAATAGTGAAAAGATAAACCTAAAGATCTTTTTCAGTCACAACGTAGCATTGACCAACAGGTTGAACAAAGGTGTGCTAACCCTGGGAAAGAGAGCAGGGAGGCAGCCAGTTGGACTGGTAAAGTCAGCTCGGAAAAGAAAAATGCGTAGAGACAGAAATGAGTGGCTACTGTAGCTAAGGCAAACACAAAATCATCATTACTGCTCTATTGCATAATATAAACTTTAGTAGTCTTTTTAAGCATGATTTTTTTTTACGAGGAGGCACTTTACCGGAATTGAATGTTATTTGATTGTGCGGGAGCAAACTCTAACAAAAGCTGTCTTTTCCCAGAGCATTTGGGTGGAGCTGATTGAATTGAATACAATGAGTTCCAATCTATTTTATTCTGTGTTTATTTTGAGGATTGTGTTGTTTAGCTGGTTTTTCTCCATGGTTTTTGGTAATATGACACATTTCAGAAAAGTGTATAGAACTGCCATCTGTAGTGTGTGCAGAAACTAAAGGTGACAAACCTGAAGGAGCAGAAAAATAAATCACGTAGTTGTAGATTGATCTCTATTTACAGTGAAAGTATGTGATAATTGACATAAGAGATTTTCAGATAGTTTGTCAACAAGACATAACTCATTCACCCTTTTTGCATTCTTCCCTCACTGAATAAATCAGTTGATAGAAAGAAAAATATTTAGCCAAATGGAGTGTTTAATTAAATAAGATAATAAAGTATCTTTTTTTATGTAAAGAATGACCCCTAAATGTGATGATGACTTCCGTTTAATTAAGATACCTCATGTGATTAGAATGAATGGGTGAGTAAATATTTTTAATTGAAATTCTTGCTTGAAACTTTTTCTCATTCAGATTCCTGATGGATCCTCTGTGTTCCTGTCTTGGGCAAGGCCAGACCGAGGAGGCATCCGCGCTTCATCTGTCATCCCCGCTCCATCAGGATTAGTCCATCTACTCATCCCCATCCTGGGGATCGCCGGGCTCAGGAGGCTCCGTGCTTGCGTAACGATCCTTTTTTCCATCAGGATGAAGAACATCTATTGACTTCTGTAGATATTTAGCTGTAGATTAGAATAAGCTAATATTTAAACAATAGTCTTAGACACATTGGATGCTCATCCCAGGGGAGGGATCTCTCTTCATGTGGATCCCCATGAGATTTCTTATCTTTTCCCCACTAATGGGTTTTTTACAAGTTTTTCCTCACTGTGAAGGAGAGTCTAAGGGCAGGAATGTGCTAACATTGTCTAGCTAGCATTTGTTAGTTCGTTTTCTTGCTGTGTATTTGTGTTAATACATTCCTCTTTTTTCTTGTTTTTCTTCCTTCTGAATCTGCAATGTGAAGCACAGACAAAAAAAATCTGTGATTTTGGGTTGTACAAATAAAATTGAATTGAATAGTTTTGTTATTTGACATTTTTTGCTTTGTATTAATTTCAGTTCATCATAACTAGGGTAAAATATACTAAACTCCTTTTTGTGTGTGACAGGTATCTGTGCACAGTTAGATACCATCATTGAAAGAACAACAACTCAGAAGGTTTGATTTGTTTGTTTTTTCTGAACCGTGGAAGCCCTCCGTAGTTTCTGGTTGGATACCTGCCAACAGGAACTATCCAGAGAAACCCAGAGGAACAAGAGGAAAGGTTTTTGTCTGCTATGAGAGTGAAATTGTTGCTATGTGACCCAGAATGTGTGCCATGTCTCTGTCCTCAGTGATGTGTAGCCTGCATACCTGAGGAAAACCTTTTTCGCCATTCGAGTCGAAACTGAAGATATTTCTTCTCTGATTCCAGACAGACGTACATGATGGTGAACTGACATGGGTGAGCTTACCTGAAGAAAAACTAACATGTACCATTTTTGTTTGGGATAGATTCTATACACATCTTTTGTATAAAGAAGTTCTTAATATATTGTCTTCAGTAAATCTGCTTGGCATTATTTTTAAACATGAACAAAAGCTCAAAGCTGGAAAATATAAAAGAAATTATAGAAGGATTTAATCATTATTTTGTTAATGTAGGAAATACCTTGGCTGAAAGTATTGAGAAGCATAACATAAGTCCAAGTGATGCTGTAAACAGAAATCCTTTTACATTTTATTTAAACCCAACAAATGAAAATGAAATAATTAAAATAGTAAAGCAATTTAAATCAAAAACATCTAAAGATACACTTAACATTGATATGAATTTAATAAAGAATACAATAGAACATATTGCACAGCCTCTAACATATATTTGCAATAAGTCTTTTCAAATCGGTAAATTTCCTGAAAAAATGAAAATAACTAGAGTTATTCCAGTCTATAAAAATGGCAATAAACAATTATTTTCAAATTATCGGCCTATATCCATACTTCCACAGTTTTCAAAAATAATAGAAAAAGTATTTGTAATAAGATTAGATAAATTTATAGAGAAACACCAGCTCCTTAGTGACAAACAATATGGGTTTAGACAAAACCGATCCACTAATATGGCTGTTACAGAACTAATAGAAAATATTACTACATCAATAGACTCAAATAATTATGGCATCGGTATTTTCATAGACCTTAAGAAAGCTTTCGACACCATAGATCATAATATATTACTGAGCAAACTAGACAGATTTGGTTTTCGAGGAGCTGCATATACATGGCTTCAGAGCTACTTAGAAAATAGATATCAATATGTACAAATAAAGGAGGAAAAATCTGATTTATTAAAAGTCATATGTGGAATTCCACAAGGCTCAACGCTGGGGCCTAAACTCTTTATCCTGTACATCAATGATTTGTGTTACACATCCAAACTAATAAATTATGTACTGTTTGCAGACGACACTACTCTTTACTTTTCAGGAAAAGACCTGAACCAAATGATACAATCAGTTGAAAGAGAATTGAGTAAAATAAAAATATGGTTTGACATAAATAAATTATCATTAAATATTGAAAAAACGAAATTTATAGTATTTACAAAATTAAAAGTACCTAAACAAATTCAAATTATGCTTAATAACACCCCATTGGAACGAGCTTACGACAGTAAGTTCCTTGGAATGATTATAGATCACAAATTAAGCTGGAAATCACACATAAATTATACAAAAAATAAACTGTCTAAAGTAATAGCAATCATTTATAAATTCAGATTTGTCCTAAATAAAAAAAGTTTGTTTATGTTATATAATACATTAGTACTTCCATATATAACTTATTGTATCGAGATTTGGGGAAATACGTACAAAACTAACACAAAACCAATTTATATTTTACAAAAAAAAGCAATACGAGCAATAACATTCTCATCTTATAATCAACCTACCAATAATCTATTTATAAATTTAAAAACATTAAAATTCTATGATTTAGTGGAATTACACACTTTAAAATTTATGTTTAAGATAAAAAAAAACATGATGTCAAACTCTCTACAAAATATGTTTATTATTAGGAAAAGTCCATACGAACTAAGAGGAAATGATGTGTTCATTAAAAATAAATTTAGAACAAATGTTAAAAAATTCTGTATTTCTATTAAAGGTGTGGATCTTTGGAATAATTGTAATGATGAACTTAAATTGTGTTTAAATCTTTTATGTTTAAAAAAGAAATTTAAGTTATTAATACTTAAAAAATATGCAAGTCTTGATGGTTAAATTCAAGCTTCTATAAAAAGTAAACAATTATGATGTGTTATGATTATGCTATGTTACGAATATGTGTTATGATTATGTTATATGTTATGATGTGTTATGATTATGTTATGATGTATTATGATATTATTATGTTATGTGTTATAACAATTATGATGACTTAGTATTTACTTATGTCTTTTTGCTTTTATTATGACATAAAAAAAAAAAAAAAAAGGGTCGGCGTAATAAGCGTTTGCTTCAGCCGTTACCTTTTCGGTCCTTTGCTGGAATATGGTTGTTTTCTTTATTTCATTGATATGAGGTTGTACTGTGACCGAAATAAATAAATAATAAAAAAAAAAATATTTTAAAATGTTATGATGGTTAATGTTGAAGAAATTTGATTTGATTATAAAAAAAGATTGGAAAATCAAACTGCTTTGAAAACCAGAGTTACTGTACAAACCCATTCACAAATTAAGGAGGAAAGCCTCTCTACTGAGCCATATGTTAAGTATAAATTTAAAGGGGTCAAAATCTCTGTGTGCTAAAACCTTGACCAATAGTGCCCTTCCTACAGGTTGATTTACAGGCTCTAAAAAAGTTCCAGAGAAGGAAAGACTCTGTGAGCTTTGTTACTTTCAGATTATGGATGATGAATTTCATTTTCTGTTTTATTGTTCTTTGTATGGACATTCCAGACCGGCTTTGTATGAGTTAATAGAAAAGAACAGTCCTGATTTGTTTTAGTTATGGAAAGCAAAAATTTTATGTTGGCTTTTTGAAAATGTAACTTTCTGCTTGACAACTTTTTTTTGACAAAGACATGAGCAATAAGAATGAACACCTCGTATTCTATTAGATCCTCATTGGGTGTGTTGTATATTGCTATTGTATTTATGTGATGGCCATCTTTTACGTTGAATTGATCAGAATTTAACTGAAACACGAATTGATGACACTTAAATGTAAAACTCAAGCTCAATATTTTATTCCAGGTCAAGCAGTGCAAACACATCATGTATAATTAAATTAGATAGCTAAATTTAGATAATTGAATGACCTGATTGCAACTTTCAATTAAAAACGCAATTTGTTTTCAGATGATTGTTAGCTGTATTTTTTACACCAAGACTTTTTTTATGTCTGTTAAGGCTGTTGGATCTGAGCACGAGGCTAGAATGTGTTTCCCATTTGTTGTGTGGTTAAAGTACTTCTGAATAGCACCAATATGCACATTTTAAATAAAACAAGTTTCGTTATAAATCTGCTGAAATAACTTGTAATTACTGTTTAGCAAATAAGTTTGTCATATATTGTTGAAAACAAGAAGTAGTTGCAAAACGTACCTTAATAAAAAAAAATTAGACAGGGTTGAGAAACAGCAACATTGAGCAGAAAATAATCAAATAAAATATTTTTTTTTTAAAAATGCAAAAATGAAAGAAAAAAATCAACAAAAAAGTTAGAGAAAGTTGTGAAAATGCAACTTAACTTGGGGATCAGCAAAAATCAGCATAAGTCATTGTCATTACAAAGGATGTCTTTCTTTTTTAAAAATGATCCCATGAGCCAAAAGAAAAATAGAAACCAACCGAATGCTCAATGCTTTGGGGATTTACAACCACGCTTTGCTCTTTGTTGGCTTAAAATAATAGTATTTTTTTAAAATCTCAGGATGTTACAGTTCTCATAAACATAACAATAAGCACAAAATCTATGAACAAAAAAAATTATCTCCTTTGACATCCTCTATTCTTTCAGTCAGAAAATAGACAATTAGGCTCTTCAGAAAGACAAAAGCACTGAATTTGTCTATGTATACATTTTTTCAGGATTATTTTCACAACTCTTACTCAGATATGCTGACCTTACGAAAGTAGTAAATGATACCATACCCTTCATGCCAATGTCTAAGAATCAACAAAAAAATAATGTAATAAGTATTATCATTTGCTATTACATAGAACGTGATGGCATCAATGCAAGATATTGGCTCAGTGGTGGATTGTCTGTCCTTGGACTGGAAGAACCTGGTTAGATTCCCACTGGCCCCATGCCTACGATTCTTTGGGGAAGATACTGTTTTCCCCACCATTGGTGTACAAAACTGTGGTGAGACCGGCCATGCTGTTTGGTCCAGAAACAGTAGCACTGAGAAAAAGATAGGAAACAAAGATGGAGGTAGCAGAGATAAAGATCCTGAGGATCTCTCTGGGAGTGGCCAGAATGGACAGAATCAGAGGAACAGGTCTTGTTAGAGGTTTTGGGGATAAAGTCAGAGAGACCAGACTGAGATGGTTTGGACATGTACAGAGGAGAGAGAGTACATCGGAAGAAGGATGCTGGGTTTGGAACCACCAGGAAAAAGGACAAGAGGAAGGCCAAAGAGGAGGTTCACGGACGCAGTGAAGGAAGACATGAAGATAGTTGGTGTGACCGAAGAAGATGCAGCAGTTAGGGTTAGATGGAAGAGACTGACTTGCTTTGGTGTCCCTGAAGGGGAATGCCGAAAGAAGAAGAAGAATTGTGGCTGCCTGCTGCGATGCAATACAGCACAGAAATTTTCCCATTTGAGGGATGAATACAATATGTTATTTTAAAAAAAAATGTTGCAAGTTCCCAAATGTGACTGCATTTGAAAAGAAAAAATCTCTTGAATTATCTTTTCACCATCTTGATCAAATGAAAATGATCAATTTAACCTGGTAAAACCATGTTAAGAAATAGAACTACTATCACCAAATGATCCATGTGTGGGACTCTAGTTGTTTGCCTGTCGTGCATCACTTCTCCAGATAGAGGCGCTGTTCTCCAAAGCTCACCATCATAACTCACACAGAAGAAGAAACCGGCAGGAGAAAAAAAATCAACGAAGAAGAAAACATGGTATTCACGTAATGACAACATAACTAAGGTTATAGTGAATTTATGAGATCAAAACATGAATGACATATAACAGAATCGTCACGTTTTCTACCTTTAGGTAAGTTTTAAAAAATTGTCAGAAATATGTGAAAAACTAACAGAATCTAGTGTGTATTTTAAGCTAGCTGTGCTCATTTTCAAGGAGATCAAATCAAACTATGTTCCAATGAGAATAAATTTACACCAACACAATTTGATCTTTGAATATGAGCAAAAGTATATCTTATTCTCACTTTTTAAACTTTATTTAATACGATCAGCATTTGTCTGTAGTGATCATATCGTTATTAATAACAGTTAAGCTTTCACAATTAAATAATAACTTGGAAATAAATGACTGAGACTAGTTATTTTCCTCTAAAACTTGTTATTTTCATCCCTGATGTCAGGTTGCTATGACGATCCGGTGTCTTGTATCCGCCACACGTGCTGCTGCCGTGGGGTTGCGTGGAGTGAACCCCCACACTGCCAGGAGACTCCACTCTGGACTGTACGAGTTCATATTAAAGTCATCTCTTCTACCAACTACAAACAGAATAGCATATCTGTCAAGGAACGTTTTCATGTTGTATTAAGTACTCATCATTCATTTTGAAAATCATAATAGATTGCGCAGGTAACCAGTCTAGCTCTGACTGCGCTGCTGGAGTGTAACTATTATCTGCTTGAAAGTGAGTCATTTTGTTTGGCAAAATCGCATAACTTGACAGGTACAGAATAGATTGTATCAGATTGTTTTTACTAATATTTTTTACGTTACATTGAAAATTTTGATTCATTTTTTAATTATCTGATTATAGTAGTTGGGTATATTTGAATATATAGATTGAACCCGGTGTTGCTCATCATTGTTCAGTACAAAAATTCATTTTAAATCAGTATCTATGAGTTGTTTTTAACAATCCTGGTGCTGATGATAAATGAAAAATTTCCATTCTCTTGTCACTGATTTGTGTTGCTATTCACTTATTCTACACAATTTTTTTTCAACAAAATCCTTTCCATTTTCTTCATTAGAAAATTAATGGCCTCTAAAAGGCAGATGGATCATCTCGAGAGGACAGTGAGCAACTACAGACAAAATGTAAGTAAAACCTCTTGCCAAGTTGACAACCATGCTTGAAGTACTTATATTATGTGTTCTTGTTGCCTCATTATAGGTTGTGTATCCAGCTGAAGTGTGTGGGATAATAAATGAGTCTGAGACAGTAAAGAGACTGAGAATAGCTGTTCATCCGGACTTTGTGTTCAAAGCAGGACAATGGTGAGTCACTATATATTTTAAAGTCAGAACACAAGAACTGCAGATGCAGTTGTAGGACATTGAATTGTCCAGGTAACAAACACAGCATCAGAGTTTTGAAGAATAAACAGAACATTCCGGCTGGCAGCTCTGTAGAAGGGCCACAGCTGACATGTCCCCCTAAAAGTGTATACTGTAGTTGTTCAGATTCACCACATGGTGGCAGTATTGTGTTAGATCCTTACTTTTAAAACTGTACCTTTTATTTATTTAATAAAAGGTACAGTACCTTTTATTAAATAATATATTTAAAAATATTTATTTTATAAATAAATAAAATAAATGAATTACTCTATTCATCCCTCACCGGGGAAATTTGTGAGCTGCACTCCTTACACTGTAGCAGGCAGCCCTTCGACGGCGCCAATGGTGGGGAAGCGGGGGTTAGGTGTCTTCTCCAAGGACCCTAGACGGTGGTCTCAGCGGGAATCAAACCCGCGACCTTCGGGTCTGTGGGCGAGCGCTCTACTGCTGATCCACCGTCTCCCACACAACATTTCGTTTTGTCTTCTGAACCACCTTCAGATTTTAGGCTAGAGGTAGGATACACTCCGAACAGGTCGCCGCCCCGTGGAAGGGCTACACACACAGACAACCAGCAAAACACACTCGTTCCTTGAGTAAGTTTGTAGCAGCCAATCAACCTAACATGTATGTTTTTGGAGGGTGGTAGGAAACTGGAGTACTGTATCTGGACAAAACCCATATATACACGGGGAGAACATGCAAACTCCACACAGGAAGGCTAGTGTTTCAAGCCTTGTCCCCACTCCTGGACTCAAACCTTCATCCTTCTTGCTGTGAGGCCACCGTGCTGCCCAATATTTTTAAAAAAAATAAAATATTACTTGAAAAAATGATCAATTGTTAATGGAGCACAGTAAATGACATCTTGTTTTAATTTGTTGGATAGTAACATTGATTTGGTTACAGTTCCGTTCCATTGTCTTCCGCTTATCCGGGGCCGGGTTGCGGGGGCAACAGCTTCAGACGGGAAGCCCAGGCTTCTCTCACCCAAGCTGCATCTCACCCGGAAGGACCCTTTTAAACATGTTCAAAACATTTCAAAATCACTTTGTTGTTAAACTAACTCTGGATGATTTTCCGAATATTAATATTTCTCCAATGACACACAGTGTGTGTTTGTGTGTGTGGCATACACATACAATGTGCTCATGTGTCCATATTGTCAGTGGGCGGTTGTGGAGCAGCCATTCGCTCTGCTTTGACTGCTAATGAATGCAAATGAATGTAAATGTATGTGTTTTAGTGTTTAAACTAATTAAAAAGGAATGTCCAGTGCCTCGTCCCCAGGTGTTAGGTGGAGGAGGAGCTGCAAGGAGCATATGCAGGCCTTTTCACAGCAGATCCATATTTATGAGGCCTCTAAGGGTTTTAGAGTTACTGTTTGTTTTGAGTGTAATACTGTATCATTGTAGTGCTGAAACATCAGCCCAAATGTTTAGCGTTGTTGCTCTGGTTGCAGACAAATTGCACTGGGATCGGTTTGGTTTCTGAAGCAAGTTTATTTCCCGCAAGCTTTTAAAGAGTGAAACTTCACACAAAATTAAAAACAATGTTTAAATATGATGACGCAAAGTTTTGTGTCAACTCAAACAGAAATGGATATTTCAGAACCAGATAAATAAACATCACGCTCTAATCGTGTTTTATGTCTTGCAGGGTGGATTTCTTCATTCCTGGTGTGGAAAAGGTGGGAGGTTTCTCCATGTGCTCCAGTCCTGGTTTGCTACAAAGAGAAGGGGTCATTGAACTTGCTGTGAAATACACAAAACACCCCCCTGCACACTGGGTCCACACTTCGGTAAGGACTCCCATGACTCCTTCAAAAAGAGCACATCAACGTTTTTCATTTCAAATCAATAGTTTTATTTTTTTCCTAGATTGTAGATAAAAAACTACAGTCACCTAAATGCAGCCATTGTGTCTCGAAACCCTTTCACGTCCTACATAAAGAAAATTTAGCATATTCTTTCACATTTTTCCAACTTTCCACTCTAGTAAGCTTGTACAGAACATGTTGGCTCTGCATCTTGCTTGATTTAAGACTCTATGTTGAATTTATCAGAAAGAAGGAAATCAAATGAAAACTGTAAGAAACTTCTCATTTAAACTTAAATCACTAATGTTTGTGCATTTGTAAGAAAACAAGCACTTTCTTTCATCCAGCCTTCCTCTCTGGTTTGTATGTCTGTTGGCAGCTGTTGTGTTTAATGACAGACCATAATAAACAACCCTCAACCACCAAAAAAGCACTGCTTAGAAGTACTGAGAGACTTTGGGTTTTCACATTTTAGCTACACCATTTTGCTTGATTTTGTTCCGGTGGAATAAGTTTGAAGAATATTTTAGTAGGCTGTTAGCGAGCGTTGTCGTGGAGATGTTTGAAGATCAGGGCGTATTTGACACATGTTCTTAGACTGTAAAATATGTTTCAATTGTTTCAATAGTTTCCTGACGTTTGTCATTCCTTATATTTTTTTTATCCATGTTAGTGCTCGGTAGGCTCACGCGTTGCCATGCGTGTTGGTGGCGACTTTTACTTCGACCCATCGCCTTCAGACCCCGCCGTGGATTTGCTCTTGGTGGCTGGAGGTGTAGGAATCAATCCCCTCTACTCTATTTTGCTGCACACAACCGATCTTCTGCGTGTTGGCCGAGTAGTTGAAGGTCACAGCTATAACATTGGCTCTGCCCATCTTTGTTACAGCGCAAAGAACACACAGGAACTTCTCTTCAACGTAAGGAGTAATCCTACAATGTGCACAGCTATAAACATGTTTGTGATTTATTATTGTGGAATAAATTGACAAATAGTGCAATGTTTATTTCTTTTTAAATATTTTAGCGTTCAATCATTGAAAGAAGAAAAGAATTTCCTGATAAGTTCTCCTGCAACTTCTACATCACGCAGCAGAGCGGGGAAGTCGATCCACTCCTTCAACCATTCGTCAAACGTAAGCTGCTAACACATAGTTTTTCTTACGAACTGAAGATGATGGAGTGTTTGACACAGTCTGCTGTCGTAGATTTATCTGTGTCGTCATGTAGAACAGATGCTACAGAGAGTGAAATACAAATGATTTTCTGTTCTCATGTCTCCTCAGATGGAAGGATCACACAAGATGAGTTGCAGCCTCTCGTAGACCCACAAAGGACTTTGTGTTACTTGTGCGGACCTCCACCCATGATAGAAGCTATTTCAAAAACCCTCATGGACTTGGGCCTTTCGAAAGAAAAAATTTTGTTTGAAAAGTGGTGGTAGGACTTTAGATGGATACAGGAAAGCAAACGATGCCGGGAATATCGACAAAAAACTGTAAAGAAGTTCAGCATCTGTTCACAGAACTACGAACGCCTTCGATTCTTTCCTCTTTTGAGCTTGCAATTTATTCAGACAGAGAAAAATGTCATTTATTTGCTGATAAAACAATAACCTCTATCATCCATCCCATAAAGCAATGTCTTTTTTCATTTGAATTTCCAGATGATACCTCAGCTGTGCAGATGTTTTAAATTTAAAAGAGCAACAATTTGCAGGTTGATGAGAGGTTGTGTGCTAAAATGCTTTTTATTTTAACCTCAGCAGCTGTAGCAGAGCTCAGAAATGATGAATGAAAGTCACAGGTTAAAGTACGACACCTGCTCACTTTATGTAAAAAACAAAAGTGGATCTAGTCATCATCTGAATTTCAATATTTTATTTTTTACTCTTATACTGAAAACTTTTTTGTGGAGGCTGCACAGTGGCCTCAGAGCAAGAAGGTCGTGGGTTCGAGTCCCGGATGGGGACGAGGCTTGGAACACTGGCCATTCTGTGTGGAGTTTGCATGTTCTCCCGATATCTATGTGGGTTTCCTCTCACCCTCGAAAAACATGTGGGTTAGGTTGATTGGCCGGTGCCAAATTGTGTGTGTATATGGTTGTATGTGTTTGGTCCTGCGATAGATTGACGACCTGTTCGGGGTGTACCCATCGACCTGGATGGGCTCCGGCACCTCTCACAAACCCGTATGGGCCAGATGGTTAAGAAGGTGACTGACTGACTTTTTCGTGGGATTATATGTTCCATCGGTCCGTCGTTGTGAAGAAAGAGCTGAGTAAAAAAAGTAACGCTCTCAATTTACAAGTCGCTCTACGTTCCCACCCTCACCACTCACAGCTGATGACCAGCTGTGGGTGGTGATGACCAGCTGTGGGTGGTGATCGAAAGATTGAAAGGCTGAAATGAGCTTCCTCTGCAAAGTGGCTTGGCTCTCACTCAGAGATAGAGTGAGAAGCTCTGCCATCTGGGAGAAGCTCAGAGTAGAGCCGTTGCTCCTTCGGATCGAGAGAGGCCAGATGGGGTGGTTCGGGCATCTGGTTAGGATGGCTCCTGAGTGCCTCGCTGGTGAGATGTTTAGGGCATGTTCCACGGGGAGAGACCCAGAGGCACAATGCCTCGAGAAGTTGTAGAATGCAGCCAGGGTGAGAGAAGCCTGGGTTCTGAGGCTGTTGTCCTCGTGACCAGGCCCCGGATAAAGTGGAAGACGACGAATGAAATGTTCCAATTCGAGCAACTCAATTTTCATAGTTTTAATATTTTACCTCATGAGCTTGAAGTTTTTCCTTCTTGAATATTTACACAACTCTTATCTTCACTTACACACATCCACATCACTCCAAAACTGTTTTCCCATCTCAGGGTGGGGTACGTATCCCATGGTGACCTGTAATGGAACCCGCAGGCATTCAGTGATTGGCTCAGATCACTGAACATCCCACCTGGATGGCGGCAAGCTCCTTGTTGTCATTTTTCTCAGTGGGAATCTCCTTGAAGAAACATGTTTGTTATTTTCTCATTTTTTCTCAAATGAGAAAACATTTTCAAAGTGATGGCATGAAATTGGGATGAAATAATCAAACATTCGGCCAGTTTTATCATCAGTACTTTATTGACCCACATGTTACATTACTACACTTCACAGGTGGCTCAGTAAATATGTATTTTAGAGATTATCTTAGAAAAAAGAGAGAGGAAAGAAATTTTTCTTCTATCACAAACTGGAAAACAAAACAAAAAAAAAACACTTCAATTGAAAAGCATTGAATTAAAATGGTTGTGTATTTATAGGTTTCCATTATGATTAAACTACCCGACAAATTAATCAACTAAGTCAACCATCCTTTAAATCTGATTGAAGATTAATTCTAAATGAATATTTACCAAATAAATCACATCATTTTTAAATAAACTCCTGGTACACAGTGATATCTAAACCTCACTAGAATAAGCCAAATATCATTTTGCACTAATCCAAGTATGTAATTGGGTTTCATTTACATTTATTGGATGATTTTATGTTCTTGACATGATGCAAGTGGAGCTGGTTCGGTAAAATGTTTTGCAGCATTTCAGTTATTTTTAGTTTTAACACCCAGATTCAAAGGCTTTGTGAATTACAGCTCATTAACACCTTGTTTGATTTCTTTTTTTTTTCCTGAAATGCTAATTGGCATTACCATAAACAAGTTTTTAATACCGTCTAAAAATGGCAGAGATTAAATTCTAAAAATGTGAATTTTCTCTTGTGATGTTTGAAGTTGTTACAATGTGATTCAGTGAGAAAAGTTTCTCTCCTAAATTTACTCTCAGCCTGTTTTCTTTCTAGTACAGTTATTCACATTTAAGATTTAAGGCCAGGGTTCAAGACCCAGAGTAAGGGCAAGGCTTTAAACACTGGCTTTTCTGTGTGGACTTTGCATATTCTCCTCATGTCTGCGTGGGTTTTCTCGGGTATTCTGGTTTCCTCTTACCCTCCAAAAAGCTTGCGTGTTAAGTTGACTATCCGCAAGAAAATTAGCCCAAGGAATGAGTGTGTGTGGCCCCGCAACAGACTGGCGACTTGTTTGGGGTGTATCCTCCTTCTTGTTTGAAATCAGCCAGGATAGATTCCAGCTTCCCCCACTGCCCAATTAGGGACAAGCGATTCAGAAGACAAAACGAAACATTTAAAATGATCAGACATTAGTTTTCTATTCAGCTGCTTCTATCAAATCAAACACAATTATCACATATCCACATCATCAAATTATTATTTTTTTTACTTCACATGATGAATATTCTCTGTATGTTCTAAACAGTAGCCTCTCTGGACTTGAACATTATAGTGATTCTATTGTTTAATAAATAATATTATTATACTTTGTTATGGCCTTCCTTTTTATTTCCCTATGTTAGGGATCCAACCAATCACAACTCTTATTAACCTGTTTATCATACCATTGAAAAGAATGGCTGGGCTCTCACTCAGAGATGAAGTGAGGAGCTCTGCCATCCGAGAACAAGCTTGGAGAGTGCTGTTGCTCCTCCAGGTCGAGAGAAGCCAGACGGGGGTGGTTCAGGCATCTGGTTAGGATGCGTCTTAAACACCTCGCTGGGAGGAGACCCAGAGGCAGACCCCGGACCTTGTGATCCAGCCCTGGATAGGCAAAGGACAGCGGACTGGAATGCAAAAAAAAAAAAACCCAAAAAAAAACATGTTTCTGAAAAAGCTAATAATGCACAGTTTAAGGCTACGTAGTCTAATCCACACTCATTTAATCTTAATCCATATACTTTGTCACATAGAAAAATACAGTAAAAAGTGAAGTGAGAGCTTCCTGCCTATTTACAAGAAAGTACTAAAAAATAATTGTGACTAAGCAAAAAAAGACTAAACAAATAGCTAGCAAACAAGAATATGAATTAAGGCCCGACTGGAAAGAGGTTGTAGAAAAAGAAACAATCGTCTATTAGATGGGAAATAGCAGATGACACAATTCTTTTTTTCTATTACTGTATCACTATTCCAGCTGTTGTTGTGTTGTTTTGTAAAATCTGTCAGCAAACACCAGAAAATAGCTGTTGTTTGATGCGTTCCTCCATCCTCGCTTCCTCTTTCACGTCTCCTCTTTGTCTTTGACAGAAATCTGTCCATCTAACCAATTTCTCCTGCTTGGCCAGAAAGATTTTGTCTATGTCCGTTTCTTCTTCCTGATGTTCACAAGAGGCTGTGTTTTCCAAAAGGAATGAGAGTCCCTTTTGATGTAGTTCATCCTCTCTATTTCTCTGAAGACTCGCTCTCTTGCTCCTTACACCATTTCTGCTTTTCCTCTCCTCTATTTCTTCCTCCTCTTCTGTGTTGACTCCCAACCTGTCCATCTCAGCCTCTATCACAAGGGACTTGTTCTCTTGCTCGTCGAGTGCTTCTTCTGCTGAGTTTTTCTTCGCCTTGCCTCGGCTCTTGAGGTTCAGCATCTGAGATCAAACAAAGAGCGTTTCAGACAGATCTGCGTTGTGTGTCACATCTCTTTCTTTCTGTCTCTCAAGACACCTGACAAATCACAACAAAGCTCTGTACTGTGATGCCTCTTTCCTTTCCAGTTTTAGGCCAACTAGTTGTCTATTATTAGACTGTTTTTTTCTATTCCCTGTCCCGTATTTAGAAACAAAACGTTTTAACGTTGTCTTCTGGGACAAAAAGTCGCATGGCCTAGGGGCAAGACGGAAACAGGCGACAAACCGGTAAAGATTGAAGAACGAAGACAAACCTTGAAGTCTTTTCTCTTGCGTTGTAAAATGGGTCTCTGAAGGAAAAGGATTTGCTTAGTCGACAAACTCCCGTCACTGCACAAAAGAAAAGATCATTACCAATCTTATCCATGAGTTGCCACATTAGTTAAGAACCACCAATTTAGTGATTATGGTTACAGGATGTAAATGGAAAGAAAAGCTTTCCAAAGCAATTTAATGTTGAAGCAAACGTGATATTTAATCTATTCAGGATGCTTTCAATTCTAATCCCAAAACATATGACAAGTGACATTTAAGCAAAATTATGCGCTGGATTAAACAGCCAGTGATTAAAGGTAGTGTGAAAGATCTATAAAACTTTGGTTTTTACAATAGTATTTCCATCTGTTTTTTATTTCTTGTGTGCATGTCCTGTTTTATTGTGAAATCACTAATTCCCCTCTTCATTCAGGGGTCTATTCCTCTGGTTGTGTCTTCACTGGGCTGATTACCATCCTCCCTAATGTGCCACACCCATGTCCAATTGTCTCCTCCTCTCAATATTTAAAGGGTGCCTTTGAGTTTGTCTTGTTTCCTCAGACTCTTGAGCAGCTCACCTTCTATCATTTTGTCTCTGCTCAGGGTGGGTTTTTATTTGCACCCGATTATTGCACATGTTTTGTTAAACTCGCTCTAGTATGTTTTTCAAACATCGCTTTTCTTGGCTTTGGCTCGTCTTTATTTCTTAATTACCAGTTCTGTTGAAAATAGTTTAGAAACACCCGTCGTCCAGCAGTTGTGTCTGCACGCCAAACCCTGACAATTTTAATCTAATTGTATTGTTGTGTTAGATTGTTTTAAAATACAGTGTGTTTCAAATAATTATGCAAATGGTATTTAAGTGCCATCATAACTATTGCTGTGGTTAATTGGATTGGATTGTATCTCTGGGTTGTCGGATTCCTAAAATTAAATTTCTGTGATAATCAGTTTCTCATTCAAGCTCCATTAAAGGAAAAAGTCCTGAAACTGATCAATATTTCTTGCAATAGTGATGGAAAAAGTATCTCTGCAGCTGGAAAGCAGAAAATGGGTGTATGTAAACCTTACTTTAAAAAAAATATATATATATAATTTCAAAAACATTTTTGCGTTATTCAAAGCGGATAGCGCCATATAGACTAAAGCATGACGAGTAAAGATTTTTCCAGACAAATATGCCAGATTAAGAGAGCAGCTGCTAAAATGCCATTATGAAACAACCTATTTTTGCTGCGTTACCTTATTTATAATTCGTTCTCCAAAGTTCTTCCATACTTTCAATTATTCAAGCTCATAACTGGCTAATCAGATGCACCAATTCAACAATGTAGAGGCTCTTCTTTCCTATGTGGGGATGTTTGACAAGTTTGAATGACAGTTTTTTTTTGGCTATTGGCAACAGGAAGCCACCCTGTGAGTCAGACAAATTGGCTACAGGTAGGGCTTTGAGGGGTTTGCACCTTCAAAAATCTCACTTCTGGTTGGACAGGTTGATGCCTAGAGAATGCAGTCTAGTCTGATTGAATATTTCCAGCTTCATGGATTCAACACGGTGCCAACCATATTGGCAGAAAATATCGGTACTTTACGTCATGTTCATTAGGTCTATCCCATGCACAGTCCATGGTGGATGCACAAATATTATGCAACAATGGACGTGCAGGATGGCTAGGAGATGCAAAAAATGGAAAAGACCAATGCAGGTCTTAACACTTGTGCGCCATACATTAAAAGTCGCTGGACTCAGTACTGAAAGATCTTTCATGCAACCTTTAATTCACACTGAAATAAGATCAATAATCATTTCAATGTAATCAAAACCAGTGTTGGCACCTGTTTGTCTTGACAATGGGTGTAGGTAACACAGACATGAGCCTCCACCCAAATGGTGCCAATGATTGGAGCAAAGGAATGTAGTCGGTCTTCACAAAAACACCCTAGAAAGAGGAGACGTTTCAATGCAACACACTCTAACAAATCAAACCTCCCGAACTTTACAACTTGTATTTTGTCAAACTTACATCTACAACTGTCCACTGCTCCACCACAATAGCATCGTAGGAGATATTCGAGGTCTCCTCAGCAGAGCTTTGGAATATGAACACGCTATCCACAGATGAGAGTCCACTTTCTGGAGAGAAGTCAGAATTAAAGAGTCAGACAAACACAGGTTGACGTGTTTTAAGCAAGAGTAAAAAACTATCTAATCCCTATTTTCTGTCTGTTGGTCCAAGTTCCGCTTGGATTAAGTCTGCTTATCCCATGGGAGCCTGAGCAGTGACTTATGGTATAAGCCGTGGACTTTCAGCTCATGACACCATGTGCATCATCCATTGCACAGCAGTGAAGCGAGTATGTGCAAAATTTGAGAAGCTTCTCCCATCCTGTCAAACCCCAGAGCTGCTAAGCTGATAGTGAAACCAGAAAGTAAGAAATCCCAAAAGCTTTAAACCAACTTTATCAATGAAGACCTTTCTGCTTAGACAGGAGGAGTGAGAGACATCGATCTTTTCAAGACAATGAAACATAAACTCCTATCTGATCTGTGCCACATCCAGTAGTTGAGGAACATCTTTTACAGAACCATAATCACACAAACCATTATCTTCTGTCAGGTGGAAAAAACCATCCACAAGGCGTGCCCCGCTGATAAAATGCTGAGTCATGTGGTCGAGCCAGTTTGCATCGACTTCTGTGACCAGCCCCGCTTCTTTTTCAACATGGAGTGGGACCCTGAGAGAGTAGAACCTCAGAGAAGTGTTCAGGTCTTCTGTGTGGTTGTACAGAGCAAACAGCTGCATCCCTACAGATGCAAAGATACAATGTTAAGCAGAGGGAGAGAAAACTCTGATGGGAAATAAGGATTTGCTAACTTACGAGCTTGTGTAGGTGGAGAAGAAGTACCCTTGTCCTTCTCAGAGCTTCTCAGCTTGATATGATTGTTGTTGTGTGTCTTCAGCCTGCTTTGCTCAACCCGAGTGGAATCAAATTTCTTACAGTGATGATCCAGCTCTGGAGAGCTGAACCAGCTGTCTGTGCTTGAATCCCTTCTTTCTTTCTCAACGGAAAAGTGGAAATGTCTATCTGGCAGGTGTTTAACTTCTGGCAGTTTTTGTTCTGGCAGCCTGATCGTGTCTTCTGTCCCAGAAAGTTTGGGACTCATCTCTAACTCTTGTGTATTATGCATGCTGTGAACCAGGTCTGCATGAAGTTCAACATGATTAAAAGGTTCACTTTTAGATTCTCTCAGTTCTATGGATATATGTTTAGGAGGGTTTGGTTGTTTAAGAACTAAAGAACCATCTTTCTTTTTCTTACTTTCCTGCATATCATGGTCCAACTCTGGAGAATCACAGCTGCCTTTACAAAGCGGCTCTGCTGGATCTGTGGGGCTTGTTTTAGAGCTGAAAGGGTGTCTAAATATTGGTGAGGGGCTCGAATGCAATGACGACAAATCCTCTGGTTCCCAATTCCCCCAAAAGGATGGTCCTCCGCCAGGTTGCTGGAGGAAACCCACAAACATCACCCCTTGTTCGGCCACATCCTGGATCTGTAATAGCAAACACAAATAGGTTATCATCCTTTCACACATGGTAACTATCCCAAACACAATCATGTGTTTGTTGCACCACAAATAGATTTACTCAGCTTCTATAACTGTGGTTTGATAAACAAAGTCTAATTTCCACCCAAACAAAGGCTGACAGACGCAGGCTGGTAAATAGCAACCCAACCAATCATCTTCAAAGATCACGTATTCAAATGACAAAAGGAACTCATTATCTCAATACACCCATGTGTGTGATGATGTATGGGTGTGTGTGGGTCCCTCCCATGGAGCGTTGGTGGCTAATTGTTAGCTGATATTTACGCTGACAGTTTTAAACAAGCTTGATGGGAAAGAAATCAAGATCCCCAACTAACACCCCTACAATAATGATGCACATCTTGGTGTCTTTTTGACAGTCCACTCATCTGTAAAAAATAAAGCAGGTTTTTAATTCATAAACACACTCAGTTTGATCATATCCTTGTATCTGAGAGAGATCGAGGAGGAATGAGCGATGGGGGAGAAAAAGCAGACTATAGAATTTCAAAAATTGTCCACACACGCACACAATCCTGTCAATCTGTTTCTGATCCTTGCTTCTTATCTTCAACTCTCTGGCAGCTTACGATCTGATTGGTTATTCATGTGCCGCTGCTCATCACATTATGCTCAGTGATGTGAATTCTCATCCAATCAGGTCTGCTTTTGTGCTTTCTGGGTGTTCAGATGCAAATCTTTTCAATAGAGCCCATTCTCATTTCCCCCATGTCGGTGAATTCAGCAAGAGCAGATAAAGCCGGTGATTGGCAGCGACTCTCAAAGTTAATTTGTAATAAATCTCATTGTAATTTTAACCATAAATTCTAAAAAGCTATAAATGTTTAAGAAAGTAAAAAAACCTTAACATAGAAAGTCCTAAAAGTAAAATGTGAGATGTTATTTTATTTCACGACCACTAACAAAACTACTGATGTGACAAAAGACTCCAGAATTATAATAAATAAAAGATTGAAGTATGAGGTGGGTACGTAAGTAGACAGACAGAACGATGGACTCTACAAATAACAAAAAAAAGTGTGAATTAGCCTTTATCCATGGTATAATTTTTTTGTTATTTCAATTATTAATTCAGACAGCTTTGCAACACATCTGTGTAAAAAAGAAACAATCAAATAAAACCCAAATAATACAAAAAATAGATTTGCATTTAATACAGCAATACGCTTTAAAAAAAAAAAACTGTGCCCATGAATGTTTTTTTAATTCAGTGTGAACACAATTCAGCAGCCAATTCACACAGACCCACAGTTATGCAAAGAAGCCACATGTCACACCATCCGGAAACATCACCATACCCAATGGACCGCAGCTTATTTTATAGATGCAAAAGGTAGAAAGCATTCAGTGGTCAGATTTTTCACAATATTTTCCTAAATAAACTCCATTCTGCATCTATGAGAACTTCATATCAAAACACTTTTTATAAATGAGTTCATAGTTATTAAAAAGGTCAACAAAAAATAGTTCAACTCCAAACATTTAGAAACAAACATGATGTCATGAAGCAGATATACACTAGTTTAATTTTTGGGGGGAATTTAATCAATATTTCAGTGCTTCATTTAACTATTTTGGATTTCATAGAAACAATCATTACACAACGGTCAACCAGATAAAATCTGCTATCCTAATATGTAGATTTTTGCTTAAAAATCCTATTTTATGGCAAAAATGATAGCAGAATTATTTCAACTAAAAAAAACTCTTAAACACAAAACCTGTGGTGCAAGTATGATGCAAATGAATATCAATCATATATTCATTTTGTTTTGTCTTTTGAACCGCTAATCTTTAACTGGTGAGCAAAGGGGTGCTGGTGCCTATCTCGGCTGATTTTGGGTGAGAGGCAGGGTACACCCCGAACAGGTAACTAGTCTGTTGCATGGCTACACACTCACAACCATCCACACATACAACCATTCCTACGATTAATTTCATGACCAATCAACCTAACATGCATGTTTTTGGAGGGTGGTAGGAAACTGGAGTACCTGAAGAAAACCCATACATACACGGGGAGATCATGCAAACCCTAAACAGAAAGACCAGTGTTCCAAGCCTCATCCCCACTACAGGACTCAAACCTTGACCTTCTTGCTGTGAGGCCACCGTTCTAACCACTGCACCATCGTGCAGCCCCTGATATTAGTTCTGTGAGAAAAAATTCCATGCCCTCCATTTACGGAACAAATGTTGTCTTTTGTCTCTATTTAATTAAAACCAGATTTATCCAAAACTAGTTTGCATAAAAGTAGCATAGAAGTACTATCAAGTTGCATTGGCAAAACAATCTTAAAAGCTGAGATCATAGCTATTTAAACACTCAAAAACTTGAGAATCTGTGGTTTTTAGCTGATTTATTTTACTAGCAGCTTTCGGAAAGTCATATTTAAAATAAAATCCATAAAACTGAGTAATTAAAAAAAAATCTTTTTTATTGTTTGTTTTAATGGTATGACTAAGCTGAATTACCTTCTTTACGTAGCTCTGGATGACTTCTGGATCAGGAGTCTGTTGACCTGCAATGCAGACATCTGTCTCCAGACGATTTCTAGCCCATCTCAGGTGGCTCTTCTCCAAACTAAGGATAAAAAAAAACGCAGACTTTCAACATAAGCTTAATCTTCATATCTGTAAGAACAGATTAATTGTGATCATATATGAAATATCACATTAAATGGACCAACAAAGCTTTAAAATAAAAATAAAAACTAGTAGTTGCAGTTTGTTAACAATACATAAAAAAACATTTCCATCTTAGATTCCATCAGACATGCTCATTTTCATCAATATTTCTTAGAATGATCTCAGTGAAAAACGAAGACTAGTCTGATGAAGGCTAAATTTTCTATTTAAGGGGAATGGACATTTATGACAGCCAGAAAATACTTATTAGACAGATAAATAGACAAAATTTCTTCTAACTGCTATAAAAAGTCTTTTTCATAAAAGCCACGTTGAGACAGCCCTTCAGATTGGGGTTGAGGTCAGAGAGAAGGCTGGAGTAATAACTTGTTCTTCGAGGCGTGAGTGACATTCTCAGCTAGATTTGAAACAGCAGATCTGTCATATTTTTCCACTCATCTTTATGGCTTTTTGATGAAAGGGGTTGCCGATGATGAAGAGATAAAAGACTGAATAAAGGGACAATGGAGAGAGATGGGGACAAAAGAAAGGGGTGTGGGACGGTCATCATAGAAGAAAGCAGATGAAAGAATGAAGAGATGCTTTCTGTGTTTCAACGATGCCGTTCCCCTCTGGCGAGCACTGATGATGCAATCAGGCGTCTCCACGGTGACAGGTGCCAAAAAGCAGCAGGACCATTTGAAAGGGGGGCATCAAAGGAGCCGCTTGGCACCTGCTAGCCCCAATGTCTGTGGCATCATTTTTGTGTGCATAAACTATTATTTGAATTCACTTTAAAAAAAAGTCCAAAAGTGACAAGTAAGCACAGCGTTTTACTTTGATAGTTATGACAAAAAAAAACACAACATTGCACTTGAAGAAACTAAACTTTGAACTTGTGAGTTTTTCTTTAAGATACTGTCACTTCCTATTCGAGTAAAACATTTTAGAAAGTGTGTAAGATGTTTGAAATAGACTCAAAAATAGAAAAGCCAATGACACTTTTAGAGAAATTTGATCAAGAAGAATAAACCAATATTTGTCATGTTTCCTCTTCAATAAACAACTGCTTTCGTATCCACTGAATTTCTGCTCCATTATCCACACATACAGTAGATCTAACCTCCACAAGCCCATAAAATCTTTTTCTAAAGTCCACAATTAGCTTATCAATTGTTATTGCTTTACTCTGTTTTTGTTTCCCAGTCATCAGAGTTTTCCCACATCCTGAAAATGACAATTATTTCATTTGGTCACTGATGTCAATAAGTGGTTCCGTCAACGGATGCAAATCACTCTTTTATTTTCAACATTGAGTGCAACAATAGGTAATAAAGATTTTAAAACAGAATTGAGCATCTGTACGTTACTGAATCACAAAGATTTATAGAAAAAAATCTAATTACAAAACCAGTGAGATACTTAAAACATTGCGGTAGATATAGTTTACTGACAGATGTGTCGTTCTTTTAAAAAGCTTTTGACATTTCTGTTCAGGTGTTGCCACAGCAAGTCAGCTTCTTCCATCTAACCCTATCTGCTGCATCTTCTTCAATCACACCAACTATGTTCATGTCTTCCTTCACTGTATCCATGAACCTCCTCTTTGGTCTTCCTCTAGCCCTCTTTCCTGGTGGTTCCAAACCCAGCATCCTTCTTCCGATGTACTCTCTCTCTCCTCTGCACATGTCCAAACCATCTCAGTCTGGTCTCTCTGACTTTATCTCCAAAACCTCTAACATGTGCTGTTCCTCTGATCCTGTCCATCCAGGTCACTCCCAGCATCTTCATCTCTGCTACCTCCATCTCTGTTTGCTGTCTTTTCCTCAGTGCTACTGTCTCTAGAACAAACAGCATGGCTGGTCTCACCATGGTTTTGTACACGACTATTGGAATGTGAAAAAATGATCAAGCTAATCCTAAAGAATGATTTCAATAGTATCTTATTTTAAACTTAATCTAAAGATCAAATTAGGATATTAGCATTTGTCAGTCACTATTATATTGTTATTTCATTACTGGAAGAGCAGAATCTCCTTCAATATTTAATAAACCAGATAACAATAAATCGAGCTGGTGGTGATATTAGTTATTAAGAAGAATGTCTACATATTGTGTGAAATGACAAGAGATCATTTGAGTATAAAAGAAACGATATATTGAAATCCTTCTGTTACGATGGCCATATAATAAAAAAACGTCACAGCGTACATTTAGACTTGTGCCAGCAGTTCATTTCAGATGCAGGTTTAACAAAGTCAATGATGATTATTACAAATCAAGATTCCAACATTTCTGCACTTTCTGCATTTCTGCTCCAGAACCTGTTCCATTGTCTTGTGCTTTTCCGGGGCTGGGTCACAGGGGCAACAGCCTCAGACGGGAAGCCCAGGTTTCTCTCACCCCAGCTGCATCCTCAAGCTCACCCGAAAGGATCCCGAGTCGTTCTTAGGCTAGCTGTGAGACATCGTGTCTCCAGCAGGTCTGGGATCTGTCCCTTTGTCTTCACCCGGTGCTCCAGAACCCACAAGAACAAAATAAATCTTTGAAGAAACATTACAGTTTGGTTTCAATTTATTTACCATTATTTGTCGTTTTTATAAAAAAGCTGTCTACATTTAAACTTTAATCCAAGACAGAGAGAAGTTTAACCCTAACTGGATTCTGGGGGGTGCTGATGCTTTGAGGCAAGAGGTTGGGTACACCCTGGACAGGTCGCCAGTCTGTTGCGGGGCCACACATGCAGACAATCATCCACACACTCGCTTTGCTCTCAGAACTGCAGAGCCTTTTTTTTTAGAATATGTCAAACTACATACAATCATTTTAAAGTAATGAGAACAAAAGTCACAAGAGATAAAAAAGAATTTTTTCCAACAGAAATTAAAATTAATAATTGTATTTACAAATATTTAAAAAAGACATAAGAAGATGTAACAAAGGCATACTCACTGTGTTCACATAAAAAATGTGATGTGTGGTGAATTGACATAAAATAGAGCTCTGTTTTGAGGGGACGGAGTGAGCGGGAGTAAAGCATGAGCAATAACACACCTCCTTCTTATACATTAAAGTGTGGCTGTGTCGGAGAACAAAAGGTGAGGCCAAAAGCAACCTGTCGTATTTGAATACTAGACAGAAGAATGACTTAATGAAATAGAAAATCACTTCCGGTATGTTTTAAATGTGAAAATAAGGTCCAAACATAGAAGCAAGCAGAAAAAAAATTTATGGTAAAATAATTGGAGAATTGAGTTAATCCTAAAAATTTTACTTGCTAAACTTAAATAAATATTAAGAACAGGTGATGTGGAGTGTAACATGTATCTGAATGCAAGTTCTTTACCAAATCCTTACAGTTAAACTCCTTTTTATTTGAAATGAATCTAACATTGAAGAAAGTACCTCTGTGTCTCTCGAACCAACACAGCCCGGTGGAGTTGGCGCTGGATGTGGGCATGACGAGGGCCGCACGGGTGAACAAAGGGGTGAACAGCAACCAAGACGAAACCCTGCGCGTAGAGCTCCCTGACCTGAACCGGCAGCTCTCTCACTGATGACAGACACAGCACTGATGACACCGGCACCTCTAGAGAGGAGAAGAAAAACAAGGTTAGACAAGATCGGTTAATGGGATGTGTGGTTAAAACAAAAAGATAAAGGGAAGCTAAATGAAACTGGAAAATATCAGGAACAAAGAGTGGCAAAGAGGGGAAAAAAGACAGAGGGCATGAAGAAACAAAAGGCGGAGCTCATTTCAGCCCAATTCTCACACAACAACAACACATGGCATCTTCACGCTAAATCTGAAACTAATTACAGCAGAACTATTAGCCTTCATGTTCACTATCACCAGCACCGTCTGGTTTTTCAGAACAACACACTCACAGATCTTTACAAGGACATGCAGTAGCTATGTGGGTCCAAAGGTCCTCTCATATTAATACTAAAGATGAAGAAATTACACACACACATTAGGAGGGGAGGCATAAAGCTTTCTATCGTGGTGCGTAGTGTGTGTAGTATTAGCTGCTTCCTTTTTACCAAACACATAATAGAAAGCAAACCTGTTCACTCCACTGGAAATAGTTAGCAGAGCTTATCATGTGGCACCAAGCTGCCACCGGGGGAGCGCGACCCTCCTGAGGTCACTGCATTGTACCGTGTGGCAAGGCTTTTTGTCTTGTCACAGCCCACACTGCCGGCTGTGTGTTTCTGTGTGAAGCCAGGTGTGTGCCAGGATGAGAAATTGAGACAAGAATTGAAAAAAAGGAAAGAGAGTGTATTTGCAGCGAGAGAGAGAAAAAAAAAGCAAAGATGAGACTGTCTGTTTGTGCCTGAATGCTTGTCATCCTTTCCCTTTCATTCTCATTTGCATGGGTCTGGAGAAGAGAAAATAACCTGAATAAATTAACTAGACACACACACACATGCACTTGGGTACATGGACACACATAAAGGGTGCAAAAAGCAGACATGTGCAAGCCATCTCATTTTCAATTTGTTTTCCATCATCTGGCATGTTCACTTATACACACAAGAAGAGCTGGAAAGTGCATAAGGACACACACACACACACACATATGATTTAAACAATGAGGACGTAAAAAAAAAAAATCTCAGAGAAGCATCATCTTAGCGCAACGGCTCGCCACCAGGAGAGTCTTCCACTTAGCAGACACTTAAACGTGTGTCTTTGGAGATATATGAGAAAAACTATGGGTGCGGAAAAGTGGAAGGGGGGGAATAACAACTGTGTCATCGTAAACAACCATTAGCTTCCATCAGCTGTACTTGGCTGGTCCTCTCCCACCAACCAACATACTCGAGCAATTCAACCAAGACACACGGTGAGTTAATAGGAGGTTACGCAACTTCATTTACAGTGTCTGACTTCTCAGACTGGCGACATGGGAAAAGATGGGAGGGTTTTTATAGCAGCAGGGGGAGGTATAGCATACTATATGTCCCTGAAGGAATGGAATGATGTGTTTTTTGCACTTCTAATTCACATAAGTTGAATAAAACTTGATATTTCCAAACTTCTGTTTAAATACTGGAAAACAGAAGGCGGATCCAGGGGGAATTGTCTGACGGGCATAAGAAGAGACTGAGCGGCTGTTCAGCTGTTTATCCCTTGCTCTTCTATTTCCGTCTTTATCAGTGGCTATGAACGTGTTGGTGCCGCTGTGTGTGGCAAGTGATGCCTAACATTTTGACCCTGGATTTCACAAGATGTTTAAGGAGCGTGCAAGTCGCCATCCTTCTGTGGCTGCCTCAAAAGACTGATTACCAACACCAATCAGTGAAATTTTATGGGATATTTAAAGTTCATTAAGATATCTCGGTGAGACACCAAGTGGCACTGGAACACTTGCCCCATCCCATATGGATTAGCCAAGAACCCTTTTAAAAGTTTTTTGATGTAGTGTGCTTCCTATTCTAGTACATGCTATATACTGCCAACCCGAACTGGGACACTCAAACACAATCAAACGTCATGACAGGAGTTGTCCAGGCCAGTAAACTATGTTCATCGACCTTGCCCACCGTCCTCATTACTCCAGAAATTAGAACATTTACATAAGTCGTTGAACAAATGAATAAATAAAATTTCATTCAACACATGTGCCTGTAATGCTTTGGGGTTTCTTTTGTAATGATTAGGCAGCCAGCTAATCCACATTCCCACAAAGCGCCCTGATTTTTCCACTGCGCACCCCCCAGAATATTTGCGCGCACCGATGTTAGTAAGCATTTATGAGATATCTTCTGTGAGTTTGTGTACGTGAGAATACCAGAGTTACCACTAAGCCTTCTAGGTGATGCACGGGGATTACCATTTCCAGCCACCCTGAGGCTTATCCCTGTGCTTTCTGGAGGTTCACATTTTATTCAAATTGCCTTTAAATGACTTGCTGAGCTTTTAGGCAAGAATATGTGCCAAAACACAGAGTATAAAATAATCAACTTCCTGTAGACATGAGCTCTCTGCTATTAAAGTATCTGTAACTTCTGACACTTGTTGGTCAGTATCTGATCTCCCTGCTTAATAAGAAATGTCTCAGAGAGCAGAGGGTTCACAGACATGGCTGCCAAGAAGAACGGAAGAGAAGAAAGGTTGGCAGTGATGGGAACACATGGAGGTGCTTAAAGGCACAGACTGTACTGATGTACTTGTGAGGCTGTGAATTCCAGCTCGGCTTACTTCTGACACGTATCAACACTCTGCCATCGTTGCTGGCGTTTTCTCAAGGTTTTTATCTAATAAGACCGAAACTGTTAGAAACAAGACGTTCTCCACAGAAACCACTTGATCAGTGTCAGATTTTTTTAAAACATGTTTTAGAGTGCATGCCACAGAAATGCAGATGCAGGCACCTGATGGAGCTTCCAACGTGAGCGTTAGAGAGTTTTTGAAGGTTTTAATGAGCTGAGTGGGTCTCCTTCTCAGCTGGGCTTCGGCTTACCTTGTTTCACAGACTGGTGTTAGTCACCCCACATCACATCTAACTTCCTTCCTCACACGTCTGAAGCCCTGACTCTCACTTGCTCATCATCCCACGCCTCTCTCTCCTCAATTTTAAATGATGAATTGTTCCCATTTCTCCCGATGAAATAGAATTTAGTCCACTTTTACTTTAAAGAGGAGGTGATGGGCTTCTGTGGGGAAATAATGCTTATCTCATAGCATATGTGGGTAAAAATGGTACCTTTTGTTTGCTCAGAAATGCAATATTAACAAGGAAAAGCTTCTAAAAACATTGATTTAGTTTTACTTCCATTATTGACACTGAGAATGTCCTTCTCCCCTCGCTCCTTATTTAGTCCCATCCCCTGGGGACAAGCTTGACAAAGTGTAAACCTCATCTGAGGTCACATCAAGTTAGTAAACCAAGTACATATCCTTTTAGAATCTTATTTTGGTCCATTTACGTAGACATCACCCTCCATGTTAAGACCGAGGGTGAGCAGGGTGGTTGCATGCTGCATAAACACTTCCTGCTACCGGTAGAATGTGGATATGATGGAGAACAAAAGGCATAGCAAAAAACATCCTCAACTTATTCAAACATGTATGAATTATATAGTAAACCACTTCAGGTGTGTCTTTGGGTTAGGAATAACAGTCAGACGAAGTAAAACCTCCAAAAAGTTTCCACTCCGTTAAATTTCTACTTTACTCCGCTGTTAGTTTTTTTTTTTACTTCTTGCTTTCAGAAGTTATTCTTGTTTTTTCCTCTCTCTGCCATAGCTTTGACACGAGAGGCCATGGTGAGATGTCACACTAGTGAAGAGTATAATCAGTGCAACAGCAGGGGTGATGATCATTCTGCAAGGTGGGATCTCTGTGATTTAGAATGGTTTTCTAAAATTTGGCTTGTGAGATATTTTGTAGAAGAAAAAAAAGCTGTCGTGATGATCTTTTGTGAAATGTGTTTCCTGAAATCATGAACACAGAACGCTTTGTCCAGCAAAGTGTGATTACGACTTTCATTTGAAATGACCACAACAAATTGGTAACTACCGAGTTGAAGAGAAGAAGATGCTGCTATGATGAGAGCGGCTCTGATAAATTGAAGAAATTGTCCGAGTGTGAACTGTGGGGTAAATACCTGAACTATTGAACGTGTTTCTGTTCTTCCTCTCTGGATTTACCACAGGGTTACTGTGACCCAAAGTGAGCAAACGAGGCTTAGTCACACAGAAATAATTTCAGCTCTATTGGGGTTGGAGCTCATAAAACACAAGCTATCATCACCAGAACTGTTTCTACTGAGTTTAATCTCTCACAGGTCAACGGTCAAGTTGAAAAATATACTATTTTTCTTCCTACTGACCACAAAGCTGCTTATCCTGGGAACAAACTCAGTTCAATAAACAGTCATCTTGTCTCAGAAGCTCCTGTGAAGATATTTGTATTATCCTGCAGAAGTCATTAAGTCATGCAGGCAGGAAAATAATATCATTAACCAAAGCCAAATTGAATTAAAGCACAGATTTGACCGTGGTTTTCCTCAATGTCATGGACTGACATCCAGATTCCTCTATCTGCCGCTAACACACGCACACACATAACAAATAAATCCCTTTGCAGGGAATGAGGTCTCTCAATCTCCACAAACAATCAGATAATCCTCCAGGAATCCTTTACTTCTCTTGGTCTCACTATCAAACACGGAAAGTGAGGGAAAGAGGGAAACATATACCCACTCTCTCGCACACACACACATAAACACACAATCAATTCGAAGTGGCTGCATTTATCCTAAAATAGTAGCCCAATCTTAAGCAGCTCAGGTGGCAACATTGAGTTTACCAAATAAACGACCTGCTTTTCTTCTCAGAGATAAAACTCTGCTTAATAAAGAGTGAAAATAAGGTTTTGTGTGATTGTGATTGAGCCAGTGTGTCTGCCTGAATGTGTGTGTGTGTGTGTGTGTGTGTTGGTTAGGTGCAATCAGATTATTTATCTAGCCTACCCCCTTCAGCAATAAGACAAGCCACCCTCATGTCTATTGCCTGTTCTGGTAATCAGCATCTTTCTGGATTGCCAGAAGCTGCATGCTAACCCGTTTTGCCAGACATAACAGGCCTGGCTGACAGTGAAGCCGATTGGCAAACGAACCATTTCCACTTGGCTGTGACCATGTGCCGGCTGTCTTTTACAGCTTTAGCTTTAAAACGCCATTTGAGACTTGCACCTGCTTTGTCTCAGCTGATAGAAAGAACAGCATAGAAATAATTGGAACAAAAGTTTGAGATGAATGATTATTTTTGAAAAATTAACCCAATCTGTGCTATTTTTCTCCCCATTACTATCAAACCCGATGGCCCTCAGAGTATTCTCATCAAACGTTGAGATGAAGTGAAGATACACACCACACAGAAAAACACACACTTTTTTCGAGCATTTTTTTTACATTAGTATGCATAAAAATAAACAAAAACACACAGCTAGTGCCAAAGACAGAACCCTCCAAACGCACATTAGCTTTAGATGTCATTACTGTCTTTGGTTCTGTGTGAGGTAGCAGCAGGAAGTGTGTGTGTGTGTGTGTGTGTGTGTGTGTGTGTGTGTGTGTGTGTGTGTGTGCTCAGGGAATGGTGGAAAGGGGGATACCACAGTGTGCACAATACAGCTGAATCTCAGAATTAAAAAAAAGTCTTTGAACTTTTTGCAATAAAAGCAACACACACACCAACTAGAGCTTTTAAGCCCATTGCTACCCTGGAGATAGTTAAAACACACACACACAAAACAACATGGTTCTGCAGACTTGCTGACCTAAACATTTTATTTGACTTAGCTGAAGGGGGGAAACTGTGCCGATGACAAAGAAAAGCCAAGTTAAACTAAAATAAATATGAAGTTACACAAAAGATTTAGCATCAGAAACAGGAGCTCACTAAAAAAAAAGAAAAAAGAAAAATAGGAATTTCCCAAAAATAATGAGGAATGACCAAAAGAAGAAAATGCATCCCTTGGAGCTTCCTCCTCCAGTCTGGAACTGGGACAAATGTGAAACAGATCTGAATGAATCTTGCCTGCTGTGAACAGGCCAAGATAACATCTTTTCATTCTGTTGTGTCTGACAAAAAAAATTTCCTCCACTAAACGTTTGGTCATTAATTATCTTCATTTGGTCAGTTTCAACACAAATAGTCATTAAAAAAAATCCTATTTGTTTTTTTTTGGGGTTTTTTTTGGGAAGTTTGAGAAGTATACAAAGATTTCAGATTTTCAGGAAATCTATTGATTTGGATCGCTCTGTCGACTAAAAAACCCACTTAATTCCAGTTTAAGTTGATATTTGATTATTTACATTGTTTTTTTGCATCAGTTTAGTGCTGTGCAGCTAAAACAAAGTCAATTGGTAAGTTTTTGGTGTGGCTGGATGTTGAATAAATTGTTCAAAATTAGGTAATGAGGTTCGTTAGTCAAAGTGATAAGTACTCCTTGTTTCAGTTCTAGTTTAAATTTTGACTTTATTGCAACATCAAAACAATAATTTGCAATAATTTTCAAACTTACCGTTTACAGGAAAAATTCTTGAGAAAGTTGTTTACCAACAACTGACAAAATTTATTTTAGTGAACAACTCATTTGATGTCTTCCAGTCAGGTTTTAGACCTCATCACAGTACAGAGACAGCTCTGATCAAGGTAACAAATGACATTCGTATGAACACTGACGCTGGCAAAGTCTCTGTTTTAATCCTGTTGGACCTGAGTGCTGCGTTTGACACTGTGGATCATGGGATCCTTCTACAGAGGCTAGAGAACTGGGTTGGTGTTTCTGGTACTGCGCTTAGTTGGTTTAAATCTTATTTAGAAGGACGCAAGTATTTTGTAGAAATTGGAAATTGTGTGTCAGATCACATGCCTTTGACCTGTGGGGTTCCCCAGGGGTCAATTCTTGGACCCCTGCTGTTTAACCTCTACATGCTGCCGTTAGGGCAATTGATAGCCAGTAATAACGTGTCCTATCACAATTACGCAGATGATACTCAGATTTATGTGTCACTGACAGCAGGTGAACTTGGACCTGTGGATTCACTCTGTCGCTGTGTTCAGCAAATCAGAGTCTGGATGCAAAACAACTTTCTCCAGCTAAACTCAGACAAAACTGAAATCATTGTCTTTGGCCCACAGAAACAAAGAGAAAGTGTCATCAGTTACCTTCAATCTCTCTCTCTGGAACCGACAAATCAAGTTAGACATCTGGGAGTAATAATGGACTCAGACTTTAACTTCAACAGTCACATCAAATCAATTACATCAGCAGCCTTTTACCACCTGAAAAACATCGCCAAAATCAGAGGTTTGGTTTCTAAAACAGACTTAGAGATTCTTATCCATGCATTTGTTTCCAGCAGGTTAGATTATTGCAACGGTCTACTCACTGGTCTGAATAAAAAGGCTTTAAAACAGCTGCAGTTTATTCAAAATGCTGCGGCTCGAGTCCTAACAAGAACTAGAAAATACGATCACATTAGTCCTGTGCTAAAGTCTCTGCACTGGCTTCCTGTGGCTCAGAGAATAGACTTTAAAGCTGCTCTGCTTGTGTTTAAGTCTCTCCATGGTCTAGCACCAAAGTACATCTGTGATATGTTAGTACCTTATGAACCATCTAGAACTCTGAGGACCTCCGGGACTGGCCTCCTGCTGGTGCCTAGAGTCAGGACTAAACATGGAGAAGCTGCATTTCAATTTTATGCTGCAAAAGTCTGGAACAAACTTCCTGAGGCTGTGAGACAGGCCTCTACTGTGACAATGTTTAAATCTAGGCTGAAAACAGTTCTGTTTAACTGTGCTTTTTAGTAATTGCTCAATTTTTAATCTGTTTTAATGATTTTATTTATTTAATTTTTTAAACTTTTTGATTCTATGTTTTGTGATTTTAATGCATTCTTTTTCTTTTCTTTCTTGTGAAGCACTTTGAATTACATTTTGTATGAATTGTGCTATACAAATAAACTTGCCTTGCCTTGCCTTGCCTTGCCTTGCCATAAAGGGTTTCTGTTTCCTCTGGTCAACCATGCAAACGTGCCAGCATATCAAATTAAATGGTCATTTGGCAACTACTCATTGCAATTACAGGCATATTACAATTTTAAGCATGTAAAGTTGTTTGTTTTTGAGTTAACATGAGTCAACATGTGAAAACTTTCCTCATTTGAATCCTGAAAACACCAAAAACCTAAGCTTAAAGTAGAATTTTTAGCTTCTCAAAGCCTCAATAAGACAACTGTTTTTATCTTAAAAGTCAAATTATGACAAAATGAACTTGTATAAAAAAGCAGGCCTTGTGGCGGCACAGTGGTGCAGTGGTTAGCACAGTGGCTTCACAGCAAAAAGGTCGGGGTTGGAGTCCCAGGGTGGGACAAGCCATGAAACACTGGCCTTTCTGTGTGGAGTTTGCATGTTCTTCCCGTGTATGCATGGGTTTCCTCCCACCCTCCAAAAACATGCATGTTTGGTTGATTGGTTGCCATGAAAATTGTTGCCATGAAAACACCCTTGTTAAGGGTGCACCCTGCCTCTCGCCTGAAATCTGCCAGGATAGGCTCCAGCACCCCCTGCAATCCTGTTAAGCATAAGCGGTTCAGAAGACAAAACACTAAAATGTATTTTTTAAAGTGTGAATTATAAAAACTGACATTTTCAGACTCTGTTTAACTGACATTAAGAAAATATTACCTGCTTACTGAAATACTCAAGGTGTGAAAAGCCAAGTGCATCTGAGTGGGAATGAGGGTTAGAAGCTGAAGGCATGGGAGTTGTGAAGATCCAGGGAAAACTCATTTGCATATTCATTGCTCTGCGCAGATTAAAACAGGCTAAATCGCATACCTAAACAAAATGCATTTTTAATGCATGAGGGGATTATTTTCCTTTGAAGAAAAAGCAAGATATAGTGATGATGGCTTGTTTAAGTAGCCAGATCTAATTTATTTCTAACCTCTTCAGTGTAGAGATGATATATGAAAAAAAAAAAGACTAACACATGACTATTTCAAGTATGCATGTGTGGGAGGAAAGTTGTGTTGAAGCACATGATGTCTTACTGAGGCTTTTACAGTCCAAGCTCTCAGAAAAAAAAAAGAAAAAAGAAAGGAGGTGGGGGGCTGCTCCGAGCAGAAAAATGATTGCTGTCAAAGTAAGATGTTTGCCAGTTCTCTGACTGGGATGTGCGTCATACCTTCTTTCCCCAGTAGAAAATCCAGGAAGTGGTAGGTGTAGGCCACTCCAACTTTAGTCTCCACCTGAGGCCGTCTGAGGGTGGAGTAAATATTGCCTGGGCTTCGTTTCTCCTCTGCTTTCCTCAGTTTTGGAAGCCTACACCCCATTTCTCTGGAGGAGAGATAAAAAGAAGATGAGCAGGGAGAGAAACATGAAATTAAGATGATTTCTAAGAATAAGTAATATAGTTTCACTTTGAAATCTACATGTGAACCTGGATCAAATGTCTTCTTATGCAACTTTTGGCTCCAGGGAAGAAAAAAATGTTTAAATTTAACTCAGATGCTTAAATCATACACACAGACTCCAATAAGCCCAAATTATGTGCGAGCCAGTTATTACCTGCTTGGTGGGCTGTGATACGGGCATCTCCTAATCAAATGGGGCTGATTGAGAGCGACATGTTTGATCAGAACGAATTAGAGCAGAAATGAGACCGATTTCCTGGCCTGTCAAGCAGAGCGACATGAGACTAGATAGACAGAAAGCGGAAAGCCAAAATATTGGGCATATTTTACTGCCAACCAATTTATATGCTGATCCAAGCCATGCTGGAAGCACAAAGAAATCTGTGTTATTATAAGAATTTTTTAATATTATTTTTGTAAGGACCAGTAGAATACCTCTGGGAATAAATGATTGGAAAAACAATTTGGATGAAGCCTATATGTGAAATCTCTCAGTCCTAAAATTCAACAGGCAATTTAAACCCCTAAGATATTTCTCCACGTGCTTTATAAAAAAGACTGAAGACAAAAGAAGCAAGGTGATGAGGTAGAGGCATGACAAAGGAGAGGACAAAGAAAGGGGTAAATGACAAGAGAGAAAGAGGTGGGGCTGAATTTCATCAAGCTAATCTGATGTGACAGATTCGCTTCCCTCAAACCATCACCAAAGACACGCTTAATATTTCCGTCTGCCACGGTTTACAAGAGCCACACGATGAGGAGCACATCTGCATGTCTATATATGTGACTGTATATATGTGTGTGTCTTCCCCTGGGGCAGGTCTATATCTGTATCTCTGTATCTGTTTGGGGAGCATGGAGAATGGCATGGTATCTCCCATCGGGTGAAAAGCATGGACATTAACTCGGCTAACGATCCCAACAGTGTAAATCATGCTTTGTGTGTGTGTGTACGATATGGGCTCTGTGACTGACAACTTCCACTGCATGTTGTGTACATTTTAAGAGGTGCAAAGTTTTAAAATGCTGCATCGTTGTTAGCTTAACCGCCACACTCTCCAAACAATTACAAGTCATTATTCATGCTACACTACATGCTTTTTCATAATAAGAACAAATGAGGAGGAATGGAAGGATGGCGCTCAGGTAGCATGAAAATGAAACACCCTGTGGCTCGACTCGCTGTTGTTTCCACCCATCATTCCCTCTTCTTTCCCAATGACCCATCTGTCTCCTTTGAAATTCATGTATCACTACTTCTTCAGCTTGTATAATTTGGGATTTTTTAAAACGTTGCTCTACATTTTTAATCACTTGTTCACCACTTTTGTGCACTCAGTTTAATGAAGACTACGCCATGCTATTGGTAAAATGTCCTTGATTGGTCTCGCTGTACATTCTTCCATGTAAATCTGATAAGGAGATCTAACCATTCCCCATTCATTACCATTAGTCCTAACGAACCTCCACAAACTCTCTTTCCATCCACATTTAGTTTCTTAACTTTCCCATCAGTGTTGCTTCTTTAAGCCTTTAGACAAACAGATTTCACTTTAAAAAGATTCCAACCATCACAGTAGTAATCTTTTTAATATTCTCAATACCTGGTTATGGTCAATCAATCACCAGCTCTCGGAACCCTTTTTACTGTATCTTGTTCAGACAAGAGCTCAACTCTCTGCTGTACGGGCAAAGCTAGACACAGTCTTGTAGATTTTCCACCAATTGGAATGAATTGTTTTGTACATTTAACCACCTCGTTTAGGTTCACAGATCAACCAGTAAATCACCAGCTGGACTTTTGGGCTCAGCGCTCTCAACATGCCAGACCAAAACTGCATCTGTCCTCCATTCTTCACGCAACTGCAACACATTTGCCAATGACTTATCCCAAACCAAATCTGCCAATCCACATTTCCTTGGATAGATGCCGTAGCCTCGGTGTAATTCTTCATTATACAACAATGTAACGTTATTAGCCCTCCAATCTTCTGTAACCAGCAAGCCATTTTGTCTGGTAGCTCAGAAAGTTTCCACAGTAAATGTGCTCTCCTGCTGAGCTTGTTCAGACTCATAAAACTATTACTATGTCTCCAGACAAATAGAAAGCCAACAGAGCCCCAGGTTGGGATTTTGGAGCTTGTGGATCCACTCCCAACATCTTTCCTGAGGGCTGCACTTTTATATCTCATGTCTGCTAAATGGAGAAGATGTACAGCAAGGGAATATTTAGCTGGCGTCATGTCAAGCTGGTTAGAGAAAAGGGATTTAAATTTGAGAGTGAGGGTCAATCATGAGAGGGTGAAGAAAACTCATTTACACTGTAATGGAGACATTCTTATGTTTCCAAGTGTCAAATTGGATTGAATTCTCTAGCATATAATCCAAGGGATTTGACGTTTCAAACAAATTGCATTCATTCAAAACGTTACCCTCCTCCATTTATAATCCTCTGTTAAAAATAAAAAAAAAATCCAAGTGATCTCCATGCTTTCCACCAGAACAACTGCTTTTGTTGCTTCAAAATGAAAGTACTTTTCCTCCTAGAACCAATTGAGCTTCTATTTGACCCAACTACTTTACTATCTTCTTCAATGTATGCTGACAGCTTATTTTCCAAACACAAGGCCCATTGAAGCGGATTAACTCTGGTTAGGAAACTGACATCTGTAATTGGACACAAGACAGAAATGCAAACCAAAGGATGTAATGCCAGGGAACCTTAAATGTGCTACTTGAGGCCTTTTTGCTTCATTCAAGGCTCTTTTCTCCATAGGCGGACTTCAAACGGAATGTCTTACATGCTGTCGCACAAACACGCAGGAAAAAAAGGCGTAGACAGCAAAAAAAAAAAAAAAAAATCAGTTGAATGGAGAGACAGCAGAGCGAGGCACATAAAAGGATGTAAAAGAAAGAATGAAGTGACAGACAGGGAGTAGCAGAGAGCTTCTCATTACAGAAGCTCCTGTAACTGAGTTTAGTTTTTTTTTTAAAAGACAGGAGATTTATATGTGAGCATAATCTCTGAGTTGAATGCCACTGCTCTGCTACCCTCTGTGCTGCTGGAGGGATGCCCGCTATTCAGGAAGCAATGATCATCTGAAATAAAGGGGGAGCTTCAGGCTGGGAAAAACTGCAATTAATACAGAGACTCCAACAGTTCATTTTTACAACAACATTGATAATAGTGAAAAAAAGAGAATATTTTAAGACTTTAATTAAAAAACTTCATCATTGGAAATAATCAGCTGTATAATTAAAATACTGTTATGACACTTACACATGCTAATTATGCACAGGTACACCATCTGTTGGGTTTAAGACTGTATTGTTGCTTCACTACTCCACAGTGGTTTTTTTTTTCTTTTTTTTTAAATAAAAAGCTCAATGTGCAATTTGACGAAATAAATAAAAAAATTACAATTTGGAGTGTGTATCACGCAGTCTTCTTCAGGTTATTCAGAGTTTAGTTTTGAGGGCAGGAGCCGTAGCAGGGAAACACAGACTTCTCTAACCCTGGCCACATCTTCCAGCTCATCCAGAGAAATCCTTGGTGTTCCTTACCCAGCAGCGAGGTACAGTCCCTCCAGCAATTCCAGGATGTCCTCCCAATTAGACCTGCCCAAAATACTTCATCGGCGACGTGTCCGAGCTAGATGTCCTGACCACACCATCAAACTCTTCTCTAAGCAGAAGAGGAGCAACTAATCTCTGAGCTCCTCACACATAGCAGAGCTTCTCAATCTAGCTCTACTGATAGTCCAGCCACCCTGACAAGGAAGCTCATTTATTTTCTATGGCCACCAAATATGATTAGTGACCATGGAAAATATAAACCATGCAAACAAGAAATGTAGCACGAACGTTTTTTTCTCTCTTCAGCAGAATGTGAGAGTTGCGACAGATGGTCTGATACCCACAGTGCTCTGACCAACACCCTCTGACCACAGAAAAGAAATGTAGGAAGTAACTGAAAATGTGCTTGTTTAAAAACAAATTGAAAGGATTTAAGTGAAAGAAATATCATTGAAAGCTTCACTTTCCTAAGGCTTAACACACTCGTTCAAATTGGGTTAATTAATTTATTTAAAAGCATTTACATTCCAATGATTGTCAGAGATAGGCAAGACTATTTATGTGAAGGTGAGTTTCTGAAATTTGAACAGTAATTGCTTCAGTATTAATTATGCAAGCATGTCATGATGCTAATTCCATCATGACAAATCATCTGCACCAGTAAATGCCACTGAATATCAATCAGCACCCCTCACGGCAGTCATAATGAGAAGAAATAAAAGTGTGTTCGAGTTTTTTGTTGCAAGCCATGAGCTGCTTCTCATATTCAATATAAATCCACATTTACTTATTCATGTGAAAGTCATTGTTTTAGCAATTTTGGAAGTGAAAAACAAACTTTAATGGGCTTTTCCTTTCTTTCAGTGTGCGTGTGACCCAAAAAGTCACTTTGTTGTAGTTAATAAGTACGCTGCTGAATCCCACATATCATATGATACTGCTCATATACTGGAGGTACAGTACTTTCCTGAATTTTAATATCAGAGGTGAGAGACTGTTTCCAGCCGAGCGTCTCCCCCCTACTGGGTTCTACTGAGTTTCCATTGGAAGATGCTGCTGATGATCAAGAGAGGGGGAAAAAACACAGACGAGCAAGAATAGAATGAGGAGAGAGAAAGAAGAAGCAGAAAATGAGGGGAGACAAACTGGGAGCAGAGTGGGAGCGTGTCAAGTTGCCTGCAGGGAGGTGTGATTTCCCCCAAGCAACAAAGTAGTCATCTCAAACAGTGTTTTAATGAGGCTGCAGAGGGAGGAGAAAAACTAATTATGACATTGATGTATTGGTTTGTCGTGCAGCTTTGTGGACAGCCTATTTTTTACTCCCCCCCCCAAAAAAGAGTTTATGAATAAAAAATGAGTGTTTGAACTGTGGTAGCAGTTTACCAACCCCTGAGGTGAATGCAAAACACCCCAAAACATTAGTGTGGTTTTTAGGAGTGTGTATGAGTGGTAGTGGATTGATAAACTGGGTATCAGTCACAATTTTAGCCAGCTTTTTCCAGATTTCTCCTTTCATGCTGTAGCTACAGATAGTTCAAACTAATTGATGTCCCGTGAATTTTTGAGGATGCGTCCTTGCTTGAAATGACATACTCCTATTTTTTTCTATTTTCCTCTGTAGTGTGTTCACATGCATCCTACAGGTCTAAAAAGCACGTGGCTGTTTAGTGAATAGGAAATGATACATGACAGGTCCTTACGCACCACATCCTTCTTGACTTGGCACACAAACTCCAATCTGCGCGCACCGCATTTACTCTGTCACGCATATCTTGAGTTCATTTCAACCTGTGACAGCGAGCAGAGGGCTTATTTATTTCGTTACGCCAGGAAAACAAACGGCACGCAACATCTCACAAATCAAACGAAGAGATGTGAGGATTTTTTTCTCACCCGTCGGTGCGTCTTGGCGCAAAAATCTATCAGAAATTTCTTAATGAGCAGCTTTAATTTAGTTGAAGTTGTTTTTTAAAAGAAAATAAAAACTGCAATCACCCATGAAATAATAAAAAAAAAAGACCGGCGATCTGTTTAGGGTGTACCCTCCTTCTCGTCTGACAACAGCTGGGATAGACTCCGACACCTTCTGAGTCCCCATTAGGAATAAAACGATTCATAAGACGAAACAAAAACTCGTGAGAAAAAGACGAACATCCAACTTGAGTTAAATATTAATTGCATAAAAGCTTTTTTTTTTTTTACTTTTATCTATTCAAATAAACCAAAGTTATATATTTAACGTACCAGTTAAGATTCGTCTGGTCTTTAAGAAGTCTAAACAGGATCCAGAGCTCCTTCACAACACTCCGATGTGTCCCTCTGCCTCTTCTGTCGGTATTACGGCAACACACACACACCCCCACACACCAGATCTGCCAGACTCAGCGATTCAATGGGAGGAAAACATGAATCCGTCATTTAGAAAGTACAACTGACTGTAAAGCTCACGATAAACACTCCTTCTTGTATCAGGGGTGTGTGGAGAAGAGAGGTGGTCTTTCCCCTATTTTCTGATTTTTCCTACAAGGAGAGGAATAAATTATCTGGATTTTACCTTATGGATTAAGTGATTCCCCAAAAAAGTTAGTGAATCCCTCTCTGATGGTTAAATTAGAATGAGCAGATCATATTTCCATTAGAATGCACGTGATTCTCCTATGTTCTATTAGAATGAGTTGTTTTTCTTTCATAGATCCTTTTAAGAAAATTTATATTTCATATGAAGCCATCCAGACTTATCTATAATTCAGAATCGTCTGACATTGGTGTAAGAGGGTGGGTCAAAAGCTGAACTCAGGGGAATTCAATCACACCATCAGACTGTGACAAAAACAAAAAGCTTCGTGACCAAAAGATGATGATGATGGGCTTGTTGCTGGGCAAGTTAACTGATCCAGCCCAAATAGATCAGCAGTTCAGATGAATGCTGCTGTCAAAAACTCTCACAAGTATGATAGAAACATCTTTATGAGACTTCAAAGAAAAATCCACAAGTATACGTAACCAAATCAAGTTTATTTTTCAAGAAGGTCCAGTTCACAGTATGACCAACTCTGATGGAGGAGGGACATTTCCAGACGAAAAGAAGCTGAAACAAAAAGAGCACATTGAACGCCAGTGAGTAGATGTCCACTCTTGATTTTATATTTCAGAATAAAAAGTGAAAAACATTAAGCAACTTATGATATCAGAATGAATTTTATTTGTAAAATTGTTTAACAGTGAGCCGTGTACGACAAATACCAAAGCAGTAAATTTTTTAATGCAGGTCATTTAATCAATTTGACACATTTGAGCTTTTTCTTCTTTAAAATAATTTGAATAAGCGATGAGCTGAGAGCTTGAATTAAATATTGTGTCCTCTAAGTTAAGTCACAACCACATTATTAGAAAATGTGTTCCCAACAAACAAAACCCTTCAATTTTTATAAATAAAGAAATTTAAAACATAAATAAAGAGAGTGATTAGGCTTCAAATTTTTCTGAAATTTCACTGACGCAAATAATTGACAACAGCGAGGGAAAGATATTTAATTCTTCTTTTGGCATTTCCCTTCAGGGGTCGCCACAGCAAGCCAGTTTCTTCCATCTAACCCTATCTGCTGCATCTTCTTCGGTCACACCAACGACATTCATGTCTTCCTTCACTGTATCCATGAACCTCCTCTTTGGTCTTCCTCTAGTCCGCTTTCCTGGTGGTTCCAAACCCAGCATCCTTCTTCCAATGTATTCTCTCTCTCTCCTCTGCATATGTCCAAACCATCTCAGTCTGGCCTCTCTGACTTTATTTCCAAAACCTCTAACATGTGCTGTTCCTCTGATCCTGTCCATCCTGGTCACTCCCAGAGAGATCCTCAGCATCTTCATCTCTGCTACCCCCATCTGTTTCCTGTCTTTTTCTGTGACGATATGGTGAATCAATGACTGGAATTCAGATGATTTAAAAAGTATTTGACATCCAATTGGTTGGGATTAAACTGGTGTTAAAAAACTTATGTCACTGTGTCACTCCCTGTTTTCAAGATTGAATGTTAAACATAAAAACTGATTTTTTGGACATAAGTACAGACTAAAAAAGAAGAGGCAAAACTACACTAATTGCAACTGAGACTCTATTAAATCATCATAATAAAGAAAAAAAAAACTCGTTTTTTAAAAACCAAAGCTAAAAATATGCAACAGGTTTAAAACAAAGTACTTTCTTATAAGAGCTCATCTAAGGTTGAGGATTAACAGTACAGATAACTGAGAGTGACCATAGACAGCAGACTGAGCTGGAGGAGTAACAATACCGCTGTGCTCAAGAATACCTGCAGTCGACTTTACTTCCCAAGGAAGCTGAGGTCCTTCAATGTGTGCAACAAGATCCTGGAGATCTTCTACAGTCTGTGGTGGCCAGCACCTTGGTCTTCTCTGTCGTCTGCTAGGGGAGTAGCATCGCAGCCAGTGACGCCAACAGACTAATATAACATACAGTAAATATAACATAAACTGATAAGAAAGGCTGGCTCTGTCATTGGCTGCAAACAGGACACACTTGAAGCAGTGATGGAGAGGAGGTCACTGAATAAACTTTTAACCCTCATGGACAACCCTGACCATCCTCTCTACCCACTTCTGGACAAACAGCGGAGCTCCTTTTCCACGAGGCTCAGACAGCTCCGCTCAAAAACCGCCCGGTACTGGAAATCTTTTATTCCCAAGACAATAACGCTTTATAACAACTCACAGAATAACAGATAACTGGTTCATGTAATTCATCACTGTCACTTTATATTGCTTATGTCACTTTTTATGTCACTTTTTACCTCCTTATGCACATTTAGTCTGTATTGTCCTTAATGTTTAGTCACATTATTCCTTCAATTTATTATTTTTTATTATCCTTCTTGTAAATATACTGTCTATTTCATTCTTCTTTGCTCCTGTAACACACAAATTTCCCACGCGTGGTATCAATAAAGTAATTCTGATTCTGATTACTCTTAGATTAATTTTGTCTTTGATATACAAAACAAAATGCATAATCTTGAAAATTGTTGATCTGCAAGGTCGCAAAAGAAGGTTAAGTGTGAAAATGTGAAGACTTACCCAATGGGGGAGTGAAACTCATCACATTACAGTCAATCTGGCATGGAGTGAACAGTCCACAATGTGCTGCAAAAAGAAGGGAAAAAATTAAATAAGCATTTTATGCCAACTTAGTGGATCGAGAATCATTCTAGTGAATGTCACACATAATCTAATAGCAGCCTCTGGTGTTGGATTACGATACAACAGGAAGGAAAACGAAATTTCTTTAAAGCAAAAATATTACGAACACTATACATTTATGAAGATAATTACATTATAAATAATGTGCATATAATGCATCTTTAACGTAACCACTTATTCTGAAAAATATAAACATGCCTGTCCGGTGGTGGGTGGAGAACTTGGCATCCAGGTCGGTGGAGAAAACTGTAGGGAACAGAGGTCAGGAAAACAATTAAATATATAAAAACACAAACTTTCCAAATTCTGACATTATTTTTATGATTGTCATACCTGAAAATTGCATGTATTATGAACAATATTTACTGGCTGCACTTGTGGGTAGTTGACGTAGTAGACATAGGTATCAGGCAGCGGCTACAAGAAGAAAAATAAAAATTGTATCTTAAAAAGAGCTAAATTTAGTTTGATAGTCACACTTATTTCGTGTTTAAACACTTATTTAATGTGTAAACTTCTGCATGCTATACCGGAGTGTAATGGTTGTGTGTTGGAAAATCCGTTTCAGGCTGGACGGGTGAAGGCTCCTGGACCCCTTGACTTTGCACACGTGGGCAGCAGCGACAACGGATGCAGTGGGTAGGAGTAGGGACCCAGTGAGTTCGTCTTGTTATGCGCTTAGCGCCTAAATGACAATGACAAAAAAGTGCAATGTGGGTGTCTGCTGGTGATCAGCTCACTGATGAGTATCACTACCAACAGGAGCATTTTCAGACTACTACACAAGTTATTTTAAAAAGAAAAAACCCTCAAGGAATGAAAATGTACTCACGTGGGGGCCTGTCCTTCATTATAGCAGGTCCCAGCTTTAGTATTTGGCCGTTAAAAATGATTTGCTTCTTTAACAAAAATAACAGAAAAATATTAGTATTTTTGTAATCGCTCATTATTAATGTTTCCATCTGGCAGAAGTCATTTATAAAGATATTTTTACTCACATCAAGCAGTAAATCAATGTTGACGTCTTCATCGTAGTACACAAATCCATAGCTAAGAACAAAATGAGGTAGAGTAAAAATCATGTCAATGTAATTAGAAAATAGTAAAGGAAGCCAGATCGGGTGGTTCGGGCATCAGGAAAGTATGCCTCCTGAATGCCTCGCTTGTGAGGTGTTTCAGTTCCACCGTGAGGAGACCCAGTGGCAGACCCGGGACCCATTAGAAACACTGTCTCGTAGCTGGACAGGGAGTGCCTCAGGATCCTCCCGGGTGAGAAGCTTGGGTTTCCCGTCTGAGGCTGTTGCCCATTAGACCCCCCAGTTAAACACTGCGGTCAAGTGAGCCGCGGTTTACTTCGCCTCGGTTCGGCCGCGTTCCATGCAGCAATCGTAACACTTCCCTTTTTTGTTTTTACTTATTACGGTAGCCAACTTCAATGCTTAATAAATAAATAATGGGCCATTGCTTTTAAACCAGACCAACATTTTCTTCTTCTATAACACTTTTTCTATCATCCTACAAAAAAAAATTACGTTCTTATATTGTATAGTTTTAGAATAATTCATCTTTGAACAAGACTACTGTAACACGGCTTTCATAGCTAACTTTGTTGCGCGATTAAAAAAAATTGGCCCATAGCTTTCAAACCAGAAAACACGTCCTTTTTTATAACACGTATACTATCATCCTACAAAAAAAAATCACATGTGTTTACTGTCTAGTTTTGGAATATTTCATTAGGTGGATGCCTGGGAGGAGGCTAGAATGGCCGAGATTGACCGCCTTCTTGGCACACTGGACAAGCTAGCAAACAATAATTAGTCTACATTATTTTTCTTACCGTACAATTTTCTTTCCAGCATCTAACCCTTTATTTTTGTTAAAATATTTTGATTATCAATGTGTGTATGTATTGTCATTAAATGAACTTGTTCACTAGCATGTTTAGTGCGTGCTGAAGATATTTACAAATTATACTCCATTGCTTTCATTTATTTAATCATCAGATCAATGTTTCAAACACAAATGCACACAGTCACAAATAGATCACAGGTAGAACATGTAGATTAATTCTCTATTACCAAAGAATAAATTGTCAACCAGTGAGTAAACGTTGTTAGAGGGTGATAGATAGATAAATACTTTATTGATCCCGAGGGAAATTGTCATGGCATCTGTTGCTCCATTGTTGATGGTGACAATAGGGTCGAAGCTGGGGTCTCACTCTTCGTCTGGTCTTTACCCTTCGACTAATTCGGCATGGGTGTCCCTGCCATTAGTATAAACGCCAGCCAACATAGCTTTAGGGGTCATGGAGACACACAAAGTGCCCCACCACCTCATGGGCAGAAAAATTAGCATGTCTGAAATAAAGAAGAGGAAACTGAAATGAGTAATCAAGGCAACCATTTGGGTCAACACCAGTCATGAAATGAGTATAATATCACATTTTTTAAAATAAAATTAGTTTTGTGTCCTCCTCAGATATTGGTAAAATAATTAAACAGGCTCCTGCAAAATAAAAATCATAATAATGTGTAGCTATGGTCCTGTAAATGTGCCTCAAGATTTGATTGCGCTGAGAGACGGGCAGAAAGCCTGTTTCTGATGTAGGACCCACAGCTCCCTTGGACATCTTCTGGTGGGACAGGGACATAAGGGTCTTATGGCTGTTGCTCTGGCTCCTCAATGATATCCTCGCTGGCGAGACACAAATTGTGGAGGACAGCACAAGCCAGGGCAATTTCCTAGCAGAAGCGGAGCTTTACCTCCAGGGCTTTGGAGAGGGTGGCCCGCCACCGTGCCTTCATCATCCCAAAGGCCCTCTCATTGATGGAGCGGGCCCGGCTATGACTGATTGAAACGCTCTCCACCCTTCCCTGCAGAGGTTGCCGGTAGGGGGTGATGATGAATATGGACCCTTCAAGACAGGAGGAACCACCGTCTACCAAAAGAAAATAACCAGGTAGGGGCTACAAAGCTCCAACATAAACAGGATTGCTCCTAAGAATGCGGGTGTCATGAACAGAGACGCCGTATCCAACAAAAACATTCAGGAATCTCCCAGTGGAGTCACAAATAGGCTTGGAGCTGAATCGAATAAAATAGTTTATAATTCAAGTTTTTGTTGCGTCTGTTGGTTTATTTCAAATATGGCAATCATCAATCGCTCCAACTGCCTGGTTGAAGGCATCATGCTAAGCAAGGACACCAAACCCCTGCGCAATCTCCCTAAATCCATAAAACATAAAAGTTTTATGGTTAAAAAGTTAAAGTCAGTACTTTTAGATTATTAATAATCTAAAAAAAAAAATCAATGAATTAAACACTGAGTTAACAGCAGCACAAAGACAAAACTCTCAAACTGGAAACTGACTCACCCGGAAATGACCCAAATAAGTAATATTCATTTATTATTGGCAGAGAACACATTTCCACACTTCAGCTTGTACCCTTTTAAGTGTGTCTTTCCTCATCTGCATGCATTTAGTGTGAAACCATCTGCAACAGCTGTATCTGTAAAAGGGCAAATGAATGAGCACTTAAGAGCATGTTGATAAAAATGTTTATCTGTTCTCTTCAAACCATTTAGCATTTTCTAACTTTCTTTACTTTATTGACTGATTTTTTTCAAGTTTTTCATATTGTTACCTTAAAACATCTGTGATGGCTACAGCCACACAACCATTTAGTTTGTAAACTTTATAATTTATTCACTTTATGAATATAATTTAGATATTTTGTTTGTTAAACCACTTTTCTTTACTTTGGGCTTTATACAAGTCTAGATTAGAGCACATGTTTGATTTATGTTCTTGATTCACATTAATTTGATTTTCTTGAGTTTTGCAGGTGCTCCAGTTCCTGGGCCGAATGATCACCTGCTGTCCTGGGCTGGAGTCACCTAATTGGACTGAACCATTTATTTTCTTTAGGGGTGAAATTGGTTTTGTTAGCTTAGATTTAGTTAAGCTGTTTTGTTAAACCCCCCTTCTTTGTGTTGGCAGTGGTTTAGTATTCTTTCATTTAAGGTCATGCTGTTCTCAGTCAGTTAGGTCTGTTTGTTTGAGTTAATTCTCTTTTGTTAAACCTTATCTTGAGTTGAGTTAGTTATTTTGACCTCTTTTATAATTGTTAAACATTTGACATTTTTTGGGTTCAATAAAAAGACCCCTTTTTTATATTATAATATATACAAACTATCCTTCACATCAGTGAAGATTTTATCTGTCTTGAGAGCAGGCTCGAAATATTTCCAGATTGACGTCTTAAGTGTGCAAAGCAGAAACTGATCATTTGTCCCAGATGCTAACCTCTATTCAAATGATACCATATACCGTAATTTCACGGCCATAAGGTGCACCTAAAAGTCTCAAATTTTCTTCAAAATGAGCGGTGCGCTTTTTTGTGCAGTGCGCCTTGTGTGTGAGAAAAAGCGGACCTAAAAGAAAACCCGGTGCTCGTGAGAAAAAGCGGACTTAAAAGAAAACACGGTGCTCGTGAGAAAAAGCAGACCTAAAAGAAAATGCCGTGCCCGCGAGGCAGACCTGAAAGAAAACACATGAGAACGTTAAAGAGTGAAGTGTGAGCGGCGTGGGAGCGATGGATGACCGAAGGAGACCACAGTTTCACGAAGGGGGGAAGGCAGCGCCGGGCCAGTTACGCTACAGTTTGCCAATGGATTGTAGATGCTTGGACTAACGTGTCTGCTGGTTCTGTTATCCGAGCTTTCTCAAAAGCTGGTATCCTTTCTGAGGAGCCGCACGGTACAGACAGTGACTTTGACAGCAAGGAGCGAAGTGGACCTGCTCTGTTGGATTTTGCGCAGCTGCTCGATTCCAAAACAGAGAATAAGGACTTTGACAGATTTGAATAAAGACTATTACCGGTAACGTGCTTGTTTATACTACTTAAATAAAGTGCAACCAAACTCAGTTTTGCTCCCGATCTATTTTTTAATATGCACATTTGCATACGTGCGTCTGTGTTGTTGTAAGGCGGTGTGTGACTGAGACTGCGCCTTTTCGAACGGTGCGCCTTATGTGTGTGTTAAATACAGCAACAGCGCACAAAACTGAGGCTGCGCCTTTTCATACGGTGCGCCTAATGGCCGTGAAATTACGGTAATCCCTCATTCAACCAGGAACAATCTGTTGTAGAAAAAACTTCAAAGTGAAAAGAGAAAGCTTCTTAACGAGAATCTATTCTCTCTTTGAGGTGATCGTTTCAGTTCAATGGGCTATTATCATGTGAACACTAGGGGGGTGTCTTACTTGTTGTTTAGTTTCGGTGAGGACAATAGAGGGTAAGATTTTATACATTGAGTTACTTTTTTTACTTGATTAAATTTTCATCAACAGTCATTTTAACTCACTGTGTTGTACAGGTGACATCTGCTCCCTGTATTGTGTTCAGCTTCAGGTGAGATCTCTGCAGACGGCTGGATGTTACTGGGACTGCCTTGTTCAGTATTTGTAGAAGCAGTAGCCATTTTCTGCAGGACAAAACATTCATTTTAATATTCTGTAAGAAGATAGAACACATGTCTACACAATTAGAACAAATTTTAATCATTCACCTTTTTCTGGTAAGAAAAATAAGCTTTTTTGACCCTTCCTTTGTTGCATTGTGACCTGGGAATCCCCAAATGTTTGTACACCTTGGCCCAGAATGCGTCATTTTGTTTCCTCACTTTCAAACTTTTCAGAACTTTGAAGGTGTTTAACTGCTGTGAATATGTCAACTATTGTTCGGGAAAATTTTCTTGACTGTAAAAAATCAGTTATTTGATTGATTTGTGTTGATCAGACATAATTCACCAAAGACGGCGTGTTCAATGTACCGTTGTTTACCCTTTAAGGAGGGGCGCACTAAACAACATCTGTTGTTTGGGAATAAAATTTTACTTGGATTTGTGTGCTCACTCCTTTTATTTACTGAATTTGCACTGGTGATCCTGTCTTTGGTGAATTATGTCTGGTCACCACAGGTTTACAATTTTAATATTGTTCACACATTTTAACATTATTAAAACGATGAACAAAATATAAACATACCTGTCCAAAGACAGAGAAAGTTTAAACACTGAAAAGAAAGAAAGATGTTTGAGCACGCAAACACATCAAATCTCTCAAAACAACAGGGATAGATTAAAGAAATGATTTACATACCCATGTCATGAGTCCATTTCGGATGCTGACTGATGATGCTTGCAATATCCAAAACTTTAGAAAAGACCACAGTAAAATGACAATGGACCTTTTCAGGCTGTCGTCAGCTCCGGTTAAGAAATTCCAAACTTGTTCAGAACAAGTGCACTGTGTGTCTGGAAATCCTGCACGTTTTTTTTTATTCTTCTTGTTCTCTGTTTTTTGAGTATTTGTTGCTAAAATGTTAAGGCCTTGATGAAAATGCAAAGACAAGAAATGTGATGCGATCTTTGTGTTCAAGAGACACAAAGTTAGCTAACAAAAGACGGGAACGAGCAAAATGAAAAAAAAAGTCTTGCGAGCTTTGCTTCGAGCAGCGCAAGCAAATCTTACATATGACGTGATGGTCAGCAATAAAAGTAATGATCGTTTAATTTTTTAAAAACATTTTTAAATGTCCCTTTTTTTGGGCTTTTTTTAGCACTAGGACCATCGCATTCTAAATCTACCTGCAAGCGCCATGACCGTCAATGTGACCCTTATTAATTATTTATGTTTTGCACTGCCATATTGCATAAATAAACTTTTACACCAATCAGTTTTAAAAGTAATAATAATAGTGATAGAATGTTAAATATTTTAAACCCTAGAATAAAAGAGCAACACCAAAGTAAATGATCTTGAGGCCATTTTTTTTAATTGCGCATTAACAGTTAGCTGCAAAAAGCCCTGTTACAGTAGTCATATTCAAAGATGAATTATTTTAAAATTATACCATATAAGTACGTGATTTTTTTTTTTTAGTAGGATGATAGAATCAGTGTTATAGGAGAAGGACATGTTGGTCTGGTGTAGAAGCAATGGCCCATTATTTATTTATTGAGCATTAAAGTTGGCTACCGTAATACGTGAAAAAGGGTCGCACTACGATTGCTGCTTGGGACGCGGCTCACTTTATAGTAACAGATGAAAAAAAGACAACAAAATGGAAGAAAAAAAAAAAAACTAATAATGTTTTAGGGTTTGACTCATTAACATCAAACAGTGCGTAATCCTAAAAACAGAAATTTGTGAAATGTTTAAATTTTTTGCTTCTCCAGGTTGATTTTTTAAATTGTGTATCTTACCCCTTGCACAATCCACCACGGTAAGTAATTAATCTCACTTCCCTTACATGACCGAATTGCTGGAAAACATCCAAGATTTTTTGTCCATCCACCTAAAAATAAACATATAAAGTAATCAACTTCTTTCTGCATTTGAAATACTAATCATTTTAACTTTTTAGACAATTCTTAGTGAAAATCCCCCCAAAAACAACCAGTTTCAGATTGATCCAAACATTAAACATGGACCCAAACAACAAAACATACTTTATATAAAATATTTCCACAAGCAACTTAAAACAGTTACAACTTCAGTTTTATTCCTTTCTATTTTAATTCCTCAACTCAAAGTGATGATCCACACATTTGAACTTACATTTGTGTCTATTCCACCAACAAAGAGGGTATTGGGAGTGACTTTCCCCGTAGGAAGAATAAATCCATTGGACATCTATAAGGAAGCACATGGTCCATTTAAATTTCTGACTTTGTGTATGATATTGGATTTTCTGGTATCAAAACGATACCGTGTAAATAAACATGGGCAGATACGGACAACAAAATGTCGGTCATTTGCACTTGCACGAGTTTCTTCACGTGGTGACGTTGAACTTAGCCAAGGAGTGATAGGCGATACAGCTTGTTCTGATATCGACACAAGTAAAAATGAACTGTAGCAAAGGACAATATCGATCATGAAAAATGTCAGCTATGCTTCCTTTAACTTCAACCAACCAATTTTAAACTATTGGTTGCTTGTTTGGTACTATATCCACAACATTTAATTAGCGTTTTAAAAACTAACATATTACTATTTAGCTAAACCGCAAAAAGCACGACTACGCGCTCAAGTCAACGTCACGCAGCTAAGAATCTGCCTAGAGGCCTGCATAAAGAAACCAACCCCTGAAATCCAAAAAACTTTGACTATTTTCAAAACTAATTTGCAAATGAGTGCTTAATTCAAAGTTAAGAATACTTTTTACTAAACAGCGACAAGATAAGCGCAAATATTTTAATCGATTCTATCAGGATGCTAGCTACTTATCCCAACACGTGGTGGCCACATAGCGCAAAGTTAATCCTTTAATTTGATTACACAAATAAATTTAGATAACACTAAAAAAACATCTACACTTTTAATCTTAAACAACCACATGCAACTAAAATATATTTACATTTAAAAATGACATGTTTAAAAAACTAGCATTAAACTTTTATTTCACAAACACTTCAATCGTAATAGTTTCAGTAAGTAAAAGCCACCATATTTATTAATAAAGAGTAATTACACATGTTTTGTTCAGCAACCATTTAATGTTTTCTGTTCAGAACAAGCTACCTACGGCAGGTGGCTTAGCTTGGCCTAAACTACGCACTGGTCCAAGCTTATCTCCACGAAACTAAAGTAAACTGTGGTTTTTTTCTACACTTTAAATTTAAACAATCGTTAACTACATCGTGATGGTAAAAGTAACAGAAAAACTTACAGTCTTAGAAATCATTGGTATCACGTGCGCTAAGAAGAACACCTGTTATCTCACGCTGCTTTTACTCTGTAACTCTGACTTCCAGCTAGAATCTCTTCGACTTCGGCTACACCCACTGCACATCGCGTGATTCTACTGTACAATGGGATTCGTTTAAAAAAATTCAAAATCTTAAGTGAGAATAAGTAAAAACAGTGGAAAATTTGTCAATGATTTTTTTTTAAAAATAACCTACTTAAAAGAAAAAAACAAACAATTTATTTACATGTATGTTATTACATATATCAGAGGAAACAGCACATGTTAGAGGGTTTGGGGATAAAGCCAGAGAGGCCAGACTAAGATGGTTTGGACGTGTGAAGAGGAGCAAGAGAGAGAGTACATCGGCAGATTAATGCTGGGTTTGGAACCACCAGGAAAGATGTCTAGAGGAAGACCAAAGAGGAAGTTCATGGATACGGTGAAGGAAGACATGAAGATAGTTGGCGTGACCGAAGAAGACGCAGCAGACAGGGCGTTACATGAAAGAAACTGACTTGTTCTGGCGACCCCTGAAGGGAAATGCCTAGTAGAAGGAGATTTATGCATGTTATTAGAAAGGCCTCTCCCTCCTATGACGTCCCAAAATGAATAAGCGGATGTTCAAAAAATGTAAAAAAAAATAAATAAATAAACGTGTTTTTTTTAAAAAAAAAAGCCGATAATCACATTAGTAGTGTTAAAATATTTACTGGTAAGTAATAATGAAATAACAAAATATTTTAATTGCTGCAAATGTTTTCAAAACAAACCAACAAATAAACAAAAGATGAACAATTAAATACACACTTAAAAATGTTATTTTTTAATATTAAAGTTAAATACTACTTTGTAGTAATACATCATTTATACACACACAATAATAATATATGTTAATAATGCATTAATAATACATTATTTTATTCTTTCAAATATGCATATATTTTTAAATAGTTTTATTTGGGCTGTCTTAATACTTTCCTCATTTAATTCCACTATTTAACAAATTCGATATCGAATTTGTTATTCAATATTAGATAGATAGATTTACTTTATTGATCCCACACTTGGGAAATTTGTGCGTTACAGCAGTAACAAGAAAGAAATAGACAGTATATATACAAGAAGATAAATATAAAATAATAAAATAGAGGGAATAATGTGACAAAATATTGAGGTCAATACAGACTGTAAGTGCAAAGGGGGTAAAAAAAAAGATTTTTACAAATCTACAAATCTGCATTTAACAAAGCAGATACCTTTTCGGTCCTTTTGTTAAATACAAGTTCAGAAAAAAAAATCAATAATAGATTAGATTTTTATTTTTTTGTAGATGTAAAGTTGACACGCATGCGCATCAAGGGACTAATTACAGATTGTTTCCAACTTTAAAAACACTTGAGAGAACATTATTCAATACAAAGATAGTAAACTAGAGGTTTGTACACAAGTCGTAACCGTTCCATTGTGGGATCTATACGTAATTCTGTACATGTTACCATAGAGACGTCTCTGCAGATCAACAAGTGTTTCCGTTTCCAGGAACGTGCAAACTGTCTGAAATAATTATTCAGGAGGGGAGCTGAACTGCTGAAGCTTGAAGTTACTCTTTGTGTTCTGCCAATCGACGATGTTGATTTCTATTAGGATCATTTGCACAACTTGTCATTCTAAAATCCCTTCATTTTATCTTTAAAGATACTAAACGTAAAAGGTGATTCAGACAGACTCTCACTGTGTTTGCTGTTTACTTTTTAATAATTGAACAGGTGACAGAGATCTGCTCTTCTTTTATACAGCCTTGTATTTCTTAATTTGGCTCCTTGCACTTCCTGAAACAATGGACGAACACAAGCAGGTAATATTTCAAATTTTCCCCATAGTTTGCATGTTTTTTCCTCTTCAGATTGCTTTATGTAGAGTAAATATATATGTAAATTTAAGTAAAACTTATTGTGAAAGGTTTGAAAGAAGTCAATGCCTTTTCAAAATGAGCAAATTTAACATGTGGATGAATTGTATTACCTCACTGGTTGATACACTTCAGATTTTACTGCATTCATTGAGGGCGTTGTTTCAGATGTTTTTTTTTTACTTCTCTAGTTTGAACAGCAGATGGAAGACTCCATATATAATATGACCATGAAGAAAGATTTTCCTTTTCCCCCTGAATTACCTTTTTCATCAGACGAACCGTCTGAATTATATAAAGTAAGAGCATAAATGAAAAATTAATTAAACTTTAGCAAATATTTTTGTAAAACACTTCTACGACAATGTTTTTTTTCTCCTCCTATTTTATTAGACAATTTTAGGGCACAGTTATTATCCACCCATCCTCCAAACCAAGACATGGACTCTTGCAGTTCCATTTAAAGAGCAACGCTACCACCGAATGCCCAGCGAGTCTATTGGTAACAATTACAGTCGTCTTGCCCAAGACTTAAAAATTAACCTGCTCAAAAGCCAAAAACACAATCTTCCTAAGCCCCCTGGAAAAGCAACTTTGCCTTGTATTCTTTTCAGTTACCGTGTTTTCAAGACTTTGATGTTATTTCTGCTTGTTTTTTTATCCTGCACTCATCATTACTGCCTTGATAACATTGCAGAATACTGTATGTATGTTTTTACTTAACGCGAAATCAAGCACGTCCTCTACCAGGAAAGAGACAAGCAATTATACTAAGAAAAAGGTAATTTCCCATATGTTAGTACAAATATGATCCTGTAATTGATTTACAACCTTTTGCACCCTAAAAACTGTAAACTTTAACATTATTATTTGACTTTGACAATTGATTCAATATATTCCTCCTTTTACAGGTGTAAATCCCCTCACCGTCCAGTCACACCTAAGAAAGAAGATGACCCTGGTCGCCCTTTGAGCCCGAAAGAGCAGCTTGACATTATGTACAGCGAAGAGGAGAAAATTGCAGCCTCTCTACCTGAACCTACTGAGACAGACATGGATGCAAGTATCAATATTGCCACACCTGCGCTGCTGAGTTGTAACTTGAAACTTTTGGGTCCTCTTTTTCTAACACATTTTGGATTTGCTCACACAGAGGTATATCCACTACATCAACCTTATTCCTACCTCTGTGTTGGCCCACCTACCTTCGAACCAGGTGGTCAATATTATGTCCCAGTTACCTCCAGAAACCAGGGCAAATCGGAAAAAGTTCCTGGCTATGAAGGAAGCCATGATGGAGGAAGTTAGGAATGAATATGATTTCAACATGAAAAAAAGCATAGGTAAAGAAAAAAGACCAGATTAGAAAGTGATTGGTGATCTTGTCTTCTTCGATTTTGCATAAACAGTTTTTGTTTGCAACTCTTTTTTTTATTATTATTCTAAGAGGACATTTTACATACAATCAATACAATAAGCTCATTGGGCATTTAAATGCTCTTTTCTACACCACCAGTGGATTATATTCTGATGGACCCAGCAGAGCGCAGGCGACTGTCTATAGACAATATTCCCAGGCCGTTTCCAAGGCGAGTAATCCGCTCACCGGTTCCTTGGGCTGCAAGCTATAGGGAAGCCAGCATGTGGCACAGCCAACATCTCTTCACTACCAGCCCCATCATGACCTTATTGCAGAATTTGTGGCTAGACAGGTAAAATTAATTCATTTAGCTGCATTATGAATTTTTGAATATGGATGGAAACCCCTTTCTGATCTTGCTCAGAAATTTATGATGTAAAATTAAACCAGAATAATAACACAAGAAAGAACGAGATGAGTTTCTAAATTCTTTTTTTTTTTTGCTTTTCCCATTTTAGCTTTTCAACCTTGAGATTTGTGAAATTTGAGGACCTCTGCTCTAGCCCCCTCCCTTTCCTTCCTTCTGAGTTTGAGGAGTTTGTCCATAAACAGTGCCTTATTGCGAGGGAGATACTCATTGAATCGTGAGTACTGCCAGTTTGGAAAGGCGGGCTGCCATAAGCTGCCATCCAGACTTCATCTCTGTGCTGAGTCTTCACATCTGGTCCAGTCAGCTGTCTCGAAATCATTGCCAATCATGCCTAATTCCTATTGTATGCTTAGGCTCATTTTTCCATCTTGTCCACTTTGTTAGACATATGTCAGACTCTCTTTCTAGGGATTGTTTATACTTATTTGCACGAGGATGCCTTTGTGTGTGCACTTGTTGCACAGCTTCTCAGAACAGAATAGTCTAATGCTAATTATTAAACCAATGCTTTGAAAGTGTCAAATTGTTTTTCAAGTTTGTCAGCATCGTTTTTTTGCATACGTTTAAACTAAACTTGTTAACATAAATTGTTTTCAAGCTTTTTTTTCTATTATTTTTCTCTTTTTTTAGGTGGCTGCCACATTGTGCATTCCTTTTTTCGCACTTGGAGGATCTGTGGCTGCCTCCTATACTCAGCAATACAGAATCAGCTCCAGAGGCCGTTCGGGAGCTCTTCAGCTGCGCAGCTGCACTCATGTCATTGCATCTTCGAAGTCTGGTCATAGAGTCATTGCATGACATGTATAGATTCCTTATGCTCTATGAGGTTTGGATTTTTGTTCTCTGACATGATGCAGGGAGACTTTATACTGCTCTGAATGTTTATCGTAATTGTTCTGTTTGTTTTATTTTTGTATATTTAAGGCGGGCAGCGACTTTGGAGAGGAGTTTAATGAAATGCAATACGTCCGCCCCCCAGTGTTGCTGATCAAGTCAAAAGCGGAAAACTCTCACATACACTTTGTGCCTGACTTTGAGGAAAGTTGGGAGCTCACACACAGGCTCTTTATGGAAATCATTCAGAGTGCAGAGCAGATTCCAAGGGTACATGCTTACAATGTGTTTTTTTCTATTTTTTTCAACCTCAATTACACCCTATATAATCTTTAATAGATTCTAAAAAATGGCTGTGTTGTGATTTTTGGCTAGGTGGAGTGTTATCTGTTTCCTGATATCCACCACTTGTTCCTTTGCACCGTCAAACCCAATGAATCTTTGGTCACAAAAGTGATCAACGAGGCCAAGGTTGTTTTTTACAAAAACACAGCGGGACCCATAAAGTAATAACTAGTGCTTTTTTTTTTTACACTGTCACATTCTGTAAAGTCTAATCAAAATACTAATACCCCTTCTCATCTTTCAGATACCTGAAAGAATATGACAAATATAAGGACTTGCTGGATTTCACTTCAAGAGAAAACATGATAGCTTACCTCAAAGAAGAGCATGAGTTGGATGAATTTGCCAAAGTAGTCAAATTTTTCATTGAAACTATTTCCCTGCTCAGTATTTGTAGTTTTAGAAGTTTTTCATTGTTTGAGTTTTTTTAACCTTCTTTGAACCAATAGAAAATTCGCTCCCTGAATGAACTGTGGAAGGAAATCGCTCATCTGCGCATTACAGCAAACCTGTCCATGTTCTGTTTGTACACCGGCGAGGTGAACATGTGCCTGTGTGATCGTGTGAGCGAGCTGATCGAAATGATTCTCACCTTTGAAATGGAGGAAAACCGCAGACTCAACAAAAGGTAATGGGAAATGACTTTACAGCCTCAAGAGAAATTATTGTAAAAATTGTATACAGTATTTTCATTATGTTTTTTTTTAACAGCATTTGTCAAAATTATCAAGAGATTCAAAACACAGCAAGAGGTATTCCTGAAACTACAGAGGAGTTGGTGTTCCTCAACCAGTACATCAAAAAGTGTTTGGAGGTGACCATTTACCAGTTAAAGAGAGAGATTACAGAGGCAGTCTATCGCCTTGACTTTCTCTTGAAACATGCTTTTTTCCCAGGTACACCCAGATACTTTGCTTTTCAATACTATGGTAGTATAGGTACTAAGTATCTTTATTCAAGTTTTTGTCATTTGTCCTTTTTTTGTCTTTTTCAGAAGAGGACATAATCTTGAACTCTTGTGTGTTCCAATGGCCAAGTCACATCCTGATGGAGCTTGAGGACAACAGAATTCGTCTTGACATCATAAGAGAAGAAGCCGAGAGCCATCTTCAAGCAAGGTATTTAGAACAAATGTCCTGCAATAGTGTGGTGTTGGACAGTTTTTTTGTTGTTGTTGTTTTTTTACATTGTTTGCTGGAGCGTTCTACATTTACTTGACCATAACAGCATCAGATCGCCAGCATATAGACCTCAAATAGTCTCCAATCATGCAATCGGCTTTCTGCCTTCACTATTTCAGTGCTTCAAAGTAGTATCTACAATATTTCTCTTTTTGGCTGTTTTAGAATTTGCGAATTTGACCAAAACCTGCATGACTTGGAGAAGGAGATAAACTCTTTCAAAAAGAAAGAAATCATTAAGCTAGAGGAAATTAGGCACAATGTGGCACATCTCTGTGAAATCACAGCTCGCTTGGAGGCTGCTGTCACAGAACTGGAGGTAAGTTAAGTTATGCTTATAGTTTTCTTCTCCAAGTGCTGATGTATAAAAAAGTAATTTTGAAATCCAAACAAAACATGTCTTTATTGAAAACAACCCTGTTTGCGTTGAGTGAAAATCCTTTTTGTCTTATATTTTAACAGTACATCAACAAAGAGCAGGGTTTGTTGGAAAGGGAGCAAACCCAGTTCCCAATGCTTCAAACACTCATTGCTGATAAACAGCCATATGAGCAGCTGTGGAACACGGCGCTGAACTTTGAGACCATGTCGGACGTATGGATGAATGGTAGTCACCTTATTTCTGAATTATTATGTGTATAATCAAATGCAATAACCATAAGTGCTCATTTGTTTTCATCTAAGGTCCATTCCAACACTTAGACGCTGAAAAAATTGCTGATGATCTGGACGTCATGTGGAGAACAGCGCATAAACTTACAAAGACTTTCTCTAATCTTTTTGGGCCAAGTCGCGTGGCAAAAACCTTCAAAACCAAAATAGATAGATTCAAGCAGCATCTGCCTATCTTAACAACTATCTGCAATCCTGGGATGAAGGATCGCCACTGGGACAAGGTCTGCTGGTGACCTAATTTCATGAGCAACATCAGACCATCTTAGTCTGTTAAATGTGTCTTCCATCGTGTGTGATGCCTGCATGAATAATTAACGTAACTTTATATCTGACTGTAGATCAGTGACCTTGTTGGCGTAGACGTCAGACCAGATCCGGAAAGCTCTCTGCGGTGTATGTTAGACATTGGACTTGCAGAATATGCTCGAAAGTAAAACATTTCTTTTAATGTTAATCGTGTCTACCACATCAATCACATTTATTTGAAAACACTTTAATGGACTTTTTTTTTTTCCTCAAGTTTGGAAGAAATCGGAGCATCAGCCAGTAAAGAGTACTCTCTTGAAAAAAACTTGGACAAGATGAAAAAAGAATGGGCCAACCTGGAGTTCACTTTCTCAGCCTACAGAGATTCTGTATGCTCAGCAAACACAAGCATGCACTTTTATATTAGACCAAAATTAAGCTGTGATGCACAAACTAACAATCCAACAAGAAAAATTACTTAAAGATGAACTCATTAAAAAATAATGCCAGAGATTATTCTGTCACATTAAATTAGACTTGATAAAAATGAATGCTTATTTTTCTGAAGGGGACGTGCATTGTGTCAGCTGTAGATGACATCCAAGTACTTTTGGATGATCACATCATCAAAGCCCAGACCATGCGAGGCTCTCCATTTATTAAGCCAATTGAGGCTGAATGTAGGGTAAGACATAGGGGATCATTGTGTGGTATGTCTTCTTACTTAACAAGACCATGAGAAACTATTCAGCTTGGCGATCTATTCACACCAACAGTTCATTTTAATTATCAACTTCTTCCCTACTTAGAAATGGGAGGAAAAGTTGCTGAGCATGCAGGACATCCTGGATGCCTTGTTGAGGTGCCAGATTACATGGCTCTACCTTGAACCTATTTTCAGCTCGGAAGACATTATTGCCCAAATGCCCGAAGAGGGCCGTAAATTTCGCATTGTTGACAAGTACTGGAAGGATATCATGGGTGAAGCGGTGAGATTTACTGCATGAGAATTTCTCTTTACATTCTTTCTTTTGATTGGATGTCACAAAGTTTGCACCATATAAGCAATTGTTTTGGTTCAGGTGAAAGATAAACATGTGCTAGTTGCCACGGACCAACCAAACATGCTACAACGGCTGCAGGAGTCTAATGATTACCTGGAAGATATTCAAAAAGGCCTGAACACCTACCTGGAAGAAAAGAGACTCTTCTTCCCAAGGTTTGGCCGTCTAACATTGCCTTTAAAGTGCTTTATAACTTTTCTATAAAACTATTTAACAGTCCCCATGTATGGGTGAGTTTCATCCAGGTCCTCCAATTTCTTCCCACCCTCCAAAAACATGCATGTTAGGTTGATTGTCCAGAACCAAATTGCCCCTAAGAATGAGTGCGGGTGAATAGTTGTGTGTGGCCTCATGACAAACTGGCGACCTGTTGGGGTTGTACCCTATCTCTCGCCTTAAATCAGCCGGAATAGGCTACAGCACCGCCTGCGACACCGTCAGGGAATAAGCGTTTCAGAAGACATAATGGAACTATTTTACTGGATCAACTGAATGACAGCTATTCACGTGACTTTGACATAATTGTTTCAGCTTTTTGACTCTCAATTTGTTCTCAGATTCTTTTTCCTTTCCAACGATGAGTTGCTGGGAATTCTGTCCCAGACCAAAGATCCTCTATGTGTACAACCTCATCTGAAGAAGTGTTTTGAGGGCATTGCAAAACTGGAGTTTACTGCTGAATTGGAAATAGTTGGCATGATCAGTTCTGAAAAAGAAACCGTGCCGTTCACACACAAGATTAATCCAGCAGAAGCAAAGGTAAACTACAATGTTTTTGTTTAGGAATGATTTTGGAATCTCACTAAACAATGACAGTTTTTTAAAGTTTCCGAACTCGTTTTGCTACCATTATTAGGGAATGGTAGAAAAGTGGCTACTGCAGGTGGAGTGCCTGATGCTCAGAAGTGTCCGGCATGTCATCTATCAAGGAGTTCTCCAATATACAGAGGTACTGTGTGTAATGCTGGTATTGTTATTTGTGAACTTGATGCCAGTGTATTCAGTCTTGGTTAAAACATTTGAGGGCTTAAAGTTATTATGAGTCTTTCATTCTCATTTAGATTGGCTAGATAAGTTATATTCTTGTAAATTTTATGTTAAACTTTTCTTTAGGTGCCTCGTAAGAAGTGGGTGCTGCAGTGGCCTGGCCAAGTCGTTATCTGTGCTTCCTCCATCTTTTGGACCAGTGAAGTCTCTGAAGCTATAGTTCAGAACACTCTGCCTGTAAGCGTTTCAATTTATCTGCTAATGTTCTTGGAAAAAAAAGCAATTTTGAATAAATTAACACACAGTTAATTAACTGTGTTATCTAATATGCAACAACCTTTCACTTTATGTTGAAGGACTATGTGAGTAAGTGTAATGGCCAGATTGCTGACATTGTTGAGCTAGTACGTGGGAAGCTGTCTGGAGGTGCCAGGATGACCCTCGGTGCTCTCACTGTCATAGACGTCCATGGTAATAGTTGACAACCAAAACTAAAAGTTTTTTAAGTGAAAAACCTTTTCTGGTAGATTTGTGATATATTTTTTCTTTTTTCTTTTTTTTTAGCTCGAGATGTTGTAGCTAAACTGTCAGACGATCATATTGACTCTTTAAATGACTTTTCGTGGATTTCTCAACTGCGCTATTTCTGGGAAGATGGAGAAGTGATGCTGCGCATGATTACGACTTGCCTGAAATATGGTTATGAGTATTTGGGAAACTCTCCTCGTTTGGTCATCACACCTCTAACCGATCGATGTTACAGGTTGTTTATATTACCTCATGTGATATCCTCTCAGTGACAATATTTATAACACATGGTGACATGTCATGCTTTTCTTTATGGATATATTTTTTCTCTAATGAGTTTGTCTTACATCAGGACTCTTATGGGTGCTTTAAAGTTGAATTTAGGAGGAGCTCCTGAGGGTCCTGCAGGAACCGGCAAGACTGAGACAACAAAAGATTTAGCAAAAGCTTTGGCTAAACAGGTACACAGAAACACTGGGATCCTTCATCAGCGATGTCTGCATCTAATTTATTTCCTAATATTTTTTAATTAATTGTTATTTCCTTCCAGTGTGTGGTATTTAACTGCTCTGATGGTCTGGATTATAAGGCCATGAGTAAGTTTTTCAAAGGACTGGCTCAGGCGGGAGCGTGGGCCTGCTTTGATGAGTTCAATCGTATTGAGGTGAGTTAAGTTTGGAAACATGAGAGTAACATAAATTTGCTGTATAGTTCTTGAACCTAAACTAATAGTACGTAAGTAGGTAAAATTGATTTATATAGCGCTTTTCACAAATAAAATCACAAAGTGCTGAACAATAAAACAAAGAACATTACAATAAATATACATGATCAGTTTGAAACTTGTAAACCGAAAGGAATAGGTAAAATAACAATAAAATCGCAATAAGACCAGTCAAGTAAAAGCATAATCAAATAAGTGTCTTCAGTTGTTTAACCAAAGGCTTTTGCTGGAGAAACCATTGTTTTTGAGTGTATTAACTTTTTGTTTTTGAACCCTAAAGATTCGCATAAATTTGCACTTTTATATGTTTGCAACTCTTCTGATCTTACTTTGAAAACTCCCAAATAAAAAGCACACGTCTGAGTTATGAAATAATTTCTATCTTCTGAGAAGGTGCCAAGTTTGATCTATGCTGAAATACACATGGGATTACATCAGGCAAACACGTAAAACTTCACAGCTGGCATCAAATATTTATGTCTTCTTCAAAAAAGAATATGAGAGACTAGAAGAAAAGCACTGATTTTAATTATGTTGTACTGGTGTGGAATTAGACCAGAGTTACATTACAACTGATCATTTATGATCTGCTACGTATTTCTCTGTAATCTACAGATTTATGTTCAAATATATTGAAAAAAATTGGCGGCAGTAGGAATTATTTAAGAGCCTTAAACAGGTTCATCTTATAAATATCACATGCTAGTACTTAAATAATTTTTTCTGCAAAAATTGCTTCATTTCTTTGTCTTAGGTTGAGGTACTCTCTGTGGTGGCTCAGCAGATCCTCTGCATCCAGCAGGCTATTGCAAAGCATCTAAAGAAGTTCATATTTGAGGGCACAGAGCTTTCCCTGAACCCAACCTGCGCTGTCTTTATCACCATGAACCCTGGTTATGCTGGCAGAGCAGAGTTGCCCGACAATCTGAAAGTACGTGTCAAATCAAACTCTCAAAGAAGTGACCCAATAGCAGATTTTTTTGACCACAGTGGTTGTGTTTTTTTGTGATCAAAAAATGAGGTGGATAAACATTTTTTTAGATAAACTTATACTTATAGAAAGAGATGCTTATTGTATAAAAATCATCAAATTTGGTGAGCGTTTAGCAAATTAAGCCCTGCTCACATAAAATGAGATGCAACAACGTCTAGAAAAATTGTGACAATTTTTCTGTTTTGTGAATCACGTGAGATGAAAGTTTGCGATTGGTGTTGCTCATAGTTACGTTTTGTTTTTTCTCCATGTGTCACTAACAAACTTGTTGACATTATGTCTGCGTTTGAATTGGGAGATGAAGTGATCTAAATTGACCTCATGTCGGGAGAATGTCAAACGATGCTGTCTCGCCTGTAAGGCGACATTCAACCATAAAGCACTCGATAAAAGGCTCACAAAGACTGTTAGGCGATGCATCACAAACCTAATGCCGACACATTGGTGACGTATTGCCTGTCCTGAACTTCACAGCACAGCATGGCAGATCTACACGCAGAAGAATTTGTGTTTTATGCATGCAGCTACTTTTTGTAGGCACTTGAAATTAGGTTAACTTTATACTGTATTTACACTGTCATGTACACACACAGAGGGAAGAACTAAGGTAGAGAGAGGATGGAGAAACCAGTGTCAAAAACAAAAGGGAAACTCAATAAATGTATTATGAGCTTTTTCTGGGACAAAAATTGCATTTTTGATCAAAGAAAAAGTATGATTTTCTTTGTGTAAGGTATGCAATATGAATAATTACTCTCTTTAACCTGTTCATTAAATATTTTAGGCTCTTTTCCGTACCGTTGCTATGATGGTTCCAGACTATGGTCTAATCGGTGAAATATCTCTCTATTCAATGGGGTTCATTGAGTCTCGCAGGTATGTAAAAAATTTGATGGGAATTTTTAAAAATATATACATTGATGAATTTGCTTCTGTTCTGAATGTCAATGTCAAATGAATTGACAGTCTTGCCCAAAAGATTGTGGCTACCTACCGTTTGTGCTCGGAGCAATTGTCCTCTCAGTATCACTATGACTACGGTATGCGAGCTGTAAAGTCTGTGCTGACTGCAGCAGGTAATTTGAAGCTAAAATACCCTCAGGAGAATGAGAGTGTGCTGTTACTTAGAGCCCTGATGGACGTCAACATGGCAAAGTTTCTGGCACAAGATGTGCCACTGTTTCAGGTACCAGATTAGGTGCCACAACACCTCCTGTTACTGGGTAATCTTAGCTCTGCTGTGTTAGCTTATTCTTTTCTTACTGCTGCCCACAGGGTATTATCTCTGACTTATTTCCTGGAGTTGTACTTCCTAAACCAGACTACGATCTTCTCCTCAAAGCACTTAATGAAAATATTGCAAAGCTTAACCTCCAGCCGGTCCAATGGTTCATTGGAAAAATCATCCAGGTATCATGGCAATGACTATTTGTCTATTGTTAAAGAATAAAACAGCTACTGTACACTACATGTCACAATGCTTAAGATTGAATATTTTTCTTTGAATGAAGATATATGAGATGATGTTGGTGCGTCACGGATTTATGATAGTGGGAGAACCCCTCGGAGGAAAGACTTCTGCTTACAAAGTTCTCGCTGGTGCCCTTGGAGACCTATATGAAGGTTTGTATTATACTTACAGTTTCAGCATCAGCTTTTTTGTTGCCACTATATCTGGATGTATGTAATCCCTTGTCATTGATCCAATAATTTTTTAGCAGGAAATACATTTTGTTTTTTCTCCATGTATCACTAACAAACTCCAAATTGTCTGTGTTCAGCAAAACTGATGGAGGAGTTTGCTGTAAATTACTGTATCATCAACCCCAAGGCCATCACCATGGGTCAACTATATGGCTCTTTTGATCCAGTCAGTCACGAGTGGTCAGATGGTGTCTTAGCCACTACTTTTAGGGATCAGGCTGTTGCCACCACAGACGATAGACAGTGGATTGTCTTTGATGGGCCAATTGATGCCGTCTGGATTGAGAATATGAATACCGTGCTGGATGACAATAAAAAAGTAAATTTCTCATTTAGTGACAACACACTGTTTTAGAAAAGATTTTTTTTTTAATTATGTGACTTTTATTGATTTTTTATTGCTTCCTTTAGCTTTGTCTCATGAGTGGTGAAATTATCCAGATGAGTTCCAAGATGAGTCTGATTTTTGAACCTGCTGATTTGGAACAAGCTTCACCAGCTACTGTCAGCAGGTGAGCAGTTTAAGAAAACCTTTATTTGTCCCACAATGGGGAAATTGCAGTATGCAACAGTATAACACATATAAGCTTCACATATAAGCTGCAGTTTTTATTATGCAATTGGTTAAAGTATTATAGTTTGAGGTTTTGTGATAAACTTTGTAGGTGTGGTATGATATACATGGAGCCTCATCAGCTTGGTTGGGCTCCTCTTAGAGATTCTTACATGAACACATTGCCCGAAGCCCTGAATGCAGAGAACAGAGAGCTGGTGAGTTCTTAGATGTTAATCTCTTGATGAATTAATCAAATCATGCGAACATTATTTAACTACTTTTAATGTTTTGTACTGTAGATCGTTGACATGTTCAATTGGTTAGTTCAACCCTGTCTGGACTTCCTGGAAAAGGAGTGTCGCTTTATTGTTCAGACATCTCCCATCCATCTGACCTTCAGTCTGATGAAGTTATACACCTGCCTATTAGGTTAGAAAGAGAAAGATTTTTTCTTCTTCTTCTTTCGGCATTTCCCTTTAGGGGTTGCCACAGCAAGTCAGTTTCTTCCATCTAATCCTAAAGATTAGATTTACAGATTTACAGAAAGAGAAAGATTTAATCACACATAAAAGAATCTAAATTTATCTGTGTGTGTTTATGAGCGTTTGAATTCTTTTTTGTCAAAACCAGATCACCTTTTTACACCCGAAGCTGGTGATGTCCATGGTTCGGCAGGCCAGAATCTCAGCATGTGGTTGCAGGGTCTCTTTCTATTCGCAGTTGTTTGGACTGTAGGGGGGACTGTTACAGGAGCAAGCCGCAAGAAGTTTGATGCGTTCTATCGCAATCTGATTGCGGGCATGGAGAGTGAGCACCCCAAGCCCAAAAGTGTAAAACTAAAAAAGAACAATCTCTTCCCTGACAGAGGTTTTTAATTTTTTAAATAGGTTTGCATATCTGAAACACACCGTTTCTGACATCTCCAGAACCCACTCAGATGATTTTCTCATCATTTACAGGCAGTATTTATGACTTCTACTTTGTTAAGGAGGGCCAAGGACTGTGGAATGTGTGGACTGATTCTATTACCAAAGAAGAAAACAACATACCACCCGGAGCCAGTGTAAGTAGGACCCTTTCGTACCATACTGACCTGTATGTCACGAGAGATTTTATGTTCCCCTAATAGGTGTCAGACCTCATCATCCCCACTATGGATACTGCACGCCAGTTGTTTTTCTTGCAAAGCTACCTCGGAATGAAAATCCCCATGCTGTTTGTGGGACCTACCGGAACAGGAAAATCCGTCATCATCAAAAGTTTCCTGGTCAAGCTGCCTAAAGAGCAATACACACCCAACTGCATCAACTTCTCAGCCCGTACTTCAGCAAATCAAACCCAAGATATTATTATGGCAAAGTTAGACAGAAGGCGGAAGGGAGTTTTCGGACCTCCCATGGGAAAGAAATGTGTCGTCTTTGTTGGTAAAAAAAAATCCTCAAGCATTATTTTAATGAAACAGGAATGCTACCATATTAAGCTGTCAATTGACATTCCATCTCTGCTTGCAACAGATGATCTAAACATGCCAGCTAAAGAAAAATATGGCGCTCAACCACCAATTGAGTTGCTAAGACAGTGGATTGACCATGGACACTGGTATGATAAAAAAGACACCTCCAGGCTGAATATTTGTGATGTGTTGTTTATGGCTGCGATGGGTCCGCCCGGTGGTGGAAAAAATGATATCACAGGTATGTTGAAAAATCTCAATATTTTCAATTCTGCTGTAACATTCACTGATTTCAGCAATACAATAATAATTCCAGGTCGTTTTACACGTCATTTAAACATCGTTTCGATTGATTCCTTTGACGATGAAACACTTACTAAGATATTTACCTCCATTGTTGATTGGCACTTTAACAAGGGCTTTGACCCGTCGTTCTTCAGGTCAGTTGTTTTATTTTTACTGGTTTGCTCGTAGCAAATCAAAATAAAGTTGAAATCAACAAAGGAAAAAAAAAATATTTACTTTGTTTTAGGCTTGGTAAGATGATGGTCCAAGCCACCATGGCTGTTTATAAGGATTCTATACATAATTTTCTTCCCACTCCATCAAAGTCCCATTACATCTTCAATCTGCGAGACTTTGCTCGAGTGATTCGTGGTGTTCTCCTGGTTCCATCCAATCATTTGACTGTAAGAGAAAAAAAGGTTTTGTTTGACGTTTAGCTTTTTATTGAATGTAATTATTTCAGGATGGAGAGAAACTTATGCGCTTGTGGATTCATGAAGTCTATCGCGTTTTCTACGACCGACTTATCGACGATGATGACAAAGAGACCTTTTTTAACATTGTCAAACAAAACACCTCAAATTATTTCAAGCAGAATTTGGAAAAGGTAACTTATTTTATAATATATTGTTAAGCACAAAAAATTTCACAACCACGGCAAAAATTGACTTTGAATTTGACCAACAAAAACACATTTTTTTTCTTTCAATAACCCATAAAATTAAAAAAAAAAAAAGATAGGAACAACTGGACATGTAACCTTTTGTTTAAATTTATATAGAAGTCAAATGTGTTTTTTTTCTACAATATGAACTTTTTGACATTTTCTGTTAGAACAAGATAGCGACATTTCCAGTTTAAAACAAAAAAAACTTGTTTTACTAAAGATTTCAAGTCAGGATTTGAGAGGGGTTTGAATAATTTGTGGTTCAACTGCATAATAGCACAAAATGTCAAAATTTTACTTGGAACTGTAGGTGAAGCAAGCCTTTTTAATGTGTTTCAGCTCCTGAGCCACCTCAGTTCAGATGGGGTTGTCGTGGACGACAGCATCCGCAGCTTGTTCTTTGGTGATTATATCCAACCTGAGTCGGACTCAAAGGAGTACAATGAAATCACAGATTTACAGGCCTTGCAAGAAGTGATGGAGTTCTACCTCTCGGAGTACAACGGGTGCACCAAAGCACCCATGCCTCTTGTAATGTTCAAGTTTGCCATTGAGCACATTTCCCGCATTTGCCGCGTACTAAAACAAGACAACGGCCACCTTTTGCTCGTTGGCATCGGAGGCTCTGGACGCCAGAGCGCCACAAAACTAGCTACATTTATAAATGATTATGTCCTATTTCAGATTGAGTTGACCAAAAGCTATGGCATGGCTGACTGGCGCGATGACCTTAAACGAATCATGCTTAAAGGAGGCATTGAGGGAAAGAACCTTGTGTTCTTGTTCAATGACAGTCAAATTAAAGATGAAGCCATGTTGGAAGACGTTGACATGCTGCTCAATACTGGTGATGTGCCAAACATATTTGCTGCAGATGAGCGAGCTGAGATCATAGAGAAAGCTCAGGCAATTGCACGTATGGAGGGCAGAAAGCTTGACTTAACCCCACTCTCTGTATATAATTTTTTTATTGACCGGGTCAAGAACAATCTTCACATTGTGCTGGGTTTGTATTCCTCACTACAGTTACAGCCTTTGTTTTTTTGCAGCAAAAATTTTATTTCAGCTCTAGCTAAAATAATGTTTGTTTTTAACAGCAATGAGTCCAATCGGGGATGCATTCAGGAACCGTCTTAGAATGTTTCCCTCTCTGATAAACTGCTGTACCATTGACTGGTTTCATGCATGGCCCAAGGACGCCCTGGAAATGGTGGCTCACAAGTTCCTGGAGGATGTGGAAATGGAAAGTGAAGTCAGAAACGAGTATGCATATTAGAAAGTAAACTTTGTAAATTTTCCGATGCTTGTTTCGATTTTGTAACTTTCACTGTCCTTGTCTAAGGGTGGTAGAGATGTGTAAGATCTTCCAAACAAGCGTCAGAGACGTGTCTATCCAGTACTTCTCTACTTTGAGGAGACATAATTATGTTACACCCACTTCATATCTAGAGCTCATTCTCACGTTTAAGACTCTCCTTACAAAAAAGAGGGACGAAGTAAATCTTGCAAAGAATAGATACATTGTTGGGCTTGAAAAATTGGATTTTGCTGCATCTCAGGTGATACAAAGTGCCAAACTTTCTAAGTGTAAATCCACAATGTTTATATTTTTTCAATTATCCTGTATTACTCAAATTTTGTCTATTAACAGGTATCAGTGATGCAACAGGAGCTTAGAGCTTTACAGCCAGAGCTAATCAAGACATCCGCTGAAACTGACAAAATGATGCTCCATATTGAGAAGGAAACAATAGAGGTGGATGCAAAGAAGGAAATAGTGTCTGCCGATGAGAAAGTGGCCAATGAAGCTGCAGCAGCAGCTCAAGCCATCAAGGTGTGCAGGACAATCAAATCTAATTAGTCATTAAGTTTTTATTTCTCCTGCCATTTTCAGAAAGTCCTTTTCAATAATAAAACGTTATTGAAGGTTTCTGTTTCTTTTTCTAGGATGAGTGTGAGGGTGATCTGGCAGAAGCAATGCCGGCTCTAAATGCCGCCCTTGCAGCCCTTGACACACTGAAACCTGCAGACATCACAGTAGTAAAATCCATGCAGAACCCACCAGGTCCAGTCAAACTGGTTATGGAGTCTATATGTGTTATGAAAGGCATAAAACCAGAAAGAAAACCTGATCCTAGTGGTTCGGGTAAGATTTCCTTTAGCAGATTTGGGGAAATTAGTCATCCCAACAAATAACTCATTTGTTGGTATGTTTTAACTCTGTGGAGAGATTCTGTTTTAAGAATAATAATCTTGCAGGTAAAATGGTTGAGGACTTTTGGGGCCCTTCTAAGAAGCTTCTCGGAGACCTGAAGTTTCTGGACAGTCTCAAAACTTATGACAAAGACAACATTCCCGGACCGAACATCAAGAAAATCCGTGAAAAATTTATCGACCACCCTGATTTTCAGCCGTCTGTCATTAAAAATGTATCCTCAGCTTGTGAAGGTTTGTGTAAATGGGTGCGGGCCATGGAGGTGTATGAACGTGTCGCCAAAGTTGTCGCCCCAAAGAAAGAGAGACTGAAGCTGGCTGAGGGTGAGCTAGCAATCCAGATGGACATGCTGAATATAAAAAGAGCTGAGCTGAAGAAAGTTGTGGACAGACTGCAGTGCCTAAATGATGACTTGTCTGCGATGATTGCCAAGAAGAAAGAATTGGAGGACAACATTGAACTTTGCTCTCAGAAACTGATCAGGGCAGAGAAACTGATTGGTGGACTTGGAGGGGAGAAAGATAGGTGGACGGAAGCTGCAAGACAACTAGGGATCAGGTACAAAAAAACCAAACTGTACTGCATAATTTATACTCTGAGTTATGGTTATAATCTGTTTATGTTTTCTTCCCAGATACATAAACTTGACAGGCGATATCCTCCTCTCCTCAGGGATAGTGTCTTACCTTGGAGCTTTCACTGTAGATTACCGTTTAACCTGTCAGAATCAATGGCAAATTCTGTGTCAAGAGAAGAGAATCCCTTGTTCAGATGATTTCACTCTCGTTAACACTTTGGGTAACCAGGTATCCATCAGAGCATGGCAGATTGCTGGACTTCCAGTTGACTCTTTCTCCACTGAAAACGGCATCATTGTTTTCAACTCCAGACGATGGCCTTTAATGATAGATCCACAAGGCCAAGCCAACAAGTGGATTAAAAATATGGAGAAGGTCAATAAACTGGCCGTCATCAAACAAACGGATGGAAACTACGTGAGAGTCTTAGAAAACAGCATCCAGTTTGGAACCCCGGTTCTTTTAGAACAAGTAGGGGAAGAGCTAGATCCAGTACTTGAACCTGTGTTGCTGAAGCAAACCTTCAAACAGCAAGGTGTGGAGTACATGAAGATAGGAGATAACATTGTGGAATATTCCAAGGAATTTTTGTTCTACATTACCACTGGACTTAGGAACCCTCATTACCTCCCAGAAGTGGCTGTGAAAGTCTGTCTACTGAACTTTATGATCACTCCACACGGTTTACAAGACCAACTGTTGGGGCTGGTTGCAGCTAAAGAGAAACCTGAACTGGAAGAAAAAAAGAACAAGCTGATCCTGGAGAGTGCTGCCAACAATAAACAGCTGAAGCAAATTGAAGATCGGATCTTAGAAGTCCTCTCCTCTTCCGAGGGAAACATTCTGGAAAACGAAACTGCCATCAAGATCCTGTCATCCTCCAAACAGCTCTCTGAGGAGATTTCCGAAAAGCAAAAGATTGCCACTGTCACAGAGAAAGAGATCGATGACACTCGGATGGGCTACCGTCCGGTCTCTGTACACTCCTCCATCTTGTTTTTCTGCATATCAGAACTGGCCAACATCGAGCCCATGTATCAGTACTCCCTGATGTGGTTCATCAACCTTTACCTTTATTCCATATCTGACAGTCCAGGAAGTGAGGATGTGATTGAAAGAATTGACAACATTATTGAACACTTTACCCTCAGCATTTACAACAACGTTTGCCGCTCTCTTTTTGAGAAGGACAAGCTGCTTTTCTCGCTTCTGCTCACCGTTGGCATCTTACAGGGAAAAAATCAGATTGATGGTCAAGTCTGGCGTTTTCTCCTCACTGGTGGTGTTGCTCTGGATAACCCTTATCCTAACCCAGCCCCAGAGTGGCTCTCGGACAAATCCTGGTCAGAGATAGTCAGGTCTTCAAATCTCCCAAAACTCAAAGGCTTCTTTGAGCATGTCAAGAAAAACATCACCCAGTGGAAGAATCTTTATGACTCTGGAAAACCCCATGAGGATGAATTACCTGACCAGTGGAATAACTTAGTGGATTTGGATCGAATGGTTGTGATCAGGTGCTTCCGGCCTGACAAACTGGTTCCTGCTGTGCAGAATTTTATTGTGAAAAACATGGGACACGCCTTCATTGAACCACCAACTTTTAATTTGGCAGGAAGTTATAAAGACTCAAACTGCTGTTCCCCTCTCATCTTTGTGTTGTCACCAGGTTCTGATCCAACTGCAGGTAAACACACCATACTTCCACATCCCTCTGTCACACAGACAACGCATATAACTTTATTTTAAACTTTTAATTTCTGTTTCAGTTTTGCTTAAGTTTGCAGATGACCGAGACATGGGGGGCAATAAGACCCAAACTATTTCTCTTGGTCAGGGCCAAGGACCCATAGCAGCTAACATGATTAATGAAGGGATTCAGGAGGGCACCTGGGTGGTGCTGCAGAATTGTCACTTGGCCACCAGCTGGATGCCCACTTTGGAGAGAATCTGTGAGGACACTATCACGCCAGAAAAAACAAATCCTAACTTTAGGTAAAAGAGTCAACTCGGCTATTTTACTGCAAATTTCCAGTAAATTGAAACAAATATCTATGTTTGTTTTATTTAGGTTGTGGTTAACCAGCTATCCATCTGATAAGTTTCCAGTTAGTATCCTTCAGAATGGATTGAAGATGACCAATGAGCCTCCCAAAGGAATCAGGGCTAACTTGCTGCGCTCCTACCTCAGTCATCCCATTTGTGACCCCAGCTTCTTTCAAAGCTCAAAGAAACAGTTCATTTGGCAAAAGCTGCTGTTTGGTCTCACGTTCTTCCACGCTCTGGTGCAGGAGAGGAGGAACTTTGGACCTCTCGGTGGGAAAAACATCAAACACTTTACATTTAATACATGCATTTTCTATGTACAGTATATATTAAACATGTATTAAACATCCTTCCCCCACTCTTCTTGTTCATGAGTGGGAAAACGATGGAGCAAGAGATCGACAGACAGATCGATGTGGCATTCGTAATAATCAAGCTACTGCATCGGTCTGTAATGGTGACGAAACAGCTGAGCCGAAAAGCAGAGTTCTTGACTCTGTTTTTCTCAGCATGACATTCTTTCGGTGGGTGGCGACCGAAAGAATGAGATTGCGGATACAAGCGGCCAAAATGAGCTTTCGTTGCACCTTCAGGGCGAGAGAAGCCAGATGTGGTGGTTCGGGCATGTGGTTAGGACTCCTCCCGAGCGCCTCGATGAAGAGGTATTTCAGATACGTCCCAACGGGAGGAGACCAGAGGCAGACCCCACACCTGACAGACTATGACTCACAGCTGGGCAGGGAATGCCTCGAGATCCTCCCGGGTGAGCTGGAATATGCAGCTGGGGTGAGAGAAGCCTGGGTTTCCCGTCTGAGGCTGTAGCCCCTGCTAACAGGCCCCGAATAAGCAGAAGACAACGGAACAGAAATATGCATGCTTAAACAAAGAAAACCATTTTGTTTCTATTTCAAAATAAATTCTGAAAAACATTTCATTTTCTATTTTATGTTGCCAGGTTGGAATATTCCCTATGAATTTAACGAGTCTGATCTACGTATCAGTATCAGGCAGATTCAGATGTTCCTGGATGAATATGTGGAGGTTCCAATGGAGGCACTTACGTATCTCACAGGTTTGATTTATAGCCGTGGTAAAATGGAATCTCTGAATAAATTAAACTTTAAGTATTTGGAGCATTTCATTAGGATGCATTGTTACACTTCATACCTAAAATCACTGAAAGGTACATCTTTGCATCAGCTAGTTTGATTCAAGATTCAAAACTTTTACTGCCAGCTCTTTACATAGACCGGACATACAAGAACTTTAAATTTCATTTCTAGCTATGCGGCTCAAGACAAAACATTACATTACAAAAGACATTGAACATTGTCTGTTAAAGTGCAAGAAGCAAAACTAGCCAGTGTGGAAAACTGCATTTTTAGATAATTTGTACAAAATCATTTCCTTTTAGGTGAGTGCAACTATGGTGGCAGAGTTACGGATGACAAAGACAGGCGTCTCCTGCTTTCACTTCTGTCTATTTTCTACAACTGGGACCTAATCGAGAAAGATTGCTATCATTTGTGTGAAGGAGAACTTTATTATGTACCTACTCATGGACCATACGAGGTACTGCTTCAGCTCCTGCTGATGAACTGTCAAATTGTTAGTGTCATCAATTCCGATGTGACTTAGAGAAGTTTTTATTGTTAATTTGTTTTCCCCTTTCTCCTGTGACTCTATTCTGATCAATTCACTCCCTTAGCAAATCTCACTACTTGTTTTGCAAAAAAATATTGGTGATACTCAGTTTGTATTTCATTTTTCTCGTTCAAGACATATGTTGAGTACATACGAGGACTGCCCATCTCTGCAGATCCGTATGTGTTTGGCCTTCATAGTAATGCCGACATCACAAAGGATAATCAAGAAACACACTTGCTGCTTGATGGAGTTCTACTTACCCTGCCTCGGGAATCTGGAGGTGGAGAGAAATCTCCTCAGGTTTGTTTAAAGCTTTTTATTCCAATGGAATGAGAGATAACATTCTGTATGCATGCGCAAAAGATGAGCAAACAGACAAGACTATAGTACTGAAGTTTCAAATGAAAAAAAATTCAGTTCACATTCATCAACCTGATGCTGAAAAAAACATCTGGACAGATTTGAATTTTTTTTTAGCCTGAAACCATTCAGTGAAAAGGGCAGCATGTTGCAATATTTGTTATTTAGAGGGAAAGATCAGTGTAGATCATTTTCAAAATTGTGTCTACATTTTGGATCTTTTATGGAGTAACTCATTCAAAATGATGCGATGGCGCCCATCAAATGTCAGCCACATTTATCTCACTCTGAGAATAGAGTGTCTATTCATGGTCACCTTAGTGAAAATGTAAAAATGTCTTCTGCCCCACATCAAGCAGAATGATGTGACTCTTTCTGAGAAGATAAAAGTTGAGTGGTTGTATTTAGTAAAGTAATGTAAATAAACACCAACAGACGCTCAGCTAGAAAGATAAAGTATTTTTAGTTAACATGAACTTTTTTATCATGTTTAAATTCATTCTGATATTGTTACAAAAGTTAAGAGTAGAATAAATGGAGATTTTCTGAATAATTACTTTGTATTGTGCTCATTGCCATGTAGGAAGTTGTGGAGGAGCTTGCAAAAGACATCTTGTCTAAGCTGCCAAAAGACTTTGATTTTCAAATAGTGATGGAGAAATACCCGGTCATGTATGAAGAATCGATGAATACGGTTTTACGGCAGGAAATCATTCGCTTTAACAGGTACAGAAATAGCAACTGTCATTAAACATGAAAGTTAACCAATCATTTAAATAAATTTCTAACTTTTGCTTGTCTTCTTAGACTAACTGAGGTAGTGCGTGCCAGCTTGATAAACATGTGCAAAGCTTTAAAGGGACAGATTGTAATGTCGTCTGAGCTGGAGGAAGTGTTTAACAGCATGCTGGTGGGCAAAGTACCAGGTCTGTGGGGAGCAAAATCATACCCTTCTCTCAAACCACTGGGAAGTTACGTGGCCGATTTGTTAACGAGGCTACAGTTTCTGCAAGTAAGCTTTATTATTGATTTGTCCCCTTAGAGGGAATGTAACTGTTTGTGGCAAATCAATACATATAAACTAACTCAAGCACTGCATGTGGAGTTTGTTTTCTCTGGAGTCGTTTATTCTAACTATGTGGTGGTTTGGACAGGACTGGATTGACCAAGGACCACCTACAGTATTTTGGATCTCCGGGTTTTATTTCACACAGTCATTTCTTACTGGAGTTTCTCAGAACTTTGCCAGAAAATACACTATTCCCATCGACTACATCGGATTTGAATTCGAGGTGCATTTTTATTGTGAATTTTTAGCAACTTTCAAGCTAACATCAAACCCATGCTCGTGTATGTGTATTTGGCATGTTCCAGGTGACCCAGGAGGAATATCACATGAACGAAAAGGCTGTAGATGGAGCATATGTGAAGGGTCTTTTCATGGAAGGAGCCCGCTGGGACAGACAGAACATGGTCATTGGGGAGTCTTTACCTAAAATCTTGTTTGATTCTTTGCCAATCATCAGGCTGAAACCAGGAGAAATGTCCAAGTTTCTGCACGAGAATCTCTATGTTTGTCCTGTTTACAAAACAAGTGCACGTCGAGGAACCTTGTCCACCACTGGGCACTCCACCAACTATGTCCTGTCCATCGAGCTGCCTTCTGACAAACCACAGAAGCACTGGATTAACCGTGGGGTGGCGTGTCTTTGCCAGCTGGACGACTGAGAACATTCAGCTTCTGTTCATTTATTCAGCTTCCCCAATAACTAAAGAAATACATGCTTTTACGACACTGAAAAAAAAGCTGTTATGTGTCTTATTAGTTTAAATGACAAGTAAAAGTTGTATATTTAGTTGAGGATTTTAATTTGGTATGTACTAACATTGTCCCTCTTTTAAAACTATTTTTTTTAGAGTCAATCATTTCTGTGACATTCATTCAATTCTTTAAGAATGAAGGCTGTGAAACCTTCAATCCCTGCTAGATAATTCTGTTTCTTTTCAAGTAGTACTTAGGATCAACAGTCCAGAGCAATAGAGAGTGTGGAAAAGAGGTGAAGAAGAGTAATCAGGCAAGCTGGAACGGGTGGAGCAAAGTATGATGTGTGATAGAAGAGTTACGGCTAAAATGAAAGGGAAACTGTACAAAACTGTGGTGAGACCGGCCATACTGTTTGGTCCAAAGACAATGGCACTGAGGAAAAGACAGGAAACAGAGATGGAGGTAGCAGAGATGAAGATGCTGAGGATCTCTCTGGGAGTGACCAGGATGGGCAGGATCAGAGGAACAGCACATGTTAGAGGTTTTGGAGATAAAGTCAGGGAGGCCAGACTGAGATGGTTTGGACATGTGGAGAGGATAAAGAGAGAGTACATCGGCAGAAGGATGCTGGATTTGGAACCACCAGGAAAGAGGCGTAGAGGAAGACCAAAGAGGAGGTTCATGGATACAGTGAAGGAAGATATGGAGATAGTTGGCACGACCGAAGAGGATGCAGGAAATAGGGTTAGATGGAAGAAACTGACTTGCTGTGGCGACCCCTGAAGAGAAATGCCGAAAGGAGAAGAAGAAGAAGAAACACACAGATTTACATGATTAGTACATAAATAATATTACAATTACTGATTCGTAGAAGTTTTTCAATCTTGAATGTAGAATTTACGTATCGTGATTGTTTTTTAAATAGATTTTTTTTCTCAGAGTGTAGCTGTTGATCTTTTGGGTCGAGAGAAGCCAGATGGAGTGGCTACAGCATCTTTTTAGGATGTCTCCCAAACGCCTCGCTGGTGTAGTGTTTGAGACACATCCCACTGGGAGAAGACCCAGAGGCAAGAAAACCCACTGGACAGACTATGTCTCACAACTGGATTGTGAACACCTAAGGTTCTTCCCAGGTGAGCTGGAGGATGAAGCTGGTGTGACAGAGGCTCAAGTTTCCCGTTTGAGGCTGTTGCCCGTGCAACAAGGCCCTGGATAAGTGGAAGACAACAGAACGGATTTCTTTCTTAGGAAATGTGATTGCAAAGAAGTATCAAACAACTTTATATTAGGTTCAGCTGATTCACCTCATTTTAGATTCCAAAAGATAACAGTGTAAATATTTTATTGTGTTTCATACACTGCAGTTTACAATTATTTGCAAAACTAAGCATTCCTCTCTATAGTTAGATTTAGGTTGAGTCTAAGTAGATTTGTGGAATCACATATTTACAGCCAGGTTGCAGAAAACTCAGAAATACGTGGGTCTTTATCTGATTACTGCTTTTTACTTTGAGAAATTTGTGATTTACTCCAGTTATTCATTTTTATATTTTTATTTAATCTACAATTAACATGTGTGATGTATATTTTTTGGCAGGCATTAAAACCTGCCACTTGGCTAATCACGAGCAGCTCTAACTCATAATCAAGAGTGACAGTTTTTCTTTAGTTTGAGTTCTGACAATGCTGTTAGTAATTCTCAATGTATTACAACTAACTTTTCAAAGTTTCAACAACAAACATTAAATACTGGTACAACCAAATTTTGACTAAACATGTAGAAATGTTTGCTTCGTTTACAAGGAATTTTTCCCCCCAAGAAATGTTGACGATTAAAGGCTAACCGCAGTAAAAATCATTTTACAATTTCTAACTTTTTCTTTCTTTTTTTCCACATCTCCACAATTCAGCCAAGTCTAAAATAACTATTGAGTTCCTTTGACCAAAAAAAAGCACTGGGTGGCAGCAAAGACATTTTTTTCCAATGAGCATAGTCAAATCTACAAAGAAGGAAAAACTAAAGAGGAATAGTTTGAGTGTGCTATATAGATATTGTGTGTGTAATACATACCGTATGTCTAGATAGGCGTGTATCCATTATTTACGTTCATACAGTTGAATGTGAATTATCTAAAACTGTGAAATTAAACTATTTGTGTGCAACAGCAAACCATCCATCTTTGCTTGGTGCTAGGAAGACCATCTTTTTCAAAATCCGCAAAAGACCTGACAAGAGTATAAAAAGTGTTTTTCCATCCTAACGGGGATATTCATGACTAAATACTGAAAGGATGTGATTCTGAGGTGGATTAATGTTGTTCTTGTCACACTGAGCATGCATCATAACAGAGGATGCCACAAATCCCCACTAAATCTTTTCATGAATGATCCAATTCAACTAAATCTTGAAAGCGGAGACATTTAGCATTTGAATCCTAATGGATTACAAAAGTCCACCCAATAACTTATCAGGTGGGCATGCAGTGCTGCCCAGCTAGATTTATGTCCTTTGCTTGATATTTGCTGTGGTCAGCAGTTGTATGTTTTTGTATGTCCTGTGATCTATGATTTAAGGCCTGTGTGATTATTAACCACAGATTAAATGACATGAATGACTAAAACCTTCAATCGGTGGGTTATTAAACTGTAGTTCACTCAGGGTGTAAAGTGCAGAGGTGGTAATTGAAGTATGTTCTATTACTCTATACAGACTGCCTCGGTACCATCCTGTATTTTATGAAGTTACAACACTGAGATTTGAGTCATGATTTAATATCACTGAAGGCTGCTGAGCCTTTGATTTGTACAAAAATTGCATTTTGCCCACAATGAAACACATTCTGGTTCTCCTGCAGGCCTACACAAAGACTGCCACCTACACAGAGAAGTCTGTAAATATGAACTGCTGCCCCTTTCTCTGTACAAACGACCACACCGAGAAACTGACAAGCATCCGATAATTGGTTCACAGGGTAGAAAAAAAAAATCCATTCACTCAATATTTAGGATTCATACTTTAAGAAAAAAATATGACCATTCACATGTAATAACTTATGATAATACTTCCTGATTGTGAAGTAAAATCTATAACCATGGCTTATATAAAATTTCCAGACACAATTAAGTCTTTATTGTGAACTAAATGTATCCAAACAATAAAGAATACCTTCACTAGTGATAAGCAATAGTTAGATTTATGGTGACCTGCAGCAGAATGGAATGCGTCTGATTTCTAGAGCAATTTCCAGACTGTCAATACCAAGTAAAATGATGCTGACACCTCAATGCACATATATTTTATGGCTCAAAGTTTTTTAGAGGGTGGTACATATCACAAAATGAACAAAAATCTGTTTTTGTATTGAGAAAAGATCTTTCTGCAACTTTTTCCCACTGAAAAGTATATTTTCATTTATCGGTACACATTTGCAAGAAAATATTGCATCTGTAAGACATGCTAATTAATGAGGTTTGAGCCAATAAAAAAACTTGGAAAAAAAGAAAAGTTGGAAGATAAAAATATCTTCTTCTTTTGGCACTTTTCTTCAGTCAGTTTCTTCCATCTAACCCTATCTGCTGCATCTTCTTCGGTCACATCAACTATCTTCATGTCTTCCTTCACTGTATCTGTTAATCGGAATATAAAACAAAATATGTATTTATATAAATCGCTTAAAAAATACTTGAGTTTTGGACGTTTAACAAGCGTGTTGCTCAAATTTTCATTTTTACAGTATTTGTCTTCCGTACTACTTATCACTGTTGTATTGCAGGGGGTGCCAAAGCCTTTCATCTGCAATAGGCGAGAGGCAGGGTACACCCTGGACAAGTCACCAGTCTCCCACGCGGCTACACACAGACAACCATTCTCACACACTCAAGCCAAGGAGCATTTTCTCAGTGGCCAGTTAGCCTTACATGCGTATTTATGGAGAGTGGGAGGAAACTGAGTACTAGAATAAAACCCACAAATACATGAGGAGAACATGCAGACCCCGCACAGAGAGACCAAGTGATTTAAGCTACGCCCCCACCCTGGGTTCAAACCCCTGACCTTCTTGCTGTGAGGCCACAGTCCCAACCAACTGTGCAGCTCCAATAATATTAAAACAGAAATTCTACAATTAATCAAAAACATTTCCATCAACCAGGAAATGTTCTATTTTTTCAGAAAAATTATTGACAGTTTGTAAAGATAATTTTAGAGGCAAAATGTAAAAATTTCCAAAGCAGACGTCCCAACAGTTTTTGTGAATACTTATCAAGCATCAAGACCTGTTTTTTTTTTGTTTGCTTCTTTAGAGTAACCAACATAAATACTTACTTGCTGTCAAAAACAGGAAGTAGGAGGAATTGACCAGTGGTTTTTGTTCACCATACTAAATGCAAAGTCCTCAATTTTTAATGCGCTCTCATTTTTCAGTACACCTATTAATATGCACCACAAAGAAATCAGATTTGAATAGTATTGCATAAGAAAGTGCATTAATAAATAGTTACTATCTCAGCTTTAATAGAGTGTTAGTGATGGTAGAAAGCAGTAACACCTCTTCATACTGCTGACAGATGATGACTTCATATTTTTCACACACGCTCAATAGATCCGGATGAGGTTTGGAAAGGAAACCAGGAACAGTTAGAACTGTGATCTTCAGCGTAGTTCTCAATAACTGAAAGTGTGGTGAGACATCAAACCAATGAGAGGCGCAGACTGTGCGCAGTGGTGTTTAATTTACCGGAAAGCGTGCGCACATCCAGCTGTGGTGAAGATCTAGAAGGTGTGTCGTTACAGCTGTGGGTGTGTGTGCGTTTGAGAGAGAAAGACAGAGTTTCTCCGCTTATTACAGACTCATTCTTCACTCCACATGATGGGAACTCTGCATCACCGCTCTAGAAACTCTTCAGTCTTCTATGATTGCTGACATATCAACCAAAGAGCCCAAGCATGGCTGAATCCAGAGCAAAGAGATCAGATCCACCGGTTGCTGACTGGAAAACTGGATCGGGGGAAGCTGGAAGAGGCGCAGAGACGCACCGTGGAGAACCGGTGTCTAACGGGAACTGTGCTGTGCCAGACACCGTCAGGAAGGTCCAAAATGAGTCTATGTGTGAATCTCCAACGTGGGAGATCACAGGATCAGATCCGGCTCTTAAAGCCATTCCTCGACGCAGCAGTCTCATTAAGGTATGTGTGGGGTTTTAATTCTAACAGATGGATAGAAAAACAGCATGATTCTCCATCCTGGTGAAAGCTTCTGCTGATATCAATCAAGAAAAGACATTTAAAAGCACATCTGAGTCATGATTGCTTCTCACTTATGTGCAGCTCTCCAACATGTTGGATCCAACCAACCTGTAACCTGTGAATAAACTGTAAAGTCCCCAACTTCCTTTTTTTTGTACAGCAAACATGTGAATGAATTTATCTCACCTCTACAACTGATAAAATTATGCCCATAAACATTTCAAACTTGATTTCCAAAGACTTAATTTGTAAAAACCAAAGCTTGACCATGGTTTCTAAGTTTTTCTGCAGCTAATACGTAAGATGATAATTAATTGGACATTTTTATCATTTGGCCTTCAAAAGAAGGAGCTAAACCACCTGGTGCAATATTTCATTATTAGAAGAAATTCTTTTTGCATCCTGTTGCTTGTCATGTGTCATCTTTCTGTCAGTGTTCACAAGACAAGGTTGAATATTTAAAAATTCGGTGTAATTTTTCTTTGTTTTCTCAGTAAAACTGCTTTAGAAGTGAGGTAATTTCAATAGCATATAGTCAATAATCAATAAGTCATCCTGTTTTTTTCCTTTTATGGTTTCAGCATCAGGGCATGTGGGAGGTCTTATATTGATCTGGAGCTACTGCTTGTCTCCACAGCTGCCGCCTGCAAATACACGATTATTTGAACATAGCATCATCTTTGTGCAAATAGTAATGACTCAGAAAGACGGGAAGCCAGCCGGTTGGCTAATTTCCTCACACAGTTTAAATCCTAATATTGCTATTAAGTCACGAGTGGTCGATGATAAATGATAGGAAAGTCAGACACTGTGAGTGGAAAAGAGACTAATGTTCTCACCTCTTTGCCCACACATGGGCCTGCTCCTGTCTGCTGCAGCCACTTTAAAAAGAACAGCTGGAGGCCGCTTTGTGTGCTTCAACTTCTGAAATCAGAAATAGCACGACACTAATTCTGGTGTGAATTGTGCAGCACCAGGTTTTGATGTTAAATGAGTCTAGAACATCATTGTCACATTGGGTTCTGCATGGAGAAAACACACTGCTTCATGAGTTTAGTTTACACTGAGGTTGGAGAGACGGCTTAGCTTCTTGATGTTTATCAATGAGTGGACTTATTTTGCCAAGACTGCTCAGCATTCAGACTGCAGGAAGGTGTGCAGAGTGTTGTACTATAAACATAAGTGTTTTGGTTGGTTTAGGATGATTGGAGCCCAACCAATGATAAACTATGTTAGGAGATATAAATCTATCTGTCAACATAGAAGCATGTTTACCAGTTTAGACATACAGCTAACCTGATGGATTGCACACAAGAGAAGAGCAGGCGATCTGCTGGAAGATAAACAGGAAGCATGACATTCCAGTTGTGGTGGACTCTCAATAGCTTGAGAGCTATTTGCCAGCCTGAAAAAATATTTGAATCACTAACTGCTGTTAATATTTTTTGGTCCATTAATATAGATAACGGTTATCTTTTTTCTTTCATGGCTTTTCTGTTATTTTCGGTTATTTCCAAACGTGTGTTTTGACCAATCACATTTCAGCCAGGATTTGTTGCCAGTTAGATTGAAATCATCAGAGCTTCCTTATAAAGGACTTTAGAGGCCATTGTGCTGGCTCTCTCAATACAAAGTGAAATGAAAAGCTATTAATTTTGCCTAAACTGATCTGGTCTCCCTTAAACTTCTCAAAGTATTCCCGACTTTTAGGGTAAGACATCGTTTTCAGACATTCTGATTGGACAGTCACAGAGCATAGCAGCTAAACTAGCAAACACAGCACCAGTGCTAGGCTATGCAAATAACAATTTTGTTTTATAGTTGTAATTTCTTTTAAAACCAGCAAAAATGTGAGGGAGAAGAACAAAATAGATTTGGTGGCTGATTGACTTCTTAGGTGCTTTTTGAGACAGACCATTCAAAAGCATTTGAACAAAGTAAAGAAATCTGAGAAGCATTTGATTGAACAGGTGTCCACATCTGTGAAAAAAAAATACACAAAAATATGACAGAGTTGGCTGGAATTTTGTCACTGAGAAGGAGTGAAAAAATAATCCAACTTTTTAGTGAGTAAAATGTTATATTCTTGTATATTGTTGACATTTATGTGGTCTTAGTGGATGTTCAGTGTGCAGCTGTATAATCAACAGACGTTTTCATTGTTTATTGAGTAAAGACTTTTAATGTGGAGTTTTTCAAATGCGGTGCTTGAGCTATTTTCTTTTTGTATTTGTTTAGTATAGTACTATGGTTTTATAACAATAAAAAGTTATTGAGGGCTGGTTAATGTAGATGGAGCACCACTGGGGGTATTGTCTGCCACTGCATTCCAGACTAGTCCTTACAGGAGCAGAAGGTTTATGTCCAGTGGATGAATGTTTGTCCTTGCTGTTTTCAGCTGAGTTGATGAGAGGATTGCATTAGTATGTACGCCCTGCTGTCCACTGTCCCCTGTTTTACTGTCTTCCTCACAGGCTTACTGCAGTTACATTAATAGGTGTCCATTTGGTATGAGCTTTATTTAAGTTCATAGAAGATGTTCAAAACCACCAAATATCATCTTACGCTTAGTTTCCAACACACATTAGGGCTATACACACAGACCTACACACCTGGCTTTAGGCGATAATGAGGCGGAGCAAATATCTACTTTCCTGTACTCATTAGTCATGCCAACATGCACCACAAAGATCTCTAATGTCTAATGTTCTTTCTAATTACACAATAAAGAGCTGCAGCACTCCTGAAAATTTAAAAAAGCTTAAAAATAGTTTGTAAGGAAATGTAGAGGAGGAGATTTTGCATGAATTCTCATGCTGAGGCAACGTTTAACGTGGTGAAGTGCATACAGTTTATATGTCACATGTTTGTTAATGCTTCTATTTTCATCAGTGTGAATGTTTGATGGGTGTATGTTTGGGATTTGCAGAGAGAGGGAGCAGCATTAGCTAGAGGGCTTAGTTAGCACATAGCTTTGGATGATAGTTATCTGAGTCAGAGTTGCTTTCAGCACCTCCAGCAGTTTAAAAAATCAGCATCTTAAGTCCGCTTTGAACCAATTTGAACTACATGAGCCTCTGGTTTGCACGAGATAGAGAGAAGCTCAATATACTCTGATTGTGGTAAAACGACAGAAAATAATGCTGTTCAAGTTCAAAGCCGAGCCGGAGATTGACCGTTCAACATTTTCATTTTTTTTTCTGTTCTTTTGAACAAAACAAACTATAAAAAAGACAAAAAAAAAAGTAGAGAAATAGGATTTGAATAAAGATTCTCGTGGTTAACAACTTAAAACCTTGGGTAATACATGTGTCATGCATGACGACACACATCCAGAACGCACTGCCTATTATTGCTCAGTGATTGGATAAGCCCAAAGCTTGCTAACCCAAACAAGATAAAATGAAAATTGAAGATAAAAGAAAGGATAAATGCAAAATACAAAAACAATTTATTAGAAAGACCAACAAATCATGTGAGGTAATCCCATCATTTTCAGTCAAATTAGATAAGAACTCAGTTGTACTAACTTTTTCTCAAAAAGAATTTTAGAATTTCGGTATAACTTGAAAGTATAAAATTCCCCTTTTGACACATTTAAAAAATACTAACAAATTACAAAAGTAATCCAGCCAGTCAGGAATACTTTCTTTCCTTTCGTCTTCTAACCCGCTTGTCCTTAATGGGATTACGGGGGATACTGGAGCCTATCTCGGCTGATTTAAGGCAAGAGCCAGGATATACCCCAAACAGGTTTTTAGCATCTTTGAACGCTATCAAAAACATGCCCGTTGAGTACCATTTGTTTTTACAAATGCTCCAAAACAATACCATGAAAGAATACGCACTCCCTTTGCTAAATTGATTCCCTTTAAACTGTTTTTGCTGCCTCAATAAGATTTGCATTGTGTCGTGCACATGCCCAATGGGTGGGACTACACGATGAGCAAGTGGAGGAAAAACTTCAGTGTCAAAAAAGGAAGTGAAACAAAATAGGCTTCTTTTTTTTGCAAATACAATATGTCCAAGCAAAATAATAGTACTGTATTTACCTATTTATGCTAGCAATTAAGAATCAATAACTTATAGATTTTAAAAATGATCATTTTTGCTTGCTTTAACTGGAGTGATATCAATTTTTTTCTGATAATCTGCTTAATTTCTTTTAATGTATATGCAATTTCATTATTAATTCCTACCCAATTCTTCTTAATTTTCTTGATTAATATTTAAAATGTTTATAGTTCTCAGTTTATACCTGCTCTTTGTGTATCATGGTTTCATTTTCTTAGGAAAATTTGACGTTTGCCAGCTAAAAATGTGGTTAGCTTTCTGACAAGTTGACCTTTTAAAATAAAACCTTTTAGTTGTTCTTTTTGTCTGCTGTGTCAGTCTGACTGCATGCACGGCTGCAGGTATGCATGCGTGGAGACTTTAAAGGTTTAACTTGTAAAAGAGCATCTGATGCTCCACACGGAACAACGGTCAAAGGTTCTCCACAGAGATAGAAGCAGAGACCCTGCAAAGACTCACCACATTTCCTGTTGAACACTTAGCTGCTTACAGGCTGACCCGACCACAATGACGTTGTCAGCTCTGTTTATCTTTTAATGCACTGGTATCTGAAACACACACAGACGTCTGTTTTAGGCTCACAATATTTGTTCTTTGCAAACACCAAAATTAGTTAAAAACATCAGGTCAATTAAATCTTGTTTTTACAGCATCTTGAAACATAAAAAAGACAAAAATAAAAAATCTACAGTGCTGTAGATGAATGAGATTGTGCAATCTCTTCTGGTAGGCGAGTAGATGTGGTAGCGAACACTTGGAACACTAGAAACGTCTTTTGTTCTTGCCTTTATATTACACAATCAAACATCTTATCACTGGTTTTATTCAGAGGAATTATTCTTTTCTATGTTTTCTGTCATTGTGTGAAAGCTGAGTTTAATTCTGCAACCACATCGAAAAACCTAATGACACTGCTATTTCCCAAATGTATAATTATTTTAAACTCACTAGACATCTGTACATTAGAGCATGTTGTTGATATTTTAAAAAGGTAATGTCAGAATTATCCCATCCAGTTCTGGCCAAGAGACAATTGCTCCCTGAACAAGTGATTCAAGCAACATAAAAGACCAAATCTGCGTCTTCAGACAAAGGTTTTTATTAAAAAGAAAAAAAACAAACCTAAACAAGACAACTACAGTTGTTGAGTTTTCAACAGTGGGAATGTTTATTTACATGAACGCTTTGTAAAGTGACCTCCACTCTTTGTCATCATCCTCTTCACATCTGGAACATTTTCTCCCTCCAAATCTTGCCCCTGGCCCTATTTCTGCACACCTGGTCCCAATTGCCTCCCCCTGATGTCTCCAGCTGTGTCTTGTCCCCCCGCAGATTATTTAAGCTCTGGTGTCCGTCACTTCTGTGTCAGATCATTTGCCTTGCTGATGTCATGCACTTCTACTGCAGTCATGATGGTGCCCATCCATGTTTGGATCCTCATCCTGCTGAGCTCTGCCCCTGGTCCCTTATCCTGCTGAGCTCTGTCCCCGGTCCGTCATCCTGCTGAGCTCTGTCCCTGGTCCCTCATCCTGCTGAGCTCTGTCCCTGGTCCCTCATCCTGCTGAGCTCTGTCCCTGGTCCCTCAACCTGCTGAGCTCTGTCCCTGGTCCCTCATCCTGCTGAGCTCTGCCCCTGGTCCCTCAACCTGCTGAGCTCTGTCCCTGGTCCCTCATCCTGCTGAGCTCTGCCCCTGGTCCCTCAACCTGCTGAGCTCTGCCCCTGGTCCCTCATCTTGCTGAGCTTTTTCTCTGGTCCCTCATCTTGCTGAGCTTTTTCTCTGGTCCCTCATCTTGCTGAGCTTTTTCTCTGGTCCCTCATCCTGCTGAACTTTTCCTTTGGTCCCTTATCCTGTTGAGCTTTACCTCTGGTCCCTCATCTTGCTGAGCTTTTTCTCTGGTCCCTCATCCTGCTGAACTTTTCCTTTGGTCCCTTATCCTGTTGAGCTTTACCTCTGGTCCCTCATCCTGCTGAACTCTTCCTCTGGTCCTGCACTCCTGCTCTCTTCGATAAACTGGCAATGCATCTGGGTCCTAATTCCTCACCTTCTCTACCATCATGATGCTCTCATCCTGAAGCATTGCGGCTTTTAATTGTAATAGGATTAATCTCAGACTAATGGGGTTTTACAAACAAAAAAATTATGTACATTGACTGAATCTGGTTAATATTAGTAAGAAGTAAAAGGTCTAATACATTCATGTATTTTTAACTTTGCTGGGGTTTGTTATTGCTTTTGACATTTAGAAATAGTAAATTTCTTGTGGTCTGATTAAGAGTGGCACTTGAGGGGTTATTACCTAAGGGCGGATTGTTCCCATAAATATCTAATAGAACCATTGCGTTTTTTTTCTGTGTTTGTTTCTTGATTTGTTTTCTTCTTAATTTGTTCAATCTTCAAGTAAATCCCTTTCCCAAGCCAAGTGCTGGTGTTCTGCTCCTCTGAGAGATGCTCATAGAATAAACTATTTCATTAGGTATCAATCATTTGCTGTCACACACACACACACACACACACACACACACACACACACACACACACACACACACACACACACACACACACACACACACACCAGGCCACAGGCAAGGCCGTTTTCTGTTCACACTCCCTATCAATTTTCACCCCTCTATTCTTTTTTTCCCCTCGCCCAGCAACCACCTTTCATTCTCCTTCCATGTTAATTAACAGAGCAAAGACACCGCCCACTAATGACCTACATCTCCACTCCGCTGACTCTATGAAGCTGTAATTACAGATACAAGCTTTGTGCATATGACTGCTCTCATGAATAATTTCATTTATGTGTCTCTTTTAAAGCCCCAAGTTGTCTTTATGCTGTAAAAACAAAAATCTGCTGTGCTCCTCGGACCACAGCAGATTTGATCAGTCTGTTTATTTATTAATTTATTAAAGAGTAAAGTTTGAATTTTTTTTGTCTGTTTTTACTTTGGTATGAAACATGTCTAATGATCTGTGCAGACCAATCTCGGTCTGTATTGTTTCTTTCTATATCTGATTGTCTGTATAACAAGAATGAAATTCACTGTAAATTTACAGTCATTTTAATTTACAGTATAAATTGACTTGTTGAAGATTAGAATTAGTTTGAGTAAGTTCAAATTATTTGTGCCACCTGCTGTAAATGTGGTTTATTAAACTGTAAGATCGATGTACTATAACAAGAATGAAATTCTTACACTTACATAAAGGGAAATATCAAATAGAGCTTATTGGAGTAGCGAAATAAGATTTTCAGATGTTATGTTTAACACATACTAATTCTCTTGTCTGAGCTAAAAATAACCAAATGAAGAATCAGAACCGATGTAGGTTTCACATGATCTTTTTTTCCTATCACTTTCTTTCTTGTCAATTGTCTCTGTTCTCAGCAGAGTCACAGGAAATTCCGTGTGATGGGCTGATGGGCTGCTTCCTGTTTTTGAAGCACAGCGGTGGTTTAAGAAACTCATCTTGGTCTATGTGAAAAGCAGAGTTGGGCCTTTGCTCTGAAAACGTGGGGTACAGAGGTTACGTAAGATGAGAATTGGAATCTTATCAGGGGGTCGAAGCTGAGTTTGCTTTGATATTTGTTTCTTTGTCCTTTTCAATCCATTTTGGACGTGTCTCCTTGGTGTTGATTATTCAATCTCAGGTGTTGATCTAGTAGTGAGCTAACGTCTGTCTCTCTGTTTGTCTAAACTTGCCAGGATAATTTATTCAAAGTCCATGGTGATGTAGGTGGTGCTTGGTTTTGTGTTTAAACTCCATCTCAGTCTCTATTGTTAATTAATGCCGTGGGCCAATAGAGGTGGACATGCAGAGCAGCATAAACACTTGATAGTAATTGAATCCTGACCTGTCTGTGAGCCGCAGGGATGATTGTAGTTATTGCAGGCTCCAGAAACAGCCGCTGACAGTTGCAAATATTTGAGCCATAATTGATTTTTAGGAGAAGTCGGTATTGCTTCAGCAAAATTTTCTTCCACATTATACTTGAATCTTATTGGTGATGGCATGTTCTAGTCGGTTCTGTGGCCGATGCATTCGTGGAGGAATAATTTTCTGTAATGTCTTGCCTCAGGTGAGAGATATGCTTGAGGGTAACCATAATCACACATGCTTTGATGAACACAAAAATGAAAAGAGAAGAGTGTGAACAATTGCTGGTGCCGTAAACAACTTTTTATTTTGTCTTCTGAACTGCTTATTCCCTAACGGCATTGCAGGGTGCCAGAGTCTGTCACGGCTGAGTTAAGGCGAGTGGCAGGGTACATCCCAAACAAGTCACCAGTCTGTCACAGGGCCACATGCATAACCATTTACACACACACACACACACACACACACACACACACACACACAGTCCTAGGGGCAATTTGGTACAGGCCAATCAATGCGATCGGCCAATCGCATGTATTTAAAGAGTGGGAGGGAACCAGAGCACCTGGAGAAAACCCACACATTCAGAACATGCAAACTCCACACAGACAGACCAGTGTTCCAAGCCTCGTCCCACCGTGGACTCAAACCCCAGATCCTCTTGCTGTGAGGCCACTGTGCTAACCACTGCGCCACCGTGCCGCCCCCATAAACAACTTCATAACAACAACCGATAATTTATCTGTGTATTAGTTGTGCTGAAAGAGATTTTCTATGAGTTGTTAAACGTGAATGTCCTCTCAATGTTACATCAATGTCTCATTAATTCACAGCTAATAAAAAGTTGTTATTGAGACATATTTTAATTAGTATTATTAGACCGGTTTATGACTGTTCATAGGAATAACACTCAAATTAAAATGATTATCGCTTCTATATTTTCTTGTGGGTTTGCCCACACCCTCAATCTGTCTCCATCACATTCACACACCCCGAGGCAAGGGTGATATTTTTAGAGCACTCCTTTCACACTCTCTAATAAACTTGTTGTGAATAGAAACATTTCTGAGTTTTAATGAGGTGATTGATTCAGTGGCGTGAGGTGTCGACACTTCAATCTCATGGTTAACATTTCACACCCCGTCTGGTCTATCCTACTTCTCCTTCACTTGTACACTCCAGATCAAAAGCAGCTGCAGTTGTTTTTCTTTATTCTCTCTTTCCACTTGTAGCCTTTCATGTCTCACTTTTTTTTTCTATAAAAAGCGCCCTTTCCTTTTTTCTTTTATAATGGACATGAGAGCTCTTGATATTCATATGAGGTCTTATTGTGATCAAATCAGAGTGATGCTAATCATCAGCGTTCACAGATGTTAAATGTAATCTACACTTGTGTGATTTTATAGACTTTTTGAATAAAAAATCACTTTTATAATATGGTTAAATTCATTGTATCTTCTAATTAAAGTGTCATGTAAAAGGGTGGAAAGCCCCCTGCAGGTCAGGGTCCTGCCCCAAGTAGAGGAGTTTTAGTATCTTGGGGTCTTGTTCACGAGTGAGGGAAGGAAGGAGCGGGAGATCGATGGACGGATCGGTGCGGTGTCAGCAATAACTAGGACGCTGCATCGGTCCGTCGGGGTAAAGAAAGAGCTGGGCCGAAAAGCAAAGCTCTTGATTTACAAGTCGATCTACGTTCCTACCCTCACCGATGGTCACCAGCTGTGGATGGTGACTGAAAGAATTAGATTGCGAATACAAGCGGACGAAATGAGCTTCCTCTGCAGGTGGCTGGGCTCTAACTCAGAGATCGGGTGAGGAGTTCTGCCATCCGGGGGGAGCTCGGTGTTGAGCTGCTCCTTCTCCAGGTCGAGAGAAGTCAGTTGTGGTGGTTTGGGCATCTGGTCAGGATGCCCCCGGAGCGCCTCTCTGGTGAGGTGTTTTGGGCACGTCCGACCGGGAAGAGATCAAGAGGCAGACCCCCGGCCCGCTTGAGAGACTATGTCTTACAGCTGGCAGGGGAACGACTTGGGATCCTTCCAGGTGAGCTGGAGGATGCAGCCGGGTTGAGTGAAGCCTTGGCTTCCCGTCTGAGGCTGTTGCACACGTGACCCGGCCCCGGATAAGCGGAAGACGACGGAACAGAATAGAATGTAATTTTTAACCGATAATTGATAACTATGAAAATGAAATATTTTTATTGTAGACACATTTTGAAGATGTCAAAATGCTTTCGACACTCACTTTGGACAGTTGTTGTGTGCTATCTGGCTGGACTGCTAATGACTCCAGTTGGGATTGAATCAGGGGTAATTATGTTATTCTGCTTATCCAACTTAAACAGACTTAACTTAGCTCTTTGATTGGATTTTATCCAAACTAATAAATGTCTAATTGAATGACTGCCCACATACCATGAGCTGGTTTCCGTTAGCGTAGTGCACTTTACGGGGATGACATCTAATTTGTCAGCAAATCAAATGAATGAGTAGTGATGGTGTGTTCGGATAAACGAATTGAGCCTGCTGGTGTTATAGAGGAGGGACAGAATTAGAATGCTACAGTCTGCTGCCTTTGTCTAGTCAGGTATGATTAATGATGTCGTGGTGAAGGGCAAGGGCAAGGAAAGGCTTTTAGCATGGTATCAAAAAAAACAATAACAGATTGAGAAGGGGAGGGGTATTGTTGATGGTACACCAAATAATCTGAATGGTTATGTAAGCTTGTTTAATCCTTTGAGATGCATTCTGAGTTTAAAAGTGTTTTGTCATGCTAAAGCAAAAAATATAATTTTAGAGCGACCGGTGCCGGTTGTGTCACTTGTAATTTTGTCTTACATCATCTTCTTTCTTTGTTTCTTTCATCCATTCAGGACGGCTCACGTGTGGGCAGGGACAGGAAGAAGACAGTGTCCTTCAGTAGCAGCCTGTCAGAGAAGAAGATTAGCAGTGCTGCTGATTGTATCCACTCCATGGTGTGTCTGTAATCCTTTACATACCCGTAGATTAAATATTTAAGGTGTCAAACATCTATCAAAGGGTTCTTGGTGGATCAAATAACCTTCAAGCCTGAGCATGACTTGTTGTTGAGGATACAACATGTGGATGACATCTGCATCCCTATTATGTTTCCAGGTTGAAGGCAGCGAGCTGAAAAAAATCAGACCGAACTCACGTGTGTACCAGCGTTACTACCTTCTGGATGCAGGTCTTCAAGCTCTATGCTGGGAACCATCTAAGAAAGAGTCAGACAAAGCTCGTATATCTCTTGCCTCCATACGTGAGGTGAGAAAAAAATTAAGTTGTTAATCAGTAAACTCAGACTTTTTTTTCTTTTTGATTAAAGCACTAGAAATATTTACAACCATCAAGCATATGGGGAACAACAGTTGATTTGGTTTTATTGTTTCTGACGTAATCTCGTTTTTTTTTTTTGCCGTCTCCTCCGGTCACAAATTCCAGGTACGGACAGGTCGTAACACAGAAACCTTCCGCACAAGTGGCGTTTATGAGCAGATCTCTGAAGGCTGTGCTTTCTCCATCATCTACGGTGAGATTTATGAAAGCTTGGACCTGGTGGCCAACTCTGCTGAAGTGGCTAACATTTGGGTCACTGGCCTGAGGTATGACAATGCAAAAAACTAAGATGAGTTTTTTATGAAATGCTTAAAAAGAAGACATTTTACAGTCATCATTATTTTAGAAGACATTATTTAAACTTATCTTTGACATTGTACTCATTATTATTACAAGGTGCTCTGATTTACATGAAGGTGAGCGGGTAGTGATTTAATGTTTTATGTGTTTTTCACTTAGCTTTTTATTAACATTATTAATTGAACTGAGAAAAACTGATAATTTGTTCAGCTGATGTCTTTGTATTGTCCTCCAGTTTTATTAGTCAGAAATGACTGCTCCAGTAAACGTGATCAGACTGGGAATGAAAGCTTTTGCTCCATTTGTTATGCTCAGTATTTCAGTTAAAGATGTAAAAGTTGAAAAAAAGGGAGACTTGCTTATTACAACATGTTATTTTATTGCATTCCGTGATTTCTACCTGTAGGTATCTCATGCAGTATGGTAAACACGCCTTGGACATGCTTGCCAGCAGTCAAGACAGTCTTCGTCTTCGCTGGCTGGAGCAGCTGTTTTCCACTGTCAGTGATGCGAACACTCAAGACATGAAGGAAGGGATACCTCTGGGGTCAGCTGTTAAACTACTGCTGAGTGTGAATCCTGGTGTGAGCAGCGGAAAGGTGGAAAACAGGTTTAAAGAGCTCCAGAGAGTCAGGGAGAAGATGTGCGAGCTAACAATTGATAATGGATCAGGAGTAAAAGCCCACAGTGAAAAGTTAAATGAAAGAAATGACCGGGTCACCAAAAAAGAGTTCATAGAGGTCTTCCACGACTTTTGCACTCGTCCAGAAATCTATTTTCTGTTGGTGCAGTTCTCCAGGAACAAAGAGGTTCTGGATGCAGAAGACCTGATGAAATTTATTGAAGCTGAACAAGGCATGGCTCAAGTGAGTAAAAACCAAATAAGTTCATGCATAAACATCTTCTCCTTTAAAGCTTAGGGTTTTTTGTTTTTTTTGGTTTGTTTTGTAGGTAAGTGAAGAAACGAGTCTGAAACTTATCCAAACTTATGAGCCATCGGAGGAGGGACAGCATCTGGGATATCTTTCGCTAGATGGCTTCACCGCCTACCTCACCTCAGCAGAGTGCCACCTCTTTGACAGAGAGCATGACTCAGTCTGCCAGGACATGACTCAGCCTTTGTCCCACTACTACATCAACTCCTCTCACAACACATACCTCATTGAGGACCAATTTCGGGGTCCATCAGATGTTACTGGTTACATTCGCGCACTTAAGATGGGTTGTCGGTGTGTGGAGCTGGACATATGGGATGGTCCTGATGAGGAACCAATAGTGTGTACTGGTCACACGCTCTCTCCTTCTCTGTCCCTACGTTGTGTGTTAGAAGCCATTGGAAAATTTGCATTTGTAGCATCAGAATATCCATTAATTTTGTGCATTGAAAACCACTGTTCTTTGCTTCAGCAGAGGGTATTTCTGCAACATCTTGTGAGAATATTTGGAGGAAAGCTGTATACAGATCACCCAGATGAAGAAGCATTGTATTTACCATCACCACATGCTTTAAGGCATCGAATATTGCTCAAAGGTAAAAAGTTGGGAGGTTTGGATAGCCCTGATGGTGAGGTGAGCGATGAGGATGAAGGAGCTGAAATGTGTCAAAGAATAAAACCATTAAACCCCAGTGGGGCAGCAGCGGGTGGAACTGAGAAGGATGTGGTGCAGAAATGTGCTTCAATTGCTGCTCTTGGACAGTCTAGTTCTCCTCATCTTCCTTTAAAACGTTTCAGGCTCCTAAGCGAACTTTCGGATATTGTCACCCTGTGTCAATCTGTACGCTTTATAGACTTTCAAACATCCTCCAAAAGCCAAAAACCCTGGGAAATGTGCTCTTTTCAAGAGTCTTTGGCCATACAACTTGCTGCTGACAATCCTGGGGATTTTGTCAACCATAACAAGCATTTTTTGTCCCGGGTCTATCCAAGCCCTATACGTATCGACTCAAGCAACATGAACCCACAGGACCTGTGGAAATGTGGCTGCCAGATTGTTTCCATGAACTTTCAGACTGCGGGTCTCATGATGGATCTGAACGCAGCCTGGTTCCGGCAGAATGGAAACTGTGGTTATGTTTTACGACCAGCTATCATGCGCCAGGAGGTGTCTTATTTTAGTGCTGATACCAGAGACACGGTGCCAGGGGTGTCTCCTCAGCTGCTGCATGTCAAGGTGAAGTAGAAATTTCTGCAAATAACAAACAAAAAAGGAAAAAACCACAACTGCAACACTTAAGCATAATTCAGCGTATTGTGACTGAGTCATTGAAAATAAAGATAGCATAGTCTTTAATTCCCGTGTTGAAGGCTGCACTCACAAGAATACGCATACATTGTCACAACTATATCAAAATGTTTGGAACTTTAATCTCATGAAATAAGTGCATTATTTGGTTACTTGAAAACACCATTCACGTCTAAATTATTATTTTATACCACATAGTTGTTCAATTTAACTACATAATTAAAATTAAGTCTATTTAAATTGGTATGTCCCCTTGTAATTATTACTTTGTTCAAATTATGATATATAAAGAACAATTCATTCTTTTCCCAGGTGATAAGCGGGCAAAATCTGCCAAAACCCAGGGGCTCTGGAGCTAAAGGAGATGTGGTGGACCCCTATGTTTATGTGGAGATTCACGGCATCCCAGCTGACTGCTCAGAACGTCGTACTAGAACTGTGACCCAAAATGGGGACAACCCTATTTTTGATGAGAGCTTTGAATTCCAGATTAACTTACCTGAGCTTGCCATGGTTCGTTTTGTGGTGCTGGATGATGATTTCATTGGAGATGAGTTTATAGGTGTGTAACTATCAGGGTTACAAATCTTTGTGTTATTACTTTTTAAATATATTAACTACCTTTCTCTCAGAAACTAAATATCAAATTCTGCCTCTTTAGGTCAATATACCATCCCTCTTGAGTGTCTTCAACCTGGCTATCGACAAGTACCGCTCCAGTCACTCACAGGAGAGGACCTACCACATGCCAAACTGTTTGTCCATGTGGCCCTCACAAATCGAAGAGGAGGAGGAAAGCCACATAAAAGAGGTCTTTCTGTGAGGAAGGCACGAAAAGGGAGAGACTACACCGCTTTGAGAGATTTAGGAGTCCGGGGTGTGGATGAAGTTTTCAAGATGGCTGCTCCTCTATTAAGAGAAGCCACTGACTTGCGGGGTAATATGCAGGTAAAACTAAGTTCAATTAAATGTGAGCGTTCGTCTTTATAAACTTTTATCTTTTTAATAACCACAATGTATACACCCTATGGAAAGTAGGTGCACCCCAGTCAAACTTCTTAAAAGTATATTTTACAGACAACAGCCAGAAAACATACATTATTTCTGTCATTTTTACACCAGGCTGTATAACTTCGTGCAGGGGTGGCCAACCTTTTGTTGTCCCAAGAGGTACTTTTTAAATAGCAAACCTCTTGTAATAGCTAATAGTAATCTGGTAGACACTCCTGTCTACCAGCCTAGTGTCACCATCACAAACCCACACATATCGTTTCCAGCCTGCAGTAAAACTACCCTCATAACACGGTTTTGTTGTTGTTTCACAACCATGAAGATCACATCACAAACCTGCTCTCTCAAACACACAGACAAATTCTTCAAAATCTAACACAAACACACACACATAGATAAATTCTTCTCTCTCTCTAACATACACACAGACAAATTTCTCTCTCAAACATACACAGACAAATTCTTCAAAATCTAACACCCACAAACACAAATTCTTCTCTAACACACACAGACAAATTTGTCTCTCAAACACACAGACACTTTCCGCACACACACAGTAATTTTGTGGTTTAGCGGGGCGCTGCTCATTGAGAACAGTCTTAACTACATGAGTTCACATAACAGACTCCAAAAATCACCAATAACACTACCAAAACCCGCTAGATTGTCTTTTTTTCTTTTTTTTAAAGAAAAGTTGCTTGGGGGTCTGAATACTCACTAAAAAAAGCATCAAGGTCACTATGTCTGCAACTTCTCTGCACACCTGGCGGTCAACTTAGGATCAGTCCACAGCCTACCAGTAGACCGCAATCAACTGCTTGGGCAACCCTGACTTAGTGAATCGTAAAAATGTATTTAGTTGAAGTCTAGTCTTCCTTGACACATATTTTTAGTGTAAGAGCTGTTGTGTGCTAAAGAAAAAACGAATCAACAATTAAACACAAGAACACCCCCGGAGCAGAGTGTAAACAATAATGCATTCAATTAGAGATGAAAAGATGTATCCTTATTCCGAGCAGACAGAAAGGATAAACCCTGGAAAAGTTTTTAAGATAGTAAAACATTCCGACATAATACATCAAAGTGAAAAGAGCACAGATATCTTTGAGGAAAAAATTCAACACTGATAAAATTTAGAAACAACTTTTTTTTTTTTATCTTTGTCAAAAAAACATTTATTCTTATTTAGTCTGGAGCAACGACATGAACGGGAAGAAATTACCATCATTGGTTCACATTTTCTGCTCAACTGATTAAAGTAAGCTTGAATGTTTGAACAAGTTCATATGGGCTTTTTACTTTTTCTGAAACATGGCTGATCAAGATGAGTAAAACGTGTTGAAGGCTGCACTTACAAGAATATTTTAGGCAAACTCAAAAGTACTACTGTCACTGACAGTGATATTTTTGGTGTGAAATTTCTCACCCTCACCTTCTGTTAATAAAGATGTCTCCGCAGAAACTGTATTAACTTTTGTTTGTTGGTTGTATTTTTTTTTTTTTACCAGAACTCTGTGGCTGTCTTCCGGGAGCTTTGCGGAGTGTCTGCAGTAGCTAACCTCATGCAGTGTGTGTTAGCTCTAAGCTCTAGAGTCTCAGGACCAGAAGGAACTCCTTTGTTGTTGTTTGACTTGAGGGACGCCTATCCCACTCTGGAGGCTCGTGGACCTTTACCAGATGTTCTTCGCAGAGTTGTTTCCACGTATGAAACGGTCAGGACTGAAAATTGTTTTTTGGTCTTTCTGTTGACTAGACGTCCCAAACCATATGGACTATAAATCTCATTGAATGAGCTCTTGAAAACAGAAGAAACATAAAACAAAAACAACAAATACAATAATCTCCCATTTTCCAACCATTTCACCTAAAAGAAAAAAAAAACCTCTTTCAAACAAAAACTCTTTATTTAGACACAAAGCTAGCTTTTAGTGCCTCGAGTCAGTCTAGTTCCTTCCAAATAAACCACAAACTTTCATTGACCGAGAAGGAAGTTACTTAACAAATTTATGTAATAATATCCAAAAGTAAACTTTGTCATCAAGTATGAAACCACTTTGTGCAAATTAATACAAAAACAGGAAATGATTAAAGCAGCCAACTGGTCTGTTAGTTACAACAACTCTTCATGTTAGTCAGACGTGATAAATCATTGAAATGGGTGCTGAAACAGTGTTTTAGCAACAAATTTGTCCTAATTTCACATTCATTGTACTTCTTATGGAGTCAGGCTGTGTTCTTGAATGTTCATTCTGTTCCTTCTCTCACTAAGTGATGTCTCTCCGTTCCGGCCATTGCTCACTCGCTCTAGGTCAAGTTGAATTGGGCTGGCCAGAATAAGGGGGCTTTGTGCTGGTTTTGAGGATCAGAAACATGATGGAATTTTTCTTTCCAGGCCTTGCCCTATTAAATCATTTTTACTTGGCATTCAAAAAGTGGACTTGTTTTTGTTGTGTCTGTCTCACATTAAATATGTATAAGGAATCTTTTGTGCAGCATGATGGACAGTCAACATAAATTGCCAATTTAGCGACTCTTTGTAATGAACGTTGGCTGTGTGTGCAGGTGGCATGGCAACAAAAAAAAATCCGTTTTTCAGACTGCAGTGAAAATAAATGCATTTCTTTATAGTCTTACTCGGTTTTGATTAAGGTTTTCCTGGATAATCTGACGCTTTAATTTAACCACAGCTGTTTGTCACTACTCTACATCCAAGCTGCTTATTTGAGTATTGTGGCTCTCAGAGAGAAATACGTGTGTTTGTGTCCCTATCTGTTCCACCCAAGCATATCATGACTGAAAAAGCTCACCCTGGTGCCGAACAGCATTAGCATAGATTTAAATGCAGCTAGTTTAAATGGATTGCACACCTCGGTCCTGCCACAGGAAATGTGTTCTCTTGTGTGCATGTTTGTGTGTGTGTGTCTACACACGGCTCTGGTTGTAGAGATTTTTGTTAAACATTTATTTCCCATTGAGTGGTCAAGTCCCTGTAGAGTTGGTAAGAAAAGGTTTAGAATCAGTGTTTTTGTCATTCTAGTGAGAATATTAAAAAGAGAGATGGGTTTTTCTCTTTCCAATAATTTATAATGCTTTCACGTGCATGCATAATACAGATTTATCTACTCCTGTAGGTGATTCTATATTTTTTTGAAGCCCCTATGACAAATTCTTTAAAAGTGAGGTATTGCCTTTTTTTGTGTGATGGCTTCCTTCACTTAAAACATGTGTCATCGTGCAAAAATACAAGATCTATCATGATCCCAATAGATTTTATTTCCGTGTTTGCAGATGGTGAACGCGAGCAGAGCTGTGATCGAGCTCTCAGATGGAATTTCCAACAAGATCCTGCACATACAGACAACGGGTGTGTAGACATCTCATTGTGTAGATATGCTCTCTGCGTTTTATATGCCGTGTGCTGTGATGTGTGTGATGGGAAGAAATCGGGCTGTGCCTTTAATCCTAGTCCACTTCTCCCCCACAGCCTCCTCAGCAAGTTTTTTACTTCACCGCCTTTATCATTTTTCTCCCTTTTCTTATCTTTCTTTCATTTTTCTATTAATTTTTTTACTTCCTTTTTCTGCTCAATTTCCCCTTGAAAGTCACTTTTTTTTGTCTCTGAGATGTTTTTTCATCTCCAGCAGACATCTGGCTAATCACTGCTCTTAGACTGGTCTGCTTTATCTGTACAATTTGGATGGAGGAGATTTAAACTGGCACAGTCCCAGATGTCTATTACCTACTGCCTCTCAAGCAGAGGACAAAATATTTGTCCTGCTGCTGTCATTTTGATTTTTTTTTGGCAGGGCTTTGTTTACTCCAGCAGGAACACTTTGGGTCATCTAGCATTAGTCTGCCAGATTGCTGTCTCGGAGGCAATAAACAAACCCTTTAAATGCACGACAAACTACACATTGCCCACATCCCATTTCTCTCCCAGATTCAGCTGCCTCTCAGGAGATCATATGTTTGACATTTAGAAGCGTTAACCAATGGCTCGGTCAAATAAATAAAACATTCACAATAGCTTTGTAAGTTGTTACGTGCTGGATTTGACAAGCAGCAACCACAGATGTTCTGTGTCTTTTGGAAAAAAAATTAAAAAAGCTTTTTCAAAAGGAAAGAAAATGTCAGTAACAAAACAATTTGAGAAAAATATGAGGCTAAATGTTGGGATAGTTCATTTGAGGACTTGTTCATTCAAAATATACGGTGGGGATAATTCTACTTAACAAAAATAATCTGCTTCATTTTTTCATCCCAAAGTTTATTTTGAATTTTTGAGCCTGTTGCCTTGGGATGGGATCTTGTTCTAAAGGATTGCCTTTCCCTGCTGCAGAAGCCAAGTTACCACCTTGTAATCCAACCTTGGCTTTTCTTAAACATCTTGTCACATGTAAACAGAGTTAGATTTAAAAATGAGATAACTTAGCCTCGAGCGGATGGCCTAGTGTTCTTACATTCATCTGATAAAAGAGCCAAAGGGCTTATCTGAAGAACAAAGCGCTTCCTGTGTGTACACAGTTAGCTGGTGATCAGGTGATGCTGAGCCAGAGGTCTGCCCTTGTTCTGTAAAAAATGGTAGACAGCAAGAACACATAAATGGGTCACGTAGCAGGAAGAGATGGTTGGTGAACGAGATGAGTTTTTGGAAGTCATATCAGGTGAAGGAAAAAGAAAATGTGAAGGGGTAAAAGGATGAAAATGAGATAAATTGCCAAAGGCAAGCGAGTGGAAGATGGCAGGGAGAACAGAAGAGCATCAGGATTTATATCCAGGAGTTTCGTTTTCTGAACCGCTTATCCTTCATATGGTCACGGGGTTGCCGAATGATTATAGGCAAAAGGCAGGGTACACTCTGAACAGGTTGCCAGTCTGCTGTAGAACCTCACAACACACACAACCGTGCGCACACACATTCATTCCTAGGAAAAATTTTCACAGTAGCCAATCAATCTAATGAGGAAACATGAGTACGCGAAGAAAGCCCATGCATACGAAAGGAGAAAATGCAAACGCCACACAGAACGGCCATGTCATCAAAATCTATGATGCCACCTTATTGTATAAATGTCCAAAAAAGGTCAGTAAATAGAGTTAGTAAGGATTTTCAAAGTAGAGATCCCAGCACTGTAGTCCCCTTGCTGTTAGTGGTGGAAAGAAAGGACAACTCGACAGTGATTCTTTACAATCTATTGATAAATTTTAGAAAGAGAAATCACAAGACGTCACCACAAAGCAGTGAATGTTTTTTTGCTAATTTAAAATATTGCATGTAAAATATGACCTCGAATTTTGTGATAAGGACTGTTGGTTGCATAACCCTAAAAACGACTCAGTTAATCTATAGTATGGTATAACTGTGGGCAGTTTTATGAAAAGTGTTACAGACAGAGTGCTGGATATATTCTCCACATTCTGTGCCCTAAATACTCCCCCACACCCCGCAGCCCCCCGCCCCCATACACACGATAATACAGCCTTACCAAATTGAAGGTGTAGGGTATTAAGAACAAGAGAACCTTTATTAGTCTCACATACGGGGAAATTGGAATTAAAATGTACAGTTATTAAAATGAATGAGACCAGCCATGTTGTTTGGTCTAGAGACAGTGGCACTGAGGAAAACACAGGAAACAGAGATAGAAGTGGCAGAGATGAAGATGCTGAGATCTCTCTGGGAGTGACCAAGATGTACAGGAATGAGTATATCAGAGGAACAGAACATTAGGTTTTGAAGATAAAGTCAGAGAGGCCAGACAGAGATCGTTTGGACCTGTACAAAAGAGAGAGAGAGTACATCGGAAGAAGGATGTTGGGTTTGGAACCACCAGAAAAGAGGCCTAGGGAAGGTCAAAGAGGAAGTTCATGGATACAGTGAAGGAAGACATGAAGATAGTTGGTGTGACCGAAGAGGATGCAGCAGATAGGGTTGGATGGATTAAATTGACTTGCTGTGGCGACCCCTAAAGGGAAATGCCGAAAGAAGAAGTCTGGAGTAAAAATAAAATGGCAAAAGAGGAAAAAAAGTTTTTTGTTTTTTTAAACTCTTACTTTCAACACAATGTTCTCACTATTATACTACACTTCTACAGTATACATCTTTAGAAAAAAAGGTAACTAAATCAGATTAGCTGTAAATTTATTAAGATACCTAATGACAAGAAACTAAACAACTGTCTATTTAACTACATTAAAAAGTAGAAAAACTTTAGGGAACATCAGTTAAGACAAACTAAAGTCATAAGGCTTAATTTACTGACCTAAAAAGAAAAAAAGCAGGCATGCAGCCTGCATCCTAATGATAACCCTTAAGGATTAGTTCCTGGCCTTCTTCCAGCTTTTTTTTACTTTACCCCTGAGCATAAAAACTACCTTCAGCTGGACTAAAAAAAAAACAGACTATCTGAAAGCAGACGTGGACTTGTCAAACATTTCACATCTGAATTTTTTTTACAACAGATATTGAAGAGTTCTTTTTAATACATAAATGATCTATCCAGCTTTTCTGATGCAATGCATTTGAAAGTTTGGAAAATTGGTTGGACTTACTGAGCCTAACAATTAAACTCATGGTTCAAATCAATTTGAATTTGAATAAGTTCCCATGCTAAGATCCTTATTTGTTGATGAAATCCATCACTCTCTCTCCTCACTGATGCAAAAGTCCAACATGTCCTGTCATATCTCTACATTACCTTTCTACGGACGTGGAAACCAATCCTACCCCAACAACTTTGCAATATTTGTTCAACAACTTTTGCAATATTTGTCTCAAAATGACTTGGAAAGCTAATCAGACATTAAATCTATTTGTTCTCCTCCTTTAGTTGTTTGCTGACAAAAAAAAAGCTAAACAATATTTCCATTGCTGGCGTGGTTGCATTGGTCTGTGGCTGTCCAATCAGCAGGCCTGAAGTCAGTGGCAAACTGTAAACTTTGAGAACCGTTTGGCTCAAAATGTTTGGTTGAGGCAAAAGTTTTATTGCAGTTTACTTTTTGTAGAGAGCGTCATCAGAACAGATTCTGAAGGCCTCCGTGATTCTAGTCATTTTTGCGTAACTTGCAAGAAATCTCGTCTGAAATGTGATTGGTTAAATGCTTTACTGCAAAACCACACATTTGGAAGCAGCGCCTCCGAAAAGCCATGAGTTGTAATATTTATGTTTTCTGTCTGATGCTATCGGACTAAACGTCAAATCTTTCCTGTCTCAGCTGCTCCCTGGTTCAGATGAGGGTCAACAAGTGGAAGGTGTTATGATGTTTACTGTGTTCTAATCTCTGAGTGGTCTTTAAGCCTTTTGGTCAGAGCATGTGTGTGTGCTGGTGTCCTGGAATTGTCTTGAAGATATTGTTCCATTTACTGGTTTTGTTTTGCAGGGAGACAGACACATAAACACTACACAAGCACGTAGGCTTCAAGTTGCCTAGCAACCAGCATTAAAGGTTATTATTCCAGTGGACTTGTGTAGGTGCATGCGTGGATGTGTGCAGGTGTGCGTCTGTGTTTGCAGTCACTTCCTGACAGTGAAATAATGTGCGAGGACTTGCTCCTGGTTTGTTTACTCCTCCATGTGTGAACGGTCCACAACTTGGCATGGCAGCTTCTCATTGATGGCTCACTGTGATGTTTGCCCCATGTTAACCCACATCTGAGTTTCCATGGTAACAGAGGGACAGTGGCCCGGGGCAGCTAGAGGAAGCCAGACATAGAACACAAATCAGTGCACAAACTCTAACAAGCTTCGAGCTAAATTGTGATGTAATGATCTTGGTTTTTAATTAAATATTTTTGTGTCTCTTGTTTTTCTCGTCAGTTTTGTCATCACCTCCATTTCTATTTGCATTTAGATGAATTTTCTGCAAAGTTTTGTGTATCATAAGTTCGTAGTCTTTCCTAATCAACAGTATCAATCTTGTGTTAACAACAGTTTAACTTCTACATTCAAGTATTTTTTAAGGCCTTGGACCAGAGTGCTAATGCGCTGATGAAACCCAATACAGATGCTAAACACAATCTTCCTCATTATCACTTCATTAGGTTTGCCTTGAAGACATGCAAGCAGCAGATAATAATAAAAATGGCACAAATTTCAGAAAAAAATGGCCTTCTGTTTTTTATTGCTTCAAGTTTCTTCAGTTCTTAGCTGTGACTAAATAACTATGTCAACTGACTGTGATTTGTGTTCTACTTTAGCCATGGAGTTTCATGAGAAACTACAGAGCTTGGCAGCAAAGGAAGGTCTGAAAGGGTCCAAGGTTAGCCGAGCGTTGGAGAGTTTCATCTGGAACATCACCATCCTCAAGGTTTGTTAAAAAAAACTTTTGACAACTTGTACAGATAATGACTTAGAGCTAGTAGCTATTTTTTTTTTATATCCATGTTGAACACTCATACTGTTCTACCTTCATTTCTCATCGACTCTATCATTCCAGGGCCAGGCTGACCTGCTGAATCATGCCAAGGCTGAAGTGCAGGAGAACATGAAGCAGGTGCATGATGCTGCTCTGACAGGAAATCTTACAAAAGAACGGGTGGGATTAAGCAGAGCACGCTCACAAACTAGACGAGGTCAGGATGACAGCGTGAGCGCCAGAGGAACCTCAGTATAGCTGGTAGATAACTGGGCAGCCATCAGAGCTGTAGGGACCACATCTTTTTTATCAACACCTTTTTTTTTCTCCTACTCCCAGGGCTGTTGGGGGATGTTTGGACTATAGGCTTAGAAAAAGAAATAGAAGTGTTGCTAAACGTGAAAGGCTTGAAAACACTGCCTTAGGACCTTTGATCTGTGATGCACTGCTGGTCACGGCAAGATAGATTTATTTAGGAGGTAATGCCAAGATTTATCTAATTTCAACTGTATATACACCAGATGTTTAAGGTTTACTTTTGATGTGTATTTTTTTGTGGCTTTTAAAGAGTTTGAGTGGATAAAAATTGAAAATTTGTCTAAAAATCAGCTGCAGTAAAACAAGGTCTGAATTTTCCATTAAAAAGTCATGGAATGAGTTTCACGGCTGTTATGTTTAAAAATAACTTCTCTGTCAATGAATTAGTGGAAGTTTATGAATGTTTTCTTGTCTCCTATTGATTTTTTGCAGAGCAGTAGAACCTCTGTCCACTTTAGTCACCTTTCAGTCCAATTTTATTTTTTTTTAACCTTTTTTTGTTGCCTCTTCACCTCCATAAACTGTTAATCTTCCTTATAAACTCCTCTATAAATTATCTGAATATATTCTCATGAACAGCATTCTATATTTTTATACCCACCTGAAATCTGGTATTAATTACACCCCATCACACCTCCTGAGGTCTTGATATTGAACCCTGAGGAACTCCTGTTACTGTTGAAAGTGCTTACTGTGTGTGCAAAACACTGTACAGTATTTTAAAATGTAGGTCTATCCTTTTGTTGTAAAGAATATTTTACATAAGTTATTAATGCTGTGTGAAGAGGAAAGCATTCTAGGTTTGTAGCCGATGAGGTGGAAACCAGCAACATGGAAATAAAGACATTTTTAAGTGACTGATTTTCCTTTTTTTTTTTTTTTTTTTTTTTTTTTTTTTTTTTTGCTTTCCTGCTGACTTATCCACCCACCTAAATATTTATTTATCCATCTATCCACACGCCTACAGCTGAATAATAATCAATGAATACATATATGTAAAAGCCTATATAAAGCAAGAAAGATTATTCACAGCAAAATATGAAAACAGCTGGAAATCCACAGCTGGCCTTCTGAACGTGGGGGAAAAAATCAGTTTGAATAAGCCAATTGGTTTAAAATGTTCCTTTTAAAAAAGATTACCGGGCATGTAGCATGTTAGTTCCTTAACTTTAAATAAAATCAAACAATAATACATTTACATGTTGGAGATTGGATATTTTTCTGTTTCACTGGGAATGGATTTAATCTGGTTGCAGGTCTAAGAAGAAAACAAGACTACTTAAGTACAAAACATTTCTTGCAATATTTTACTCTCAAACCATAATGATGTGGTTGAGATTCCAAATTTTAGAGGTTGTAACTGAATTAGCAGTGAATTTACAAAATATTTCTTAATCAAATACTTAAAATTGAAAAAATATACCACTTCCAGTTTAAAGACATTTATGAAAAATGTCCATTGTATGTGTAATGCCATCCTAAATTCAGCTCTATCTAGTAAAAATGGAGAAAAGAAAATATGTGGATGACGTTAAAGTTCTGGGCTGCATGATGGAGCAGTGGTTAGCACAGTGGCCTCACAGCGAGAAGGTCAGGGTTTGAGTCCCAGGTCGGACGAGGCTTGAAACACTGCTTTTTTTCTGTGTGCAGTTTGCATGTTTTCCCAGTGTATGTGTGAGTTTTCTCTGGGTACTCTGGTTTCCTCCCACCCTCCAAAAACATGCATGTTAATAAGAATGCATTTCACTCCTTTGGCGCTTTTCAGTATACTCATACGCTTCACATTTACATTATTCATTCACTACATAACAGGTAATGGTAAGCTAGTGTTGTGGCCACAGCTGTCCTGAAGCAGACTGACAGAATCGAGGCTGCCGTTTTGTGCTATCGGCCCCTCTGACCATCACCAACAAATCAAACACACCATCCCGACTAGGCAATGCGGGTTCCCTGTGTCCCTGTCTTACCCAGGGACACAGCAATATTTCAATGTCAACGGCCATCCCACTGTGGCACCTGGGATTCCAGTGGTCTCCCGTCCAAGTACTGCCCAGGCCCAGCCTGCTTAGCTTCTGAGGTCTGACAGGATCAGGCATTGATCCAGTCAATCTCGATTGGCTGCTACAAAATTGCTTCTAAGAATGATTGTGTGTGTGTGTGTGTGTGTGTGTGTGGCACTGTAACAGACTTATTCGAGGTATACCCTGCTTCTCGCCTGAAAATCAGCCAGAATAGGCTCTGGAACCTCCATGATCATATTAGGGATAAGTGGTTCAGAAGATGAAACGAAATGTCAAAGTACTGTTCAATTCAATAAAAACCTACTAGTTTATTTTGCACTAATTTTAATCAGCACTCTGGCTCCATATGAAACCAGCCATTCAATTTAAAAAATCTTACTCTAAAAGTGTAAAGTTTACAATATGGTTCAAAATAAGTTTTACGGTCAGATTATTGAAGTGTCATTTTTTTTAAAAAAAAGTAGCGCAACTCTCATCTAAAAAAATGATTGTTAATGAAGAAAAAGAATCTAGAATTACAACTTAGGATCTCATAATTAATGTGATTTGGTAAATGTTGGCTTTAATTTGTCATAATGTAGTTGTACTTTTATGTTAATGGAAGCACAAATTTAATTCAACTACATTGAAAATTAAAACGTTAATTAATTTAAAGCATGTTTTTGGTTTAAACGATTAGGTTTGCGTATCAACCTTTTAAACTGATAGTTGACACCAAAATCTATTCAAAATATATAAAATCATGTAGAAATGGACACTAACATTAGTAAATTGCAATAGCAACATAGTTTTATTGATCTGAGCTTAATTACGCTGAATAGAGCATTTGAAAAAAATAAAATAAAAATCTTCAATTGCTGCTTCACATAATTTTCACAGAACATGAGAACAACTCCCCTCCGATGTGAGAAATCAATAATCACATTAAAATGTCCACAATCGAACCATTTCTAAAAACAGAAGAAAAAAAGAAAAAAGAAACAAGATACTTCTACCTTAATTCAATTAATTTTATCTGGTAAATTAAGCATCTAAACGGTTAAAAATATGTTCTATAAAAAAAAAAAAAACTAACCAAATAAACATAAAGTAAGATCAAAAAAGTGGGATTAGTTTGGCTGAGAGAAGAATAAATGTAAGAGGCACTGGGTTTGAATGAGAGATGAGGGGTCGAAGCGAGATTACACGCAGACGCAGACACAGGCAGGATTATGGACACCTCTCCACATTCAGAGAACAATCAAACTCCCAGCATCGTTAAAAAGAGAGCTTTTCTACTGAGAGAAACTACAAGCAAAAGCTCAGAGTGTTTGGGTTAAGTATGTAGTGACAGAGTTAGCAGTTACATGGCGCTCTCTCTCCACAGAGTAGAGAAATACAGTAGATTTGATGAGTAATGGATGAGGTTAGACGCTCCCCATAGGAGGCCCGGCATTACAGGGAGAGACACGTGTTGGGTACATCAGACAGCATACAGCATTAGGCGTGGCACAGATCAGGAGACAGAGAGAAAAGTAGATGTGACTTCAAAGGTCACAGTCCACATGTGCAATACTTAGCAGTTCTGGTGGCGCGCCACCGAAAGCAGGGTCCCCTCTCTGATCACAGGTCAGTTTTTAATTCTTCAGAGGAGAACAGGAACTCTTTCACAGATCATTTGGATTAACAATGGTAAAGTCAGAGTCTTTGCTGTTGGTGGAGCCTTCGTCTGGACTGGAGGAGCCAGAGATGATGCCAGCATTCAGGGGATCGTGGAAAGTCCCCGCTGCGCCTTCGGGTTCCAAACGCACTGCGCCGAGCCCTCGCTTAACCGGAGGGGTGCGCTCAGAAGAGTTCCGTCCTCCCTCAGCCTGCAGGTCTTCATCCTGAGACACAAGGATGTAGTCGTCCCAGTTCTTACCCTCTGAGCTGAGAGAAGACACAACCTGGACAAGAGCGAGAAAACTTAACTCTTTTGAAACAATCATGTTGTGCGATTACTAATTTTTTCCAGTCACTTTCTTGTACTTCTCACAAAACTATTCAGATTTGCACAACGGTTAGTTCAACCTCCACAACGTTTAGTCATGTGCGGGTGTCGTAATTCTTATTACTTTCATCAAACTTGTTTAAACCTGTTTGGGTTCAGTTCAAACAATTTCCTGCTTTTTTAATATTATCTTTTACTAATTGTCGTTTATGTTAAATTAACATAAAAGCTAACGTATAGCTGAATTTTTAATTCATCTAAAACTAATAATCTTCATCTCCATCCGCCCACCTACTCATTCCTAATCATCTGGATATTGAAGGAGTGAATTCGGAACATTTCAGAGTCATGCATGACTAACTTGTTGCTCAGGTGGGCTCATCACTGCGTCCTCCTCTTCCTTCTCGTCCATGCTGACGCTCCCGTCCCCCCCGGTGTCCCTGCTGCCCCGCCCATCCTGCTGCTGCTGCTGCTTGCTGCGACGGCTCATGTTGCTCAGAGCAGTTTCGGCTGCCAGAGCGGTGGAGGTGTAGTGATCATCAGCGATGGTGATCTCCTCATCCTCCTCTGTTTCTAACTGGCTCTGGTTAAAACGCAGCGCCCCCTTTAGGATGTCCTTGATCTGAAAGCATGAAAAGAAGCATCAAAATGTAAGAACAAATGATCGTTTCAGGAGTTTTTTGGCCAAACAGGAAGTGTTTTATAGAGCAAATGTTTAAACAAAATCACCTGTTTAAGTCCGGCCAGTGACACCAGAACTTCATCTTCTTTTTCTAAATTTTCCTGGAGAATCACTTCCTGGATTTTACCTTCAGAAAAATTAAAATGAGTCAAAACTATTGACTGTTTTTTTTAAATAAATAAATAATAACTACTTTAAAAGAAGAGTGTGTGTTTCTGTGCTTACAGATGTGTGTGTTCATCATCTTGGCACAATACTTGCTCATGGCTTCCAGGTCGTTAATCTGACCCTGAAGGAAAGACACTTGGGCCTCCAGATCCTCGTCTTGCTGAAAAGATACCAATAAAAACCCAGACAAAAATCAAAAGAAATAAAAAAGGGATTTTAGACAGCTGCAGTGAGACTCTAAGAGGAATTTTTATTGGTTTAAACATCTCACCGTCTCTTTCTTGCCCATAGTTTTACTGTGAGAACGAGAGCGAGTGATGTTGAAGAAAGATTCTTTCTTGGTGACAGAGAGAGGAGGAGACGAGGTGCTAACATCACTTCCTCTGGACAGGGGCAGCGGTGGGGAGGAGGTGGACTGGCACCGCCCGCCGGACAGACTCTCTGTGCTGGGAGAAGAACTGGTTGTTCTCGAGCTCTGTCCTGAAGCGGAGAAGATGAGAATAGTGAAAAATACAATGATGAACCATATAATATTCACATTAAAGGCCACTTTTTAAGATTAAAAACTGAAAAAAAGAAAACAATTTACAGTTTTAAAATGATCAAGACTGTAGAGTAATTACAGATTTTTTTTTATTATTTAATCACAATCAAGTAATGATTATATATTATGGAATTTCATCAAGCATTAATCTACCACTAGTAAGAAAATTTCTTACAAAAAGGTTTAGTTATGCATAAAATAACTAAACTAAAGATTAATTTAATTTGATTTCCAGGGTTTCTAATGCAAGACTTCGACCAATTAATGGCTCCAACATCCAACCAATCATTGAAAAATTAATTTATCAAGACATCTTATAAAGGGTTTGGAAAAATACAAAAAGATTTTTGTAGAACATAAACTGACACAAACAAGCAAACTTGTCAAAAAGCAAAAATTGGCATTTTTTGTTTTCACTGTTGCGGCGCCTCTTGGTGGTCACTGTGCAGCACTGCATGCAACATTAATTTACCGAGGAGCAGAGAATACAACACACACACTGAGCTTTTACATGCACTCCAACATGAACAAAAACGCTCAGACAAAAGGGGTACATGTTACACAAGCGGTTGCCATGGCAGCTGTTACCTTGTGTGTCAGTGTGAGTCTGTGCTGGGAGAGAACCCTGAGACACTCCATCTGTAAATCCATCTAACAGACAGGAAAGTCAAACCTGATGCTGCCACGGCTGCATGGAACACTATGCCGAACACACTGTGTTAAACTGAACATGCTTGGTTTAAAACACACATTAGTGGGGAGTGAAGCGTTTTATCCCGCAGCAAATCGAGAGACATTTCTGTGTTCTGAAGCTCACCTTTGCTGAGGTGTACCGGCATGCTTTCGGACTTGAGGAGACGGTAATTGTGAGTCTGAAGCGGTGCGGGATGCTCAGCCAGAGGATGCGGCAGGATGGATGGAGGTGCCGATGTTGGGGACAAAGATGGCGAGGAGTGCACTTCGCTGTTGATTGGGGAAATACCGGGAGAGGCACCGGACATAGTTGGAGCTATGAGCTTCCGACCAAAGTTTATCAGACTACTAGACACCTTGTTCATATTAAGAGGAGCGGGTTTAGTCCCCGTGTTGGCACTAAGGAGACAGAAAAAATTCAAATAATTCATTCAGAATCACTTTTTCTTCATAGAGTAACAACTTCTCATAAAAGAGTTTGGTTATCCTTTCAATAATGAATCTGTCTGTGTTCAACTCCAGTAAATCTTAAAGAAAAAAAAAAAAAGGATTTGTTTTCACAGATGATGCCTAATGGTGTTGCATCTTTACATAACCGAAATACACTTGTGCATCGGTCAGGACGAAGAAGAAAAAAAATCAGAAGCACTCCGACAGAAAGTGTAAAAAATTTCAAGATGAAGAATGCTATGTCGCTAACTAGTAAGATTTATTTCTATTAATTCTAGTATTTAGTACAATAAAAAATATGATAAATAAAAGCCAATTATTCCTTCCCCAACTATAAAAAATAGATTGTGAAACCCTGCTGTAAAACATTGCGTGTCCTCAGACAGGTGTTAATTAGCGGTGTAGCTAACTAGCGAAGTTTCCAGTACGTGCTCTTCAAAACAACCTCCTCCATTTTTAGTTTTAAACATACATGATATTAATTAATAATTCACAATATTTCTGACTGTACAAAACATTAAAGTTTGTGCCCTTTAGTCAAACATTTCAGTGTGTGTGCATTTTGCTCCCAACGGCAATCGTGTGTCAGAGTATTATCGTCACTTGCAAAGCAGGCCATTCTTTTTAATAAAATTTATCACCGAAACTACGGCACTCGGGTGATTGATTCAATTTATGTTGACGTTTTGACACAATCATACGTAAATCCAGAATAAAGATCTTTGTCAGAAAATAAGTTTATTTTAATTGTTTCCAGCTCAGAAAATCCCAACACTGTAAGCACAGCAACGTGCACTTTTTCTTCACTGTGAAGTGTTTATAGCCTTTTGGAATCAGATCAGATACTGTTTTACAAGCCAAGAGTCTGTGCTCATTTAGGCTCTGATCCAACAACGGAGACACTAATGCATCTCTGATAAACTTTCTGCTTCCAACAAACCGCCAAACATTTCTTTTTTACTGTTTAAATAAATATCAAATAACACCTACAAATCATATTGCAAGGGCTGCACGGTGGTGCAGTGATTAGCCCAGTGGCCTCACAGCAGGAAGGTCAAGGATACGATTACCGAGTGGGGATGAGGCTTGAAACACTGGTCTTTCTGTGTGGAGTTTACATGTTCTTCCTGTGTATGCATGGGTTTTCTCCAGGTACTCTAGTTTCATCCAATCCTACAACCAATCCTACAAAAACATCCCTGGCTGATTTGATGCAACAAAATTGCCCCTAGGAATGAGTGTGTCCCCGTGAGAGACTGGCGACCTATTCAAAGTGTACCCTGCCTCTCGTCTGAAAGCAGCCGGGATAGACTCCGGCACCCCCCACGATAAGCAGTTCAGAAGATGAAATGAAATTATAACATACGATTAATTAAAACTATATAACAATATATTAACTATTTAATGTGTGTAAATAAATTACTAAAAAGATTTGGAGAGACTTTTTGTTTGAAGGAGAGAAGACTCGTGTGTATTTTCATGTGTGCAGAGCTGTGTTTTTTTTTTGTTTTTTTTTTTTTACCGAGTTTTGTTCATCAGGTCAGCTCCCCTTGTCTTGTAGTAATCCAGATTTTGCTGGAACTGGTAGTTGACAGGACGTGGATTATTCTACAAATTAGAGACAAAATAAATAATTATTAGATATGTCATATTTATAACAACACAACAGTATAAACAGGCACACATAAAGGACCGTGTGAGACCAAATGCATGTCTGACTAAGAACTTATGAGCAACGAGCCTGCTGCCACAGGACAAAGATGATGACCCCTGGAGGTGTAAAATTGATGGATGAGCTGTGACGTGGGTTTTCAGCTGAGTTAAACACTGTCATGTTGGATGAAAGACCTTCAAATAACTCATTTCTACGATAGTAGTGGACAGCAGTCTTTATCTGAGTGTGCAGGTCAGCGAGCTAGAAGATGAACAAAAAGATTTTAACCGAGGTTAAAGAACTACTTTGGAATTAATCTGCATCAATTTTAGTTTTATACAATCCAGTCCAAAATGATTTATACCTCTGTATAATTCTAGTTTATAGTTATTTTTAATCAACCAACTTTTTGTTTTGACCGTAAACAGCACAGGCTTCTTCCAAAATAAAACAAGACTATGCACAAGAGCTCTTATGATTGGAAACTTTTTTTCAACTTTTAATTCCATTTGAACAAATAAATTAGCTTCCTCTGCCGGGTGGCTGGGTTCTCACTCAGAGATAGGGTGAGGAACTTTGCCATTCGGGAGGAGCTCTGAGTAGAGCCATCGCTCGTCCGGGTTGAGAGAAGCCAGAAGAGGTAGTTTGGGCATCTGGTTAGAATGGCTCCCGAACACCTTGGCAGGCATTCCGTAACACCGGATGGAGTTCAGGGGACAGATCCCGGACCCACAGGAGAGACTATGTCTGACAGCTGGAAAGGGAACACCTTAGGATCCTATTGGGTGAGCTGGAGAATGCAGCCGGGGTGAGAGAAGCCTAGGTTTACCGAATGAAACTGTTGCCCTCACGACCCGGCCCCAGATAAGCGGAAAACGATGGAACGAAAGTTTTATGGTGACATTTTTCTGGCCATTTCAGAACAAAGGTGAGCTTGTATAAAAGAAAACAAATGTGACAAACAAATCATTTTTATGTTTAAAGTTATTTTAACCTGTTTCACTGAATAATTATGTGAGAAGCTTTTATGGGTTGTTGGAAAAATCCCATAATTTCTGACCAGCTTTATGTCTCTACAATTTTTTCGAATATTATTTTTAGTAATGAGCTTCAATTCTTCAAGAATATGTTATATGAACCTGAATTTAAATAAAAGTTGGCAAATATATTTCCCACGGTAATTTTTTTGTCTTGCTATCTTTTGAAAGAAGAGTATGTCATGTATAGGCCAAAAAAAAAAATTCTTCTTGATGATTAAACGTAAATTTAAACACAAACTTGCCAGGGGTATAAATAATTTTGGGTTTGACTGTAGATGATTATTACAAATTACCAGAAAAAAATTCAGATTTTTAACAAGTTAGCAAAGTATTTAAAAACCAAAAGCAAATACCCACGGTGTGGACATGTTCTGCTTACTGTTGAACCAACTAAACATCTAAAGTTACCCGGCGTGGTTACATGAGTAAGCAGTGACAACAATTAGTTGGTTTCACAGCAGGGGCTTCAACAATTTTATCTTCTTGCTTCATGCTGGTTTTTTCCACTTTAACACGGCTCCATTTTCTTCTTCCATATGTCTATTTCACAGGGGAACAATAAAATATTAACTTTTTGTTGCATTGGATTTTTTAACTAATCCTGAAGAATTTTTAGGCACTGATTTCAAATAAAAAATTAATTGGTTTTTTTTTTTGTTTTGTTTTGTTTTTTCCAAAAAACTCTAGTTTTAATGCAATTTGAGATAGATGAAAGAGTCTAAACATGAACTTACGTAACAGAATTTAAGCAATTTAAGATTATATATAAACATGGATAGGTTCTAATACATTTATCATGCTCCTTTTTATTAGCTAGACCATGGCATTATTAGCCATTAGCACATATAACAATGATGTACTTTAATCTAAAATCACATTTCATTTATATGTTTCTTTTGATTTGTTAAATATACTGATTACTGGCTGACTTTCCTTGTCTTGTTTTTTTTTTTGTCCTTTATTAATAAAAATCAAAGACTGCATAAAATCTGAGGCTTGCAGAAAATTTCTAACATCAGATTTGAACTCAGCACACTTAAATTGACTAAAAACAAGTCTTTCTTTAAATGAAACATATAGTGTTCCCCAGTGTTATTACTTTTCATGTACTGGATGGCCTGAGGTGACAAAACTGCTGGCAAAAAAGTAAAACCATGGAAGAAGCTAAAATTATACTGGATTTAATGCAAAACGCTCTAAGGATTACCCTGATTCTAGGTTGCTTCGTCAAAATTCTGGCACAGTATGCTGGGATATTAGAAATGATTTGACTGTACATTTATTTTGTAATGAAGTTAGTGGATTTGATCCATTTTAAAAATAATTGACATGATCTTCGAAGATTATTTGTTACGTTATTATCTGAGGATATTTGCAAGAATTAAAAAAAATTATAACACAACAACTCCCTTAAATAACACTTTTTAGGGTATGTTTTATTTAGATTAGTTGAGTGTTAGGATGACGTCAACGCCAACTTTTTTTCCTTCTAATTTTATGAAAGTACTCTGTGCATAAAAATTTTCTCTTTTTTTATGAGAATCTGTTGTACATCTATGAGCAAAATATTATAAACTAACAAAACTACCGTATTATTCCCAATACTCGTGCATGTGTGGTAGCACTGTTTAAAGCGCTATTTAAAAGGACAGAGACATGTCATCTTGAGCCAAAGTTGCATAGGGAAGACTTGTTTTTGTCTGACTAAGCTTTACTGTATTCAAGTTTCAGGAAAAAACAGGGATAAGCTTCTATTAGAAAGTGTTCTTCTATTGGGAATAATAGAGAAACAAAAAATTCAAATCCCTGATTGAATTTTTTTTCTTACACAGAACACAATGTAAGAATAGTTTATAAAGTCAATTAAATAATAATTAAAAAAAAAAAATCTAAACTAAATTGGCTCATAAATGAACTTTACAATTAAAAGTCAGCACCTCAATTTGTTATTGAAATAATCTGACCTGTCTTTAGCTTTTATTAATAACTAAATAAACCAAACATTCAAATGGCGCTTTGTAAAGGCTGCACAGTCAACAAATATGCAGATTCCTTTTATTTACTGTTTTATCCGCTTCAATGAGTCCACCTGCGTTTCAAATAGTTACTCTAAGTGCCTTGTAGTCTCTAATATGTAACCACTCAAGTGTGAGGAAGTGAAAGACATGCTGCCAAATTTATCTTTTAACCCCTTATCACCACCACACAGATTCAAAAGGGTTTTTTTTTTTTTTGTGGGGAAGTGGGGATTCTGCAGACTGCTACTTTTGCTCGAGGATTTCAACCCACAGCTTCTGTATGTGGGAGTTTTGCTTTAATAAATCTCCCACTTCCTCTGTGAAGCAAAATAATCTGTTTACTTACTTTAGGATCTCGGAGAAACAGAGCTTTCTGCAGCAAAGCATTGATGTCTCCGATTGAAGGGTAATGCATCAACAGGCCCAAGCAGGTCTGGAAGTTGCTAGCGATTACTAAAAGCAGAGAGAAATGAGTTAGCTCCTTCTAGAGGAAACTGTCTCAATAAAGCTGCAGATATCAATATTAATTTATGTTTCAAATTATCTGAAAAAAGCTCGTGCTGTAGCTTGATAGAAGTATGTTCTTGTTATATTGGTAACAAGATAACCAGGTTAGATTAATTACATTATCTCTCAACTTATTTATCAATTTAATTCAATTCTATTTGTATAGCTCAAAATTACATAAACAAAGAATTACAGTTCATTTGGGTAATCATTAAATAGAGCTTACAAGCATCTCTGATGTAGAGCAGCATGGCCACAAAAATATAGTCAACCAGGTCAAGGGTGATGCTATCAGCAAACAGGGCATCCCACACCACCAAGAGGTCCTGAAGAGGAAACTCGCGGCCAAACAGCAGACGAACCCATCGGCTGCACACACAAACAAATCTCACCATTTCAGTGTGCAGAACTGATTTTAGACGGTCATACAAGAAAAAAAAATACTGACATTCCATAGATCTGTGGAGCGATCTCCAGTCGGTTGAGGTGCATGTGCAGCTCTATGTCGTGCTTTTTTACCAGCTGGTCCTGGATACGGTTTACTTTGGTCACTACGGCAACAGATGGCCCTGAGTCTTGGGGCCGAGCGAATGGGATGCTTGTCAGCATCTCTTCTTTACCCTGGGGGAAAAGATTGTTATAGAATCAGTACACAATTGTGCGGACATTAGGCTATTTAAGCCAATCTCAGAGATCAACACTCTTCATATTCAGTTTGTTCTGTCCAGGAAAAGTTCAAATGAAGCAAGATTTGGAATATTTACAGTCTAAAATAATGGCCTGAAGTAATTCATGCAGACAGATCTTACTGTGCCAAGTCCTCCACCAATAGAAAAACTTAACTTAGTCACAGATGATATTAATTTGTTATTTGTCGTACTTTCACATGTAGTTACAGCGTATTTTTATTTTTTTTGCCAATAATCAGAACTGCTGCAACATCCATGCATTTAATCAAATTCTAAATATTTAAACAATATAGAAAATAAAACAGCAGCTCAAAAAAAGTTGGACTTTTTACCTGCAAAATGACCCAACTCTACCATTTTGAAGTCAAATATTGTTCAATTTGATAAATGAAAACGGCAGATGTATATTTTTATCTAAAAAAATAGCAGCAATTATTTTAGTATTAAAAGTTTCAAATAAAACAAACTTTCTGACGTGCCAATATTTGTTTTTTGACTAAACTGCTTCTCAACTTCATTTTGCAAGGTTATTAAAATACATTTGATGTTACCATATAGACCAGCCATATGTGTTTTGAAATAAGGAGTACAGATTGTTACCCTATAGTCAGCGTAATGTCAGACTTCAAAATAAGACAATATTGTGATGAAGAACAAACAAATCTGATGCATTTTTTTTTTCCAAACATTAAACTGACCTTCCTCACTTCTCTCTCAAAGCTGGAAAACCACGGCTCTGCTGTCTCCATCAGCTGAGAAAACATAGCACTGTAAAGGGAAATGAAAGAAAAGGTTTAGTCTATCTAAGTATGTAAAAGTTATAGAGCCTCTTTCACAGATAAAAACAAAAAGTGCTTTATAAAGAGAAAATATCCTAACGACACATTTAGTAAATTGAAAAAGTCCCCGTAAAGCTATCTTGGCTCGTCTTAAAACAGAAAATATTTGCTGTAATAATAGATATGTATTGAAACGATAGGAAAAAAACGGCGCAGTAAAAACTTTTCCAGACAGTTTGTACCGTCATATCGCACGGCACTAATTAATATTTAAGATTAGCTAAACTTACTATGCGTCATGCTCAAGGTATTCTGGGTCCAAGAGACACTTCATGTCCTCACTGCAAAAAAACAAACAAAAAAAGAGCAGAAGACAACAAATAATTATATTGTCCAAATAGAAAAAGATATCTGCAGACAGGTGAGATAAAATATTCTATTGATGAATAAAAAAAGATACAGGAGGTGTGATGTTACCTGGGACTGGCTGTCTCACTGGCGTGCTGGAAGGCTTGATGATCACAGTGCAGTACAAATACGATGGGAGCCAGCAGCTCATGCATCCCCTGCAGACACACAAGCGGGGGTAACAAAGTGGAAGAAGGTAAAGGTAAGGATAGATAATAAATACGCTTCATTTGTGGTCAGTCTTTTTTTTTTTTTTTTAATAAGGATGCACAAGATTTCTAACTCATCATGACAGCTTTAATTTAGATATTGTTAGCCAATGCCCGGCCATGTGTCACTTCTTATTTGCAAAGGAGGTGCTGTGCTGGCACCTGATGGAAACACTAATAATGATTAGGTTGCAGAACCATTTTGTTATTCTGTCTGAACTCATCGAACACAGACATCTAGAGATCACACACATTCAGAATTGACCTGTTTATACAGTAGCTGTTCATTTTCTCTGGCGTAGCAGAAAAGGATGTCTGTCAGCTTGGTCCTCACATCCTCATCTTGGAAGTAACGGATCTCAGGGAATCTGCAAAGAGTACGAGTTCACTTCAACTTGCGATGATAGAGACAATTAGCGTGTGGTATAACTGTGTATGGGTCACACATACGTTCGAAACACATCCTGCTTGATCATCCCCTTCAGCTCTTTGTCCTGGAAAAACTTGTTCCACAAGCTCTACAAAGACAAGATAGATTCTTGTGAAAACATTTGCGTATAAATCATTATTGGCAAACAAGAATTCAATAAGTATTATTTAGAGATATAGACTTGAAACAACAGATTAAAAGTCTTACCCCCTCATCCTGGGACAGTGGGTTGTTGACCACCAAATCCTGCTGACCTGCAGCTTTTCGTGGATTTGTGATGTGCTGAGGGCAGAAACACACACATTCACTATTTGCTACTACAAGTATGGCTTTTCAAAAAAAAACCTAGATAACCTAAAATGTAAAAGTGTTCAATTTATTTACCGTTTGTGCTACACAAGCTAATTTAGCGTTTTGTTCAGAACACTTTCTGTACACCAGCTTCTCAAGTTTTTTAGTCTATTCTTATTATCCTGGATTCCTTTAAGAAGTCAACGTGTGGAGGAAGAGATCTTTGTGGCTTTGATTCAGAATACAAGCGAAGGTATTCCAAAGCCCCCATACAGTACGTGGATGTTTCACAGACATACAAAACATACTTTTTACAAAATCATAAAGCAGTGGGTTACAGTAAAGATTTAGTCTATTGACACAAATCTATAGTAAGTTGATACTTACTTTTCAGTACACCTAGTTTTAATGACCACAAATCCAACCAGTGAAAATGTTTTAATGTAAAAAAATAAATAAATTCAAATGAAATAACTTCTAAAGATTGTGCATACCACCCGTGATGGTCAACTGTGCAACTTCTGGCTTCATTTCAGGCTAATAAAAACAGTTTTTAAGACTATGTGATTGGCCATAACAGCATGTAGTGATGTTTCAAAGCAGTTCATGCTGACTTGAACTGAATATATATTTGAGAAAAAAAATAGACTTAAAGTATCCTGTGCACGTTACTTGTGCTATTGTAAAAATAAAAGCCATTGATCAGGCATTCTCACCATCTCTTTGATTTTTTCATATTGGCCCCGGAGCTCCTTGGTCTTGTTGATCCACTGATCCTTGTCTTCTGGAAGAACCTCCAGGTACAGCTGTAACACAGATGACGTTTTTTTTTGTTTGTTTTTTTGTTGATAACGTAATTATTTCTCTGTATCATTTAAAAAAAAGAAGACATTGCATCTGATCTTTTTAAGTTCCATTTCTCCAAGTTAAAAAACTACACTTTACTCATGTGGGAGATTTTCCAAAACCTTTCTAATCAAACTTGATAAGACTGATTGATCAGGTTGGCAAGTACCTTCCAACACACACTCCGAAAGCGGCTACTCCTCAGCCGGCCATTGATGCCCGCCTGCCGGATCCTGGCCAGGTAATTACTGTTGAGGAACAAGTCGTTCCATTCTTTCCTGCACAGGGGAGGAGAAATAGAAGATGAGGAGATTTATGAGCATCTCCTCCAACATCCAGCTGTAAGCTGACAGGACAGAGCTCTTTGATGTGCCAACAGCTTCTGAGACACACAAAGCAAGGACATCACGAAGAACAAACCTGTATGAGAGGCTGGTTGATTGAGATTGCGAGAGAGTGCTGCTGTCAAGAGAGCCTCCTGTTAGAAAAGTAAAAACAAACAACCACAAGAGGGAGACGTTAGCGCAAAGTAAGCTCAAATTTATTTCTACAACTTAAAAAAAAAAAAAAAACTGCTAAATGAAAATAAGTCCAGAAGCATAAACTCCTCCATCCCCCAAAAAATATCCATCATAAATAAATTGAGAATTGCTTTTCTCCATCTAAAAATATATAAATATTTTACTGTTTTTGCAAATATTTGTCCATACTTTTAATTATTTATTCATTTATTTGCAGACTTATTTATATTCATCAATATATTCATTTCAGATTTTATTTATTCTCATTTTTTAACTTTCATTCATTCCATCTGGTGACAACTACTTCTGCACTTTTTAATGCACACTTAATAACCATAAGGCGTCAAGAAAATAATATATAGATTTGTAAGTAAATACATTATAAATAAAATAATGAAAAGTTAATAATGAACAGACTAAAAAAATAAGTAACTAAATAGGTAAATAGAAAAATGCAAATATATGGATGTAGTTATTTATTAAAACTCCTTAATTAAACATTTCTGACTTGATTTATTCCTGATGAATGATTGAATGAGTAAGACAGTTTTGGTCTTCTTTAGGGGAAGATAAAATAAGATTCTGCTCTTTCGTTTTAATGGCTGTAATATGTCTAATAAGGCCTGCAGGTGAACATGCATTCAACTCTGAGAGCTGTCTATCAGTATTAACTATAAAACTAGATCGGTCCACAGGGACGCTCAGTCTAAATATTCATCAGTTCCACAACATGCCAGCTCACAATACTTCTTCATTACACACAAACATAAAAACATTCTTAGCCCAAAGGTTTTGGCGTAACATCTCTGTGACTCACTCTTCAGTCACTTCAGATTTTTTTTCCTCCACAATTCATAATGTAAAACATCAAAGAAGGAAGACTTCTGATGAAGTTATGAAACATGAAGAAAATCAAAGAGCCAGAACGTACTGGAAGTACTGCTGCGATTTTTGTTAAAACTGTGGAGAGGATCAAAGCCGGTCTCCTGCTGCTCGTCGGTCTGAAGTGGGTGACGGGTCTCAAAATTGGGGTGCTGCATGACCACAACCCAGCTGGATCTGGGGGGAAAAAAGGAAGTATAATGTAGAAAACTTTAAAAAACCCACACTTTTAGTTTCCTCTTCTGAACCGCCCATCCCTAACGGGTTGTGGGGGGTGCCGGAGCCTGTCCCGGCTAAAAATTGCTGACAATCAACAGAAAAAATAAAGCCTTCATCCACTATACATGTTAATATTTCAAGCAACAGCACACATTTACTGTAGTTTAGGAAGTTCTTTATTTCCTAGTAATAAAGCCCATAAACAATAAAGTATGATGATAAACAGACATATGACCGATCAGAACTTCTCACTGATTTTATTTACTCCAATTAAATTAGCAAAAGATAACTGGTAAACATAAAACCTTGATTTTAATACTCACTTCCACAACCTTGTGATTCTCCTCGGTCAAGAAGAACAGGGTGTTTCTACAAAAAGATTCAGAGATAAAATATGTAGCGCAATCAATGATGGAAATTTAGTATGTTAGCATAAAAAAATCCAAAGACCATGGTCCTAGCCTGGAAAAGGGTTCTGCAGAGGGTCCTCCCCAAAGTAGAAAGTATCTCGGGGTCTTGTTCACAAGTGGGGGAAAGATAAGAATAATGGATTGTTTTGGCGTCCACAATAATTGGGGTGCTACATCGGTCCGCGACGGTGAATAAAAAGCTGAGTCGAAACGCAAAACTCTCAATTTACCAGTCAATCTACAGTCCTACCCTCACCTATGGTCACCAGCTGGGGTAGTGAACAAAAGATTGCGGATACAAGCGGCTGAAATTAACTTCCTCCATGAGGTAGCTGGGCTCTCAGTCAGAGATATAGTGAGGAGCTCCGTCGTGGAGCTGGGAGTAGAGCCGTTGCTCCTCTGGGTCAAGAAAAGCCAGGTGGGGTGGTTTGGGCATTCGGTCAAGATGCCTCTGAACGCCTTGCCTTGCTGGTGTGATGTTTTGGGCACGTCCGACTGGTAGGAGACCCAGAGGCAGACCCCAGACCTGCTGGACGGACTATGTCTCACAGCTGGCCAGGGAACGCCTCGTTATCCTCCCGGGTGAGCTGGAGGATGCAGCCGGGGTGAGAAAAGCCTGGGTTTTGCCGTCTGAGGCTGTTGCCACTGCGATCAAGCCCCGGATAAGCAGAAGACAACGAAACGGAGCATCAAAAAAAAATAAGTCAAGAAAACAAACAAGGAGTTGATACAAAAAGACTCTTTGTGCTTTAAAACTCTGAAACTACTTAATAGAAAAATTTAGGGACAAGTGGGTCATAAGCAATACTTCCTGGTGAAACCAAGTAAGTAAATTATTTAATCTGAACGTATTTCCTTGTACAAGTGAACAATTTCAGGTAACTTAGTAGAAGTTTCTTCCTCCAGATTAAATTACATTCAAATTTCCATCATGTTTTTATGACACAAAACACTCAAATTTATTCGAATCAGTGAAGAATGGCTAAAATTAACAAAAAAAGAAAAAAAAAAACACTTGAGCAGCCTGATGTCTCACCATTCTCTTTGTGATATATTGAACATAACCAGCAAAGCTAATGAAGTCATTAGGGAGCCAAATTAATACATTAGTTAAATATTCTCATGTCAACAGGCTTTTCTTTATGTGCACACACAGTGCAGAGCAGTGGGATATAATTAGGGAAATATACATTTAGGATAATCTCCATTTGTATGTAAATGTAATTCTTTATGCCACAGTGGCTAAAATTGTAATCACATCACAGCATTGTTAAAGGCAAGACAAAACCTTCAGGAAATGAAATATTAAAATACTAATTATCACAACTGAACATTGCATCTAATTTTATTTACAAGCATACTTTGCCTCATTGTTGACGAAGAATAAATATTTACTATTCATAAATGTTTACTATATTTAATATTCCTAGATATGTAAATAACTTTTGACTTTAAACTGGAAAAATTCAGCATATTTTCTATTTTGCCTCATCCACATTATGAATCGGAGTTGAAACCAAAAGTAGGTTTTTTTTTTTAGATGGCGAGGATTCAGTGGCCAATCTTCAAAAAGTTACAATATTTTGAAAGGAATTTTTAATTCCAATCAGAATATCAACCCAAATAAGGAACCACTGAGAAAAAAAATGTACATGTCTATACTGAGAGGTTCTATACTGTCTATTAGAGATGTTCTAAACTCAAGAACAAAGCCATTGTGTCAGAAAAATGCCAATTACATCTTTAAAATTCAGAATTTGAATGTCAACTTTGACATGATGTGTTGCTATCTTTTCTGAAATAGAAGTTTTATAAGTAGTTTAACATAAACCAATAATCAAGATTTTTAGATTTTATTTAGGATTATTATGTAGGGAAGCCTTTTCATCAAAGCTTGGGGAAAAAAGGCGCTACTTGTGATGGCAGCAGTTTTGTGTATCGCTCCACATTTTTGTTGAATTTTCTTAGTTTTTTTAATTTGATTTTCAAGAGATGATCTCTGTCACAGTAGCAAGGAATGCCAAGTCAGAGCGGGCCTGTCAAGTTGTGCTGCAAATGTAAAGAAAAGGAATGAAGACAGGATCTTCCGAGTGCAGCTTAGTCTCTCTCTTTTTTTCTTAAATCATACTCTATTAAAACTCTCAAGGAGAAATTTCTGAGAGTAAGCAAGCAGCTAATGACGGCACCAATGGTGGGAGTAACTGGGTGTCTTCTCCACAGACACCTAGGCATGAGCTTAGCAGGAATCGAACCGGCAAGTCTTCAGTTCAAAGATGGCAATTTTACCACTGAGCTTACCTCGACTTGCTTAGTGGTAAAAAGGCATCGACTTGCTATGCCTTTTTATAGACTTTCCTAAGCAAGTCTATAAAGAAAGCCGGGCATGTTCAGACTGGGATCACCATTAATGTCGCTTAGAAAAGCGACATTAATGGTGATCCCAGTCTGAACATATCTGGCTTCACTAAGGTGCGTGCGGTCAGTGGTAAAGTGCGGCACTAAAGGTGGTGAACTGGTGGTGTTTAAAAACAACAAATGGTGTTGTTCCAATCCCAATGAAGGATGTGAGTTCCTGTCAAGCTTTGGAGTTTTTAGTGACATTTAAAATCTTATTGTGATTTGCTGGAGCTTTTAAACATCGTTGACACAGTAACCCACATTCCACACAGCGCAAAGTCGACTGTTTTATATTCCTCCAACGGTTTTTCTAGCTCTATTCAACCAAGCAGCTGTTCTGAAGCTGTTTGGAACTCTCTCTTGGAGCACTACCGAATAAACAAATGTATTAATCCCCATAGGTGATTAATAAAGTATGCTCAATTTCAATGTCAAATGAAACTGTCATTTGCGAGGCGATCCAGGCCTCGCATCAGACTGGCGACCTGTTCAAGGTGTACCCCGTCTCTCGCATGTAATCAGCCAGGACAGACTCCAACATCCCCCGACCCTGTCAGGGATAAGCGGTTTAAAAGATGAATGGCCAGACAATACTAAGGTGCCGGTAAAAATTTAATAAGTTTTAAAATGTCCTAATTTTTATATTCTTACATGAAGCAAGTTGAATTCACAGTGCATCATAAGACTAATTATTATGTAAAACTCAATGCCAATTTGTATTTTTTTTTGTTTTACTAGTGTTGAAAGAATAAACTAGGGTGTTTAGAGGTAAACATTCCTTTTAGTGAACAAAAGCTCTAAAACTGTAATTTACACATTGATCTAAAAAAAAAAACAAAAAAAAAAAACAAAAAAAAAGACAGCGATTTGAGCATTTCAGCTGATTTGATTTGTGATAAACAAAAAACTAAGATAACTGCAGCTTTTTTTATATATTTATTTGAACGTCCCACTGAAGCCAAACATCTTCTGTTGCTACAACACTATAACAATTTGATGGAGATCCCTTAAGCGCAAACAAAATGACTTTCTTTTACTGTGGCAAAAACAGTGATAAACCCTTGACTGCGAGCCGTGAATGGTGCCATTATTAATGACTACGAAGTCACACTGCTTTTATTTAGACATAATAAAAAAAAGGAGCTGGCAGAGAAGCTCATGCAGCCAGGCATTCCAAGAAGAAATTAAATCAAGATTTCAACCAGGTGAAGCAAGAGCTGATTTTTAATTTTCACCACAAGCTATTAACATTTATGTCAACTAGCTGTGCCTTCGTATTGTATTTGACATGTTTATTGCTAACCTGCAGGATAGCTCACATTTACAGAGCAATTGGTGCTTTTTTTCCCCCACTTTGTTAATAATGGGTATAAGACAGAAGCATCTCTTAAACCTATCAACTAAAAACTGCACAATGAATTACCTGAAACAAACAAAAAAAAAAAACACTGATTATCTCACATGAGTTGTGCACATGACTTTATGTTGAAAAACATTTGCTTCTTTCAGAGAAAAATCTTCAGAACGTTATTTTTTTTTTCTCCCTCCCAGGAAAAAATACGTACCCCCAAGAAAAAAGAAAATTAAAGTAAAAGGAGGTGTTGGCTCAGTGGTACAATGAACGTCCTTGGACCTGGAGAAGATGGATTGATTCCCACTGGGACCATGCCTAGGTGACACCAAGCCCCTTAGTTTTTGTGCCATTGTGGCTGCCTGCTGCGAAGCAATGCAGCAAAAGTCATTTCTCCATCAAGAGATAAATATGGTACAATAAAAAAAATTTAAAAATCAGAGCTTATCCATAACTACAAAACACAACCATTTGGTGAGAAGAAAAAAGGCTAGTAAAAGCATCTTCCTTTCTTTTAGAAATGATGTGCAACAGTTAACATTTCTCAAACACAAACAGATAAAAAACATTGTTGCCTAGCACAAAAATACAAACTATCTTACAAAGATGTTTCCAGGAATGTTTTCCCCACAGACAGACGTAGTTCTTTGTCTGCTCTTTCTAGATTTTTTTCCCACAAACTCAGTATTTTGACAAAGAATCTATTTAATTATAAAATGCAGTCGTCGTGGCTGCCTGCTACGTTGCAATGCAGCACAGACATTTCCCCATTGAGGGATCAATACAGTACTTTAAAATAAAATAAATTAATATGTCACTAAGAGAGCTCAAGGTCCTGTTGTGTTAGCTGAGCAGCAACCAAAGCAAGTGTATCTTCTTAGCCATCTTATATTTGTGTCACTTTTTCCTGAAGTTGAGAGTCTAATAACTTACCAACTCCACTACATAATAATCAAGGCAAATTAGCTTCTGCATTATTTAATCCACAGCACCTGGAGACATCTCAATAATTCAAACCCACAAATCTTTCATGAAATAATCAACCTGATACATAATGAAAAGAATTAATAAATCAACACACAAATAACAGTGAGTCCATCTGTGCCGACGTGGATGTGCTGCTCGAGTTTATTAAGAAGAACAGCTAAATCTAACCTGGAGTCCATATAGTAAAAGACAAAAAAATTATTGAACCATTTTTATCTTCAAAGGTTATCACCTCAAGCATGTGAACATCAAAGCTACTTCCTTTTAATAAATCGCATTTATTTTCTTTTACTCAAGCACATCGTTGTTCTGAAAAGGTCAGAAAAATGTCACCATAAATCTTCCCTTTTGTTGTCTTTCACTTATACAGGACCAGGTTGTGAGGCCAACAGTGTCAGATGGGAAGCACAGGCTTCTCTCACCCCGCGGCATCCTCCAGCTCACCTGGGACAATCCCAAGGTGCTCCCTGTACAACTGTGAGACATAGTCTTTCCAGTGGTTCTGCCCCTGGGTCTCCACTGGTGGGACATACCCGAAGGCAAACTAACCAGATACCCGAACCACTCCATCTGGCTTATGTTGACTCAAAGGAAAGATAGCTCTACTCCAAGCTCCTCCCAGATGGCAGAGCTCCTCACTGAGCAAGAGCCCAGCTACCCTGCGGAGGAAGCTCATTTCGGCCATCAACCTTTCTTACCTTAACTTTTTTTCTTGTTATTCATGTTGCATCAAGACAATTAACCAATCTAAACTGGCATAAAGTCACATAAGCTAAGCTATTCTGTACCTAAACTTAGATTAGCCAGTTACAGTTAATAATGTGGTTAAAAGCTGTCTGAAAATTCACAGATAAGCTTGATCTGAATTATACCTGAATTACTCTAGCTTATGTTTTCAACCCCATTATTCAAGCAGTCCGCTATTTTCCATCTCAAATATATCATTCCCTCAATAATCTCAAGTAAAATAACAGTTTACGATACATTTAGAAGATGACAGCTCATTGGAGAATTGACTAATAAAAAGGAGAAAGGAACCATCTCTGGCAGCTACAGCTGAGACAGTGTAAGGTAGTACAGTGAAAGTTTGTCCCAGCTAAACAAACTCACATGCCTCTACTTCATCACACACTAAGCGCTCAGGAGCTTTTACTGTCACATGATCTGCAAGCAGCTGAGAACAGGCTTGGAAACATTGCTGTTACAAAATACAACAAACCTTCCAGATTTCCAAATTTTGACTTATTCAGTTACCAGTCTTGTCTGTATGGAATAAGAGAAAATTAGAAAAATGGCATAAACTCAAGGCTTAAAACAAACATGATTTTGTTCCTTAGATACAGTAACTTAGTGCAAATTAGTAGATATCCATGACTCATCAAAGCCTCTAAAACTAATCGAATAAAATAGAAATGTATTTTGTAACATTACATTTACTGGAGCTGCTGCTGAAATGAAAGGACTAGACAAGAGTTTATTAATCGGTTGATATAAATATCCTTCTCAAGAATCACAAGACTCCTTTTTTCCTCATTAGTCAAAACTAAATACTTTCACACGTTATTGTTGTATCTTGATTTGAACTAAATCTATCCTAACCTTGTCTCTCCACACAAACCCAAATGCAACAATGTATACTTCCAAAGCTTGGCAAATCAAAACATTCCATTCAGTCATCTTTTGCAGGAGCAACAGCCTCTGGTGGAAAACCCAGGCTTCTCTAACCCCAGCTTAATTCTCCAATTCTCCAGGCATTCCCTGTCAAGCTGTGAGACATAGTCTCACCAGCTGGTCCGGGGTCTGCCTCTAGGTCTCCTTGCCGCTAGGCATAGCTCAAACACCTCACCAGCAAGGCGTTCCGGAGGCATCCTTACCAGATGCCCAAACCACACGATCTGGCTTCTCTCAACCTGAAGGAGCAAGGGCTCTCCTCTGAGCTCCACCCTGATGGCAGAGCTACTCACTTTATCTGAGCGAGAACCCAGCCTGCAGACGAAGCTCATTTCAGCCGCTTGTATCCACTATCTTGATCTTTTGGTCACCACCCATAGGTGTGAGTGGAAAGGTAGATCAACTGGTAAATTTCTTCACAAATTGAATAATACTAACCATTTTGGTTTCTACTATTGTGGTAAACTTAGGACATACAGGCTAAAGGTTAGATTAAAACCAGCAAAACTTGTGGTGAAAGTAGAACAAGGAAGTGAACTTGACAAAAAAAACTATTATGTGAATAGTAGAAACAAACTTGAAACTCGTCCAACTACAATACTATTCCTCACTGAAAAAATAACTACAATACAACTGTCCACATTAAAGATCTTCCCTTTTTAACACAAAAAGTATCATAAACATTCCCTGATCTTGATTTCCTGGTATTATGGTAGCACATACAAAAGTGATCCTTCAGCAGATACTTGTGTGAAGGTGCAAAACACTAGTAATACTCTCGATCGTTTTAGGGGGAAAAAAACACATCATACTCTATTCCATCCATCTGTTTCAAATGTTAATTACTTCTTAGTTTTTTATTATGTGTTACAATTTAAAACATATGATTTTAACTGACAGATTTGAGCTCATTTATGACGGACATGTTTTAACCCCAAATATCATGGTTAGCTTTTATTATAAACAATGTAACAATGAAATATGACGTCTAAACGAAGTGAAATTACGAGACATGTTAAATAAAAAAAAAAACTTGAGAGAAAATGAGACACGAAACAGGAAAAGCTAATGCTTTGCTAGCTACTGCTGCATGTAGCCGCGTAGGCCTGCCGTTACTTCCGACACGAGTTATAACACACTCTATCTCTCATACACACGTCTAATTAGGAGATCTATGTATTCTACAATAAGTTATTATCGTTTGGTATTGTTTAAATACCTGTTCAGATCATGCAGGGCTCCTCATTCTGTGTGCTGGTTGTAAACAGGAGCAGATCAGGCGGATGTGCTGGAGATCACCTGACTGATCACGTGAGGTCTGCAATCCTCTGCTACTTCCTGTTAGCTTCTTCATGACGATGCGTTCAAAAACACAAATCAAATCGGGCGTTTTATAATAAAGAGATTATAACTACTAATTACAACTTCAAAATTAAATTACACTTTATTTTTTAAATTAAATTTCTGTCTTTTTAAAAAGTTTTTATTGCGATCTGTCTGCCTTTTTCTAGTTTTATTGAAGTTTAGTTTTTTTAACCCACAAATATTACTTTCTCTCCCAATTCATGTATCCAAATGTCACATTGACAATTTCTTATCTTATTTTATAACTATGAACTACTCCTAAAATTAAATTTTCTCGAGTAATTAATGCTTTCTATCAAATTGATAAGACTTTTTAATCCTCTAATTGTTGTGATTTTTTTTTGTATAAAGATAATTACTTAGATGTCATGGGGCTTCAATAGTTTTAGCGAAGACCTTCCCCATTTTTTCAAATGATTAAGTATAATATTTTCTTCAAATATGGTATGCAAGGATATACAGTATTGGGTTAGGACAGGGGAGGTTTATTTGTATAACACATTTCATATACCAGGCAAATCCAAGTGCTTTGCAAGACCAAAAAAAAAAAAAAAAAAATTAAAACCACAAAACAGAATAAAAATGAAAAAGACTGATCAGAATCAGAATGCTTTTATTGCCATGTCAATGAGAATATCAGAGACTAGGAACTTGCTTTGATACAGCTGTGCAATATTATAAGATGAAAATAATAAAAGATAAAATAAATAAAAATAATTTTAACAAAACAGAGTGCTCAGAAGAAAAAGAAAAGTAGTGCCATGTCATAGAAAATAATAAAAAATAATAAAAATAGTAAAGTGACAAGAGGGAGGTGACTAAGAGATGTGGGGTTCAGGTTATAAAGTATTAATTAGACTAACGGCAGAAGGGAAGAAGCTGTTTTTGTGGCGGGACGTTCTGGTCCGAATGGACCGGAGCCTCCTGCCCGAGGGGAGTCGCTCAAAAAGTCCATGTCCAGGGTGGAAAGGGTCAGCTGCTATCCGACCTGCACGCCCCCGAGTCCTGGAGACGTACAGGTCTTTGAGAGATGGAAGGCTGCAGCCGATCACCTTCTCTGCAGAGCGCACAATGCGCTGCAGTCTGTGTTTGTCCCTGGCTGTGGCTCCAGCGTACCACACGGTGATGGAGGAGGTGAGGATGGACTCGATGATGGCTGTGTAAAACTGCACCAACATCTGGGCGGGCAGCTTGGCTTTCTTCAACATTTGAATTTTTGTCTTCAGTCAGATTTGTCTTCAGTCAAACACACAATTAAACAGAACTGTTTTGAGCCTATTTTTAAACCTTGTCACAGTTGTCGGCCTGTCTCACAGCCTCAGGAAGTTTGTTCTCCATGTTTAGTCCTGATTCTAAACATCAGAAGGTGAAGGTCCTAGACTTTCTTCTTTCGGCATTTTCCTTCAGTGGTTGCCACACCAGGTCAGTTTCTTCCAACTACCCCTGTTAGATGGAAAAGTTATCAAAAGCTATGCAGACTGGAGAATAAGAGAGACTCTCGTATTCATATTTTAATTGTGACAAGGCTAGCACACCCCAGCAGACCGACCAGAGTGTTTATAAACGGAATATGCATCCTGTCTGCTTTAATTAAACAGTTTTGGAGAACAACGAGGTGGGTTCTTACTGAGTAGTGGGTTGAAGAAAAGGGTTACTGACCCCCACATACAGATGGTAGAGAAAAATGAAAGAAAGTTTAAGGAATGGTTGCAGTGTTCAGCAAACAGTGTTGACTCATTCTTCAATTAACAGATAACACTGTCACTCAGCTGCAGATCCAAAACAACCCTCAACTCGGGTCTGGAAATTCTCAATAAAATATATAGTAAAAGACCCTTTTGAATGATAAAACAAAAGACATATATAAAGATATACATTTTCTACCTAACACCCTGTCTCCTGCATCCTCTTCGGTCACGCCAACTATCTTCATGTCCTCCTCCACTGCATCCATGAACCTCCTCTTTCCCTGGCAGTTCTAAACCAAACAAATGCCTGCCTTTTGTGAAAAATGTTATACCGCAATTTCTGCACATTTTATTTGGAAACTCTTTTGTTTGTCCTAGAAGAGATGAGGAGAGCTGTCACAACAGAGGAATTCCTTGATAAAGCCAGACAGAAAGATAAATAGCCAAAAATTGGTGCACCAGAAAAGCTGAAGGCTGCAGTAGTGTCGTACTGCCAAAGACAGAAAAAAACATCATAAATAACCAAAAACACTCAGGGCCCTATCCAGCAAAAAGACTTATTTAAACATTTATACGTCAAGTTAATTACTTCTACATCTGAGGTCATACTGTGATCACAAAATGTTATTTTTCTTATTTTATATAGAAGCAGAATAATTCTTGACACTTAAACAGGGAAAGAATATTAGATAACATTACTTATTTAAACGTTTGTCTTTCTGGTGGTGTTTTTATGTCTTTGTCTGGCAGCTCCACGTTAATACAAAGCATGAATAATGATCATAATAGCTATTACCATCATTCTCACAAGCATGGCATTTCAAGAGTGCCATTATCATCATTATTACTGCTAATATTACTGATGATGAGGCTTTCATGGCCTCTTGTTGGCCCTGACTAAAGTATTGTCATGGAAACAGATGACAGAAAAGAGCAGAGCGTTATTGAACTACTCAGTGAAGCTATTCTGACCAAATTAGACTTTAATGTTGCTCTGTCTCTGGATAGTATGCAAAGAGCCTTGAGGAGAAACATATGATGCTTGGGGGCTGAAATCAAGAGACAGAGGTATGGATAAAAATAGCAGTCTAAAATAAATGGCAGAAAACACAATACACTGGCAGCACTAGGTTGTATCTGATAAAATAATTGGTCATCCAACTGAAAATTAACACAAAGGAATATTGTTTGATGGCTGGAAACAAAGATGCCAGTTTACCCAACAGTCACAACCGTGGATACAGCCCACCAGAAATAGTACTTTGATTGATAAGATTCATCTTGTGCTGGGTTCACTGTGGCAAAAAATGACAGATGTTGTACATATAAAGTATGTGCTTAAAAGTTTTAGAATTCTCTAATATGTATGTGAAAAGAAAGTCAATATTTTCCAACACATAGCATTTCACTATTTGATGCTGGACATTCACAGTATTAAATACAATCAATGTGACTCTGAATTTGTTATAAAATTGACAAATTTTTATTTCGCTGTAACGCCAATTTTTGAAACAAAGATAATCTAATCAACCTTGAAAAAGAACATTTTAAAAGAGAGTTTTACGAGAACAATGTATTACAATGTATTACGTGCATGTATGCCAAAAAACAATGTCTTTAACAAGCATAGCAAAACTTATGAGGCAGATAAACTGAACAAATAGTATTTTTGGCAATCAATTTCCAGTGGCTGTGATTGGAAATGTTTTATATATTTATTAAGTCACTGAAAAAATTCACAAATGCTTTTATTTAACTATCATTCTATAAAAAGATTACTATTCATTAATAGTTGGACAACATTTGAATGTCTTCATGTTTATACAAACATGTACCGTGATGAGACAAATGAATGAGTATTTAGGTATTTTTGATGATGTAGGGCTATATCACAACAATACTGTTAGACATAAAAAATAATAGCAATGATAATAATTCCAATAAATAACCCAAACTGGCAGTCACACTTCCCACAAGGCATTTCTGGTACAAAATCTTTTCAAAACTCAGCCAAGTATAATTAATCTTTTTAAACAAAGATATTTAATCTGAGACAAGTGGGTTTTTTAATTTCTTGAAATAAATATTAACACAGAAAAGCTGTTTATTAACATTACTTGTATTTTATATCACAGCAAACTGTGATATGGGTAAACTGTATCACAGTGCATTGAGGATCCTGATTATTACAGAGTTCTTTACAAATAAATACAAAATGTTACAGCTATTTTCACACTTGATCTAAATTTTCAATAGATGGAACGTGAAAATCTACGCAATTTTAATATCTGCTCCAGGTTTCTTATCAACATCATACAAGTTCAAGCTTTTGACTTTTAATGTCCAGGAATACAAAGTAGTGGTCAGTAATCAATACATCTACTGTTCAAGAACACTTCCTTCATCTTTTAAAGCACATTTAATGATTAAAATGCTCTTTTTGCATTATGTTTGCATTTATAGGTTTCATTTGCTGCAGAGAAATGCATTTATGAAGTTTTTTTTATTTCATCTCACACATCGACCCCACAGTTTCAGCGACTATATGTGAAAAAAAACTTTAGTCTGTGGAATAAAATTACGCGTTTTAAACAGTCAGAGATCTTCCACATGCCTTTTACCCTTTGGGCAATAAAACAGTGTGAAATTTTAGCAGAAGAGGGTATAAGTATTGTTGAGTTGAGTTTGAATGGAGACTGAAGTGTATCACAGAAACAGAGCATTTTATATTAGAAGTCAGGGAACATATGGCGTGCTCAAGCAATGTCCAAGGTAAATGTATGATGATAAGATCTAACACTCCTGCTCTTCCTTCAAGGGAGGAATGGTTTGAGTGCCGACATGTGATTCTTTCAAAACAGGGTTTCCATTTGTTTCAGTTTTAATAATTTGCTTTTCTTCTTTTGCTTTCATTTCATCATCTTTCCCTTCTAATTCTTGTGTGCTTGCTTCTGCTAGGGAGAGATTTGTGTCTAAAGAAACTTGTAACTTGTTGTGACTATGTATTAGTCTCTGGTTGCAGATTTGGCCTTGCCCTTGGTCTTGGCTATTGAAGAAACTGCAGATGGTGTGTTTGGGCAGACCTAGTTGCGCAGAGAGGGTGTGTATGGCTTCCTCATCGGGGTTTAAGCCCACATCCCGAATAAAGCTTTGGAGAATCCCCAAAGCATCACTGGACACAGTTAACCCCTCACACAATATCTCACCTCCCACTCCGCCCTTATTGTTTCCATAGGAACCTATCATAAATTTACCATTATCCTCATTCTTTATACAAGGCCATTTAAAATAGCAATTCTCTTTAGTATTTTCAGTTTTGTTTTCTCCAGTAACTCCATCTGCTGCCTGTCTGTTTCCGTCCATTTCCTGACCATTGCTTTCCATACCATCATCCCTCACTCTTTCAATCTCACTCCATTCCACAGCAAGACAATCCCTATCTCCTCTCCCCCCGTCAACCCAGGCTTTACTCTCCACTCTTTCCCCACTGAAACTGCCTCTACCCTGCAAACGGGATTTCAAGTGCCCCCAGGTGGCCCCAGCTTCAGACTCAGCTGGTGATGCAGTGCATGGTTGCCTTGGAGACAGGTCAGTTCCTGTTTGTGGCTGTAGAGGTTGAAGGGCTTGCAGATGCTGCTGCTGTGACATCGGGGAGGTGCGTTGGTACTATCAAAAGAAGAAAAAAAGAGTGAGACATCTCTTTTGATCTCTTGCTTATTTTTTTACAGGGGTGGGGCAAATGATATTTTTTTAACAATTGGAAGTTCTTACTTGGTAAAACTTATTGTCAAGTTAAGGCAAGAATACCATAAGTTTACAGAAAATTCCTGATATACATGCGCAAGTGTTCATTTATCAGTGTATTTTTGTTTAAAAGTCCAGTAAGAACTTTTCTTAATTCTTTTAAAGTTCCCATCATTTTTATAGTTTTTTGCGGACATAGCATCATCTGATGTATTGCATGCTCACCAGGGAGTTGTCATTGCTAAGCATAGCTATTCTGTCCGAGCAGTGCTGTTGTACAGTCAAATTGTTGCTTTCATGTTCGTAGATAGCATCTCTTTCAGCCTGTGACAGGCTGAGAAACCGGCGTATCATACTGAGGTTCTCCCAAAGGGTGCGGTTCTCTGGGCAGGGATCCTCCTTCCAACGCAAAAGCTCACACAGCCAGCCCTGTGGATGGTACAGTACACATAATGGATAGAGTTAACAGCTTAATTCAAAGGGACCACATACTTTTTTATCAATTTTAAACAAAATATCAGTTCAAACTTGATGTTTTAACTCCATGTGTAAGGTCACCCCTCCATTTGTTTAAAAATAAGTAAATAAAACTGTTTGAAAGAGTTGTTACAAAGTCAACTTACATTTCTAATAATTTACATTTCTAATAATTTCTCACTTATTTATGGAAAACTCATTCCCTAAACTCGATCAAAAGTAGTCAGGGCCACATCCCCACAGCAAAAACGGTAGCTCTGAGGAATTTATTTCGATAGAAAACAAATAAGTGGAACATTTTACAACGTAGTATACACTTTAGATATATGTATACAGAGATTTTTGCATACTTTAAAAAACTTTTTTCTGCACACAAACTGTTCGAAGTTAACACTTAAGATTTGAGAAAAGATTAGTTTTGTAGATTAGCTTTGATGAAAATAGTCTTAATCTTCTTTTATTGCTCTGTATTCAAAATGTAAAAATGACACTTTTCATCATAATATTTTCTGATTGGTTTTAACTATTTCAAAATCAGAGAGGGAAACGAGTAAAAAAGGATAAAAATCACAGATTCAGAAATATTATGACAACTTATAGACTGCAACATAATTGGGAGCATGCTGCTTTCTGTCTTTTTTCCTCACTCTCTCTAACACACACTCATGTACACCTGGCTGAAATCCAAGTTTTGCACACAATGCCATCCAGATGCACGGTGAAGATAGCACAGAGCGATCCAGCATGCATCTGCCTGCCAAATGACTGGCTAATGAAAATGGGAGAGTGGGAGAAGAGAAAAAGAAAAAAAGAGGAGCAGAAGGAAATAAAAAAAAAAAAGTATGAAAAAAACAGAAGCCAATGACAACATTAAAACCACAAATCAACTTTGGACCACCTGTTTGTTCTGTGGTGACCGCTATATGACCTCAGCAAGAAAAAAAAAAACTAGAGATAAAGAAGAAAAACAGAAAGAAGAATGATAAAAGGAAAAAGAAAGACATCAGGAAAAGAAAACATGAAGGTAAAAAAAATAAATAGCAGAAATATTGGCGGGGCACAGAAAATGAGAAGAGCTAAAATCCCTCCATTCTAAGAAGGAAATTATCCTCAAAACAAAAGGCAATAACAAGCTTATGGGGCTGCTATAAAAATGAGAACAATAAACACTCAAATCATGCGTGTGTGTATTTTCATATCGCTGCATGTGTGTCTATGCATTAGTGTAATTGTGTTGTGAGTGTGTGTGCACTCATACAGTACGTCTTTTTGCATAAGTAAGCAGTGTGCGTGTGTGTATGGCGACTATTAAAGCAATAATTTAGGACACAATAGCAGTCTGATGCACTGATGATAGTCCTTTGCAGTGTGCAGCTGCTGGTTGATTATCTGGGCTTTTCTCTACATACATTAGGACGTTTCCCGCTTCATCTGGAAAGATGGAGTCATCAAAACAGCTATATTTAAACATTTAATCAAGCAATAGAAACAAGTGGGTGCAATATGTAAAAGTCAAAGATTGGATGCCTTTATTACGTTTACAGTAAGCTAAGGAGAAAGGCAATACCTGACTTTTTGAAGCAGCAACTTTTGCAAACAGAGCCTGAGACACCTTGGCTCGCTTCATCTCGTGTTGAATCTCCTCATAGATAGAAGCACTGACATTGAGAACGCAACTGTCTGTCCTCAGTCCTCGGTCAGCTGCTGTTGGGGAGAGTCTTGCCTGAAAGGAGACAGAGATACAAAACATTCAACGGATTAATTTCATATCTAAAAATGATTTACATATATCAACAGATGTAGTGATTGCAACAAAATTATCAAATGAATAACAAATGTTTTATTTAAAAGAATTATTTAGGGCGGAAAAATGAAACATAAAGCTACAACTTGGGCAAATTTATAAGAACATTTCCATTGGTTAAAAAAAATTCACATAAAAAAGTAAAAACATGGTTTTGATCAAACATGTTAACAGACAATTCAAAACTTGAAGAATTTAAAAATTAAACATGCTTGTGAAAGAATAAAGCAAGTTGGAATTTTGAAGCTTGGTTAACTGCATTTGTGCATTAATTAAACAAATTTAAGAACCAATACAATTAGTAGTGAGCTTTATTTACTTGGGATTTTATTAGTTTTCTGCTGCTAAAAAATTATCTTGCCTGCCTGACAAAAGAAATAGAAAAACTTGTGATCATGTGCAATAAAGTTGCTAACGTTGCTGAATGTAGTCACACTTACTATGTTAGTTACTATGTCCAAATGTGCAAAAAATATGTAAAACTTTAAACTTTTGTATATGACTTCAGTTTGGTGGGTTTCTTCATGCAGGGCCATTAAAATGTTCGTGGCTCTGTTGTGAGACTACCACTTTTAAATCTTTTCTGTTTGTTTAAAAATGTGAAATCCACCAAAAAGCCGACCTGTGTGGATCTAGGTGGTGTGTTGCTGCACGTGGGTGTGAACCCAGTTACACTCCTCTCTTTCTCCTCTTGGTAAATGCGTTCCCTCTCGGCCTCTGGAAGCTGCAAAAAATTGTGCATGGCGCGCAGGTTTACTAGCAAAGACTGGGAGGCATGCTTTGGATCTTCTTCCTTTCGCAAAATCTCTGAGAGCAGACCCTGGTAAATGTATAAAAGGGTAAAACACTCAATCAGAGCAACATCCACCAATTGTGCAAGCATTTTATGAGAAATCACAATTGCAGGCCTTATGCTTTAATGATTAGGTATAAATTGGTATATAATGATATTAGATCACAAGATAAAATACTTTAATTTTAAATCTTCTAGAGATATTGCAGACTTTTTCTCCCTTTGGCACAGAGTTTTGTTCTATGTTTTATAATGCAAAATTATAAATACAACATTATACTAAGTGTGCCCATTTGAGTATTGTGTTAATCTTTTACCACAGCTAAATAGCCACTTTAACCAAACTATAATGTATATTATGCTAAAAGGTTCCTTTTTAAAATATGTTTAGTACATTTTACGCTCAAAAGGTTCAGATTTGTTTAGTTCTGATGTGAAAACACACATACAACTCACACTTAGCATAAAAAAATTACAACTTGTTAAATAATTTTATAAAGATTGCGCGTATAAAGTTTCAAATATGGTAGGATGGATTTTTTTTAAACTGTTCACATTATCATATCACCAAATCCTGTGGTTTCTTCTCACCGGTTATTAGTCATTGCTAAGCACATCTCTTAGCCATGCAGCCAGCATTGTTCTAAAAGTATAAGTATTACAGGAAAATGTGGCCAAACCCTCCATGCAAATTACAAACCTTCTTTTCCAAACAAGAAATCAGATTTTATGGTGGGCAAAAAAACAGCCTTAGAGGGAAATGGGTTCTTATTCAAATCATGGATCACCGCTAGATCCCTCTTGCAAACCTTGCCTTCCACAAAGACGCCGGCTTTGTGTGAATTGTAAATTGATAAATGTGTTTTTCACTTCTAGATGACATTTTGGCATGTTGCCCAACTTGTATGGCTGGCACCAAAGCAACTTGGACAACGCAATGGGGAAACATGGGCTGGATAAAAAACAGCTCAGTTTATTGTGATGAAGATGATAATGATGCTAATAATAATAATGATAATAGCAAAGAGCTTATCCTATCCTATGAGTCCCATTTCTGTCATTGCAGTGGTGGAGATAATGCAGCACTATGGTGGTGGAGATGATAGGAGTGGGAGATATAGATTCAAAAAAGCAATGGACAAAGGAGGGTGAGATGAAAAAAGATGGATTGACCATGGGACTTACAGATTAAATTAATAGAAAGGCTGCCAGCTGTGGCAAGATGGAAGGACAGTTAGATTGAGCGGGAGGTAGAAAGTGAGACGACATATCTCCAAAGGGCTCTGATTAGTTGGCCTAGCAGCTGCCTCAGTATTGGCAACGGCTTTGTGCTGCAGAGAGCTGGCAGAAATACACACTAACAAACATGCACAGAGAGGATAGGATGAGGGGGGTAGGTGGGTACTGCAGAACAGGCCATGCCACTGTGCCAACTTTAGCACCTACCTTCTAACAGAAAACAAAAGATGCAAATAAGCTTTCAGCAGTCGCAAGCTTTTAGAAATTTTTGCACCTTCGGCACACTATACCTGGGTCCTGTTAAAGGCCACGCGGGCAAAGATGGCCTGGGAGATGCCTGCCCGCTTCAGCTCTTCTCTCACACACTGGTAAATGTCACTTGGCACATCTGTCAGTCCCACTGAAGAGCCAGCCACACTCTGATTCTGCATTCCTGTCGCAGGACCTCCTCCGGGGCCACATTGTGGCTGCTGTAGAGCTTGAGAATCGGGAGCTTTAGAGAAGATCTTGGCAGAAGGCCTCCCAACAGGAGGGTGATTCAGAAACTGCTGCGATGGAGGGGAGAGGCTCTGACCAGCCAGCATGCGGCTAACAGCATATTGTTGGTTGAGGAACTGGGCCATCGCCAGCTGTTGGTTGACTATTTGTGAATTGAGAGGCTGCGTAACCAACCCAGGAGGGTGCAGACCCAGGGCTGGACGACCACATATGTTGGAAACAGCAGGATGAGGAAAAAGGAGTGTTGAAGTCTGATCATTTGGGCTACTTGCAACTGGCTGCTGTGTGAGGGGGATGTGAGTAGACTGTTCTGGAAAGTCATCAATGTCTGATGAACAAGAGAGACAGAAGAAGATTTAAAGACTATTCAAAGCTATCTATTTCCATTTCTCTAACAAAAAACCCACTAGATCATTTGAATGTGTTGGTTTAATCAAATTGAATCACTTAATTATATATTTCAGTGTATTTGGGATCATTACCATTATGAGCATCATGATTCTGCCAGTTCTGACCCTTGTCCCTCTTGTTCTATCACACCTGGTCTGCTTGCCTTTACCCAATGTTTGCACCAACTTACCAATGCGCTTCACTGTTGTTCTGGCGTGTTTCTGTTATTCTGGGTCTGTCTGGCACCACTCAACATCTGGTCCCCCAACACCTGCCCAAGTCCTAAGCCTGCTCTGGTTGGCTATGCGGCTGACCCACTTGTTTCTCCTCTTACCCTCCTGTTCCTCAATAAACCTGGCTGTGTATCTGGGTCCTACCTTACACCTCCACCCACACTCTGTGACAGTGAGGGAGTAATTATATTTCATCTTCAAATATGGGATTTTTGCCAAAGCACCAAAACAATATTTAACGGAATTCATTTTTCCTTCTACCTGGGAACCAGCCATTAAGCTTGTGGCAGCAGTTCAGCCCTGGTGCCTCATAATCCAACCTCATGCAGAGGTTTTTTTTTCCCCCCATAATGATATTTTGCACCATTAGCTTGCAGTCTTGTTTTTATTACTACATTTTTATTAGGAAAAAAAACTACTCAGTTATCATAATTTAGGAATTTCTTCTAAAACATTTTATTTAATTAACAGTTAATTTTCTTTACATGTCAGCTAAAAAAAACACACACACTCAAAAAGAAATATTTTATAATCATCAACTTGTTTTTTTTTATGAAAATTGGTCATTTTATTCTTGCTTAAAAATTCATTTGTAACATTTCTGATGTATTTTAACTCTATTTTTGTCAAAGTAATCTGAAACCCATTAGACAATTTTTTTCTTTCACTTACAAAGACAGACAATCAAATTGAGAAAAGTGGAAAAACACTAAAATACAAAACTAAAAAGTTTTTTTTCAGAATGCTATTTGAAAATTTTTCATTTGATCGTGGATATCTTTTTACTTCGAAGTACACACTGCTTTTAAATACCACCAGGATGATCACTATCTCTGATTTGTTATCAAAGCAGATAAGTTTACTTCTTGCTGATTACGTCTTTTTTTTTTTAACATGAAATTATTTTTGACACTTATTTGCTATCTTGTTTTAGAGATATAAATTCTGTAAGTATTCATTATTTTACTATTTCCTTTCCATTATCTTCTGCTTATCCGGTGCTAGGTTGCCGGGGCCAACAGCCTCAGACGGGAAGCCCAGACTTCTCTCACCCCAGCTGCATTCTCCAGCTCACCTGAGACAATCCCGAGGCCTTCCCTGTCCAGCTGTGACTCATAGTCTCTCTTGTCCGGGGACTGCCTCTGGGTTTTCTCCCGGTGGGACATGTCCAAAACACCTCACAAATGAAGCGCTCAGGAGGCATCCTAACCAGGTGCCTGAATCACCCAATCTGGCTTTTCTCGACTCAGAGGAGCAACGGCTCTACTCCGAGTTGCTTCCGCATCACAGAACTCCTCCCTCTGTCTCTGAGAAAGAGCTCAGCCACACTGTGGGGGAAACCCATTTCAGCCGCTTGTATCCGCGATCTTGTTCTATCGGTCACCACCCATAGCTGGTGACCATTGATTAGAGTAGGAATATAGATCGGCTGGCAAATCGAGAGCTTTGCTTTTCGGCTCAACTCTTTCTTTACCACGACCAACTGATGCAACATTCTGATTATTTTGGATGCTGCACCAATCCACCTGTCTTAATCTTTTCTTAATCTTGTTTTATGAAATCCACCCAAATAAATTCTTTAAAATCTTTAACGTGATATGGATAGATAATGTTGCTGCTCTCTCTCCATCCAATCATAAATCCTGATTCTCTTTATCCGATACCTTTTTTCTTGGTCTTATTTCTTAAATTGACTTGTATTATTCTCTAAAATATGCAATAATGTGTTTTCATTTTTTGTCAACTAAGGACTTGTGGGAATTGCAATAAAAAATACAGTTTTTAAGAGGATTGATAATCCCTCACCTTTGAAGCATTTGGACTTCTTGAAGTGCTTGAACCATCGACCAAACTCATGACACTTGGCAGCTGAAACATTTGCATAGTAAGTGCTGTTTACAATAGATGATATCATGCTCTGAAACAGAGGGGAAAAGACAATAGAATTCATTACATTTCCTGTGCTCCTGCTTTGGGCAGGCCCTGCGTCTCAGCTGTTCACACATCTGATATTAATGAACTCAGATCTGTGTTATTAAAAAGACCCCCAGGTAAATAGGATAATAAAGACAGATGAGAGTGTCAGTGTGCATGTTGTGTGTGTAAATGTGCATGCATGTGTGTGTGTGTTCAAACAAAACACAAGAGCTTATCAGAGACTGTGTCTGTCTTTCACTCACTAACACGCATGCACACATTCACACGCATGCATACGCGCACACACACATATGCACAAACATTGTTTTTCCCTTAAGACCATCCTGTGCAATCTTTACATCTGATTACACCTTTCATCTCCAAATATTTATTTTAATGTGCTTCCCACAAATAGAAGTGTGTGCGTGTATATGTGTGTGTGAGTGGAGGAGGCTGGTGGGTAAGGTAGTAATAGGAGAGATGGGGGAAGAGGAACTGGCTTATATTAGAGTCCTATATTGCGGAAAAACTGATATTTGAACCTCCAACCATTTTTTTTTAAATCTGCACATGTCCAAAGCTCCTTCAGGCAAAACCACACATGATCATATATGAAAAAATAGAGTTTTTTTCTAATCATTGTATGATAAATTATGTGTTTTTGAATAAATATGTAGAACCATAAAATCAGTTCAGCATTGATAAAAATAATGAAGTATAGGTTTGAAATGAAGAGAAATAACAAGTCTGGCATATTGATGGAGGACTGATTCTTTAGGCAGGAACTATCATGGCATGTCTTTTTAAGAGATAATAATCTCTTTTTAATCTCTTTTCTCATCCTGCACTCTGTCCCTGCTCCTTATCTACCTCAATATCAGAAATTCCGCTATAACTGCTGGATCATGCACACACATACAAACGCGAGTACACAAACACACAAAGGACGGGGAAGGGCAAAGTTAATACATGCACAAACCTCCCCAGTTTTTGCTTTGATTTTTTCTTATTTTTATCTATGATCCATCTGTGAGTGTGTGTTTAAGGGTGTTTCATACCTGAGATAACGGACACTCCTTGGCCAGAGAACTCTGGTTCATGTCCTTGAGAAGCTCCTTTAGAGCATTTCTGACTGTGGAGTGAGTCCACTGCTCTGCGGGCAGATCCTCCATTTTTGGACAGCTTGATATAATCAAAAATAAATGTAAAAAATCTCAGAGTTTTTTATGAAGATATTTTCAAACATTTTAGCATTTCTACCAATAAGGTTTAAAGTCACTCAAACACTCTTATAAATTGATGGGATTCTTATTGCAAGTTGTACACATTCCTTTTTAACATTTTCAAACTCAGCTTCATGTGTTTTGCATCTCCAGATGCTTATAATACTGTATTTTTAAAACTGATGTTTGAATTTAACCAGTCTGGTGACCATATCGGATTATGCACATATGGTCTTATTCATTCAAGAACGTGCGCATATTCAAAATGACCTAGATCCGACAAAAAAAGTTTGACAACATCTAATGTATTAAATCAATCAAAAATCTATTTTTACATTTAGTTTTTTGACAAAATTGTAGCCTTTGGGATATTTCTTCAAGAAAATTGGACCTTGTGCAGGATTGAAGCCAAAAATGTATTTATTGTTAAAATTATAAAAACACTAAAAGTGGGATATATGTAGGAGTAAATCGAGACAATAAAAAAATGCATCCCTTTACTTTGTAAATCAAAATAGTAGCATGAGCCTTTCAAATTTATTGGCAACTCATACAATTAAAATATGTAAAATGGATTAAACTTATTTGTAGAAGTGTTGTATTAGTTGTATGTTTTATGAACCCCTGTAGTGTAATTGCAAAGTTTGTGCTTTTATTCTCATTGTGTTTTTTGTTTAAATAACTCATTTTATATATTATTATATTGTCCACTAAGAAATTGTCTGACAATAAGACATGCACTAACTTTGTTAGAAATGAACTGTTTGATCTAAAATTTAGGAATACACAAACAGTACCAAATTCTCACAGTTTTAAAATCACAAGTATAACGTCTTAATAGTTTAAGATAAATATTAACTCCATTCTACCTGTGAAGCTGAATTTTAAGGGTGACAACATCATAAACATCCTGCAACATATCGGCTACTGTAGCATCTGGAGCATCGGTGACACAAGACAGAGGCACTGGGTTCCACCTGCCAACCTGGATCAGACCTAAAACACAAATAAAAATAATGAATAAAATAAAAAAGCACTCCATGCACATGATGTATGTTTTGTGTACCTTTAGCTTGCGCAGCAGAGCTATGTGAATATCCTAATGTCAAAAGGGCCATCTCTATCAGCTGGTTAAAGAGCAAATCTCGCTTGACCAACACAAACTCGGCATGTTCCTCTTTTTTCTCCAGTTCGATTAAACTATCCTTGTGCTCCACAACGCAGAAGACAGGTAGCAGGCTTCCTGTAACGACAAGAACATGTCACAAATAGTTTTCAAACTAATAGATTTTGTCTCATTGATCACTTAGTTATGGCAAACTGGGGTATATTTGACTGAAAAGGCACATTTAGAAATGTTCATACCATTTCAATCACCAGAATATGCTTCAATATGAATAAAATATTTGACAAGTAAACAGAAAGTACTCATGCTGATGTCCTCCTTACCTTTGCCATGTGAGCTTTTGCCCTGAAGCTTTCCTGTGGTGGGACTTTTGGTCACCGGGCTCTCCTGCCTGTTTCTCTCTAGGGTTACAGGTCCCATTTCATGTTGGTCCAATCGAGGCAGTTTAGTTGGAGGTGGGCGAGGGTCTACAGTCTGATCATCTCCCTCAGCGTTCTTGATTCCACTACAAAGAGGATCCATCTGTGGTTTCACACTCAAAAAGAGACAGAGATGCTTAAGTATCAAAGATTGGAGGGTACCATGAAAAAAACAATTGATGTTGATTAAAAAAAAAAAGGATGCTGTATTAAGCAGTACAGTTTGGTGTGTATCGTCTTGTATATTACCAAAGCTATTACATATGCTGGTAGCAGTTAATAAATCATTTATAGATCATCTAAATATAAGATCACAGTTTTAGTAATAGGTTTTGACCTTCATCCATATGCAGCTATTAGAGTAACCTGTCCTGTGAATGATCCAGTCAGTTTCCTAAAATAAACCAGCTGCCAGCAGGTGATGCTCCGCTGGAAGAAACTGTAATTCAGTTCATTTTAAACATCTTGCACAGCTAAATCGTCCCAAGTCAGATGAAGTTTGATCGCGGTAAAGCCAACCTGTTTGTGTTCTCCCAGATGTGTGATCATAAATCAGCGGTCCATTCCTGCACACAGCAGCTGCATCCATGAGGTTTGTTGTTTCCCATCAAGATCCAAATAAAAATCAGCTCCGCTTCTGCTCTCTATTTTGTGTCCGGATGTTCGCCTATAAGCGCTCTTATTTCCTTTCTTTGGTTCAACCTCGAAATAACCTCGTGCTTTGCAGAGAGAATACTTGTGTTCCTATCCCTCCTGGATGTCTGACTGCTTCCCGCTGGAACGATCATCTGCTTTCATCACAAGTTCAGCATCCATCCATCCACAGTGTGTGTGTGAATGAAACCGTGATGAGAACAATGCGCGATGACTCCAAGACAGCATGTTGGTTACACTTCAAAAAAAGAGGAGGGAGCTACCCTAACAGACCATCGCACACACACTCTCTCACTCTGTCTCTCTTTTCTCACACACACATGCCTAAAGTGCCACACTAACTCAAACCCATCTGCATTAACATATGGTGTAATAATGAATTCACTTGCGCGCTCTGTAAATGTATTAAATGTGACAATTGCGCATAAATCTATTTATTATGTTTTGCCGCATGCTGTGCATGCACTTATTTCCATCTTCAGGGTATTGGGGTTCTCCATGGTAACAAAGTGGACCAGGACGGTGTCAACTTTGTTCAGACTTAACTTTTTAAGCCTTTCTAATGAGTTGTCATGTCTGCTTAATCTACCTGCAGTTTTTCATCATTTTCTTCAAATTTCCCAAACATTCAACACTGTGATGTGAATAGTTAAAGACACACTAACATATCTTTTTTTAACTCACAGGCTTTCATTTTTCAATTTGTTGGATTTAAAAATATGATAAATGGAAAAGCATGGGAAAACATACCTGATAAAAATGAAAGACGGTAAAAAATATTTTCTTTAAGTTGTAGCCAAGTGTCAGGTATTCCTCATGTGGCCCACTGTTGATGAGAAGCACTATACCTCTATAGATAGAAGTCTTGAAAGGTGCTGGATCTATCTACTGTGCTATCACTGAAGACCCAGTGTGAAAAGCAGTGTGGTAACAGGTCTGTCTTTACTTGCTTGCAAGCAGATGGCTGGATGCTGAGCAGCTAAAATATTTTATCAGGAGAGGGAGATGCCTAGCTCTACTACTTTTGACTAATTAAACAAAGTGAATTAGCCGTTTCCCCAGCCAGAACGAGTCATGCCTGATTACCCATCACTCATCGTGACTAATTCAGAGAGAGAGATGTCACTCAGCTTTGGGAGATGCTGGTGTTTGTGGGTTTGCATCATCCCACTGACACCCCAAGGTATGCTGGTGTGTAACTTTAGAGCATGTTAAAAGTTATCTAAGACTATGTGTGTATGTGTGTGTGTGTATTTTTAAATTCTCATATGATCGCTTTTCTTTTCCTGTGTCACCCTCTGCTCTACTATTTTATCACTGGCTCGATACATCGTCAATGAGGCTGGCATGCTAAATGATAATTAAGCCCATTACACGCTCACAGAGCATGCTACCAGCACAGCACGCGGCTCCCCCAGTCAGAGCCCCATCTCAGGGGACACCCTACTACTTACACAGTCGTGTATCTCTCCAAATTAGGTTAGATTTTCATTCCACCTCATTCGCCATTGATGTGATGTGGTTATTATAAACTCATGATATGGTTAGTGAGCCTGCTGCTATTAGATGAGTGGAGGCATCATGCTGGTGTGTTAAAGGGGGATGGATTGCCTGCACTCACATTTGCACATTTATGCTTCTCTTGCTCTCTCACACCCTGATTTCAAGTTTCCTTGCACATGGATGCTAACAAATTTCACAAACTTGTTCTTTTGCTAATGTCTTTTCATCAATGAGGAGTAGGTCTTCTTATCTTAATATTTTTATGGAAAATACATCCAAACTAAACACAAAATCTCTGTGGATCTTTTAAACTGATTAATTGGTACATACTATATATACTGTACTTATGTGTAGAGGTCACAAGAGCAATGGCTTATCTTTTTAGGGCATAATTTTAATTAAATTTTTGTCTTAATTCTTCTGTTATCTTCCAAGCAAAGTTTTCAAATCTGAAATATCTCAAAAGCCTCTTGCAAGTGGAAATATGATGCTGCTTATCATTGACATTGTGCCGTAGTTCAGTTTGACATGCACCTGCATGTCAAGTGCTGCCTTAGGGTAAAGGGCTTTTGGTGTTTATGGGCATAGTAGAAAGTTGTTGTTTTTTCTTACTTGTTTTTTGAAAGGCTTTTGGTAATAAATGAAAAGCTTAGGATGCAAGACAATGTGCTCTCTACCTACTAGTTAGAAAAATGAATAGCTTGTGTTTTGTTTCGTTTAGGCTTCTGAATCGCTTATCCCTAATGGGTTAGCAAGGGGTGCAGGAGCCTATCCTGGCTGATATTGGGCCAGATAGACAGGATACTCCCTAAACAGTTCACAAGTCTGTTGCGTGGCCACACACAGAGACAACCAGTGCAAACCAATTTTAGTAACAAGAAACAATGCAAACCAATTTTCAAATTAGAAAACTTTAAAATGTTCATGTGTATTTGTACTATGTATATTCAAGGCAGACCAATGTCAATGAAATAATAAAACACAAATCACAGAATAATTAAATGTTGGATACTTTTACTTCAGATGATCACATCATTATATAAAATACTGAAGCCTCATCTCTTGTATAATAATTCCATGAATACAAATGCTAGTAAAAAAAGTCAGTCTGCCACTGCTCCCCCCATGACTCATGCCGCCTATCACATTTGCAGCAAGTGTGGAAGGGGCTGGAGTTCCAGAATTGATTTTCAGCTACCACCGACGCTGCACAATCAGATAAATATCAGATAAGTAGACTTCATTGTCTCTAGAAAGAGAAGGATGCTAAAAAATGTCAGAATAAAGTTGACAAACTACATTTCCAGTAGTTTTAATAAAGTTTCTGTAAGCTAACTATTTAATTAGAAGTGACTCATATTGACTCATCTGTCACTTTCTTATGAACTTAACTCTCCGTCTCTAACACACACTTATACACATATTTGGAGCAGTCATTAGGATTAAATGATGCATTAAGTATTTAATTACTCAGGTGAAGCATCTCTGTCTGTTGGCTGTCGGTTTTAATTCTTTTAGTTGACACGTTTATGGAAGTGTCTTTTTGTGCCTAATTGCTTTACACTGCCTCACCTCAGGGACATGAGTCACATTGTTCCTGCTGCTTATTCTCAATGTGTTTGTTTAAATATGTTTCCAGTTTGTGAGTTTGTTTTAAAGTCACTCAGATATGATTCACTGCAATGAGCCTTGAAGCACTTCTGACTTTATCTATGCCACTGTAGTCCATGAAGAGGTAGTGATGAGTCAGACACTCAGCGCTTTGCTTTTGATGTTTTAGATTTATCGACTTCAAACAAGGTTTGTTGTAAATTTTGCATGCTCATAAATGAATGGCAATAATAAAAAAGTTTCATCAATTTGTTTGCAAACACTTATGTTTAGTTTATTACATTTATGGATCAATCAAAGTGAAAGAAATCGTTATTCTTCCGTTGAAAACGAAACTGTATTTTCAATTTGATTTATTTATAATTAGGATTTAAAAGATTTACTAAATGTTTTTCAGAGAAGACTTTTTGCAATGCAAGTAAATCTAAATAATAAGAACCTACTTATCAAAAACTCTTGGACCTAAAATAAAGATTATGTTCCAAAATAATTCACTTGGTGAAACAATTAACTGTATACCAGTGCAGTTATGAACTGTATGCACACTTGTGAATGACAAACTAGAAAACATTCCATATGGGTTACACTTCACAGCAAATAGACATTTTTAAACTAATTTTTTGTCTCTTGTTAGATATAAAGTGGACTTGCTGCACTAAAAACACATTATACTTCAACATTCATCTCATTTCTGCAGGTGACAATTGAAAGATTTATTTTCAATTATTTACACATTTGCAAATTCACCCAATTAGCATTTTCAAAAGTATCACAGATGTGCAAGAAATGTAAATTAATCTCAGTGTCTTTTGGATAGAAGCTGGCTTCATCCTTAATTGTAATCTAACATCTGTCTTTGTGATGACAAAAATATTTGAATAATGGAAACTTCATCACAAGATCTCCTCCTAGTGGTGCTGGTGTTAAAGTACATTTGTGTACTTTACAAACCCTAAAAAAGGTGACTTAAATGGACTCTACTTGTATAGCGCTTTTTCCACCTGTGTCGGCACTCAAAGCGCTTTACAGTGTAGCTCACATTCACTCATTCACACACACAATCATACCTGATGGGGATGCCTCCATGCAAGGAGCAAACCACCATCAGGAGCAATTGGGGGTTCGGTGTCTTGCTCAAGGACAACTCGGCATGAACTCCTGGCGGGGGATCGAACCGGCAACCCTCCGGTTACAGGGCGGTCACCCTACTCACTGAGCCATCCTTTACATTATGACTTAATGTAATAGTTTAACAATATTCATATAAACTTAGTTTTTTTTGTCTGCGAAAGGCAAAAAAATATGGGTAGAGTAGCATATAAAAAGAGAAAATTTAGTGACTACTGTAACACCTCAAGAAAAAAAATGAAGCTTGTAAGATTAATTTTGCCTTTTTGTTTCATTTGCCAAAGTTAACTCGGAGAGTGTGAAGTGTTTGTCTGCTCAGGAATCCTTTGTGGTTTTTTATGATATGCATGTGATTGAATTTTTTTATAATAGAACACATTACTAATTTAAGAGTCTGATCAGACAGTCATTCAATTTTGAAAGTCTCATATCAGGACCACAAATTCATCATCAATCATTTTATCAATCATTTATCCTTCCCTTGATCCACTAATAAAATCTTCATGCTTAAATTGGCTAGCAGAAGGGCTAGGAAGTGAGCAAAATAGTGGCAGGGTGCACCCCAGACAGGTCGCTAGTCTGAATTACATCTTCTCAGGTTATATTGAAATACTATAATTTTAGAGTCCGCATGATGACGCTGTTGTGCAGCTTATAGATTTTTTCATGCGCAATTAATTCAACGCGCTCCTTCATGAATGTCATGCTATGGTTTACCACTAGATGAAGCAAAACTCTCATTATAACACCTTCTTTCTCTCTTAGCACTTGTGTCTCCTGTCGGAACTGAGAGAACCAAGCTCATCAACAAATACTTTTTTACATTATGTTATAACATTTGCTGAAGGGATGCAACAAGAATCTGGTTTAGGTCCACTTAAAATTAATCACAACAACCTTACTTTTTATCTATAAGTTCAGGAAAAGTTTTTCTTGAATTATTACAGTTAAACATTAAAAATGATCTCACAAAATAAAGATCAGTTTGAGACCATCAGTAACATTTCAAATATGTTCTCTCAATTTTTCATCTGATTTTCATTTCAAAACACCCTCTATAAGTGGTTTTGTTGTTCCAAGTGATTGGTGCTCCTTTGAAACAGCACGAACAATCACACAATAGGCTCACTGACAGGTAGTTTCACTCCAACACCTCTCTTACTTACTGTTACCTGACTTACACCTGCAGGCTTCATAACCTCTTTTCATCCAAACACGCATCAGAATAACGGATCGCGCATCACGTGGATTTTTTTTTTACCAGCTTGGTGCTGAGTTTCCTGGATATTTGCTGCTTTCAGACTGTGCGCCTCAAAACAGGGGCTTCATCGCGCATTTAGACCACTTGCACCTTCTCTTCAGTAACTTTGATGGGGACTTCGACATTAAACAGAGAAAATGCCTGTGATGAAAGGATTATTAGCACCACAGAACACCTTTCTGGACACTATAGCCACGAGGTTTGATGGAACTCGTAAGTTTGTTTCTAATTATTTCTTTTTCTGTCTGGTGATTTTTTTTTTAGATCTAGAGCTGTTTTGCTAGATTTCTTGCTTTCGATAGTTTTCCAGAAGCTGGGCAAAGCAGACTTCAGCTTGATCCTTGAGTACACTCACAACCTTCCAAAATCCAGTCATAAATAAAGGATTCCAGTGCCTTCTAGTATGTGCACAATTAGATTTTCTCTCTTTTGGTTCATATACAAGCTATATCCATAAATAAATGTCTTTTTTCTTATCTTTATGAGTCATTAAAGTAAAGAATAACATGTGTTTGTAGTTTTAAAAAGACAATAAACTCCCTGGAGACCTTTTAGTAGAGAGGGTAGAGCATCTTTTCATGATGCTGAGCTTTCAGCACCAAGGACAGCAACAAAAGCTATTTGGTTTTAGTTTCACTGAAGAACTTCCTCACATCTTTCAGCCCTTGTTTAAACGAGGTTTTTAGCTTTGTGATTCATTTTTTACCAAAACATATTCTTTGTCCGATTCCCTCTGTTGCTGGTGGACAAACCTCCTGAAGACACAATCTTAATTGATTAATGGCAGATTTTTCCCCAAATATGCCTGTAATAAGTCCTCTCTTTTAATCAGTCCTGTTTTCTTTGCAATGTTTGATGGGGAATTGTTGAAAAGACTTCAAAGTTGTCTCCTGGACAGTGTTTTTGATAATCGAGACGTTTCGACTTTCGTCTGGAAATCATTAGAATGGACCAGATTGAAAATTATTTCAGGATGGAAGTCGAGATGTCACTCTTGGACAAATGAGGGATTAAACAGATTTGTTTGGAGGTGAACAACAAAAGTTTGAAAAAAATAGAGAAGTCAGAATGGTTTTGGTTTGTTTTCTGTATTTTTGGGGTGTGCATAGGTATGCTGATTCAAATGTTATTGAAATGCGGGCTAAATAATTTTGTATCTGTGACAATGTAAATTTGGGAACCTGGATTAATGTGTTCCTTTGGTGTTTATTTTGTTAAAACTTGTGACACTACTTGTACTTTTAAAAAAAAAGCCCCACACCCTCCAAAAACATGCATATTAGGTTGATTGGCTGCTGCAAAATTGCCTTTTCAGGTGTGTGTGTGTGTGTGTGTGTGTGGCCCTGCTACAGACTGGTGATCTGAATGGTGTACCCTGCTTCTTGCCCGAAATCAGCCAGGATAACCAGGATTGTGCAACCTACAAACCCATTGGGGTTAAGCGGTTTGAGAAGATGAATCAATGAATATCTAAAACTGTGAGAAAACTATTTTCTGACACACTTTTGTTTTTATCCTTTGTGCTGCTATTTTCTATAAAACTCACCATTTTTAGGACATTTTCCCAGCAATGAAAAATAGGATGATATTGAAAGGAAATCCAATTTTATCCCCTATATTTGCACCATTTCTGTACAAGTAAGAACAGGTTAATGCCTCAAGTGAATGAAAAAATACTCTGCTGCCTGGTTACAAGCTTTTTTTTTCTACACGAGGGATTTAAAGTGGCTCTGTACAGCCTGAGTACTTTGTCAAGCTCCATCCAAAGAATAAACGGCCGTCCTTGAGCCAACGAGGTAGAGGAAATTAACATTGGATTTGAAGTGCTAGATGGGATGAACTGGTGGCATCAGAGCCTGACGAGAGCAAATAAGGCCTGATGGTACGTCCTGGGAACATATAAAATACAGGTGGAGTTCACTGCTGTGCAATTCACTTTCAACATCATCTATAGACCAGATTAGACTTCTAGAAAGTGAGAAATGGGTTAAAGTGAGAGTTGTCAGTTCTTTAATGTGATCTGATTTGAACCTAGATAGAATGATTATATACTGACAGGTAGTGTAATTACTGAATTCAACTTCTATTAAACCATTTAAGAACATCATGTTCCTGTTCATGTTCACATTGAAGTTTTTTTTTATACAAAAGAACTAATACTTTTGTAACCACAGTCTTCAAAGGCTGTTCAAACATCAAGGATCGATTCTATTCACAGTCTGAAATAACCCAGAATACCTTTCTATTAAATTTAATAACTCAAATGTGAGTGAATGTAAAACGTTTTCAGGCTTGAAATACATTTTATTTTTGCATTCAGACAAAAGGAGCTTTGTAATGACACATAATGCTTTTTTGAATTTCAGAAAATCACAATGTTTTTCTCTCTTTTTTTTTTTTTTTGCTTCAAAATCCTACATTCAAGGCCATTTTGGTGTGTATTGTATTGAACAACATTCCAAAAGGCATTTTCTGAGTGCAATTTGAAGTTTTACTTTGTTGACTTAGTGGTTGTTTGAGACAGATTTAATTCTTTGGCTTGTTTTTATTGTTTTTAAAATATGTATGGGAGATAACTAAATCTGTCTGCTGCTGTCTTTTAATATGATTGTGTGAGAATGCAGACACCTTGTCTGTCAGCCTTATAAACATCCAGATAACTACCCTAACCCGTCCATCACAAGTCCTTCATGGTGTGATGCGTTTTACATACACGTCATCACCAGGCAAGAAAAAGTTAGGTTTACGGTTGGGTATTATAGGTTTTTTCCCCCACATAATTGTTTAAAGGTTAATAATCATATTAATTTTTTTCTTTGCTGACTTTCTGAGACTACAAGATTGCAATTATGAGAAAGCAGAATTGATTTTTTCTCAAGTAAATCTTAAATTGTGAATTAAAACAATGTTAAACAAACTTGCACTAAAGATTATTTCATTTTGTCACGTGTTACAGTAAACTATGTATATGGACATCTTTAAAGAAATAACTAGTAACTTTAAGGTTAATGTCTTTTTTTTTATTATGACAGACAAGCACAAAATGGTATAGTTGCCCAAATTTTCATTCCATCTTCCAAACCGCCGATCCCTAACTGGGTTGCAGAGGATGCTAAAGTCTATCCTGGCTGATTTCAGGCGAGAGGCAGGGTACACCTGAACAGGTCACAAGTCTGTCGTGGGGCCACACACACACAACCATCTGCACACACCCACACTCGCCCCTAAGGGCAATTTTAGAGGCCAATCAACCTAACATGCATGTTTTTTTGAGGGTGTGAGGAAACTGGATTACCCAGAGAAAATTCACACATACATATATGGGGAGAACATATATGGGGAGATCAAACTTCACACAGTAAGATCAGTGTTTAAAGAATCTTTTGTCATTTTTGAGGTCAATAAAGTAAAATACAGAGTCTTACCATTGTTTTTCATGCATTAAAATTCCTCATGGATGTTTTTACGCTCATAGTTTTAATCATGTATAATTGTATAAAAATGATAATCACAAGAGACGCTGAAAAACAAAATGAGACTGTAAAAGTAGTACCTCTAGTTGTTATCTAAACCTCTCACAAAGACCAAATGACTAGTTTCAACATACACATGTGGAAACATCTCAACCCAGAAAACGGTCCTCCTGGGAACAGCATGAAGGCTACATAAGACTATCAATTTCTTGAGAAGGAAAAGGAAACTGTACAATTACAGAATGACCAAACATAAAATTTGTTAGGTTTTTTTCTACCTCTGGTAGACAATGCAGTTGTGTTCAAAGAAATTTCTACCCCACTGCCATCGAAAGTCAATTATTCTGCCATGAGCACATTTATCTATGTGGTCAATAGAGAAAAATGACATAAGAATCAGTATGCAACAGGATTAGAAAATGATGTCTTTCAACTTTAAAGTAATCTTAGAAGCTTTGTGAATCCTGTGGACATTTGTGAGGAATCTGAAAAGCATTTAAAGAGAAGAAAATTACCTGCAGCAATTTTCAAATGTGGAATAGTGGGAAAAAAAGGATGTTCTGTTGTCAGCAAAATGGCATCCCATTCAACCAAACAAGAAAGCCAGTTGACTAAATTAACATCAGGCAAGCTTATTAATGCAAAAGACTTTCTTGGTGGACATTGCCATCAAACCCCAGTAATACGCAGAAGAGGTTGGGAGGCCATGTTGGGTCAGCGCATTGAGGACTTCAACAGGCAGCCCTCTGTAGAAGTAGTTTTGTTCTCCTTCAAGTGCAATTCATTCAATTCTTTCTTCATAGATCCCCTTTTACCCCGCTCGAGTTCCACCTTCAATGAGTAGGTAATTACTGTCACATTTAGGGATGGAAAGGTCAGAGCAGGTGTGCACGGAGTTACATCTGGACACATTTTTACGTCACAAAAGAGGCAGAGAATATGAAAAATAAATAAGAAAGCATTTGGCATTTCCATTTTTTCTTTGTTTGTGTGTGTGTGTGCATGCGTGCGTGTGCGTGAATGTGTGGCTCAGCTGTCTAATAATGTGATTTGAGTATAACAGGAAATTTCCTCAGCTTATTAGCTTTCTTTAAATGTTAATCATGTGATTGTGGTTGCAAAATTGCTGATGCCATCACGTCACTACATAGACCTCCTTTGCCCACAAAAAGAAGAAGAGAGATACTGGATAGAGAGATACTGATACTGGAAGAAAAGAGCACAATGCCAACATGTCTTTGTCTGGAAACCCCTTGACCTGCAAAGCCACAAATTGAATCAATTACTGAACATAATATATCATAGAACCTTTAGTAGTTTTTATGTTTGAAAAGATTTAGATAAAGGAGGTAGTTTGTGGTGAATGACAACAAAGCTTCATAATCCCTGAACAGATGCTTAGAATTTAGTTATAATTATGTTAAGTTTTGAAAAAGAAGGTCTGGTGTTGTTTTCAGTCAAAAATTCACTCTGAGAGAAATAATGAGCGCAGTTATGAGGCTGTGACGGAGTAATCAATCATCATTGACTGTAGTGCTACCGGGTACAGGCAGTTTCTCACTTACTGGCACTAGACTGCCTGGATTGTTCCAATTTTCTGCAAAGCCCACTTAGGATTAAGACTCTTCATTTTATAATAGAATAAAAATTAAACAAAAATAATGGCACAGGACCACTACGTTCATGCATAATAAAAAGCATATTTGTTTCATGCCCTCTTTCTCACAATGAAATTATGTCACAACACTGTTTTAATAAATCATAAATTTGCAAGATTCCATCATATATCCTCATTAAACAGGAAATGCTGGGAGATTATTGATGGTGGGAACAACAGAGCTGATAAACTGCTCCCTAGCATGCTTGTCATGGACTTATATTTCATTAACCCAATTGGCTTGCCAAAAACAAAAAGAGGAATTTCCAAGTCAGATAGATGAGTCTAAAATTAGAAATCTGCAGGGTTTGTTCAGCAAACACATCAATGCCTTTACAGTGCCAAATGCATGTGATTTAAGTACTCCTCCCACAAAATTAGTATGCAGAAATCAGTTTCTTTGAGCATGTTTGGGCTCTAAGAGACTAGAAAAATGCTTGAAGGTGAGGTTGTTTAATCTTTTCTCTCCTGTTTGTTCTAAAGTCTCTGGTTAGTTGCCAGATTTACCGTTGAAAGGTTGTTAGCTTCTTCAGGCCTTGCTGTTGAGAAGAATTCTCACATCATGATGGTTCCACCTCTGTGCATTACATTACAGATGCTTATAACTTTACCATCAGGAGTAGTTTTCAAAATTACTACATGATACACTTATTCTGTTATTTGTTGAAAATTCTTGATGTTTTTTTATTAAAGATAATCGGTTTATATTTGTTTTTATATGAGCAAATGTCACAATCAAGTTTGACAGAGGGTACAAATTTATTTGCTCTGATGGGGGTCATTTTTGCGTTCAGGGCTTTAAGTTTCAATAGAGTCTTCTTCACCTTTTGGCATTTCCCTTCAGGGGTCTCCATAGCAAGTCAGTTTCTTCCATCTAATCCTGTCTCCTGCATCCTCTTCGGTCACACCAACTATCTTCATGTCTTCCTTCACTGTATCCATGAACCTCCTCTTTGGTCTTCCTCTAGGTCTCCTGCCTGGTGGTTCCAAACCCAGCATCCTTCTGCTTACGTACTCTCTCTCCTCTACCCATGTCCAAACCATCTCAGTCTGGCCTTTCTGACTTTATCTCCAAAATCTCTAATGTGTGCTGTTCCTCTGATATACTCATTTCTAATCCTATCCATCCTGGTCACTTCTAGAGAGATTCTCAGCATCTTCATCGCTGTCTCTGCTTCAACAGAGATGAAGATGCTTCTTTTAAGCTTCAACAGAGTAAAACTTGTTCATATTTTAGTAATTTCCTTTTTGCTTGGAGAGTTTAGAGGTCACAGTCGACTACACATTTTCATCATGTTGCTACATTGATGAATCATGGGAGTTTTATTACTAAACTACTTTTTTTTTATCTTTTTGAGTTCTCAGTAGTCTTTATCACTGTTGTGGCTTGGATGTTTAACAATGTGTTTCAGAGCATATGCGAGTTTAATCTTATCAACTTTTGAGACATTTGAAGGTTGCTCAAGCTCCTCAGTTATAATTCAGGCTTCAAATCAAATGAAAATAGCCAATATTCACAGTTTTCCACATAATTTAAATATTTTCAAAGTTTTTTATCTACTTAATTACAGACGGTGAGTCAAAACAACACTGTCTTTAAGTCAAATAGTTTAGCTGCACTATTTATGCTTTGACCATTTAATTAGCCTGATTATTGATGCAAGACAAAGTACTTTGCATTTTTGAGAAATTATGTTCTTCCCGTTTCATGCCTTGAAATAGTTTAGTCAATTTATTTTATTTAAAATGTCACACAGAAATGTCAAGATAAATATCTCTGTGAGTGTTAGAGCTACCTGCCACAAAAACTAATTATTATTTTCTCAATTACAGCATAGCATTTCGATACAAGACTAAATTTCATGATTCATTTGTAGTACATCTATTTTTCAACATAACACTTCTTTACACTTTTTGGAGAGTATTTTACACTTTTTTTAAATGCAAAGACACTATCATTGTTACAAGAATATTCTTAGAAAAACCTATTGTGTTTTACTTCATTAAATTCCGACTATTAGCAATTCAAACTCTCGTTACTTCTGATCAAAACTGGAGTCATTGGTGCAATATTTTAAAGTCTTGTCATTGTGTACATAAAGTGTTGTGATCCATTTGTGTATTAATTCATTTGCCAACACACTAAAATTAAATATCAGTCAGTCACGTTCTTAACCGTCTACGGGTTTGCGGGGAGTGCTGGAGCCCATCCCAGCTAATTCAAGGCAAGGGGCAAGGTACGTATACCCCGAACAGGTTGCCAGTCTGTCGCAGGGCCACACACACACACTCACTCCTAGGGGCAATTATGTAGTGGCCAATCAACCTAGCATGCATGTTTATGGAGGGTGGGAGGAAACCGGAATTCCCAGAGAAAACCCAGACATACACAGGGAGAACATGCAAACTCCACACAGAAAGGCCAGTTTTCCAAGCCTCATCCCCATTGAGTTTGACTATGAGTCATAACCCTAATCCACTAACCCACAAATTCAAAATTGTATTCATCAAAATTTTTTTGCCTAAGTTTCGTTTTAGTTTACCTGCAGTAACAAAAACAAAACCTCTGCATTCCCATGTACAAAGTCACAATTTATGTTCTACAACTGAATGTTGTCATGCTGAGTTTGTAGTCACGGAGGCCACCATTGTGGTAAAAGCACGAGAGAAGTCTCAGGACTTGGTTCAGTGGAACATTTGTCTTATAACTTTTCAATTAACAATCACATTACTCCTTCTCTTGCCATATCAGCTGCTGGATGGCTATACTTCCCAGCTTTATATAATTTCTCCTTTGGAAGATACCATCCTGACAGGTTGACACAGAAAATTATTTACAAAAAGATTAGAATATTTACAATAAAAGATTCCCAACTCCAATAAAACAGATATTTAAAAGTACGAAAATAGAACTCAATAAACTATCTTACTAAATATCAATAATACATTCAAATAATAAGAGTATTCTTATAAATCTCCCCTCAATGATCTTATGTTCCCTCCCAGAACCAATACAAGGTTATTGAACCCTTGGTGGCTGGGCTGGCAGCTTTTGCTGAAAGACCATTCGTAGGTACAGAGACAACAAGTGAGTAACCAAGTGAGTGACAACAAGTAACCTCAAGACTATTCTGGCATTAATGTCACTGATGTGATTTAGTAAAAACTTAAAACATTGCACGCAGCTGATCATGGATGTAGGTAAAACATGGGCTTTCTTTAAGCTCACTATTAACATGAACATCTGCATCACCTGGTGTGTTAAAGTGCAGACAACAATCCTAAAGTTATTTCAACCCCAAAACCTTGCAATGAATTTTCAGTCGATAAAGTGTTTATGTAAATAACCAACTACCCTCCAACGTTCCACCATCACGAGACCATAGTTCATTGTTCTGTGAACTTACTGGAAACAGCCTCTCATCTGTTCCATCGGAGTAGCTGGACATCGAAAGGAAACCTTCATGTCATCAAGGATGTTCTGCCTTGCTAAATTGCCTAATTAGAAAGAATCTTCTCCTAATCTGCGTGTCTAATGGACTGTCCGAAACAATCGACGAACACAGTTTCACCAGAGCAGGTCTTGGCCAACTCGTCCATTATGAAGTCGAGTTGGTGACAAAAAGGGGAAAAGTCGTTTATAGCCAAAACAGAGGGGAAAACTAAAGTAACGGTGGTAGAGGACAAAAAGACATGTGTAAATTAAAGAAAATTTATGATTTAAGGTTTAATTTGATAAGACCCCCAAAGACTTTATCATAACGAGTCACACGATGATTAAAGCTGGGAATTGTAAGTTTTTTTTGTTATTTGCATTGTGTGAAAGAATTGTCATTGTGTAATTACAGTAAGTGGGTGGGTTATTAAACGTCTAGTGTGTGTGCATACAGTAACTAGGAATGTATGTTTCCACCTTCAGAAAAAATATAAATATGACTTGAACAAGTGATGCTCAGTGACATGAAGCTGAGAAGCTTCGACTTTATTCTGTAACCAAAGTAAAATGTACAGCTGTAAACTTGGTTGCCATGGTGTGTGTCAGTGGTTACTGTGGCAACTGCAGAGTGACTTTTTTTGTTGTTATGTAACTGCTCTGTGGTGATGTCTTCCAGGCCTGCATAAATTTAGGCAAAAAGGTGAGAAGGTCTTCGCATCCTTCCATTCACTTACCTACCAGTTCTTACCACACTTCATCTCCACCTTTCGGCATTCCATCGTTCACAGCTCTATCTCACTTGCTTTCAGCTTTTCACATCACCCCCTCACCCTCTGCCCCTAATTCCCTCATCTTTCTGTCTTGGTATATTTCTCACTTGCCCCCTTACCTGTTCAGATCCCCTCATCTCTCATTTTCTCATCTGCTTCACCATCAATCTCTTCTTCCCCTGCTGTGTTGTTTTGCTCTTCTTTTTTTGTCCAACTTCACTTTTATTTGTGAATCCATGGCTTACCTGTGCTTGGTCAGCCATCATGTGAATTGTTTCTGTCCCTTAAATAGCCCTAGGGATGCTTCGGGAAATGAGTGAGGCTGAACATTTAGGTAGGGCATTTGTAAGAGCAGCCCTGTGCATTTATTTTCACATGGCAGGAGCATGTGGCGGAGGAAGACGAGATGATCCAAAGTTGCAAACACGACCTCCTGTCCAAATGTGGAAGTCAAGGTGCTAGATCTTCATCTCGGAAAGGTTGTCAGACAAAAAGAAGTGGTCCTTTCATGAAGCTACATCTGTCTTTGAGACTGTGAGGTAAAAGTACAGGAACTGAAAAGCAAAATGTGGATGAAAACTACCACGTATTTAGAACTTGGCATTAAAAGGGCTTTTAAATCTGCTTAATTTCTCTTCAATTTATATTCTTCTGTCCTTTGTCTCTTCTCTTGTCTTCATCTTTTATCCTCTCTTTTCTCTCTGTGTGCCAGCAGAGATTTTTCCAGCAGCTGTCATGCAGCACTGTGGGTATAAGTTTAGATGATCTATGAGCTCCTGTGTTGGAGCAATTAGCTCAAAAAAATCTGAATGAAAAAGCCAAGAAAAAAAATCAGTAAGAAAATGTGTGATAATAGAAAGGAAAAGATGAGACTGGAGGCAAAAATGTGGAGGGTATTTTCTTTAAGCAGCAGTTCAGAGTTTAGAGAAAAGATAAATGTAAACTCGGTCGGATAGTGAACCTGTAGATGGAAGGAACCGAATGTGTGCAAAGAGTAAAGGAAATAAATGGATCTGGGAAAAGAAGGAAGTCTGGTTTGAGTTCAAGGGTAGAAAGAGATGAAGAGTAATTATACTGAGAGCTCCAAAATGGTAGGGGGCAGTTTGAACTGCTAGGTGAAAGGAGAGGGAGGAAGGATGGCTGATAGGCAATGGAGGGAACTCTGAACAGATGGAGTGATTTAAAAAGAGGGAGGGGGCTACTGGGGAGGAGATCAAAAGTAGAAAACTGAGGAGATGTTGGAAGGTAAGGTGGGGCATGGTGCTGGTGTAGTTTCAAAAGAGGTGAGAAAGGAGAAAAGAAAGTAGGACAGGAAGAAGGAGGGGATAAAACAGATGAGAAATTTTTATATCAAGGACAAGATGAAAAATGTTGGATAAAGGTTAATACAACGAATCTACATCACTTAAGGCAACTTGTAACAGTGGAAAACGCTCGTATTAACACTAGTTTATAAAGATTGGTGAGAATTGTCTTAGAAATGTAAAACATGGTTTATTTATGCATTTTAAACACAAGAAAACATTGACTCAGATGTTGCATCAAACCACAGACATTTACATGCATATACAATGGCTTAATTGTCATTATTTAAGCATAAATGAATTACCATTTTTAGAGGGAAAACTCATAATTTGTTGCATGAGAAACACAAAGTAAAATAGGATACCAGTGACTGGTTTAGTTTAGTTTGGCTTATTTGGGAATTCATACTGCACATATACATTTGCTTGATTACAATTTGCTTTTGTGTTGTGTGTGAGGCCGCGCGACTGATTGGCGACTTGTACAGGGTGTAACCTGCTTCTTGCCTTAAATCGGCCGGACTAGGCTTCAACAACACCCCTCCCCAACCTCATTAGCGAGGCGCGGTTTAGAAGAAAAGAACTTAAATAAAACACCCAAAGACCTAAACACCCGAACAATATTACTATTTACAAAACTACTGCAAAAGTACTTATGATTTCCTTTTTTTTTTTACTGTTCGTACATAATAAATTAATTACTTTTGCATCTAACCTTTAGATCATTTAAATGTATTGATGTATAATTGTGATGTCAAGCTGTTATGTGAGGAGAGTGTAAAACTTGTTTCAGCAGCAACTTGCTCAAAAAAAGAAAGGAAATTTGAGTGTGAAATAAAGAGAGGTGGTATGGGGAACATGAACAAACAGGTGTGTAAGCTTCTAGTATGTGTCTGTAAAGCAGGGTGTTAGTGATGCAGCCCTGCTTCTACTCTCTAACTTGGAACCAGTGATGAGGATGGCAAATTTGTTGAATATAAAATGATCAAACGTTGATCTTAATTTTTGCATTGTGAGAAACTAAATGTGGTTGGTTTTCATCTAAGAAAGCCCTGTGGTACATTTTAAAAATCAGCCATGGCAAGTAGCAATCAGCACAAATCTGGTATTTCTTTTTTTTACCTGGATGCAACCGGCCCGTTTCAAACACAATTTTTTTGCCAACTGATTGACCCAAAGCTTTTGGTAGTCTCATCTTTATAAAAGACATGTTTTGAATTTAAATTGAGATAGGAGACAAAGTACAAGTGGCTTTTTCTTAAAAGTGATAGAACATTTTGGATTTTTAACAGTCTACATTACTGTAAACATGCAAGCTTCTTTTTTGCAGTGTTGTGGGTAATTGTGTTGGTGCAGGAGTCTGAAGGATATCTGAAATATTTAGTCATTCAAACGCAGAGAAAAAATATTTTGAACAGAAAAAATTGAATATCTACAGGCATGATAACAGTGTGAATTGATAGCCAAAACAGATTTGATTTTTTTGTCAATTACTGTTCAATATTTGCATGTAGGCCTATAGAAAATGCGAAAACACAAACTGGGTAGCAGGAAATGACCTTTTGCACCAACGTTGAAAAGAGAATGAACATATTTTCCCTCTTCAATTCAGGGTGGCACAACACCTAATTCAGTCATTTTTGACAATATATTATAAGATACAAGATTGGGGAGGCAAAGCTCAGCAGTAGAATGGCCGTCTTTAGACCAAAGAGTTGACGATTCACTTCCCAGTGAACTTGTGCCGAAGTGTCCCTCAAGAAAACAACTCACCCCCTACCTACTCGCGTCATTGGTGCCGTCATGGCTGCCTGCTGCGGTGCAATGCAGCAAAATTAATTTCCCCATGAGGAATGAATAAAGTACGATTAAAGACGCTAATAATTTGAAGATGATGACTTCCAAAAAAAACCAACAGCAATTAATGCACTTATACATCTAGAATTCTGATTTGATTTTGAGAATGTTTTTTGTCTTAGTTATCATGTTAAAAAAAATCCAAAAGTGAGTTAAATTATTTGATACAAGATAAAAAAAAGGAAACAACTCTGAACTGTGTTTTTATGTGAAATATAATAGAACTAATGTTGACAAAATCTTTTTCTTTCTTGCAAGAAAACAAGATATCTGTCAGTTCTTTGTAACCGATGTAATCCTCAGTCAAACAGGATGCACTGGGTTGCTCTGTAAATACCACTTTTCTGGAAGCTGTTGCACACCCTTTCTTGAGCTCTCTGAGAACCTCGTAATACTGTCATGTCTTTTTTTTCTGGTCTTCCAAAGCCTTAGGGGTCTCATGTCTGACAGCCAGCCCCAATGCTGACACACACTCTGACCATCTGTCCAGGTTATCCAGTCTGAGCATTACAGCTGGCATGACGCTTATACTTTCTTTTCTTTCACGAATAGACACCACCATCCCAACAACAATCGTAAAATATACTGTATCAGTTCTACGTAAATACATTCTAAATTACATTTGGTTACAATTTTATCTGCAAAGCTGCCAATTATCCTATAGAGAGGCAAAAGAGATGTGTGACTGTCCAGTAAGACATCACCTGAAAACCTATTTGACTAGACAGACGGATCCAGCTGAAACAATCACTGAGACGAATTGATGCAGAATTGGTTGATGTGCATACTCGCTAGGATTCGATTACCAAGAATTATGGTCAACTTCCTTGTTTTTAATGCTTGCTCATTTAATTTATACTTTGATTTTGTACACCGGTGATAAATACAGTTTAATAAAAAAAAAACATTGGAGCTGTCATGTTGTAACTTCCACAGTCAAAAACCATTTGTCTTCCGAACCCGGACATCCGCCAATAGCAATGATTTTGATTTATTCATACACATAAACATTTTGGCAAAAAACTCATCTTTTTTTCTCTCTTGGAGATGATTAAACTAACAGATCAGAGGTCAAACTTTGAAGAAATAAATGAGTCTCTCTTTGTGTGTCTCTCTGACAGACTGGCAATCTTTCCAGGGTGTTCTCTACAGCTGAGAGCACGAGTGGTTTATATGTTTTTAAAAGACAAAACAAAGTCATATAGGATTCTATTATAAAGAGAAGTAAACAAAGAACTTTTCACATTATAGAAGAAAAGATAAAGGGAGTAGAGAAATAACGCAAATGAAAGGAAGGTAAATTCTATCAACAGCCTTTCAAGAAAGACTTGGACTGTCGATCTAATAATACATATAAGGCACAAAGCATGCGATTAATTCAGGGAAGATTTTGTTGTTGTTGTTGTTTTTGTTCAAATTCCATAAAGACACAATAAAATTAAATATTTTCAACCAGGATATCAGATCACTGGTGCACTAGTAAATGATATCGTTGTGAAGGTAAAATTATTCACAAAACTAAATATATTTTTATATCTTTTTACAAAGTTTTTCTTGTCATTATTGGTTCATCATTTTAACTCCATATTAAATTTTATTTAAACCCATCATTATGAATCAAGATTTCAATTAAATGTCCCTTACTTTCAGTTTAAGGACAAAAGTTTCTTAATAAATGTGAATTTAGCATCACACAAACAGTAATGGGCATTACCAAGATAATCATTTTTGTGACATACTCTTGTTTTTCTGCTCCGAACCTTCAATTTTTCACATTGAAGCCACTCAGATGTGACTGCAAATTTATCAGATCATGGTCACTCATTCAAAAAGGTTTCTTTTCACAGAAATCCATGCGAGAAAATTGTCCTTGAGCAAGCAAAACAAGCTTTACAAATGTATTTAGACTGTATTTTAAAGTTAAACTAATTGGAGTGCTTGACAGATTACATTAAAAATGTGCAAAAGCAGAATAAAATAACTAATTGAAATTAAATGCAAAAAACAAAATAGAGAAATTTTGCAAAATTGTACATATTTCTATTGATAAACATCCAGGAAGGAAATTACCTTCTCATGCAATTAACGAGTTCTCATCTTGTAATGGCTTTTTTTTTCTGGTGGTAGTTTGTTGATTTTTGATTGGCTGATTGAAACTTTCTGAAGGTTTCAATCAGTTTGTCTTTTTTGTTTCTTATCAATTAATCTCAGGCTTTTTGACACATCAACCATAATCTTAATTTTTAGCTGGTGCTCTGCGCATGGAGAGAAAAAAGTAAAAAGGGATTTCCCAAAGAAACAAGCCTCTCATTCCCCTCGAGAAACACAAACAAGTTTCACGCTCCTGCCGTCATATTCCCAGTCCACATCTTTGCTGCTTTTCCTCCAACAAAGCTTGACATGCAACATGAAACAATTAAACACCAAGTTCGCAGGAAAAAGAAGTTATTGATGTAGAAAATTGACTTTTGTAATGCAGCATAATTGAAACAAGTCGCTTTGTGAGATGTCTCAAACAGTGATTAAAAACAAGCTTTGTGTGTCTGTGTGTACGAGTCCTCAGTAATGAGTGTAACTCATTTATTTACTGTAATTGGACAAACGCCTGTGTGTTTGTTCTGTGTAATTTCTCAATGTCAGACGTTCTTGTTCTTGTGTACTTTTACTGGATGTTTCATGGGCTGGTGTTGCTTGACCCTCTTATCAAATGGCAGCAGGGTACATGTAAGTACACATATCTCCATCTACACCTCACGGTGAATCTGCCAAAGCACCATTGTCTGCTATTTTGTGTAATAGGCATTGTATAGGAACATTAGCTACCTATCAGCACAGTTCAGCATCACCTTGCACTGCGCTGGTTGTGTAGGAGTGTGTGTACACAGGTGTGAGTTTGCCATTATAGAACGATTCTGCTACAAACAGCTGGTCTGCTACAACTGTGTATAAGGAGCTAGATGTAAACTGGCTAATTAATTGTGATATGTGTCAACGTATCACTTCAATTCTACTTCACCCATCATAATTTTATCTCGTCACCAAAATTTCCTCCAAAATTTACCTCCTCACTCTGATGCAACTCTTTCTGAGAGCACTGTGCATTCAAAATAGTTTCCAGGCTAAAAGTGTTGAGATTCAAGAGATGGACTTTTGCTTTTTAGAGTGTAGATAAATCAGCTGCTTATCCAGGTAGAAATAATGACCCACATTCAATCAGCCCACACAAGCCTTCATCAGCCTGTAAAACTCTGAATTAAAAGTCCCATCAGAACCTGGGTGGTTACTGTGAGTGATTCATTGAAGCATCTAGAAAAGAACTACTTAGCTAGTCAAATATGCTTCAGTTTTTATTTTGTGAAGTTTGAAAAGCTGTTGGTGATGTTGCCTGAGAGGTAGAAGCATGGTTTTTCAGTCAGTGTTGGTTGCACCATTTCGGGATTGGTTGTGCTACCATGCTATGCATCAAGTAAAATGTCATTTAGGTTGATTTCTTGTAAGCTCATCTGGTTGTCTGACACAAAACAGTTTTAAATTGACATTTATAAATAGTCTAGTGAATGAAACCACAAAGTCACAGAACACCGTGGTTGAGTTCAAATAACTTTGTTATTTAAACTACTAGAGTTAGAGAACAAGAACAAAGTCCTTGATCGTTTGTACACTTAAAGATTGTGAAGGATTGAAAGAAATAACTTCAATCACATTGCTTTGGTGCCGTGAAGATTAAAATGACCTTGGTGACTGAAAATTTCCAGAAACACTATTTTGAAGTTCCATATTTTCTCAAGTCCAGCTGAAAGTGAATATGTCTGAAAATGTATACGTGTATCTTCTTTTGTGAGATGAAAGTGATGATGAAGAGTTTCCAGGCTGTTTCAATAGAATTATTTGACTTTTAAAAGCCTTCTTTGTAGCCGAGAGGGCTAATAGTTTCTAAGAAGTGAATTCCTCTCACCCACGTACGACCTTCCAGAGAAGAAGTCAAAAACAGCTGAATGTATTAAATAATTTTTACAAACCCATTAGTATTGCAGTAAAGTCAGTTTTAGCTATAATCTTAAAGGGATATATTTAATTAAATTAAAAAGCATACATTTAGATGAGAGGAAATATGAGCAGATGCATTGCCTAATCATCCATAAATCATTTAAGTTACATGATTTAAAAAACAATTTGATGCATCTCTTGTCTTTGCGCTTGGAATAGGGAGGTATAAATAAAATTCAATTCTTGTCTTCTGCTTATCCGGAGCAGAGTTGCAGGGGCAGCAGCCTCAGATGAGAAACGGAGGCTTCTCTCACCCGGCCTCATCCTCCAGCTCACTCGGGAGAATCCCGAGGAGTTCAATGTCCAGCTTTCACACATAGTCTCTCCAGCGGGTCTCCTCCCATTGGGATGCACCCAAAAAAACCTCACCAGCAAGGCATTTGGGAGGCATCCAAACCAGATGCCCAAAACACCACATCTGCCAATCCAAAGGAGCAACAGCTCTCCTCAAGGCTCCTCTCCGGTGGCAGAGCTCCTCACTCCATCTCTGAGTGAGAGCCTAGCCACCCTGCGGAGGGAGCTCATTTTGGCTGCTTTTATCTGCAATTTTGTTCTTTCCGTCACCCCCCACAGCTGGTGACCATAGGTGAGGGTAGGAATGTAGATCGACTGGTAAATTGATAAATAACATGTTTGGAAATATTTTGAGACACTTTTGCCACTGGGGTTTCATTATGGGGCAATGGTTAGTGTTGTGGTCTGAAAACAAGACAGCTGCTGGTTTGAGCCAGAGCTAAGGCTTGGCTTGGGACGCCAATCTTTTTGTGTGGAGTTTCTCATTGTGTACGTGTGGGTTCTCACCTGGGGCTCCATCAAAAGCATGCATTGGGAACGAGTGTGTGCATGAGTGGTTTTTTGCCCTATTTGTGGCACCACACAAGACTGAGCACCTGTTTGGGGTGCACCTCCCTTCTGCCTGAAACCAGCAAGCCTCTGACCTTATGTTGGAGAAGCAGTAAAGAAGAAAAACTGAATGACTTTCGTCTACAGTAACCAGGAATACTGATTTAATAAATATACATTATTGATCTTAGTTTCAGGGAATAAAGTAGCTTTACAATATTTTCAAACTTGTAATTGATCGGGTTGCACGATGGCTCAGTGATTTGCACAGTAGTCTCACATCAAGAATGTCGTGGTTCAAATCTCAAGAAGGGATGAGGCTTGGAACACTGGCCTTTCTGTGTGGAGTTTGCATGTTCTCCCCGTGTATGCATGAGTGTCCTCCAGGTACTTCGGTTTCCTCCGAAAACATGCATTTTAGGTTGATTGGCCGCTAAGAAATTGCTCCTAGGAATGAGTGTGTGTGGGCCCGTGACAGACTGGCAACTTGTTCGAGGTGCACCCTGCCTCTCGCTTTGAATCAGCCAGGATAGGCTCCGGCACCCACCTCGACCCTGTTGGGAATAAGCAGCTCAGAAAATGAATGATAGAATGTAATTGATTCATTTGCTTTATGACTCCTTGGCATTCGTCCTATCTATTTTTAGGCGTTGGTTACACATCAGCTTTAGGAATTGCCAGACTTTGTAAAAGTTCAGATGCACGGAGACATATTTGAAAACAATTTCTTACTCTTCTTTATGTGAATTTCCACTTCAGCCTTTTGTGGTGGAAACCAGTCTCACAAAAACAAGCATTTCCCTTTTAGTAATGTGAAGGTTTATTTCTGCATTTTGACAATATTTAAAATACTACACTAATAAACACTGGTATCAAAAACTTGCTTTTAAAAATGTATTCTGGTATGAGTGATTTCATTCTGACCGTCCTCTTACGCATGATGTCATCACCATAACTCTCTTTAACCTTGTTTGTTTCTCTGTTCTCCTTCTCTTGCAGACAGCAACTTCATCCTGGCCAATGCACAAGTGTTAAAGGGCTTTCCGATTGTGTACTGCTCTGATGGCTTCTGTGAGCTCACAGGCTTTTCTCGGACAGAGGTCATGCAGAAAAGCTGTGCTTGCAAGTTTCTGTACGGACCTGAAACCAGTGAAAGCATCATCCTCAGTATTGATGAAGCCTTGGAGGAGCGGAAAGAGTTTAAAGATGAGATCATGTTTTACACAAAGACAGGTAAACCATCACAAACATGGCGTATCCATCATACTTAATGTCTAATTGTTTTTTTTTTTTTTTTTTTTACTTAGATGACTCATGTGTGACCCCCTCCATGCATAAAAAGTAGAAAAGGATAAAACAGAGTAATAATAATTATGAGGACAGTAAATATTTTATGCTATTAATGTGTTCACTGCGGCTATTTCTAAGGATTCACCATGGATCAAAGAGATAATGACAAGAAGAAAAGATATTTAAAATCTTTTATTGATCCATGCTCATTAAAAAGTGATTAAACAAAAGCATCTGTAGGAAAAGCCCCCCTCCTATTATTTAACTCCCACCCAGACACATTAAAATTTAATAGCTATCTGCTAGTGGCCGCTTACCGTGTCTCTGTCAGTCAGAGCAAGTTCCAACACTGGCTTTGGACCCGAATTTGGTTTGTCTTGCTGATTACCCGGCAGGCCAGTGAGTAAAATTGAGACAAAATAATGAGCACAGTAAAGCACCAGCGGACTTCTTTTCTTGCTGAGATGTGATGTGGTGCTGTTTTTTAAAAGAGCTTATTTAGAGTGTGTGGCAGCAGATTTTGATGTGTGGATCAGCAAAAAAAAAAAAAAAAAAGGGCTCGGAAAAAGAGAAGTCTACAAATTTCTCACAGAGAAAAGATGTCCAACTGGTTGGGATGAAAGTGCAAGTTGGTTGCTAGGAGCAATTTTGATCTTTAATATATGAGGAAGCAGATGGGAAAGATCTTTCTCCAAATTACAACAATGTCTGCTTGGATTTCTGTATGTTTAAATTGCAGGGTACTTACTTGGCTGGAGATGATGAGTTAAGAAGTGGCAGATGCATGTGTAATTAAATTGAATTTCAGTTTTGTGAATTCACCTTTGAATTTGCTCATTTTTTCTATTTCTTGTGTTTAAGTTTCTTTACATGCCCCCTTCGTTTTACTGATGGCCCACACATAAATAGAAGTCTTTTGCATTTTTGAGCAGCAGATTTTTGTCATGCCCTCAACCTTTCATTGTTTTATCATCCCTTCTTTTCTGCCTGTCTCTGCAGAGTCTAGATAGAAAGTAAAGTTGATTGAGTCGGTTTGTTCTCCATCAGTCTGTCTCAAAACCAAACGCGGCATGCTTGCAATCAGGAATGCTCCTTGTCACACCGTGCGCTTGATAGTTTTGCCTCGTCTAGCAGACGTGCAGATATTCACACATACACATGATGAGACAAAACCCCTGTGATTGAGTTATCACCGGGCAAGAAAGATTTAATGAGTACGAGTGATGGGAGGAAATTGTGGGAAATCCTTCATTTGAGGTCTGCTAACTGGATTGAAGCCAATGAAAAGTAAAGTCCATTTTCTACTTCAAGGTTTTTTTTATTAGAATATTATTAATAATTTTATTTTGTTGATTCAATTGGAAAGAAGTGTTTAAAATGTGGCAGTAAGTTGCCATGTTTCACCCCCTGAGAGACAGATCAAGGGTTGAGAATCCACCTGGGTTCAGCTGAGTAATGCTCCAGGCACCTCAAAATACAGATACATTTTTTCTACTGTATGTAAAAATATAGCATCATAAATCTAAACAAAATACATCTTAACTTTTAAAGACTTATTTCTCCAATCATGAAAAAATACTTGAACAGAATTAGTACTGCTCATTCCGTTCAATTCTGATGCCTTTCGATCATCCGGGGTCAGATTGCAAGGGTTGTAGCCTCAGACGTGAAAACCTAAGCTACCCGAGATGATCCCAAGGTGTTCCCTGTCCAGCTGTGAGACATTGTCTCTCCAGCTAGTCTTGGGCCTGCCTCTGCGTCTCCTTCCGGCAGGAAGGAGAACACATCAGTAGCGAGGTGCTCAACCGAACCACCCCATCTGGTTTCTCTCGACCCGCAGGAGCAACTGCTCTACTTCGCGCTCCTCCCAGCTGGCAGAGCTCCTCACTCTATCTCTGAGTAGGAGATATAATTTGTTGTCAGTACGCTCAAGGACATTAGTGGTTACATGTACATGTTTTTGAATGAGGGCCACCAGGTGCTTCTTTCCCTCTATTATTATAATATTTTCTACTAATTTCAGAATTTGTGGTCAAGTGGTTCATGCATTATTCATAAAGATAAAGTTCTTTTGTTTTGTTGTTTCAGTGGTTTTTCTCATACCAACAAACTAAAAGATATTATTTTTACTTTCAATAATTATGTGCTTTGCTAGTGCTAGTGATTAATAGACCTAACCTACAGTACCTGTACTAAAAAGTACATGGAGGTCCCAAAAAGAGTGTTCTCCGAACAGAAGTCTACTTTATTTAGTAAGAGATGGAATCTCAGATGTGAGTTCATCCCTTACTCTGGTAAACAATGCCTCAGACTATTTTGAGGGTCTTGCTTTCCCCAGTGACTTCTAACATTAGACAAGCTCACAAATAAGTGGAGAAATCTGCTGGACTCTTTGGCGCTCACACAAGACGAGAGAACATTTATCTTTGACTTTAGGTCATTGGAGCAATACCTCTTGGCAGTAAGATGGCTTCTTTTGATTTTTTTTTTCAATTTTGTTTTAATTTGTAGAAAAATGCATGTGTGTGATGAGCAAAACAAACTGGAGTGGATATGCATCATTTATTTGCCAACTCTTCTTTGTTTCCTCCAATTTTTTTGAACAAACGTAGAATCATCCAGAAGCTCTGTTTAGTAATAATTATAAGTGTTAGTCAGATGCCAGACAGACAAATGAAACTCATATATACCGCAAACAAAAAAAAAAAAAAATAGCCTGTAATAATTTTGAACAGGACATTCTTGTCTTCCAGCTGTGCTGTTCTGGTGCCTCTTGGACATCGTGCCAATTAAGAATGAAAAGGGTGATGTTGTCCTTTTCCTGGCTTCGTTTAAAGACATCACAGACACAAAAGCTAAAACCATACAAGAGGATAAAAAGGAAGGTAAGTATATTTGAAATTTTTTTTGTGTGTCTAATTTATTAACACAACCTGTCTAAGAAAACCCAAATTGGGATTTTATTAGGAAGGTTTTATTGGGAAGGTTTCAGAAAGTTTAAAAAAACACACACATAAAAGCACAACCAAATTACAATCTCTCATAAGGATAACACAATACATTCGACAAAGCTGACAATTCAAATTAAGTATGGCATATGGAACTATGGTACCTTTAAGTTTGACATCATGTCTCCCACTGAAATGCAAAAATTTAGCAGATTTTGTTTTTGTTCGCTGACTAAGAGAGCAAAGAGTCCAGAGCAATGGAGAGTGTGGAAAAGAGGTGAAGAGGTGTGTGCAGGCAGGCTTGAACGGAGGGAGAAAAGTATCAGGCGTGATTTGTGATAGAAGAGTTTCAGCTAAAATGAAAGGGAAAGTGTACAAAACCGTGGTGAGACAGGCCATGGTGTTTGGTCTAGAGACAATGGCACTGAGGAAAAGACAGCAAACAGAGATGGACGTAGCAGAGATGAAGATGCTGAGGATCTCTCTGGGAGTGACCAGGATGGACAGGATCAGAGAAACAGCACTTATTAGAGGTTTTGGAGATAAAGTCAGAGAGGCCAAACTGAGATGGTTTGGACATGTGCAGAGGAGAGAGAGTACATTGGAAGAAGGATACTGGGTTTGGAACCACCAGGAAAGAGGTCTAGAGGAAGACCAAAGAAGAGGCTCAAGAATACAGTGAAAAAAGATGTAAAGATAGTTGACGTGTCCAAAGAGGATGCAGGAGATAGGGTTAGATAGAAGAAACTGACTTGTTGTGGCGACTCCGGAAGGGAAATGCCGAAAGAAGAAGAAGACGAAAAGAGATGATGAGCAAATATCTCAAATCAAATTCAACCATTTATTTCTTACCTTTGTGTGGCAGTAGTATATTTTCATACACTGCATATTGCAAACTGTAGTTGTATAATTTATATTTTAAAATGTGAGTGAAATCATTCCTAAAAAAAATGAAAAATTAAAAAAAGGACTTAAAAAAATGCATTGTAAATACTTTTTCTTTTTTTTTAACTGCGAAGAATGAAAATCAAACGTTTCTCTCAATGAACCTCACTTATTAAAAGAAAGTGTGACTGCAGAACTTTTAAAACTATGAAACAGTTCCAATAAAGTAATTAAACACACAGTGAGGGAAAAATGGGCAATTCTTTTTTTTATTTTATTTTGTAGGATTTAAAACTAAAAGCAGTGACAAACTAGATTGTGAGGTAGTGAAAAAAGAAGCAAACACCCCTCCCAGGAAGGTATGAAAACATACGAAAAAAATGTAGAAAAGTAACGTTCTAATTAATTTCATCTTCCAAACTGCTTATCCCCAATGAAGTCGCAGGGAGTGCCAGAGCCTATTCCGACTGATTTTAGGCGAGACGCAGGATAGAGCTCGAACAAATAACCATTCTTTTACAGGCCAGACATCCATACACTTACACGCACATTCCTGGGATCAATTTTATAGCAGCCAGGTGTAGCATGTACACGGGGTGAACATGCAAACGCCACACAGAAAGGCCAGTGTTTCAAGCCATATCCCCAGTAGAGACTCAAACTCCAACCGTCTTTCTGTGAGGTCACTGTGCTAACCACTGCTCCACCGTGCAGTCACTAATTAATTTGAACTTTGAATTAGTTATGCTATATAAAAATGCCCAAAATAAATTAGCTTATTCCGTTCTAACCAATCACTTTATATTATAGTGAGTCCATTGCTAAAGAACTGAGAAACATGATTGGCTAATGTTTTGTGATGCAGGCTCAAAGAAGAAAGTGATATTTCCCCTTGATTTTTAACTTCAAAAGCTTTTCAGAAGTCCAAATCCACCTTCTAACATTAGTGGGGCAATTCTTTGTAGCCGGGGAAACCAATCTCCCAGTTGTAACACACTTACACAGATCTTTGTCAGAGCGTTGTGAACAAAGTGTGCCAACAAAGGAAGTCGAGTCTCTGATGTCAACTGTTTCTTTTCACTCACTGTTATTCTTTTTTTCCCACCTTGCTTTCTTCTTAGTCAAAAATGGCATCAAACTGTATGCTCCCTGTATACGGGTGCTCTTTTCTCTTCCCCTCTCACCTCTGTATCAGCTGTTTTTACATTAGACATTTATTCTCACCATCCTTATTCACTTTATGTTGTGAACTTTTGCGTTATTTTTTATTTAGTCCTCACAAAAGGGGTTATAAATGCAGAGGGAAATTCATTAGATCTAAAAATAAGCACGTCTCTGTCTTTTCGCTCCCGCCGTGTCACGTTCCCCAAGGCTGCGCCATGTTATGGATGAGCCCTGTCTGTTCTGCTCGTCTGGGGTCTGGGCACACAAAAAATACTCGGAACACGTAGACTTTCCAAAGAACATTGAGAAGCAGTTATCACTTTTACTTTCCAGCTTTGTCAGTGTCTGTAAGCCCCTCAACCCCCAACCCATTTTCCAACCAATCTGTCCTCAGTCCTTTACTCTTGCTTTAACAATGGGACTCTAAACCCAACGGCAATAACGTGTCTTCTTTTATTGGCCAACTCTTCAATCTAGCTTGTTACTCCTGCTGTCTGTAGCTAGAACAGTTTGGAAACAACCATGTGCACATTGTTGTCACATCTGCATCTTTTTTTTACTATAGCAGGAAAATAGCATTATTATTTTTACCAATAATGTAAATATAAAAAGAAGTTATGTGAGGTTGAATTATCTACAGAAAAAAAATCTGTGCAAACAACCTATTTATATTTACACTTTTTTTTTTTTAGGCTTGACTACAGTGTGTTCAGAAATTACTTTTTCTGTTGCATATTCATGTTTTGCAATTGAGGACATAATATGTATTTCATCAAGCATAATGACTGATTCAGTCATCAGACGTTGACCCCGGGGGGTAAACTATTATGGCTGTGTGTGTACTGAGTGTTGTGTGTGTATGTTTACAGAACGACGGCGTGGCAGGGTGAAAACAGGCACTTCATTCAGCAAGGCTCGTCTACGGAGCAGCACCGTGCTCTACCACATTTCTGGTCACCTCCACAGCAGGGAGAAGAGCAAGATTAAACTCAACAAGGTATCAGTACACTCCACAAACAAAAAAAAGCAGGATGTAAGATGATAATTCAAGTGTGGGAGTGAGAGTGTGAATAATACCTATAGAGATAAAACACCTCCTGTAATTGAAGTGCAATCAAGGTCAGGCTGGCGCTGCGATGAATAGACCTCCCCCATAAGAACAAATAAGTATAGAGAAAAGTTTAGCAGCAGCTATTGAAGCCTTGGATAACTAATGTAAAAGTGAAAATACATTAAGTCTACTTATAAAGTTTGAAGACAAGAATATAAGAGGTCAAATAGTTTTGTAAACATCTTATTCAGCTTACTTACTTATTCATTTTTTATTTTGCTTATTTAGTGACATAAATCTGCTTTTCTTTGTGCATTTCTGTCGAGTGAGCCATATGCAAGCGTTTCTGTGCAGCTACCTGGTTTTGGTAGGTTGCTTGCTAAATAGGAACCTTTTGGTCGGATAGGTGGATCCATAAATCTCATGCCGGAAGAACTCAAGTCAAAGAAGAAAATAGTTTCTGAAAGATTTGAAGTCATGGAGATGTTTTGTTTTGTCTTCTGAACCGTCCATGCCCCATGGGCCTGGCTGATTCAAGGCGAGAGGCTAGGCACACCCCGAACAAGTCGCCAGTCTGTTGCAGCGCCACACAAACACAACCATCCGCACACAAAGTCATTCCAAAGGGCAATTTCATAGCGGCAAATCAACCTAACACGTATGTTTTTAGAGGGTGGAAGGAAACTGGAAAACCCAGGAGAAAACCCATGAATACACAGGGATAACATGCAAACTACACACACAAAGACCAGTGTTCCAAGCCTCATCCCACCTGGAACTCGAACCCTGACCTTGTTCGAGTCATAGGTGGGACGAGGCTGTGACGCTACTGTGCTAACCACTGCGACACCATGCAAAATATATGATATACAATATTCATCTGTCTACGTCTTCTGGCGCTTATCTGGGGGTTGGTCACGGGGGCAACACGCTTTGAAGTGAGGCCCAGGCATCCCTCACCTGGGCAATATCTTCTAGCTGATTTGGGAGGATTCAAAGCCATTCTTGGGCCAACTGCCTGGCATGGTCTCTCCGGCAGGTCCTGGATGTATCTTTGGGTTTTTTCCCAGCGAGAAGTACCCAGAATGCCTCACCAGTGAGGCATCGTAGAGATATCATGACCAGATACTCAAAGCAGCCTATCTGGATCCTCTCTAAGCAGAAACGCAACAGCTCTACTCCAAGCTCCTCATCCTTTCTCTGATAAATGAGAGACCAGATGCTCTGCAGAGAAATCTCATTTCAGTCAGTTGTATTAGCAATCTTGTTGGTGAGGGCCAGAATAATCAGAGCTTTGATTTGAGCTCATCTCTTTCTTTACCAATAATGTAAATATAAGCAAATGCGGCGCTCTACTTCTTGCGGAAGCTCTATGTTAGAGTGAACAGTGGTATTGTCTAAAAAAAAAAAAATAATTTTAAAGATTTTTCAAAAGCGTATTCTAGCTAATTGTTAGTGCAGGTAAAGAGACTTAATTCTCATTATCAGAGAAGATAGATTGAGCTGCTTTTCTAGATAGAATGCTGTACATTGATTATGTTTTCTGCCATTTTTGTTTAGAATATGTTTGGGGACACACCTGCACTACCAGAGTACAAAAGCACAGATTTCAAGCAGTCAAAGTTCATCCTCCTTCACTACAGTACACTCAAAGCAGGCTGGGATTGGCTCATCCTCCTCGCTACCTTTTACGTTGCCGTGACTGTGCCCTATAATGTGTGCTTCACCAGCAACCATGAAGACGTGGCTCGGTGCACAACTGCAATTGATATTGCAGTAGAGATACTCTTCATTATAGGTAAGATATGTTCATAAAAAAGTTATCACAAAAGTCAAATTGGTTTGATTATTTTTAATGAAATGATAACAGTTAACTCTCTGTTTTTACTTCTAGACATCATTTTTAATTTTCGCACCACTTATGTCAGTAAGTCAGGCCAGGTGATATTTGATGGCCGGCAGATATGCATCCATTACTTAACTACGTGGTTCATCATTGACCTGGTGGCAGCGTTGCCCTTTGACCTGCTCTATGCTGTTAAAGTCAATGTGGTAAGTTACCAAACTTGAATTTTTTATTTGGCTTTATTACCGAACACATTATTTTGTAACTTGTGCAAATGAGTCTTGTATTTTGTAGAAATATGAGAAGCGCAATCTTCTTTTACACTTCCTCCATGGTGTAAATTAAAATTTTATGATTAATGTCTTGAACCTTAGTGGTCAACTGTATTTTCTTTAGGAAACTATTTTCATATCATTTTCTTGAGAGTAATGAGCCGAGCTGCTACGAAGACCACCCTAGTGTGTCTTTTGTTTGACGTCATTGATCTCACATTGTGTATAGGCACCCATAAGACAAACACAAACCTACATCTTTGAAGCTGTTTTTCTTCTTTTTCTGTGCGAGCCAACGTATGCCCCCCTAAAGAGTACTTAAGTGGAGGAAAAACACCAATTAGGAAGACTGTTTTGTCTTGTCCCTGTTTGAATTATGTCACCAATTGAGACAGCACACTGCAGGGAGTTTTATATTGGTTCCCTGTTAAATTTTTAGCTGTCTGGTCTCTGGTTTGGAAAAAGAAGCTTAACCGTGCTATTTGCTCACTCACTGTTTGCTTGTTCTGTTCATCAAGAGGTTCGATATTGGATGACAGCACACAATCATCCAGCCTATCGTAGCAGCACTGAAGATTTACTGTACTTTGTTCAGTACTGTGTGAAACCTACAAAAACCTAATCCGATGGATTCAGTTTATTTTTTTGACATTCGATAAAACTAAAAAGAAATTTAAACACTTGGTACAACATTTATAGTTTGAAAAATCAACTAAAATTCTACTTTCTGTTCTTTTTTATGCTGTAGTAAAATGACTGATTTCAAGATGCTGCTTTCTGACAAACAAAATAATTAGATGAGTCTTGGAAATCTCAGATAACTACTCAAATAAATGTGCAAAAACTGTCCGTATTTTTTCCAGAGTATACAGCCACACAATGCCAAAGAGTAACTATGGTAACTTGGGTTTCTGGCTGTTCAAACTGAGTTTTTGGGAGGAAGCCTTTGGGGTAGTGAACCAAAAACAGACCTTCCAGTGATTCAGTTCCATCTTTCATCCAACATTCTTCTTTTTCTGAAGCTTACAAATACATCAAAAGCCCTGATTCCTGAGCTAATGTAATCTGATTTCAAAGAGAGAATAATTTCTCCCTCATTTTTATAAAACAGGCACAATTTTTTGGTGAGTTTTTTTTTTCCCTTTTTTAGAAATTCACAACTTGATTACCTTTTTAAATCATTTAAGTTTTGTTTTTAAAAGAAAAAAAATCCAGTATTCTTAAATAAAAATACTAATGTGCAATTTTGTTTGACAGTTTATGTATTTAACTTTTTTTTTTTTTTTTTAAGAACGTGACCACAAATGAGTTTAAATCCATGCCTCCTTTTAAAATTCAAATTATTCATTACGTCTTTGATAAATTTCTCTTTTTGCAGGTAAAAAATTCTACAGATGTTTGTAATTTATTGGTAGGAATGAAAAAGAGTCACTGTTCAAAATGAGTCACTATTAAAATAGAGGGAAACGGAGATGGGTGCTGTCTTATTATAAAAGAAAGGAGGAGGGAAAAGGTGAGAGGAACGACATCCTGCTTTAGGCAAAGTTCCCAGTTTGGTTTCAGTCTCTATTATTGGAAATACCACATGCTCCCAGTAGATCTAGGTTTGGGTATTGGGCTACTGAGCTTTAATGTACCCCGCTGCCACCTGCAGAAGCAGAAAAAGCTGGAATAATTGCTGAAAATTCTGCATGATGTCCCATCTAAAACAGACCATTCAGAGAATTCTCTTTGAGGGCAGGAGGCATTTTTCACCAGAATAAGCTTTGGTTCCCCCAAAAATGCCCCTTGCTTCTATTTTTCTCTGTTGGATTTCTGTTGTGCCTTTATCTTGTCTTTACTTCTTTTAAGTTTTTTTTTTTTTTTTTTTTTTTTTTTGGTATTCTGAAATAGGAAAAGTTAGACTTTAATGATTCCTGGAGGGAAATTGATTTGTCACAGTAAGTAGTTTAATTTTTTTTAAAAAGTCCAAAAATTAAAGTAATTAAAATATTAACAGTTTTTTCTTGTGTAGACAACCGTAATAGTGCCGTCTGTAGTGATTCATTTAAAATCATTTGATATGAAGATGTCCTGACTTTAGCACTGTCACTTTTATTGCTTGGGCTGCATGGTGGTGCAGTTGCCTCACAGCAAGAAGGTTCGAGTTCAAGTCCTGGAACACTAGTCTTTCTGTGTGGAGTTTGCATGTTCTCCTTATGTATCCGTGGGGTTTTTTTCTGTGTAGTCTGGTTTCCTCCCACCCTTAAAAACATGCATGTTAGGTTGGTTGGTCGCTATGAATTTGTGTATATGTGGATGGTTGGTTGTGTGTGGCCCAACAACAGACTGGTAACCTGTTCGCAGTGTACCCTCTCTTGCCTGTAATCAGCCGGGATAGGCTCCGGCACCCCCCATACACCTCTTTAGGGATAAGTGTTTGAGAAGACAAAACTAACCATTTTTACTGTTAATAAACTTGAGATAATAATTATTTTGTGTGGTAATGCTTTATTTTGTAGAATATTCTTCGTTAGAGCAAGAAATGAAAAGTTCACTAGAACGTCTCAAATGGAAGACGTTAATATTTTTAGCCAAACTCATTCAGAATTAAGGTATAAAGGTACATTTCAACCAAGTTTATGATGGTCTTAACACAACAGGAGGGTAAAACGATGGTCGTAAAAAACAAAGACAGTAAATAAAATGCAATGTTTTTAAGTGTCCAGGTGGGGAAATTAAACACGAGAATATCACAATTAAGCTCACTTTTTGTTTTAATATAAAATGTAAAATTCTATGAGTAAACTGTCTGACTATCTTTGTATTTTAGTAGATTAGAACAGGAATAACATTTTAGCATGCTGGTTGTGTTATTTGTCCTCGTCGGTCCAGTCCAGCTGCGAAGGGAAAAATAGAAAAAAGTTGACCCATTGTGTTATTGTGTTATACTTGTAGCGCTAAAGGCTTGGCTGCGGGGGTTGAAATAATGAGCATATCTGTAAAGTTCGGGTCCCGTTTTCAGATACGCTACCCTAAAAAACAGAAAGGGTAGAAGCAATCTGAAGGCTAAATGTAAATTTCACACCTGATGACCAAAGGAAATGAAAACTAGAGATAGAAGTAACAGAAAGAGAACTTGAAGAAGAAGTGGCAGGACGTGCATGTGCATCGGTGCATTCATTATTTGCTCACTGTTTGTATTGTTGGGGAAGAAAGAAACGTGAAGCAGGTTTTGCCTCACATTGAGCAGAGTGGGATCTCCCCAGATGTTTAAACACCCTTGGTGCAGTACTTGTTCTGTATTTTGTTCTGTATTTTTGTTCAAAGAAAAAGAATTCTGGGAATACTTTGAAAATGAACTTTGATTTTAACCACATCATTACTTTCTTTTTAAATGACTTTTCTGTTCATGTTTTATTTAATACCAAGTCAGTTAGTGGTAAATGGAAATGTTGGGAAATCTAGTGGGACTATTTTTACTTGCTTCATTTTTTCTTTAAACAAATGTTGTACAACTGCAAAAAAAATGTCTACGTATGTTATCCTAAATGAAAACAACTGTTCAAGCGTTTCTGTGAAAGGTCTACGAAGCCAGAACGACTAGGCGTTTTTGTTTTTTTACAGCAGTGAGAAAATCGAAAACCTGTTCATTTATTTAAAGTGCTGAGAAATATTCTGATGACGCAGATTGGAAGTTTGAAACTTCTCAAAGAAACAAACTAACAAAAAAAAAAAGGTGAGAAGTGCAGCTTCTTTCATCTCAGCTGCATCCTCCACCTCACCCGGAAGAATCCCGAGTAGTTCCCTAGCCAGCTGTGGGACATAGTCTCTCCAGCAGGTCCGGGGTCTGCCTCTTGGTCTCCTCCCTGCGGGAAGTGCCCGAAACACCTCACCAACGAGGTGCTCAGGGGGCATTCTGACCAGATGCCCAAACTACCCCATCTGGCTTCTCTTAACCAGCTCATGCAGCCGAGGATCTGACCACCAGGGTCCCTGTCATTGGCTGCCACCCATATCCTCCTTCACCCGACTCCGTGGCCCCTCCTGCAGGTGGCGAGTCCACTGGAAAGGCGGCCCATATCCCCTGTTTGGGCTGAGCCTGGCCGAGTACCCTGGGTAAAAACCCGGCCACCAGGTGCTTTGCTGTCGCGCCCCACCCTCGGGCCTGGCTCCAAGGGGGGCCAGGAGCGTTCTTCAAAGTTCTTCATAAAGTTTTCCTTTACCATCTGATCTGTGTTTTGAGCGTGTTTAAATGAGATGGAAAGTTACAAGTTTTTTGTGTTTTTTTTTTGTGTGTGTGTATGTTTTTATTGTTTGCTAAAAAAACTGTTTTTCCCTTCAATTTAACGGAGGGTCTGCCTGAGAAACAGTAGCGCAACATGTAATTATTAGTTTAGCAATAAAAAAATATTCTAAATTTAGCCATGAATAGCCATGAAAATCTATTCCGGGTTTGACCATAAATACTTTCTAAAATACACCTGGAAAAGACTTGCAGAACATGTGTTTACAAATACACAACAGCACATAAAAACTGTGGAAAAATCAAAAGGCTCAATAATCTACTGAAGTTGACATTTTTGCTGCATTATAAAAAAAAAAAATCATAAACTGAAGAAGAACTGAAAATGTGATTAGGGAGGATGAACTGAACAATAAATCTGCACTGCTGAGACACAATCAATAACATAAAAAATTGTTTTATTTCAAACAGTTACCTCACACCAAAAAAGTTTCAGTGAGGAGTTCAAAAGTTTTTCCAGTGTTTACATGGGTTCTCAAGATAATTTTTCTATTTCCTACAGGGCAGACATTGCTGTTAGGTTTAGTATATCTCTAGGAGATACTCTAACCTGTTTAAAGCTTGTCCATGATGTATCATTACCACCCACCATAATGCATTAGAAACAAATGAATGGTCTAATGATTAAATTAAACAGGATAAAAATCTTAAAAGAGACTAGGAAATGGTATCTGATAAACAAAAAATACTTATTTGAACCCCAAACAGTGAGAGAGTGAGTGAGAGCCCAGCCACCCTGCGGAGGAAGCTCATTTCAGCTGCTTGTATCCACAATCTCATTCTTTCGGTCACCACCAACAGCTGGTGACCATAGGTGAAGGTGAGAACATAGATAGACTAGTAAATTGAGAGCTTTGCTTTTTGGCTCAGCTCTTTCATTATCAGGACGGAACGATGCATCGTCCTAGTTATTGCTGACACTGCACCAATCCGCCTGTCGATCTCCCACTCCATCCTTCCCCCACTTGTTAACTAGACCTCGAGATACTTAAAATCCTGCACTTGGGGCAATGTGTCAGCTTTTGTCTCCTATTCTCATGTCTGCTATTTTTTTTTCTCCCTCAGGTGTCGGTGGTCCACTTGTTAAAGACAGTGCGTTTGCTTCGGTTGTTGAGGCTCCTGCAAAAGATGGACCGCTACTCACAGCACAGCACAGTGGTCCTCACCCTGCTTATGTCCATGTTTGCTCTTGTGGCTCACTGGATGGCCTGCATTTGGTATATCATTGGCAAGATGGAGATGGAGGCCAATCCTTTCCACTGGGACATCGGTGTGTTGAGAAAGTTAAATCTACTCATTTTAATGCAAATACAATACATACTGTGTTCGTTTTCTTGTGGAACAAAATATAGAGGGCATTATCCTGTTGTCTCAAATATAGTATTTGTGTTTAATGCTAAACTTTAGTAAAACATTCCTATATCTATCTTTTTGGGAACACATCAGATTCAATAGAAGCCTTTATTGTTCTTGCAGTTCCCTTTCGTATTGAATAAAAAAGACAACTGAGGTTTAGATTGCCCTGATGTTCATCACAAATAATAATGAACCCTCATGACTCGCCCCGCCCCCAGTCAGGTATGCAACGAGGTCCTCTGTGCCGATCTCTGGTCAGTATTGATGAGCAGCAATGCTTGTAGTTGCCCTGACTCTTGCGTCCTCATAATGGCTAGCATGCCCACATTGTCTGGGTCATGTAAGAAATACTGCTTCCTCTGACAGAGTCGTAAAATAGTGGGTCAGCACATGAAACAGAGTTGTTGTGTTGTATACTAATTATTCATTTCTGATTCAGGAGTTAGTGTTGAAGTTAAGCAGCCTTGAGGTGTTTTCATCCAATTACCATTTATCAGTGTCTGCTGGAGACTCTCATGGGATCAGGTGCTTGTTTCCACATTGTACTGACCAGGGATGAGCTCTTGCTTCTAAGCATCTGCTTACCTTCAGCTTGTGTTCAAATTTTTTCAAGATGCTGTATTTAGGAATACCTGACATGGTTTCTAAACCACTTAGAAGATTTGTATATACATTTAACATCATCTAATTGAAAATTTATGATGAAATTTAACTAAGCATCTGTTTCTGTTCATATTCTCATCCTCAGGATGGCTCCATGAGCTGGGGAAGCGTCTGGATACACCTTACAGTAATATGGGAGTTATAAATGGGACCAGCAGTGGTCCCCCCATCCGCAGCGTCTACATCGCTTCACTCTACTTTACCCTCAGTAGTCTCACCAGCGTGGGTTTTGGCAACGTGTGTGCAAACACTGATACAGAGAAGATCTTCTCCGTTTGTGTGATGCTTATTGGAGGTACACAAAACTAATTATCACCTTCCTTTTGCTCCCACTTAGGCCCTGTTCACACGTATCTGGTAAAACCAATATAATTTTATCCATTTTGGCCTGTCATCCACACAAACTTGTCGTTTTTTTCACTACAAACCATCATTTTTGAAAACTCCAACCAAAGTGAAGATTTAGGAAAACTATGGTTTTGCGTTTGCATGTGGACATGCATAACCAGCGTTTTGCGTTTTTAAACATCACTATCTTTAACAATTAATGCATAAACGTCATTTGTGTGCATCCTTGTTTTTAATATCAGACAGTGGGCCTCTAAAAAACACTGCTGACCACTGGTCTAGCATACTCATATCCCCACTCAGAAGCATATTTGTACGGGTTCGTGTAGATGCGTTTATATTGAAAACGGTTATGTGTGAGCGAGAGAGTTTTTCTAAAATAGAGGACTGCGGATATGCATTTTCAAAAATACCTGGCTGCGTGTGGACATGGCTTTAGTCCCACCCTTGGCTAGACGCGTGACACGGTATAAATCTTGCTTAAAGCCACAAATACAGTGTAAAGTGCATCAGGTTGGCACATTGCTAACTTGATGGGACACGTGGACTGTTTATATTACAATGTAGACGTGGTGAAAAACAAAACCTACGGCCAAGAACAACCTGGAATTCAAATTGTATATGGACACTGAAGGGAGAGATTGCAAATTACCCAGATATGCAGGAATGAGATAGAAAACCACTTTAGGAATGTTTTTGATTTGGGAATAACGTTCAAACATGGTCGAACTCTCCAAAAGATTCATCTTGCACAATTCTTGTCATATAAATTAGTTTTCCATATCCACCACTACTATGAAATCTATCCATTTGTTGGAGATGAAATGGTTGTACAGAATGTTGTGATCCAGTGTAAACTCGGTATTTATTGTGTGTTTTCCTTGTTTCTTGAGGATAAGCAGAGGTTACTGTGGCAGACTTTTCCCTATGGGTACCTCACACTCTGCTTTGGCTAAATGCTAAATGTCCTCAGCTGCCTGAGGGGACCAGCAGTCACAAACACACCTCACATACACACGTTGGCACACACATGCAGTTTTTGGGCTGAAATGTAATAAAAGCTACAACTAAGCACCTGCTGGAGTGTGGATTGGAGAATAAAATGAAAAATTGTAGAAACTACAGTTTAAAAAGCAAATAAAATAAAAAAGCAGTTTAATTGAATTTCTAAACAAATATAGCATTAAAAAGTAGATGTTTTAAATTACTTTCTTCTGCTTCTTTAACCAGTTGATAGTTAGCTGTTGCATGATCACTGTTTCTTATCTGCTGGTGTCAGACACAGCTGCAAGCAGCTGGAAACAGAATGAGATTATAGAAATACATCACCTGTGGATGGAGAAAGGAGATGTTACTGTCATGCCAATTCAATAGCGTCGTGCCGTTAATTCTACTTTTTCTAAATATAATTTTAAGCTCATCTGTCAGTTTTATTTCTCAGAAAAATATATACAACTTGAATATTTCTGAGTTGACCCAAATTCTGTAAGGTTGGGGTGTTATTGTTAGCTAACGCTTAGAAATCATTAAAAAAAATCAATGACTTGTTGAAATTTAAATGTTGAGCCAGCAGTTGCTCGTTTCTTCAACAACTATCTCAATTGCCCGGTTGTTCCTTTTTAGAAAAGATTTTTAAAATCTGTTTAAATATCAGTATTCCAATGCCTTGGGTAATAATAGCATTATATTTGGGTAATTTAGCCATTTTTGGACAATAAAATTAAAGACTGGTTGATCTTCTGTCTGTTTCTATCTATAGCATTGATGCACGCTTTGGTTTTTGGAAATGTGACAGCCATTATCCAAAGGATGTACTCCCGCTGGTCCCAGTATCACACCAGGACCAAAGATCTCAAGGACTTCATACGTCTCCATCATCTCCCACAAAGCCTCAAGCAGCGAATGCTTGAATACTATCAGACAATTTGGTCGGTCAACAATGGAATCGACTGTAATGAGGTAAAAAAATTATGATTAAGAGATTAATTATTTGTCGAAGTCAAGTCATTGGACGTTGCATTCAGTATTTGAGCAGTTTTCAGCTAAAAAAAAATAAAAATTAAAGACTCCTACATCTACAGTTAATTGCTGATCTCAACCCAGATCACCGCAATTAAGTTGACCAAAGTAATAGAAGAAAGACCACAGTCGAAAAAAGCAGCAAAAAACAAAAAAGAAAAACCTCAGTTGTCTATAGTTTCGGCTTATTTTCATACTTTTAGCTGCAAATAAATCCTTGTGTTGACAGGTTTACATTTTCATCTCTTTTTAAATATTCTTGCAAAGTTTTAAATGAGGCATTTAATCATGTTAATCAAAGCCCAACTTTTGCATTTATTTTTTTTTTATTTTTGTTTGTTTTGAGAGCAGAAGGAATAGACAAATACGGTACATTTCCAGAGCTACAAATCAGTCAATGAATTGTTTGCTGATTTTTTAAAAGTAGGCTACATTTGCGGTAATAAACGTTCAACATCAGACATCCTGTAAATTTGCAACTCTAGTATATTGAAAAAGTTTTCCTTTTAAAAAATACAATCTCATCTGTGTTTCAATTTGATTTGATTCAATTTGAAATACTTTTAATGCAATCCAGTCAGGACGGAATAAAATGCAGACATAAAAAGTCGAGACAAGTGAACTTAGCGGAGTTACGTTTGTAAATGTGGCATGTGGACACTTTAAAGAAAACAGCAGCAGGGAAGCAGGATGAGCCGAACCTTTCCTTGACAAGCTCAGGGGATCTTGTCAGTCGTCTAATAGTTATCCACTTCTCAAGGCAGCACATGACTGCAAGGCAGCTGTCAGAAGTCAGACCCAGGCTGAAATGGAGTGATGATGATGAAATCCAGACAGATGAATTATAGATGGGCTTGTTGATTAAAGTCAGACTGGTCATGATGACTCATTGATCAACATTGTGTTTTGGTGAGCTCAGTTTTTGTCCTGACAAGACGATGGACAGACAGATGGTGTGCATTGTTCAAACTTTTTTCTGCTAAAGGTCAGACCACATTGTATGTGTTTAACTACAGTGTGCTTCATTGTACAAGTTAGAAATCTCTGACGAATGCACTGATGGATGGAAATTTAATTGCAAAGTTGCACAATGATGTTTGGTGGTTGTCATGCTTCCTGCTCTCCTCAACACTGCTTTTCTGTCTTTCTGCTGATTTCATCCTTTGTTTTTCCCTCTCTCCCATCATCTCTTCAGCTGCTGAAGGACTTTCCAGATGAGCTGCGATCCGACATCACCATGCATCTTAACAAGGAAATCCTGGAGCTGTCACTGTTTGCCTCTGCCAGTCGCGGCTGCCTGCGCTCCCTGTCACTGCACATCAAGACCTCCTTTTGCGCCCCTGGAGAGTATCTGCTCCGACAGGGCGATGCTTTGCAGGCCATCTTCTTTGTCTGCTCAGGGTCCATGGAAGTGCTTAAAGATGGCATGGTCTTGGCCATCTTAGGTATGTTGAATAGATGCGAGCAGAGGGGTAAGGGATGGTCTAACTTCACCAGTGTCACAGCTACGGTATAAAGGAGGATTTTGTGTGATTGTGCTGTAATAATTCTTAACTCACAGTATTTATAGATAAACATTACATTTTTTGTTTGCCAGTACATTTGCTCTTATATTTTTGTTTTGGAGCATTTACATTTAAAAAGTGGTGGAGCAGTACCTAAAGGGATGGAACAATAATTAGTGGAGTTCATGCACTGTACGTAGTAGCAAAAACACTTCTTGGTTGTTCGAATGTGGGCATGTTGGAGAACAATATCCATGGGCAAGAACCGAGTTCTGCACAGGAGAGCTTGCAAATTGTTTCAACATGGATGAATAAATAGCCAATTCAGATATATTTTTTATGTGAGAAAGATATCTGACCATGATAAAAGCCTCCAAAAAATCCATTTTTGCCCAAAAACCCTCTTCAAACACACTCACAAAAACATCTTCTTACAAGCTAGATTTTTCTTATTTACTCACTGGCATCTGCTTAGACCTTATAAAGATTTGCACTTACAATCTGTCTGCTCGTTTTTGTTATTGATTTATAAGACCATGCGGGCTGGGCATCTTGATGGTGCATGACACCAAATAAATCAAATTATAAATCAAACTATTGTGAACATGCCATTCATAAGTAGTAATATCTATTTGCAACTGCACATAAAACTTTTTTTTGAGCACCTACGTAAATAAATAATTGGGTTTCTTTTATTCATGCACAGAAATCTGTATACACATATTTACATACTGCCAAAATTAGAAAGTACGTGTAATAGGCATTGGCCAATAGTTTTTACTCACTACGCAAACATACAGTAACTGGCCGAGCTATTTAACATCTTGAAATCCTGTAGTTTAATAATGTTGTTTTGTATTTTTTTCAGTACACCTATTTTTAAGCATGAATCCAACAAATGAAGGTAGTTTTACGTTTCATTTTTGTTCTGTCTTCTGAAACTCTTATTTCCCAACACAGTCGCGGGGGTGCTAGAGCCTATCCCTGCAGATTTCAGGCAAGAGGCAGCATACACCCCGAACAGGTTGCCAGTCTGTTGCAGAGCCACACACACACACACACACACACACTCATTCCTACGGGCAATTTTGTGGTGGCCAATGAACTGATCATGCATATTTTTGGAGGGTGAAGGAAACCGGAGTACCCGGAGAAAACCCATGTATATACGGGGTGAGAATGCAAACTCCACACAGAAGGGCTGGAGTTTCAAGCCTCGTCCAACTCGGGACTCGAACCCCTACCTTGTTTGCATCCTAGGTGAGACAAGGCTTGAAACACATTTATATAGATATCTTTCATATCACTTTTAAGGCGTTCCAAAGTTGATCAAGTTTTAGTCAACTCTAGTTTGACTCAGATTGTTTTGAAATCGTCATGCAGTATGTGTTTGTTGCCAGAAATGATGTGGCTCCGAATTAATTTCTCCACCAGCTATTTTTTTATAGTTTGTTTTACAGTTCATTCGTTTCTGCTGAACTGCTTATTCCTAATGGAGTCGTAATTTTTTCATAGTTATTCAAGAAATATTAGTTCAGTGCAAATACAGAAAGAGGACAGGTAGACAATTAAAGCAAATAAAAGCTTTCAGAGGTCATTCCTTTGTAAAATACCCTGAAATAGCTCCACTTTTTCCAGCTGAATGGTAGATTTACTTTGCTGGAGGAATATAATTACCTAACCTTTGGCACAATCTGTATTAATAGTTGGATCTCTAGTAACCAGATAAGTGAAAATATTAAGGGGAAGAGAAACATTTGTACCCAGTTCCAAGTGATCTCACTTTCAGCTAAACTAAAAATCACATTTACAATTCAAATATTTGAAATTAACATTTAGAGAATTGTTCATTTCAAGGGTTACCTCGAGGTTACAGATGTTAAGTTAGTAGAATGTTCTGGGAAGGTTATCAGAGGGTTCTGTAAAGGTTAGGTAAGGGTTAACAGAAGGTTACAGATGTTAAGTTAGATGAAGGTTGTCTGAGGGTTCCGTAAAGGTTAGTTAAGGGTTATCTGAAGTTTACAGATGTTAAGTTAGAAGAATGTTCTGGGAAGGTTGTCTGAGGTTTCTGTAAAGGTTTTGTGAAGGTAAGCTTTGTCTGAGGTCTGCTGAAGGTTCTGTGGAGCTTGTGAAAAGGTTCTATGAAGGTTTTGTGAGGGTTGCCTGAAGGTTAGTTTTCTAGATTACAGGAACGTTCAGAAAACTTTCTAAGAACATTGTTTTATGGTTAAAATTTAGGTTAGAGGAACATTTTGAAAACCTTAAAGGAACCTGTCAAAAAAAAAAAAAAACATTCCGCCACCATGATGAAACTTTCCAATTTACTTTTAGAGAACCAAAAATAACCTTTAAGGAACGTTCTACTAATGTTTAAAAATCCTTCCCAGAACTTTCTGGGAAAACTTAAATTGTTACCTGGGATTTTGGTTGAGTTCACTGAACTACTGTGCTGAAAAATTCTAACCAGGATGCCTGACTAGGTATCGGACATGAAGTACTCTAACACAACTATCCTTGTGATTACCTGGTTATTAAGTCAGGTCAGTGATTTAACCAAAGTTTCTCCATCTAGATCACTTAATGTCCTCAAATGAATCAGCTTTACACAAAGAGAAAAATTAGTCTGCTTCTCTACAAAGAAGCAGACAGCATTTTAAAAAAATAATAAAAGATTAAAACACATCATTGTGTTTAAAGGCTGAGCTGTTGCCATGGTTACAGACAGGGGAAAAAATGCAAAAGAAAATAACTAACTTTGTTAATGATAAACTAATAAAATGATTTAATAATGCTTTATTGATTGAATGACTCTGACCACACAATAAATGTTTCAGGGAAGTTTACAGTTTCATTATCATTACCTTTGATTCATTTATAAGCTCATGACAACCTCCACCAAAACATTTTGTGTTGGAATATTATTTTTTTTTTGTGACAGAAAGAGTATTTGTGGTTTTATTATTTGGTTTTGCAGTTATCTGAAAAGTCACGATCGTTTCAGAGACATTCTTTGTTAATTTAGTTTGGACAAGCCAAGGAAATGTATAAAAATATGTTTTTAAAAAATCAGACACATGGTTGTAATTCTTTACATCATCACAACTATTGCATAAAACCTTTCTCTTTCAAGCGTTTCTCAATGAGGGCAGGATGTTCCCAGAATAGTCTGGCCACTTTCCAAGAAAACTAATTGGTCATGAGGTGGTCAGTCATTGTGTACAAATTACCGTAGGGATTTACCCCAGAGCAAGGAAACCTGCTTTGTAGAAAAGAAAATTCAGGGCGAGCCTAAAAGTTACTACAGTAAAGAAAATGAAGTTTATTAGTGCCGGTCTCTTGCTTCAGCCAACTCTGCAAATGTGGATTAGATTTAGTTGTATCGTCACAAAAAAGAAATGTTATTTAATCAAAAGGAAACTAGAACAATTTTACTTCTGGAGTATCTTTTTTTTAAATTTTCTTTATTGTCTCAATCATTCTTCTAGATATAGTCAACGAGAGGAAAGAAGTATAAAAAAATATAAGAGAAACGCAAAGAGCATAAAACCGTGTCGAAATGAAACAAAAAAATCTGTATTTGGACAGAAATTGAATTCAAGTGGAAAAAAAATAAGTAAAATTGAAACACCGGCATGGCTAATGCTTTTAATTTTGATATTTTTACGCAAAGTGATTGATTCGGCATTTGAAAATTTAAAGTAAGGGGAGGCATTGGCTCAATGGTTGAAAGTCTGTCTTTTGACCGGGAGAAGTTGGTTTGATTCCCACTGGACCTATGTCTAAGTGTCCCTGGAGAAGACACCTAAACCCCTAGTCGCTCCCACCATTGGCACCATTATGGCTACCTGCTGCGGTGCAATGCAACAAACGTAATTTCCCCAATGACGGATAAACATATTATAGTAATTATAATTTTGAAAAAGATTTTTAGTCTTACACATTTTTGGTCAAAACTTTTAGAAAACCTTGAAAGCCTGCAACTCTATTTACCCCTTTACTTCCTATTTGTTGTCCCCATTAATGTAATTCTTGTGACATTTATCCGTGTACATGCTTTATATTTACTTGTTTGTCTCAACACCTGAAGGTAAGTGCTCCTGAGGGAAAAATTTGCTCTCGTTTGGTCATTTTTTTGTGAATCAGGTGGGTGGAATTGTTTATTTCTGCACAGAATGGCACATGTTGATGTGTGTGGGTGCATATGCATGTGTTGGCTTGACAGGCAGTGAGTGTTGTCTCTCCACCGGCGTGCTGACTGTGCACAGAGTTGGAATGACATTCACTGTTTACTGAAGGAGAAAAAAACTCCTTTTATGCTGCTGTGTTTGTCTTCTTCACATTTTTTGTCTAAACACAAGTGTGAGGCTTCACATCATCAACTCATATTAAGGAAAGGATGAACACAAAAGAAACCCTCTGTGTTAGGCAGAAAGCAGAGAGAAAGAGGAGTGCCTCTCTAAAGAGCGGCATAATATGTTCAGTGGGAACTATGAAAAACTAAAAAAGAATGTGAAGGGTTTTAGACTTGGGGCAGACAGGCAGGGGCTGAAATGATGGGGAAATGTACATTAATAGTAACTGGATAAAAATATTACGGCCAAAAGATGAACAGTTTGAAATGGGTACAGGAAGATATTCTGAAATGCATAAAATACACTAAAATATGGCTGGTATAAAGTTCAGAAGGATGTAATGGGTGTCAAAATGGACAGAGAAACTGCAAACAAATAAACACTCGCAAAAATGAGTAAGAGAAAAGGCATGAAAAGAACCGCCTTATGAAAGAAACACCATAAGCAGCAAAAAAAATAAAAAAATGTTGCAATGAAAAGAAACAGATACGGAATTGAGAAATGCATTTGAAAAGAGAGACTGAGTTAGAAGAAAAACACAAGGAAGAATACAGCAGTGCAGGAAAGAAAAAAATGAAAGAAAATAGTATTAAGTTAAATGGGAAAGATTGGAACAACTGTAGAGATGAGATGCTGTAAAATAACCAAAGAAAAAACAATAAAACAAATGAAAGCGGTCCTGAGCAGAAGATGACAGAAATAACAAAAAGATGTTGGATTATGAAGAAGGGAAGTGAAAGAACGCTAACGACTTTCAGTCTATCTGTGTAATTCAGCTTCTTTCACAATGAGCATAATAAATAATTCACCATTATGAACATTAGGACGGATGTAATACTCAGTATGAACATTTATGAAGGTGTCAGAGACACAACCACAAAAAAAGAAAGAAAAAACATTAAACATGATACCATAGAAAATTGATTTTTTTTTTAGTTTTTATTCTCAGCTAAATCAGTCATTTTTTTTAGGCCAATTTTGGAACATTAAATGGGTGCATTGAGTTTTGATTAGTTTCCGTTGATAGAATTCGGAAGGGTTATCTTAATAATTAATTTGCCTCTCACATAACCAGTTATACTCTAATGTCTTAACGTACACATCATGACAAACAGCAGGTAAACATCTTGATGCTGTTGTATTAAATTTTAAACAGCTTGGTAATTATTTGGTTTAAAGGAAAATCTTAGTCTTGCATTTTACTGATTGTGTTTTTCGGATAGATTGACATCTTTACAATTTGATCATTCACATCTTTTCTGTCTTTTTACGTGTGTATGGGGAAGCCGTGCTTGTTTATGGTCTTTTTTATCTTTTCTTATATCATTTTATATTTTGTCTAACATGTTTCCATGTACTCATTGTGTGTCTTGTGATGTAACTATCGTTCTATACACTTTTGTGGTTCCTTAAAACACTCTGTCCCATTTGTGTGAAATCTATAGATAGTATGTAAATCTATGCATGCTGTAGTTTTATCCTGAAGGCATTTCTGTACGAGAGGTCTCCTTGATACTTCAGCATATTCTGCTTCAAAGCTTTTACACCATACTGCCGGAGTACACCCTCGAAATCATCAATAGAAGGAAGAAATAAAACCCCATCTCCCTCAATATGAGACAAGACATTCTACATCTTTGGTTCTTTCTTGCAATGTGAAAGACATGGACAACAACCATTTTCTAACCTGTGTTTCATATCTCTCTTTCAACAGGTAAAGGTGACCTGATTGGAGCAAATCTTTCTTTAGAGAACCGGGTAATAAAAACCAATGCTGATGTGAAAGCCCTGACCTACTGTGACCTGCAGTGTATCAACCTAAAAGGCCTCTATGAGGTGTTGGACCTATACCCTGAGTACTATCACCACTTTGTTCAGGATATCCAGCAAGACCTCACATACAACCTGAGAGAGGGACATGAAAAATATGTGAGTGGATGCAAACACTATTTTTTTTTATTAATGTGGATTATTTTTAATGCACCTGAAAATAAACACCACATTAAAAACCTGTGTGGGATTGGTTATATTAATAATTACATATCTGGGTGCTGAAAAAACTAGATTTAAAGGTAGAACATTTAAGATTAAGCAAGATTAATACCATTGAGCCAAGCTGCTCAAGGACAAGCAAAGATACATTTTAGAAAATCAGCCTAACAATACAGCTTCTGTCCAGCAAGTTGCAGGTGCAAGATAACAACATATTAAGTTTGTTCACCCCAGTGATAAATGATTAGCCTATCAAAAATAATCCTCAGCTCAACCAAATTTACATGCCTATCAGAATGAGACATCCAGCCTCGCAACAGAGAAGCCCACCCTAACAACAGGGGTCCTTAAAACATAGGGGTTTGGTCAAATCGTTGAACTTCTGCCGATCAAACTTTGGTTTGCATGAACTTCCAATGCTGCAGCATTTAATCTTTTTTACTTTATTCAATTCTATTTTTCTTTTCTCATTTGTGTGACATCTTCAACATTCACAACAGTAGTAAATCCATGGATTCCTACATTCAAACGGGAGTGACCCATTATAGAAAAGTCTTCAAAGTTGTTTTCTGAACAGTATATTTGATGATCAAGACATTAAGACTTCCATCTGGAAATCATTTTCAATCTGAACAATCAAATTTGATTTCCAGATGGAAGACGAAACGTCTCGATCAGAAAATACACAGTCAGGAAGACAACTCTGAAGTTTTTTCTATGATTCAAAGTAGTATTTAAAAAGTCCAAAAAGGGATTATTAATTCCATTCAGTAGCTTGTCTACTTCAGCCAATAAAAAAGTAGGCAAATAACAAACCAAATATGGATTTGTTGTGGTAGGAAGCACACTGAAGAACTCAAGAGTTTGAGTTCTTTTAAAGCTGTATTCATGAGTTAGTGGAATTTCTATGCACCTAAAATGTGTTTAGATACGCTGTAAGCAGGTGGAGTGTGCAGGTGATCTAACCTGTGGTTATAAGGCAACACATAGTGGTGCTACTTTGATATGACCCCACCATTCTGAGACAGGTGGTTGATAGCTTGCAATTTTCTCTGTAAGAGAAGAAGTGTGAGTTTCTCTTCCTATTTTAGTTGATGAACCAACAAACTGTCAAGGGAGAACCTGCCATGTGCGATCCACTGTAACAAGGATTAATACCCAACCTGTAAAGTTTAAGATTCCATCTGTAGGTGTCCTGGTGACAGTCTAAGTCGTTGTAGAATTGCGAGATTGTTCATGTGGTCCATAATTTATAAAAAGTCCCAATCATGCTCTAAAAGAGTACAAATTCAAATCTGTGTATTGAGACTAAATGTAAAGCTGAAAAAATCCAAACATCTGGACAGGCTGTGCTGGTGAAATTATATTTTCTGCTTCTCTTATATACACTCCACTGGTCCTTTTTCCTCTGCACACACACACCACACACACATGCCGCAGGGCTTTTAGATGAAGCTAATGTGCAGAAGGGCAGCCCAAATCTCAGGGCAGGGCTGAGTTTAAATGAAGATAGGTGAAGGTAGCTGAGGATGGAAACGTGTTTGTGTTCCGGTAATGAGCTTGGTCTATCACTACATTGTATATGAGCATTTTCACAGCTGTATCAATAGATTTGATTGAATTTTATTGTAGTTTTGCCTCATTAGAAACAACACAGTCACTTATTACAGTCTTGTGGTAATATTCAGTGGAACCATGTGAAATTGCTAGTGTGTGATTTAAGGCTTAGAAAAGGTAGATAACACATTGATTGCTTTTCCCTGCTGTTGATTTATTGTGTATTTTCTCTCTTGCAATCTTCCAGGTTAAGGCCAGACTGCCACCAACAACTCTAGAGACTCAGGTACCGATTTACTCTCTCACTAAGTGATTACCCACAATCTAAAGTCAGTGACTCTGCTTTTGGACACAGTTGGGATCCTCACTGTATTTACTGAAACTTGATACTAAAATGACAACCAATCCTCAGTTTGGAATGCACGTACTATTGAATCTGTCTGAGGACTTTGTTAATCTACAGAAAACTATTTTCAACAAAAATGAAACCTAATAATTCTTTTCGATGTCATCATTTTGATGGAAAATTGGGTGACTAAATTAGTTGCGGTCATTAAATCGTGACGTGTGCAGATTGGAGGATAATAAAAGGCTCTGCATGCTGTCAAGCTGTTCAGTTATTTTATAGCAGAATCAATTCATCAGCATCAGCCATTAACTTCATACTGGTGGTATTTTTGTCCGGAACAGATGGGTCAAAGGCCAGCTGTTGCTGATCAATAGGTGAATTGGTTTTTTATTGCTGTTATTACCACAATGTTTTTACACCTGATCAATGCTAAGCAGTTTATCAACACCAGTGTGGTTCCTTTACTGGTATAATGGTTAACTGTAAGAGTTGTAAAATGACGTTACCTTTACAGATTCATTGATTTGAGACATCTTGGTGTGACGATGAGTTAAATTGGAAAACAGCCACTATGACGAGTTGGAGTCATAGCTTTTGAACAAAGCTAATCAACAACATCTTTAGAGGAGGCAGCACAAAATGTGAAACTAACATTTGGTGTGTTCGCAAAAAAAATGTCTTTATTTGTGTTTTTTTGAAGGAGTTGCATTTATAATAACTCTTATGTCACGTCAGCCTTCTGCTTCTGGAATCTCAATTTTTTTATTGATATCTATGCTCTTTTTATTTTACTGTTTTTAGGTGGTAGTGAGAAGAAACGGACAAGTGGTTCAGACTCAAGTCCCCATTGTCGAGACACAGGAGGACGATGAAGAGGACACAGATGACCATGAAAATGAGGAGGCTGTGTCTGTGTGCATGTCAGAGGAGAACAAAGCAGGAAAAACTGCTGGGAAATTATCACCAGGGCAACCAAGGCAGGAGATCGTCATAAACAGCTTTGCTGAAAGTCCGAAAAAAATTGAAAAAATTACGCTCACTACTTTGGACCCTAACAATCTCAGTCCTAGGTAAGTAAATCCTAAATTTAACAGTATTGGATTGGAATATCTATTTTTTAACTGCGGTTCAATGCAAAAGCTTCTAAAAGCCGGTCCTTGAAAACCACCATGTTGTAGATTTTCATTGGTAGTGCTCTGACACACCTTACTCAAAGGGATCCAACAACCAATAGGATTTTGTTCAATTACTCCATTGTTTCAATCAGGTTCATTGGAGTGAGAAACAATAAAAAGTTGCATGATCGTGGTGCTCAAGAACTAGAGCTGACCCTGAAAGTACGAACTTTATTGTTGCGCTTAACAAATTGAGTGTGGTAATCCAGTCCTCAAATTTACAACTCTATGTTCAATTCCAACTAAAAAGGGGGGTATAAGATAATAATTTTTGTATTGTTGCAAATTTCATTTCATCTTCCGAACTGCTTATCCCTAACGGGGTCGCCGGGTTGCCGGAGCCTATTGATATAAGGCGAGAGACAGGATACGCCCCAAACAGGTCACCTCTTGTGGCAAATATTTTTTCTTAAATGTTGAAGGGTTTTTGCTCCGGAATGCAGTATTTGCTTGAAAAAAAAGCTTGTAAAAACATTTACAATCATTTACAATTACATCCAATTACCTTTTCCTTTTTTACAGTGAATTTTCCTCCTCTCACCCCTTGCTCAATCCCGTGTGCATGACAGCATAAATTTTGTATGAAGCCACAAACATGGTGTAAAGCACATGACGTTAGCTCATAATTGTCATATTCTTATTGTTCGGAGTATGGTTCTCACTGTTGAGGGGAGGGATTAAGCGTGAGCAGAGAGCATGCACTGGGGTTGCAAAAACTTTTCCTGCTTTATTTGCTTATTCTGGGCCGAGTTGCGGGTGCAATAGCCTCAGATGGGGAAACCCAGGCTTCCCTCACCCTGGCTGCATCCTCCAGTTCAGGAGGATCCCGGGGCATACTCTCTCTCTCTATTGATGTGGTATTAAAATTCAAACATGGCAGAAACCCCTCAAAGTTTGTTTTTTTCCTGAAACCTCACCAAAAAATGAAGGACATCAAAATTTATTGTCCTACTTTATTCTTCAGAAGTTATTGCAACTTAGAAAACAGATCTAGAGGACAATATAGAAAAGGTTCAAACGTTGAAGCTACCAGTCATACGTAACAGTTGGTCAAATATTTTTATTTTCTACAGATATTGGACAGTGCTCACCAATGACAATGGTTTCCAAACAACTTCTGTCACACCAATTGCCAAAACTCTTCATTCCTCTTCCAATCTGCTTCATTTTCGCTGGAGTCTCTTATTGCTATTATCCAGGTGAGAGGCAGGAAGCCTCCTGGACAGATTGCCAATCGTTTACACAGCCACACCAAATGACAAATAATCACCCGGCCGACTTCTCACTCCTCAGGAGAAGAAGGGATGACCGATTAACCCGACTTATTTTAAATTGTGTATTGGTATTTGAAATTTTATGGAGATGCTTTCTGTTTGCTCATCAACAATAAGATGCAAGCATTTTTATCACCACCTAATTAAAGGATGTCGAGCAACGGATAGGTGACCTCTTTGGGTTTTACTCCGCCTCTTGTCTGTAACTAACACTTCTCAGTTTTTCTCCACTAACTAGACTCATGCTTATAAATGGGGGCACTGAAATATAAATCTATTGATAAACTGAGGACTCTCTTGGACACTAAATACCTTAGCCGATCATTTTTTGTATGATGAGCATAACTTATTGGCTCAAAATCTCTTATTCACTCCAGCTTCCTGGTTTTGACAAAGCATTCATTTTTCTGTACTTTTGTTTCAAATGAGAGAAAAAAGTTTGGACACCAAAAAATTTAATTATAAAATTTATCTGAACTCTCCTGGATTTTTTGTAGGAATGTTGAATTACATTTGAACTATTTAGATTCAGGGGGGGAGGATGGCTCAGTGAGTAGGGTGACCGCCCTGTAACCGGAGGGTTGCCGGTTCGATCCCCCGCCAGGAGTTCATGCCGAGGTGTCCTTGAGCAAGACACCGAACCCCCAATTGCTCCTGATGGTGGTTTGCTCCTTGCATGGAGGCATCCCCATCAGGTATGAATGTGTGTGTGAATGGGTGAATGTGAGCTACACTTCACAATAAATCTAAAGGAAAAATGTTCAAAGACTCCAAAACTTTTGAAAAATGCATAGTTTCCAGCACCTTATTATTTTCAGGTCAGTTATTTAGAGAAAACTGAATTCTTTTGGTCAAACACAATAATCCCTCCTTCCTAAAGCACAGCATGCATGCTGCAGGCCTTCTTTTTTAGGATTGTTCTACATTTTCTTGTATAAATTTTTTTGTTCCTCATGCAGAAAACTATCCCCACAGAGTATTGTTGTCATTGCTAGGTGAGATTATAGAGACCAAATCAGTGCATATGCTGGTACATTACCTTATTTTCCCAGTTTGAACATTTTTCATCTTCACACTTACATATTTTCTTGCCCTGCTTCAAAGCTCTACTTTAACAATAAGTATGCTGTGCTGTGGCTCTCTTTTGCTCCCTTGTTGTACTAGAGCTTCGTATGTGGGCTTCCTTTTGAATTTTTACCTCTTCCTTGTTGGATTGCAGAAAAAACACTGAAATTATTCCTGCTGCTGGAATCTCAGGCATTGTGTTTGCCTGACGTTTGACCTTCTTTATTCTTGCACTGAGTTAAATGATCAGAAAACAGCAAACAAAGATTCTTTTTAAGATGAATCCAAAACACAAAACATTGAGCGTCCAGAATGAATGATCACTTCCTATTTTAAACAAGAGTTCTAAAAAATGTACCATGCTGTTGTCTTCCACTTAATCCAGCTGATGTCCTCAGCCGACATGCATCAGAAATAATATACAGCCATTTATTTAACTGGAATTTTATGACCAGGTGTTGCTTTGTCTTCTTTGTTTGCTTCGTACATTAACACAAATGTTCAAATCTTGCGTAGAATGGTGGATGGAACTGAAGACAATGAAGGGAATGAGAGTTCACTGGCTTTCTCCTTCCCCGCCGGCCAAAGTCAGCGTATCAGTGAAACAACGAGTACCTCCGTATCTGCCACAGGTTCTTCCATTACTCAACATAAATAATTTCTTTTTAAAATATGTCCAATCTTCTAAAAAAAGAAAAAATGCTTTCCTATCGGGTTTTGGAGTAATGAGGCTGATGTATTTACCTGAGTGTCTGCAAAATCTATCAACAGCCGTCATGTTGTAACTTCGGCTGTGGAAGTGTTTACTTTGTGATGCTTGAAATGATTTATAACTCGCTAATTTGTCACAGATATGCTGTGTATCAGCACAGTGGAACTGGCAGCCAAAGCAGAGGAGACAAGGGGACAATTACGACACCTCGACCAGCAGGTAAGCTTTTGTGTGAAGGAGTTAGATGTGTTTGTGTTTTATTAAAGTTGAAAATTAAGGTTGGAAATTCAGTTCAAAGTTATTGGGGAAAGAGTCGTTAAAATGGTAACAGTGAGACTTCTGGAAACACATGTAAGCCAATCTAGTGTCTTAAGTGAGTGTGTGTAGTGAGACAGAGAGACAGACAGGTGGGCTTAAATAACTACAAGCCATATGGCTGTATCAGCATGCCAGCCATAAGACGGATGAAAAACTGGGCGCAGTAATGAACTAAAAAAAGGAACAAAACAATAATCAAGCTTTTCAATTCTTCATTGAATAAAAATTTGTTGTGGTTAGCAGAGTAACATTTTTTACATTTTTGGTTAAATTGGCATCAGACTTTTGGAAGGTAAGGTTAATGTTTACCTCATCTATCTGCATCATGAGGGGACTTTAATGTTCTATGAGAAAAAATGTGTAGAGATTAAACCCTTTATCTTTTCTGCTCTCGAGGAGTCAAAAGCAGAAAGAAAAAAGCCTGAAATGGTGAAAAACAAAGACACGTCGTATTCACACTAAAACACCTTCTCTGTCATATTGTGTTTTTCTCTGTGGGTCATCGATGTTTGACAGGAAGTCCCCCAGCGTGGTGTTTTGGTTATTAATCCACACTTGAATCCAACCTTGCAGGTCGCTACAGGGGATGAAAAAGGGTGTTTGATTTGAACCCTATTTGAAATGTGCACAGACGCACACTCAAAACATGACGGATAGAGATATTCAATAGAGAGTGGGTAATTTTCTTTCTTTGGTCTTTGTTCAACCGCAGCCACACATAGCATGTGTGTGTGTAAACAAAGCAGTAAACCAGCTCAACCTTGCTCTCTGACCTGTTGCCTTTACCTGTATTTTTACAGGATCACTGTAGGAGAAGATAAGACTGTGAACAAGGGTTTGTTCTAATGCTAGATGACTAAGGTTTTAACAGAACTGAAGTGAAGCTTGACCTCTATATGTCGAGGAAATCATATATACAGCTACACAGAAGAGCTGGGACGATGAGAGCGGCACCTCTTTAGTCATTGTACCTGTAATTACAGGAAGAAGATACACAACACTGACTGAGTGGCACACACTCTCACACTCATGCGTGCTCAGCAGTAGTGACCCACTTTTGATAATGAGCAGTGGTCCATATAATAGATTAAAATACTCTGAACTAAATATAAAAGTAAACTTGAAGCATTTATCATCTTACCTGTTCTGTCTGTACGGTTTAAAAAATGTGAAGCTCAGTCCTGATTTGTGTAAGACCTAAATATAACTAAATGATTGCAGGATTCCCCCCCAAAAACTTTTTGCACATTACGTCAAAAGCCAAGCGCATATTTGTGGTGAGCCTGTCAGTGGAAAAGCCTGCTCCAAAGTCAATTACTCTCTCTTCCTTTTTTGCACCTTTCTTACTGCCTTTCAATCTGGGCACGTCTGTGTATGCCTCTGAATTAGTCTATATTATAGTCTTTTATAGTCCATCGTCAATAAAAGATTTGCTGCCTTGCGGGAACACCACAACTGTCCCAAACAACTCCTGTTCAATAATGACCGTCATCTGGTGGAAGTCCGTTCTTTACAAGTGAGTTGCAGTATATGCCCAAAAAGGAACTGGTGCAGTGTTGATTCAGATTCCTAGGCTTATGTTTGGGCACATTTTTGCACAGAAGCCACATTTATTAAGGTTTAGGATTTCTGTGCACCTTCTTTGCAATGATACCGTCTTCTTTTTCCTTCGGCATTACCCTTCAGGGGTCGCCACAGCAAGTCAGTTTCTTCCATCTAACCCTATCTGCTGCATCTTCTTCGGTCACGCCAACTATCTTCATGCCCTCTATGGACTTCCTCTATGCCTCTTTCCTGGTGGTTCCAAACCCAGCATTCTTCTGCCGATGTACTCTCTCTCCTCTGCACATGTTCAAACAATCTCAGTCTGGCCTCTCTTTATCTCCAAAACCTGTAACATGTGCAGTTCCTCTGATATACTTATTTCTAATCCTATCCATCCTGGTCATCCTGTAATGGATAAAATACAAATAAATTTAATCAAATGTTTCTAGGGAAAAAAAAAGTTTCATCAGGTTGCCATAGATATGATTTAGCAGTTCTGGAAATAGGAACAATAACTGTAAACCCAATTTTTAAGCAAAAGGTTGTGATATTGTCATATATTGGGTTTGTTTCACTGATTGCACTTTTTCGGGTAATTCTTGAGTATAGATATTTCACTGTTTGTTGCCAGCCAGAAGATGATGGTGCTAACTAGTGATAACTGGGTCCTCTCTAGTTTGATGTCAATTTGTACTTGTACTGTCTCATTCTCCTGATTTGTATTAGTTCAGATATTTTTTCATTACAACAGACTAATGCAGGGCCCTAATACTGCTGACACAACACCGATCCCCCTTTTCACTTCCCTTCACTGGTGAACAAAAGTTGTTAGCTCTGTGTAAGAATTCCTGCCCTTGGACAGGGAGAAGCCGGTCTGATTCCAACTGGGTTCACGCCTAAGTGTCCCTGGAGAAGACAGCTAACCCCTAGTTTATCTCACTATTGGCACCATCATGACTGAATGCTGTGGTGCCAATAGTGAGACGGTAAAACAGTAAAACCCAAAAATACCTAAACTGGTCAACCAGGTTTATCTGCTGGATCACCTGCTAGATTTAATTTTTTTGAGATTCACTATATTTTTTTGTCAGAGAGAGAACTCCTTCATGGTAACTCCATGGCCATGGGCACTTGTCGTATAGTGATATAATATTATTAGAAATGGGAGAAATGTGACAAGAGCTTAAAATGTCTGAGTCCCTACTTTTGGGCACTAAGCAATGACATAGTATTTCATTTCTTCTGCCAGATAGTGAGGTGCAACACCAGCAATGCCCCCTTCACCAATTCATGCTATTTCTTGCTTTGCCTTTTAAATATTCTTAGTAATTAGCTTACTTAAAAAATATTTAAACCATTTTGTCTAATGTTCTTTTAATAATTTTAATAATTTTGCTAATTGACCTGGTTTCAAGTCATCTGTTTTCTCTGAATAAGTCCACAAACACTTATCCTGAAATGCAGGAGCTCAAAAAATTATGTTGACAGCGTGTCAGATTGAACTGTCCTGCCACTTTTGACTTTTCTATTTTTATCTGAGGGAGTTCAGGCCCAAAGGAAATGGAGAGGAGAAATGTGTAAAAATAAGATGATCTTATTCAAACAAAAGGACACAAAGTCTTAGAAAGTTTGAACCTTCACTAGCACATAAACGCTCGTGAATGTTGTTGGTAAACTACATTGTGTGTCCATGGAACTAAGAGGACTTGCTTTACCAGTTTGGTTGGCTGTGATCACAATATACTTGCACACTCAGCCTGATCACCTCTTGACATATTCATACAGCGAGTGAAGCACTTCCCACCTGGAGATGTGTGCCCTGCTGAGTGCTGATGTGCATCTAGTTCTACTGATGAGCGTCATCAGCCAGATGAATGGTCATGAGTGCGCCTACTGGCAGAAACAGATGGCACTTTGGCAGGGCTCAGTGAACATGCAATGTGCGGAGGGGAGCCAATCATTAGCCGCCCATTTGGAGTCATACTTGATCATAACAGCTTGAAGGATCTTCCAAAAACATCTAATGGAAGATACAAATTGGCAAGAGAACAATCAAAGTTTTTGTCATGTGGTAGCAGCATTCAATGTGTTATTATATTAGCGGTCATTGTGGTCAACCACCTTGAGAGCAATAGTTATAAAGAAAACAGTAAGGAAGAACATGTTGGTTCATTCAGATGGCTGTTGGATAAAATATTTTACTAGCCAGTGGTAATGGCAATTAATGGTACATCATCAGTTTTATATTAAAAAACAACTCACTGCGAAAAATTGATCAGCTCGTAAAGATGTAGGGCCATTCAATAAAATTTATATTTGCTGTCTTTCTTCAGTCCCTTTGCAATATAAAATAAGGCTGTGACTGAGCTTGGATCTGAATAAATGTACACGTCTTCATTCAAATTATAATTATTTACAGCCGCCACATTTAACAAAATAATAGACACCTCTCTTCATGAATGCATTCAGCCTAAAATTGTTGCCGTTTTGTGTGCAACTTTAATAAATGAGGGATAATGCATTTTTAATGTAATAAATTTCTTTAATGTGGGAAGTTGTTTCTGTGGCAGATATAGTTGACAAAAGATGGAATTTCTTATAATCTTTTTTTTTTTGCAGGTGGGAACTCTTCGAAAGGAAGTGGCTGACCTCGGTCAGGTCATGAAGAGAATGGCTCAACTCATGGAGACCCTAATCCCTCCACCTCCACAACCCGCAGTGGTCTGTCCGATGCACCACTCTCCGGCACACCACACATACCTGCATCCCTCTAATCCACCACAGTCTTACCCTTTAACATCCCCCTCTAAAGCTGCCACCATATGGACAGACCCACCAATGCCCCTACCCTCTTCTTCTCTCACAACCCTCCAGCAACAGAGTGCAATGTGCCGCTTGGACTCCGTACAACACAGACCCCAGAACCTTCCGTCTGTATTTTCCCCCAGGTTAACTTCCCTGCTTGCTCCTGACACATCGCTCCTACAGAGGCCAGCCTCCTCTGTTACCTCAGAGACTCTCATGCCTTTACAGCCCCTCAGCTCACTGGATGTTTCAAACAAAGATGAGGCCACAACTTCCAGTAGGATGTGGGAACGGAGTTCCCTTCCGTAGAGCATAGAGGAGAACCTTTACTAAAGCTCTTTTCCATACTAAATACTGGCGAACAAACATCAACCAAAAACAGTTTGTAGCAAATAATCAATCAGAACTTCTCTGGAATCTACAGGAGGATTTTTGTTCAGCACATTTTTTGGATTTATTCCTTAACATAATCTCAGACTTTATCACTGGACGATGTTTACAGGGATTAAACCGGAATTTCACTTTGTTTTAAAGGCACGCTGATAAATTCACTTGCATGAAAACACGTACAGATGGTTTAGGTGTATTAGCTTTTCCTTATAGAAACCTAGGTCATTAGAAGGTACTTAGGGTTTGGAGCTGTATGGTGGTAGGTAGCTACGCTGGTAGGGCCCCCGCCCCCTCTCTTTCCCCATTTTTATAATCCCTTGTAGAACAGCACTCTTCCATAATGGAGGCTAATACAGAAAAGCTCCAGGAGAGATTAGTTTCTGTTTCCTCCTCCTTCTTCTGCCATTTAATCCTTCTTTCCTTGTTCATTCAACCCATATTGGATGCTCCGTATAGCATGGAACAGAGCGTGGCTGGTCGAAATGGGAGCACGGGACAATGTGAGGAAAGAAATGAGACGTATTGTGCTCTTTACCACCGGTCCGAGGGGAAAGGGGTGAAAGATGGAGAAAACTGATGATGGTGGGGCACGTTCTGCCGCAGGCAACACAACCTCTGCTGTTGTGTGTCACACTGAGCACAGGGACTCCCCTAACCCCCTGCAGTCTCTGTTTTCTACTGTTTCTCTCCATACACCTCTCCCCTATCTCCCTGCATGCCTTTCAAAGCCATTTGAGTAGTGCCTGTAGACACACATTAACATGCTGCATGTCACTCAGTGGAGATCCAGCTTGCCATTTACCTATCTATTTAAAGAAAACATGGTTCAATATTTAGTGGCTGAACCTGGCATTTTACAGATGCATATTTATATCAGATGTCAGCTCAGTTTAAACAACATGGTTATCTTAGGCACAAGGTAGTCAGCTCCGTTGTTAAGTGGCCTGGAGCAAATTTTACACGTTTAAATTAATCCACATTGTGAGCTTTGTCCCTGAAGAACCACCGGGGTCACAAGTTCTAAGATCTATTTTCTCTGCTATTAAAAGTGAAGGCAATATTCCCAAATAAAAGCACAAGAGATAAAAAGCTTTTGTATTTCTATGAATGTATCAATACTACAGATGTATTTTTTTTACCTAAAAGAATGCAGTAGTAATATAAAGTACGCTGTTAAAAAAAATTCAGCTTGAAAGAAAGTTTCAGCAGTGCTGTTTGCTGGTTTCAGCCAATGCAATTTTAATCCAGGAAAAAGCTCCAAGCTCTTGTCCAATAGATCTACGATTTCTCTTTTAAATTCCTGTTGGTTCAACTCTGCTTTTCTGCACATGGAATGTACTGTAATCAAACTTCTCCTTTTATTTTCTATTTATTAGATACAAAAATGAATATGCTATTAAACAACAAATATGACTGTTGTATGTGTTGTTTTTGTCCAAATCTTGGCATATTAATTAAGTCTTCATTTGGATTTTGGGGAGGGTATTATTTGGCTGATGAAACAGACAAAAATCTACAAAAATATTGATGTTTGTTTGAGAAAACCTACCTGGTTTGGAATTTGTATCAGTAGAAAACTCTTCTCATGGGGCCACCACCTACAATGAAGGAGTTCACTTGTTCCAAAAAAATGATTTTGGGTGTTTAGTGCCCCCATCAGGGTCAGCTATGATTGATAATTTGTGCTCAGTTTTCCTTTCACAAAGTCCCCAGTGCAATATTGCCTAAGGTGAACAGGAAGACAAATAGATGTTACCCGATGTAAATGACCTTTCAATGGTGATCCACTCAGTTTGTTTGAGGGATTTGGTCATGCTATAACTTTGAAGTTACTGTTTGTGGCCACAAATGGTCAGTTAACAATAAAAGTTATGCTTCAAACCAATATAAAGTTAGCAAACATTAGCATGGAGCACAAATGCACCTTGTGTTCTCTGAAGGATAGATCAAAATAGAAATTTATTGATAAGTTTCGCGCTTTCTCTCGCACCTGCTTGATTGGGGAACAAGGTTTATATTCACTTTTATGGTTTATGGAAATGCAGATCTAATGGTGTGTCGACACACAAGGTTGAAAAAAAGTGAGTGAACCATCAATATCCAGACGTCATCTTTTCAACCAAAAATGCTACATCTGATCTTTGACTTATGAGACCAGTCACAGAGGCGGATCCAGAATCTCCTAAAGGTGAGGGCGTGAGATCATTGACAAAGCTAGTATAGGGGCACTGGAGCATTCTCCCCAAGAACATTTTGAAAAATAAGAGTCATTTTCCTGCATTTTGGTGGCCCATTCGCTGGCCCTGTAAGGGGATAGCTTGACTAGTCCCCTTTCCTTTCTTCTTTTTTCTTTTGACCAAAAAATTTGGTGTCTATTGTGTAATGGATGCTCCAAAACCCAAATTGTGGTTGTTTATGTGCATAGAATGTAATGGGGAAAAACTATTTTGCACGAGATGGGACTTTTAAAACAGGATACACAAAATAAGTTACAATGCATTTTAGAGTTAACGTCAACAGTTGTTGAAGGTCCACATGTTTTCACTTAATGAGAAGCACCCCACTATTTTTGTTTGGTGTGTGAGGAAGATGTCAAATTATCTAGGTGTACACCTAGAGTGAATATATCACTATATCAATAAATGAATGAATATATCAACATGTGTATGAATTTGTACGTTCATTTACAGAAATGTGCAAAAACATTCGAGGGTAACTGAGGTCAAATCATTACTGTAAAAATATTCTGGCTGTAAACAGACTTCCAGGTGTATGTAGTATGTGTGTGTGTGTTTGCCATGAGAAAGATTGTTTGTGTATTTAGCAGAACATCTGTGGGAATGCTGTCATTTAGCCTGGGGTCTTGAGACCTATCCATATTTAATGGTGTACAGAGAATCCCACCCTGACTGTTTATGCATCATTTTTTATCCACCTGCAAGGAAGCTCATATTTTATTCACTGCTTTCCCACTTTATCTGTTATTAGCAAACTGAAGGCCATCTGGCTCTAGGTTTTGTACCCTTCCTTTTCTCCTTTTCCCTGAACACCTAGATTAAAAAAACTTGAGTCTTCTTTAGGTTGTGTAGAATATAAAAAGCTCTACATGAAGGTACTTTTCCCTTTAGGAAAAACTTAATACCAAGAATTGAACTTTAAAGGAACACACCCTTCTCTTTTTTAACCTCACGTAAAAATTTTGGACTGTGTCAAATTTGAATTATTATTCCGTGATGGCTTTGACCCAAATAGAGCAACAATTCGTCTCCATTCACATCTGTTATCTGACCGCATGCAGAAAGGTAGCATCAGCGCACACACTTAATTCCCTATTCAAACAGACATTTCATTGCAGAGAAGGGCCCACTTCTGTTGTCCCTCGCCCCAGATTTCAGCTTTAGAAAAAAAAGTGAATTATTGCATTGACAAAGGTGAAATTTTCTCTGTGGTAATAAAGAGCTTTGCTTTAATCTCAGCAGACATAATAGAGCCATTTAAAAAGCTCTCAACCAAGGTGCCGATTTTAGATCAAAATAGGCTTTCCTTGCTAAAATAAAAGAATGTACGAGCATGCATTATGTTTCAGGCTGAAGGGTCTAACTTGTTTGCTTGTAAACATTTTTAGGCTTTATACCTCTACACACAAGGTCTCTGCAATTCATCTGCTCCAGTCAGGGTGAGACAACGGCTGCTATTTGCATTGGAGTAAAGCAGGAACAGGACGCAGGAGTTTGGAGGACATCTTATGTGTTTTGATAAATGAGTCTGAGTTGCTCCTATGGGTGTCTTGGTGAGAATGGTGGGAGGGGTGACAGAACAATGTACATGTCGGGAGTAGAGATAAATGGTGTCTTCTTCTTTTAGAGGTCTGTGTCCAGCTGTGCTCATCAACTGGAGATACTGGGATGGATAGAAAATGACTGCTTTGGTTGTTTAATTTTCATTGAAAACTTGCATTTTTCAGCTGTTAATAAGAAGCTCTCATTATTCTAAAATAGTGCAGGAATGAGTTTGATTTAATAATACTGTTGCTGCACAGAAAAAATGTCTCATCTATGCGAATACCTATTTTTTAATTAAAAATGCTGCAATGAGTAAGCCAAAAAAAAAGTATGTATTCATTTTAATTAAAAATGGCTCTCTTATGAACTCTGGTGACAGATAATAATACAGTAACGTAGTTGGACTAAAATTAGTTTTGGTTGTCAAGGCCTGAATGAAAAAAAAAATCCTTAACTACTGTGTTACACGTTTTTGTGTGCAAGCTGTTCAGGTTGTTCTGGTGAGGTTTCTAAATGAATGGAATCAACCAGACTGGTCACATAAATACACAGATATGACAACAACAAACAGTTGTTTATCTTGTTTTATGTTACCAGATGCAGATCTCGAGACAGGCCTAGCAGGGGCAGGCCTCCCTCCCCTGTTTGGGTCCACAGAAAAAAAAAGTGTTGTAACTATTTTAATTATTATAAACTATGGCCAAAATATGCACCAAAATGCAGGAAAATTACTCTAATTTTTCAAAATGTTCTGGGGAGGAATGCCCTCAGAGCTCCCTATACTGGCAAGCACCACAACTGCTTGTTTTGTCTATGACCTCCCGCCCCGGCCCCCTTTAGAAAATCCTGGATCCGCCTGTGATTACTGTCAATTGTTTGATCATAACTCAGATGAAGAAAAAGACTTAAGTGAACATTTATGCTATCATTAGTATTGAATTGTTGTGTTTGGGATGAAGGGTGGAGGATTTTTCAGCTGATTTGAGATAATCTAAAGCAATAAATTGTCCACAATCTGGCAATTTAATTATTTGTTACTATCAATTGTATTAATGGTTTTCAACTCCAGCCTTCTTATTTTAGAAATTATTGTTGGTGCAATAAATCTAGCCCCTCTAATCAACAAAAATAATGTAATAACTGATGTTTTAATGGTTCTACCCATAGAATAAGGATGAACAAACAAACAAGAAAAAAAATGAAAGAATTACATTATTCAATTGCAAGTGTCAGCATTTTTTTTTTATTGAGCAGCAGAAAATATTCAAATTCCCTCATTGTGGTTTTAAATGTTATTTCTTGGGCTTGCTTGTTTTTTGTTATAAAGAGATGTGGTTGGTTTAAAGTTTCATTTTGTCTTCTGAACCACTTATCTCTGATGAAGTCGCCGAGGGTCCAGGAACTTTTCCTGGCTGATTTCAGGCAAGAGGTAGGATACATCCCGAACAGGTCACCAGTCGTTTGTGGGGTAACACACTCACAACCATCAAAACACACACTCATTTCTAGGGGCGACGTTGTAGCGACCTATTAACTTAACATGCATGTTTTTGGAGGGTGGGAGGAAACGGGAGTACCTGGAGAAAATCCATAGACACAGGGAGAACATGCAAACTCCACACAGAGAGGCCAGTGTTTTAAGTCTTGCTCCCACTCCAGGACTCAAACCCGAACCTTCTTGCTGTGGGGCCAACATGCAGCCTGGTTTAAAGTTTCTTTGAATAGAAGTCTAGTCCTATCCCCAATCATTTTTGACAGGAGTGCAGTAAAAAAAACATTGTGATTTATTCATAACCCAAAGTAAAAAAAGACACCAAACTCAAAGTATGAACTAGTGTCAGTCTGTAGACACCACAGGGAACATTTAATTTGTATCTCAGTCTTTTCTTATTTGCCACACTTTTTTTAATACTTGTCCAGGTTCTTCACTCTCTCACACAGGCACTCAATTAGTACTTCTCACATCATGCGTATTTATAGTTTTTCTCACTAATCCGTAATCAAAAATTGAGCAAAAGCTACACAAAAAACTCTTTCCAACAGCACAGGGAAAGCCCTTCAGTTTAGTCATCAGCTGTTCACCAGAGACTCATCTCAAGTGTTTGCTGACTGGGTGTAAAGTGTTCAATTCCATGAGGAAGTCAAACAGGTAAAAAAAGATCCACATCTGCCAAGTATTGCAGAATAAAGATGGTACAAAAACATATGGATCCCTGGAACTGTTTTTGACATTAATCAGTATTAATGGCTGAGTTTTGTCATATTTTGTGCGTCAGTGATGCTCCACCGGGATCTGATCGCACATTTACAGTCACAAGAAAAAGCATCTTTAAAGGAGGAAACCCTTTAAGTTAGTACAGTGTGTACAACTGCTTTCCTCCTGGAGGATGTAGGCCCATGGATCTTCATCACATTAGCTGATATCCATCTGAGTCACCAAGGTTCTCTGCTAGATGTGCGTAGTGTGGTGAAAAAATGACGTGCCCAGCAGCAGGATGTGGGTGTTCACTGGATTCATCACACTCAACCTCAGTGTGGATAGGAGATGGAAACACAAGCTGAAAAAAAGAAAAACTATACTTGCTGAAAAATCAAACCAAACATTTACTTTGTTTATAAAAAATTATATTAAAATGAATTTTTTGGCTTCCATAAATCTAAACACAAAAAATAAAAGTTTTTACTGTGATAACTTTCTGAAAGAAGTTCTGTAAGGTGAAGTTCTTTTTAGCCCACTCATGAAGGAGAAGAACATCTGTTCACAGGTACGGTGAAAAGGGAGTTTATTAAAATAACATCAGCAAGATGAAAATTTACCAAAAGTTACCAGAGCAGCAAAAGAATGGAGAGGAGTTAAAGTAAATGAAGTTCAAGTTTGGACATCTATGACTAAAATTTGTTCATTGACGGATCATAGTTTAGATAAAACCTAAAGGAGGAAGTCAGATCATCACTTTAAGGTTGTTGTACTTTTTTCTGGGGTAATCATCTTATCTTATAGAATATATAAACAAACATGGTACAGTTTCCCAGCTCAGAAATTTATTAAATTTTGCTTCGGTTTTTGGCATAGTGAATTCCCCCTTCCTCTCGCTCCCCACATGGTCTCACTCCTGGTGCAAATGAACGAAAAAATTGTCGTGCATGTTTGGGGTCGTAATTACAGTGTAAAGTACTTTGTACATCAAGTTAGCACATATTCTTATTTTGGTTTGTTTGTGTAAAAACACTTCTGTAAGGACGGCACAGTAAGTAGGGCAACCGCCCTGTAACCAGAGAGTTGCTGATTTGATCCCATACCAGGAGTTCATGCAGAGGTGTCCTTGAGCAAGACACCATACCTCCAATTGCTCCTGATGGTGGTTTGTACCTTGCACGGCAGCATCCACAATCAGGTATGAATGTGTGTATGACTGGGTGAATATGAACTACACTGTAAAGCGCTGTGAGTGCCAACACAGGTGGAAAAGCACTATACTGTATAAGTAGAATTCATTTCCCATTGACATTTGCATTAGAATGTAGGCGTGGCAAAGAACAAACGGTGTGGCAAAGACACTAATATCCAAACATACATTGACTCAAACATGTCAAACAGACATGAATGAACTCGAAAAGCCTGTATTTTTTTAATGTGGGAATAAAAATTAAAATATGGCACAAACTTCCGAAAAAATTTTTTCACACAAAGCCCACTTGTTCTTTCTGGAATAGGAATACTTCACCGCCTCAATCAGTTTTTTCTGAACTTCTACTCTTGTCCTTGAGGTTTTTTTTCATCATAGCTGGTGTCACAAGAGAAATTTTCTCCTCTATTCCTCTTTTTCCCTCATGCAATGTCTCGTTCTTTTCCAGCACCTGCTAGTGCAGTAGAATAGTATTTGTTTTCTCTTTCCCTGGAGACAGTGGCTGCTGTCTGTAATAACCTCTAGTATCTTTCTGTCTTGTTTCAAACTTGACTAAACCTCACACCGAACACTCTCTTTCTTGAATGTGTTGTGGAAAAGATGCGTGGAATCTAACATTATTTTCAGATAGTTAGAAAGCTTTTTTATATAAAAACAATAGCCTGAAAACTTATTTTCAGCTTAGAACCAGATTTCAAGGCCATCTTGTTAAATCCCACTTGCGTGGTCCTGATGGTACTACTCGAACAGATGGCTGCAAACCTTATTGCACTTTCTACAGCAGACATATGGAAAATGTTCAGCATCTTAGTGCAGACATAAAAAGAGCTCTGCCTCATTTAGAAGTGGCCTATTCTCTGTGCTTCTTTGAGAGCACATCTTCCATCTAATATGTTTTTGCATTAATTCCGTTACTCTTTTAAAATACATGATGGTGAATCTGCAGACAATCTTATATAGTGTGAAAATTCAAGATGTACAATGTAAAAAGAAATCATGAGAGTACAGTTACTTGTGGCACTGTTGTAAAATTTCATGTCATACAATGGTCTGATTGTTATGTTGCTGTATATCAGGGGTGTCAAAGTTCGGTCCTCAGGGGTTGGGTTTTCATTGTGTTCCTGTGCTTCAACACAGTTGATGCAAATGAAGTAGAAAATGGCTAATAAAGTTTGGCACAATGACTCACTAACCTGGATCAAGTGTGTAAATGCAAGAACACATGGAAAACCTTCTGGACACCAGTCCTTGAGAACCAGACTTTGACAATATAGTATATTCATTTGGTAGTGTTGAAATAAATTGAAACAACTTGTGACTGACCAAGCAGTGAAGGACAAACAGGCACATGGTTTTAGGTTTTAAAAAAAAAAAAAGTTCTTTTTGATTTAACCCAACAAAGTTCAGAGGTCAATAAATGTTTAAAGATTACAAAAGACATCAACATAACTAATTAAAATAAGGTTCAACAGAGGGTAATTAATATAAACAAACAGGCCTCCCTCACTTACTTTATTATTACTTTATTAAATGTCACGAGATACCAGTGTTGGTATATTACGCCTAACAGGGAACCGAAATCCCCTGTCCGATAGCCTCCCTCACTGAGGAAAGCTAGTACTTAAATAAGGGCTGAACAAACCACTGCCAACACAAAAGGGGCTTTTAAATAAAACAGCTTAACTAAATATGACCTAACAAAACTAATTTCACCCCTAGAGGAAATGAATGGCACAGTCCAATTTAGGTAACTCCACTTTGTGGACAGCAGGTAATTCTTGGATTGGAGCACCTGCAAAACCGAAGAAGATTAAATTAGTCTCAATTAACCAAAATATTATACTAATCTAAGCCACTGTGTCCAGTGTGTCCTAAACCCATTTTAACACAAACAAAAGATCTAAATGATATTTCTAAAGAAGTGATTAAATGATCAATTTGACAAACTAAACTGTTGTTTGGCTGTAGCTGCAGTCATCACACAACTGGAAAAATCAGATATGCTCATCAAAGAGCTTCCAGATATATGCAGACGAGAGTTGGAAGCACATTACATTAAGCTAACATGAATTGGTTTGGATAGCTGCTCATATTCTGATTAGGGTAAAGGACAAATATTTGGTATGTTTGCATCTCTAATCTGCTGCCCTGCAAAATTATGAGTCATCTGAATTTCTTTTTGTGGTTCAGGCATGAAAGTCCAACCGATTTCCTAAATTCACTTTCTCAGACAATCCTTAGCTTCCTACTCCAAGGTTTTAATAATCTCAGTTATGACTGGTTGCTGCTAAATAATGGTTATTGAGAAAAACCTCACTCATTAAGTCACAATACTGAAGATGTCTGCATCTTGTCCAACATCTTATTTTCTCAAGTGGAGCATCTGGAAAATTGTTGGGATGTTGGTGATGTAGCAGAAATAGTCTTCAGTGCAGACAGTAAAGGCATGGGGATGCTGTGCTTATTCCCTAGCAACAACAGACTTGATGACATCATGCAACAGTACCAGTTACAGTAAAAAGAGAACAATGATATAAATGAAAAATAAATTTATTCAGATAAATCCTGGTTAAAGGATGAGATAGGAACTCATATCAAACAGTTAACATCATTTTTTGAAGCAGTGTCATTTAAAAATTTTTGTCTTTGCTATTTTAAAGCTTCTTTCACACACATCAGAGTTCTGAATGTTATGAAGTCATGACTCAAACCGTGTCACCACGTCTGGCCAATCAAGGTTTATTGAGTCACTTACCATTAAGATGGATAGTAGTAAAGAAAAAAGGTACAACTAAAGACAACACAATGATAATACACTGGTATGTATTTCAATTTATGTATTTCAATTTTTTTTTTTTTTTTAAGTTTGTTAGAAAAAGATCCATTATCAAGCTTTTTCCTTTACAGTTTTTGCATTTTCCACAAATCAAACCTTCGAGGGCTCTCACTATGATCTGGAGAAAACCCAGACAGTTACTTATTTATTCATAAACACAAAAAACTAACTCACTCATGTATTGAATATGACTAAAAGCAATGTTCCTCATTGACCACAGGATTTCTGCCTTGAAGCAGCAGACATGTCATGTGAATGATATGTATTATAACATCAGTCCACATGACTGAGCTGAGTACAGTAAGGGTTAAGAGGAACAGGGCGTCTGACATAGTTTGTAGGGTTGTTAGGACTCACAGCTGGAGGGCAAACACAGAGTAAGTGAGGAGAGGTCCAGGGTCTTTCCTGTCTGTAAGATACAGTCCTCTCCTGAACTTCCAGACATGGACTGATAGTAAAGTACAGCCTTATTAAAACTGTGTAAATCACAAGTTTATGAGCTTAAGATCACATTTACTTTCCTGTTCTAAATAATTTGGTTAATTTTAGTTTTAAAATAGTTATGAAACTACATAGACAATCAGAATTAGTGATAATTGTTTTTGCATAACTCATCGAATCTTTTTATAAAAGAACACACACATTCACAAATGAGCTCCACATTGAAGGGACTCAAAACTTAAAACTGTAGAGCTTCTCTTTGTGAGGCTGAAAACCACGTTAGCTCCAGACAGGAAGGGATAACTTGTAAAATATTGGAAAGGGACTGGAATGAGAAGCTAAAATGTTTTAAAGGTTGATGGCTCCCTCTGCTGAGGGAAACTGATCAACTTAAAAACCCACTTTGCAAAAATATTTCAAAGCAATGCAACTTCATTTAAAAAATAAAAGAAACTACAAACTAGAAAAAAGTTTGTTATGTTCTGATTCATGATTGATTTCAGAGATTATTGATAATGTCAGGAATATATTGAGAGAAAAATCAGCATGAATCCCAAAAACTGAACTTCAAAAGCTTGAAATAGGTGTTTGAAGAATTTGGAATTTACAGTTTGCTGCATGTATTGATTCTCTCAGGTGGTCCATAGAGGTGACGTTTCTTTAGTCAGGCTGATTACTGAATAACAAAAGGTTTATATCAAAGAGACAAACACACAAAAAAATGGGATGTAGATAAATGACAGATTTTAATCTACTGATAGCTAATTAATTTGATAAAGATTTGTTACAGTTTCAGACTGAGATGGTTTGAACATGTGAAGAGTAGACAGAGATAGTACATTGAAAGAAGGATGCTGGATTTGGAACCACCAGGAAAGTGGATTAGAGGAAGACCGAAGAGGAGGTTCATGGATACAGAGAAGGAAGACATGAAGATAGTTGGTGTGACCGAAGAGGATGCAGCAGATAGGGTTAGATGGAAGAAACTGACTTGCTGTGGCGACCCCTGAAGGGAAATGCTGAAAAAAGAAGAACTAATTTGTAAAGAGTTAATGGCTATTCTTGCAGTTTATAAAGTGCTAATTGAAATACAGATCTCAATTTACTCTAGAAATCATTCATTTTCAAAGTGTTTTGGTGTTTGAAAACGAACCTATCCCATCTTGTAGTGAAAATTAGTGTTAAAATAACTTACAAACAAAATACGGCATGATTCAATATAATTTTATTCAAAACAGTGCATGATCATCAAACAGAAATACAACAAAATATTTAAAAAATGAACTCTTAAAACATGATTTAAAAATTTTGATGTAGTAACCCAAACAATAAAGTACGATCTTTCACTGCACCTGTTTGACTTTGGATCTACTGATTCAGAATAAAATCTGTTTTAAATGCAGACGTGATAACATTCAGCAGCTACAATATTTGTTGTGTGGTCTTGAATCATTATGTTCTAACATTTTCAGTGGGTTTATTTGCCATCTAATAATTATTTTTAAGTGATCAAATATTTCTAAAGTTTTATTTTCACATTTTTACTGCTTTTATTCTTTGTAGTTTTTACAAAAGGTCTAGGGGTTTTAAGCACCTTTTGGAGCAACTAGTTGCTCAAAGTGCCACTGTTGTCTGGGGTGGTGTATGCACCGACGCAGGTACAAACCTCCTTTCTTAAAGTTTTTGTCGATTCCTTCAGGACTACTTTGTTGAAACTCTGGTTCTTTCACAGCTTCTACACACAACTGGGACTGCTGATGAACAATCTGACCACTCAACTGAAGGAGCAAAGTGAACAAACTGAGGATTAATAAAAAGATTTTAAAAATAACCAATTAAAACAATTACTCTTGCCTTTATGAACTTCCACTTGAGTCTGTTGGTGGTTGGTCTTTGGACAGGGCATGGAGAAGAAACCACTTTATCTCCTTTGGAGTCCAAACATAACTCTCCCATGAACCCCCATCGCACTTCACCTTCAGAGTTCAGATCACAGTGCTGGGATGGAAGAGACACCTTTTACTTTGTATCACATGACTCCTTGTTACATCTACTACTAATAAAAATGTTGTCATGGTTACCTGGCTTCCTGTTCCACTGCATGGTACAATACTCATGGCCCCACCCTGCAGGCCTCCTGGGTGATCTGCACAACTGTCTGTGCCCACATTGTAAAGCTTTGGAAAAAAAATACAGAATGACACATTGTAGCCTCTATGTGCATATTTGCGTGCGTGTGTGTGAGCTGGTCCTACCTCCCCTGACAAAGATGGTCTGTCCTGTGGGATGTACAGTTGAGGGTAGACTGTGGACAGGAACCAATTAAAGTTTCTACAACCCAGACTCCTCTTCAGTCGGAGACGCTCTGTGATGTTTGGGTTTTCTGACTGAACAGAGAAAGTTCACTTAGACTTCCCACAGTCTTTCAATCACTCCAACTTTCTGGGTTTGGCAACAAATATTTATATTGGTTCAAGAAGCAAACCCAGAAGAATTCCCCAATTCTGGAATTCACTCACACTTGAGATCTGGAACATTGTATCCTTGCCCCTGTTCAAACCCAGAATGAGAACTCGCCTGTTTAAATCTGGCATCTCCCTCTGACCCTCCCGCCCCCCAACCTCTTGCCCCACTTCTTTAAAAACATCCCATGATGACAATGTTGAAAATGTTTTCAAAATTTTTGCAAATTTGTTCAAAATAAAAAACCTGAAAACGATATGCATATATTATTCAAAGCCTTGACTTGATACTTAGTTGCTGCTGCTTTGGCAGCAAATACAGCCTGATGTCATTTTGAACATGATGCTATGATCTTGGCACACCTTTCTTTCCACAGTTTCACCTATTCCTCTTTGTCGTACTGCTCCATCAGGTTGAATGGGAAGCATTGGTGCATAGCCATTTTCAGATCTCCAGATCTTACCGAAAAAAACCTCCCCACAGCATGATGCTGTCATCACCATGAATCACCATGAATCACAATAGGGATGTTATTGGCCTGGTGATGGATGGTGCCTGGTTTTCTCCAAGCATAAGGTCTGTCGTTCACTCCAAAAAGTTCTATTTTGGTCTTGTCAGATCACAGAGTTTTGTTTTATGTGGTCTAAGAGTCATTCAGGTGCCTTTTTGCAAACTGCAGACAGGCTTCCATGTGCTTTTTACTGAGAAAGGGATTCCATCTAGCAACTCTACAATCAGGCTTGATTGGTGTATTGCTGCCGAGATGGTTTTCCTTCGGAAAGTTCTCCTTTTTCCAAAGTTGAGCACTGGAGCTCTAAGAGAGGGACCATTGGGTTTTTGGTCACCTCCCTGACCCAGATCCTTCTCCCCCATTCACACAGCTCATGGATCTGACAAAAGTCCTGGTGTATCAAAAATGTTTGCACTTGTGGATGATGGAAGCCACTGTGGTCATTCAAACCTTCAAGGGAGAAGATTTGAAAATTTTTTTTAGTACCCTTCCCAAGCCTTGCGCCTCAAGACAATGATGTTGCTGAGGTCTACAATTTTGCTTTCATGCTTGGTTTGCGCTTTGACATGCAGTCAATCCTGGGAGGCCATACCTTTCCAAATCATGTCCGATCCACTGGATTTACCTCAGGTTGACTTTAATGAAACATCTCAAGAATTACCAGTAGAAACAAAATAAACCTCAGATTAATTTTTAAGCTCCACAGCAAATGCTGTTAATACCTATGTATAAATCCTTTTCCAGTGTTTTTTATTTATTTATTTATTTAACAATTTGAAAAATTGTTTTTCCTATTGTCAGCGTGAGGTGTTTTTTAAAAAAAAATTTTTGAAAGAAAACTAATTTAATCCATTTTTAAATGACACTGCCATAAAGCAAAATGTGAAAAAAGTGAGGGGCTGTGAATCCTCTCCAGATGCATTGGATCTTCTCACACACACCTGTCTGATGAAATGAGCAAATGTGTCCCTTCTGTAAAATATTTTTCTGTAAGAGTCCATCCAGGTGTCTGCAACACGGATCTTGTTCCTCTCAAACAGATCCTGATCTGGGAATTCGTACGGTATGTGATGGTGAATGAGATTTGCTACACGAGAGCATGGGACCACCTCCATGAAGCCTCCACATGACCAAACCTATGGAGGACAATATAAAATTTGCATCAAGAAGAGAACAAATAAGTTTGCATATGAGAGGATCATGCAAAAAAAAAAGAGGCAAAGAAAAAAGTTGAAGGAAGTATTCATACAGATTAATTGTGCTAAGAAAGATTTAATATGCTACTTTGAATATGAAAGTGAGCCAGTGTGTTTTTTTTTTTTTTTTTAAAGGTCAGTTTTTCCCATACACTTTTTAATAGTAAATTTTCCTTTCATTTCTAAAATGAAACTAGCGCTTATGTTTGTTAATGACAGGACAAGGAAGCAATAAAGTCATTCAATAATCAGTACTGGCCTACGCTGTTCGACTGGACGCTACGGTTGTTTTTACCCGAATTGACAGCTCTATTTGCTCCACTCCCCACAGCAGCATCCCTGGGTCATAAGCTCCCACACTTTGAAAGAAATGTTTATCTATGGCTACAACTTCACCTCCCAAAGCTGGACTCCTGCACAGATAAAATCAAAATTAATTCTTAGATTCAACATTTATTAATCTGCACTAGCACACTCGATATAATTTACAATACAGACAGAGTGTGCTCAAAGTTGGCATCTTCGCAGTTTTAATGTCATACTCACTGCACAGGTTGAACAGCCATCTCTGAGTTTTTTTCTTCCAGGTCAGGGTTTGATTCCCAGTGAAAATCAAGTCTCCAGTCAAACACTCCTCTAACTGGCCACTGAGTAGCAGTGTATTGAAAGGTTTCCCAGTCTATCAGATCCATAATGGGGGACACCACTCTGGTTCTGCACACACCCCACACACACATGAACTCATACAGCATAAAATCTAACCTTCAGCTTTAGCGGCAACAACATTGATGCACATTGATGCACTTCCACTATGAAGCCTTATCTTGTGTGTCTGCCCAATAAAATACAAAAGGAAAGTTTTTATTCAGTTCTTAATTACTTGTGATGTGAAGCTTGCAGGAAAACAATGAGAAGCTTGGAAAGAATTTAGGTGAAGTTGAGGGATCAAACATGTGGTGCAAATTCCTGGTATGTGAGTTCAGCCTAATTTCCTCACAAGTCTAATTAGAGCTACTCTGCTGGTAGCTGGAAAAGCAGACTGAACCCAAATCATGAGGACAGAGTCTGGAAGCACTCAGTTTCTCATTTCCAAATGAACAAAAACATCTCAAATTATAAGTTTTACATTTCCAGAAGTCAAACAACCTCCAGATTTTTTCTCATAAAGACTCATCACCAAAATCTACATTTTTAAAACTCGACTTGCTGTAGTTTCATAACTACATTTGCAATGGGAGGGAAGTATTTAAGTTTAACCAACTGGAGATTTTACAAAATATTAATATTTTTTTGAAAATAAAAGAGATTATGAAGCTTCACCTATCTTGAACAACTCTCTCCAAAAGTGGTTCCAGCCATCCCATCTGGCATTCACAGTGGGAATCCATAAACACCAGCACCTCTCCTGTTGCCTTAGAAGCCCCCAGGGTGCGGCAACCCCCCAAGCCGAGGCGCTTTGTGCTGCGGATCAAATCCACTCCATCCAGATGTGAGACATACTCACTCAAAGCTGCTCTTAGATCACCTATGATGGGGTCAAAGAAGCAAAAGTGTCAGATGGGAATAAATGGATGGATAATCGATGGATGAAGTTACCTTGCTGGCTTAGGTCATCCACCAGCAGGATCTCATGCAGGTACTGCTTCGGTACTGTACTGAGCACACTGTGCACAGTGCGCAGGAGTGTTGACCAAGCCTCGTCGTGGAAACAGATGATCACGCTGGCTGATGGCAGAGACTCACTGTATTGTTCTCCTAAACATCTGTGTTAAAAATCCAACATAAAACACCTCCAGAAAGGTTTTAATTCAAACACAACTGTCCAATCTTTCATGCTTTTTGTAACCATACGTTCTAAACAAACTTACTCAGGATGACGTGCTTCAGGCAGCTTCCTATGAAGTGAAATCTTGTCACTGATCCCCTCAGTGAATCCATACTTTTGCATTGATCCCTGTTCTTTGCCCTTCTGGAAGTTCCTCACATGTGGACTTCCATGCGTTGGTGGTTTGGTGATGTTAGCTGACCTTGGACGCAGCACCTTGTAAGTCTGTTTCCTCTGTTGGGGGATTTTGGTAACCTGTCTTGAAGGCACATACAACAGCTGATCTTCCTGCAGAGATTTGAGTGGAGCAGAGTCAAAATTGAGCTCCAAAGCAGGGTCTCCATGGTGCACAAAAACATCTAATTTCAGAGAAGTGGGGATCTTCTGGAGAGGATGAGATGGGCCTGGTTTTTGTAAAATAGTTTCAGGGTCCCAGTTGAGAAGATCAGATAGAGCCATCACAACTAAGGAGAGACCAATGAGTAGCAGCCAGAAAAAGAACATCCTCCTCCGGCAGGCTGTACGTGCTCTGCTCCGCACTTTCATGCTGGAATAAGCAGAGCAGAAAAAATCCAAAGTGCAGCTCTGACTCTACTTGTTGCTCATTCCTGAGTTTCTGCAGGATTGTGTTTCTCCAAAACAAATTAGAAGAAAAGGATCCTCCCAAAGCTGAAAACAAACTTATCCTGGCATCACTTGCATTATTCAGAAATCAAATAGAATCCATCAAGCTACAGTGAGTAAACAGCAGGCAGCAGGTTGCAGACAAATTGAAAACCTCTGGAAGTGAGCAGGGTCTTTCCCAGCAGTGTCCGGAGGTGCTAAAACCCAGTGATGCATCTACGCTGAAGTAACTAAGCAACTGGTGGAAGCAAGCAGTCCACGCCTCAGTTCAAGAGGAAATTCCAAGGACTTTATGACGAAGGCAAAACACAGTTTAACTTTTTTATTAAAGAAACTTTTTAAACTAGAGAGATGTGAGGTTGTGTGTTATTTTGGACTTAAATGAGTTGAAGTATGACAATATGGATCTAAAACTGTGAGGATGTACTGTATACCTGAAAAATATACGTAAACTACAAAGTAGAAAAGGAAAACTATAATTGGGGACAATCACTTTTTGCTTCCAGCTAAAAAAGAGACTCAGGAAAAGTATCTTCTTTTTAACTGAGTGGACCCAAAAGTTAATCCTGGATAATAGTTGTGCGTCAGTGTCTTTTTCAGACACTTATTCTGAACCCACATGTAAACGCTTTTATTGGTTTTCCAGCACGACATGCCGAAATATCAGAAATTCAACTCAAATGGCAAACAAAGTTTCATAACACTCCAGATGTTTCCAAGAAATTACTTAACTCCAATTTGACCCTTTTATTAGCCTACCAGATGACAAAAAGAGACAGTATGTGTTGTGAGGCTGTGACAGAAAGTTCAGTTTGGCTCCACCTAGAAACAACTTTTCTGCTTTCCACTATTACTGACCATTTGTCGACCTTTCTGTTTAAATGAGTGGGTGGGAGACTCACCTCCTGTCTGGATAACAGGGAGAGAGCTCCTGATGATCATGATTACAATAAACAACAAGAGAATGACACCTGTTGGGACATGAAGGAGCTGACACAAAGTACAAACCCACAGAGAGAGAGGAAATTAAAGAGAGATGTAAAAGATCACAGAGGAAAGGATGGAAGGGAGGGAGAAGGACCATTTTCTGACTCCAGTGTTCTAGTGGGAATGTTTTTATAAGTCTCATAGACTAAAAAGAAAAGAAACTTTTCATGTCCTATGTGCCATGAACCCTCCCATTTGTTCTGCTGTCCAGCCTAAACAAAAAAGTCAAGTTTCCACTGCAAACACGTCTTCAGACTCAAGAAGAAACAGTAGAGATCCACATACACACACATACAGACACACACTCCACATTCTCTGGAGTGTTCACTGCATACCAGCATCTCACATGAAGCCAGCTGTAAATGAAAAGGCACGACAAGCACAACAGAGGAGAAACCCAACTCCTGGCTTGGCAGTACAAAGGTCTGGTCCTCATTCATAGCTCTTTACAAGGTCGTCTGGAGCCCAGTGTGTGTTCTTACTGAAGAAGGAGACACATAAAGACAAAAATTTGCTCGTGAAAATGTTTTCTACGTCAACCCTTGAATTCCAGCAGTCATCTCTTTAATCTATTGTTTACAAATCTGTGGCTTCATGAGCTCTGTGGGATTAGGAAAAAGAGAAGGAGGTAGCAGATTTGAAGATGCTGAGGATGTCTCTGGGATCGACAGGATAGACAGGATCAGAAATTAGTAAATCAGAGGAACAGCAAATGTTAGAGATTTCGGAGATAAAGTCAGAGAGGCCAGACTGAGATGGTTTGGATATGTGCAGTGGAGAGAGAGAAAGTACATCGGCAGAAGGATGCTGGGTTTAAAATTACCTGGAAAGAGCCCAAGAGGAAGATCAAAGAGGAGGTTCATGGATACAGTGAAGACATGAAGATAGTTGGTGTGACCGAAGAGGATGCAGGAGACAGGGTCAGATGGAAGAAACTGACTTGCAGTGGTGACCCCAGAAAGGAAATGCAGAAAGGACAGAAAGATATGAAGAGTAAATTAAGCAAAAGAAAAATTGTACTTCAACATTTTCCAAACCATACAGAATCATTTCTTTAGTTGTTTGTAACATGCATATGAATCAGTTGTATCAACAAGGATAGAAGAGAGAAGGAATATAATTTTCCCCTTGTGTTTGTGGTTATACTTTGACCAAAATCTCTGTGCTCCTGATTGTAGAAAAATTGTGTGACAGAATAAATTAAAACAATACTTTCATTTTTAACCAAAAAGCCAGTTTCTGCATGCAAGAATACTGTCATCTACTGAACAAATGTAGCATTGCTGGTAAATTAAGTTTCCTCTACAAAAATAAGAAAAAAATATTGCCATTTTCCCCCTCTCTATTGGCTTGTCATAGTTTCTACCTACAGTTTAATTAAATGTTATCAGAAAGTTGACAAATTGAGTGAAAATGGAAATTTAAGATCGACAGAGATTACTTTTTCTGGTTCAGGAACATCTCCATACAAGCTAGTTAAAATGATTGAAATCATTCTAAAAACTTGACCTCATCAGAAACAATTTTATAATGTTTGCCCAATTTATAAAAAATGAAAACCTCAGAAAAGCTTTAATCAAACTTATAAAAAGAAAGTTTAGACATTAAATACCACTTTTGCACTTTGTTACTGTTTCCAAATCTTGTGATTGCAGACCAACAAAATCACATGTTGGATGGTGCAGAAAACTGCTTGTGTCACAAGCATCACCATTTGGTTTTTGGATGGTACTGTCACACTGTGATTTCATCTCAGAAGGGTCAAATCCTTTTGTTATGAAGCTCTATCACAAGGCTAAAAAGGGAATAAATGAAAAGCTCACAAAGATTCTACAACTCACCATAAGACCAAACCTCATTTTTTTTGTTTTTGATTGTTAAACATTTAATACAACTTTTATTTTTTGGTTGTACAACATATTAAAATATGAGATGGGTGGATAGTAGCACAACATAAAAGTTTGATTATTGTTAATAATTGTAATAGTAATGCTACATTTATAACTAGATTCTCAGCCTGCTGAAGCAGCAGTTAACTATCAAACTTTTTATTATTTATTTTTAGATTGAGCAATGAAAGCAACAAAAAAAGGGAACTGAGCATGCGTGTTTAGCCTCTCATGAGTTTCCTGGCTGCATGAGTCTAATGAGTGATGAGATGTGTCTTGTTAGAAACCATCACATGTCTATGAGCTGAGCAGCCTTAGATTAAATTAAAGGACATCACGACCAGCAAGAAGAACTTTCTGGAAGAGAAGACCGTTGCAGAAGAAGCTGAATCTTTTCTCTTAAACTTTATGCGCAAGTTTTTAAATCTGCTTGATTTTTTTAGGACAGTAACATCTGGTACAGTGGACATGGGATTATTTTGGTGTGTTTTTCTTGTTGGATGCTCCTGCTTTATTTACCAGACAGATGCACGCAGAAGTAAGTGGTGTTAAACCTTTTGATTTGATTTAATGCTATACGTCTAAAAATAAAAGGGGTGTGTTGTTGAGAAATTGAACAAATTTCTGGTTATTTGTCTTATAGTTTATTGTAATAACTGATGTATGCTCTGCTATTTCAAATCAGAGTCCCATGAGCCTAATTAAGCTCCAGACTACCTCATCCACCCTAAAACAGATCTCTACATCAAAACAGGGGATTAAAAAAATAAACTTCAATTATTTATCATGATGGATTTATCATGGATGGATTTATCATTGTCAGGATGAAATCACTGGAGAAATTATACAAATGATAGAAAGAATACATTTTTTGTTTAAAAAAAAACATAGTTATTTAATTGTTGAAATTTCTTTCTTAATTAAGGATGTAAATTCTGCCAATTTGATCAAAAAATTCCTCCTGGAATTTTTCTTGAATTTTTTGGGGTTTTTTTTCCCATGACTGCTTTGCCTGTAATCTAATTGTATCGATGGAATTTGGTGTTTCCATCTTTGTTCATGTTGAGGAATTAAAATGTCAGACTTTGGTAAAAAAAAAAAAAAATCTGAATAATTTTATAAGGACAAGCCATTGAAATTGAATTATTTTACTTTTTTACAGCATACATGAAAAAAAATAGGTTTTGTTTGCTTTGTATTGTAGGACTTCTATTAGTCATAAACATTCTTCACAGGGTCTGATTTTGAACTGCATTTAAAAAAGTCATAACAATTAAAAGTCAGCAAATTCACCAACTGTTACCCAGTATACTAGAAAGATCCCAAAGAACAAATTAGAGAAGACAAATCAGCTTCTTAAGTACTCTTTAAGTTCCTCTTAAAAAGCTTTAATTAGAATTTAGACACCAGTTTTATTAAAACTATAGTTGCCAAGCCTAACTAGTGTTTTATTATTATTATTTCTGGCTTTTTTTTTGTTTGACTAATTTGATAATGAGAAGATTCTTCTTCTTTAGTGTCCGTTTTAAACAAAACAAGTGTTTCTTTAGTCTAATTTTTCTCCAACTTTTTATACAAATATAGAAAGTTAATTCCTTTTGATTGTGATTTGTTCTCTGATTGAAGAAAAAACTGTCTTTATATGTTTGAATAAAACTAAAATCATTTCTGGACTGTTTATACTTTGTGTTTCAACATCCTTTAGCGTATGGAGACATGTTTCCTCACAAGCACTCTGTTGGAAGGAGGTTCCCCTTTCCAATCCCACCAATCCCTGGCTGGGATCCTGACACGAACCCGTGGGATGATTATCTCTACCCACCTCTGAACCCTATGCTGAACGACTTCATGCGTCACAGAGGTGAGAGGGCGTAGTCATTTTTCTTTTCTGTGTGAAACATCTGAACATGTTTGTTGTTAGATAGAAAAGTTATTAAAAGCTATGCTGACCAGAGAACAAACGAGAGACTCTCATAATTATATTTTACTTGTCACAAGGGTAGCATTCTCTTTCAATTCCAGATTGTCTACCAAGAAATGCTCCCTGTCTGTTTTATTTATGCAGTAATAAAAACCAATAGGTGTGTTCTAACAGAGTGGTAAGGGTAAAGGAAAATTCCAGACCCTACTAACAGATAAGTGGAGACAAAGTTGAGATGAGGAGGAGGATACTCAGCAGTATCAGCACATTCCATAGTTAATATTACACTCTGACATACAGCTGGATTACATTACCTCAAGAAATTTTGAATGATAAGAATAAAAGAAGTAATAAAAGAAGTAGTAACAAAAGAATTATTTACATTTTCTACATAACAGTTGTTAACCAGAAGTGTTTCTTTCCCACCAGGTCACACAAAAGTTCGTCTAAACAGCGACAGTCCAGCTCTGAACGGTTCAAGCATCTCCTTCACTGCCAAGCTGGAGTATCCTCCGTGCCAGAAGGAGGATGCCAGAGGGGATCTGATCTGGGATGAGCACTGTGAGGACGGTACGGAGCTGGAGGCCTCAGGTGCTGCAGGAACCTATAGGCCAGACTGCCAAGTTCACACCAACAAAACTTTTACAGAAACAATCTTAGTATGGTTATGTCAAATAACACCATTAAACACATACTTAAAGCTAAACTGTCTTTTAGACCCATTTTCATAATAAATATAACTTTCCCGGAAAATAGCAATGAGCTTTAAAAAGAACTACACATGCATGGCTGAAGATGGTTAATATTTTACATCTTAAATATACATGGCAAGCATCCAGACATTAATATTTTTATTGTCATCTTTGCACAGCTAATGGACAGGTCCGCTCGGGTTACGTGTATAATTGGACATCCTGGTTAGACGATTATGGCTTTGGAAAGTGCATGGACAAGAAAGGATGCAACGTGTTCCCTGATGGGAAGCCCTTCCCCCAAACCAATGACTGGAGGAGAAAGGGTTACGTCTACGTTTGGCACACAATGGGTGAGAGATGTACAAAATTGAAAAATAGAACCAAATTTAAAGGAACTACAACTTCCTATTTTGTTCTTTTTTATTTTGATTCAAGGTCAGTACTTTGAGACATGTGATGGATCCTCTTCCACTGTCACCATCAACACCACCACCATCCCTCTAGGAGCTGAAGTCATGGAGGTTATGGTCTACAGGAAACGTGAACGTAGAAAGTATAGCCCCCTCTCTACTGATAATGCTGTCTTCTTTGTCACAGGTGAAGACTAATTCATTTATTTTGGAGTAACTTCTCTTCAGCTTGTTACGCAAGCAAGAATCTGAACATATTTGGTTCATGATCTCTACATTCCTCCCTCAGATAAAATCCCACTGGCAGTTGACATCTCTCAAAAGTCTGCAGCAAACCAGTCTGCAAACATTTTCTTTCGGGGGGAGGATGTGGTCTTCAGAGTCCAGCTTCATGACCCCAGTGGTTACTTGAAAACTGCAGCAGCCATTGACTACATCTGGGACTTCAGAGATGGCAACCAGCTGGTGACACACCGGGAAGTGACCACACACGCCTACACCACACTAGGAACCATGAGTGTAAAGTTGGTAGTGGAAGCAGCATTTCCTGTTGAGTGTCCACCTTCCTCAGCCACACCGACACCAAGGCATCCCACATCGAAAGCTCCTACAGGTATAAAACTCTGAAATATGTCACACTCTCAAGTATTTTAGAGTATATGCATGAATAGTGACAGGCTTTTTAAACTAACTAAATCTGTCTAGATGTACAATAATTCTCTTTGGCATAACTTTTTAAATGCATCTAGAGTCTAAAAAACAAGGCCCAACCCCAGACATCTATATATTTTAATCAACATGTTTGGTCATCATTGAATCAATGTGCTGACATGAACTTATCTAAAGCATTGCTACATTATATCTTGCCCAAATGATAAGTTTTAATGTTTGGAGTTTCTACCTAGGCTGATGTTTCTGCTGAGTCAACATTTTTACTCAACAGCACAATTTTTCTGAATGTAAATTGTTTTTGAAAATGCAAAAAGAGAAGAAGAAAGGAAAGGGGACTAGTCAAGCTATCCCCTTGCAGGGCCAGCAAATGGGCCACCAAAATGCAGAAAAATGACTCCTCCGCCAACTGCCCCCATGCTGGCTTTGTCAATACCTCACACCTGCCTACCCCCCTTTAGAAAGTCCCTGTTGATGATTTGTTTCAAGTGTTTTTTGTACAGTTCTACTTTAGTTTAATTTGAAGAGAAAAAAAGACATTTGAAATAAAAAACTAAACTAAATTCTATGTTGGATGAATCTAAATTTAAAGCGGAGGAGTTTAGCTTTGCAATAAATTGAAATCCAGTTTGAGCCCATGATTTATTATAAACAGTGAATGACGAAAAATTCTGTTTGAACCACGTCATTTCTTTTTTGTATTTACTTACCTGATGTTTGTGGCATCTGAGGACATCTGAGCAAAAGAGAAGTTTATCAAGTCGAATAATAATAACTTGGTGCACAGGCTGTAATTTTTTTATCCCATCTGTTGCTAATTCTATAATGAAGCAGAACAGATGTCGTTACAGTTTGAAATTTTCACAGATCTGACTCGAGAGCACAAAGTAAATTCTAATGGTGAATCTATCTTGCATAGATTGTCAGAGATTTTTTTTAAAAACCTAGTTACACTCCTCTGATGATCTTCTCCTTCAGAAGCTCCCACAGCACCTGTTACTCATGCTATTACCACCAAGATGGAGACAACAGCAGGTGAGGCTCCACAGCTGGGTAGATGTGTAACTTAAGATTTCTGAATAAACTATGAACTATACATGAACAAGAAAAAAAACTGAGCTCAACTCCTGCTGCCCATTTCAGCACCACGCATCCCATCCTCTCCTGCTGCTTCCATGACGACTGGTTTTCCTTCAACAGAACCCCTTCCTCCAACTGTTGCAACAGAGTCAAACCCCACCATGCTGCCATTGCTTGGAGGCAGGAGCATCAAAGCTACTACCGGCTGTTTCCGATACTCTTACGGGACTTTTAATGGAAACATCACCATAGTTGGTAAGTCCCATTGATGGAGGTCAGGTCTCACACAGTTACAACTACACACTAGTAGTGTATTGAATATGTATTAAAAAAGTGTTCATATTTTTATAAGACGTTAAATCAATCTAAAAATTTGTGATCTCTGTTCTCCACAGAGCCAAAGCATCCACTGCACAGCATGGGTCCAAGCAGTCGTATTGTGGACGTCTCAGCTGCCAGAGTAACCAGCACTGATGTCAACTTTCGGGTAAAATGTCTTGGCAGGTATGCATTCATTCAAGAGTTATTTTTCTGGATTTGTAACATGGTACTGTTGTTGGTAATCTTTTTTTTTCAATTCTTCCAATTATATCCAAACATATTAATGCAATGCCTTTTGAAAAGTCATCCAAGATTTTATTAAGATTCCACGAATCTAATACATTTATTTACTCTAAATGGGCAAATGTACTTGAAAATAGTTCATTACTAATATATTTAAAGGAAATATGGCAGATATTCGCGAGCTGGCAGTACAGCAAATCTGTAAATATGGGGCAAATATTAAAACATTCCTCGTTCTTTGTTTTTTGTTTTTTTTTTTCTGGCTTTGACTGGGTTTGCATCTGCAACCAAAAAAATACTTGCCACTGAAGTGGGAGTGAAAAAAATGATTGGCTCAGGTATTTAATGTCCCACAAGGTACATTAAATACCTTGTGTCAAAACAGTGAAGGCAGCAAAAGAATTGACTTTCCAAGTTCTCCAATATGTTTTTTAATTGAGGGTAGTTTGACTCACTTTCTATAAAAATGAACCATATCCTTCATAATACTACTGAACGAGTCCTAACAAGAACCAGAAAATATGATGGCATTAGCGCTGTGCTCAGGACTCTGCACTGGCTTCCCGTGGCTCAGAGAATAAACTTTAAAGCTGCTCTATTTGTGTTAAAGTGTGATATGTTAGTGTTGTATGAACCATCTAAAACTCCGAGGACCTCCGAGGACCTCTGGGAATGGCCTCTTGCTGGTGTTTAGAGTCTGGACTAAACATAAAGAACAAACTACCTGAGGTTGTGAGACAGGCCGACACTGTGACAATATTTAAATCCAGGCTGAAAACATTTCTGTTTAGTCGTACATTTGACTAAAGATTAATATCGATCTTTTTTTACTTAAATTTTTATGTTTTGAGATTTTAATGATTTTATTCTGTCTTGTAAAGTTTTTTAATTGAATTACCGTATATAAACAAATGAATTGTTCTACAAATAAACTTGCCTTGCCTTTATTCCAACTTTCCTCCTCAGTATCCCAACTTCCGCCTGCACCATCGTGTCAGACCCCAGCTGCACTCATGTGCACAACATCATGTGTGATGATGTGCCGCCATCATCAGAGTGTGAGGTCCATCTGAGGAGAAGGTTTCTGGAGCCAGGCACCTACTGTGTAAACATTACCTTGGAGAACTCCAGCAGCATGGCTCTCGCCACTACCACCGTAACCATCAACAAGTCCCAAGATGTACCTGGTTAGAAAAAAAATAATAATAAAAACTAATCTGCATGAGTTCTCTGCTAGAAGGTCAAGTTGTTCTACGTCTGTTTTCCCTTTAGTTACAATCACCCCTAATACCACACGGGTGGTTCTGACCTCTAGTGCTATTTTGGTGGCCATCTTTTCGATCATTGCCTATCTGGTCTACAGGTGGGTTGATGCTATTTAAAACTCATTTGATATTTTATACATCGTCATATGATAATTTTTTTTCCTTTCTCATCTCTTTTAGGCGGCATAAGGTCTACCGCCCCATCCGAAGGTCTTTGGTGGAAGATGCATGCATCCATGCTGGGCCTGCAGGCCACATGGTTCGCCTAAGAGAAGCCCTGTTTCCACCCAGTGAGGAGAGTCGTCACCTGCTGACTGACAGACGCCCTTTGTAGGCCATAAAAATCTGCATCATAGGTGTTCCCTCCTAAACAAGGAAAGAAATATTGAGTTGCTTTGTGCGAATCAGAGCAACATCTTTAACCATCAACCTGTAAAACCAGCTGAAATGTTTCCTATTAAATGATACTAACATTTTTTCTTTGGTTTAGTAGTAGTCTTTGCTTGTTTGAAAAAAAAATTCTTGTTCAGCAATTCATTAATGTGTTCAATAGACTTATTTTGATGCTATTATTAGATTACGTTTATTTGTGCTTGAGTCAACTATGAAGTCTAAGACTTCTTTGTGTGATGCATGCATGCTTGATGACAACAGATTCATTTAAAAATCCTTTATAGAGGTTTAAGGAAATTGTCTTTGATTTTTAATAAATATTGTTGACTAATCATTACTAAATGCTGGGTTTGTATCTGTCCCTCTTCAATATAAAATCATTTGCATGAGAGATGGATACATGGGTTTGTTGACTAGATCAAAAGAAAAAAAAAGTTGGTGTTAAATTACATTCTGTCTTCCTTAAAGTTGGTCCCATTTAAACTAAAATAGGACTGAATTTACCAAAGATTGAAACATTTGACCTCAATTAAGAAATTAAATTTCTTCAAATGCACTCTTAAAAATCTGCATTTTAGTACATTTCAGCTTTGTTTCATGTGATTGCATCTTCTAATCCTGAATGTGAAGCATCCACTCTGTTCAGATCATGGCCAATGTTCTTGAGCAATGACCAGCAAACCAGTTTTGAGTTTAAATGGGCTTTTTGAACTGGTTCACGTGGAAAAAACAATCTTAAGAATCAAAACTGTGACAAAAAATTAGGGAAAAACATATCGGTTGCACTAAAACGTTTTAGTACAATAATTCAATAAGAAAGTTCAGTTTACAGATGATTTGATGAACTAGAAATCATTACACAAATAAAGGGGAGATCCTTTGAGTTTCTGGTCTCAGAAAGAATTCAATCAGCAGCTTTGATTTGGTTTTAGCAGTCTTAAACTTTTCAGACCATAAAATCTGAGGAAAACCAGTTTTTCAAGATTACTGACAATTCTTTTACCTCTGAGATGTTCTTAAAGAGGTTAGAGAATTTTGTCAGTGTTTTAGATAGGGTTAATTTCCTTGAATTTTTTACGAAATGGACTGAAGTTGTAGGAACTTTGAATCTTGAGTACCCAAGATTCATCTAAATTCATCATCAACAGAGAGATCATTTAGTTTATTTGATTTGCATTTTGCTGTAAATTAGGCCATTTAAATATCTTTAATTTCCCCAAACTTTAGATTTTAGGGTGGTGGATGAAAATTTTACCAATAAGGTTGTCAAACTTGAGATTTAATGGGATTCTTCTTAGTGTACCCTCTCGTGTGTGAAAGTTACTCTACAGGTGATTTGTCTTCTCCACTTCTTTCAATTACTTATTTTATCAATAGGACTCCAAAGTTTTTCCCCCACAACATTCATTGCATCCGTAATGGAGCCCCCAGTTAGGGCTTAAAATTTTACAAGAAACTGCCTTCATTTTGGTTAAGATGCTAAAGTTAGAGTCTGAAGAAGAATAAGAAAAAAAGCAACTACAGTTGATGCAAATACAGCTCGGACACTTTTCTTTTTTCAATTTTTTATTATTCAGAGGCATTTGACAAGTGGAGCTGTGTGTGACAAGTGACGGGGCACAATCATGGTTGAAACGGGAGTGAGTGAGGGGATGTATTTGTGTTATAAATCAGATCATTTTTCTATAGAACAGATCCAGTCCCTCATCTGTGCCACATCAAAATGATGTTCATGTTACACAGCTAAGAAATACTAAACAGAAGAAATCAAATCGTAGATTAACGTGTAGCATTTGTGAAGAAAAAAAAAAAATAGACAGGACTTTTATCTTGTAGTCTTACATCTGGGAAGAAAAAAAGGCAGCAGTTTAATAAAACTATTTTCTTGTATCAGCTAATGAAAGCAACAAAGAAAGTTTCATTTGATCCTTTTCACAAAAAAAAAAAAAAAAAACCAAGCAAAAGGTTCAAATGCATTTAAGCCACACCACCAAAAACAAAGCGGAAAGTAGAATCCATTGAAGATTTCAATAAAGCCAAAGAGTATATATAAACATTTGCAAAAAAAAATTATTTGATCGTTTGATTAATCATTTCTAAAAGAGTTCATGGTTTGTAAGCTTTCATTCTTATTTGGGAGGGTAATGTGAAAGTGTGGGGCAGGGGTTAAATTCTAACAAATACAATGCCTCTACTTCAAAATACGCATCTAAAGAGGTAGATGAAAACAAATTGAAGAAGTGGGGGCTATGAGGAAGGTGGGTTGGTTGGAAAAGACGCAGAGAACCAGAGAGATATCCAGGGATTATCTTAAGTATCACTTGTGCCCCTCAGGTTAAGCGTGGTGTTAGGAAAGCGCGCTCAGGTTAAAGAAGTGTTGAAGACTGAGGTATCAGTGCGCGCTGGCGCTCAGTGGAGGCGGAGAGAGAGACGACTCAAACCCTCTGCCCCCTCAGCTGAGGTAGACGGCGTTCTACTGTGGAAGCATGGATACACTCTCGCGCTTTTACCACAATCAGCATATTTACATTCGGCAAGGAAACAAACAAACAAAAAAAAATCTAATTAAACTTTTGGATTTTTTTCTTTTTATTTTATTCCCCAAGTCAGAGCTCAATCATTAATTGTGCCTTTTTCCGGCTTTTTACCCTCATTTAAACTACTAAATGATTTGTATCTCAGAATAAAGTTTCCTAAAGCGCCATTTAATAAGGAAAAGAAAAAAAATAGATTCAATAACTGTGACCCCATTTCCCTCATGCAGTAAATGATAATGACTCAACAGCCAGATTACCAAAAAAAAAAAAAAAAAAAAAAAAGAGGAAAAAAGAAACGACTATTCTGCTCTGACAAAGCCTTCTCTATGAAAATAAACCATGTTGCGCTTTGAGTGTAATAAGATAACATTGTCAAGAAGGTAGCAGATGACTTCAGAAAGAAATGAGGAAAAGAAAAAAAAAAAAAAAAGGTTCTATGATCACAACAGAGATCCATCACAGTCTGTGTTAGAGTATCCTGACCACAGCCTTTGTAGGAAACCAAAAAGGAAATTTGACAAATTTAAGTACCATTACTGTAAGAATGTCAAACCACCCATTTAGACAGAAAGAGAAAACAAAAAAAAACTAAATGGCATTGCTGCTAGTATGTATGGTTTGCATCAATTGCAAGTTTTAAGTTGTTTTATACCATTTTTTTCCTTCAAAAAGATGAATCCTCAGGGTAAAAACTGAGGTAATTTTCTCAAAAACTGTCAGCCACCAACTGACAGTGCTCCAACTCTGGCTTCAGGGCTGCTATGTACAAATAGACTTTATGTACAGATTCATCTGAAGTCACACAAACATGTACAACGCCAACAAAAAGCACCAGAGTTGAAAGCGGGGTCAGTCAGCGGCCGACCTAATTTTAATTTTTCTTAAAAAAATAAAAATGTTCAAAGACCATCAGCTTTATAAAGTATACAAAATACCACAAAAGCAAAATAAAAAAGAAAAAAAACAAAACAAAGACTTTTTATATATATAATTTTTTTCTCTTGAGGTACTAGATCCTGAGGTAGTTAAGTAAAATGCATATTTAATTTGTCTTTTCTGGGCAGCAGTTCAGCACCATTTCCTTTAGTGTCAGAGCACTGCCCTCTCTAAATAGATCCATTTATAGTTATTCATATACATAAATTCATTTATATAGGTCTATCTATAAAATGCATCCGAATTTTCTCTTAAAAAAATGCCACTATATTTACCAGGGCAGGACACCCTTTTAATCCACTCTTTTAAGGGTCCTGTCCTAAAACAATAACTTTATTTTTAAACAAGGCCCACCCAACTAGAGCCACCCCACCCCCTGAGAAGAAAAAAAAAAATGTGGATCCAACTAAGACCGAACAATACCTTAATCTTTTTTTCCAGAAGCTTCACGAGAAGCTTTTAACTACTTTAAAAAAAAAAAAAAAAAAAAAAAAAAAGAGGGCAGGTGTGAAATTTAATCAACCAAAACACTGTCATTTTTAAAGTACTACACCAAGGATATTGGCAGAGGGGGATTCTTATTTCCTTTTTGTACGAAAACCATTAAAAAAAAAAAAAAAGGCTTACACCCATGGGGTGAGGAGCACGGTTAAGGGTGTGTAGTTTTGAGGGCAGATGGCGTTCCCAGAGGTACATTCTCAGATGCAGAAAAGTGGGTGGAGTTACAAAGGCGCATGTTTGTTTTTTTTTTGCCACCCTTGCTTCTCCAAGTCAGTCAAGGAGGGTGGATGTTTGATTTGGTTTAGATAACATCTGACCCCTGAGATGAGCGTTAAGACCCACTGTCATCTTCATCATCCCCTGGACACTGCTGCATCTGTCCATCTGTCAAGTTATTCAAACAATTCAGTCACCATTCCTCTGGGTCTTTACTTCCTGCGAGGTATCGGTGGTTGAGCTCCAGGTGATATTTTAAGCTGCTGTTGTCTCCTTACTTGGGCCAGGATCTCCTGAATTTTTCTTTGAGCCAGCTGTGGAGCATGATGAGAATTAGGTTAAAACGGAAACAACTAATAAGTGCTGTAATAAAATTCTGTGTCTTCTAGTGTGCCTCAGATCATAATCCACACAACTGTAAATATGTATTTATATGACTAACCTGGCATGCAAAGAAGTGTCCACTGATCTTTACTATGACTTGATCATTTTCATCTGGTGTCTGGTCTCTGGGTACTACAACTTCAGCACACGTCAGATTCTGCAGTTCATTTACCTAAAAGGAATTCATATTGTTAATGCTGTAAAAGGAGAACTTTTTCATGAAGCCTTTACTGAGCTATTTGTTTACCGTTTTTCCACCTTTCCCAATGACTCGTCCAGCAGCAAAAGAGGGAACTTTGATGTGAGCCTCCAGTTTCACTTCTTCCTTCGGTCCAAAGAAATTCTCCTCTTTGAGTTTACCAAAGATGCGACACTGAGCCTGCAACCAGAGAACAAATTATAGATTATGGTCCTTCTTGAAAAAGTCATTTTAAACATTTAAAAAAAATAATAATAATAATCAGCACTTTGAAAATATCTCAGTGCTTGGATGTAATAGGAACTCCCTGAAGCTTTGTGTCTGGACTAGGAAATGTCATTGCTGTTAATACAGTAGATCACTAGACTCAACCCATGACAAATGTCTAAAACTACTAATGAGTAGCTTTACTTTTCAGTCACAAGATGAGCTTTTTTTTCAAACATATATTTTTAAAGGAGGAATAGAATCAATTAATAAAGTTAAATATGGGATTCTCCATGTACCTGTTTTAGGACCCCTTTTTTATTATTAAAATTGGTGCCTACACTACCACAATTCACATCTAAACAGCAAAACTCCATGTCTTCCTAATGTGCGAGAACTTTCACTGTTACACATTTAGTATGAGGAATAAAACAAGTTCAGACAGGATTTTTTGGCTTTAAAAACATTGACAAAGTCCACCCTATTTCACCGTCACCTGAACAGAGGTGTTAATGTTTTTTTGTTTTGTTTTTTTTCCTCCCGAACAACAAAAAATGTATCTTGTCAAAGAGAAGCAGGGGACACATTACATCAGTTTTGAAAATTGCTGCATTAAGTCCCAGTGTGAAACAAAGACAGAAAAACAGGCCTTTTGTTAAAATATTAAGATTACAGCCGTTTTAATTTTAGTTGGTTTTTTTTGTTTTTTTGTTTTTTTATTCATTTAATTATAATTCCAATTTTATATATAGCTGACATTATTTTATGATGTAATTTAGTTTTAATTCTAGACTATCTAGATTTTAAACTATTTTGTTCATGGACTCTCCATCACATGCCTGCGTAGTTTTTTTTCTGCAGCACTAATTCAACATTTATACCATCTTTTCCCATTTTTAACTCTCCTAATATTTTGTTATAAATGTGCAGTTATGATCATAATGATTGTATAAAAAAAAAACTGTAAATGCTTGCTGGCTGAGAAAAATGATTAAGATCCAGTCCTGAAAGAAGATAGAATTGTTCTGCACCTTAAACTGAGCCTCTGGAGGTCCAACAATGATGACCATTCTTTGTTTGGCATCCATTCCTTCTGCAGGGGCGATCTGAATGAAAAAAGAAAACTTATTTCTGCCCTTTCTCTCACAATACTAAGCATTAGTATTATATCAGTCAGATTCAAAGCTTTACTTCTTTACTATATCAGTTACCTTGATCGATGCTCCAGCAAAGTGTGACAGCTGTTTGATGTGCTGACCCTGTTTTCCAATAATGGCTCCTACTGCAAGCGCAGGAATGAACAGATGAACAGTCTCCGATTCTGGCTGTCCCTGCTGGATACAAACATCCTGGTAATATGACGGCCAGTAGTTAGGATTCAGAGCATCGACAAACAGTTCCAGCAAAAAAGTCAGCAAATGCAAACAGTGGATCAAGCAGAAGTTTGAAATTAATTATTCTCAGCCTGAATTCTTTATGATGCAAAGGTTTTTTTTAAGGAATGATTAAACATCTAATTTAGTGTTAGGGCAGTAAAAAATAGCATTGCAAAGGTCAACTTAATCACATGCAAGCGATTAGTAATTTCAAAAGTTCTAATTGAAACAATAGAATATCAGTCTAGTTAGAAAATAGTTGACCATTTAAAAATAGTCATTTTAAGAGAGGTCACAATGCAATTGTTTTTTGGAAACTAGAAAAACCTGACTTCCATAATAATTCATGTTTTTTGTCACTCATTGCAGCAGAAAAAAACAAAAGTCCAGATTTAAACTAAATAAATCTGACCTGTTTTTGACAAGAATGAGTGGAACAAAACTGCAGCTTTAAGGTGCACTTTGTTTTATACTCAATACCTCAAGCTGAAAATCCATTTTGAAAATCAAAACAATTTCAGACAATTCAAGCCTGTACAGCTTGAATTTTAACAAAATTCCACAAACTTACTTTTTAATACAAAAATTAAACACCAGCACACCAACCATTTCCATAAAAAATTATGATAGACAGAAAGTGCTGTTGAACATTATTTAAAACATATATGTTGCGATGTTCAACATATAAAAGTAGTCAAAGTTTAAAATCAATGAGCTCTGGGTCAGAAAAAGAAGGTCCAAAATACATACGAAGCAGCCACATTAAGCAGATTGATGTTTTTAGAACATCTCTACGTTGCACAGTACAAATAACTCGTAGGGATGGGAGATGTGGACTTAAGAAGAATTATAATAACTTTCTCTAGAGGTCATTACACCACAAATATTAGGCATTAAGTGCACCGCACACTTAAAATACACAGATTTTTTTACCACAGGAAATTATTTTGACAATATAATTTTACACGTCGCCCATCCCTGTAGTTAACTTTCTTTTAAAACATTAAACTCAAACGTCACAAACACTGAAATACTTTGAGAAAAGCCAAAGACTGGAAGAGGACCTATTCAATTCAAAATTTTAAAAAAAAGAAAAGAAAAATAATGTCCAGAAATTTTGTTTGACATTAATTGTCATACATCTTATAACTTACAGTCAACTGATTTCGACTAAAAACTGCTAGACGAGTTACATGTTGGAATTAACGTGATTGTTGTTTTAACAACAGGATGGCTTTGTGGTAAAAGCAGTATGGGTTTAGTCATTCGCCACAACTTTTTGTAGGGTTTGCAAAGCCTTCGATATGTTCCTCTCTAATTGTATTCATAGCTACAGCAGCAACGACATCTAATAAACTATAACTGTCACTTAAAAAAATTAATTTGCCAACATGTTAACTGTCCATTAACATGAACTTTGTTTTTACACAATGCTTGAGGGCAATTCTTGAGAATCTTGTCATTTTACCACCATCACGCCATCAATTACATCTCATCACATTTGTTAGGGCTGAAAAACTATCCAGTTGAACTGATGTCTAAATGAGTCAGGACCTGCATGAAAGTTCATAAGCAGACATCTGGAGGAAAATTTTGTAGCAACTCCCAAGTCCCTGATCTTGCAGCCACAAGCCGTGCAAAGCACTCTGGGATGCGTAACTTACAGCAAAGGGCTGGCTGCTTGTCGACAGCATAGAAGCCCAAAATGGCCCTTCGCCACCAAAGGGACTGCACTAAAGGAAAAAGGAAACAGAACTGAGTTGCTCAAACACAGATCTACAGTAGTTTGGTTTGAATCCAAACTGATCCAGGAGTGTGGCAGAGCAGGTGAACAGTCAGTCCTGGGAATACAAATTGTACGATGAAACAACACAGCATGCAGCTCAACAGACACTTACTCCAAACGATGCACATCCACCATGGGCTCCTGGAGGTGGGACGTTGGACATGGAGGGACCCATGCCTGATGCACCGCTAGGGAACAAACCTAGAGCGTTCAGGTTCAACCCTGGAATCAGGTTGGACTGGAGCTACAGAGGAAATTCAAAGTTTGTTAATTCCCATCCATGTAATTCTAAAAAGTGAAAGCAATTTTTTCAGTGCAACCAAAATAACAAGACCATGTATTCTTTTCATTTAAATTTTTTATAAGCTGTAAAATTTTAAATTTTACTCAATGTTAAACTTGATGTTTTCCAGATGCCTTCCGAAAAAAAGTAGTAGTGTTTGGGACTCTCACGTTCATAGCAGCCATATCACTTTCATAAGACTCCCTGATCTTCTTCATCACCTCCTCCTCTGCTTTTGAGCATGCATCAATGGAGCCCTTTACGGTGATGGTTCGTTCTGGGTTGTATAAGGTGAGGTCTTGCAGACTGGAGGAATGAGGGAGAGTCAGAAAAAATTAAAAGCGTTTTGTAAATAGATAATATAATTAAGAATATTGCACATTTTAAAACTTTTATATCATCGACATAATGTGGTGACATGAAGACAAGTGATGTGCGACAAGGAATCTTACGGTGAGATTGTAATCTTTGTCCCCGTGTCCTGCTCAATTTTCTTCAGGTTGCGTCCCTCTTTTCCAATTAATCTGCCTACAAAGTTGTTGTGTGCGAGAATCTTCAGAGGAATTTCCTCAGTGCTGCACAATAAATTTAAAAAATGGTTTCAATGAAAAGAAAGTTGATGCTCAAAATAGCACATGAAATGTAGAAAACATTCAATCACTAAGTCAGTATTTGCTTTAAATATTGAACATGCAAAATAAGGAACAAAATGTCTTAATATTTAGATGTGTTGCATTTATCTGTATTTTCAAAAAGGTTTCAATTTATTACAAAGTTGGCATTAGCTCAAGAAAAAGACAAATTTTTAGGATCCACCTAATATTTTTAAATCACCACAACAAGTTTTTAATTTGTATACACACAGCAGACAATCTAATCATTTTTCGATTTGTTTTATGTTTAACTCGTAGATATTTCTGAAAATTATATTTACTTCAGTCACCTTTCAATATTATAAACGTTATCAAGGTTAATTATTTAATAGTATCAACTCCTTAAGTGTATTTGGGGGAAACAATTAAAAAAAAAAAAAAAAGTCTTTCACTCAGAAATTAACTCACAACTTTGTGTCGAGGGCTTCCTTCTGCATAATCTCCATGATTGTTTTGGAGGCTTTCGAGCAACCTTCAGGCGTTGAGTGGATAGTTATTGGTTTCTCTGCAGCTCCTGCATTTTCTTTCCGATGGATATCAATCCTGAAGTCAAAGAATTTTACAATCTCATTTTAGCAATTCTCAAATCAAAAAGTAAAGATTTACTTTGTTTACAACATCTAGTTTAATTCCTGACCTCCTTGTACGTACTTTGAGTGAGTCTGTTTGGTGATATTACGGATGGTGGCGCCCTCCTTGCCAATAATCGCACCTACAAACTGCGTGGGAACGAGCATGCGCAGCGGGATGTCTGACTGCATCTTGGGACGAGCACCCAAACCTGGCGAACCGGATCGCGGTGGACCACGTGCATTAAAGCCTCGTCTTCCTCCCACTGAGGGACCTTCCGAAACGGCCGTTTCATCAGGGATATACGACACTTTCAATGGAAAGTTTTCCATCATGGAGCCATTTAGCTTCTCCATGGCCCTGAAAAGCAAAAAGTAATCATACATAAACTTAATGATCTTTAGTAAGGTAAATTTAAGGTTTAGGCAAAATAATTAAAACATTCTCAGTTTCCATCTAATCCACTTGTGGATCCGAGGTTTAAAAAAAGAGCATCTTTTGCACTAGTGCTTCATGTACAGCAGGAGGCACTAAAGACCCAATTAAATCTCCCTCTCCAGCACAAGTATACCCTGTTCAACCCAGTCATCACCTTGTCAGATTCAACTACACTAGGTTTAGACAAGTCTGAATGGAAAAACATTTTACTCAATATATGTAGGTAGGGAAGGTAGAAAAATTGGAATCATGTTTCATTTACATAAATATGTGTATATTAATTCTCAGATGAGTGCACACTTACAACCTAGCCTGGTCCTTGGCCGCGTATCGAACATTGACAACTGCAGTCTCTGTATCAGTGTTTACTGTGGAGGAAAAAAGTTAAGCCATTAAAGAAATCTGTGTAATTTCTTACTCATCCAGGAGTGATCCATTGTATAAAAGGCTTCAAAGTTGTCTCCTGGACAGGGTATTTGATGTTTGAGAGAACTTGATTTCCATTCAGAAATGATCTTGTTGAAAATGACTTCCAGACCAAAGTTGACACATCTCAATCAGCAAATACATTGTCCAAAAGACAACTTTGAAGCCTTTTCTACAAAAGCCATTAAAGAGTTATGTTTCATCACGTTGCAGTTTGGCAGTCTGATATTGGCAACGTATACATTCATTTTTTATGAAATAAATGTATAAAATTTCACATTAGACTTTAAACAGTTGTAGAAATGTGTTTAAATGGATCATTTACCTTGCTCGCAGCTCTCTACTGCACCATACTGGGCCAGCATACCATCTAAAACCTGTGAAAGAAAAACATTTGATACCGTTTCACCTCAACAAGTAGATGAAAGACAATTATTCAAAAAAGAAAGTGGGGTGCATGCTTGATGCCAAGACACGAGAAGTTGTGAAATCCTCAATTTAATAATATTTTAGAGAAATAATTCTATATCAAGATAACCGGCGCTAACTGTGTTTATACTCCGTGTAAACAAGGTAACACCAAAAAAAAATAAAAACAACTAACAAGATATTATTTCCCAGATGTGATCATGTGTGGGCAGGAAGCAGAGTAAAGCATTAAGAAGCTAGGACTTCTGACCATGCAAGGTTTAACCTGAAACCACACCTCTTAAGAGCTCAACCCCACTTTCTAACCAACAAGATTGTTCCCCCTGTTCTTACTCTACACCCTCCGCCCCTAACTCAAATGAAACCACCAATCGAGCAGTCTCCCACCTCCTCGCCAATTCTACCACCCCTATTGGCTGCTCCTGGTTTCGAACAAGTTGTCTAAAGCCAAGCATTGCTGGGCTGGCTTCTCAGCATGTCCATCTATTAAACGCAGCCAATGGGAATCCAGGCCATTCAGGAAAGGGTGGGGTACATTCCAGCAGGAAGCGGCAGCAGCTGGGTGGGGGGAGGGGTGTGAGTTCATGCTACACATTCTGTGAATCAGAGCACATGGAGTGTAAGAGGAAACTGTCCAGGCCCGCCCACCCACAACAGCTTGTGAACACGCCACTACTCCACTACCAGTCTCTTGTTGTAGAGACACATTGGCTCATTGTCTTCTCTACCTGGAAGACTACATGCGAGGCCTTCGCAGGAAAAGATCCACTTTGCTTGCCATTTCCTTCACAATCATTGTTTGGGAGGGATTCCTCTAACAGCAAAGGCTATATGCTACATCCTTACAGTAGAAACATGATCTGAAGATTTAGTGGAGCAACATGCACACACAAAGCTAGTCAACCAATACAAAACCAAGCTGGTCTTGTGCCGATAAGTCACTTAAAATGAGACAAATTAGAAGCCAGAAATTAACAAAATTATTTAACATTTACATGTTTGCATTTGAGCTGAAAAAAAAAAAAAAAAAACTGTCTCACCGTAAAGCACATGCTAATTCAAAACTTCCAATAAAAATAAAGGATGACAAAAGTCAAAACAAAATCTTGAAAACCCAGTTCAACTTAAAATTAAATGCCTTCAAGTTGTCATGATTACACAAGTCACAAACTTCATAAACCGTATAGTTAAATCAGGATAAGTAGTTTGGCCAACCTACAACTCGTACAAAAGAGCAGACATGGCAAACAGCACCCAACACAGGTTCTCACTGAGCGGACAATAGCTGTGAAATCTGATCATACTACAATCTCGCCATTATTGTTGATGTACTCGTACAAAAGATGACGAGGGCTTTTTGTGCATCCATTCTTAAAAAGAAATATCAAAACAAGCATACTTTGAAATGGAAGAGCTCCTTTTTGCCCACTTCAGTAAAGCGGAATAAGAAGAAAAAAAAAAAAAAAACACTTCTGACTAGTATAACCAGAGACAGTTAAACAGCATATCAGTGCGTAATTTTTTTTTTTTTTTAAATTCTCAAAATTGGCTATGGGGATTTATTCCTGGCTGGAATGCCAGGGCTCACTTTCAGGCATGAAACAAACAAGTTTGTGTTATAAAAGTCTTTATTCAGACACACCTGCACAGTGCTGTACGATTATCGGTGGCAGGAATGCCAAATAAAGTCTTGTGGCATTGAACTTAGGGGGAAAAAAAAAACCTTGCGCATGCCATAGAAAGGAACTTTGAATAAAACCCCATACTTCCAATAAAATTTGACACATGCTTCACATATTGGAAGGATACCAACATCAGCATTCAGGCTTTTTTAAAAAGTTTTCCAGGAATGAGAAAAGTCCAAGTCTTAACATGTCCTGTTTGATGCTTTTTTAAAAATAAAGATTGTTCTACAAAACCTCTTGTGAGTTGACACCTCAAAACCTTCCAAAATTAATTTCTCACACAGGCCTTCCTACAAACACTAATTACTTCTGAAGAACTTTTGGCCAAAAACTCCAAAGTTTTGCAGTAATTTGGCCATTTCCACTGCTTGAGAAACTAACATAAATAATTTAAGCTGTAAATTGTATTCCAAAGTTTTAAATTTACAACATTTACTAGTCTTTTTTTAAATAGAACACCTCTTAAGCTCCTAATAGCTTTTGACTGGCCCCTAAATAACCAATCTACAACTAGTAAAGCATATATAGTGCCAATGCTTCACTACTAATGGTGACATCTACCAATAAACTACCTACACATGCCACATATTACCTTTCTTATTAATTCTTAAGACAATAGTACAATTGTGGTATAATAAAATAACATCCAATAATAAATTTTAGAGTAATCGAACACATCAAAATATGAGGGCTTATCAGAATGGATAAAAAGTAAAAAACAATAAAAGCCATCCCCAGGACGGTGTCTGATATAGCTCTTATTTCCCCAGTTAATATAATTTGTGCTTTTTTTTAAACAAATGAATACAGATATGAAAACTACGTCTATCGAGTTTATCATCAAACCGGTGGGTTATTGAATTTTACACTAAAACTAAAGTGCTTTCATACATAATTAGTTAATTTTACATTGGTCAATGTGAAAATCAGCCAAAACGTACACCACATCATCACTTTCATCTATGTGTTCAACTTAAAAAAATAATGATGTTGCCAGGTAACCCCAGAAGCCCAATCAGGCTACCCCACCCTTGAAGCTGTTAGTGTCCTGTTAGCACTCACCTCCCACTGCATGTGAGGCGGGATGTTCCTGATCTGCAGCTTACAGCTCCTGGAGACAATAAGGTGTAGATAGGAAGGATTTAGATACGGGCAGGAAATGTTCAATCTTTAAGACCAACAAGTTAGGAGAGGACATGTTTGTTTTTGCAATCAACTCAAACCAGCTTGTTTAAGGCTGTATTTCCAACTTCAGTAAATTGTTCAAAATCAGAACACGCCCATTAATTTGGACAAATTTTGTCTTTCAACTCAGCAACTTAAAGCATGTGCCCTCGTACACCACACAATGCTTCAGCTGCTGCAGGCTTAGAGCCACTTTTCAACCCAAAGAAAATTTTTTTCCAACAGCAGCCAGCTGTTGCAGCAAAATTTTAAGAGTGAGGATACACAGACCTACAGAAACTATCAAAAATGTGCTAGTGGAGCTTCACTGAGATTACTCCAAATTGCAAGTTGATTCATGGTGAGCATGCATGCGGCTGAAGCAAATGGAGGCTAACAACTACAATGGTACTGCTGTGCCGTCACCAAACAAGAACAGATATCCTAATTCATTTCTTTGGCTTACTCTCGCCAGCTTCATAGGTTACATGTTTAACAACGTGAGTAAAGTGGGAGCAGGGGACATGCAGACAATGGAACCTGTGGGTCAATGAGTCAGTTTCACAAGCGGTCGCCTGGCTGTGGCGACTGTATAAATGTGAGAAAGGCACAAGTTACTCCAAAGTCCACAACCTGTTAACAGACGGGAACAAAATGTGCATATAGATCTATTGCTTAAACACATAAGGAGTCAAACCTTGACCTCAAAGTATTTCCGTTATCAGCCATACACTCCCGACACTTGTGTCATGTTTACCATATACAAAGTTATGTGCATTTGTTTGAATGGTATTAATTAATTTCCCCCCCCCATTCTCAAGTCTCCAGCCTTTTTGTGACATTCAACCTGTGATAATCTACATTTATAAACAGCCTTTCTACTTTTTAGAGCTTAAAATAAGCAGTCATATACAAAATGTAGTTACTAAGCTTTTACAGAAGTCCAATATTTTCTCACTACAAAAGATTTGAAAATCTGGCAGTAATCAAAATTTGGTTTTGATCCAGCAAGAATAACCATGGCAACACTTGCTCAGTTTGGTCAAAACATCAGAAAACTGGTAATATATTTTTTATTTGAAAAAAAAATAAATAAATAAAAAATATGGGTACATTCTTAAGAAATTTTCAGCCATTCTTTGGCCCATTTGCCATTTTTGACTCATGTAGCTAATTTCTACTAGCTTGTTTTGTACGCTCCACATTGCGGTGGGAACGCCATGCGAAATGTGCAAACGCACAAAGTACTTCCAGTCGGATTAACCTATAGCTCCACACACACATAAGAAGTCAGCCAGAGTATGTGGTGGGGTGGGGGTTGTGGGTAGTATACATTCCTATCCCCAGCTTTGATTTGGGGAGAAGCGCATTTGTGTGTGTGTGGTATAGAAAGTGGGGGGTAGCCCTGTTTCAGGCAAGGGTAACAAGGGCCCTCTCTGCCCTGTGGGGGTGGGGCCCTGTTGCCATAGACACGGACAAGTCCACTGACAGGAACATGTAGAGCAGGGTTAAAAGTGGGAGAAAAAGGAAGGAGCGGAGGCCCAGAAATGACTGGGGCTAGCTTGTCATGTGAGGACCAGGAGGTGGCTAGCTTCCTTATTTTCAAAGAGCACCAATATTCCACACATTTGTATCTTCTTTAGTCACACAGCTGAGATACAAAATATTGCTCAGAGAGATTACTCTAACAATTATATGTAAACTTGCACATGCATCAATGAAAATGCAGGATCCACAACTCAACTAGAGTACGTACCACCTGTATCAACTTCCATTTTTAAAATTAACCCATTACGCAACACCCATTCACAACTGCACAGTTTAAGACCTTTGCGCCAGTACACCCACTGAGGCTAATTTACACACAATTTAAAAAGGTGTTACTTTGACGCTAGTACATCCTCATGTCTGGACACGGGCATTTTGGTCACCCAAAAAAAAAAATTGTGTTTTACAACACATTTCTTTTAAAAGGAAAAGCTGACCCATGACCTTCAATTCATGTAAACCAAGCAGCACGATTGAACACCCCCTGTAATCATACTAGACCCCAATCAATCAGTCTTTTTGAGAGCAAGTGTGGCCTACAATAGCCAGGGACCTAAACCGACAACTAAACGGTAATTCAACCAAACAATCTTGACAAAATCCACATGTTTTCCAACTGTTTTTTCCTAATGCATGAAAGAGATCATAACAAAAACAGCAAAACAAGTCAAAGTCTGATTTTTACATCAACTTCAATACTATAAAATACTATGCAAAAAAACAGTTCTACTCAGATGTAAACCAAACTTGGGGGTAGCAAATATAGATACAGACCTACTTTAATGCCTTATTTTCTTTGTGTGAGTGGAATCTTACTAATTCAAAACAAACTCTTATTTTTCTTTCAAATTGTGTTAGTCAAAATAAATTAGTAAATTGAGTGAATTATTCATGTTGACTAAGAAGCTTCAGCTTGCAAATAAAAGAAAAAAAAGTATTATCCTGTTACTTATTTTAGCCAGTTAGGACTTTTAAGTTTTCAGAAATGCTTGAGCTATTACAGACAAATTTTCTAATTAAATTTGCAGTGTCAAGAGTCAAAGGGGGGAAAATTATAAGCAATCAAAGATATAAAATCTTAGTGTCTTTTACAGAAAATAAAATATGAACCTTCATGCTTGTTCTTTTTGATACTATTCCTTATTTAAATGCACACGTTAGAACATTGAAAGGGTTGTACTAAACCCAGATTTGACTTTTATTCACCATTAAAACTTTAAATACTTTGATGACGTTGCAGTGGTACAAATAGAAAAAAAGTTCAAGCATGCTCCACAGCACTATCTTCATGAGTCCTCATAATGTGCAGCACTTCCCCTTCCTGATGAGTTCAAAGGTTAAGCTATGGTGATTGGCCAAGCCTCTAGCTCAAATTTACAGGGTTGGAATGCAAAAGAGGGTGGGAATGAAGTAGACATGCATGTATGTATTATACATACATGTTTCTCTGTGATCCCACTGAATGCTGCTTTTATTGGGGATGTTACCCATAGAAAGTACATTTAGTCATCTACTTCTCCCACCCACTTCTCTCCAAATATGGCAACAATAAGATCAGTAAATAGCAAGTACACAAAACTAAAATTAAATAATGAGAATCTCAATTTTTTTGCATTGAATAATGCTTTCAGATTGAAAATAGAGGCCAAAATTTAGTGATCTCACCTGGATCATTTAATAACGATACAATTAACTCTCACTCCGCCACGTGAGGCTTGTGTAACATTTTAACGTCCGTTTTTAATATTAAAAAAATAGTCAAAAATAGCTTAAAAAGGTAACTTTACAGAATTCTCCAAATATAAAAAAACTAAATACCCAACTGCCATTCAATTAGCTACGTGCCTCATCTGGATTCCAGCTACATTTTAATGTAGCTTAATTAGCAGGGGTAAAAATACACCAAACGTAATAAAAGATCAAAATAAAACATGTGATGTGTATCTACGTATTTTACAGTAAGATTTTATTTTGATTGTAACAAAAAATAAATAAAATAGGGGGGAAAATACGTAAATTACATACTAGCATTTTTCCCTTTGCAGTAATACGTGTCCTGTCAGAAACAATCGCCCCTTTTAGGAGGCTTTTAAATATTTTTTTAAAATTATACTTAGTGAGGTGATTTCGACAAGTTTTTTTTTTTTTTTTTTACTATTATTTAAAAAAGAAAAGAAAAAAACAGGGGCCCAAATCCATCTGTCTATCTAGTCCATTTCTTCCACAATGTGAGAAGTGCGGAAACACAAGTAGATCTTGTCCAGAAATGGACGACTTCACAAGGCCTAAACGCCTCAAACCAACACAGCATACACTCTTCACACACTTCTACCTGCACAATTTGGAATTGATCGCTTTGAGTTTAAACGTAGGGCTAAAGAAAAAAAAAAAAATCTACAAAAACCCCCCCACACACACAATGGAGGATGTGTAATGGCGATATGAGCAAGCATGTGCTAAGTGAACCTAAAAGCAACACGGTTTTAGGAGGAATGGCGAGGAGGGCGTACTGTACACTTCTATACGCCCCTTTAATTCAACTTAAGGAGTGTCAGAGAGCAAAAAAAGCCCTTTTAAATTAAAAAAAAAAGAGAGAAAGAAAAATGTACGCACACATTCAAATGTAAGCTTCTTGTTAAAAGACTTTCAAAGATGGCTACAGTGAAGCAATGAAAAAGCACAACTGCCTTGAGTTAGGCCATTACTTTATCAAATCTGACCTACCTTTGACGTTTAGGAACAGAATGCTCCACTTCAAGAACTTTTCCATGAAGTTCAACTTTACCTATAAAAAAAATATACACTTTAATATTTTAGACTAGAAGAAGAAATTGGATGTGTGAAATATGGCTGAAGTTGTTATTCAAACGTAATTTTTTTTTTAAAAAAAAAAACATTAGCTTAAAACACTCAATGTTTAAGACACGAGGAAACACCAGAGTTTAACATTTAGGAGAGTGCATAAAATTCTACGAGTTTAGTTAAAAGAAACGTGGTTAGACTTTATTTTAATGGAATGACAAGCAATAAGGAGGTGAATAATGGACAGTAGTCTGCCATGGTTATGGTTGGCCTACATTTGACCAACACAATTAAACCACCTGGAGAGTCTAGCATGGACTCAATTCATTCACTATGTCAAGGTTTTACTCCTCAACAAAAGCATTTCACTTTTAAACCTCCAGAAGACAAAAAGTTACGACTTAAAACAAGTAAAAACACAAAAAATAGCTTTACGGCCTCCATGATTTCACTACTTATGACTTCTCACTACCTACTTGTGATCTTAAACAGGCCAAAAACAGCTAATCTTTCACTGTATTTGCTTTAATATTTTATTAAGATTAACACTTTGAATTCCTAAGAAAATATATTCACTTTAAAGAGGTTAGAAGGTAATTATTTAAATCTTCAGAGTCAAAAGCTGTGAGATTGACTGCTTGTAACTAGATTTTTTTTAAAATGAGATTACTTGTTTCATACCTTCACCTTTACTTTTTAAAATTACTACTTATTTTTGTGTACATGCACTTAGCATTTCTCTTTTATTTCCATGATTGCTGTGCTGCTGTAACACACAAATTTCCCACGTGTGGGATCAATAAAGTACTTCTGAATCTGAAACCTCCACCTTGCAGAGATATCTACATGTGTTTCTCGTGAAATCAAATGAAGATCATTTAAATATTGCTAGAGTTTGTGTGTATTTTCACATAGAAATGTCAACTTTTTTTTTTTTTTAATAAAGTGAGTTTTAAACTAAAACACCTCACCTGAAAGAACATCTATAGCCCTCATGGCAGCCTTCTCATCCGGGCAATCCACAAACGCATAGCCAGTTTTGACAAGAAATGGACCAGTGTGTGGAATCTTCCACTGCTCAAAGATACTTTCCAAGTCCTCCTCGCTTGCCTCTGCACTCACGTTACCAATATATAGCTTATTCATCTTTTACTCCAAAAAAAAAGGACTCTACACACGAGGGAGAGGAAGTTGCTCCCAGATCGGCTTTTTTTTTTTTTACTACAACGGATTGTCCGTAGCGTGCTTCTTCCCGATTTGATCTACCCACGGATAGATTTAAACTATCAATCCACGCTCCTCTGCCCGCAATAAATAAACGATCAATTATTAATCTCGTGTCTCCGAAACGATGGCGGGCTGAGTTGAAAAAGGAGGAGAAACTACTTTGTGTCTTCCTCCAAACCCCCTTTTTGGCAAAGAGACAGAGAATGTCACACACGGTAAGACTGGCGCCCGCCTCTTAGTCTGGAAGCCAGAATAAGAAGAAGAAGAAAGGGGTGGGAGAAAAAATCCTCTCCGATTCCGGCTTTTTTTTTTTTTGAATGAGCCACGTGTTCAAACTACAAATCAGCCCACACGTGAGGAATCCCAATTGCTCAATTAAGTGTTCGAAATTGGGTAAAATTGCAGGAGGATCTGGGGTGGGGGCAGCACAGGGTAGTGGAGAGGGTAAAAAAAGGAGGGGGAAAGTGGATTGGTGTTTTTTGCTATGTGCGTAAAGGGATTCCGTGAGAAACTAGTGTATCTTTTACTAGAATCACATTCGTGTGCCTTTCTGTGTAAAAGCTTGATTCTGATTGGCGGTTTCACAAAAGGGGGTGTGGTCATTTAAAAATAATGTTGCATTATATTATGAAATTGCTTATTTGACATATTTAATTTTAAACATCTTGTCTGCAGTGAGGGTCTTCTTCTCACGCACGAATGTGCACATGATGGCATCCATCTTCTCTTGCAAAGCATGAAGCCATGCCCTGTGATCCACAGCTCAAAGTCCAACAAGCAGGCCAGATCAGCCTGTGATCACACCAAAATATAATATTTCTGTGCAATTTTGTCATTCTGAGGATATAAATCTGTTTTTCCTTTTTTTTATATACATAGTTTTTTGGCTATTTGCTCCAGCAAATGGACATGGCGAATCCCCTCTGCCATACTTCTGGCATGGATTTGAATTTACTGAAGGAGGGAGGGGTCTTCCACGCCAATGTGCCCCTAGCGTCCTATGTGAGGCATAGAACTAATCGAATCACATGTTGATTACATGTTTGAAACAGTATACAGAGGACTATGGGATGTTTGCAAACCCTTGTGGAAAGACCACCATTAGTAATGTACATATATGTACGTATAGGGATGTTGTTTTTAGATCAACCTGTTGATCTATCAACCATAGGTACAGGTTGCAAAAGGCAAAGTGTGTGCAAGCTTGCAAAACGAGATAGCATATAATCATAAGTTCATGACAATAAAGTAGTTTTGCAATTTTCTGAGATCTTACTAGATCTACATTTTAAATCGACCCCAACAATAATTGGGACAATTGCACATTTCAATGAGTAACCAAATACTGATGTTTACTCAATACATGTTATGGGAAAATTTCATTCGATTGTATTTGTATAGCCCAAATATCATAAAACAATTGACTTGATGGGCTTCACATTACAGATTGTAAAAAAAAAGTACTTCAGAAGCAAAGAACAAAAAAAAAGTAGAAATACAAATGCATAGCAAAAAGCTAACCGAACAAGAGATAACGTAACAATTTCACCCGTAGACTCCAAAAATGAGATCAAAATATCACTATCTTTATGTAAGTTTCATTGTAAATCAAACATTGAACCTGTATTTTTTTAAATCAGAATAATCAGCATTTATTTCAAACAAATCAGGGAGGAATTTCAACTTATAACATTTGCATAACTGCTTTTAGATTTATTTGAACTGGCAAAACAGCATATCCTGTTATATTAGGAATGCAATTCCAGTACTGAGAAACAAGGTTTGCATATGTTCAAATCAAGATGTTCAAGGCATGACCAGTCATATTGGGAATGTTATTTTAACTCACACTAGCAGGGTTTGCATATGAAATGTATGTTTAGGGCATAACTAGTCATATTGGAAAAGTTATTTTGCTCAATTTGCATAGGAGCACACCAAAAGTGTACAAAGTTAACGTGAATTTATTCCCCTCGTTGCATATTATCAGCTTGAAATATGACGTGCACAGACTACTACACATTGCAACTATTATCCAATTCTATTAGTCAAATGTTAAAAGTTAATTGAAGTATAGTTAAATAGTTACACAACAATGTTGACTTTGACCTCACTTGTTTCACAGGTTACATGCAAGTTTTTATTGCAGAGTATATAACCCTTTAAAGACTGCGGTATCAGTAAATGTGGGGAATACTGTCGGAAAAGTTCTTTTTAATGACTTTCTAAGTTGGTACTTGTGAGCCATTCTTTGAGGTGAGAAGATAATTTAGGGTCCAATGCTGTTTGGTGTTGTCTGTTGGGGGAACAGCATTTATGATGAGGGACAAGAACAGGCTGGACAAACTGAGGAGGAAATGTATGTCTTTGCAGGGTGGGAGAGTGCCATCTGTTGAGACTGTGATAGAGAGGAAAATGAGGAGTGTACTAGAGGCTAATACCCTCAGCATGAGACTCTGATCTCTCTGAGAAACAGTCACAGTGGAAGGATCTGCTCTCTTTGCTGCAGAACAGAGAGATTCAGGAAGGTTTTCATCCCAGCAGCCATCAGACTTACATCTCAGAAGCTGGATGGAGCCATCGGAGCTCACTGCTCTTCTTGATCGACTGTACTTTTAGTTTTTAAACTGTGCTACTAGACATTTGAATTTCTCCACTAGGGGATGAATAAAAGTATATATTGTAATAAAAAGACATAGATGTGCATGCTCATGTCAAAGGGAGTGTTGGTTTAGTGGGCCCTTCAACCTGGGGCCATGGTTGTCTTATGGTTGTGGGTTTAACTCCTCTGCTGTTGAGCAAACACACAGATCGCTCTGATTGGTGCAGCGGATTGTCCAATCAGAGAGCTCTAACGCCGCTCCATACTTTAGCTCCCTCGGCCTCTGCGCGCACATTCATTGGCTCTCCTGTTTAGAATTCTATATGAATAAGCGCGGCACACCGTTTCCCTCATGTTTCCTTCCTCATAAAACATTCACATGCAACTAAACACAAATCCTCTGCTGAACAGGAGGCACATCCTCAAACATTTTTCCAAAATTTCAAGAAGTATTTACTCAATTTCGATTCATCCTGAGAATGTGTAAATTGGCTGATTGAAGAAGGATTAAAATGTAAAGCTGAAAAATGATCTTTATCTCAACCCTGAGAAATCAGATTATTGTTTTTAATTTTTTAAAACAACTCAAAACTCATAAAAACTTTCTTAACATTTCAATTAAGGGTTAAAAAAACATTTTTACAAAAACACATGTGAATATATATTTATATAGAAATAATCCTCATTGGGTTTCTGTGTGGAGTTTGCATGTTCTCCCTAGTGTATGCATGGATTTCCTCCCACTCTAAGGAGTGGGTTGATTGGCCGCTACAAAATTGCCCATAGGAATGAGTGTGTGTGGCAAAGTGACATACTGGCGACCTGTTGGAGGTGTACCCTGCCTGTCGCATTGAATCAGACGGGATAGGCTCCGGCAGCCTCTGCTATCCGAATATGGATCCGAAGATGAATGAATAATCCTAATTAAATGCGTTAATAAAATTAATGCGTTAATAAAGGCGCAAAGCAAGTATATACAGTATGGTTATATACAGTATATGCATTTATATGTGCGTGTGTGTGCGTGCAAGTTGAGTTTGTAACCAGATGGGTCCTTTGTGTTGTTGCAGGATGTATAGAGAGGAGCTGTGTGAGATCTAACTGTGTTCTGTCGGTTTAAATGAACTGATGCATGGCTGCAGCCCGCTCCTCTCTACAAGAGGAGTACTGGTGAATGTATCGCTGAGGAATGTACAGAAAATCTCCCCGCCCCCAGTTTCAGAACAAATTCCATAGGGGGGCAAACTGACATAAACTTTTCAGACTAAATTTATATCCTATGTGGAAAGATCTGTGCGCGGATCTAAAAGAAAAAAAAAGACTGCAAAATTGATTTGATTAAAAACCATTTTGGATATCTTAAAGGAAATTTAGATTGTTTAGGTTAAAACGTAGTTTACATGTTAGCCCAAGTTTTTGAGTTGTTTTTGTTGGTTTCTAAGAAATAAGCAGCGTCTCAGTAAATCCAAGGATTCAGTTTTCTGGTGAGATTTACTCTTTATTTGTAACTTTTTGTATATTTTTTTTAAATGTTTCTTCTATATAAGAGATCTAAGGATTAAAAGTAGAGTGACCGTTCTGGACAACCAGCTATACTACTGATCGCCATGTTGGAGAGATCCCTAGGGTTTAACTTAAAGATCTCGTTTTTAATCCATAAATATCTTTCAACATGTGTTTTCTTTTCTTTTTACAAAAGATCAATTTAACTAATGTTTAAAAAATAGTTTAAAATAAAGAAATCTCCATTGATTTTATGATTTAACACCCTTCTTCTCATCAGAAAATGGCGGTTAGTGCCCCTTCTAAACTTGTCTAAAAATATCTAGTTAATCATAAAAAAGTTTAAATTTTTCTTCCAAACTATAACAATAAGGCCTTAAAAAGTTTAAATAATTATTTGATAAACACATAAAATATTTAAGTGACTGATTAAGACTAATTTTCCATTATTATGAGTTAAATTTGACTCATTTGTGTGAAAAAAGTATCATTAAAATAAAATTCCACCTTGAAAATGTACATTTATATGGAGATAATTAAAATGATTTAACAACTGGATTAGTTTGAACTAAAAATAATACAAACTTTTAGGTTTTTTTTGTAACTTTTACTTACAGGCCAAAATCACTTTCGCCATGTTTGTTTACTGTTGCTTAGTAACGATAGTTTATTTTTTAAATGAAAAAATATCTTAATAGTTTAATCTACAAAAATCTATACAAAAAATAGGAAGTTAGTCTTATTTTTTATTATTATTTTAAATCAATTTTTGCCACTCTTAGTTAAGATTTTATTGTCCATCAACAAAAATAACTATATTTGCACAGAAATGTCATAAAAGTGTATTTTTTTATGCATATAAGTGATTTTGCACTCATGCATTAACATGTTTTTCCTTGTGTTGCAGGTAAATACTTCCCCTTTGATTGCTGTTTCTGATGTTATTTCCATGTTAAACTCCTGGCTTGAGTACTTTCACTGATTGGTTATGCTTTAATCTCTACTTTCATACACAAAAACAATTAGATGGTATAGTTTCCTGTTTCTAGTAATGAATTAAAAGTCATTACATAATTTAAACCTAATGATCTGATTTCTCTTTCTGTAAAGAAATATTACCACAAAAAGGTTAGTAATCTGACTTTAATAGTTTATATTCTGTTATCTAAAATACCTGGACTAGATCGTTTGATATATTGTGATCTGCTTTAAAATAAAGTTAAAATCTACTGAAACTTTGGAGGTTTTTGTATTTCAACTTTTCTTTTTTCATTAAGAAACTTTCTTTCAATGCTTATCGTTTAAAATGTTGTAAATCTAGTTTGTAGTTTAAAAAGTCCTGCTTTTTTCTTTTTTTTTTTTTCTAGACAAATCTTTTGTAAAAGTTTTCTAAAAAGAGTTTTAAGAAAGTAACTAATCTTGTTTGAGGACAAAATCACCCCAATGTGGAATTTGTCCAATTGCATTTCTTTAGTTTTTTTTTTTTTTTTTTTTTGCCAATTGTTGCTTCATTACATCACAATGCATTAGCATTTCAATTTACTGATCAACATGATTAGATATCTTGAGTCTTCTTGAGTTTGAACTGTAAACAATGCACCCACCTACCTTCTAACATTTGGACTTGGTCAATTCTTAAGTTTTCCCTTCCAGTTTAATTCTGATCAGAAAGACAATTTGCTCAAAGACAAGTGATAAATTGTGATACAAATCTAGTAATAAAATGATTAAAATCAAAGATTGATGACATTTTAAGCATGTGATTTGGAATAACCTCTTTAGCCAAGTTGTCTACAATTAAGAGAATCATTTTTTAAAACAAAATTAATAGTCCTTTAAACACATTTTAACAGGAAAGAACTTCTACAAGTGGTCATTTGTATTTGGAAGCCAAGTTGGTTTATTTCTGACTTCATGACATCATGACAGCTGAAAACATTTTAAATCAATACTTTTGATGATTGGATAATAAAACCTATTTTCTTTTCTTCAAGAAGTTTTGAAAGTGAGCCCATCTTGTTCAAGAAAACAGTGGAATTCTTGATGAACTTGTTAAAACTATCAAAAATAAAGAATTTCACACAGTATCATTGTCTCTTTGAATTTGATTCAAATGAAACAAGACCATGACCCTAGTATCGCCTCAGCTTGTCTTTATCTTGGAAGAAGTTATCTTTAAATCAGTCAGAGTGAATATGCAACCTTGAGGTAATCGATGACAATTAGCATGAGTATTGACCTTAAATGAAGAGACCATAGTCTGCAGATAAATATCTCTTCAGTGTTCTTCAAGTTTACTTATTTGATCAATTTTAAAGTGTTAATATCCTATTTGTTCCATGCTTTTAATTCAATTTTTGCAAAAGCATTTGTGACCAGTTGTGCTGTAATCTAAAAGCCATCATTTTACACACCAGGTGAACATCATAGAACAGTTTGTAGAATATAATACATTAACGATACAAAGGCGTACTAGTTAGGAAGAATGAAATAGTTTTGAACAAATAGAATTTATTGAGGGCATGCTTTATTTATGGAGCTAAAGAGAAAGAAAACTTAACACGAACTACGATAATTCCAAATAACAGCAGCTTGAAAACTATAAGAAAAAAATATCAATATGAATTGATTAGGTCTTGTGAAGCTTGTATCTTGTCCAGTTTATTTAAAGTAATTTCAACCGATTCAATGACATTTCAAGCTCAATTTTATGTACTTTTAGCCACATTTATATTCAAAATACAGTATTTCTAATTCATATTTTTTGCAATGCAGTATATTAAGACACTGTAAAACCAAACAAAAATCTGCTTCTTTTCTGACAATAAAACACAAACTGAGTAAAAAAAATTATCTCTTTTATTTTAACACAAACTCTAAATTAAATCCTCTAATCTACAATTTGGTGATATATTCTCGATCTCTTGATGACTGTGTGGACTGTCCCAACTGTTTTCACCTGTGAACAAATACATTTTTCACCCCAGGATGTCGGGAAAACCTTCTAAGAATCCTTTGCGTTTCTTCGTACTTGCTAAAACACTGCACGTTTGTTTACTTCACAATGTCTTTATTGTATTAAGATACAGGATTTGGGCTGGTATCTCTATTACATCAATTGGGTTGCCCATTTACTGATGTTTGAGGTGGTTGTGCTGAATTGCCCTATTTAGCAGCTTCTTCAAACAATCTGAAAAAAAAACACCTCATAAAAAAAAAAAAAAAAAGGCTTGACGCCAAAGTAAAAATCATTCCCATTTTATAATGCTCACAACACTGTGATTGGCAATCTTCCGCAAGTATTGTGATTTGAATTGGAAGTTTAGGAGTACTCTGATGAACTGGACAGAACCCTCAGACCCAAAAAGCATAATTTTGCTATAAGCAGTCCACAGATTTTCTATCCACTTCTACGTAGGCAAGTCAACATGTTTGTTAGCAAACTTGATCCTCTTAAAAGTGGGGCTTTGAGGAATATTTTTTTACACTTACAGGTTTTATAGCTCTAATTGATTTCTTGAAGTCGACCATTAGTTGTGTCGTTGCCATTCTGGCTATTTCTTTTTAAAAAGCGTTTTCAGAAGGAAGCAACTAGAAAAAAGATCCACGGCACACAAAAAACATCTATGAAAAGAATAAACAAGAACAGGAGAGAACTCAACTTCTGGTTGCTGGGTAACACCATCCTACATCCTTATTTACAAACTATTATTTAGCTGTGAACTTACATTGAGATAAATCTCTTATCCAAACAGTATAAGCATGGACTTGTGTCTATGTACTAAACTTAAGTGTGGCCTTGAACAATTACGTACACAACATAATCTTTTTCCATTATGGGGTTGAACCAATCAGTGCAAAAGACACTTTATGTTCAACATAAAAAAAATGGTAAAACCCTTCTGACAGAAGCAAGAGGCGACTTGTTTAATTCTCATGAAACCTGCATGAAAACGCCTTTAAATTGAGACAACTACTGCATATAATGAATTCCACTTTAAATTTATAAATTCCTTTAAGAAAAAAAAAAAAAGCATGCCTATTTGGAATATTTACACCGAAACACCAGGATGAATCCTAAATTGATTGCCGAAGAGAAGGTGAACCCCGAATCAAGCAGCTTAGTACCTCCCTGAAAAGAAGAACAGAAAATCAGAACAAATTCTACATGTAAAAGCACAAATATTACTGATAATTAACTCTGTTTGTTGGTGTTTTACATCAAAGTGATCATTTCTTTCCGCACTTACGTGGGCTGTAAGAGCGAGACCGTGAGCGAGACCTGTATCGGCTGTAATAAGGTGATGGAGAACGCCTGCGACTGAAACGTGACACATAAAGTCATTCATTAGCTTCAACCAAACACTAAATCACTAAAATCCCACACAGGAAGAAGCATTTGTGATACCTGTTGTCATACTCATCGTATCTGTCATATCCTCGGTCATAAGAATCTCTGCCCCTTCGGCTCCCACCTCCGCCACCGTTACTGTACACAGATACAAGAAACCCCATTTTTGAGATAAAATTTGTGTCCAGATCAATGCAAATCTGCAAACTAAATTCTATCACACATACAACACAGCTGTGAAAAGAAGCTTTAACAGTTGATCTTACTAAGTTGGTCGTCGACCCATATAGATTCCAGGTGTTGGGGTGTGAGGACGTTTGGTGAGGGAGTAATCCACCCTGATGCGTCTCCCATCCAGTTCCATGCCGTTAGCATGCTCCATTGCCTGGAAGAAGCGAGTGGGAGGAGATGACTAAGATGTTGTCAAATCATTGTAAGCTACTTGTTTAAATTAATTCACAAAGGCTCTCCTTGATTTTACTACACAACGCCCACGCAGCGGGACGAATGCTGGTAGGGTTATGGAATGCAAGGTACTGCTGACATCAAGTGGTGAATAAATACAATCGCAGCAGAAAAACGGAACGACTCACTTGAAATTAGGACAAGTTGTATTTTGGGATGTTATTCTAGAAAAGCATGCAAAAAAATTGTCACATCTTTTTCTTAATCTTTCTGCGCTTTTGCAATATTTTCTGTTAATCCGAAAACTAACAATTTATTTAAAAAAAAAAAAAAAACAGAAATTTCTACCTCTTTGGAATCCCCAAGTCGTTCAAAGTAAATGAAAGCAAAGCCGCGGGAGCGTCCCGTGCGTTGGTCGTATACCACGTTTACCCCAGCCAGAGGGCCATAGCGTGAAAACACACTCTTCAGATCGCGCTCTGTTGTGTACACACTCAAACCGAACACCCCCAAACATGTGCTTGGGTTTGGATTAGCCTGAAAGAAATAAAAGAGAGTTTTGGTTTGGCAGATTTTATTTATTGATCACAATAATGGAGTCCAGTTAAAAATAAGTATTTAAAACATGCCGTTTAATATTAAGTGACATACTTATATATTTAATGTACTGTTGTGCTCACTGAAAAACATTGTCATCGTCTTCTTCTTTCGGCATTTCCCTTCAGGAGTCGCCACAGCAAGTCAGTTTCTTCCATCTAACCCTATCTGCTGCATCTTCTTCGGTCACACCAACAATCTTCATGTCTTCCTTCACTGTATCCATGAACCTCCTCTTTGGTCTTCTTATATGCCTCTTTCCTGGTAATTCCAAGTCCAGCATCCTTCAGCCAATGTACTTTCTCTCTCTCTCTCCGCACATGTCCAAACCAACTCAATCTGTCCTCTCTGACTTTATCTCCAAAACCTCTGACATGTGCAGTTCCTCTGATCCTGTCCATCCTGGTCACTCCCAGAGAGTACCTCAGCATCTTGATCTCTGCTACCTCCATCTCGGTTTCCTGTCTTTTTCTCAGTGCCACTGTCACTAGACCAAACAGCATGGCCGTTTGGTCTATAGACTCTAAAGATTGTTTTTTCTACACTAAACATTGAGAGGTTTTCTACAATAAACATTGTCCGATTGTGCTAAAATTAGCAGCCTTTATCCCAGATGACTTTAACCCTACCGCACAGCAAGAAAATCCCAACAATATACAAATGTGTATGGATATACACATTTGACAAAAATAATTTTGTTTAGTGTGACCAAATTTTTTTTTTGCGACTAAATCTATATTCTGAAATAAATACAACCATTAACAAATTCAGGTGAGTATAGGCATAGTACTTTCTTAGTTTTTTTTTATCATAGTGATGCAGAAACAAAATGCTAAACTATTTTAAACTATTCTGATTCATTTGAATTAATCTCGTATGAGGTCACAAGGGCACAACTAAATTAGTTTAGCAGGTAATGGTTGAAAGTTAGCAATGTTATTGTCTTTGCGATCACACTTTTTATGTTTCTGTATGTGCTGACCTGACACCCATATGCAATCATCTCAGAATTCTTTCCCAAAAGAAGGTCCACATACCCTAGCATCAGCACCATGGCCATGATTGTTTGCCTCTTTTGTGAAGTCATGGCTCTGTCGATATAATGAAAGAAGGGAAGATCATTACAAGGGGTTATTAAATGTCATGTCAACGTGGATTTCCACAGCATTCCTCCACAAAGACATGATAGAGACATCAGACCATCATTTAAAAACAAGAGTTAATTCACTCCCGCATTTCTACAATTGATTGATGTAAATGTTATTTGCATAATATTTTGTTACCATTTTGTTAAAGAGTAGAGCAAACATCATTTTTGTTCAGAAATCTAAATTTATTTTAATTTCTCCACATGCATATTATTAAGTTTTCTTTTGAACAACGTTTTCTTGAATTTAGAACTCACCCTGCTGCCTGTATGACGTCGCCGACTAGACATAGGAGACGTGCTCTGGCTCCTCCTGCGACGATTTTCAGGACTGTAGGATCGAGACTTCCTCCTATGGGAGCCGGACCCTGAGTGTGAGCGGCTGTGGCGGAGGCTCAGATGTCGCCTGGAATGAGACCTTTAAAAAACACAAAGACACTCAACTGAATGAAAGAGTAGAAACTTTTAGGTCAGAGTGTTCGATCCTAATCCTCTGCATCCTGCAAGCTTTAACTGTTACACTGCTTGAAAAAACCACAAACATTTAAAACCTACTTAAAAGACCAAAGTTTTGCACTCCACTTTGAGGGATAAAAAAAAACCCAACATAGTATCCTGGCACTTTGCTAAATCAGATAAGAAATTGTTTTTAGTTTTGTCTTCTGAATTGCTCATCCCTATTAGATTCGCAGGGGTGCTGGAGCCGATCCCAGCTGATTACAGACGAGACGCAGGATACACCCTCGGAGTGTGTGTGTCTCTTGTGGGGACACACACACATTCTTAGGGGAAATTTTATTGCGGTCAATCAACCTAACATGTATGTTTTTGGTGGATTAATTTACAACCTACCTAGACCTGGAGCGAGAGCAGGATCTGGATTTGGAGTGTTTTGATGAACGTAATGGACTTGGAGAGCGGGATCTGCTTTCTGGCTTGCTTCGAGCTGGACTCCCATGGTTTGACTTGGATAAGGAGCGTGAACCCTGTTTCCATAGAGCAGCGTGTTAGAACATCATATAATTTTAAATTAAGCTCAAAACATTGGAAATGAGCAAAACTAATTTCAGACATCCAAAAAGCCCAGTTTCTTTACTGTAGAAGAACTAACCGGTTTATCTTCCGGCTTCAATAGAAGCATCTTAACTTTGCCACGTGACATATTGTAATAAATATGAACCACAAATCTATGTCCATGTTCACCTGGGCCATCAAAAGAAAAGTAGCTGACAACATGCATTTTTACATTACAGACAGAAAACACAATGTGACACAAACAGTAGATTTACTTAACATACAGCCACATTCATTCTTCCAGATTCTTTACTTGCTATTGCCTTCTTTCAGGATTTAAATCCTTCTTCATTCTTCTGATTCCAGGTCTGTTTGATTTTAGCCTTTAACACTGAAAGTGTGTCTCTATCTGACAGCAATCCTCGGCCACACTTTTCTCCCTTTTCCACTTCTATGTTTTGTTCTGTAAATCATGTTCATTAGCCTTCTTTTATCTTCAATTTTTTCTTCACCATTCTTGGATAAAACTCTTCAAATCCATCAGGTTCAATAACCTTAATGAAAAAAAGAACATTTAATGAAAATTGAGATCAATAAGCTTAACAAAAAGGAAAAAATACACTATTGCTCGACCATGAGTGACGTCAGAAATTAGATTGTGTAAAGTAACAAAACTTAACACATATTTAGATCCCTTGAAACTGTGTTTAAATCAAACCACAAGCTGAAAAATAGGAAAAATGAGAAGTGGCTTCAAATATTTAATTTTTCCAAGACAAATCTCAATAGATTAATGCATTTACACACGTCGGTTTCAATTATTCAACGTAAAAAAGCAAATTGAATGGACTTTGCATGTGAGCTAAAGGATGCTAGCTGTTTGTTAGCATCACAACAACCTTTGTTTCTGCTGCAGCTTGATCCAAATCAACGCATTAATTGACCTTTTTAGAACAGAATAAATACGATTGTTTTTAATCACTTTGACACCGAATGAGTAGAAGTGTTCGTTTATTTCTACCAAATGAGGAAGAAAGGAAGATATTAGTTATATTGGTCAAAGCCAAGCTTACCCGTTTCCTATAGCGACCATCATCACTGTCACTCATTTTAGTTAATCAAGGAAAAAAATTATCCCAATCGCAATATTTCAATCAGTTACAAATGTATAAATGTTTTCCTATACTCATTAGAAGATGGCGTGAAAGGTGGAAGGAATACTTAGCGTGAGAAAAAAAAATATGACGTCACATCCTGTTTTGAGAGCCACGCTTCTTTGTTAAAAAGACGAGTCTGGTAATCAGGAGATCCTGGGTTCGAATCTTAGTGGTGCGTTTTCACTGTGGCTAGCTTAAAGTGCGATAGATATATTGAGATTGGACTAGTATAACGCAAGATAAAAAATGTAATCTGTTTTGTCTGTTTTTAATGTAATGCCAAGTATGATTCAAGTGGTAATAATAAAATGGTAACATCAAAGACAGGGGCGAATCCAGGATTTTCTAAAGGGGGTGGTGGGGCGAGAGGTCATAGACAAAAGGAGCACCTGTGGTGCCCCCGAAAAGAATTTTGACAAATAAGTAATTTTGGTTCATAATTTTCCCAAAATTTATAATAATTAAAGTAGTAAGAACACTGACGAGGTCAGACAGGAATCCCCATGGACAATGATGTTTGCAGATGACATTGTGATCTGTAGTGAGAGGAGGGAAAAGGTGGAGGAAAAGCTGGAGAGGTGGAGGTTTGCACTAGAAAGAAGAGGAATGAAGATTAGTCAGAGTAAAACAGAGTACGTGTGTGAATGAGAGGGATCCAAATGGAAAAGTGAGGTTACAGGGAGAAGAGATAAAGAAGGTGGAAGATTTTAAGTATCTAGGATCAACAGTCCAGAGCCATGGAGAGTGTGGAAAAGAGGTGAAGAAGCGTGTTCAGGCAGGCTGGAACGGGTGGAGGAAAGTTTCAGGTGTGATGTGCGACAGAAGAGTTTCAGCTAGAATGAAAGGGAAAGTGTACAAAATCGTGGTAAGACCGGCCATGCTGTTTGGCCTAGAAACAGTAGCACTGAAGAAAAGACAGGGAGCAGAGATGGAGGTAGCAGAGATGAAGATGCTGAGGATCTCTCTGGGAGTGACCAGGATGGACAGGATTAGACATGAGTACATCAGGGGAACAGCACATGTTAGAGGTTTTGGGGATAAAGTTCGAGAGGCAAGACTGAGATGGTTTGGGCACGTACAGAGGAGAGAGAGAGTACATAGGAAGAAGGATGCTGGATTTGGAACCACCAGGAAAGAGGACTAGAGGAAGGCCAAAGAGGAGGTTCATGGACGCAGTGAAGGAAGACATGAAGATAGTTGGTGTGACCAAAGACGATACAGAAGATAGGATTAGATGGAAGAAACTGACTTGCTGTAGCGACCCCTAAAGGGAAAAGCTGAAAGAAGAAGAAGAACATTTTTTGTGTGAATCAAAAGGGGGGATGAGGGTACACCCTCGATCAGCCACTGTTATAAAGTGGGTATGAAGATCTTTTTGTTTTTAAACTGGAAGCAACTCAACCCACATCAACTATTGTATGTAAGTTTAACATGTTAATAGTCAATTAGTTTATTTTAAAATTCAATTCTAGAACCAAGTATTTCATAAAATACATTTCAGCACATCTTTTAAAGCATGTGCTCAACCAGGGAAGGCAGACTTAAAGGGAAAGTGTACAAAACCGTGGTGAGACCGGCCATGCTGTTTGGTCTAGAAACAGTAGCTGAGTAAAAGACAGGAAACAGAGATGGAGGTAGCAGAGATGAAGATGCTGAGGATCTCTCCGGGAGTGACAATGATGGACAGGATCAGAAATGAGTATATCAAGTATATAAAGTCAGAGAGGTCAGACTGAGATGGTTTGGACATGTGCAGAGGAGAGAGTACATCGGAAAAAGGATGCTGGACTTGGAACCACCAGGAAAGAGGACTAGAGGAGGTTCGTGGATGGAAGGAATACATGAAGATAGTTGGTGTAGCAGAAGATGTAGCAGATAGGGTTAGATGGAAGAAAATGACTTGCTGTGGCAACCCTTGAATGGAAATGCCTTAAGAAGAAGAATTATTGTATTTGTATGTGTGCATTTTTAACACATAATAATATTACTTCATAACAGCTACCCTAAGGAAACACCATTTGTTACCTGTCAGATCAATCTAAAGTGAAACAAGATCCCGGACGAGCCCCCATTTGTCAGGGGTTGGCTCAACACCCTTGACAAAACAGAAAAACGAGGAAGGCAGGTAGACGGTTCAACACCTTTTATTAACCAATATCTTCCTATAAAACAATAATAGAAAGGAACAGAGCTGAGAGTATATCTTTGTCAGGCAGCAGCTAGAAGGAAGAGCGCGCCCCAGCTGCTCCCAATTAGTCCACTTTATAAAATTTCTTACCTGCGCGCGACAAAAAAACGGGTGAATAACATTTAATCGAATTCATCGTCTGTCTCTTCCTCCATAATGTCAGGTTATCGTCTCCATATTCGAAGACATTTATCTTTCCCACCGCTGGCCACTCTCTGTCCATCTGGGCTCCAGTCCACTGCATAAACCTCATCTGCGTGGCCTGGAAGGTCCACGTTCAGCTTCCCGGTCTTTACATCCCACACTTTAAGGGTGCTGTCGCTGCTGCCGCTGACCAGCAGCCTGCTGTCAGCTGACCATGCCACCCGATAGACAGACCCCACATGGCCACGCAGGGACATCAAATACTTTCCGGTTCGTCCGTCCCAGATTTTAATGGACTTATCAAATGAAGCAGAAGCGAGGAGTCTAGTGTCAGGAGAGAAGAGCACTTCGTTGACCAGAGCGCTGTGACCGGTCAATCTTGCCAAAGGTTTTTTTCCTTCAGCGGGATTCCACATGAACATAGTGAAATCGTCCGAGCCAGAAACCAGTCGCTCTGCGGCTGAACCTCTGACTTTGTTGTATCTCTGCAAGGCTCGCTCCTTTAATTCATCCAATGATCCAATGAGATCCTGGGGGTTCATGGTGGCCGTTGCAGGTTCAAAAGCTCCAGTCCGTAGGACGTAATCAGTACTAAGAGCCAGGGTGTTGACCCAGTGGGCGTGGCCTTGCAGAGTCCTGCACTGAACACCATCGTTTGCTCTCCACACTTTGACCGTCCTGTCGTGGGACGACGTGAAAAGAAGTCCATCTCCTCCCCACTTCACACAGGTGACAGACTGAGTGTGTCCGTTCAAGATCTTCTCGCAGCGTCCCAGTAGTGTGTCCCAGATCCGCACTGAGCCGTCCTTTGAACTGCTGGCTAAGTAACGACACTCTGGATTTAGATGAAAAGGTTCCCAGGAAAGCCAAGTAATCCATTCGGTGTGTCCTGTCATATGCTTCCCAATCTGAGCACCCATCACTGGATCCCACAAACAGATCTGACTGTTCTTGCACCCTGAAGCTAACTTTTTGCCATCAGGAGACCAGGCGATACTCAGTACCCAGTGTGTATGCCCTCTTGCAGTGTGATGCGGTGTCTCAGTTGTTAGGTCCCAAAATCGGACTGTGGTGTCACCAGAACCACTGGCCAAATATTTGCCGGTTGGACTGTAACAGGTCGCGATCACAGCCTCCGTGTGTCCTTGTAGCGTGCTTGTACAACGGGCCACAGCACGGACTCTGAACACAGCTTGGGGCTGGTAGACCACTGGCAGAACTTTTTCAGTTTCCACCCCAAGTGCCTTCACACAATCCCCAAGATTGGAGACCACCTCCGTCTCTCCATGCACAAAAAAAGCCAGAGGCACTGGTTCTTCCTTCTGCAGCAGTGTGTTGCAGATCAGTTGGAGTCTTTCAGGCGTGATGTCCAGAGAAACATCCAGAGGAGAGTCAAAAAGCTGTCCATCTTCATCTTGGAACTGGATCAACAGTCTCTCCACCTCCTCACACATTTTACACCTTATTTAATGAGGGTTTACCTCTCCACGTGTTTCTAACCAGAGAGTCTAGGAGGGGAGATGTGGCCCAATGCATGCTGGGTAGTTTTTTTTAAAGAGAATATATTTTTAGTAGGGATGTGCGATACCGCAAGCTTTGGTATCGATTTGATACCAAGTAAACACCAGGCCAATATCGCTGATACCGATATATTTTTTTAAAAAAAAACTAATGTTAAAGCTGATTATGTTGTACTTTCACAATTAAAATTGGAGCGTCTCTGTTAATGAGCGCTGCCTCTGGTAAACAGAAGCGGTCAGGGTTTTCTGAAGTTGATCATTTTCTTTGGAGGGGATTCTTTAATTTGTAGTGTTACCACTAAATTTAACAGCCTCAAAGTACAGCCACACGCTACTTCTCTTTTTTCCTTCCATCTCTCTCAACTTTTATCGACTTCCGTTTTTTTTTTGTTTCTTGAGTCGCTGAGTCATGTGACTAGCCAAAGCGAAAGACAGGGGGCGGGGCCGCCTCGCTTTAGCGTACAGGCGCGACACACAGCATTTACGTATATTTTGCAGACAGATAAGTTAGGTTGCCTTTTTGAAAAAAAAAAAAAAAAAAACAGAAGCAATGTGCGGGAGGTAAAACTTCAACCAAAGTATCGATATTTTAATGCAAGTATCGATCAATATCAATACTAGCGTTGGGATCGATATTATCGATATTAGGATCGATACGCCCACCTCTCATTTTAAGTGCACAAAAGACTTGACTTTAAACTAGTTTATGTGACAATATGCATATTTTAGTTTTTATTATAGGTGTTGGTGCAAAGCGGGCTTAACTACAGCCCCATTGTTTCAGTTCCTAAGTAAAAAAAACAAAAAAATATTTAACTCTAGTTTAAGTAAAATGTGTCTTTCCCTTCCTATTTTCAAAGTTTTTGTCTTTTTTTGCATTTTCAGAACAAATAGCTCACATCATTCAACAACATTTGAATATACAAATTACGCCCCAATCGTCTAGAATTTGACTGGCAACAGTTCTCAGTTCTCCTTTTCCTCAGTCACAAGATTCGATGTGTTCAATTACCATTGTTTTATAACAAAATGCATGAGAAAGAGCATAAGAAATCTAAACCATTAAACATGTGCTACACAAATTCAGCTCAATTCTATCCTGGTTACTTTTGAGTAAGTGGGATTTATTAGTAAAAGTTATTGCAAAATCAGCAGATGCTCTTGTAAATTTTAGCATAAAAAGCTAAGTACATTCAAAGAATCAGGCATAAAAAACATTCTTTCAGACTACAAATATGGTTAAGATGATAAGAATTATGAAAAAACAAAATTTGCTAACTTTTATTGTTGCACATTAACCTTCATACAAAATTTCCCATACATCAATTAAAAAAGGTGCTACTCATCTCAGTGGCAAGAGTCATCATACTAAGGAGTACTGTGAAAAGCAAATGAAAACATTTCTCCTGGATAGGACTTGATTTGTAAAAGTAATTTGCTAGTTTATTAGCATTGATGTCCATGGCAAATAAGTGCTGCAAGGCTGAAGAAATGTTCCAGTCCATTTTTCTAAATATACATATGAAGAAAAATGTTTTGTAAGAGAAACTTTCCATAATCACAGTGTAACAGAAACCCTAAACATCTGTAGGCAGATCATTGCTCTTGACGGCATTGCAGCCTTCAAGACATTTCAGTACATTCAATGTTAGTTTATCTTAAAACTTAAGCATTTGTGAAGAACATACATGATTTTAGATGAGGCATAATGAGCGCACACACACAGTTAAAAAGGCTATCAGTTCTGAACTTTTCATTCTCTGGGAGCACTCCAGCAATACATGTCACACATTTATATTGCCTTCATTGAAGTGCAAATTATAGTCTTTGGATTGCACATACAAAGCAAATAGTGGTCTGTTCTTAATTTGTGTAAAATCCCAATTTTGTTTTACTAAAAAGACAAGTATTTGCATTATTGATGACATGCACAGTTTCGCTCAGCAAAGGGTATGTTGAACCTGTGTAATACAACTATCCATATGCAATAAAGCATCGCTAAGTATTACATTGTTGTCATTTCTTCCCATTCAAATTTGCTTGTTGCATTCTAAACAGTTAACTGATTTAAGCATAAAATGATCTGAAAGAAAAATAAATAGAAAATAAGACAACTCAGCGAGATTATTAAAACAGTCTTGATTTTTCAGAAAAACAGCGAATAGAAAAAAGAAATCTGCATGAACATTTCTGTCATGCATCTCTCATTAAGGTTCTGGATGTCTTTAAATATTCATATTGCTTTATATTTATTTGATGTTGCTACATCTATCATGCTCGATGAAAAAGTGAGATGTGCTTTAAAAAATATATAATAAATAAAATAATTTCTTCTTCACTGTGGCCGAAGTCTGTGGAGCTGCGGTGGTCGTGGATGGCTGCCAAGCGCCTCCTGTTTTGAAGCTTTCAGCAGGGCATCAGGAGCAGAGGCGGGGATGCCCCCTGCTGTGTGGGACATGTTTGTGGAGGAGGTATTGGTCACCAGTTCGATTTTCCCCTCTAGTTTGACCAATCGAGTCAAAATATCATCCAGCAGAACAGCAATAGTCCTCTTCAGATCAGCTGTTTTGTTTAAGAAAAACATAAAGAAACTAACATGAGTACAAAAAGGGGAAAAGCTCAGCAGTCATTCATTTGGGACTGGTGTTTAAATGGGATATAAACTTCAAAATCCATGCTTACCATAACCTGTCATGGAGATTCCTTGTGGTCCACTCAGTCCATTGTTGTTCTCCTCAGATAGAACCTTCACATATCGTCGACTAAGCTCTAGTATCTGCTCACGCAACTCAGCGCTGCTCTGATGGCGAGGCTGCTGGACCGTGTAGCGCAGCAACACAAGTCCCCACGCCAGGCCAAATATCAGCAGCAGCACACTCAACTTTTGAGAAATGTTTTTCCGAAGCATGAGTGCGCCTGACATGGTACTGAGGTGATAGAAAGAAAGGTAGAGACGCTCAAGCTAATTTTGAATGCAAAGTTCTCTTTTTGTAATAGAAAGATAAAAGCTTGCCCTTTGCTACATGGCGATCCTAATAGTTCTTTGCTTGCATGATGTCAAACACTTCTTCCTTTTTGAGGAGAAGGTGTGCAGACAGAAGCTCCACAGACATTGTTACCGATGCTGGAATAGACAAGATAGACAAAATCAATTAAGTTCTTGCACAGTGAAAGTGAGAGAAATACTTTAGATGTGTAATTCAATTGTCAAGCTGTCACTTAAATGAATATACAGTATGTCAAAAGAAATTAAGATTAAAAAAAGAAAAAATTCAATTTCCATAACTTTCCATGTTACATTCCAGAGAGTTATGCACCATGTGGTTTTAATTCAGAGACTTTTAGGAGACAAAAATAACACACTGACTAGATGTACCATATTTGATTAGTCTTTATCAGTTGAGAGCTGTGGGTTTCAGAACCATTTAGCTATTAGTAGTTTGAGTTGGGAATGAAGTAACCTTCAATTTTTTTCACCATCTTACCTTAGAAGCTACGTCATGTTTCATAGCACCGACCATTTCAATATCAAATCCGTCAGACAGATCAAGTCATTTTTTAAACCCCCTATTGCAATAGTTTTGCATGTACAAATAGAACTGTTGTCTTTGTTGGGTGTGCGAGTGCACGTCCTAGTGAGTTCAGGTTTGGGACAGGGACTGAATAGATAAATTATGAAAAGAAAAGTAACACAATCTGTGAAGTGGGGCTTCCCATTCACACAACCTACTGACATGCCCTTCACTCGACCTGGATCGAGCACTAAAAAAGAAGAAACAACAGAAGAAAGAAGAAGTAAAGGAATCAATTTCACAAGGGGCGAAATACAAAGTCTGTCGAAACAATAAAAGATGTCACATGATATCTTGTAGTTCTCTACAAAATGTTAACATTGAAGCCTTTTTTGTTTAAATAATTCTCAAAAGAAAATGCAAGATTTTTATTTTTGAAAAATCATTTTATATGAATATTTTACCTTCATCTAAATTAAGCCAACTTTTTTGTCCTGATAGTAAATCAAGAAAACTAACAAACAATACCATTTCTGGTTTGTTGTAAGCCACTCAATTCCATCATTACTTTCAGGATATTTTGTCACAGTCGTTTTACTTTGTGATCGAATCTCGTATTCTAACCGTCCAACCCTAGCGGAGTTGCAGGGGATGTTGGAGCCTATCCCGGCTGATTTAAGGCGAGAAGCAGGGTACACCCTGAAAGATCGCCAGTCTTTCTCTAACTTCTATAGTTTCTGATCCTGTCTATAATTTCAAATAGAGCCACACACACACTCATTACTAGGAGCAATTTGGTAGCGGCCAATCAATCTAATATGCATGTTTTTGGAGAGTGGGAGCAAACTGCGGTACCCAGACAAAACTCACGTATACAAGAGTAGAAAATGCAAACTCCACACAGAAAGACCAAGTTCCAAGCCGCGTCCCACCCGGGACTTTAACCTTCAACCTCCTTGCTGTTAAACCACTGTGCCACTATCCAGCCCTGTGCTCAGAACTCCTTTAGAGAAAAAAAAAAGACCAACGATCAAAGGCTTTTGAGACCAAGGTGCATTGGTAACATTTCCTTTACTGATCTCCTTAAGAAATCACATCAGTTAAAATGATAAATTCACCAAATGTAAACAGTTTTACCCTTTGATGTTTAAGTATTATGTATTTACCTAGGTTATACACTAGATAAATATTGATGTAATAAATGTCAATTGGGTGGACAAGTGGATCTGTGGTGGGAAGAAACATGCACTCTCTGGCAGCTGTTTTGGAGAGGAGGTTGAGGGCTCTAATGCAAGGCATCCTGAAAAATCCCCGTCACCCTTTGCATGTAGTGTTCACAACCATGAAGAGTGCCCAAAGTAACAGGTTCTTCTCATTGCTCTGCAGGACTGAACGATTTAGTGTGATTTGTTGCTGCTGGACACCAGAATTTTCCTGCAGGGGACTGATAAAGTTGTATCTATGAATCAATCTATCTATATCAAATGTCTATTTTTAATATATAACTTTAGAAATCAGTGTCAGGCACAACATAGAGTACTAGTGTTGACATTGACATACTAGAAATATTTGATTGGAAACAAAAGGAAAAAGTACCTGTCACTGTCTATGAAGTCCATGTAATTATTTTTTAAGTTTAAAACCCAATTGGACGATATTTTAAAATTATTACTGTATTTTCAATGGAATATCACATGAAAAAAATTGCAGGATTGCTTTGATTTTTTTCCCTTTCTTCTAGTAAACCTCTGAAACTAAGAGGAACCGATTACGATGATGTTAGCAGAAGCCCAACTCCACATTTAGTGTTAGCTTAACGCGTTAGCCTCCGCAAATACCACCAATAAAACTCTAATAAAAGACAAACGCTAAGCAAATTAGAGCGATATAATAAACCGGTCCTTACCACGTACTCCAGAAGGCTACATTGGAATTGAATCGGACATTTATGGACATCACAAGAGGAAGACAGAGTGGAGAATGAGCTCATCCAGCTGGCTGACACTGAATGATATTTGCGACTTGCCAGCCCACACCACCGGGTGAACGTCCTCAATGGCCTGCTGTTTTTAACCAATCAACCATTAAAAAAAGTTGCCAGCTTTATATTTTGTTCAAGTCTTGAAACATGCTTTAGTTGATCCGTGTTTCTTAAGCCCCAACAACTTGCATTGTTGTCTCAAAATAGAAAAAAGTCGCTACTAGCTCATCCCAACTACACTGTCATGATTTGACCGTTTTTTCGTCATGCGTCAAAACACTTGCATTATGGGAAATGTAGTCTTTTCCAAATTTAACTCACTTTTGTTTTCCCTCCCATAAAACAACCAAATTTAACAAGATTAAACAGTAAAAAAATGTTTTCCCTTCATTGTCCAATAGGTATGTAGGTAAATCGGGTTCACTTGTTCAGTACAGTGCTTACCACATTTTATTAGTGATCCTTTTAAATGAGTAATGATTATGAAACTAGCTTTAATTTTTATAATCACTCTTAAATAAACTACAATCATACGTCTGTACTTGTCTAATTAACCAGTGGCATTGTCTTTTTTTGGTGTCCAGAAATGTTTGTTTACGTCTCCATGACAACCTAAAAAGCTTGGAGCAATCATAAAACTAACAGCTTATGATCTCAATGAGACTTTTAGCTCTGTATGTCTAACAATGGAAAAAATAAGTCTCGATAACTCTGGTTTACAAGCTGTGGATGACTACTGTGAATACAAGAGGTTAGTGTCAAAATTTATTTGATCATGGGCTGTTTTACTTCTTTTTGATGGGGATCCAAATCAAATTTCTTCTTCTACGTGTTTGCAGTCATTTGAAAATATGTTTCAGATTTTAGATAAGAGGGTAACCAAAACATAAAAGCCCATGTATTTGTATTGGTTGATTGGTTTTTAACTACCAGATCTTTTTCTGAAGGATTGTGGGTGATGATGATAATGGAAAACTGTTCACTCCAGAAGAATATGAAGAGTACAAAAAGAGGGTGATTCCTCTTCGGATGAAAAACAGGCTCTTTGTGAGCTTTGGTGTACCCGGAGGGATGGAGTGTAAACTGATCGGCCCTGAAACCCAGTGTTTTTGTACACACAGGTGAGGCAGTTTATTTTTCCAGTCATACACAGAAAGATGTATAATTGTGAATCATATCAACCAGGTACAAGCAGCATAAAACAGAGTGGGAAGTAATTCCTCCAGAGAGGCCCCTGTCTCTACCTTGTCGGGTTAGGGGATGTCATTGCACTGCCTTTGAGATTCTACCAAGTGTTGGGTGCAATCCTGTTCGCTGTCGGTGTAAGCACTTACCTAATGATCACAGTGAAGCCCCGGGTCACTTGTGCAAGAATTGTGAGTATACAATGTATTGTGTCATTTATAAATGCATTGATCTTGCTAAGTTAACTTGTGTTACAATTTTTTTAGGCAAGACTTGCACAGGGTTTCACAGTCCTGCCACTTGTGGATGTGGCCAACCCATCTATCAACACACAACCTTGGTATGTAGTCAAACATTAAACACAAGTTTGCAAAAGGTTTGTTTTACTTTAGTGTTTTGTGCAAACGCATTTTATGTGTTTTTAAAAGATTGAAACAAAGACAGAAAGGGAGGCAAGAGGTCAACCTGTTGGCAAAGACGTTCCTTATGCTGCCATGGGAGGACTGACTGGTTTTACTTCTTTACTGGATGGTTATCTCCGTTTAGAAGTCACACGACCCGGTAATGAACTTTCTTTTTTTTGGAAAAAAAAAAGAGCAAATTAGTTTCTGGCTGCATGGTGGTCCAGTGGTTAGCATTGTGGCCTCACAGCAAGAAAATCGGGGTTCGAGTTCCAAAGTGGGGGTCGAGGCTTGAAACACTGGCCTTTCTGTGTGTAGTTAGCATGTTCAACCTGTGTATGCGTGGGTGTTCTTCTGTTTCTTCCCCCCATCCAACAACATACATGTCAAGCTAAAAGGCCGCTACAAAATTGCCCCGAGGAATTGTTGTCTGTATGTGTGGCCCTGCAACTGGTGACCTATTCGGGATGTACCCTGCCTCACACCTGAAATCAGCTGGGTTAGGTTCTATCACTTCTTGCGACCCCTTTAGGAATAAGCAGTTCAGATTAAACAAAGTTCGTTTCTTCTTGAAGCATAGTAACATTTCTTTTCTAACTTAAGACTTATGTCTGTGACAAAATCCTCGCAATACAAGATTATATGCAAATTCAGAAAATGTTTCACTTTAACATCTTGTGAAGTCTGGTGTTAGTGTTTTCATGTCCAATCTTGCTCTATGAAACTGCAGCATTACTTTAGAATGTCAAAAATTAACTAAAGAATTGAGGATTTTTCCTCTATGAGGCATGAGAGGGCAGCAAAGAACAAGGCTGTGTCAACTAGGCTGAATGCGAGCAGAGCAGGATTTGTGTAGGTCAAAAGATGAGCAGTGTGTGTTGCCACATTCAATAATTTCTGATATAGATTTTAAAAACAAAAATACAATTTTCACTATTTGTGAAAGATTAGCAACGTTTACAAATTAAACATAGCACTGAAATCTTTTAGAGCTAACAAGTTTGTTTTTCTTAATTCATTAATTAATTTATTCGTTATCTATTTCGTTATCTAGTCTTTTCTGACTGAATGGGCAGTGTGTTTTTTCTTTTCACTATTTACATGGCAAGCTGGATACCGTATTTAAAATGGTCAAATTAACTTCACTCATAGTGGCACAGTGGGTGGTAGAGTGGCCAAGGAACTAGTGTGCCACTAGTTCCCACCCAGGTTCAAGTCCTGGGTGGGGACAAGGCTTGGAACACTGGCTTTGCTGTGTGGAGTTTGCATGTTCTTCCTGTGCATGCGTGGGTTTTCTCCAGGTACTTCAGTTTCCTCCCGCCCTCCAAATACATCCATGTTAGATTGACTGGCCTGTGCCAAATTGCCCCTAGGAATGAGTGTGTGTATGGTTTTATGTGTAAGGCCTCACAACAGACTGGTGACCTGTTTGGGTTGTACCCTGCCCCTCCCCTTGAATCAGCCGGAATAGGGTCCGGCAACCCCGAAAGGGATGGACGGTTAAGAAGGTGACGGCTGACTAACTTCACTCATTGTACATCACAGACAAAAGTGGCCAATATGAGCTTCCTTCAAAGAGTGGCTGGGCTCTCACTCAGAGATGGAGTGAGGAGCTCTGCCATCCAGGAGGCGCTTGGAGTAGAGCCGATGCTCCTCCGGGTTAAGAGAAGCCAGATGGGGTGTTTTTGGCATCTGGTCAGGATGCCTCCTGAATGCCCCGCTGGAGGAACTATGTCTCACGGCTGGCCGGGGATTGCCTCGGGATCGTTCAGGGTGAGCTGAAGAATGCAGTTGGGGTAAGAGATAGCTTGGATTTTCCTGATGTTGTTGCCCCTTCAAACCAGGCCCTGACAAACAGAAGACAACTGAATGGAACTTCACTCAGTGCAAAGAGTCTAAATGGCTTAAATAATGTTTTAACATTTTATACACAATAGGACACTTTGAAGAAACAAATGTTACTGTTACTTATAATTTTACCAAACATTAACACCTTCCTTTTGTTCTTAATGTCTGCTTTTTTTTTTTTTTTTTTTTTTTTTTAGATGAAAACACAGCTGGCAGCTCACAGCTGCCCTCATCGTCACAAACAAGCCGGGGTTCTATCAAAGGGCCTACCTCAGCTCATAAGAAAGAAACAGGCAAACATTAAAATACGAGCATTTCTCTAGTCTGAAAGTCTCCAATTGTTGGTCTTTTTTTTAGTTTCAGCACTGGCATATTCAGAAAATAATACAAAATAATCTGAATACAAAATGTTTTTACATTTTCCAATGATCTATAATTACAATTCACATTTGGCACTTGAGTTTGTTTTGATCCATTCTTGACAATGGCAAATGGTTTGGTCAGACCGCACATAACTGAGCTTGTAATACGGTTCACAGCGATAATTCAAAATTGGCATTTTAACCATAATTGTGTCTGTTATATGTCTGATTAATATTAATCAAATTAACATTGTACTGTGAATTTTTGGAGTAAAAATGCTATCAAAAAAGATATTTTGTAAAATTATTGGTATACTTTTTGTCATGTATATCCACAATCAGTTTATTATGCCAAAGTTTCTTCATTCAATCATTTTCTTTTGTAAAAAAAACACCCACACAAATCATTGCTTAAATGAGACCAAAACCACGAGGCATTAACTGTTCAGCACATTTTTTGTATGTCTTTTTTATTTGTGGATAGATGTACAGTCTCAGATTGATTAATCCCATTCCCCATGGTAGATAAACCGGGATGAGAGCTGATTTATCCCATGCAGTGAATAAAGATTGATGGAAACCATGTTTTCTTTACTGGTGGCCCAGTTTCTAACATCTTTAGCAGAGAAACACATTTAATGAGGTTCTAAATGAGGATTTACTCCCACTCAGATGTTCCTACAGTGAGGACAGCGAGTCAGACTGGATCAGTATCTATGCTAGTGTCGGCTAGCACAGCTTCAGTCACAAGTTTTAAATTCTAGTGTTACCTAGGGGAACTCAGTGTGTGTTTTTGTTTGCTGCTGTGCTGAGCAGGTGGTCTTTTGAGAAAGGAGGGAGTACTGTGCCTTAAGGATGATACAAATGCACCTGGGTCTCTAAAGCCAAGTGCTAAAAAGTAACCAAGCGGATGACTACCACATCTGAAAGCTGCCACTTAAGATTCACCATGCATCTGTGATTCCCAAACTATCACAACACCCATTATAGAAGATTCATTCTTTCACATACAGTTTAAAATATGTTCTGTTTAAAACAGAGGTGTGAGAAGTGGGTGGAGTATCTTAAACAAACCTGAGAAAAAGGAAAATAAAAAAGGAAAAAATCCAATTAAATCTGTAGGTAAATATGTGACACATTGGTCTGCTACAATTTCGATTTGTTATAATTGCATCGCTATAGCAACACTTTGGAGGAGGCTACAGGTAATTTACTATAATTCACCCTGGCTGCTGGTCCAAGTAAATAACTATCACACTTTTCGTATTTCTATGGAAACCTTGCCGAGCTTAACTGACAGCTTCTACTCAATAAATCAAGACGGAAGCCTAAAGGATAAAATAGGCAATAATAGCTCAGACATTCAATTACCTCTGTGACATTTTTAGTAAGTACACTGACTTAAATGGAGACAACTTCACCTAATTTCCTCACAGATAGCAGTGAACAAAATGCTGGGGATGGAGAAATAACAGGGTAGGGCAAATCACACAATAAAATCACACTTATTTTCTTAGTAACTGCCAGTAGCTTATTTTTTTAGCTGTTTCTAACTTTGTTCAGCCATCAGCTACAAATGAAAACATTTAGCCCAATCTTAACAGCTCCAGATAGACAGAACCCAATTTAACTTACAGTTAGCTACTGTAGGTCGGAAGTATACTTGATAGATAAACGGGTCCTTCAGATAAACAGACTATAAACAGAAAATTTTATTGTCGAAGTTGGTTAACACTCTGCATTGTTGTCCAGGTTACGTTAAATTCTAGAGTTCTTTAAGCAATGAGCTAGACGATGAGACACTTAAATATGTGGCTGAACTTTTTTGCTTCAGCACTTGCTTAGACTGATGCGGCATCCTAATTATTGTGGACGCTTAACCGATCTGCCCGTTGACCTCCTGCTCTATCAATCTCTCATTAATGAGCAAGAACCCAGGACTCTTAAGCTCCTTCAGTTGGGGCACTCCACCCTTTTTTGGTTGACGACCATGGGTTTGTCTTTGAAAGAATTGATTCTCATCATGGACACTTTGCAACTGGTCCAGCGAGGATTGGAAATCATAACCGGATGAAGCCAACAAGACCATGTCAACTATAGAAAGCAGAGGCAAAGGAATCTGGAGTCCTTTACTCACTGGACATGGAGTTGACCTACCAGCAGCAATGGAGACTAAGCTCAGAAATTGTTCAGACAGAGACCAGACAGCCCATAACAAGGTTTTCAGAACTCTGTACTCCCAAACTGGAACACCCCTGCCACAGGAGTTCCTAGTCAAATGCCTTTTCTTCAGTTCCACAAAACACAGACTGGTTAGAGAAACTCACATGACCCCTCGATAGATCCTATGGGGAGTAAAACGCTGGGAAGGTATAGGTATCGATGTCTTACATAAATATCTTGTATTTGAAACAGAATTAACTTGATGATTTTTTTTTTAAGAATATACGTATATAGTACGTCTACTGAATATCTATACAAATGAATAGATTTATTTATATGTGTATCTACATATAAATAGATATTTATATTTCTGTACATGTATTATATATGCATATAGATATATATTCTTATCGAATACATATGTTACAAATCATAACTTTTCCAGCCGCTATTCGTATAGAAATCTTTTTGTAACAAATGGGAACATTTCCATCTTCGTACTTTGGAGTTAAAGTGTTTCATCTTGTCAGAGATTACCATTCATGCAGAGAGTCATTCATTATGTGTTCCTCCTTAAGTTACTTAACCGTAATTATTCAGAATATGTCTTTAATTTCATCTGATTGGCAGTAGATGTAAATGTGCTCTTACATAAATGCAGCATTATCCTGAGAACCAGTGATTCCAAATGCTTTATAATGCTTTCTAATGCATTAGTTGGATCGTCTAAAGTGCACTTTTACTCTCCATTATCAAGCTTCTCGTTCATGATGCCTACCGTTAGCATGGCGACTTGGTGATAATTCAACCTGGCTCTACAGTTATCACGTCTCCTTCTCTGAGCTGCTGCATAATGGATGAAAAAACACGGTTAAAATTCATTTGGTAAAAATGTTAAAACGTAATTTGGCGAGTGTGGCACTTTAATTCTCTTACATGGCTTGGTTTTTGATCAATCTATTTCCCATTTATTATGGAAATCACAACTTTTCTTAAATTCCTAAAGGTACTTTTGCTGCTTCACCTACTTAAAAACTTCTTCGTTTAGTAACTTCTTTACTAAATCAAATCAACATGTTGATCAAATCTATTTCAAAAGTCCACAGGGATTACAGTGACGCATTGAGACTGCTGTGCCCTATGACTGAACACAGCAGTCATCACACTAAAGTTTAGTGACCATTGACGTGGTCACAACTTTCATCAGGTTTCTTTATATGAGAGTTTAACTTAGCAACCTGCACACCTGAGACAATTCAACATGTCACAGCTTGGAACCATAAACCTCCGTTTATCTGTCCATCAAAACGTCTCGTGTATTGTTTGTCTTGATGTGACATTTGTGCTGCTTTCACCCCAGAAGCAGATGAGTCACATATCCAAACACACATAAAGAGAATGGCATGCCTACACAAATCAGTAAAGACAGCCAAGAGCAAGAAAAAAAAGGAAAATAATGCTGAAACATGTCAGTGTTTTTAATTAGATAAACAGAAGAACAAATGAGAAAACAATGAAGGACATTTATTACCAGCTATTTCACCAGTGAGGGGTTGTCATTGTTGCACTTTACAATGATCTGAAACTGGAGAAAGTGTTCTCTGTGAATTCTGATATGTTTATATCTGAAGGGTTCAACCAGGACAGGTCACCAGGCTATCACAGAGCCAAGACAAAAAACACTTTCCATTCATCCTCTTAGAGGTCATGAGATGATGTCAAATCCTGAACAATGAACAATTAATTCATCACTAACAATGCATTTTCAAATATAAGACATTCAAACAAATGTATATTTTCTATATGTCAAAAATAGACCAGTTCTACGCACAAATAGGACTTTTTAAAATAGGGATGACATCTATTGGGTCACAATGGGTTCTAAAATTTAAAAAAGGACAAAAAAGATGTGTATGCATACCATGTTTTGGTGTGTCAATTCAATAAGAGACAACAAGAACAGGAATATGCATGAAAAAAAAAAAAGGCTTAAATTTCAATTGAAAATCAAAAATTTAATACTAACTTTTTCTAATTATGCTTAACACATTGTTGTCTGGATTAAACTGATCTGTTGTTGAGAAGGACTTTCTGGTAAAACCAGAATTTATAAACCAAAAACAGCTGATTTTTTTTTTAATGGACTTAAATCTACTGTAAAACATGGGTGCATTTATTTGCTTTCACATTGAAAAAAAACAAAAACTTTAGAAATAAGAAAATTTATGTGAGCTCCCGCACCATTTTATCAGTGTAAAAAACAAATGGAAGTTGATCATCTAAGTGTGTGTCGATCAAAGAAAGGCCAATAACCTTCTCACAGCTATAGTATATATTGGGAAACACTGGGATAGCAGGGAAATGCACAGCAAGACTATTTAAATAACTCATTCAAGTTTGGTGGGCCAGATTAAAGGCATAATGGGCCGCATTTAGCCCTCGAGCCATGGTTTGAGTATTCCTGCTTTATAAAATAATGCACCATAATATCAAAATGTATACTTTTTAACCCAGGTAAAATATACAAAACAATTGATTTTTTTTTTTTTTGTGTGAGTTTAACCGATCGCCTAATGTTTCTAGAGTCAAATTAAAGTTCAAGAACTAACCAAATATCAGTCCAAGAATGCTTGTTAAAGACATAGAAGATCAAAACAGTTGTTCTCTGCCAACTACAGTCGGGCAACCACTACATCTGTAACACACTGGGTACAATCAGTAACAATTCAGATGTCATAGTGACAGCTCAGGAAAGCATAAAACCACACACAATTTGACTGATTTATTTGATGTTAGTTTCTCTTTTCTGGTCTATTTGCAAGCAGCTGCATGATACACACTATTTCTTTACACTTGTTCAAGGTGAAAATGTGGAAAAGTGTGATTCACCGCATCAGAAAATTGCCCTCCTTTCATCTTAATAAGTCTTAGGGAAGAAGTTATTGTACTAACCAAAAGGCCTAATTAGAGGAGGAGAAATACATTTGCATTTGAAAAGCTTGTTTTCTACAAGAGTCGTTGTCCATACTCATTTCTGATAAGACAAAAATTTCTGACGAATTATTCTGTGCATGATTGGTCTTAAGGTACTGGATCTGGGTAGAGTAAAAGAAAAAAAAAATCATAATAAATTGTTTGCTAGATGTTCGACATAAGTCATTGTGATCATTTAAAATATAGGTTATAATATTTGGGCAATATTGGAAAATTGATCTTTTACCTCACATATTGAATTATATTTTCTCATTCATTTAAAAGGAATGAGTCTCTTCTTCTTCTTTTGGCATTTAAAGACTTTCTACTTCACTTTCTACTTCATTTCTGTATTTACGTACTGGTGAGGGACCAATTCACTGAACTCCAGCAAGCTGATGGCCATAATTTGTATAGCTTTTGTACTGTTGTTGTACAACTCCTTGTATTTGCAATAAAAAAGTACAATTCTGGAGTAAATCAGGGTGTATTTTTTTGTTTAAAAAAAACATATTTAAAAAACAATGAAAATAATAATACAAAAAAATATTATATTGTGATATTTCTCATAATGTACGGTAACTAGAAAAAATTAAGACTTTTCCAATTAACAAACCATGATTCCTTTAAAAACTAGCTATTTACCAGGTGTTGAGTTTATCAGGTAAACATTTCATTTTTTACTACAATTTTTATGGTTTGTATGTTACAAAAATGAATATGTAATAAATCACAAATATTTAACATATTTTCAGGCATTTTGTTGGACAACCTTTGCCTTCAACAGGCTCTGGAGTTGCAGTTTAGGAATCAGTGCAACTCACTTGTTCAAAGTGAAGTAGAGTTATCTGTACAGATGAGACTTTTTTCTGGTAAAGAAAAAAAAAACCCTCCTCAAATTAAATTTTCTTTCCCTCTTTGAACTGAGCGCTCACCCTTTCTCAGCTTTGTGCATCTTTACACATCTGCTTCAATTAGATGCTAGTCGTTTACTATGAAGGTGTTTGCTTCACAATGATGATTTACCTGTTGAAGTGAACATCTGAGTGTGCACATGTCCCCTGAAGAGGACGAAAAGTTCTAATTCCTGCTTGGGTTCTCGTCAATTTGTTCCCGACTTTGTGCTCCACTTGTGTGACATCGCTCATCTTCATTCTTTGCATCCTGTGTTATACAAAAACCACTCAACACATCCTCTGAGGAAACTTAAAAAGCAGCGCTGTTGAAGAATGCTGATTTCCACAGATTACACGCCTGCGAGCTGCTCTACAAAAGGATTATGAATGGGAAGTAAATGAAGCACTTGGTTATACAGATTCATTTGAAGTGCTATTTGGGTGTTCTTATTAAGTGGGTTTCCTGGAGATTGGGCTCTTCTTTGGTTGATGCGTCTCATGCTCACATTTAGGCCTTTTCACAGTCTCTCTTTCCATGTGATGGAGTGAGCCACAATAGAAAATTAGTGGACTAATTCACTCACATACGTGTTGAGTTTGAGATCTTTATATTCCAAATCACCCATGGTGTCGTCATAGAAACTTCTTTTTGGCACAGAGGCTGTATAAAGATTGATTTGAAGTTCACCCACAGTGACTTCAGATGAGATTATTGATCTCATTATTATGAACAATCACTACTTGATTGGAAACTAAATCACAATCTGCTTCTTCCAAATGGAAGATGTAAAGATCTAAAGACCTGAGTCATGCTGCATATGTATGATACCTTGTGAAGTCAACACAAGCTGTGGAAACAATAGAATATTGTCATTAAGTTAATTCTGCCATTCATCCAAAGTTAGTGAAGCAGATGCTTCAACATGCATGTTGTAACTTTAGGAGAAGACCCCAAGATGTCTATTGAATTGAACACAAAACGGTCAGGTCCACTCATTCTATTTTTAGTGTGCATTGTTCTTCTATGTTATTTATGATGATGAAAACAGTTTTGGGGGGGAAAAAACCCCCACACGTACACACAATAACAGCATCAGCAGTGACGTTCTCATGAAGAAAGACAAGGACCTGGGCAAACTGGAGTGAGGCTCTGACGCGTCTTTCTGCAGCACACATATAAAGCCAGAGCGCACCAAGGTGCACAGAGGATCTGAAGAGACGCACCAGGACGCAAACCCACTCTCTGACACTCTGCAGAATGTAAGTTTCTTCATGTTTGACTCTATCAAAAAGAAATAAAATTCTATATCTGGAACTATTTGAATTGCAATTTCTTAAATCAAAGTTTTTAGTTTAAGAATTGGTCTTTATCCACAAAAATTGTTCTGAAGAGAAAAATGCATAACTTCTGCATTTTATTTGAGAAAACTTTGCATTTTCAAAACTTTGGTTTTAAGTAACCCTATAGTAAAATAAAAATGATTAATACTGATATTAAAGAAAATAAAATTCTTTAGAGGTAGGCTTTTACAAGCTATTGCTTTAACCTACTCCCTTTGGGTATTTAATTTAAGATTGAAAGCAGATTGTAAATAAGCAAATGTTTTTTTGCTTTATGAATTCCCAAACAAACCAAAATTAATTGAATTTCATATTAAACTGTTTGAAAAAGAGGTAGATGGAAAAAAATTGGAAGCATTGGGCAACAAGTTTAACAGAATTTTCTTCTTTCCTCACAGATGCATTCTAACTTTGTAAGCTGGATTGGAAGTCTGGGGCTCTTGCTATGGGCGGTGGTCTACCTGGGAGCCTTGACAGAGGGATACCCAGTGAAACCAGAAAATCCTGGAGAGGATGCTCCTGCAGAGGAGCTGGCCAAATATTATTCAGCTCTGAGACACTACATTAACCTTATCACGAGACAGAGGTGGGTGGAATAGATTAAGAAAAGAAAAATCTAATTAAAGCATTAAACAGTACAGATTAAATATATGAATTCTGTTAATTACTTAAGTGCAACGAGACAGATGGACGATGAATGGTTGGTTGGTTGGATAAATAAATAATAGATGGATCGATGGATAGATAGGTTGATAGGTAAATCATTCACCACATCAATCAATTGATTATTGTATTTTATTTCAAATATGGTGTTCATTTATAAAAACTGTCAAAATCATTTGCAAATATTTTTCCTTTCATGGCGCGTGTATGCTGTCAATTGTCACAGTAGGTCTTTTCTATGAGTGTCAGGTATTCGGATGCCTCAGCAGGCATTGAGCCACGCAGGGGATCATAGCTTTGGTCTGACTTATCTTATAAGCGCACAGAGGAAAAATATTACTTCCCCTGAAAACTCGTATCTATGTTTCCTGGGGATCTGTTTGACGGAACTAATAATTCAACAAGCTAAACGCCTGTCACAGGAAGATTTGCGAAAAGTAGGCCATTCTTTTTTTACATCGTGTTTGTTTATATCAATAACATAACCATTTTCACACGTAACCATCATGAATTTTGTCTGTGTGTCAGATATGGGAAGAGATCCAGTCCTGAGATTTTGGACACACTAGTCTCAGAGCTTCTGTTGAAGGAAAGCAGAGACACACTTCCACAGTCAAGGTGTGTATTAAGTTCATATCTGTTGTCACAAGCATCTCTTTGGTTGTGTACTTGATCTTTATTTTTCTCTTTCCAGATATGACCCATCAATGTGGTGATGATGAAATCAGTGTTGGAAATATTTGACCCCTGTAAGGCCATGGTAGATATTTTGGCCTTCACACTGTCAATTCACACCCTCTTACACTCATGCCCTTGTAACCTGATCTAGCCTTCATGCAGGCTCTCTGACCATTCATCCTTAAGCTTACGCTACGGTCAACACTGCTTCTAGTACATGCCATAATACTGTAAATAGTTTGTTGAAAGCCAACATCTGTGAAACATAAAATGAACGCAGGGGCGTGTTGATTGTATTGTAGATTTGTGCAAATAAAGGTCAAATGTTTGAACAAAAGTGTTTTCTTTGGTGTTTTTATAAAGTATAGATTGATGATAAAAATGTGTGGATATTTATTCATTCATAAAACTTAGAGACAGCAGAGCAGGTAAAAAGTGACAAAATATTGCAAAAAAAAACTGTCAGCATATCTTTCACAAAAATATACTGTTTGTTAGGTATGAAAAATGTAAATACTTCTTTGTTACTTCTTTTATATTTATAATTCAAAAGTGTCGTTAGTTATTGCCCCAGCTGCAGCCAGTTCCTGGTCAGCTGTATAACACATAGTAATATGGAATAGTATATGTAATAGAAGGGCTTTGTTCTAATAAGTCTTTTTTTTTGCCAGTTCCCTTCAAGGGTCGCCACAGCAAGTCAGTTTCTCCCATCTAATTGCTGTAATAGCAACACATTACTATAATAGATACATGATAAATAAGTACCACACTATTACTCTATTGTTTTTGTCAGCCATTGTCAGCCATTATTACTATTGCTGTAAAGTAATGCACAATTTTGTTACAATATGTATATGTAATAGGCTATTGCTTTGTCATCCATTAGTATAGTATATTACTATTACTTTTCAACCTAATGCATATTTGTCTGACTTTTTAATTTCCGATATATTACTATCATAAGTGTACTATTAATATTACAAGTGTAAGAACACACTTTTTGTTTCCAAAATTATATAAATACAGCATACAGGGACGCATTTCTTTTGTATACAATTCTGGCTTTGAGAGAATGCTACCCTTGATAGCAAACCCTCCAGTTACCAAAGATTTGGGATGAACATTAACAACTTTTCCATCGAACACCATTTAAAACACAACTTTTTACTGATAGCCATCAAAATGACATAATAATCAAGACAAAAATTTTAATTAATTCATTTTCAAAATTACTTTGTCCAATCCATGGTTGCAAGATGGGCTGGAGGTTCATCTCAGCTATGTTGTGGGGAATAGGCGTACACTGCAGATAATTTTCCAGTCTATCACTAGACCTTATTTGGAACAACATACTCAATACAACATACTACATACTCAATCCTTTTGTACACACATTGACCCCAGCCCACATGTAGAAGACAAAATCTTAACATACAAAGTGAGTTTCAAATATCTCCGAAGAACAAACTCACCTCTTGCAACATGCAAGTTTACTGCAAACAATTTTTATATGAACCAATCATTTAACATTTCTTGATGAGTTTTTTATAAACATGCAGAAACTCGCCCTGCCCCACCCTAACCAAAAAACCACAGTTGTCACAGCTGGTGTGTAACTGAGTAACGGGCCACGTGTACCAAAATCATATTTGCATGGCATATGTTAAGCACAAATGTTTTTTTAAATGACCCCCTACTCCTTCTTTCACACAACACACACCCTGCCAGAGCTGACTACTTGAGGTCTGAGGGTTCCCTCTTGTGGCCATGTGTCCAATTTTACATAAAAAGGAGGAGAGAAAAGGCTTTTTGTCAATGGTAGCTGAGCTTTGGCTCTTCTTGATCAGGAGAAGCCAGAGAAGATGTTGAAATTAGATGTTCCAGGGAAGGACGCCCCACCGGCAAGAAACTCAGAGCAGACACAGGACCTGCTGAAGGAACTACGGCTTACAGCAGACCAATTCCACATGAAGCAGTAGATGATGGTACAGTGAACACTTCCTCAAGTCACATCCATTCCCTCACTGACACAAACCATCTACAGTTGTCTCCAAATAATGTCATCACTCTAACAGATCAGTTACTCCTTTCTGTGTAAGTCTGTCTTCTGTGTGTTCTGGGTGTTGCTTCCACAACCTATCTTCGGTTTCTGCAACCTCATTACTCTTTCCATATTTTTTCTTTCTGTTCTACCATGTCTGCTTTAGAACACTCTTTTCTGCAACCACTAATTGCAAGCAATCTGGGTAAAAATAAATCAATCACATTAGCTTAATTAATTTTATTCTGCTGACACGAAGGCCTCAGGTTTAAAGCTTTGGACAGTTTACTGTCATTACATTAATGGATCATTTGGACGTTTTTGATTAAAGCTACAAAACAGCAATGATTCAGAATACAACTCAATTTCACTTTTAATTTCTTTCATTATTAAAATTGACTGGTCAAGAAAAAAAAGTGGTGTTTGAGGGGTTTTTTCTTTTTTTTTTTTTGGCTGTTTGTATAATTCTGATAAATATGTGCAGATAATTATTTGGTCCAAAGTAATTAGAGTTCAAATTAGCTAGTGAATCAATTCTGTTCAACATTGTGGAGTACTTTCTGTAAATATTGTCTACAAGTTTTCTCCAAATAACAACTCCAATGACTGATTATTTAACCAATGAAGATCAGCTCATTAATGATTAATATGTTTAGCCTTTTTCTCCGCTGCAGTCGAATTAAAAAAAAGTCCAGCTATTTCTCAGCAAATGTTAAATCTATAAGACTTTATGATAGTGAAATATTAAAAATGAAAGCTTTACAGTGGTGGTGTTACAGAAAAAATACATATACTGTACGTTAGCTGTTACTCATACATTGTTGAGTTTTTTTTTAATTCACTTTCCACCAATACATTTGGCCTTTGGTCAGATTGGTAAAGAAACTTTGATTCTTACTAGAAACTATTGAATAAATGATACATACAAAACCGTGGTGAGACTGGCCAGGCTTTTTGGTCCAGAGACAGTGGCACTGAGGAAAATACAGGAAAAAGAAATGGAGGTAGCAGAGGTGGAGATGATGAGGATCTCTTTGTGAGTAACCAGGATGGACAGGATCAGAGGAACAGCACATGTTAGAGGTTTTGGAGATAAAGTCAGAGAGGCCAGACTGAGATGGTTTGGACATGTGCAGAGGAGAGGGAGAGAGAGAACATCGGAAGAAGGATCCTGGGTTTGGAAACACCAGGAAAGAGGCCAAGAGGAAGACCAAGGAGGAGGTTCATGGATACGGCGAAGGAAGTCATGAAGATAGTTGGTGTGACCGAAGAATATGCAGCAGATAGGGTTAGATGGAAGAAACTGACTTGCTGTGGCGACTCCTGAAAGGAAATGACAAAAGAAGAACTGTTGAATAAATTACCTTTCAAACTAAAGACATGAAGCTAAACATCAACTAATTTCTTAATATTCATTACTAACGTCTTTTTAAATGTTCTTCTACTGTATATTATTTATAACAAATACTGTAAATACATGAGGTCAAGTTTACCTAATGATAGATCTAAAGTATCTATTAATTTTATTTTTGTTAGTTAATATAGTATCATATATTATTTTTTCACTTTTTCTATTTAAACTTTTGCAAACTAAAACTATTCTATTGTTTGATTAAATGTCCTCACAGCAACTGCTGTCAAAGATTCATTACTGAAGCAAACATTTCCCACTGTTGTAATCAGATTACATGGACCACTGGTTTAAAACTAAGTCTCAGTATGCAAAAGTTTTTTCCCCCTTGAAATAAATGATCGGAATTAAACGTTACCACAAAGAGACTTATTTACTTTTAATTTATTCATTAAAGTAATAAAAATACAGTATACACCAGAGACCTTTTCCAGAGTTGTGTTTTGAAGATTTATTTAATCTCATGCAGTCAATCAGGAAGTTCTGAGGTTTAATTCAAGTCACTAATATAAATTAGCTCTGAGTGTAGGATTGCTATCGTTTGGGTAGTCGTATGTATTGGTACGTTGCTTTCTTCCTTTTCTATTTCTTTCATTTTCATCTTTTTTTTAAGCCTGTATACTGAAGTAGGAAGTAGCTTTTAATTATGCTGCTCTATTCAGCTTTGAATGAACTTGAAATCAAAGGAGTAGATCTTAATGAATCAATTTGATGTCATTAGAGGCAGATCCTTTAAAATGAACAAGAGAAGACTCTTGTATGAGTCATGGCATTTATGATGCTGTTTTATCAGCTCACATAGTAACCACGGTACTAAAAGATTTTTAAATGCTGTTATGTGCAATTTTAATCTCCCCGGGATGCTCTTAGTTAAAAAAATAGATGAAAAAACATACATTTATTGAGTTTACAAGATCGTGACTAATTCTTTGTTTTTTAAAACTAGTGCTAAAAAAAAATTACACTGTAAACTCATCCTCTGCAGGATGGCTGGGCTCTCACTGAGAGTTAGAATGAAGTGCTCTGCCTTCCGGGAGGAACTCGGGGTAGAACCGCTGCTCCTCCGAGTCGAGAGAAGCCAGATAGGGTGGCTCTGACATCTGGTTAGGATGCCTTGCTGCCGATGTTTTTTGGGCATTTCCAATAGGGAAGAGACCAGGAGGCTGGCCCCGGACCTGCTGGAAAGACTTTGTCTCACAGCTGAACAGGAAACACCTTGGGATTCTCCTGGGTGGGCTGGAGGATGAAGCCGGGATGAGAGAACCATGGGTACCATCTGAGCCTGTTGCTCCAACAACCTGGCCGGAACTGAACTCATCTAGAACATCAACTTTTTGAAGAATTAAAAAAACTAACGTAGACACATGCATAGAATTCAGTTTGGGTGATGAATATTTTGTGTCACTTAATATTCCCTTATTACACTTTACACCACATTTTGTAACTTTACATCACCTTCTGTCACCCTCGATCACCTTATGCCACTTTATATCATTTCATCCCACTTTGTTTGAAGTTGTGCAACATCAACCGAGCAAGTCTCGAGTCAGTGACCTCAGACTGCTTGAGTTGGCGTGAAACGGTCAAAATCGGTATCAAGCAGGAGAACAAAGAGATTCAATACTAGGCCAAAAAGACCTGGAAACAGCAAAAAAAAGAGTCAGTCTCCCACTGCTTCCCCATGACTCATACCGCCTATCACATTTACAGCAAGTGTGCTAGGAGCGGCAGCTCCCGCATCGGCTTATTCAACCGCTGCCGACGCTGCACAAACAGAGTATCCAGACTCTTTTGTCTCGAGAGATAGAAGGATGCCAACCATGTTACTTATTTTTAGTATATTTACTTACTATTTCTCTTTTTTTTTCATGATTCGGATTTTTTTTTTATGATTATTGCTGCTTTAAAATTTTAGACATCATTATTTAATTTTTTAAAATATATTTTAATGATCAGATATAAAAATGATGACGTATTAAAAATGTGAAATATCAAAATAAAAAACTAATTGTATTTTTTATTGTATAGAGTGGCTTGAGTGTGACGTCACTGACTGGGCGGGGTTTGTCTGTTTGATTGACAGCTCGTTCTGTGAAAGTCTGCTGCGGGACCAGGACAGAAAGAGTGCTCTGCGTGTCCAAACGGGACTCTACGTGGACTAACCAAAAAAACTCCCACGCGTGACACACAGGTATGTCACAGAGATTCCTTTTAAAATCATTTAACCAACTAAAAGGTAAATGTTTAGATGATTTATCGCTCGTTTAGAGGGTTAGAGTTTGACAGGAGAGGTCGATCGGCATTAGATCGAGCTTCACGTTAACATGGATTTGTGTGTTTGGTGTGTTTTCATCGTTTACATGTCCTTTCCTCTTCCCACACCACGAGGGAAGGACACTAGGTTGTAGTTGTAAGTGAACCCACGCTACAATGAGTCGGATGGTAATAAAAAAATGGCCGCACGTGAAGCAAGAACAGTGTGAATGGATGTTTAGATGATGTATGGTCAGGATTTTGGCACTGATTGCAGCTCTGTGTGTGTGTCTGTGTGTACTGTGGTGTTGATTCACGAGTGGGAAGATCAGAAGAATAAACAGCAGTTTATGAAGACACACTGCTCTCAGGATCCTTCCAGCCACCCACATACAGAGAGAGAGAGAGACTGCGTGTGTCCAGGTGAAGAGAACACACATGGTACAGTTTCTACTTGTTTGTTTAGGAGATCCACACACTCCTCTTTCAGCAGATTGAAAACTTTATCAGTTTAGTTTCAGATCAACTCAGCCAGGCAGTCATATTGATTTTTTTTTCTATTCTGTCTTCCAACATTAACAATAACTCCCTTATTCAATAGTAATAAGGTAAGTTTATTTGTTTGGCACTATTCATACACAAGGCAATTCAATAATAAGGTTATGCAATGTCTCTGATTCTGTGTGTGGGCACTTAATGGAAACATCAAACCTCCAACATGTCCATTTGACTGTTCTTCCCAATGATTTTTGGGACTTGATTGCTTTTAGAAGCACTAGATGAAGGTTTAAGTGGTTTAGCATCATGCATGTGAAGAAAGAAGTCTGTGAACATCCCTAGGGATACTTCATGGGAGTAGACATGCAGACGAGAGAGAAGGATATGTGGATCTTGTTGCATCCAAATTCGGATTGATGGGTTTTTTTGCCTTTCAAAGGCTTCAAAGTTGTCTTCAGAACTGTGTATTTGATGATCGATCATCAAGGCTTCAAAGTTGTCTTCTTGATGATCGATCATCTAATAAACTCTCCAGAAGACATCTTTGAAGCCTTTTCTACGATGGATCACCTCTGGATAAATGAGCAATTACACAGATTTCAAATGAATAATTATTTTAGTTGAATATCATGGTCCAAACAAAAGGAGGATTTGTATGAAGGTGAAATAAGAGGCCCCTATGGCTGAACAGGAAACCTGCTTTCCTGGACAGTAATATCCAGTGAGAGTCCTTAGTCAAGATCCAGGATGACCTCTGTTCCTGTTGAAGAAAAGGGAGTGTTGGCCTGCATCAGCAGAGGAGAGAAAAACATGAATTTCAAGTTAGTCACATGCCCTCAGTTTTTGAACATATGTTGTCAGTGAGCAACTCAGCGACTAAGTCCAACACCCTTTTCCTTTTCTATTATTAATCCACACCCTTGGAAGCGATGATACAGGGAAAAAAAAATATGAAAAAGGAGCCACAGAGTAGAGAAACTGTAGTGACTCAAACCTCCTATCAATGAGCAACACATGTTCTATAAAGCTGTGTAAAGCTTTGCACCCAGCTGTGCTTGCTATTAGCATTAAAAAACCAGAGTCACAATAGCTGCCACGAGTTAATCATGCGTCGAGAAGATGCACTGCCAAATTGCCAACTTCAACAGCACAATGTCAGAATTTTTGGCAGAAGAATGGGGACAAAGGTAATTTACAATTTTTTGCTGCAGGCTCTTCTGCTGATTCACCAGGTTTCATCACTTTAGAAAGTCATAAAGCAGTGATATGGTGTTACTCAACAAAATTTGATATTCTTGTTCAGTTTTGCAATAAAGTGCATTTTCACTGATACTTAAATAAAAAGGAGAAATAACCAAAAAAAGAATAAAATAATCACATGGGAGTTTATTTACATATTTGTAAAGGTCACTCTTGATCAAACCCAAGGTTAGCTACAGTATAAACAGTGTTTGCAAATGATCCCTTATGTCTTGAGATTTTTTTTAAAAACTTTATCAATTCCTGACTGGGAAATTAGTGTGCTGCACTACAAGCAGGCTGCCACCTATGATGGCGCCAATGGTGGGAGAAACAGTGGGTTAGGTGTCTTCTCCAAGGACATTAGACGTGAACTCAGTGGGATGCAAACCCGTGAACTATGGTTAATTTCCGGTCCGCGGGCGAACACTAACCACTGAACCACTGTGTCCTTTGACAAGATAAAAAAATCTGCTTGTCCAAAACAAACACTTAAATATATTTAAAAAAAAATACTTCACTATTTTTGTGTCATTTATATCAAAACTCTATCACGTTTCTTTTAGAATTGGAGCATCATTTCCACTGGTATTGCTGGTAGAATAGATAAGTCCTGGTCTGTTTTTTTTCTCACACCCCCACACACACACATACACACCTTCTATCCCCTAAAGACTAATTGGTCAAAGAAGGAGTGATGAAGCCATGTGGTGTTACAGATTATGTCAGAAGGCTGAATCATTTTGGGGTAATTGTATGTCTCCGAAGCTTCGAGGCACAATACAAATACCCCACCAGCTGGAACGTCATTAAGGAGGTCATTTTTTTGGTGATGTGTCAAAGCTATGCTCAATTCAATAAATTACTTAAATATCTGCGCAAATCTGAACTTCACTGTCAGATCTGAGGTAGATAAGGTGGTAGCACGAATCAGAAACATACAACAGATATTAATTCTGGATATGAGTTAGATTATTGGAAACTAAGACTGTTTGATCAACCGTGTGTTTTTCAGCAATGACAGGTGCACTAATAACACAAAGTCTGTTTAGAAGAACATACTTAATTATAGTTCAGATATTGATCAGAAAAGATGCCCATCTTAGGGGGTTGTGGTATAATCCTCTTATTGAGCGGCTGTGTGAACACATGGAGTGACCTACATAGTGTATGTCTGGAGGCAGGGGTGATGGGTGGTTAATGGAGGGGAGTGGTTTCATGAATAGCCAGCATGACATATGCACGCATGTGTACAAGTGAATCTGCTAAAAGCTTTGCTAAATGTATCTCACACTTGTTCAGCATTCATACTAGAGTTGTAACGTGGGAGATTGAGAGAGGTTTGGTGCCTCAGAGGGGGTCAGTATGGTCACATCTGGACTTTCCACACATTGCCTTTGTGATTTTCAGCTCACTGAGAAGAACTAAAAGTGACGTCCAGTTTTAGCATCACAAACCTCAAGGCATCGTGTTGAAAGGAGTCTCTCCTCTTTAATATTATTGACTGGGAGGTCCTTACAAGACAGACTTATTATACTAGGTTTTTACGTGTGCATAGTTCTTTATTTAAGCCTGCAGGTTGATAACACGTGCACCAGTCTTTAGTAACAAAGGTTTTATGTGAGTTAAAGAACATTTAAAATAGTTTACCCACACAAACATGCACTTTAATGTTAGTGCACCAAAAAAAAAAAAAAACAACTCCTCTGATCCTTTCCTCATAATCCCTCTACCATGAGCTGTCCATCATCTGCTTGCCTCCCAACCAGGAGCGCTTGAAGGGCTTTTGTTAGCCCATCTTGTTATATGGACCGACCAACAGGAGACCAGATAGTGAATGACTAGTTTGTTGGCTTTTTTTTATTTTTAGATGTGATATTGTACACTTTTGACAATTAATTTCTTGATGCAATACAATCCATTTTCTTGTTGTGTTGGTTACTTTACGTTTGCTATGTTATGGTCATCCAAATGTGGATTAATACACGTTATTTTGATGTATATTTTGTTATCATTTTCTTTTGCTGTAGACGCTTGCTTCCAGAAAGATTTATAAAGCTGTTCAGTCTTAATTTTTAAATCACTTTTTCTTTTAGGACACACTCACCTTTTCCAAGAAGAAGCTTTTCCCACAACACCATCTAATCTCTAAAGGATCGTTCCCTTCTTTCCTTCAAATAGGGTCAGACTGTTAAAGCTGCCTTTATCTGGTTCCCTTCTTTCCTGTTCTGCATGTCTCACAGCACAATGTTAAATTTTCCTGGTTGGACACTTATTTTTAACTTTCTTTTAAAATGATGTTGCAACCCTTACTTTTTCCCCTTATATTGATTTCTTTTTTTTTCCACTCAGCTTAATCGTAGTTTTTTCCTTCTCAGTTGAACTTTTGATTGTTCTGTCCCGGTGCCGCTCGGCGATGCGGATAATTTTGAAGGAATTGCTTGGTGGCTTTGTCTCTATTAACATTCTTCTAAGGGATAACTTTCGCTTCCAATGAGCAGGTTGAATGTGATTGTAATCCTTGTTGCATAATGAATCAACTTGCCCCCTGGGTCCTGCATTTATATTGCTTATATCACCCCAGCCATTTAGGATGGATAAAATAAGGAAAAAAAATTCTCAAACATACTCTTTGATGTTTGAGTTTTTTCAGTATTTTAAATTATTGGAAATTTCTAATGATGCAGGATGTAGGAGACTTATCCAGAAAGAATCTCAACGGTCAAGCAAACAGTGTGCTAAATAGTGCAGACAATTCAGCATATGTATAGTTAATAAAATAAATGAACTAAACAATGGATCCATCTATTATTTACTACAATAGATTTTTTTTTTCCTCTACAGGTTCAGTGTTTTTCCTCCAGTCTGATTCACAATGACTCTCCAAAGGAGCAGCGACTCACCCCCGTGCTGCCATACACCACTTTTTTGTTAAGCAAATGTTTTAAACATCACACAGCCTGGAAACAGAGGTCAAAAGGAAGTGTCGCATGTTCTGGCTTGATTCAAGTGATCTCAAGGAAAGAAATGAGTTGAATAAAAAGAGAAATTCTCACTAAAATCTGGCTTTGAGGCAAAAATAGAAAGTGATTCTGGACCTGATATTTCTTTTAGTCTTGAAACTCAAAGATGTAATTACAGATGAGAAGTGTTTTACAATCACAATTGAGACTGGAAAACATTTCAAACTGTTTTGCTCTCCTTACTAATCTTTACTTATAAGTTGTGTAGAAAAACACATTTTCAGTTCATTTTGTTGTTGATGCTCTAGATTCATTTAAACCATATTTTTTTCCAGTTTTCCCCCTTTTGGTCATGATGGAAAATAATTTGAGCTCATTGTAATACGTGCAACTTTAGGAAGGCATAGCTCTATGGTAGAATCAACATCTTTGGACCAAAGATAAGTTTATCCCCATGAGCTCATGCTTAAGTGTCCCTGCAAAAGACATCTAACCCCCAGTTATTCCCACCTTTGGTGCTGTCATGGCTGCATGCTACTTTGTAATGCAGCAGAAGTAATTTCCCCAAGAGGGATTAAAAAAGTATGATTATTATTACTATTTTTAAGGATGTGGTGTGTTTAAGGATGAAATAGTTGTCTAGTTGTTTTCATAACTGATTGAATTTGAGTGTGCTTTTGATCAATCCCCAGCATGTGATATCTAGAAGACTTATCAGGGGTGGATCCAGGGGTGTTCTGGGGGTCGTCCCCGTCCCGGGTCCCCCTTTTGGTCCAACAAAAAAAAAAAAAAAGAAGAAGGAAAGGGGACTAGTCAAGCTATCCCATTGCAAGGCCTGCGAATGGCCCACCAGAATGCAGGAAAATGACTCCTATTTTTCAAAATGTTCTGGGGGAAATGATCCAACGATCCATGACGTAAGATATTTATCTGCATGTGTGAGTATGTTTTTCAAAAATAAAAAAGTCCTTAAAGCAAAAGTATTTGGGTTATTTTTCTTGATTCTAAGGAGTTATGTTAACTTGGTGTCGGCAGATGATGCAAGCGCTTTAGGATTGATGTGCAGAGTCAGTTTCCTGGGAGGACTTGTGTCATTCTGAAGAACTGACTCATTCCATTCATAAGGCAGTAATGATGCTGATTAATAAAATAGATCATCCACATAGGGTGAAACATATGTTGATAAGCGTGTGAATGTCAGTGATTGTTTCACAACAAATGTGTAGAAATGTGTGTAGCGTTAAATACTTTGAAAAGAATATCTTCTCAAATAGTTGCTCTTCATTTGTGTCCAGGTCTTCATGTTTGACCGGTAGGCTGGCAAAAGGCTTGAGTTACACCAATCGGCAAAGGTGAGCACAAATTTCTCTGAAACTTTTGGGAAAATAATTTTAAGATATGATTTAAGATATAATCATATGAGGAATTAGGTGGAGGGAAAGCTGGAGAGCTGGAGGTTTGCACTAGAAAGAAGAGAAATGACGATTACTCAGAGTAAAACAGAGTACATGTGTGTGAATGAGAGGGATACAAATGGAAAAGTGAGGTTACAGGGAGAAGAGATAAAGAAGGAGGAAGAATTTAAGTTCTTAGGATCACAGTCCAGAGCAAAGGGGAGTGTGGAAAAGAGGTGAAGAAGCGTGTGCAGGCAGGCTGGAACGGGTGGAAAACAGTGGAATGTCTGACAGTAGAAAGGGAAAGTGTACAAAACCGTGGTGAGACCGGACATGCTGTTTGGTGAGACAGTGGCACTGAGAAAAAGACAGGAAAAAAAGATGGAGGTAGCAGAGATGAAGATGCTGAGGATCTCTCTGGGAGTGACCAGGATGGACAGGATTAGAAATGAGTATATCAGGGGAACAGCAGTTTTGGAGATAAAGTCAGAAAAGCCAGATGGAGATGGTTTGGACATGTGCAGAGGAGAGAGAGAGTACATCGGAAGAAGGATGCTGGATTTGGATCCACCAGTAAAAAGAGGACTAGAGGAAGACCAAAGAGGAGGTTCATGGACACAGTGGAGGAAGACATGAAGGTAGTTGGTGTGACTGAAGAGGATGCAGCAGATAGGGTTTGATGGAAGAAACTGACTTGATGTGGCGACCTCTGAAGGGAAATACCAAAAGGAAAAGAAGATTTAAGATATAATCATTCTTGTTTTACAAGCTTTTGAAACAAGTTTGTTGGTCTTAAAACACCTTGTTGTGAAGCAGCAGTTTGTGCGATTTTTTTTTTTTGCTGTGAGTTTCTTGGTTCATCAAACAAGATTAAATAATTTATTATTTTGGATAGATAAGAAATGCTTATTTCAACTAGTCTACTATTGATTCTTTTTTTGCTCAAAGCAAAGGCTTGACAGAAAACATATTTGTTGGATTTTACTTTGATCATATGATTCATAAATCTTTTTTTTTTTCAACCATGCCTTCGTATATCTGCGCTGCTTCATTTTGGTGCAATATTTCTGTCAAACTCCTCTGAATCAATTCCTCCAACCCTCTTATTATTATAATTGGGAACACTCACAGGGGTGCTTTTGAAGTGAGCTTGAGCTACGAGAGTTTTATCAGCAGTTCATAGCAGTTCTTTCAGATTTGAAAAAAGTTTTTAATCATAAGTCTAAATGAATAACTAACCAGAAACAGGAAACCGGGTGACGTCGTAAACTGATAAATCTTCCATTCACTACTCATGTCTCAGATAGTTTTATCTAAGTTTATTTCACAGGAGCACATAAACTATTACCGACTGATTTCCATCCTCTATTAGTCAGTTGATAAAGCAAAACCAGACGACATTTCATACTTGCAGAGAAATTTCAACTGCAGATAATAGTAAAAGAGGGAGAGGTAAATGCTGTAATCCCATGCTTTCGTGGTCGGATTAAAATCCTGGGTTCTGACATGGGGGAGGGGTGTACAGCGTAGAGTTAAGGATGGGCTGGATTAAAGCCTTCTGATCTGTTCCTTACCCAGCTGTGTCACAGTGGGAGGAGCTCGATTTTAATTCTTACACGACAATGATTTAAATAAGAAATAGTTTAATGTTGTCCTTGTAGATGCAGAATTAGCTGGTTATCAATTGTGTGGCATTAGAAACGGGCTGTGATCTAAAAGTCTATGTAACATCTTTTATATCAACTTATCTCACCTTAAAGTGTGTGATTTATACACAGAATAACCGTGTGTGTGTGTGTGTGTGTGTGTGTGTGTGTGTGTGTGTGTGCGCTTTGCATCTAAACTTGGCTTGCCTACAATACAATAATTGTTAAAAATTGCAGTTGTAATTAGATTGAATATTTTTCTTTTTTAAAATCGTGCTATGTTCATCCCTCATGTGGAAATTACTTTTGCTGCATTGCACTGCGCCAATGATGGAAGTATATGGGGGTTAGGTGTCTTCTTAGGCATGGACCCAGTGGGAATCAAACCCGCCTCTTTCGGTCCAAAGACGGACTTTCTACCACTGGGCTTAGGCCTTCTACACACCTTCTCGTAAAAGGCTGGATTTTTTTTTTTGTGCATCGCATGGGTGTGTGGTTTCTACTCGACCCTCCCACCGTTTCAGGGTTGAAATAGAAACTAGATAGAAAGGTGGTTTTATATAATGATGGGTATCATTTAACTGCACCACAAATTCATGTAATTTATTTGCATCTATTAGCAGAAATATTCCCATTTGATTTGATTTAATCACATATAAAGGAAGGCTTATAACATTGCTAGTAATGTGAGCTTTATTAGGTATAAAAACACTGTACTTTTAGCAAACAGAATAAATGGTGCATCTTAAAATTACTACAAGTTTGCAGGCTACTAATGTCTTCCTTGGACCTGTAACTTTTGTCATTTGCTGTTCTTTAATATGTGACATAAACGACATGCAAACATTGCTCTGAATCACGGTAAGCTCAGGGTAGAAGCAGTTCATGCTGCAGCTATGAAAAATAATATCAACATGATCCTGTCAGTAACTCGAGTGGAGATTTAGAAAGAAATAAGATGTTATGTACCCGATGATTTGAGTGCAAGAAGAAGAGATGGATCAAGGAAAGATGATGAAAGGAAATAAAAACTTCTGACAGATTTGGACTCTGAACTAGTGTAAGAGTTTGTGGTCAACCACAGAGGAAAAACATTTGAACACAATCCACACAGACTGTGAGTTTCTGCACTTTGTACCAGCAGGAAATCCAAACTGGAGAAGGATTGGTATGAATGCAGAAAAAAGAAAGAAAAATAAATGTTGGGTCAAACTCTCTTCTTTGATACTTATGTAAGGTTACTTACATAATGACACATTCAACTTGAGTGTGTGTGTGTGTGTGTGTGTGTGTGTGTTCATGCTTCTGTCTAGACAAGAAGGGTAACTTGACATTGGGTGGGCGACACAACAGGAGGGGTGCTTAAGCAAGCACAGCAGGGAAGGATTGCAGGATGTTTAAATATGTGTGTGTGTGGGTCAGAGCTTGTGTGTGATGAACAAAAAAAAAAAGAGGTGGGGTTGAGTATGTGAACGTATTAAAGTCAGAGTGAGGGAGGGCACTGACAGGCATTGTATACATGTCCACATTTTTGCGCAGCTCTCTTTTTTTTTTCTCTCTTCAGGGTTATTTTATGCTTGTCTTTCCAAACTCATCCCAACTCAAGATTTTTTTTTCTCCTTTAAATTTTTCCCCCATTTTTCCTCTTTCACATTTATCCTATTTCCTTCCCCGTTTTCTTTTTAATCTTTAAACTATTAATTTTTTTTTGTGTCAATTCACCTGCTAGCTCAATCCCTTTTCTTTCCTCAATTCTTTCCTTTTCTCTGGTCATTTAGAGAGACTAGTTGCCAGAAAAGACAAGTTTGGTTGACAGAAGACTTCTATCGTGGTTCATCGTAGCACACTTGTGGCAACTTGGCGATGGTCACAACTATGGACGATCCGTGTCCTAACGGGGTACAGGAGAAAGAGGAAATACCCTCAGGACAACCTGGTGTGGAGGTAGCTGTGCCGTCGTCCCAGGGAGCAGACACATCTGGAGGTAAGAATAAAAGATTGTGCCTGGTACACAAGAAGAGATGCCGTGTTGTTTTTATTGGTTTGAGCTGAAAGGATAAAAACGTTTATTAAATATTTATAGCATCAAGCAAATTTTCATTTCAAATCATTTGAGAGCTTAAAAATTCTCAGTGCGAGTTGACAAAAACCAATCTGACAGTCTGTAATTACAACTTCTCTACTCACGTCACAGCATGTAAGTTTAAATGCATAAATTAATTACCCATAAGATTTAGTTTAGACTTCTGATCTGCAAAAAGAGGCAGATTGATATGAATATTTGTTCATTTTTTTTGTTCAAATTGGGATTTTTTTTTTGTTGTATAAGAAATATTTCTTAAAAGAAACCTTGAGATTAATTTCTGATTTGGATCCAAGAACTTTCAGCAGGCGTGTGCAGACATAATAACTACAGGCTCAGTAACAGCATAATTTGATAGTAATGTGATTGATAAATATTTTAATGTAAAAGTTTGGTGGAAAGTGTTGAAAGCCTCCAAAAAACTTCCCTTAAGGAAGGTGAGAGAATAAGAAAATCAAGTAATGATTTGAACAGATAGATTAGAATAAGACGAGAGCATACATAACAAAGCTGATTTCACTTTTAGTTTACCTACAGTGTTTGATCTTTTATTTGAGCCCTCGTGAGAATGTAGTTAACCATGCAGGACTCCATATAAACAAGATGATCACAACACATAATTGAATTGAATTGAAGATACTTTATTATCCCCGAAGGGAAATTTGTGTGCTGCAGTGTTACATTCATACAATCTCATAAAACATTTTCTTTTTTTTTTTTTTAGCTGTTATGAGTGAAAGTTTGAAAGTGAAAGGTTGAATATTTTGATGGAGGACGACAGAGATAATTTTCTGTACCGTTCCTTTGAGCAGCGGGGTTGCAGGAGTCCGTTGCTAAAGCTGCTCTTCAGACGGCCCATCATGAAGGGCGAGGGAGGGATTTAGCATAATTGATGACAGTTTTACTTTCATTCTTACCCTCACCACCTCCTTCACGCAAGCGAGAGGTGAGCTAACCACACGTCCGGCTTTTTTTTTTTTTTATCAGTTTGTTTAGTCAAATGAACATTTTTAAAGAACTGTCAACCAAAATTTTTTTTAATACAAATCTTCCCTTTTTTTTTAAAAAAAAAGAAAGTTTTTTCATCTTAAATGTCTGTGGTTTCTTTGGCTTTTTTTGGACCTGATGAAGGAATACTGAGGAGAGAGGGAGAGGGCCAAAGTGAAGAGATAATTTGTAGTTACAATATTGAGCATCACGACCAACCTGCTGAATTAACAAAAGTTTAAATCAGAGATAAAGTTGAAACACACAAAAACAACCTTTGATAACAAATTAACATAAAATGTAGAACACATAAGTCAATAGAAGCCAGATGGGGTGGTTCAGGCATCTGGTTAGGATGCCTTCCGAACGCCTTGTTGGTAAGGTGTATCGGGCACGTCCCACTGGGAGGAGACCCAGAAGCAGACCTCGAACTCGCTGGATAGACTGTCTCACAGCTGGACAGGGAACACCTCAGGATCCTCCTGGCTGCAGCTGGATGATGCAGCCAGGGTGACAGAAGCCTCGGCTTCCTGTCTGAGGTTGTTGCCCCCGATACCTGGCCCTGGATTAGCAGAAGACAACAGAACTGAATTTTTTAGAAATGAACTTTTTTCATAACTCAGTAAGAGATGTTAGTTCTCTTTAAGCTAACAATAAGTGCTCATGCATAGTTTTGACAACCCAAAAGTCACTAAGAGTAGTGTTTATGCCATAAATAAGTTAACTTGACTTCTCCCACTAATGTCTAGCTTCTTTTCAAGTGCTTGGTATAAGCTCAACTTATTGTGGGGTTTATTTAGGGGTGAATTTGCGCAGTGGAAAAAAAAGAGAGAACTGTTTAAAGTGTCACCTATAGTGCTTTCTTTTATCTTTCCCTCATATTCCCTACTTCAAATGGTACAACTTGTCAGTGTTTTTTTTCTTTCAATTCCTCTGAAAATACAGTAACTCTGTATTAGTATTCAGAACAGTTTTAGTAGATTTAAATAAACACATCGTTGACTCACAGTGAAAGAAAGAAAGCAGGAGAAACAGATTGAAAGGATGGTTTTAAAATTTATAAGTAAATTGAACAAATAATATTTCAACATGAAAGTTCAGTGAGCGTTAAATTTGTGTTTTTTCTCTTTAGTATAAAAGGCAAACTTGCGCAGTTAAAAAACTAAAGGGGAACAATGTTTTGAGGGAAGTCCAAGCTACAATGTGCAATTACTTAAATTGGCGAGTCATAGTAACCTCACTATAATTTTGCACACTAAAATGAAGGCAGTGGAGCAGTGTTTTTCATTTTTGTGTGAGTTTTTTTTTATAATTACACCTCTGCTCTGTAGAGGTTTGTGTGGTTCACATACCTTCAGGTTTCTTCGGCTTTTAGTTTTGGTCAAAATATCTATCTTAAAGTTAGAGAATGTAGTATTTATGAGAGTTCGCTGTGCAGTTTTCAACAGCCCCTCCAGATTTGTCCTTCATTAGTATTTAATACATGCATATCACATTAAACCGGTTTACTTGGTCTGTCTGGGTTTTCAGTTTTTATCTTGGATCAGTCTGACTTCTGTTTTTCTTTTAAAGAAAGACGTTTTTCTCTTTTTAACTTTTTTTTTGTTGCACAATACAATGTTGACCAAAATGTTGTTGTTTTTTTGTGTGTAGAAATGTTGCAAAATTTGAAATAGGACTACCTCAGAGTATTAAAAAGTGAATAACTATTTTTTTGCAGTAGATTGCCTGCCTGTCTATGGTTTACCCTGCCTTTAGTTAGGCACCTTTGTTGGATGAAGGGATTAAAAAAATATATTGATATGATTGATTGAATGGATTGATTTGAATTTTTTGGGTTTCGGGGGCAAAAATGCTGCACAAACACTGCTACATACTCTACTGAAGAATGTTCCTATTTGTCAAAATTTTGCATAATATTAGTTTTTATGGCACTATTGTGTCAGTCTGCCACTGCTTCCCCCATAACTCATACTGCTTGTCATATTTGCAGCAAGTGTGCTAGGAGCTGCAGCTCCCGCATCTGCTTTTTCAGACACAGTCGATGCTGCACAAATGGATAAGTATCAAGTGCAGAATTTATTGTCTTTAAAGACAGAAGAATGCCAATATTGTAAGTGTCTTTAAGTGGTCAGTTAGTAAAATCTATCTTATTTTTCTATTTGTATCGTTGCTCAAAATCCCTCCACAACCTAGGTCATTTTTAACCCCAAAAATGACTATTTAAATAGTAAAGGACTTTACTTAAACAGAGGGTTTACTCAAAAGATTGGTACTCAAAAGTGCTTTACACTGTAGCTCACAGTCACCCATTCACACACTTATTTTTTTATACCTGATGGTGAAAGCTGCCATGCAAGCTGTAAACCACCATCAAGAGCTATTAGGGGCTCGATGTCTTGCACAGAGATACCTCAGTATGAACTCCAGGCTGGGAATTGAACCGGTTACTTTCCAGTTACAGGACGTCACCTTACTCACTGAGCCATCCTTCCCAATGTTGTCATTTCATAGCAATCCATGATTTGAAATTGGTTAACATTCTATGTTTGCCTTTTCAATTCAATTTTATTTGTAGAGCCCAAAATCAGAAAAGTTTTGTCTCAATGGGCTTCAAATTGTAGATTTAAAGAGAACAAAAACAATAAAAAAAGAAGAATGCATAATAAACACGACACACAGCAAAAAGCTAACAAATACTAGCTAGAAAATTTTATCACATTCCTGCCCTTTGACTGTCTTTCCTGGTGAGGAAAAACTCCTAAAAACCCAATCATTGGGGAAAAAATAAGATACCTCATGGAGGTCCACAGAAAAGAGAGATTCCTCCCCCGGGACGAGCGTTTAATGTGTCTAAGCCTATTGTTTAAATATGATTGTATTCTACTCTACAGTTTGATATCTTAAAAAGTCAGTAGATGGTCTTCATCCTGGTATGAATCGGATGTTTAAACAAGTACGGGAGCCTCTTCAGGATGGAGATGAGTAGATGGGCTAATCCTTATGGAGACAGGATGATACAGCCACAGCATAAAATATTTCTATTTTCCTGGCAATAGAAAAAATGATAGCAGTTTTATCGACTGCCTGATTGACTAGACAGAGAAATCTAATTTTCCGAAAGCTGGACGTTTAAGTGAAACGTTTCTGGGAAAGTTTAAGGAAGCTTTACAGACAAAGTAAATAAGAATATTAATTCTACTTGGCACGTTTTATTTCTGTGATTTCTTACTTTCTTTGATCATTGTAGATTTTATTCTTTTTATTCTTAAGATAGTTGGAACTTTTAAGCATTTATAATTTATTTTAAGCACTTTGAATGGTCTTGTACACAAAATGTGCTTTATCAATGAATTTATTTTGACATTTATTTTACAGTCATCGACATTCACACAAACTTTTTTAAAAAAAATCTTAAACAGCTGGTTGAAGTGTGAAGTGTGATTTGATCACATCGTGGATGATTCACACTTATAAAAAGTCTAGTAATAGTGGGCTTTGAACAATATGCAGAAGAAATATAATTATCTAGCTATAATGACATATTGACAAGTTTTTGTGGCTTTACGTGTCTTAGATGGGCTTACATGAGCCTTGAGACCCTGGCATTACGGCTCGTGCGGCGTCATACGAGAGGTTTAACCTCTTCAGCGTTATTGATGTCATCTTCAGTCTTCTCTTTTTTGTTGTAAATGAAAAATTTTACTATAAAATTTATCGCTGTCACATTCACAAAATTAAAATTCAGTTTTACTATTTGATGTGGATTTCAATACATATCAGAAAATTCAACAGGAAGTGTCTTTTTTTTTTTTTTTTTTTTTACTTTGCAAACTGAATACATTCCAGTTGTCCTTCAATGGACATGTTTCTATTTGCTGGGAGTTTCTGTTTATTATTTGACTTACATACATGGAAAATCTTTCTTATCAATGCATCTGTGTTTTTCTGTGTGTTTTGGCCCGTCTGTGCAGCCATGCAGCAGGTGTTGGATAATATGGGTGAGGTGCCCGCTTCTGCCAAAGACATTGACCTGCTCTTCCTCCGCGGCATCATGGAAAGTCCCATTGTACGCTCCCTCGATAAGGTAGCACACATACATAGCTTACGGTGAGCAGCAGTAAACAGACTAACATCTTGCCGGCTTGGAGTTGCTCTCTGCCTGCAGTGCTTTGCTTTGCTCTGGCTGATGTACAGTAAGGCTTTTATTAAAACATGTTAAAACACGCACCACGCACACATACAAAAAATGATGCAGTTATATTTGGTGTGACCTTTCACTGGTTATGCATGAATCCTATCATCCCTGATTGCGAACCACTTGCTTTAATCGACTTTACTGATGTGTGAAATGTAGTGTCGGTAGTTCAGTAAGAGGACAGCTGTGCAGTAGCTCCTGCCAGGCGAGCTGTGGTCACTTCCCACTAAGCTACTGCTCCCTGCAGGGCGGAAATTTGCAGAAATCACAAATGTTTTTTTCCATAAACACGAGTCTCAATTACAATAACAAGTCTTAAGCTTCTACAAGTAAAGTTTTTTTCAGCTCACTTTAGTGCATTTCTCACAACTCACATCTACACAACAATTAGTGCTTTTCTCAAAACAGTCAATGTAATAAAAAAAACCTGGCGGGTCACTTGCGAAAACAAGTCACTCAATCTTTCTTTCTGCAGAGAGAAAACACACATTACTCCAAGCATGCTCATTTGAATTCTCAATTTCTCACTCTCAAAGAAATTGGGTGACCTGAAAAGAACAGAAACATGTCCTAAACCATTTAAATTTTTTAAAGTAGCGAGAAATGGGCACTAGGATATGTGCAAATGACTAAATGTTGTGCAAATGTGAACATTTTTGAAGAAATGCACCAAATTACCTTAAAAAAAACGTAAGCAATCACAACCATTCACCAAATCCTCACACATCCAGCAGAAAACCAAACATGATGGAGATCAATTAGAAGCAGCTGCTTTTCTGCGTTTGAGGAGAGCCTGCTCTGACTTTTTATTGTATTTCCAGGCACAGGAGCAGCTGGAGGAAGTGAAGCTGGAAGCAGTTCAGGACAACAATATGGAGCTGGTGACAGAGATCCTGGGTGACATCAGCGGCCTGAAGGTGAAAGACGACAGCGCTGCGGAACTGTCCAGGATACTCCAGGAGCCACATTTTCAGGTCAGACAACAATTCAAAATAGAGGTATAAAGAAGGGGATTGATTTTTGTCAATGTGCGTAACAAAAAAAAAAAAAGCAAGGAAAAATGGAGAAATCTACCGACGATTTTGTTAAAAGTATATGGCTTGACTTTAAAAGAGCGATGTGTTAAGGATAGTTGAAAAATTTCAGAGAACTGGAAGACTTGTGAAAAAAAGAATGACCACAAAAAAGCATTTGCAAGCTGTAATTCTTGCTAAAGAAGGAAGTACAAGTACTAACTCTGCAGGGTGGCCAAACTTTTAACTTTTAGTTTTTTTATCATAAAGCTATATAAAATAAAACTAAAATCTAAGGTTTTTTTTCATCTAAGCATCTTTAATCTGATTCATTTTGGATATTTTCGTTTGTAAATGCAATCATTTCTCTGCAGTGCTCTCAGGGGCCACTCTTCGTTCTATGGCGTCACTAAATAGAACGAAGAGTCTATTAAAAAGTTCTTACATATATTTATCTGTGAATGATTTACCACAGGACGCATGCTGCTGTAATGTTTTCCCCAGACTTATAGTAGCTCATACTTGATGTTTTGATCCTGTTCTCGTGCATCAGGAGAAAACAAACGACCATCACCAAACCTACCAGCAGATTTATGCAGAATGCACCAATGGGAGTTGTGTTTCTGAGGCCTTAGCTGCCTTTCGACCAGTCAGATCCCTTTATGCTGTAAGCTCAAAGATAAGACCCAGTTGACCTACTGAGTGGGACGGGGGAGGAGGGAAAGGCAGGTTATGTCAAAAAGAAAGCACAGATTACATCACGTATACAACATGTGACTTTATACATGTTTTTAAGGAGCTGCTGATATTTGTCTGCTATTTCAGAAAATTGGGGACAGTTAAATTATATTTAGACGAAAACTGTTGGAGTTTTTATTTTTTTAGCAAACATTAGGTGATTAGATTTAGGTAATAATCCTAATTGCTGATCCATTAAATAATTGAGTTTTTAATGCTCGGCACGTCAAAGTTTCTAAATTTGAACTAAAACAAAAATCGTTTCACTCCTGGGAAGGTTACGTAACGTGATGAGATAAAAAAAAAAGGTGTTTTTCATGAACAAACTGGAGACTCTGTGAGACATTTAAGAACATCAACCAATCAGTTTTGTGTTGGAACGTTCTTGTTGTGGGCTCCACATTGACGCAGTGGGTTGCATAGTGGAGTCACAGCAAACAGATCGAGGTTCGAGTCCTGAGTGGGACGAGGCTTGGAACACTGGACTATCTGTGTGGAGTTTGTATGTTCTCCCCGTGAATGCATTGATTTTCTCCAGGTTTTTCCGGTTTCCCCTAGAAAAAAATGCATGTTATGTTAATTGGCCTCATAAAATTGCCTCGAGGAGTGAGTGTGTGCGTGGATGGTTGTGTGTGGTCTAGCAACAGACTGACAACCTATTCGGGCTGTACTCTGCCTCTCGCCTGAAAACAGCCGGGATAGGCTCCGGCAGCCCCGCGATCCCGTCAGGGGTAAGCAGTTCAGAAGACGAAACTAAACTTCTTTGTTTTGGTAACAAGAAAGTATTTCTGTTTGTTGGAGACACAACTGATAGAAATCTTAACTCTTGTCTGGTATTCAGACAGATTTGCTGTGGTGTTAGTGCTATACTGTTATACTGCCTTGAGGGAGGCGATAGCTCAGTGGTAGAACGTTCGACCTTGGACCGGAAGTTCTCCGGAAGTTTGTGGGATCGAATCCCACTGAGCTCGTGTCTAAATGTCCTTGGAGAAGACACCTAACCTCCCGTTTCTCCCACCATTGGCACTGTCGTAGCAGCCTGCTGCGGTATAATGCAGCACACAAATTTTCCCGTTGAGGAATGAATAAAGTATCTATACAGTATATATACTGTATATACATATATATATATATATATATATACAGTATATATTTTTATTTAAAGAAAAGTGTGTTTAACTTTTTGGCTAAAAATGAATCATCTATTTTAGTCTCTTCTGGAGGCCCATGACATTGTGGCATCAAAATGTTACGAAGTCCCCCCTCCGCCCGATACAACCAACGATGCAGCGGTGAACAGCGCTCTCATGCAGGCCGATGCCGTTCGCATGATTGGGATCCGAAAGAAAGCTGGCGAACCACTGGTGAGCAGAAACTTAACTTTCCATGTTTGATGATGTATTCATATGAATGCCTTTAGAAATGTGAGGGTTTACATGAGACACGTTGAGGACGTGTGAGGATAAACAGTCCTCTTTTCTAACCTTCTCCTTAGGGTGTGACATTTCGTGTGGAGAAAGACGACTTGGTCATCGCCAGGATCCTCCATGGTGGCATGATTGACAGACAGGGTCTGCTTCATGTTGGCGATATCATTAAGGAAGTGAACGGCAAAGACGTTGGCAACAACCCCACCGAGCTGCAGGAAATGCTGAAGGATTGTAGTGGTGGTATTACTCTGAAAATTCTTCCCAGTTACCGAGACGCTCCTGCACCTCCACAGGTGATCACACACAAACAGAAAGCATCATTCAGAAAACAAGTAAAAAAAAATTTAAATCTTATTTGCGTGGCAGATGAGTGGTGGTGGCATCATGCTGGTGGTCTGAACTTCCAACAATCCTTTGCAAATGAATGTGAACTCTGGAAGCCCTATTAATAACACTCCACATATTATGTAGGTCACAATAGCTGCTTGCTTCTCATGCACACACTCCAGATACACACGTAACACATTACCGCTTCCTGTAGATACATGCTTCCTCTCATGGAGCACAACATATTCTCACTACTTTACTTGTACTTACACCAGTGTTTTTCAACCTTTGTCATGCAAAGCTACATTTTTCTATTGGAAAAATCTGGAGGCACACCACCAACCAAAAATGGTAAAAGGATTCTCTATGGCCGCCTATATTAACAATATAGTGATTCTTCTATGATTTTTCTTTCAAATAAAAAGTGGAGTTAACATGTTCACGTCAGAAATAAAGCTGGAACCTGAGATGCTTCAACAGCGTGCTCTTTAATTTCAACTTTCAGAGGATTTACTTTGAATCCAAGAAAACTTTGTTCCTCTTTAATGTCTTACAGAAAATGTGAGATTTCATCAGAATCAGCTATTTTTCTGCTTTAAAACTAAACCTCAATTCTTTCTTAATGTCTCAAAAACATGTAGAAATTCCGATCCACTAGCTGGGGATGGGTTTGGAAAGGATAGAGAGCAGCTGTGGTTGCTATGGTTACAGGACAGCCCTGCCCGTCTCTACATAACATGACAAGATTTTATACTGATAAACATAAATAAATACACTTTAAACCAATTTTTTACACAAACATCATGAGATCAACCCAAACAATCTTTGGGAGCTAGCGGTAGATCCCGATCACCATATGTTCTTTCCCACAAAACACCTGACGATTTCTCATGGTACACTAGAGTGCTGCGGAACTCTGGTTGAAAAACGCTGGCTTATAGCACACACAACCTTCAAATAAAATGCACTCTTGGACGGTGTAGATTTTTTATTGCAACCCTGAAAAACCAACAGAAGGTTAATGTGATGAAAGCTTAGAACTGCTGCAGAAGACACTGTCCTGCTTGTTTTATGGCTTCCTCTTGCTACTTGTTTAGTATAAAATTTCAGCCAGAACACTCAGACTTCTTGGCAAGCACCTCCACTGTTTGCAATGAAGAAAAAGCAGCATCAGATGTTCTTTGGGGGTTTTTAAGGTCAAACTGGATGTTTAGAAAATACTATTCTTGTAAAGTTTTTACTCCATTCTAATTTAAATGAAAAAGATCCACACAAATAGAATCCTTTATTCTTTGATCACAGGTTTATGTGCGACCGTACTTTGACTATGACCCTGCTAATGACAACCTGATTCCCTGTCGAGAGGCGGGAATGGCATTTAAGAAGGGTGAAATCCTCCAGATCGTCAACCGAGAAGATCCAAACTGGTGGCAGGTGAGTTTTTCTAAAGTGTTTTTGACAATCAGAGAATCACATACAAATCACATCAAAATCAAGTTTGATTCATCAGTCATTTAAAATGTTGTTTATCAACCTGAAGATAGATTCAATTAGAATTAAAACATAAAAAATGGAAGTGAAAATGAGAATGAAATAGATCCGTTCCGTCATCTTCCACTTTTTCCGGGGTCGGGTCGCAGGGGCAACAGCCTCAAACGGGTAGCCCAGGCCTCTCTCACCCTGGCTGCATCTTCCAGCTCACCTGAAAGGATCCCAAGTCGTTCCCTGGCCAGCTGTGAGACATAGTCTCTCCAGCGGGTCCGGGGTCTGCCCCTTGGTCTTCTCCCGGTCTGCAGGAGGGGCCATAGGGGTTGGGTGAAGGAGGAGATGGGTGGCAGCCAACGTCGGGGACCCTGGCGGTCAGATCCTCGGCTGCATAAGCTAGCTCTAGGGACGTGGAATGAAATAGATCCATGTAAATATAATGTGTGAAGACATCACTTGTGTTCGTTGATCTATTCTAGGCGTGTCAAGTTGTGGGCGGAGCCACAGGACTGATACCCAGCCAGTTTTTAGAGGAGAAGAGGAAAGCATTCGTTCCGAGAGATTTTGACGGATCAGGTGGGAATATTGTTTTTAATTATTTATGAATGGATTATTGTTTTCACCAGCAGCTGAATCCCAATTCATACTTTTTTAATTGAATTCTTTAGAAAGTAGTGCATGTCTGCCTCCTTCAGGTCAGCTGTTGTAACAATGAAACATACTTGCTTTTCTTTTGCAGGAATTCTATGTGGCACCATCGCTGGAAAAAAGAAGAAAAAGATGATGTATCTGACAGCCAAGAATGCAGGTCACGAAACTCTCTTTTCTAAAAAAAAATATTTGTTTGTCTCCTTCTTGTAAGTTTTCATCTCACAAAGTTTTAAAATGTTTTCCAACAGATTTCGATCGACACGAGTTACAGATTTATGAGGAAGTAGCCAAAGTTCCTCCTTTCCAGAGGAAAACTCTTGTTCTGATCGGTGCTCAGGGAGTCGGCCGACGCAGCCTGAAAAACCGACTGATGGTTCTGCACCCCACTCGCTTCGGCACCACCATACCATGTACGACAAGTTTAAATTTTCTTTAGAAATCAGGATGAATAAAGACAACTGAATCTGATTCTCCTCTTTGATCAGACACCACAAGGAGGCCACGGGATGAAGAGTTAGATGGGAACTCCTACCACTTCACCTCCAGGACGGAGATGGAAGCAGATGTTAAAGCTGGACGTTTTCTAGAACACGGAGAATACGACGGTAACCTTTACGGCACCAAGATCGACTCCATTCATGAAGTGGTCGCCACCGGACGCACCTGCATCTTGGATGTTAACCCGCAGGTAAAAGTAGAAGATTTTTAATTTACAGTAGAATTTGATCTGAATCTAGTAAAGAGAAGAAAATAAAGTTCATCTGTATTTGAATGTGATCTTCGTCTCTTTCTTTCCAGGCTCTGAAAGTATTGAAAACAGCAGAGTTCATGCCCTTCGTGGTTTTTATTGCAGCTCCTGATTTTGACACATTGAAAGGCATGCATAAAGCTGTGGTTGATGCAGGCTTAACTTCCAAGCAGCTCACAGTAAGTCAGAAAATTTTTGACCAGAGAAACTGCCGTACCCTGCTATTGAAACGTAATTGCTGAGAAATGTAATTGCTTATTGAAGATTGATGGTTCTTAAATCACTATCCAGTTGTCGCATCGAAATAAAGATAAAATATGCGCTAAAAGTGTGCAGAACTGGTTGGTTTAGGGATTTTTTTAGGGATAAAAGTCTCCTCTTCCTCAAAATACATTTTCTCACATTGTATCATATGCACATGGACATGTCACAACTGGGATTTTGAAAAACCATCACACGACAGTTATGAAATCTTGTTTATAGAACTTTATTAAGTTTTATTGGGGGAGACGGTCGCTCAGTGGTAGAACATTCGCTCACGGTCCGTGAGTAAACCGGAAGTTTGCTGGTTTGCATCCCACTGAGTGCACATTTTGGGTCCTTAGAGAAAACACCTAAACCCCCGTTTGTCCAACCATTGGCGCCGTCGTGGGAAGCCTGCTGCAGTTTAGGAGTGCAGCACACAAATTTCCCCAGTAAGGGATGAATAGAGTGAGTTAAAAAAAAAAAATTATTACAGACTAAGAAGTGTGGAAGGTTGACTATTGCCCATCCCCCCCAGCAGTGGTTCCACCAAATACAAGACACACACCTCACTATTAGCAGATTAAAAAACTCTTGTGACTTTTAAAACTTCTCCATGTTCCCATAAGTAACTAGTCTCTGTTTTGTTCTGACAGGATGTGGATCTAAGAAAAACAGTGGATGAAAGTATACGTACCCAGAAAAATTACACCCACTACTTTGACCTGGTCATTGTCAACGATAACCTGGACAAAGCCTTTGAGACGTTACAGGCTGCTGTGGACAAACTGTGCAGTGAACCCCAATGGGTTCCAGTAAACTGGGTGTACTGAACCAGTGTTTCAACTCATCACTCTGCATGAGTCTCAGTGACTCATCGGCGTGTTTGCATCTGACCACTAAGGCCAACGAAAAGAAGAGCCAACAGAAACCACTAAAACCACTTCTTTTCTCGGCCTGCACACTGTGCAAATTTTTCTACTGCAAACTCAAAGGGAAGGAGTGTTTATTTATTTTCTAACTTTTTATGAAAGATCTTTCTATTCCATGTGATTTCACTGAGAAACAAAAGTAAAATTAGTCATGAATTTATTTATTGTTGTAGTATAGTTTAATAGAGCAGTTTTGTCATCCTTTGTTCCTTTGAAACAAGATTTCTGAACACCGTCGAACATCTGCGATGATATTTTGTTGTGTTCCACTTATCCGGGGCCGGGTTGTGGGTGCAACAGCCTCAGACGTGAAACCCAAGCTTCCCTCACCTCGGTTGAGTTCTCCAGCTCAACCAATCAGCTGCGAGGATCCCAAGGTGTTCCCCGGCCAGCTGTGAAGCATAGTCTCTTCACCGAGTCCGGGGTCTGCCTCTGGCTCTCTTCCCAGTGGGACGTGCCCGAGACACCTCAACCAGCAGCCTATCCATATGCCCAAACTACCCCATCTGGCTCTTCTCGACTCGGAGAAGCAACAGCTCCTCTCTGAGCGAGGGCCCAGCCACCCTGCGAAGAAAACTCATCAAAATGAGAAGACGTTACGTCCAATAAATGTAGTGTAATGTAGTCGTTTTATTTGCACATTGATTTCATTTCATCCTGTACTGTCTATATGTGAACACCTTCAACCACTGGATAAACCAGCTCATTTATCAGTATAGAGTAAACTATTATAATTAGTAGGAAGAACTGTTTTTTAAGTACTTTTTTGAAGATCAAAACTCAATCGTTTTAATATTTGATTCAATCATCATTTCTTTTTTAAATCAGTGTGTTTTCTATTGTCTCATGATGGTCACAGATTATCCTCAGCTTTACTTCTGATGATCTGCATCACATCTGTACTGTTTTCGTGTTCGCAAGTTAGGTTTTATTTTTTTGTAAATGTGACACAAACCCCGTTTTTGTCCTTAATGGTTATGAGTGTGGTAGCATGCCAAAGCTCCAATTAAAGTTTAAATCCCAAGTTAAATGAGTTGTTGAAATATTTAAAGACACGTGAGAGAGGAAACTGCCAAATACTGAATCTGTAGCATTACTTTACGTTCTTTGTCTAGTAGGATCCGTTCCGTTGTCTTCTGCTTATCCAGGGCTGGGTCTTGGGGGCAACAGCATCAGACAGAAAACCCCAGCTTCGCTCAGCCTGCATGCATCCTCCAGCTCACCCAAGAGGATCCTTAGGTGTTCCCCGGCCAGCTGTGAGACAGTCTCTCCAGCGGGTCCAGAGCCTACCTCTAGGTCTCCTCCTGGTGGGATGTGCTCGAAAAACTTCACCAGCAAGGCGTTTGCGAGGCATCCTAACTAGATGCCCATACCACCCCATCTGGCTTCTCTCGTTTCAGAGGAGAAACAACTCTACTCCAAGCTCCTCATTCTATCTCTGAGTGAGACTGGGCTGAGGTTTGAAGACTGAGGTTTTTCTTTTAAAAATGAAATATCAAGAAACGTTATGATGGAAACGCTGGATAATTTTTGTGCTCCAAGATACCGAGATCATCAGAATGAAGTCTGTCGCAAACACACTGTTTGTACATAAACTTTTTTTAAAGTCAATAATAGTGTCATAATAAGGAGCTTTAAAAATATTCAGACCAGTTTAATGTGTACAGCATGGTAGTAATACCTTTAAGGCTTAAGTACATATTTTAAAGCTGGAGTTTTAGTCCCACAATTTAAACAAACGACTTTCTTTACATGGAATGTTTTTAACTTGTATGAATGAGTTTGAAAAAAAGCTTAAGCTCTGTGATTTGTGTTTCTGTGATATTCCTGATGTGTGGAGCATAATTTTCACACACCTTTACCACCACTGTGAAAACAGCTGATACACCATCCACTGAAAACCTTGTAAAAAACCATCCTGTTAAAAGATCCTTATGCTGTTTTTTATTTCAAGAAATAAATTGAACCAAAAGATTACTTTTTGTGTTCTTTTATATAAAAAAAAAACACTTATTAATGTGTATTTTGTAACATTCTAACTGGAGTAAAATAGATCTCAAGAGATATTTTGACAAATAGAAATGAAACTCTTCTATCACACATCACACCTGATACTTTTCTCCACCTGTTCCAACCTACCTGCACATGCTTCTTCACCTCTTTTCCACACTCTCCATTGCTCTGGACTGTTGATCCTAGATACTTAAAATTTTCCACCTTCTTTATCTCTTCTCCCTGTAACCTCACTTTTCCATTTGGATCCCTCATTCACACATATGTACTCTGTCTTACTCTGACTAATCTTCAAACCTCTTATGAACTCCAAAATTAAAACATAGGCTCAACAATGAAATTATACTGAAATAATTAAAAGTATCATAATCACAATTCAGTTTATAACTTCAATTTATACCATTACAAAAATTGTCATGGTGCAAAACATGGCATCACAAACTAACATTTTACAAAGTCATCTAAAAATTTAGATTATAAAATATTTTAATTTTAAACTGGAAAAGAATTTCTTTTATGGTTACATGTTCAGGAAACCAATTCTATTCATGGATTCCTGTTTGAGATGTGTCTCTGGGGATGGAGGCGTTGGCTCAGTGGTAACCGGCTTGATTCCCACTGGGCCTAAGGCCAAGTTTTTTGTGTTTTTTTTTTTTTTTTTTTTTTTTTTTTTTTGGGGGGGGGGGGGGGGGGGGGGGGGGGGGGAAATGACAGTGATAGAATGATAGAACATTATGATGGTTCTTTTCATTTTGCCACTGATATTATTTGGTAGATTCTTTCCAAAAGAATAACTTAATATTGTTATTCATTTACTTGTTTATTTTTAGCATCTTGAATGTTGGGTGCAGTGAAGGAGAACATGAAGACAGCTGGTGTGACCCAAGAGGATGCAGAAGAAGGGATTAAATGGAAGAGCCTGATTTGCTGTGTCAACCCCCGAAGGGAAATGCCGAGAGCAGAGAATTTGAATAATGGCATTGTTAACTGTATGATGTTTGTGATGAAAATTACTTTTTATTTTTAAAGTACTGTATTCATCCCTCAAGGGGGAAAATTCTGTGCTGCAATCCACCCCTCAGCAGGCTGCCAGGTTGATGCCAATAGAGGGAGTAATGGGGGGTTAGGTGTCTTCCCCAAGGGCACCTAGACATGAGCTCAGTGAGATTCAAACCAGTTTCTCCCTGTCCAAGGGTGAACATTCTACCAATGAGCTATCGCCTACTGGTTTGCAGACATCTGCAAATCCTAAACTGATCACTAGATGGTGCTATTGTTAGAATTTGAGCTTGAATTATTGAGACCAAACACTGATTACTTCTTGAATTCAACTGTTAAATAAAAAAAGATTAGAATAAAACCTCAATTTGTGCAAGAACAGGAAAAAAGTTCAAACTAAAAACACACCTTTTTTCATCATTTTTATTATTGAATGCAACTTACAGTCAAGCCAAAGAGTAAACTACATTAAGTGATACGTATTCACATTATGTCCTAACAGGGTTTACAGCATATCTTGTTTCGTGTAAGCATACTTGTTACCAAAATAAAATAAAGGAGATGTAAAATAGAAATGATAAGTTTACAACGTTAGGGGAACAAGAAGTTTAGCAGTGGATGTGTACAATTTAATTCATCAATGTGACAACTCTTTCACCAAAAACAGGAATGACAACAAATTCAGATTTGGCATGTTGGGGTTTAAATAGAGGAGAAAAGAAAGTTAATTCAAAATGACAAAGATGGAGGGAGGTTTGAAGTCACACAGCTTTGCAGGGCAGGGCGGTCTTTACTAAAAACTTTGGTCACTTTGCATTTACACCTCGTACATCATGTAGAAACATGAAGTGGAGCTACAGATGATTGTCTAGTAAATGAAAAACGAGAAGCTTCTCTGTCAAACCCAACTCCTGGACAGACTACATTCAAAGGAGGTAGATAACATGGCAATGACAAGAGGGTTCTTAGACAAAAACATCTGTAGAGAAAACAACTGGAAACTTCTAGTGTCTAATTGATCTAACTTTTAAGGCCGAATAAGAACCATATTTGTAGCTTAAGACAAAGGTGTGAGGATAAGGTCAGAATCAGGACGCATAACGGTATACAGCCCTTTTATGGCAATACCTGAGTCTTTTTTTTTTTTTTTGGCTACACTTTAAAGGGAAGAAGATAAAAGGAAATAAAAATAAATTTGATTTGTTAATTAAACAAATTGATTTGGCGACAAGATATTAACCATATTTTTAATTGGATAAACTGCAGCGTTGTGACGTTCAAACCTCCCAAAGGGAAACATTATTGGACAATCTGAAGTACAGGAAAAAAGTCAATGCAGCATATACCAGGTTTATGAGGTACTTCATGAATATATATTTATATAGATATACCAACCTTTTTTTTTTTTTTTTGTAAAAGAACAAAAGCTTTTCAAACTCATATTATTCCTTATAGTTCCTATTGATAGCAAAATACCTCGTCAGTTAGTTCTTTTTTTGTCAACTTAAATCCGCAAAATTAGCCTTTTTTGTTTCCAGAGACTGCTTTCAAAGTGCAAAAAAACAAATACTGATCGTTCTATGCAGCATCTACACAAAATTCAACCCCTAAGCCTGGGCAGATGGAAAAGAGAAACCTGACAAAAGGCACATAAATAAACTTCACACATGCTCGGTGTTTCCATTTGGTACTGAATCTGTTATTGACCCAAAATTCTTTAAATATGTGTACTTTTTGTCGAATCATCTGATTTATATTCCCTTTGTAAGTTGTCGTCGTTAAAAAAAAAAAAAATGTTACCAAGTGTGGCTTTTTGTCAAATGAGCAGACAAAAAATTTATTTATTGCAATCCAGTTGAAAATCTAACTTTTTGTGTAGCTTCATTTACTAGAAATCAAAGTCTTATTGGGAAGCAAAAAAAAACAAAAACAAAAAGCAGGTTATAAATTAAAAAAACAAAACAGACCTCGACACCATTGTTTCTCAGCTCACAGTCTAACGCTGCTGGCTCGATCAGCAGAGACCCTCGAAACCACAACACGCAAAACTAATGTCTTCTATGCCTCATTTCAACCCTTCGCTGTCACTGCAAATACAACATGATCACCTCATGGTTAACAATTCCGATGGCACGTATAAAGAGATTCGCTTAGAAACCAATCCCTGATAGTGCTGGGTCTTGCTTTTATTCATTCATTTGAAAAATATTGTTATCAATTCTGATTCAAAAAGGAAAAATAACTTTGGTCCCCCGATCATAGAAACCAACCAATTACGTGTAACTTGTTTTTTCTTTTTATTAACATTCATTAAAAAAAAAAAAAAAACGGTGCTCTTGTTTTATTGACATTTCCTGTTTGGTCGCTCCAATGTTTTAGTTTTTATTATTCTTTATTTATTCCAGAATAAATTTTGCAAGCACCAGACGCTGTTCTGAGGTAGTTTTTTTTCCCAGATGACGAATGAAAGCCAAGTTGATTCTCGACACATAAACAATCATAAATATGGATTTAAAAAAAATTTTTTTTACAACACTCAATGTCTGAATAATTCAATCAACACCAAAGCATTTGTTTGCAGCTCAGTAATAATTGTACTTGCATCTCATTTGAAGGGTAAAGGAGAAAAACTAGGGAGTAAATCCACCAAGAAATCTGAAAAGATTTGATCAAATTAGGACAACGTGCTACTGCAAACTCATTTTAGCATTTCTAAAAAAAAAAAAATAGTAAAACATGTTGATAAAAGATGCTTGACTTCTCTGTAACAGAACCCAGCACCGGGTAACAGATTAGTTGCATTCACTTTGAGAAATTTAACTAGTTTGTTAAAGCTACACTGGTGTTTTCGGGCTGTAGGTGATTGGATAAGCACAGACACAATCAAGTAGAAAAAAAAGCCTGCAAACTAAATAATCAGCAATTCAAATACAAAACTAGTTAGATAATGATACCAATGTGTAAGAAACGCAAGCCTCTGTTTTGGAAAACATGTTAAACCACTGTCAGAAGTCTCAGAAAACCACTAAGCAGGAATATCAGACAGAGGGCAAAAAAGTCTAAAAAAACAAGATCGCAAAAATGCAGAAAAAAAAAGTTGTACACGCGCTAATTATATTTACCAAACCACACTGACTACTTACATTCTTTATGTAAAGCTAAAAAAATTGAGCTCAAATCCACTCATTTATTCTGGTTCTCTACAATAACACGGATAAGCAGCGGAGAGGAGAAACATGGCTACTGGAATAAGTCTGTCAAGTCATTTCAAATGAAAAGTAAGGGTGTAAACTGCAGGTTCTCTTACAATTACAGGGTTTTATTTTTGGCTAAGAAAACACAGTCTTATAGATCCTCCTTTGTGAGAAAAAAATGAGGGAGAATGAGTCAGAACTGATTTGGGTGGATTTGTGCAATTTTTTTGTTCTTTATTCTCTGAGTATTTTTGTTCCAATTTACTATGTGGAGCTAGACATACCACCGAGCGCCTCGCTGGTGAGGTGTTTCTGGCACGTCTCACTGTGACGAGTCCGAGAGGTAGACCCCAGAACCCACTGAAGAGACTATGTCTCACAGCTGGACAGGGAACACCTCGAGATCCCCCTAGGTGAGTTGGAGGATGCAGCCGGGATGAGAGAAGCCTGGGCTTCCCGTTCGAGGCTGTTGCCCCGGCAACCTGGCCTTGAATAAGCGGAAGACGACGGAACAGAACAATGAGAAGCGATTGAGACAGTTGTGTTGTGATATTGGGCTATACAAATAAAACTGAATTGAATAAAACAAATGTTTGTTTCCCACCCTCACCTATGGTCACCAGCTGTGAGAGGTGACCAAAAGAAAGAGATCGCTGATACAAGCTGCCAAAATGAGCTTCCTCCGCAGGGTGGCTGGGCTCTCACTCAGAGATCGGGTGAAGAGCTCTGCCATCCGGAAGGAGCTCTGTGTCGAGCCGCTCGAGAAGGAGCGGCTCGACAAGGAGCGAGAGAAGCCCCCCCCCCCAAGCGCCTCGCTGGTGAGGTGTTTTGGGCACGTCCCACCGGGAGGAGACCAAAAGGCACACCCTGGACCCGCTGGAGAGACTATGTCTTACAGCTGGCTGGGGAACGACTCTGGATCCTCCTGGGTGAGCTGAAGGATGCAGCTGTGGTGAGAGAAGCCTGGGCTTCCTGTCTGAGGCTGTTGCCCCTGTGACCTGGCCTCGGATAAGCAGAAGACGACGGAACAGAAATGTTTGTTTTATAGACAATATGCAATTACGTAAAAAAAAACAAAAAAAAAACGAGTATAAATCCAACACATGCTCACCCTTTAGTTTTGAAATGCACAATTTCTGATTAATTTCCTAACTAAAACGTTCCAAAAAGGAACCTCCTCTTGATATGCATCGAGTTGCAAGTGTGTTTACAATGAGGTTTCAGCTAGAGTGGGAAATAATTTCGCACATAAACGAGAACCAAAAACTTCCAGTAGAGTCTGTCCTTACGCAGCACTTTGGCATCCAATGAGAATGGATCACAGTAGCCTCGCTTTACACAGCTTATCACCTCCTTCCAACATGTCTATTTGCATAAAAACATCTTTAAAGTCAACATCATTGTACAAAGGCAAACCATCCACTTTACTAAATATATCACTCTCTCTGTAACATCTTAAAGGCATTAGGTTATGTCTGGTGTGACGTACTAAACGCTGGCTAGATGAAATCCTACTAGATGGTCTATCTCTGAATGGCGAGTGCATACGATTAAAAACCTGTTGCATCTTTTAAGAGCCAAAAATGATTTAAAAACAAACGATTGAATACAAAGAAATGGCAGCAAATTTGTTTACTAGATAAATATCCTAATGCATGGATTAGCTACAAAGTTGTTTATTTAGTGCAAAAAAAAAAAAATCCTAAACGTTGTCAAAATTGATTTAATGACTTGGAAGAAGAAAAAAAAAAAACCCAATGCTGTTCTCATCTGGTTTTATAAGGTGCTGGTGTAGGTAATGAATAACATTAAGAGCAGCAACAACAAATGCAAACGCATCTCTAAAACAAACGGGACGTTTCTGTAACGATTTGATGTCACATCCAAATCCCACAATTTACAGCAGTCATCTAGTGTCTGATCTTTTAAATGGTCCAAGTTTTACTAAAAACAGATTAACATAGTTTGATTGAAACATGATTGAATGTTTCAAAATGACATGATTTAATCAAAAGCACCAGAAAGCTGTTACTTTTGTCCTGACCAATCAGAACGTTGCATTTGTTGTTTACTGTCCAGGTTAAAATATAATATATATTATAGTCGTGCATAGAATAAAAAAAAGGAATATAAGCAGAGAAATCCGGCATCTAGGGACAAACACAGTCGAAGAATTTGGTTGTAAAGCTTGACGCACATACTTCCAAAAGAGGAAATTTTAACATTCGGTCTCTTAAGCTTAGAAGGAAAAAAAACAATCATGCAAAACATAAAAAAAAAAAAAAAAACGGGGGGAGAAAGTGTTCTCACTAAGCATGTAAAATTCTTACTGTCAATGCATCACTCCAACAATGCCGATCAGATAGATAGCAGGGGTAATTATACAGAAATGACCAGCGGTGTGATGTTACCATGACACTTTAAACAGGTAACAGGAGGTAGAACACGCCGCCATTTCTGTGCAATTACACCAGTGTCGCGCACAATGTTTCCACGTAGAAATACACATCTGTAGAAGTCACATCGATGATTCTGCTATCCAAAAGTGCATCCAAATTTACACGGTTGTGAGACCAGCACCGACAGGAACAAATATTGACATCATAAAACAGTAAAATATCAAGTACATCATTTTCAGAATGCCCCGCAAACACAGTCAGTCGGATTTTACTTTACAGGAAATGAACTAATAAAAAAAAAAAAATTTAAAAAGTAGAGGAAACATCAAGGGAAAATGTTGAGAAAAAGAAAAAAACGATGCCCAACATGATAACGCATCTTTTTGATTAAAAAAAAAAAAAAAAAAAAAGCAAATTAAAAGGCTCGTGGGCCAGTCCAGTGAGAATTTAAGGTGGTTTACAGTGAAAACCTTTTAGCACCTAGTTTTTTTTAAAAAAAAGAAAGTCTCATTTTTGTGCTTCTGTGTCTTGTGATGCTTTTAATCTTGTTTGGCTTGGAAAGATTAGGAGTTAAAAAGGACGCACCCGATTTGCTATTTCAATGTATAGAAAATCTAAAATGTTAAAAATGTCCACATAAATATTTCATCCTATTAGAAAGGCTTGAAAATGCCAATAAACACTAAAATAATCTAATGAATGCATTAAAAAAAAAAAAAACCCTGATTGTCTACATCTAAAAGAAAAAAAAAAAAGACTCAAATTCATGTAAATGTTAATTTTTTTCTTTTGTTAAAAACAATGCATAGTTAGAAAATACACACTATTCGTCTTTGATAAAGATAATCTGAACATTACCAGGTCAGGATATAATTATGTCGTATTGTATCAATTCATTAGTAAGACTATTAGTCCCAAAGGCATTAAAAATATGTACATAAACATTTAGTGGGCTGGGTTTTAAAAAGATGTTCTTTTAAAATTTCATCACTTATTGAAAATATACCTTATCATTAACGCTATTTAGTAAAAAGACCAAATGGCAAAAAGTCATTTGCATAAATTCTTTTCCCTCCATATATTTTAAGTTAACTCTGTTTAAAAAGGAGATGTTTTTAAGGGGATTTAAAAAAAAACAAAAAAACAATTGAAGTAAAATGATGCGATTTTAACCTTAATGTAACAAGATGTGTTTCTATTTAAAAACTCAGAATAAAATACCAATCTGACTAATCTGCCAGGTGCTATTTACATTAGAAAACATACATAGGGACGATCGGAAAAAAGAAGAAAAAAATTAAATTCATATGTCTACTCAGTTGGTGGGGGGAAAAAAAAATTGAGAAGGGGACCAATAAAAAAAAAAGTTTTCATTCTCATCTATCGACATATAAATTCATTAGTCGTTCATAGTTTCGGCTCAGATACGTTAAAAAAAAAGGTCTATTTTTGTGAGAACGACGAGTTCCACTTTCTTAGTTTAGCTGAACGAATCTTAAAAAAAAGTGTTAACACTGCTGTTGTTTCAGTCTTCTGCTATAAATGACCCTCATCCGTAGTTAATTAAGTACTGGTTCAAAGAATGAATGATTGAATTTTGATGAAAAGGAAAATCCTCGGAAAACAAAAATACAAAACTTAATATATTAAGTACTTTTGTCATGATTGAAGTACCCATTTAGTCAGTGCACTCTGCTTTGATTTGCTGATAAATTATGTTTAGAGGATAGAAATCATCAAGCATTTAAAAACGGTGAAATGAACAGCGTTACAAGGTGCTTGCGTTGTTAAGCACTCGGCAAAATAAAAAGAAGAGGATGGAGAGCGGCTTCACCGAAAACTACAACACGCCCACTAGTTTTCTTTTAGCAGTGTACAAACTTTGACACTTTTTCCTCATTTCTATTAACATTTCCCACACTGAATTTGCACACACTACTACACAACGTATATATATATAAAAAAAAAAAAAAGAATAAAAACCTCGGAGACCTTTTGCTTCTTTGCACTATTAACTGGTTGGACTTTGGTGATTTTTAAGGGCTAATTTAAAAGTGTAGCCTCGTAGGTAGGTAAAAAGTTGTCCCGGGAGGGTAAATCAAGATTTAAAACCGCTGTTAAGACAGCAGACTGTGAAACAACATTTTTCATCAGTGAGGTCTCACCCACGCCAACCTGGAGTTGTGCGCTCTCAGGCAAAGTACATGGTGCGCAGAGTGTCTTGGTGGATCTGCACAGCCTTGGCTAAGGCTTGGTGATCACGCCCATTGCTCTGACCTGATGTATGACTTCCTTCAGCACTGGAAAGAAAATTTAGTTCTTAATGTGACAGAAAATAAATCACACAATGTAGCAGTGGTGTCAAATCAAAATGGTTTAGTCCACAACCTGGTGGAGAAAAACAGCTGAAAAGGGTTCATAAGAAAATATTATCCTTTATATCGCTCCCTTGAAACATTTTGAGATCTGGTCCAAGTATCCTGTCTGATTCGGATTGGCAAACCTACCGCATTCTTGAAAGTAGAAAGATAGGTATCTTTTCAATAATGCGGTAGGTTTGAAAGTTAGGCATAGATAGACTTAACAACAAAATTAAAAGATAGTGTGGGTCACAAATGGGGAAAAAAAAAAAAGACTTTTTTTGTATACATTTCCCCACAGAAATCTTTGTGTTGAAAGAAACTAAAAAAAAAAAAAATGAGTGTGGTTTTGAATTAATGACCTCCACCAGTTTGATCGTTTTCTCTTTATTTCATTTATATCTCAAAAAATGTAAACTCTGAAGAATGCAGTGTCTTGTGGCTATTGAGTCAATGTGATTGTGACACCCCTGAAGAATACCAAATATGATCATAAAAATTTCAAATATGTCCACAGTTACCTGTCATGCTCTTTGTCCACCAAGTGGTAGCGAGCTCGGAAAGCCACCAGATGGGCGTAGTAAGCTGGTGCTGGGATGGAGACGGATCGAGTGCAGCGTACGTAGGTGTGGCAGAGCTGATAAGTGAGGACCTGCAGTTCATCTGACGAGAAGTGGTTGTCGTCCCAGAGAACGTGGTAGTGAGACGGCCTGCTGGTTCCCTGCAAACAAACGTGGGGTTTTTGCATAAATACCAATTCATTTCCATCCTTTGAAATGAATGAATAAAACATAGTTGACAGTTCACCTGAATGCCAGCATGACTACAAAGATAGAAGTCAAACTCTGATGGGTGGGTGATTTTGGTGTCCACCGTGGTGCCTGCAGGAATGTTCCCGCTCTTACCGACCTGTAAAAAACACAATACAGAAACCATGTAGATAGTACTGAAGCCTGGATGATCACATTGGGGTAAACAAAAGCCCGAGCAAAATTATTCCTAAAACTTACAAACAATTGGGACTCTTAATCACATCAAGTTATTTTCTGACATATGTGCATGTCTTAAAAAAAATTCAAATAGTTTCCATCTAGTGGGGAAACACTATTATGGGGTGGCTAATTCTAATAATTTTACATCCTTGCTTATTTTTTTGATTATAAAAGCAGACAAGTTTAAAATAATTCCAAACATTGAAATACTGACCCTCTCATTTCTATCCATACAAAAAAGTCTTGTATGATGTCTCTTCTGAACCACCACAAATGTAATACCGGGTTGGTAATCCTTCTCTAGTTTGATACAAGCTTCCCGAATCGCCAGCAGCTCGTGCTGTAAAACCTACGAGTAAAAAGAAGCAAAATATTGTGTTTATTATAATAATTTTTTTTTAAATCCCTGTTTGATGCTTCGGATTTGTGAATTACCTGGTTGAATTGTCCCTCTGAGATACCATCTCGGTAGTAGATGATTCTGGTGGGCTTGAAGCGTGTGGATTTGTAGAACTGAATGAGAAGCTCTCTCACCATGTTGGCCAGGTCCTGAATGATATCCTGACGGTGCTGCTGAACTCGTACTGTGGCACAGTAACGGCTTGGATGGCCATCCATACTGCCTACCACCTGAAGCATAAAGAATGTCTTTAACAATAAAAGCCCAAAATACACACCCAGCAAACCATTACCGCAAAGCTCCCGCAAACCATTACCGGCTCATCAACAAATACTTGAATGTGAATTCCACTCTAAGGACCCCATTCTTTTCTCTTGGACTTTTACTTCAGTAAGATTCCATGTTTCTGAAGCTACTCAGTGAATGGCGTAGACGTTTTTTCAAAATCACTGTTGTAAATCATTTCTACATGACTTCATTTTGAACAACATGAAACCGCTGGGCATGCCTGGTGCAACCCCACACACTGTGTGTCACAAGTAAAAATACTTTTCATGAGGAAAAAAAGACCAGTTTGAGACCATTTTCTGGAAAAATCAGACAAACTTCCATCAGATCGACCGCAGAGAAGTTTTATTCTAATGACATAAAAGTCTTCAAGTGGCAGAGGACATCAAACCAAAAGAAAGGTCTTAATTACATGCATCATGTTTCAAGTTGAGAAGGAAAAAATACCCCAAAAGCGTCTACTTTCACTATATGTAACTTTTTTTTTATATATAAGTATGTCGGAGAGAGTTTCCCTGAGCAAAAAAATACTTGGGGTTCTAAAAAAGAAGGAAGAAGTTTCTCTTGTACGTATGACTGACGCTCACTTAGCTGATTACAGTTCTGGATTATTTGGAAGCAGCTGTAAATGCTAAAATATGACTGATCCAACAACTTGTAATGAAAACACACAATGCAGAAATAATTTTGTTAAATTTATAAAATCTAATTTATATGTTGGCCAAAATTTTGCCAGTTTGATGTCTTATTATGTACATTCATACAAAGCAGTAAAGCTTGTGGGTGCATGACTGCACTTCATGATTGCACAATAGGCCTTAGCAACATTACAAGATATTCCAGACAGTATCTCTGATGGTGGAAGTGAGAAGTATGTGAATAGATCACTCCCATAGCAGAAAGCCTCCCCACTAGGAAGATCCATTATGAGACCAGCAGTCAGTAATTGACCAATGTTCCTAAAAGCTCAGATAAAAAAGGTTTCCTTTTCAGCAACTCTGAATTACAAAAGAACCCTAAATAGTCGCTTTGTGTTCACTTGAGAACTATCATTTTAAAAAACAATAGGTGAAGTGATCACCTATAGGAGTGAAGCGTCCGGACAGAGAAATCAGAAAAGCTGGGACGCCTAGTTTTAATCAGCATCATCATGACTGTGCAAAAAGTAAAACTGGTCCAACTGAAAATTTTGGCTTCAGGCTTTTTAAATGGCAAAAGTTTTGTTTTAAATCGGAAAGTAGAATTGATAGAGCAGTGTTATAGTTTTTAAGAGAGCTTCAACACTTAAAAGATAAATAGTACGACAACTAAATAAAATCGGCTGCAAAATAAGTGCATTGTTAATCTGAGAAAGCCGAAACGAAAGCTTGGCACGAAAGCCGAAAGGTGGCACAATTAGCAGTGCTACTTACAGCAGCAATGGAAGGTTTTTTTCCATCTCCTGCAGGTGGATGAGTCACATCTGAGCCTAAAAAGATCACTGGCTGCTGAAACACCATTGGCCTGGACAGGAAGGCACAGACCAGATGTGAACGACGTGTCTAAGATGTAACGACACTGATCTTTTACAGTACGAGTATCTTTGCTTTACCTGCCCTGTGGGAGAAGAATGTTGTTGACCCCACCAAGCTTGACGTTGATCTTCAGACAGAGGTTGGAGAGGGTCTGAGGTGTTGTTTTTTGTACGTTCTTCACCTGAACACACTGTGTCGCCATTCCAAGCACTGTGTCGCCAACACGTTTGACCTCAGCTGTTAAACACAAAGCACTAGTTTATATTGACAAAGTTAAAAAGGAAAAATTATGAGAAAAAAAAAAGGTGAGAATAATCAGACTGAAAGGTAAATCAATGAATTAACAATTCCGATGGTTGAAAGTAGCCTCTATAGTGTTCTGAGAAGATTTTGTGCGAATGGATTCTTACCGTAGACTGGTGTCTTTCCAGGAAGGATGACCACTACTAGCTGGAGGCCTTGGTAAGTGTACTTCAGGTGTCTGAACATCGGCTCGACGCTATCTGCTCCCTGTGCGTATTTGCAGAAACAAGGTTGCCCTTGGATTGGCATCCCGGCATCACGTGAGATCTTTCTTAGTTGATCAGTAAAAGCTCTGTGGGGGAAAAAAAAATTATTAATCCAGCTTATAAAGTTTTTTTTGTTTTATATGAGTATTTGTAGTACATTTTAATGTGTTGGCTTTTCTTTTATGTTAATAGTTATACTTAAACAACAATACTTAAACGTACAATAGCCAAAATAATAAAATATGTGAGCTGTCTGGAGCAGATGGCTACAGAGAATCTCTCTTACTTGAGCAGGAGTTCAGTGCACTGTCTCTGTGGAGCAAAGCAGGCAATCGCCCAGACTTTGATCTCAATCCCAGTGTGGAACTGCTTGTTCCTCATGTCCCAAACGCCCTGGATCGGTGTGGCTATTGCTTTGTTCTACAAATCAAAAGAACAGCAAGTAAATCAGTGGTTATCATAATACATCACAAGCTTTATTACACCTAAACAGTTATCTTTAATTTAGCAATGAATGCACAAACTAGTTTGCGACATACCCTGCCGCCGTAAAGTATCGAAGGTGCTTGAAGAACGCGGCCGTTTACTTCTGTCATTTCATCCCTCACCATCACTCCAAACTCACGAACATAAGGATCAGTGTTGAAGTTGGCACTTCTCATCTGCAAACAAAATATAAACCAGCAGTTTATCAGAAAAACATCAAACATGCCCAATTAATGCAATCTCGAAAAAATTTTTTACAAGAAAAAGATCAAACTAATTCTTAAAGCTTGTGAATAAAGGCTTTAAAGAACAAAGTCGACATTTATTGTCGTTCACTAAAAAAATTATAAGCCAACTCTTACCAGTTTGCTAATCTCATCCTGTCGGTCTGGTGCAGATCGGGCTGTGGTACGAATCATAGCAGAGGTCTGATTGTCTGTAAGCTTTTTGATACAACGCTGACCAGCCACTATGTTACACACCTGAATGGTCATGAGTAGAACAAAAACAAAACAAGTTTAAAGGATATTACGTTAAATAAAAACTCATAGCATTACATGCCGACATTGCTTACCTCTAGAGGGAGATAGGTGTGCTTTTGCTCCTGTCCCACTTGTAAGCATGGCAGGTGGGGGTATCGCAGGCTGAGTTTGTATTTGTCCTTGAAGTACTGTGCTACTGTGCATTCAATTGTTTGGCCATTCTCCTGCTGCAAGGGGAATCTAGTGGGATAAAGAAAAAAATTCTTTGTAGCATCGTAAATCCCTTCAAAACATCTCTCACAATTGAACCCTTGATGCATCATAATCTAAAGGCAGTTCATTTGACTCTGTGAGAGCTTGACTAAAGAAGGCAACATCATATGTAAAAAGATTTATCAAAATGAGCGCATTGCAGCCCTACGTTTGGTGGCTGGCTGGTCTTCTGGTCACGTTACAAACTCTGTACTTTCTTTTCATCTGTCCACAGTGGGTGATCTCGACTTTCAGGCCTGAAGGAAGAAAATAAAAGAAATGAAGTGAATTTGTAACGTACATTAAACAAACAGCTGTTAACAGAGGGCCAAAAATGTTCTTTTTTTTTATTATTTGTTTGCTTGTATCAGGTGCCTACCTTTGATTTCCTTGGTGAATTTCACTCGCTGAGAATCTGTTAAAGGCTTCTGTTGTTCTTCAATACTTTTGAAATCCAAAACCTCGCACATGAACTCAATTACTGGCTGTGCTTTGTAGAAAGCTGTGGCTGAAACTACAAGCAAAACAAGCATAAAAACGGTTCTATAAAATTTAACGACTCCAATTCTAGCTGTTCTCCAAACTGTGGATAGATTACCGTCAATGTTGAGCATCATTTTCCAAAGTGAAGGTCTGACTGACTGGTGGAAACCAAACCAAACTTCTCTACCACCCCCAAGTGGATTTGAGCATCCTTCAGAAGGAGTGAAGAAAGAACGTCCTACTGGGGTGTACCTATAAAACAAGATTATGTTTTAAGAGGTTGAAATGAACTACACATTTACTAAATGCTTCAAACTAAGCCATCCTGTGATGCTGTCAGACAAGCAGACCAAGCTTTCCATCCCACCAGAATTATTTGAAGCTGCTCTGGAGACTAGATGACACACAAAGAAAGGCCTACCTCATAGATGGCAAATGCCTCATAACCACATCCAACGCTTGGATAGTCTCAAATGGAACACTGGGCAGACGTCCTGATAGTGCCTCGTGCAAAGCCTGCAGGCTAACGCAGGAAACCCATTTGATTGATACTTTGAAGCTGCGGTCTTTGCCTTCACCCGGTATGGTCACCTCTAGCTCCACCTACATTGAAAGAGAAAAAAAAAACTGTTTAATTTAACCATCTTAAAGTGAAAGTTTAATCTATGCAGGTTACAATGAGAATTTAGACCTTGTCTCTGCCGATGGGCAAAGGCATGGCAGTGTAGAGATTCTTCCTTCCATCATATACAGGCTTTCGATCACCAAAGATTTGGGTTTTAAAGTGCTGGACCATGTGCTCCACGATTTCACTGGAAATAAATTTAGATCAAACATTACAATCTCCGGTATACAGAACAGATCATTAAATGCAGGTTGGACATACCGATTGACTCTCCTAGGGCATTTTTCTGGCTTAATGTCGATGTCATAGTGATACACCTCCAGTTTGGGGATTTCCATCTCAAAGAAGTTTGCTTGGAGCTTGATTGTCCGGCCCATAGTGCCAAAGTCAGGGCGTGATGGTGGTTTGAACACATATTCTGGCACTGGGGAAGATGGCGGGTCTAAAGAGAAGAGGGTTGAGAAAAAAAAAGAGTGAATAAAGAACAATTAAATGACAACAAGAACTAAATTATTCATCCTAAAAAAGAAAACATTTCCCCCTGTATTCAAATACCACTGTATAAGATTTTAAAAAGAAACAAAATCTATGAATGTTTGCTTCTCAAATCAAACACAAGGAAAATTCAGACTTAAAAAAAAAAAAGGATTAAATCTGGACGGTAAAATAACTAAAGCAACAAAAAGTTATTTTGTTGCTTTACTTCAAGTTTATCTGTTGTTCTTTAAACACTTCTTGAAGATATATCCATGCCAAGTTGTTTCAGGTATTTTCGTACATTACAGCACACCTTAATCATTTTCTTATCCTTGTGTCCCAGGTCCATTCATTCAAACAAACGAACCTCCATCAAGGCTCCATCACTTAGAATTGTGATCAGCTGCCATGAACACAAAGGAACACTAGAAAAATCTTTGCCCAACTTTAAAAAAAAAAAGAGCCAATAAGTGACTGTGTCTTTTTGGTTTTGATGCAACTATAGAACAAACGTCTTTTTCTTGCAGCGGTTCATGGTTAGATTGTTTACGTTCATTTTTACTCTAAATATAATGACATAACCTTGCATTTAAACTACAACACAAAGAGCCTAAATAAATCTTCAATTAATTTGCAGAATGTTGTCAAGTTATGTTGATATGAACCAAAGCTAAAACATCCTTGAAATACGGAAAAAAAGAACATAGCCCTCTCCCCACATAACTATGCAGCTGTGGAGACTAGTTTTAATCTTCAGGCCAAATATGGGAACACCTTACCAGAGCTTACAGACCCTGAAGAACGGGGTCCCTCACCCATCTCAGCAACTGTAAAGCACAAAGAATGACAAGCCATAATTATTTTAAAATGTTATTGAAGAAATAGAAACAGTGACTTAAATAAAATACATTAAGTTTCATGAGTTATCCATCATGGATCACTCTAACCATCCTCTCTACGGCTCAAAGACTGCCCGATACTGGAAATCTTTCATTCCCAATAGACTGTACAATAACTCAGAGTAATGGCTAGCTTTGGGTCGTGCAATCACGACCACCTTTATGCACAATCTGTACTGATTTTAAATTAGATCACTCATTTAATTCCTAACTTTCACATTATTCCATTCATTTTTTCATTATTCTTTATTTTAGCACATTTACTTTTTTTCTTTCATGATTACAGTAGTGGTGTTACACACAAAATTCCCACGTGTGGGATCAATAAAGTACTTTGATTCTGAAAAGTTAAGATCAGTGTTGCTTTATTCAGTTCAACACAAATAAAACCCCAAGAGATCTTAATTAGTCTACTGTATATTTAACTTGTAAACACATTTCTTATCACTTTCACAGCACCATCTCTTACAATCACAAGAAGCTTATCAATATTCTCACAGAAAGTACACTTCAAGCTGGTAATCTGAGGATGAAAACACCCATTCCACCCAAAAAGAATCATCATAATACAGTGAGTGTTTAATATTTGAACAAAAAGTGGTCTGGATGACAAAAAAAAAAAAAGCTATTGAGAGTTTGTTTGATGTGGTGTAATGTAGTCAACTAACTTCACAAAGTCACTAAGAAAGTTCACTTTGTTTATGTTCCACAGAGGATCACATCATTATAGCTTCACAGAAAACTATATCAAATAATATCTAGATGTAATTGCCTCCGGTTTTTTTTTTTAATTCGCCAACTATTGTGTTAAAAAAAAGTTGTATTCAGTTTGCTTGACCATGCGATGGAAGGATTGGTGAGATTAGGAAGCATCGCCGGCCGTTTCAAAGCGATCTAAAAATGATCAAATATTGTCCTAATATATTTCTTTGAATTTTTTTCCATCTTTAAAACTTTACAGTTGCTTAAAAGGCAATTTAAAAAAAAATCGGGGTATAGAAATAACAAGAACTAGTTTTAAAAATGCTAAATTGGCTAGCTAAGCTAACATGCTAACTGAGCTTGTGTTACTTTAACATAAAGAGCAGATAAAAATATTAAATTAATAAAAATAATTAATCATTTCAAACAGAATCTAATTATTTAGAAGATTAAAGTCATATTTACTGTGTATTATACAGCACAACACATAGTTAGTAGTCGCTGATGCTAATGCTAGCCGCTGCACTTACCTCCAGAAGAATACATTTTCTCGACTTTTAAAACGCGTGGACGTTCAGATCCTCCACTTTATTTAAACTGATCTTCACACAAAACCATGCGTGATCAACAAAGACATCGATTTTCAACAGTGAGGGGGGTAAAGACAGTTTAAAAGTTGAAATATTTAGTTATAAGAAGTGTATCATCCTCTTCACGACCCCATCCCCCCACCACACAAAACAGGAGCCGAGAGAAAAGATAGCAGGAAAAAAAAGAGCTGCGTGGGACAAGATGATTCAGTCCTGTTCACTTCCGCTACGAACCACTTCCGCTTTGCTGAAAAAGAAGGGGAGTGGTTCCTCTTGTTCAGCCTAAATAGCTTAGCATATTATTATAATACATATCCCATAATTACATATACACTTATTAAAATAATCAAATAATCACATGACATGTAAAATCATTTGGATCAAATAAATTAAGTGTGATCTCTTGTTGATTTTAATTAAATGATCGAAATGTAAAAATTAAGAATACAGCTTTTACAACTTTTACGTCATAATAATGTACATTTCCACTGTAACTGTTTTTTTTTCTAATAAAATCGCAACAAGATCAAGGCATGCGAACCAGATGAAAAGTATTTCCGGGGTATTAAAAAGGGTTAAAAGCCAAGGGGATTATAATTGCTTATGTTTACGTGCATTTCAATCATTATTATGACCTAGAAAAGGTTTAAATGTCAAAATCAAATCATTTCTTTTCACTGATTTTTCAAAATTGAAGAATACAAATAGGATCAAAAGCATTTTGAGTAGTTTTGAAAATTTTGATCGACTAAAATATTTGTAAAAAAAACGCATACTAAAGAGATCAAAAGATGAAACCCTCTTAAACATTTTTAGTAAATATTCTAATTCCTCATTTGACAGTGTGATTAATTTAAAATTGTATTATCCTTAAAATGACAACTTGATGCATTAAAACATGTTTTATTGTGTTGTGAAAAAAAATCCCTGATATACAGTATATCCTTTTCTCCACTAGACGGTGCTGTTTACCAATAAATATTTTTTTCTTTTTAATTTGGAATTAAAGCAATCATTTAAAAAAAAATCTTAAAAATGATTTATTATTACAGCAAATCTCAATGGAATAAAAATTATATAAATTTGAAGTGATTAAAAATGTATTACAGCGAACAAATATGTTGTAAAATGGAGATGATCAATTTTAGAATTTGCTTTATAAACTTTATGCGAGTTAAATGCCTGTTAAAAAAAAAGAAGTACCAAATAAAGTAATGGATATAAATGATCAAATTGATATTTAATAAAAAATGAGAGATCAAATGAAAATGATGAACAAAATAAAAAAGAATGGATTATGCAATGTGATTTGAAATCAATGCAAAAAGAAAAGATGATCTAGATTTGATTTATTTCCATGAAGTGGTTTGTTTCCCCCTCATAAGAATGAATTGGGTGTAGCTATGTCTGTGTGCGCCTTGGCCAATCCAACCAGATCCTCCCTGCAGTGCGTAAGAGCGCAATTTTGGATTTAACCAAGTCTTTGCTGCAGGGCTGGCTGCAGTCTTCAACAGAACCTCAACACGTCTATACACAATGAGACTGTAGTCTTCACATCGATTTGGAATTAGATTACATTGTGTTTCTTTTCATTTTTATCTTCTGATCGAAAAGAATTTGTTTCGAAGCATGACTGGAGTTTTTGATCGAAGGATCTCGAGTGTGAAACCTGCAGAATTTCAGAGCTCTTTTCAACTCTCCACCATGCATCATCCGTCTCAGGAATCTCCAACTCTACCCGAATCCTCAGCTACAGATTCAGGCTACTACAGTCCAGCAAGTGGAGTTCCTCAGGGCTACTGCTCACCCAGTTCCAGCTCATATGGGAAACCTCTCAACACCTACCAGTACCAGTACCCTGGTGTTAATGGATCTGCTGGAAATTACTCTACTAAATCCTACAGTGATTACAGCTCCTATACAACTCCTGCTTACCATCAATATGCTGGGACTTATAGCAGAGTACAAGCTCAGCAGAGCCCACAAGGTAGGGGCCCCAAATCCTTTTTTTTTTATTTAGAAATTAAAATTAGGTAGTAAATTATTATGAAAATACGTGATTTTTTTATTGTGTTTTCATTATTGTTTCAGTAATTAACACAATTTACAAAAAAAAAACAAAAAAAAAACAGTTAAATGGAAGAAAATTATGGTTGAAATTTAGAAAAATAGATTTTTTTTTAAAATTTTGATTCCCAATTTTATGTAATGATTTTATGTTTTTTAAATGAAAGAAAATTAGCATTGATTTGAAAATCATAGAGAAAATCCTGTTCATCTTGATTCCCACTTCTATGTGGTTTCTAATGCTTTATAAATGGAAGAAAATTAACATTGATTTTGAAAAAAAAAAGAAATAAAGAAAATTCTTTTTATTTTGATTCCCAATTTTACATGGTTTCTGTATGTTTTTTTAATGGAAGAAAAATTATATTGATTTATAATCTATACATATTCAATCATTATTTTAATTCTCAATGCTATATGTTTTTTATATATTTTTCTAACACATCTACATTTTTTATGTGCAGAAAAGGAGCTGAATGAGCCTGAGGTGAGGATGGTGAATGGCAAGCCGAAAAAAGTGAGAAAGCCCAGAACCATTTACTCCAGCTTTCAACTGGCCGCCTTGCAGAGGAGGTTCCAGAACACACAGTATCTTGCTCTCCCAGAAAGAGCCGAGCTGGCTGCTTCTCTGGGACTCACACAAACACAGGTAGGAATTTAAATATTTAAAGATCATTTTTATATTTTTATGGGAAAATAAAATGAATGATTAGAAATTCTCATTTTATTTTGTACTGATATATTAATCATTTATTGATTGTCTGTGTTGGTTTAATTACAAGTGATAATATTTTTTTCTTCTTTTGTTTTAAGGTCAAAATCTGGTTTCAGAACAGGAGATCTAAAATGAAAAAGATTATGAAAAACGGAGAGCTTCCTCCAGAACACAGCCCCAGCTCCAGCGACCCTATGGCCTGCAATTCTCCACAATCCCCTGCTGTTTGGGACACCCAAGGCCCCTCCAGGTCACACAACCTGCAACCACAAAACATCAACTCTACCGCTTCTAACTTTTTGGAAAACCCAGGTTCATGGTACACATCTCCTGGAACCTCCATGGCTTCCCACCTTCAGACAGCCAACTCCATACAGCACTCTTTGGCTCTTGGAGCTGGGACGTTATACTAAGAAAAGAAAAAAGAAAACAAAATAACCCTCCTGTTGTTCATTTATTTTTTTCTTCTTCTATGGGACTCGTGTTTCAGAGGAATATGCAATGTATTTGATGCCAGTCATAGAGGAAACGTGTAAAATGTGTAAATGTGTGCATGTAATTTATTGCATTTTTTTGGAAGGCTATTAAACGTTTAAATGGACAATTGATCTTTGAAAACTTCCCGCCTCGTCAGTACTTTTTTCCCTCACATCAAATCTCAGCTGTACATTATTTCCAACACAAATCTGACGTTAAAAAACATACTCATGCCTCAAGCAATTCTTTCTCACAGGGTTGTAAATCACATCTGTGAGATGCAGAGATTAACCTAAATACAAATCTTTCATTTGTAATCATTACTGTCAACAAATTATTTACGATTCACTTTTTTAGTTAAAAGATAAGTATTTTTTCTTATTTGTACACAAAAAATTATTGTGAGAAATATATATTTTGGATAAAAAAAAAGGAAAAAATTAAATTAATTCAATTTGAAATTAAAACAAAGCAAATTTTTTTTAATTTATCTTACTTTATTATTATTATTTTTACTTCATTGAAATATTTATTTTATTATACATATATTTTTAGAAAATCTACTAAAAAAATTAAGAATTTGCTTCCCCCCCTTTTTTGCGTTAGGTATTGGATACTATACATGATAATAATGATTTGTTTTATTATTATTAATTCATTTCAGTATAATCAATGAAATTATTTGCTTCACCCTTCCTCTTTTCAAACCCCGCACTCACGTTGCTGGTATGTACATACATGTGCAGGTTAGAAATAAATGATCTAAATCTAAAAGGTTTTTTTTGTTATTTAAAAAAATCTGTTTGAGAAGAATTCGACTACCTTTGGTTCCAGGTTTGGATCTCTCTCTCTTTGTGTCCCTACAATTAGCTGCTTTGAATGGCAGAGAGGAGGCGAAGGGAAAGGGGGGGATTTTTGAGTGGGTGGGGGGGTCCATGGAGATCTGAGACCATCCACATTCCTGTGGGGGTAGACCGGCTCCAGAGCTTTGCCACTCCCGCCAGCCGCAGCCCACCTTCTGGGGTAAAATAAAAATGTGGAGGAGAAATCCTGAATATAAGGCGCAACAAAAATCAAATTTGTCAAATAAAAACCACTATCAAATATTTTATTAATATTTAAAAAAAAATAATAGAAAAAAATCAAGAAAGAATAAAATCTTTTTTTTTTAATTGATTTAAATCTAATACTAAAAGGATTTTATTCATTTTACTCACACATTTACGCACGATCCATACATAGGACTTCTTGTCCACCTGACACAAAATCAAATTCCACCTGTACACACAAACACACACACACACACACTCACAAACACACACACACACAGACACGGGAATCTAAAACCCTTCACAGTGTCCTTTGTTGTGTTGCAGGCCTGTCTTCCCAATGCGCACATTTGGACACTCCAGAAATTTACATGCCAGACGCACGCAAGCAAAAAGAAGAATTTTCGGTGCACAAACTCACGCACGTTCTCACATTTATATATATCCTGCTGTTTCCCCTTCACTCACTCTCTCTCTATCTCATTCACACACACACGCATACAAACACACACTGATGGTGCCATTACATGGAGAGCCTCCGTTTATTTCCAACCGAACATTTTCCACTCAGCTAGTTTTCCCCCGTTTTGCAAATCGAGTCTAAATAATGACAGTTAGCTTTACTGGACAGCTTCAACTGTAACACTCCACAATAATTATTCTCCAGGATTAGGGCCTCCATTATCATAATCTGGACATTGACAATTACCTATAATTTGCAAAGATGCGCTTGGTTCTTGATTGCAGAGAGCTCTTTTTTTCCCCACAAGCTCGCCATCACTAAACAGTGACAGTAATAACGGCTAATTTTGCAGGCAATATATAAGAGCTTACCAGGGTGTGCAAACACTTTCCCACCTGGATTTGCTTATTCAACCACAGGCAGTAAAACCATGCAGGAGCCTTCTTGTTTTTGTCTGTAGAGATGCTCAGAAAGGTAAGGATGAGTCTTTTATATTCTATCTTACTCTCATCCATAGACTGACAAAAGCTATGTCTTTTGGAAAAGCAAAGATAGAAAGACTTTGGAAAAATAGATTTTTTTTCCTTTTTGTAAACAAGGTCTGCAAAAATCTTTTTCAAAAAAATTGTTTCACTATTTTTTTTAGGCGAGAGGTTCAGCAAAATCTAGTAAAGTAAGAACTGAAGATGACCACATCCTTTCACAACCACACCCCCATCGATTCATTCTTCCATCGATTCATCCCTCCATCGATTCATCCCTGCATCGATTCATCCTTCCATTTATCTATCTATCTATCAATCTATCTATCTATCTATCTATCTATCTATCTATCTATCTATCTATCTATCTATCTATCTATCTATCTATCTGTGTATCTGTCTGTCTGTATATCTGCATTTAGCTCCAAATGTTCCAAACTGGGTTTTTCTGTGCTCTGCTTACACATGCTGCTCCTGGTTCCATGTATCCCCAGCATGGCCCACAGGAGCTAAGCTAGATAGGCTTCTCGGCCCTGATGGGGGCCCCAGGTATGGGAGCAAAATGCACAAGCCAGTGGGACATCCACGACTGTGACAGCTGCACGCGTGCTTTTCAGCGCCGTAATTTCAGATAATATCCCAAGCGCTCACTCTCCTCGGCAATTTGTATATGAATAACCGAATAATTTCCCCTTTTGTTCCATCTGTGCTACCTCAAATCCAAATAAAGATGCCTTTTAGTATTAAAAGTGGTAGAAAATTACAGGTAATTATCTTTGACGGTAAAAACGCTGTAATCAGCAGGCTACATCAAAAATTACCCTAATTATGCCTGCATTTATGAGAATGAAAAAAAGGGGGAAAAAAGCCTCACTTGGATAAAAACCCACAAATTGTCCCAAATATCTCCTTCATATTGAACGCCGCTGCAGCTGGCTGCTTTGTTCAGCATCGATCCTGTGGAGCTTGGCATTTAACGGCCTGCATTAGGACGGAGAGAAGGAAGAAAACATTTTGTCAATACTTCTAATAATTGAGGTGGAGATGACAAGCTAAGCTGGACCTGGAGCAAAGTGTCTTTCGAGGTGGAGGGTAAGTTCATTTCCTCTGGGGTTGTTTGATCAATCTATATAGCGTTCCTCATCACCCACTGGGTTTTTATTGAAAATGTTTGATGAAAGCACCGAGCAGTGTGTCATTAACTTATGCTCACATTGTCTGTTATATGCACCAGGGTGAGGGGAAATAGGCCTGTGCTGATGGGATGTTGGTCCAATACGAAGCATAAAAAAGACCTGGAATGAATACAAATTTTAAAATGGTGAAGGAGATGAAGGAATCATGCAACAGCAGGCGTCTGTTTGAGTCACGGTTTACTCATTCTGACAAAACATAAAAAGTGTATGTACAACTAAAATCGTTGGTTATATTTACGACAGACAATTTGCTTGCATGTTGAAGAAACAACCAAAATAAAAAAAATGAAAGCAATTAGGAGTCCATGATGGCAGTTCTTTTTAGCGCCAAAGCACTTGGAGATCAGAAGCAGTCTTTTTTTTCTTCCAAAGAAAGTCACTGATAATATTTGGTATATTGACGTTCAGATGAAATGAATGAAAGCATAACGAAGCCCACTGAACGCTATAAAAATATCATCAGTCCTCTTGTTTGTGGCTTGGCTGGGTTTGCAGAGGAGCAGAAGGGGGCTTCATCTCCCAACTCCTCAGCATCAGGTCTCAAAATGCAGACTCTGGAGGAAGCTGTAACCAAGTCTATCTCTGCATTGAATCTTGGTGTGGGGAGGAATACCAGTGAGAGTAACCTGGCATGTAACTGTTAGCCGGCATGTTTACTCCTTTGGAAGAGGCTGACACGTCCCATATTGGAGGGATGGTGGGAGAACGAGGGGATAAGGACATAGACCCTGGGATGGGGTCGCTTTCATGTGGGTTACTGCCTTGCTTCAGGAGCTTCTTAAACTTTGACCTTTTGTTTTGAAACCAAATCTTTACCTGAAATAAAAAAAAAAGACTTGATGTTAAAATATTGTTTAAATAGATATTATTAATGAAAACATGCATGAATATTAAAATTCCGAATTTGCTTTAAAATAGAAAAAAGTAATAAATTCCTTGATACCTGTGTTTGTGTGAGTCCTAGAGAGGCTGCCAGCTCTGCACGCTCCGGTAAGGCGAGGTACTGGGTTTGCTGGAAACGATGATTCAGTGCTTGAAGCTGCAAACTGGAATAAATTGTCCGTGGTTTGCGAATTTTCTTCCCTTTCCCGTTAAAACGAATCTCCCCATTTTCGATGACTGTCGTTTTCTGCTGCTCTGCAACAAAAACAAATAATTTTATTAATCATAAAAATAAAGCACACTCATAAAAGATGACTCTTCCACCTCCAGCTAAGCAGATGAGATGTTTCTTCACATGTGGATAAATGCGTAAAAATGTGAATCCTCGCATTAAAAGGTTGAAATCTCCCTGGATTTTTGGCGCAATAGCAGCTCCAGTCCTCATACGCTGTCATATTTAGGATATTGCTGGTAATGACATGTCAATTAAATGCTAATTACAAGATTCAAGACGTGCAGGCTGCCTAATTTCAACGAGTAGTTGGTGAGGATTGCACGGTCGAGATGATCACACCCCGGGCATTAAAACTTGTTTGGTGGGAAAAAAGAAAAAAAAAGGACAAAACTCTGAAAGCAGGAGCTTGAATTATCGGATACATTGTACGCATTTTTCTCCAGAGGATTCCTACATTTGCCGTGGTTTGGGCATGACAGGCAAAGAAAACATGAGTAAAAGGTTTGATCTGGCTTATTTTTATTTTAAAAGCGCGCTCCAATTATTTAAAGCCATGCGTAAAAAGCGCATTACGCACGGTGTTTTTTTTTTTTTGTTTGTTTTGTTTTTTCCGTCTTTTTGGTGAAAATGGTGTTTCTTACCTGTGCCGTCTAACCTTGTCTGTCCTCCCGTGTTGTTGTGATAAGATGGCAGGTAAGGGCTGTGGTGTGGATGGCTCACATATGGGTATGGTAAGGATCTGTTGTAGGTGTTAGTCCCAGGGTACGGGGTGTTGTCATGCTGGTGGTGAGCATGTGAGCCGGAGTGGAGACAGTGCAGCGGGTAGTGACCACCCGCCATCGATGGGGAGCTCTGCTGTGAGTGCGACTGTTGTCCAAACTCCATGAAAGCAGACTTGGACGAGTCCTGAGCCTCCAGACCGTCAGCCATCGTAGTCATGGTCATCATCGAATTTTCTGCCTTGAGAGCACTCACCCCCCTCTCTCTCAAGACCAAAACGCTTTTCTCTCTCTTGCTGTGCTGTTGTCTCTCTCCCCCTTCTCCACTGCAAGAAGATATTGTCCTATTAACACCCTTTTTGTTTTTTGTTTTTTTCCAGAGGGGTCTTTATTCCCACCCTTACTTATCCTGTGATATTCTCACTCAAAGTGCAGTAAGGTAGGCAGATTTTAAGGTGGATTCTGTTAAAATTGAGCCCCTGCTTCCAGACTTGATGCAGACACTACAAGTAAAATGGTTTGTCTCCAAAGGGCAGCGCCTCCCGATTGGTCATCCAACCCGACGTCATCAGTACTCCGCGTTTCACGGAGTTAACCCACCTTACCAGCTCCTACCACAACTAATAATATGTGGTGGGAAAGACGTCTCATTTCTGCGCTTCACGCGTAAAACTAGCTTCTTTGGAGGTGTCGAGTCGATTTTGTTTTGGAGAGTAAAGCTTCAAATTACGCGCGATGCGTAACGTTGCGCACACTTTAAACCTGATGAGCTGAGTCTGATATTTTCTTCACGCTTTCACCAGAGATCTAATTAAAGGAAATCATCACCAAACACTCTATTTGGCATTACTTTGCATAAAGAAAACAAACAAAAAAAAATTAAATTGACAAAACCCAAGATTTTACGCAAATTTATTATCCATCTTTTAATGTCAAATAATCTCCATCCTAAAAGCTATTTTCCATTTTTTAAATAACTTTTTTAAAACAAATAACCAGGATGCAATGCTCCAGTGGTGTTGCTTTGATGTTTCCTAATGAGCAGTCCTCTCTCTTTACCCCTCCTCATAAAAGTAACATATTTTATAACACAGGCTACTGACCATATGATTAAAGATCCACACACAATTCCAAATGGAGCACGTGTGACACATCAAATAACAATATGCCTGAGGTACAATAGGTTATTTTGCAGATGGAAGGGTGGATACCCAGATAAACTGACAGTGTCTTTTATCCTCTTGTAATGTGAGGCCTGGATAGGGTCCTCAATATATGTAAATTACATACTTTGCATCTGATGGTTGCAATGTTCAATATTGTTTTACCCAGGTATTCAAATAATATCTTTACAACTCGCATTATTTTTTCTGCCTTTAGGTATTTCACATAAAAAAAAACAGAAAAGAAACGGAAGGGAAATAATTATGGTTGCAATCAAGTTACAAGGAAAACCTATTTGATGAGCGGCCACACTTTACTCAAATTGCAGCTATAAAATTAAGAACAATTCGCCTGTAATGATTATGGACTGGATTTATTTTGGGAGGGTGGAATAAAAGTGGATATAGCATAAATTATCCCCTAATTATACGCCAGTGTGGCCTCAATTATCCTCTTATCAAAAATGGTTGTCTAAATGCAGCGTTTAGTTTCAATTTTCTCCTTTTTCTGAAACAAGAACTTAGTACCTTGCTATTATCCTCAGCTACGGTTGTTATTTACTTTGTTGGATTTAAAAAGTGCACAACCCAGCCGGATAATCATTTTTACAGCAGTAGATCCAGAGAGGAGCACAGGAGCAGTGGAATGAGAAGATGACACCAAAAAAGGATTTATTTCACTCCTGGAAATCGATCCAATTTTTTAAAATGGAGTTCCTTCAAAGCTGCAGGTAAGAGCTTCACCAAAACACTTCTATTTGTCATTTAAAGTCTAAAAATATTTTAACCATCTTAATTCAATGGCATTTTAAACATGCATAGGTCTCGGTGTCTGCATCTCTTGGTCACCCCTCAGTGATCCAACATTGTGGTCAATTCTCTTGCCTGTGTTCCACTTGGACACGCAGAAGAGAAACTAGATCCTTTACCTTTTCTAATCGCCTTTGAATGCTGCCACAAAGACAGACATGCTTTGCAGGGATGTTGGTTGCTTCCCAGTGGCTCCAGGAAACCCCTCAGGGGATGAGATTATAAATGATCTCTATTCCTCCTACTTCTTTTTTTCTTTAACATGCGTGCTCCTCAGCGATGTGATATTAGTGTTTTAATTCTGTGAACATAATATTAAGTAAAGTGAAAGATAGGGACAAAAATGATACTGTCCACCTCAGTGCACTGGGCATGTTTGAGATGTGGCCTGCTGCATGTGCTCATAAAACTGTCTGATGAATAACTTTAACCAAATTAAAAAAAAAAAAAAAAAAGACAAGATAAAATAAGAAAGTATTGGTGTGAACCACTGAAATCCATAAAAATGAGATATTATCTCTTATTGAGTGCTTCACCTGCTGGATCTCTCCCCAGTGATTTTACATTAGAACAGTTCACAACCCATCCTGGAGAGAAATTATTTTAGATTTCAATCGTCCACAATGTCAGTCACAAAATACCGCAAAGCTAGAAATCACTTTCTTTCTAAGTAGACGATTGACCTTCAGAACAATCAATGTCCGTGGTGGCTTTAACAGAAGTGGTCTTTATTTCCAGCTGTCTTATAAACCTTGATGAATGACTCTCTAAAATCACTCCAGTGTCCAACCGCTGAGTCTGGATTAGGTCTGGGAATTTTTTTTACATGCATGGGGAAGGATGGGATCCTAAAAATTGATCATATTTTCTCATTTCTAAGAGAAAACCAATCTTAAAGTGGATGTTTTTCACAGTTAATGCACAGAATGTTGGTGAAATTATGCGTAAAACCCAAGATCTGTATTTTAACGCATGCATTTTAGCATTACACGTCCTATCCTTATATGTTTATTATAAACTGCATGTTTGCAGCTTATTTACAGGCTCATTTAATGAGCCACATCCTCGTTTTTTTCGCTTCTTTTCTCAGGGTCCAGTCTTTTTTTTTCTTTTTGAGGCATGTTCCTGCAGAAAGAAACACTTTAAGCAACGTGTATTTCTCTGTGGTGCTCCACAGACATCCAGGCGTCGTTGTGCAGAGAAGAGAAGCGCAGACGCAAACAGCACATGCAGCTGTCACTGTACAGCTGTGTACTGTGGTTTATTTTAACAGGATTCACTGCTCCTCACTCACACGTAGCAAAAAAAAAAAATACTGATCAACCTTTATAACCACTGTAGAATCCATCCTCATACCCAAGTGACCGAGCATTGTTTTGTTTGCGCGCAGAAAAAAAGCGCTCGGTGCACTAATGCAAACCCACTTATGCAAAGCTTTGATGTGTTTTTGTAAAAGCGCGAAACTACACCAAGAAACATCAGTGTGGTTGGGTTATAAAGAAAACCATCCGCTCCCAGACTGTTTACAATAAGTTTTGCATTATAAATTAGGAGCACATTATCTCGCCAGTAAATAGCAAAATTGGCATATGCATGGCCCCAGGTGCACGGGAGAGGGCCTTCAGATGGACCCAGTGTGGCGTGCAGCTTGAGGAGCTAAATGACCACAAATAAGCAGAGTCCTGCACCACTGGATCGTCACAGCCTCTCATAGACTAATGGATTTAATTTGGCTCTGGTAACTCTCAGAGTCTGGATCCTAATTAAAACTGCTTGTTTCTCTTGTCACTTTGCTTCATTGCATGTTTAGGTCCACCTGAGTGATTGTCACACAGTTTCCTTCATCACCAACCAGATATTTTTATGTATATTATAAATTATATTTTACATTTTAGTGCGTAGTGATTCGTTTTTGACGTGCGTAAAAATGTAAAAATCAGACCGCCACACAATTTTACTGCATTTGAAAAAGGAAAAAACAAACAGAAAAATATTCAGAGAGAAATTAAAAATGAAAATATTTATTGTAATCTAATGATATCCATATTTATTGTCATATTCAAACAAATTCTATTAGTTAGATTTAGGTGCGTTTTTTTTCTGTAATCTGATCGATTATTAAAAGTAGAAATGAAAAGATAAAATACAAAAATACAAGATTGAATCAATTTTTTTTGTTTATTTGCAAACAAATCTGGAAAAAATTGCAATAATGTTTTATTGTTTGCAAACAAATCTGGAAAAGATTTGCAATAAATTTGCAGAAAAAAATATGCAATCGTTTTGTTTCTTTTTTGCAAACAAATCTATAAAATGCATTGCAAAAAATTTGCAAAAAAAATTGCAATCATTTTTTTTTGTTGTTGATTGCAAACAAATCTAGGAAAGGTGCAGCATTTTTATTTCCCTCTTTCTCAACTTAATATACAGGATTATTAGGTCTGACAGCACAGTGGTCGGTCTTAAAGGAGAGGATTTGGTCTGTAGATGACAGACAGGAAGGCCAGCAATCATAGGCTTCTTTTTTTTTCTTGCTTTTTTTTTTTTTTTTTTATCAGAATGTACTGTTCGATGCCGTTTATCCCTGATGATAGAAAATTGCTCTGTTGCCAGGACGCTGCTGCTGAAATAGAGGGCAGGAGCAACATTTCCATTTTCCAGTTTGAAAGCCATTGAAATGAATTAGTAAAAATGAAAAAAAAGGAGGAGGAAAATGAGAAAAAATCTGGTGGTAAACAAAAGGGAGCAAACAAAGATACCATTTTCTTTTCCTCCACAATCCACCCTGCTCCTTTTCCATTTTTCTCCCCCTTTTTCTCTTTTTTTTTCAGCTACACAGTGAAGGTTTCACTTCAACAGTTGCAAATCACATGGTTGGCTTCTAATGTAGTCCAAGACCCTGGTCTACTTCAAAGACAATAATTTATTTCCCAACCTCCAGGAATAATTAGAGCCCCTTTTCATCTGTCGTGACTGAGAAAGAGAGAGAGAGACAAAAAGAGAAACAGAAAGAAAGGCAGAAATTAGGAAAAAATAGTTGACAACAAGAAACACTAAGAAAACTCCTGAAATGTTTAACCACTAAGTACATGGGAACAGAAAGCTGTCACAGCTGTAGAAGAAGCTTAAAGATTTAACATGTCATTAATATCTTTAAATGTTGTTCATAAATAAAAGCATATAAAAACTGAATAGAGATCATAACAATTATTATATTTATTTTTCAATAGCATTTTAATTGAATTATTACTTTAGATGCAATCAGAAACATCTAATGTGGATATTTAATTTGTGTTACACTATTTTTATTGAGTAATAACAAAATGATTGTTTTGTTAACTTATTTGAATGTGCAATTTAGGGGTCTAAGTTAGCATTTTAATTTTTTTAGTTGGACTTGAGGTGTAGCCATGCCTTACAGAAATGCCACCTTAAATCTCAATTAGGACATTCTTTTTAATGTGATCAAATTTATGATGAACTACAATCAGTGTTTCCACAATGGTAGAGCCACATTAAAAGGTTCCATAATGACAAAAATGGAAAAAGAAGGACAAACACAATTTGTTTTATATTAATTAAGGACTGATAACACTATGTTTAAATATAAGTTTTTAATTTTTTATTACGTAGCCGGTCAGGAAGGTTGAATATGTGTGAACAGAAGGGATGCCTGTGGGTAATAATTAGCTGTAGACAGGACACTAATGACTGAGAGGCCTCTAACTCATAAATCAAGGCAAATAAATCACAAGTTTCTCCTGAAAAAAATTAAAACTGAAAAATAAGCAGTGTTTCATACATCATTTCTTGCCAATCAAGCCTTGCTTGGAGTTTTAAAACGATTGCTTTTATCAGAATAAATTTCCTTCTCACATTTTCATGAATGCAGTCAGTAAAAAAGGATAATATGGAAGTTCTCGGAAAACTAACACTGGAGCAAAAGCTGCACACACAATAGCCAACACTGCTTGTAAAGATGTGTGAAATCTAAGAGGACGATGTGAGGTGAAGTGGAAGAAAAGTGAGACACACCTGGTGAAAAAGTGTGCATGAGAAGAGGTTGTCCCACTCTTAGATGCCGCTGTGGATATTAGCTGTGCACATTTGTCTGTTGTAGTAGATGGGAACGGCTCTACGTGATACTGTGGCTCCCATCACCGTGACTGTTGAGCTCACAGAAAGTCTGAGAAAGCGAGCATATCGTTTTGGAGAAAACATTATATTTTTTGTCACAGTGAGGCCTGTTATTTCAAGATCAAACTCTGCGTCATACGGTGTGTGTATCTACAGGAAAGGCTGCCACCTTCAAAGATGACATGTGTCTGGTGGAAATGTGAAGACCTGAGAAATAATCTGCTCCAGAGAAATAGCAGCTTTAGTGAGAGATCAAATTCCACAGCTTAATACACACACTGTACAATGTAATACCAGCAAGATAAGGTGCTGGATATTTCAAATCAACACTGATTGGAATTAAAGAAAAAGAAGATAAAATCATTAATTCATTACGACCATATTTAACTTATACTTTAAAATAAATGGATAAAATTATTTAACATTTTACAGAATTAAAAAAAAGAAACTGTGTATGTTTAAAAGACTATTCAGGCTATTTTTTTTTTTTGGCTTTTTTTGTTTTGACAAATTATATTAAAACAAAACATTTCATTTTTTTAATGAAACTTTCTTAGTTTTTTTATAATGAAAAACAACATCAATATTTCAAATAATAATATCAAAAATCCTTCATAACTTTATTATGAAAACTCTTGAATAAATTCCGGCATTAACAACTCAATCAGTTTCCAACTTCTACTGGTGATGAGAATAGTGTGGATCCAGTTAGCTTGATAACTAAAGGCCCATCATGGAACTGTATTTGACTTCTTGGAAATAAAACCAACAACCAAACTCATATATTCATAGCTGTTGCCCAGATAACCAATTGGAAGCAAGATTTTATCATCTGTCAAATCTGATATGATTTTTCTAGGACTTTTTTATGAAGTGAAGGGAGCCAATTATTTATATCATTGCCCTTGAAAAAGCATTACGCCTCACCTGAGGGCTCTCTCAATCATCGAGAATGAAGGGGTGATTAATAGATCACCCTTGACCTTAATCCATCATGTGAAATCCACATGAAGCGCAAGACTGGGAATAACATTTTTTCACTCCAAAAACTTTTTATATGGTGTAAAATTGGAGGTGATAGAATTTTAAAGCATCATTTTTTAAATCTGAGCCCTCCAAAAAAGGGTTTTATTTTGGGGTTGTTGTAAAAGATAATGATAGAGAAGCACATCTTGATTGGATTTCATACATTTTTACAAATATTTCATCCTCAGTTTTTAACAGAATAAGACACATTATTATTTGTCTGTCACCAATACACATTTATTTAATTTGAAGACGAGTAGCTTTTTATTGGTGCAAATCAATTTTAAGAAATTTTCTTATGGTAATCACGTGTTTTACAGAAAAATTGTAATATGCAAGAAGTTAATGATGCCCTTTGAATGTGACTTTTTTATCTTGACTTATAAAAAATTGCCGTACAAGAAAACAGTGTGATTTATTTAATTTTATTTATCAGCTACTTCATTTTTTTCAGAAAGAGTGTCATAAATTATTTTCTTTTCTTATGATTATTTCTGGATCTTTCATGTCACCGAGCAATCTCTTGCATCGCCCAATAACAAAATCCCCTCCATCTCTTTTTTTTTTTAACTCAATCTGCTCTTTTTCTCTTCTCCCCTTAATCTCAACCAATACCTACCTTTCATTTTTCTCTTAATCCTCCTTCTTTACCCACAGATAAACCTCCGTCTCCCTTTTGGCAGCTACACCCCACCACCTCTCCAACACTTCCACCCCAACAACCTCCTGTCTCTCCACCCTCTCCCTGGTTGGTTTCCACAGCTGTGGTGAGTGAGGGGCAGATGACCGGAGAATTGGCCCCTGGGAGAGCGCTGAGCCATCCTGGTGCTATTAGGCTCGTGGCTAATAATAGGTGTTTCAGACTGGGGGAAGATCAATCAGGGGGAATCATGGGGAATGTTCAGAGCAGCGCTTTTTACACATCGGCCCAGATGGATGAAATTACACTTGTCAGTTTTTAGTTGCATTACTCCCAAATTGGTTGTCTACTCTTTTTTTTTCTCTCCCTCCTCACTCCCTGTTCTCTCCTTTCTCTCTCTTTGCCCCCATTCATGTGTCAGTGGCCTGCTAAAAGGATTCGCTGTGAAATCCCTGTCATTTTTGTCTTTTCCCTGTTTAGCCCTCAGCCAGCAGTTCCCTTTGCTTACATGTATGCACTTAGAAGAAATCAGTGGAAGTCCAGAGGCTTGGCCAATTTCCGCGTTAAAGGCAAAGAAGAGTGAGCGTCTGACATCCTGTATGTGTTTTGCATGCATAATAAAGCTGTTACTGTCATTGTCAAACACTCAGATTAAGATAAAACTTTACATTCTAACAAAATATGCCCAGATAAATTGAAATTGACCAACCACTCAAAATGCTCAAGACAAAATAGAAAATGCGGTATATTTTAAAGGTAATATTAGTGTTCAGATTAGCAGTAACTATTGTTTAAGTAATTGGTTATAAATGACGATAAATACTGGTTTTAAGTTAATTAGTTACCACTCATATTCAAAGTGATTGCTACAATCAATCTGTGAGTAATTATGTGCATTATGGCTACCTAATGATTTAATAATGAAAGATCATATATTACTTGATCAAGTATTTCATTCTTATTTATTTTAAAAATAATGGTTCAGTTATGGCGGCACAGTGGCGCCGTGGGTAACACAGTGGCCTTACAGCAAGAAGGGCATGGGTTCGAGTCCCAGGTGGGGAAGAGGCTTTACATTTGACCTTTCTGTCTGGAGTTTGCATGTTCACTCCGTGCATGCATGGATTTTGTCCGGGTACTCCAGTTTCCACCCACCCTCTAAAAACCTGCATGTTAGGTTGATTGGCTGGTGCCAAATTGCCCCTAGGAATGAATGTGTGCATGGTTGTATGTGTGCGTTGCCCTGCGACAGACTGGCGACATGTTCTGGGTGTACCTTGCCCCTCGCCTCGAATCAGCCGTTATTGGCTCCGGAACGTCTAGCAGCCCTGTAAGGGATAGATGGTTCAGACTGTGACTGGTTCAGTTATTATAGAGATCTGGGCAAATTTATGAATCTGAGTTCTTTAAATTAATCACTGATCAATCCTGTTCAATTCAAATAGGTCAATATTATAGCAGTATTGTCTCAGTGAGGTTCACAGAGGTTCATAGAAGCTCATGGACCACAATGGGTTTGCAGGTATAAATTAGGCAGGAGGCGTTGACTCAGTGGTAGAATGTCCATGTCCATCGACTGGGAGAAGCCGGTTTGATTCCCACTGTGCCAACTCCTAAGTGTCCCTGGAGCACCCAGACATGTAGCTCCCAGCATTGGCGCCATCGTGGCTGCTTGCTGCGGTGCAATACAGTGAAAGTAATTTCTCATTGAGCTCAGATTATTGACCAGCATGAAATAATTTTCACAAGATTCATTCCAGGCCCTGTGGCACGAACAACTTTACCCACCCACAAACTAACCCTGATACCAACAGTTCCCACTCTAGTCCACCTTTCTGCGTATTATTCACTCAACTGTTCACCTATTTCAATGATTCTCACACACATTTACCTGCCCAAAATCAAACACACTTCCTTCACCCTTCCCTTTTTACCAAAATATCCTGCATCAACACTCAACCTCACACTTCCACATTCCTCATATCTTCAACCATACACCGACCGCAGGCCCGTCCAAGATGCTCTTCAACTGACATGCAACCACCACCAGAAAAATTACAGTCATGCTCTCCGAAACCTACACTAATCTTGACAAAAACATCAACATTTCAATCTCACCTCTAGGTCCATCTCAGGACCAACCACCACTAACCACTGCACCTCAATCACAAAAGTAGACAGAAATATTACATTTGCGCAATGTATTTAGTTGTTAAATTCTAAGTTGTTCCTCAACCAGTTCCAGCCACACCTTTAAAGACGTACCTATGAGGTCTACGCAGACCTTTCCATCGAACAAACCAACACTATGGAAATTGTGAGTACTAGATTTTGACTCTATTATTTATTATCTTGGATTTGCTCCTAGCATTAAATTTCTGTACGCACCACATTTCCTTCTCTGTGGTGACCCAAGAAACACTGTTGAGTGGTGCATATTTGTTTAGGATATGCAAACTAACTAATAATTAAAAATAAAGAAAAATAATTGTATTTACTTTGTGTTTTTATCATTTGAGGTTAAAATCATCCAGTAGTAGAATACTAAAGGAAACTCAATAAAGCAGCTGACTAAACCGGAATCAAACGTGTGAATGGAAACTCCCATCACTAAGGAGATACTAACTGAGCCCAGTTGATGAACTGAGTTATAATTTAATGGGTTTTTTAAACACAACAATGTTTTGGCACTAAAGAATTCTATTGGGAAGGGAATCAGTAGTGACATCATAGATGCAAATTTGTTGTGAACATTCTGTGTCCTGCACGACAACTTCTACAAAGAACCTTGACTAAGTAGACTCAGCCAAGGAAGGTCTTTTAATTTAAAAAGTTTCATTTCAATTCATCTTCTGAACAGCTTTTCTGTAATGGGGTCGGCAGGCAAATATGATTTGTGAAAAGAAATTTTGATCAAAGTTACTTGATAGGTCATTTCAGCGTCCCATTTTGAAGTTGGAAGTAAAATTGAAAGATTTTATTTAGGTGATATTTGATATATTTCGAGTACCATTTGAAAATTGAGTGTCATACATTTTGAAAGGTACTGGGTTGAGTTTTTTTAAATACACATTATAGATTAAGAATGATGGATGTCAAAACGTTTTTGTGCAGCTTTCTATTTATCATGATGTAAGTGTGTTGATTAATTAGAAATGCACTTTTTTCTGGATGCTCTGTTTCAGTCTGTCAGTTTTTATTGAATGAATTTATATTTCTCTTTTGTTTTGCAGGATGATGAGGTTGTTCCAGATACTTTGATGCTCACGGAGAACAAGTGAATATAGGGATACCTTTCAAAATTCTCACTAAGTGTTGACACTTGGAAATATTCTTAATGCAGAATTAATATAAAAAAGAAAATTATGTTGTCAAGCAATTCTTAAATACAAATCCTCCACGTTTTTAACTGATTTATTTTAAAAAATAAACTTGGACTATGGTTTTTCTTATTTTATTGACATTTATAATTTACATAAAACTCTAGATTTTTTGCTAATGCTTTTTGTTTTTCATTTTTAATGCTTTTGTTTCTCAGAGAAAATGTTACCAGATCAGGATCGTTTATGGATTTTAAACTTTGAAATGTGACTCATTAACAAGCTGCTTGTCAAGAAGTAATCTAATCTAGAATAGGAGTGATAAACCAAAGAGAAGAAAGTGCATTTTCATGAAACATCTTAGAGACAATCTTCCTTTATGTATTTCTGAGGATTGCTAGATGACTTCCTGAAGTACTGAGCCTGTCCGTTCCTGGGTCACATACCATGCTAAGTTCCCTCCTATAATTAGTGTGTTATCTGAGAAACTATAGCTTGAAGTGAAAAGGGAGTGAAAAAGGAGGGGTCAACAACATTTGGTCCATTAGCAACGCATAGTTTGACATTTTAAACAGATAATGTAACTAGCATGAATCTGCCGTCTAGATTTATATGAATATTATCAAAGTCAAAGTTTAATCCTCAACCTATAAAAATGATCACACCTCTTTGTTTTGAATCGTAATCGGGTGAGTATAAATGTGGAACTGTGATGTTGGTAGAATAGCAATGGTTGAACACTAAGCTGATGAATTTCTTTATTCAAAGCAACAAACCTTTGTGTATCCAAGCGTGTAAGTATGTGCTGCTCACAACTCCTTTTAAGCATGATTGTGTGTCAGCTATGTTGTTAAAGACCTGTGTAAAATGTCTGCATGTGTGCTCGCTTTGTTCTCTCATGCACAAGGTGTGCGTGCGTTTCTGTGAACTGTGCAAAGTGCTCATGTTTGTCAGCCAGCTGTGTCTGATGTTTGAGTGTCTACGTGTGCTGTGATTTTGGATTAATACAGTGACAGGTGCTTTTATGGTAATTGTGAAAAGAAGACAGAAAATGTGTGGGGGAAAAAAACACTGCCAAAGGTAACAAATAATGGAAAATACATTTGTTTTATGAATTGTGTTGTAGAGATTTTCACTCTTTGTGTTCACCCATATATTAGATAAAAGACACCAGCTTAAAGCATCTACGTTTTATTGAGCATTTTTATTATTTGATTTTAATTCGGTTTGTCTTATTTTTTGTTAACTTAAGTAGTCATGCAGTGTGCAAAAATAAAATGTTCTTTTTTACAAGTTGTCCAGCCCTAAGAAATGAAGACACTGACTTTTTTCCATGAAGTGTGACAAAAAACAACATTTTTGGTTGTGATATTAACATGATAATTTCAAATGAATTTGCTTTTCTGACTTTGAGAAAAGGTGGTTAACCAAATTGGTGAAAGAATTTGTTGGATACGTGTTAGAAAAAGATTTATGATGGATCAAATACAGCATTCAAACCATTTGTATTTTTCAAAAACGAAATAAAATCTTTCCATTTAAAATTTTTTCTCTGTGTTCATTTCAACCATTTGTTGATTTTTATTTTTCTGATGAATGTGTTGCAGAATTTAAAAGACAAAATAAAAACAGTATCTCAATTGAAATTAACACTGATTGAGAGCTTATCTGGTGGAAATCCAAACTTCAAGTATCATCTTCCTTTGGGATTGATTTCCACAAATCTAAAAATGAAAACATAGCCATCCGTGTGGTAATTGAATGACCTGAATATTTTGTAGTGAGAACTCAGTGAGGTGAAGGAGGTATGTGGTCGATCGTAAAGCATATCATTGAAACCCACGAGCTCCCGATGTGTTAGATTATAACTAAAACAGCACGCCAGCAAGAAAGGTGACAACAAAAAGCTAGGAGGGATTGTTTTAAGGTAGAAACACAACAGCTATTTGTGTGACTGATTTCCTCTCCAAACCAGGCGTTGACAGACGGAAATGTTCAGTCTTTCCTTTCCAGCTTCTCTAATATCACCTATTTCCTCTTCTTGATGTGGCAACCAGCTCCATCGCTGGCACATACACACAAAAAAGAGGAAATGGTATGGTATTGATGCATTACTAGCTTGTGTCACCCCTGTATAAGACAAATGGCTGTAACACCCTGCCATCAGAACACTACAGCATGACAATCACAGCAGAAGATTGGCTGTGTGCAAAAGTAGCTGGCCTGAATAGCTCACTAGGGAGACATTTTCTCCGTCTGGAAATCAATACAACCCCCAGATGTTGGGGTCCCCTAGTCCATGAAAAAGCCTGATGCAGAGATGTTCCTCTGTGTCTGATTGCACAAGGAAGAGGAGTGGAAAATAGAAAGGCTTCTTTGACTGAAAGCACGGTGACCATGGGGGAGGGAACCAGGGCCTCTGTGAGAGAGTCTCCTTAGCAACAGGAAGAAAATTAACATTGACATCCTGACTTCCCAGTAAAACTTGTCTCAGGGCTTCTGCTGGATATTTCCATGAGGCGAGCAGCTTATTAAAACAAAGAAAAAGCTTGAAATGGGGAAAAAGAAGGGATGTTCAAAAGCTGATATAAAGACACACACTCCCTGCTTGTCTCTCATTTATATTAAAATGAGTTTCCCCCTCTTCTCTGCTTGTGTGTAGTGAATACAGAAAGTCCTAATGTATGTATTTTGCTCATTTTACTGTGTCTGGCGTTTCCGCGCCTCTTCTCTGTGACTCTGTGTTTGCCTCCTGCTGCGGTAAACACAACACAGCTATGATAGCACATGCATTTCAGAGAGCTCAAAACACAGCCGAGAAGCTGAAACGCTCTCAATTTCTTCTCTCCCCCTCCTTCTGCCTCCGACAGTCCTCTCCCTCACTTCCAGCCAAGGTATTCAGCTCCCATGATTGCAAACATGCATAATGACAGCATCTCCCGGGGGCCGGCGGAGGTACCCCACTGATGCTGAGAGACTCTATCCTGTCGTCACATTGCAGGAAATTTGACAGCAGTGCATGCCGGAGCCTGGTGAGCTTTGGCAAAGCACTGCCAGAAGCTGGGCAGGCGGGGGCCATTTTTTTCTTTTTTAATAAAATGAAGTGCAAATTGTGCTGGGCTCATTGGAACAACTCGCTGCTTCCTCCTATTACGAGGCCAGGGCGAGCGCCATGGAAGCATAAGCGTGAATATATTATAAAGTAATGAGGAAACATTCAGGAGAGGGTCACAGGGGGCGTCGAGCCGCTCCTGGGGCCTTCCGAAGAGCTTTCAGTATGCTCCGTGATGGATTAGTCATTCACGTTTGAAGAGCGAGCGAGAGGTGGAGTTCAACAATGTTACACATAGCAACAGTTGCTAAGAGTTGCCGCAAGCGAGGTCTATTCAGATATTGAATATGTACAGTTTGCGGCTGAGCAAAATATAGATGGATAGGGATAGCTCTGGTTTGTATATCACTGATGATGGTGGTGCAATTTGTTACAATGCTACACAAGATTAATACTCATGGAAACGCTGCTTGGAATCATCTGAGGTAGGAGAGGATGAACCATTCATACCACAGCATCAAAAAAGTGGTTGGGATGTTTTTTTTATGAATGTGTGAATGAAATCCAAATCCAGTGGTGGCTGCAGCTGGAGCGTGCCAAAAAATCCACAGCAAATAGTCCATGACAGGAAGTTCTGTTTAATACCCAGCTGACAAAAAGAGTTGATTTGACTTAACTGAGACAGCCAGCGGTAAGAGACTCCACTGAGGATGTAGGCTTCGATAGTCTCTCCCTGCCAATCATGCAGCATACAAACAGAGCATATTCTATACATTCCCATAGGGTGGGTTGGAACTGGTTTGAGTCCAGTGCTTTAGAGCCACTTTCAGTTTCACCACAGTGCAAACACCCTCCCATCAGCATTCAGACACTGATGAGCCCGCAACGGAGTCGCCTGATGGAATGCCATGGCAACGGCCGACACCTGGCAAGAGTTCATCCCGCCTCCTCTCTCCTCCACCCCCCACAACCTTTTTTCCCCCCTCCTATTTGTACCTCACCCTCTACTCTCCCACCTCCCCAATGGTGCTGGAACATATTTCCCTCAGACTGACTGAAAGCCCCTGTGAACAAATAATGGGTGCACGCCAGTCTAAATAAAGTGTGGTTTATGAGTTGTGGTCAGAAATGTCTCCCTCCCACCCCCCCACCCCCCACTCCGCTCTTCCTCCCATCCTCTGCCCCACTCTCTCTCTCTGCCTCCCTTTCTTTTTAATGTTCTGTACAAAAAAAAAAACAGTTGCCAACATTTTTCTCTATTTTTAAAGCCCTGCGTCTGCTTGGTGATTACACAAAGCCATTTTTTCCTTTCTCCCACTGAGCCACATAGTCAAATAAAAGGGAACGACTCCACACCAGTAGTCTGCTAACACGTTTTGTAGAGTGGAACAAGGCATCACTGCCAAAACAAATGTATGTGCTCCTCATTTCAGCTGCAACTTTTAAACAATATGCCAGATATTGGCCTGGAATAAATTTTCTTTCGAACAGCTTTGTCTTGGACGCATTATCAATTAATTAGATTAATCAAGACTCAGGGGATTGGAGCAAGATTCTCACAACAGAGGCTGCATGAATGTTCAGGCAATCTGCGGCTTGATGGAAACCCCACAAGTATTAATCACATAAATCAAAAGTAGCAAGGACGGAGATCCTGCAGAGTTGTTTCTTGTTACTTCTTTGAAGTGAAATCAGATTCAAGTGTTTGCTTTTTTAAAAAGGCATTTAAATATTTAGGGAATCATCAAAAGTTGCCAAAAAAGCTGATTAATCTAATTATATTGTTGATACGGACCCAAGTTTAACTTTGCCCCACCTGGACCTCAATTACTCTGGGAACAGGATGAAAGATGAAAACTTCTTTCTCTGACTGGGTAATAAAAATACACATTAAAATTAAGAACTTATACACTTCATGTGGAGGGCGGTAGCGGGGGGAATGCACTGTAAAAAAACAGATATCGACAAAATAAAGACAATTATTTGAACGACATGAACCATCATGGGACCACGTTTGCTTTATAATAAACATGTGGTTACTGTCAAAGTCAGAAACAAATGTAAATAATCTGCACATTAAAATGTTAGTGTATTGTGGTGCTCTCTGAGCACAAACAATATCGGTGTCATTCTATCCAACGATAAATGACACATAGACTCATTTAATTTATGAAGATGATAGCACAGTCGAACGGCACAGTGGTGCAGCAGTTAGCGCAGTAGTCTCAAAGCAAGAAGATTGGGGTTCGAGTCTTGGAGTTGGGGCGAGACTTGAAACACTGGAATCACTGGCCTTTCTGTGTGGAATTTGCATGTTTGCATGTTTTTCCCATGTATGCGTGTGTTTTCTACGGGTGCTCCGATTTCCTACCACCCTCCAAAAGCATGTGTGTTAGGTTGGCTGCCACAAAATTGCCCCTTGGGATGAATGTGTGTGTGGATGGTTGTTTGTGTAACTGGACTGGCAACCTGTTCAGGGTGTACGCTTGTAATAAGCAGTTCAGAACACGATGGCCCAGTCACTATTGGACACAGGTGTCAAAGTCTGGTCCTCAAGGGCTTGTGTCCTGAAGGTTTTCGATGTGTTCTTGTATCCACACACCTGATCCAGGTTAGTGAGTCATTGCGCCCAATTTTATTGGTTGTTAATTTCACTTCATATGTATCAGCTGTATTGAAGCAGGAACACAATGAAAACCTTTAAAACACCGGCCCTTGAGGACCGGACTTTGATACTCGTGCTGTAGGATACGGCACCAATGTGACTAATTGCATGCGTTTGTGTTTCTTCACCATTGACACTTTTTAAAACTTTTATATTCTGCACAAATATTTCCCTGCTCTAGGAAAGTGATAAAAATGTAATAAAATCACATGCATTAAAATTTTGACAGTTTACAGTCCAACAGTCCATTACCATGGAAGAATATTACAACATACTGTACATTGCTTTCAAATTACAGTGTCTGACAAATTTGCTATCCATCATGTAACTGAAGGCTGTGACATTACGTGCAATACACAAATAAATGCCTTTTATACATACTTGTCCATTTTGGCGCCTTTACCCTCAAGTAAAGTGTTCAAATCAAAGGTTATTACAAAAACTTGCAAGAATGAGCTCGAGTTGCTGTTTCCTGTTTCAAACTTATTTTTTATTTAGCTTACTCTACTTTTGTCAATAGCATGATACAGGGCACAGCTGGTATAGAAAAGATTCTCAAACTTTCAGGTTTTATATCTGTGTAGATTGAAGAGAATGTAAACAATAACTTCTTTAATAACTTTGTTCAAAAAAAAAAAAAGGTGAAGACTCTTCACAACCACAACTTTTCTATAAAAAAATTCAAATCTCAGCAGGAACCTTTCCGAAGGGGTTTCTCTTTATATTCTGGGTGTTTGCAATATTTGCAGCATTTTATTGTTTAATCAGGTATTGAATTGATTGTTAGCACGATAAAATTGAATGAGAATGCATGGTTGTCTCTGTTTGTGTTCAAAGAGTTTTTGGTGAATTTTTAACATGTCTGAGCGAAACAATCCATGTGCACATCCAAGGATGAGAAGTGCCAATTATTAAGCAGGATTGTGGGTATTAGGTTAGTTTTAGTTGCCATCTGATAAAAAGAAGAAAAAACTCAAAAAGTTGTTCATAAGTTGTATTATTTTGTTCTGACATACCTCATTTCCAGTTAAAAAAAACAACTAATAATCATTTCTTTTGTTTTTAAGTCTATTTTGAGACCAAGTAGTAAAAATCTACCAAGTAGTTAAGTCAGAGTGTAAAAGACAACATGGCAATTTTTTCAAATTAAAACAAAATTTAGAAAATCAACCTAATGGATTTTGTGTATAAATGTTTAACATGTCTGTCATAAATTGTGTCTTCCGTTTCAATGGCTTAGTAATAGATTTAGTCCATAGCATTCAGCACTTTCTTCACATCTCTCAAGTGTTTCTGCACTCAAGCATGCGGCCATCACCGGATTATTAATGCTAAATTGCTAGAGCTATAGGAGGTATAATGTTAAACTGGAGAATATTGAACTCAATGACTCACCAACAGAATATATATGTCCCTGGTAGGTTTAAAAAAGAAAAATATTGCTAGAATATGAATTATGTATTTACAAAAAGTTAAATCCCTACAAAGAATGAACTAAAGTAGAAGAAGTTAATCTGCTTTTTGTGTAAACTGGACAATGACTGAGCCTGTTCAGAGAGTAAACACAAGAAACAAAATAAAAAAAAAATCCCCTTTCATGCAGTTTGACTGAAAGGCTGAGATAGGTGTGATAGACAGGTGTGAAATCACTGTGATATCTATTACACAAACAAAAACAATACATCCCGTCTCTACAGAAAGACAAATTGTTTAACAAAAAAAGATCAATGTGACAAGACATGTCAATATCACATCAAAGATTTGGAAAAAATGGGATAGGTGTTTGTTTTCCTGTCATTTTTTTCTAACGCTGAAAGAAAAGCTCATTTAAGCTTTAAATGTTTTAGTCGAGAGGATATTTTTAAAAGTACAAAAGGATTTCTGTTCGTTTTGTTTAAAGTGGATAGAGGAACCTCTTGATTTGCTGGGATCTCACTCCACACAAAGAAAAACTAACCCTTACATAATCTTACCTTTATTTCTGTCGGTTAAAGGCACGATTGGTTGGTTGATTGGTTGGTTGGTTGGTTATCAGACCTACGCAGAAGATAATTAAAATAAAGGAAACACCTTACAAAGACACTTCCCACTACAAAAACAATACTAGCGTTGTACAAAGCAATAAGTTCTGGGCTACTCCGAATGAAATTTGGCTCCACCAAATGAATACAAATACATATTCTTACCCTTATTTTTCAATTGAAAAGGCCTTATCAGTTCAATCTCAACTTTGCATTCAGTTCTAAATTGCTAATTAGATCTCTTTAGAACTACCACAGAGTAGTTCTGTGATCAATTTAAGTGTGGACCATTTAGTCTTAAAATGTTCTTTTTATATACAATAAATGATTTCCCTGCATATTCTTTGTAACTTACCAAATGATGTGATGAATATCAATTAAAAACCAAAGTTTTAAAGTTCAAATTTATTTGACGCCATTTGATCTGAATCAAAAGTGGCACCGATGTAAATGTATGTATTTTCAAGTCTCATTTCTGAAAAGTTGAAGTGTTCTTTTGGATGTAGGGTCCTTCCCTTTGTTCAAACAACTGTTTGAATTAGATTCAGTGAGTGGTTTGAATGTGTTATTCACAATTTTGAAAAAAAGTCATTACTAATGGGTGTTACAAAAATCTTTGTCCTCCACATCATTACATTTGGATCAGAGCTGAAACTTGGATGGAGATTATTTGGTAATCCTGTAGAGCACTTCCAAAGGAGGGGATCCTAAAATAAAGTTGAAATTTGTGCGATCAGAATAAATTTACCAAAATAAAATGTACATACTGTATTTGGTGTTACAGGAAGTGCTTTTGAGCATGTGGTTTCTTCGTCACTGCTTTTCATATGTTCTGACAAAAAGCAGTCTCTCCTACTCACGCATATTCTGGTTATTTTGAGCCTTGCATGAAGAAGATCACTGCAGGAGGACCTTTTCGATGTGTCACACAAATGACTACTAAATTGTCACCAGAGGGGATACATACAGTACCTCAGGAAAGATTCCAACCTCGATATTCCATTTGTGCTGCTGTTATTCCGGTCCTAAAATACCTTAAAAGGATTGAACAAGTTCACCATTGTTGTTTTGGCATATTTTTTGATGTTTTGTTTCACATTGTGAATAGGATCTGAACACTCTAATGCAATGGTGACCGAAAGAATGAGATTGCGGATACAAGCGGAAAAATGAGCTTCCTCCGCAGGGTGGCTGGGCTCTCACTCAGAGATCGGGTGAGGAGTTCTGTCATCCGGGAGGAGCTCGGTGTCGAGCCGCTCCTCCTCCAGGTCGAGAGGAGCCAGATGGGGTGGTTCGGGCATTTGTTCAGGATGCCCCCCGAGCACCTCGCTGGTGAGGTGTTTCGGGCACGTCCCATCGGGAGGAGACCGAGAGGCGGACCCCGGACTCGCTGGAGAGACCATGTCTCACAGCTGGCTGGGGAACGACTCGGGATCCTTCCGGGTGAGCTGGAGGATGCAGCCGGGGTGAGAGAAGCCTAGGCTTCCCGTCTGAGGCTGTTGCTCCCGCGACCCGACCCCGGAACAAGCGGAAGATGACGGAACGGAACGGAACAGAGGTCCTGTGTTTGGCAATATTCACTGGCTTCCCGGGCCCAGAGAATAGACTTTAAAGCTGCTTTGCTTGTCTTTAAGTGTGAAATGTTAGTGCCTTAGGAACCATCTGAACTCTGAGGACTTGGATCGGCCTCCTGCTAGTGTCTGGAGTCAAGAGTGTCTAGAGTCAGGATTCTACAGTAGATGGCCATTTTTCTGTCTTGCAAAATGTTTTGTATTACCATTGTATAAATTGTGCTTCAAATAAATTAGCCTCCTCTTGCCTTGCCTTAATCCCAAACAAAATCTTTTTTTATTATGCCATTTATAAAGAATCTAACACTCCCCAAAACATAAAAAGGAATTCAACAAATGACATGCGTCTCAACAATGACATAAAACAAAAAGGAAATTTTTTTCTGTTTCACCTGAGAAGCAACATTATCTGCTAAACAAGTGTAATTTTTCACATTTGTGCAACCATTTGGTGCATACATTTTTTTAACCTTCATAACAATTATTTCCTTAATACCAACCAGATTTTTTAGAATTGATCAGCCTGCACTAAACCAATTAGAATTGTTATTCTTCTGACAAAAATAAATGCTCACGGATTAAATAATTTGTGTAATTTTAACTCTCTGACAGCATCTGTCAACACCTAGAGGCTGCAACGAATTTTACTCACAACATTAACTTATATGGATACAGGGATTTAAAAGAGCTTAGTGCAAAATTACATAAGCCTGCTATAACGTAACCACCTTGGCCATCATAATTTATTATACCTTACACACATTTTTAGTGAGTAACACTGTTGTAACTTTGCATGTCACAAAAGTTGTTTTCAGCCCAAAGTACAAAAAAATGATTGCTCGCCTGCATTAAAATGAAAACGTACAACATAAAAAAAGATCAGGTACTGTGTATGAAACACTGCACATTAATGCAGTTATTAGGAAGATTGAAAAAAAAATAACCTGAAATGTTAATGTCTCCATGAAAATCCAAACTTTGTTTTACTGCTCTAAAACACACATGTGACAAGAGCCTCAAAGGCTGCCTGGTAAATTTCTCCTCCGTTTTTAATGTCTGTTTTGAGGTAGCCCTAATGAAGCAGGCAATGCACATTCTCCCCAATGACATATGTTCCTTAACATGCCAAAACTAACAGCAGAGTGTGTTGTTTTCTGTCTAGTTTGCAACTTTTACCACCAAAGTGCCATAGTACTGTGCATTTGTGTGTTGCCATGTTTTGCATTTTGTGGGGCAACTATTAAAAAATCTACCATCTCCTACAAGCTGATTTTCAGTTCAGTAGTTCAGTAGTGGGGTTCAGTAGTTGGTTTAAACTTTAAAAGTGTGTAAATCTGGACAGGGTTGAAGCTCAGGGTAATAGGAAGACCCTGCAACATTCGAGGAGAGCAACCTCTTTAGAGCAAAAGCTTAAAAGACAAAGTGATGAAGTGAATCATGAATAACAAAATGAAGAGTCAGACAATTTTAGACCTTACATAGAAAGGTTTATGAGTGAAGTTTGTGGTACACAGTGGTCAGATGAGCGGCAGAATGAACTGCAAAGTCAAAGAAATGCAGTGACTTAAAATGTATTGGTTTAGTGTAGGCTGATCGTATCTATTGACAACAGTCTTAGCAGGAGCTAGCAGAATACTTTATTCTTTATTAATCCCCAAAGAAAAAATTTTATGCTGCAGTGCAAACACCTTGATGCCCTCGTCCGTACAGTGGTCCTTCCCGGTCTGCTTACACAGTGTGATACCTGGGGACTGCCAGTTCACAATGAGTACACTAAACTGGCCTGTCTATATTCCCGCCGGGTTCCTTCATCTTGCCGGCAAGTGCCCAGTTGTTTCCCATGACAACCATAGAGACACTTGGCTCAAAGCGCCTCTTTTCAGATTGTCTTCTTCTCAGCTCTGTCGGGACTGTACCGATTCCTCAAGCCACAGTGGATCTGGTACCGAGAACTACCAGCTAGCAGCTGGTCCTGCATGTAAACTCCATGGTGATCTACATAGTTAAATCAATATATTGGAAAATAAAATTAAAAACTGACAAACAATCAAGTTCGAACAGTTAAACTCACTTGTAAATGAACAAAGTCTCCACCCCCAAACATTGTTCTGAAGGTATAATAAAACTCAAAAAGATCTGCAAGCACTGTTGCATAACTTCAGCATTTTAAGACTAAGCCACTAAAGTACGGAATGTTTTCTGACTATTTGAATAGTCTTCATTTTGGATAAATCTGCATTTGTTTCGCTCTCTTCTCCGAGCTCTTCTGAGTCAATAAAAGTCGGCATCCACGGGGGTGGAGACGGTGGCCGCGTGGTTAGCGCGTTCGCCCGCGGACCGGAAGGTCGCGGGTTCGCGTCCCACGGAGAGCACGTCTAAGGTCCTTGGAGAAGACACCTAGCCCCCACTTCTCCCACCATTGGCGCCGTTGAAGGGCAGCCTGCTGCGGTGTAAGGAGTGCAGCAAACAAATTTCCCCGGTGAGGGATGAATAGAGTAATTCAAAATAAAATAAAATAAATAAAAAATAATGTTGAGTCTTGAATAACATTTATCCTGTTGGTTTAATTCTTTCTTTCTTGACTTGGCCGATCTTGGAAATTATTTAGCCCAGTATTGTCTAATTGGTCAAAAATTATACAAAAAGTTTTTATGTGTACTAAAGCAAGCGGGATTTTGAAAAACACAACATATGAGCTGTAAAAACATAGAGAAATTAATTATGAGGAAACCCAGTTGGCAGATTAATGCTGCTACCAGAAATTGAAAAGGGTTCAGAGAGATCATTTTGACTCTTCCCGAAGCCCTACTCCAAAATTCAGCTTAACTTTCAAGAGAAAAACTTGTTTCTTTGGAGCAGTATAGTGGTTTGACAACTGTGCAATAATCTTATTAAAACATTTGTTTTGCCATACGGCTGAAATGAAGGAAAACTGTAGTGTTGAAATACCTAAAAAGAAGACCAGAACTGCAGGGGCTGCGTAGTGGTGCAGTGGTCAGCACAGCGGCCTCAAGGCAAGAAGGTTGGGTTTGAGTCCTGGAGTGGGATGAGGTTTGAAACAGTGGCCTTTCTGTATGGAGTTTGCATGTTCTCCCAGAGTATGTCTGGGTTTTCTCCAGGTACTTTGATTTCCTCCCACCCTCCAAAAACAAGGATGTCAGGTTGATTGGCTGCTATTGAGTATGTGTGTGTGTTTGTATGATTGTGAGAGTGTGGCTACGCAACAGACTAGTGACCTGTTCGTGGCTCTGGCACCGCCCACAATCACATTAGGGATAAGCGGTTCAGAAGACGAAACGAAAGACCATAACTGCAATAAAGTATTCTTTCTCCGTCTGGTGCGCAGCTCCGATGCTAGCTGTGCTGGAACTGCTTCACTAATGTGGAGCCATAAACTAAAACAGCGCCACACAAGTTTTGTCATCATTAAATATGACAGCAGTGACATATTGAAATATAAACTGGAAAAATTCAGACATGCATACTGACTGTAACTTATTACAGTGCTGCTCATGTACTTTGTAGATTAATTTATGTGATTCTGTTGCATTAAAAAGAACAATCAATATGACACATCTCAGCACCAAGAAATTAACTGCTGATATTTTTTAATTTAAGAGTCATAATTGGCTTGAAGTCATGTCACAAAGGCAGTTCAGAAACCCCTAACTGTTTCATGTACATTTGAATCCTAAAATAGTACAAATTTTCATCCAAATGTGCCCTTAAATGTTCACTTTAAGACGTAAATTCCACATCCAAACACAAGTTGCTTTTTTATTGCCAACAACTAATTGATATTTTTCCACAAACAGCTCCAATGGCCTTAAATCTTAATCACTGCAGTCGCACTCGACTAGACATGACATCATTGCAACAGGTAGCCCAGTTTGTTCCACAGGTCTTTAATCATTGAGATTGCCATCATAATGGGTGAGTGGACCACTGGCTAACAAAAGACGGCTTTTCTGTGTAGAGGAGACAGATAAGGTGTGTCTCTTCTTCAAACAGTCTGGAGAGAAAAATGTAGAACAGCCTTTCTTTTGTTTTTGTTAATCTGATCAAATGAAACCCAACAGAAAACATATCCTATTACAAATTGTAAATCAAATAAAATTACAATAATCAATATACAAAACAATATTCAAATGCTTCGAGATGATTTGAACAAAAACTCCAAAGGACTTCCAAGACAATCAGTGTCTACAGACTCAGAGCATCAACAAATAGGAGACCTCTGCCAAAACACAATCATTCCCCTGTCATCACATCCACTACACTTCTTCCTTTTTTTTCTCTCCCTCTTTCTTTTCCCCCTAACCTTGCATGTTGGATGCCTCAGTGTCAGCCACACCAGTTATTCCCTTAATCCTAAACAGATTGGCTTCCGCCACAGAAGAAAACCCTCAGCCTGGCCGTCTCCTCAGTGCTTGCTCCGCAAAAACCTCTATTAATAGGCAGCACATGGCGATAGGTTATGGAATGGATTATGGGCCTGGCGACGTATGTGGTCCATTGGCGGCTCTGATGGTTACATGGTCGCGATCAGGGACACACTCCCTGACACAGGACACCAAATTGATCTGTGCTGTTCTTGCATTTACAGTCTACCAGACCAAAAGGGGGAGGGGGACAGTTGTCAGTCATTCCTAGTAGTTGTTCCCCTCAACAGCGGAGTCAATGGCTTTCTCCCTGATGTGAACACTGCATAGAAACTCATGCGGCGTGCTGAACGTGTAATTATCAAACTTGGAGCTGCTTATTAAGATGAGAGAGAGAGGACAAGGCGATTGTGTTTCTTTCCTTTTTTTTTAACTCTTCTTTTTTGTTTCTTGGCACAATGGAATAAGTGGAGGTCTGTGAAATCATGAAGAGGAAGAAGGATCTGAGAGGAGGAGGACAAGAGAGGGGAAAAGAGACATGGGGAGAATGAGATAAAGAAGAAAGAGACAATCAAACTCACGCGTGCACAAATACACAACATATACACACATGCACACAAACTCACACGGTGTCACAGAACATAATGGTGAGGTGAGTATAGTCTTCTCTTTTTTCTTCCTAAACCAGTAGGTGGTATGTGTGAACATACTTGTGTGTGTATGTGTCAGTGTGAGTACAGTGTGTATTCAAAGGGGGTGGATTAGAACTAAAAAACACAGCTGCAAGGCCTGCTCTGTCTCTATCATTTGTACAATGCTGGTCTGCCAAGGGCGAAAAGTGACCAAAATTATCCAAGAATTCAGGGAAACGTGTGTGTATGTGAATGTTTATGTGCATGAGAAAGTGGCAGGGGGTGTCCTAATATTGGAGGGAAGGGTGAAAATTACACCTCTGTACACATGTCCTGGGAGTGGATCATACATTGGGTGGTTGTGAAATCCTCTGGAAAATGTAGAAAAGTGTGAGTGAAAGTGTTCTGTGGGTGGAGGGATAACTTACATGGTGGGTATTCATTTATTTGTTGGTCAACACAAGACACAGAACTACTCATATGACAAACAGATGTTAAGTAGTTTGGGTTTGCAATAAAACCCTTTCGCAGCGGCCTGAATATATAAAAAAAAAACTTATATGATCTCGGCGTTCTGTACATGTAAGCACACGTGACTAACCAACCAATTTGAATGTGTATATGATTGTAGCCATGTCTCTGTTCATGTACGGCGTGAACAATGCCTTACCAGTTCATGGTCGCCACTGATCCGCCCAAGGCCAGACAGACGTCGGCCTAACAACAGCTCACACAGACAAATCCTTGGTCATGTGCCCTTTATCTTTTTCCAGGACAACATCCAGAAATGTTTTCTGGCTTTTTTACAAAAGCCAATGAGTGAACTGTGTCGTGAAATATAAAGCTACTTAGATTTCTCTTTCTTGTCAATTTTAGAAACTTGTGATACCTAGTAAGTTTAAAACTGCAGGGGGACTTTTGTGAAAATATAAATCAAAACATGATGCAATAGCTTGTTAAATATCTATTAATTCTACATTATTTGAAAATGACAATGCACAGATTTTCTCTCAAAATTATGCAATAACATATCACCAGTTCGCTGTCAAGATGATTTTCTTTGATCAAAACTGAATTAAAAACATCCCACTAGACATTTGAGGGCAAATATTGTGTAAAATAGCGGCAAATATTGTGTAAAGTAGCGCAAATTGTGTTATATTCTAATTTGGTGCTTTAACATAAAAATCCCCCTTTCTGTTGGGAATGAACGTAAGCGCAGCAAAACATTTTCTGCTTTCGTTAGAATGTGGGCATGGTGGAGAACAAAATACATGACTAGGAATAACTTTGTGCTTGAATAATATCAAGTCTTTGGAGGTTTCTACCATATTCGGATATCATCTGAATACTGCAGGAGTGCTTGCAAATTGTTCAAACGTGGATGAACAAAATAAAAAAAAACACTGTAGGTATGTTTATGATGTGGAAATAATGTTCAAATATGGCAGAAACCTCAAAAAAGTTGATTTAGCATAATCTCCTTCTTTTATGAATTTTCAGATGTTCCATAATCCGTACTCGTGTATTAGCAAAGACACAGAACAAGCACTGCAAACAAAGGATTGTGTACATCGACATCTGCTCAGATCATTTTAGACTTGTTGTTTGGTGAATTGGATTTGCTGTCGGGCATTTCCAACAGCAAATTGAACTTTTTAAATGAAAAAACATCTGCAACAACAAATAATAGAATTTATTTTACGCATGAGAAACATTAAAGTATCACAAAAACAAGAAATTGGAGCGATCAACAAGCCATCAGCCAATCATTTTTACCCAACTTATGAAAAAGATTGGCCGAGGATTTTAAAGTCCCACAAAGTCTTTGTTTATTAATATGTAAATATGGGGTTTTACTTTCAGCTCATCGAGTTCAAGAAAAAACTAAAAGGAAGCTTTTGGGAGATCCGTAGCAAAATTGGAAGACATGGTTGTTTGAATCTCCAACCAGCCGAGCATGTCGAATTATTGTGCTAAGACAGGCTTCCATCTCAGAACTGACTGTTCACTTGGCATTCAAATATATTGCTCCATATCCAACTAACCAATTCTAAAATTTCCACGTGCCAAATAGTAAGTGTTGGAAGTTGAAACAATTATCACACCCAAGATTTTCACATAATCACAAAATAAGAGTTTAATAAAAACTTGAGTGCTACAAAAAATTTAATCAACTTGATGACAGGAGAATGTCTTCAGAAAAGAGCAAAGGAGATTCATTTTCTTCCTTTTTTTTTTTTTTTTTTAGAAAGAACTGCATGTGTTCATTACGTGAGAGAAAAACAACACGTGGAAGAAAAAATCCAAGACAAATACGGCTAAGGGCTTTTCTGATCAGCAAAAAGGAAAAACAAGCAAGTCAAGATGGGACAAGCTCAAAATCTGGCTTGAGGAAAAATAAAAAGAAACTAAGTCTGAGGAAAGTTCTTTAAAACCAAAATCAGATTCTTTCACGAAGCATTAAGAACTGGGGTATCAGCGGCAGCAATTAAACAAAATAAAACACCAACCTCACATGAAGATTGCTTTTGAAAGGAAAGTGGCAACAGAAACCTTTACATGTGGGTTTGCTTTTTTAAGATATTATCCTGCAATGAAAATGTTTAATATCCACCTAAATTGGATGTGTTTTGTCAGTCCAATCTGTATAACTGTTAACACGGAGTGGGAAAAACAATGAAATGGCATTGTCACCAAAGAAAAAGATAGAAATTGGAGCAGTTGATGAAAAAAAATGAGCTGACCAGTGTTATTTTCTTTATCCACTTTTTTATGCAGGGGTACTAAGTACAAAAAGATGTTACTCTGGAAAATAATAGGTAAAACACAATGGAGACACAAACCTTTCATTTCGTCTAATCAGAACTGCTACTTAACTTTTAAGTAGTCCATCAGGAGTCTTTGACCAACCTTGACATCGCTGTTGATTGAAGAAACCACAGATAACATTTGAAATCGCGCAACAAAATGGAGTAAATTTTACTTAACCAAAGCTGCATGGTGTATAAGTTTTTGCTATGATTGCACTACAATATTTTAAAAAATGAAAAAGAATTAAGACGTGGTGGATTAAAACTTTCTGTCCTTTTCAAAACTTAGGCTCACTCATGGTATTAACTACGACAAAGTTCTTCATAGCCCAGTTTGCTAGACCAAACATTGGTGCTTCAATGTCTGACCTTGTGTGTGAACTAATTTTCCCCGTTAATGTCCATGTGATGAAATAAAAAGCTCTGAACTTAACAGATCCTTTGGGGTAGAAAGTTTCTAAATGACAATGAGTTGATGTTAAAAGTTTAGTGAACAGCTGCACAGCAAAGATGGCATTGGTGATATTTTTCTTAAGACATTGTGATTAATAAACTACTATCTTTAAAATAACTCAAGAACAATTTGGGCCCCTTTTTTTCTTAAGTAATTGTGGACTGCATCCAGAGCGACCCTGAGCTGGCCTGTGTTTTCCCTCTTTGCGTGTGTCGAGATCTGAGAACCTCCTACACAACCCCAGAATGCATTGCTTCTGATCAAAGGTAGACTGTGTTATTCGGGGAAACTAAGATAAAGGGGCTCCTGTTACAATTAGAGGGACGTTGTGTTTTTTCCAACCCTCCCTAGCCTTTTGCTTGTTGATGTGTTGGTCACATGACTGTGGACATGAGAGCGTTGACTCTGACCTCTTCTTGACAGTAATGACTGCACCTTGACCCCTGGCTTTTTTGTTCGACTGATGATGACCATGCATGTGTTTTCTTGAGACATGACCAAAAAGGAATCTCAGGGAGATGGTGCAGCAACTCAGTGTGCAGCACACCACATGTACAATCATTAAGATTAATGAAATTAAACATTTCACATCAAACACTGACCATGCTCTTTGTGTTTAAAGTCCACCTCGTCTGACTGGACTCAGATCCAAAATCTCATTTCCCATATACACGCATGGGAACGTGTCCTTTTTCTTGTGCAGTCACCCTCACCTCCTCAAATACCCCCATCCACTTCCTGCTATCTCCAGGGCCAATCTAAAGCTGCGCTATTACGAGTCCTGTACTCGGCGTGTTGGCGGCCGATTTAGAACATCAACACCATCAATCAACCCTCCGATGGGGCCAACCAGCTGGCTGAACCGTCTTGTCCAGAGCCGGACAATTTGTCATCCAACGAGGCCAACTTGCGTTCATGAAACTACACCCAAAATCCTCCCCACTTTGTTCTAAAAACTGTTTTTGATGACTTTTGACTCCCATTTCAACCCGCATGTGAAGGCACAACTCACAACAATTTTCAAACAAACTTTTTTTATCTCTCCATGTGAAAATAATTGCATTGTAACAGATTGCTCTGAAATAAAGCAAACTTCAAGCTTAGGAGAGAATTGGAGTGTTTTATACCCCGTTTTGGCCTACTTTCTGCTGGAAAAATAGGTTGTTCTGTGACAATTACAACTCTTTCTCGTTTGGCAATCTCACCGACGTGGGTTGCCACCCACCAAAAAGTACAAGCAATGAATAAACAAACAAATAAACATGCAGCGAAGAAACTATGAGTCATGGCTCTATAAAAAACTGGTTACACTCGCACAAACTCTACAAATGTTCTCGGCTTCCTTGTAGACTTGTGTGATAATAATAGAGTAGGACAGTCTTTATACGTCCATAAAAGTCAAAAACACAGTTCATAAAAAGAAGGGTTTCTAAAAACTATAAAAGAAAAATGTATTTGACATTCTAGTTTTATTCATTTTTACCAATATGCATAAAAGGATAGAAACACAACTTTTTAAAATTAAGCAGTTCACTTATGAATCAGCCCTAATAAAACATTTGAATTATAAACATAATAACTTTTTAAAAATTAGTGCTTACAACAATGCCGTAAATATTCTCTTCATACGCACATGCATATACTCCCCTTTTTAATTGCAAAGCCTTTGCTGTCCTGTTTTATTTTTACTTTGTTTTCTCTCTCCAGGCCAGCTGGGAGAGCCCTCGGGGCACAGAGGGAGTTTTAGATTTGTCCAAACACCACAAATGAAGGTCTGGGGAAGTTCCTCGCTCCTTTGTCTCTGCCATTCCTGCCGGGGGAACAAGTGCAGCACAGTGCACAGACTTGGGAGTAAGTCTGCCAGGGGTCACGGTGTGACGGTTCAGCAGTCGCTCATAGTCACGCTAACATTTCTTCCTTTAGAGCTCCAATGCTTTGTACAGCCAGACAGTCGAACCCAGCTGCACAACTGGCTGCCCTCCACTGGTTCAATCAGCCAAGGTCACCAATAATCAGCCAGTGATGATGCACATCTGTGTGTGTTTGTATGTTTGTGTGTATGTTTATGTGTGCGTGTGTGTGGGCTAGGAGGTACCATTTCTGAATGTTGTATGTGAATATATGTCACAGTGTCTTCACCACTATGTAGTATATCACTTGGAGACGCAACTGCACGCACACACATACACACATACACACACACACATACACACATACACACACAGGGACTTGTGTTGAATCTAGATGATCAATTTTCAAGTCTGTGCAGAGGATTACCACAAGTCCGCTGCAAATCATAGCAGACGCTCCCAAACTTTGGCATGTGACTGTTTTCTGTTAAACAAAACCATGCATCCAAACTGGGTGGCGTTTTACATGGTCGCACGCAACTTTATTTGCCTGTAAATAATTTTCCAACATCCCATTCAAGACTCGGAGCATTTGATTTTAGTTTTTATGAGAGCGTGTTTTACAAACGCTCTGCAGGCCAAGAGAAACTGTACCTGGCAGTTAAGTTGAAAAAGGCTTCCCTTACCTTTGTGCACCATTAATGAGCTTAAAAACAAGCTGAGCCAAAAACCAAAATAGATGACACATGAAGTGCAAAGCTCAAACTTATGATGCTTGACTGACAGTGAGGGAAAAGCTACTGACAAGATGTTTAGTTAGTCCCCTAAAAAAAAAAAGCAATTTTAACAGTTTCTATGTAATTATACTCTTTTAAACAAATATCTTCATGGTTTATTTCTTGACTTGCTAACACATTTTTAGCCACAACTTGTGCAACTTGAGTTCTTTGGAGACCTGCAAGTGAAATATGTGTTCAGAGACATGGGAGACTGATTGGGTGAAGTTATAACAAGCATAAATTGGACCCTTGGCGTTGGTCTTTCTTCAAAAAGTCTTAATGACAAATCACCTCTTTCCCTTTCACCTCCTAGTGTTTCATCTGGGTTGTACTCAGGTGCTTCTGGATTGGTCTGAACCATTGGCTGAGCTTTTTAGCCTTTGGCTTTGACCGCATTCTGGAGAAAACGTCTTTTGTCTGAACCTTTTAGTCCTGCCACTTGTTAGTGAAAGATGACTATAATTTAAAAGTAGGAAATGGTCAAGGCTCTGTGAATCACAGTGTTTTATTGTAAAAGAAAAAATGACTTTTTATTATAATCATCTCTGTACACAATCTTACTTGAAGGATTAGTTGTATTCTTCACAATTTTCTGTTTTTCAAATTGTAAATAACCACGAAGCAAAATAGCACTAATCAATATGGCAGCTTAATTACATTTATCACGCAGCATTTAATGTTTTTCATAACTTTTTAGATTTAATAAAACAAAACAAAATAATAACATTTTATCACTATTTAAACCAGATAGTATTGGGGAATATTTTTACGAGATTATATTGATTTTTTTTACCATAACCATTGGAAGTAACTTCAATTTTAGCCAGAGGGACCAATGGAGCCACTTGTAAAAACCTATTTCACTTTTTGTCCTCTTTTATTTGTTTTATAAGTTTTCTCTTGCTGTACTTTACAAACTCCGGCTTCAGTGTAGTGACTACCTGGTTTTATTTTCCCAAACCTAGTATAAAAGAGGACTGTGTCTCAGTTACAACGCGAAACCCTGATCAGTCCTTCAGAGCTGACTGATGGATCCTAAAGCTTCATCCACATTCAGGTGACCACCGGCGGTCCCTCAATGCAGCCTCGTCTTGAGGGTCTAACTACTTAATAAGTGTCTGTCCAAGGTTTCCTGGACATAGTCCAGACCAGCAGAGGCCCCATTGGAATGGACGCCCGACAGCATAAAGAGGGCATCATCTATCAGTCAGGCCAATCAAAGACTTTTCCGGGACTAGGGACAGCCACATGTTGAGGATTAGGTGCATAGAATTTAGTACAACTTAATTGCAGAGTTTGCAAGTCAGAGATTACGGCACATCAAGAGTTAAAACATCTGGGAAGCACTTCACCCTCAGCTGGATTTTGTGCGCCTTGCATCACCTTTAAATGTGATTCAAAGACACTAAATTTGAAGTTTGGAGCAAAAAAATGCAACCAGATGAATCAATGGGCTGACATACAAAGTTTTACACAATAACAAACTTTATTCTCTGTTTTAGGTCCACTTTGCAATATTTCTTCAAGAACAACGTATAGTATGTATGACAAAAACGCATGCATTGCTAATTTTGTTGCATTCAAAGTGACACAAAAAAGCACTTTGACATTTTTAAATAAACTAATTAAGGCAAAAATGCAGTTCAATGGTTGTGTAAACAGTCTTTACTTTCTATAAAGTGATCAATCAAGTTTTTAATTGATGGGTTTATTGACCTGTAAAGACAGTAGAAGCAAAGAGATGAAAGTATCACTTTAAAACTTTCTCATAAAACTAAAATCAGCAAATACACGTTACGATTCCCACCATTACAACTCAACAGACTGAGCCACATGCCATTGCTGCATTGCAAAAAGGGTTGATGTGAAGGCACAGAGCAGATAATTATTGCCACCCGGCCTGAGCACAAGCTGCGAGCTGTGCAACATATTTAGAAGCTGATGGAGAGGGGTGAGGCGTCACCATCACCTCTGGCATGTTGTGTCACTCCTGCTCATTTCCATCTCTGTTCACAGATGACAGATGAAGCGCTGACAGGTGTCAGAGAGGAGCAAAGCAGGTCTTGTCAGTGAATCACTGAACCCCCCGCTGAGTGGGACATGCACACTTTGACATACCATGACTATAACTAGAGGGGGAGGGAGGTGTGTCTGTTTCTGCATGTGATAGATAGAGAAATAGAAAATGACTGGGAAAAGGAAGAGAACAGGGAGAAAAGACAGACAAATGATAGCAGATATGGATGTTACCAACAGTGTGGGCAGAACCTTTTAAAAAAAATGTCCAGCAGAAATAAAGTTCAACAAGGTATAAAGACAAAAAGAGATGTCTTTATTTGATCGATTGGCTTCAAGTGAATAGTATGTTTGACTGGAAAAAAATACAAAGTATATATACCTAATCTGGTATAAAAATTATGCTCTGATATTTTTATTTGACTTTAATGCATCCAAATTTTAAATATGAGGAAATATTTAATATGTTGAGAAATAGAAACATAAATATTAATCTGTTTTTATTTGTTGCAGTCAATGAAATATCTTTCCACTCATATCACACCCAAGCCAAAGAAATTAACTATGATTTTACACAGAGGACAGCTTAAGCTAATGACTTTGTGTCAGCATGAGGATAGACTTAGCAGATAATGGGTACTTCCAATAAGAGTGCTTTTCACAGAGGGGGTTATCACCTATGGTAAGAGCATGTGAGTGCTTTTCACGTACAGTATAGGTCTGCAGCATTGGACCATGGACACAGAGGTAGTGCACTATTAGTGCACATTACGGGAAATAAATTAGCATGTAATGTTGTGGTTTTGCTAAATGATATTCGGGGGTTTTAAAGTAAACCTGTTGAATTGTTTTTAAGAGGTGGGATCAGTCTGCAATAATTTAAATCAATATGAAAACCTCAAAATAGTTTGCAAATCCATATGGTGAAAATACACCATAGCATTTGAAAATATTGCACATGAAGCAAATGGCATATTTAGCTTATTCCTTTCGATCTGCTAATAGAGGTGTCATTGTTCCTGAGTTCTCAGTTCCAACTAGGGGCTCAGGTACAATGAAGCTAGACCCCCCATATTTCATTTCTACCCCGCTGATAGCATTTATCAGCAGTGTCCTGATAAAAACAAAATATGCAACTTAAGCCTGAACAGGGCTTAGCCGCCGAAGTGGACAGGATTACCTGGAGGCTAGCCGGGACAGGCATCAGATTGTGCTGTCATAAAGGGCCATTAGCCTCTTGGCAAACTGTACCTCAAGCCCAAGATGACAGAGCTTTTCAAGAAAGACAGGGGGAAAATATGAAACTCAAATTCGTCACGACAGACATCTCTGTGAATGGGACTCCCAGAAAAATGGATTTGTGAAGCAAAACAAGTATTAATGAGTTTTTTCTACTTTTGTTCTGAGTGGCTCCTTTGAGAGTTTACTGGTTTTCTTATCAAGTTTCTTTATGAAATAGTGACTATCCCCTGTTGTCGTCAGGCATAAGTAGTTGCATGGGGAGAGAGAGGCAGTGTTTCTACACAACACACAATAGAGCAGACTTACTGACTGGCTTGGATTAAATTTAATACATGACTTTGAAAGACATATCTTGGAAGCATGCGGCTTTCTCCGCAGATTTCCTATTGGAAAAAAGTTTACAAGTTTTTTTTATTTAATTTAATTGGCTGATTACGGGTCCTTAATCCAAATGATCGCTTCCTTCCACGTCTTCTGGCATTTTAAGCCACTATGTCTCATTACCTTTTATGCCCTAACTGCAAAGTTGGATGGAATCACATGAACCCTTTTGACTTGATTTCAGATGCCAACTGCAATAAAGAGTTGTCTAAACAAAGCTTTACTAGAAGAAATTTATCCGCATCAGATATTTGGCTGTCATTTAAGGTACTATCCCTTCCTCTGACTTACAAAAGTCCAATTTGAAGTGCAATTTCTTCCTCTGACTGACAAAAGTCTCATATTATTTTTTGGAAGTGATCTGGATTATTTGGTGACACAAACTCATCATGTCTCTCTTTCCTTGTAAGCCAAGTTAGAGCAGACGGATAGACTGGAAATGCAGGCTTCAGCCAGAGTCGTCCTCTGTCTCTTTCTTTCACTGTGCACTTATTGCGGTTGCCGACCTGTCCTTTCCCAGAGGGCTTTGTAAAAAGGGCAGAAATGTGATGCTGCACAGACACAAGTTGTGGTGGAGTCTAGTCTGTGGTGGCCATGCTATATCTCCCCTCTATGAACTTAACCCCTCCACCTTTTCTTTTCTTTCTTTTTTATATCCTGAGTGGAGAGACTACAGGCGCCAGGTGAAGTGTAACTGCAGTCTCAGGTATGCTGGGCGGACGTTGCGGCCACTTCCCAGGACTTCAACTGCACCTGAGACTGAGTGACACGGGAACTGAGATCAGCAGTACCTCAGGGAGAGCAGCTCAAAGCAAGACAGTGCATCATTCATAAATCAAACCCTCCATAACTGAGGATGTGAATGAAACCACCTTGTTTTGTAGCTTATGGTAAACTTGATCCTATCATTTCAGTCTCCTGGTTTTAAAAAGGACATGGTGACACAAATCAACCCTGTTGTCTGAAATATTGCTTGAATACTAGGAACAGTTAAAAAGCAGTCTATCATTTTTAATATGTATTCAAAATTGGCTGACTTAGAATTTTTAGATGAAAATATTTGCAGATTTTCTGTCAGAAGTGACAAAGTTGGATTTAGAAATAAAAAAGCTCACAAATTGCCCATATTTATCATTTTTGAAGGAAAATAGCGACCTGATAAAGCAAAGAAAACTCAAAAACAAGGAGTTTTTGTCTCCATAAATATTTCCAAATGCATTCTGACTCTTGAAGATGGTATTTCATCCAAAACTATGGTACTCTGATCATGCTTTCTCTATTCGCAAGGTTGCAACTATTGAAACAGAGGCATTAGCTTCCAAGTTCTCTTCATGTCTTGTTCCTCTTCTTCTGAATGTTGTGGCATTGTCATGTGTAAAGGCTTAAGATGATTACAAAATAATTTGAAAATAGAATAACTACGCAGAGCCTAAGTTGAGGTTTGTTCAGTCTGTCAACATATGACAGCTGCAGAGCAATTTTCATTGTGGTGCAAGTGGTTTTGTGGTGAATATGCACTCTCATTTATCTAAAATACATCCTAAGCTGTGGCTGCTGGTTCATTATTCCGCCACGCCGCATGAGTTACAATGCACATTTGTTCCCAAATGAAAAATCTTTGCTGGAATTTGAAAGACTCAAGTGCATATGTTTTGGGGAAAAGGGCTTTTTTGTGGCAATGTGGTGACAGGAGCGTGTGTGCGGGTGAGAAAGAAACATGCAGGGGGAAATTAATACATGGGAAAATGGAAAAAGTTTTGTATTTACTGTAACATATCCGTCTATCTTCACTTTTTCAATTTTGAAACAAAACTAAAAACAGATATGATGAAAGTAGCAAACCACAGTAGCAAAATCTTTTTTGAAAAAAATAAACAATAATTAAGTGCTTGTCAAGGTAAAAGGATTGTTCATTTTCAAACCAGTCAGAATGTTCATCTATGTTTGGTTGATAAAAAATGTTTCGGGGGATATATTTTTTAGACCAACAATCATTTTATCTTTCAGGTTTGATATCCCAATTCAAATGGTCACAAAATAGATATGGACAATTAAATGATAAATTTTCAAATTCAACAACATGTGGGATTATTATATTTAACCAAGACCTTGCTAAGAAGAGGTTGTATCAGCTTTTGCTGTAAATTTAATTGCATTCGATTGTCTTTGGATTACATGGATCACATCCACTTGGACAATCATACATAGAGTGCTAGTGAAACTACAGTATGTTTTGCACCTTCTAGCGAACAGTAAAACAGAAGGAGAAATTTAATTAATTAATCAAAATTAAACAGATGTATATCTTCCTCTTCTTCTTTCAGCATTTCCCTTCAGGGGTCGCCACAGCAAGTCTGTTTCTTCCATCTAACCCTATCTGCTGCATCCTGTTTGGTCACACCAAATGTCTTCATGTCTTCCTTCACTGTATCCATGAACCTCCTCTTTGGTCTTCCTCTACTGTAGTCCTCTTTACTGGTGGTTCCAAACCCAGGGTTCTTCTTCCAATGTACTCTCTCTCTCTCCTCTGCACATGTCCAAACCATCTCAGTCTTTCTCTCTGACTTTATCTTCAAAACCTCTAACATGTGCAGTTTCTCCCATATATTCATATCGAATCCTGTCCATCCTGGTCACTCCCAGAGAGATCCTGAGCATCTTCATCTCTGCTGCCTCCATCTCTGATTCTTATTCTTTCTTCATTGCCATTGTCTCTAGACCAAACTGCATGGCCGGTCTCACCATGATTCTGTACATTTTCCCTTTCATTTTAGCTGAAACTCTACTGTCTCACATCACACCTGATACAGTCAAGACTGTGAACATTTAACACCATCGAGTGAGGTAAAAGCTCGTTCTTTTATAAATTTGCAAACAACAAAACTGTAGTAAAGAGGACTGATAGAAAGTTTTTTCCCCTCAAACATTTTCTGTGATTAAAATGTGTACAATTTGAAACCAAGAAGTTTGACTTTGGAGTGAACCATTGTTTAGCTATCCCCAGTGGAGTTTACCGGCAAAAGTCAATAATGTCAACACAGTTGATGTTACTTATTGGACAATGACAAAAAGAAACGAATCCCTGTGCATAAAAACACATTTCACATACATTCTTTCCATTCGTTCCGTTGTCTTCTGCTCATCCGGGGCCGTGTCGCGGGGGCAACAGCCTCAGACAGGAAGCCCAGGCTTCTCTCTACCCGGTTGCATCCTCCGGCTCACCCGGAAGGATCCCGAGTCATTCCCCGGCCAGCTGTGAGACAGCGGGTGCAGGGTCTGCCTCTTGGTCTCTTCCCGGTGGGACATGCCCGAAACAGCTCACCAGCGAAGCGCTCGGGGGGCATCCTGACCAGATGTCTGACCAGCCCCATCAGGCTCCTCTCGACCTGGAGGCGGAGTGGCTCGACACCGAGCTTTTCCCGGATGGCAGAGCTCCTCAACCAATCTCTGAGTGAGAGCCCAGTCACCCTGCGGAGGAAGCTCATTTCAGCAGCTTGAATCCGCGTTCTCATTCTTTCGGTCACCACCCACAGCTGATGACCATAGGTGAGGGTAGGAACGTAGATCAATATGTAAATCGAGAGCTTGGCTTTTCGGCTGAGCTCTTTCTTTACCACTACGGACCGATGCAGCGTCCTAGTTATTGCTGACGCCTCACCGATCCGCATGTCGATCTCCTGCTCCATCCTTCCCCCACTCGTGAATAAGACCCCGAGATACTTAAACTCCTCCACTTGAGGCAGGACCTTCAGGTCTCTGACCTGCAGGGGACATTCCACCCTTTTCTTTTCGAGGACCATGGTCTCGGATTTGGAGGCGCTAATTCCCATCCCGGCTGCTACACACTCGGCAGTAAACGGATCCAGTGAGAGCTTGTGATCGCGGTCTGATGAAGCCAACAGGACCACATCATCCGCAAAAAGCGAAGACCTCCGGATCGGAACCACGTCCTTACTATTGTTCTATACTGGATGAAGCGTCCTGAGTAGTGCAGACGCCGCACTGATCCATATGTGGACTTCCCACTCCTTCTTTTCCTCACTCTTGAACAAGACCCTAAGATTGAGAGTGGAGGAGTTTAAGTAACAAATCTCATATTTAGCAAAATGGACATGCGAAAAACAGCCCATTTCAACACAAAATGTGCTGGTTAAACAAAATACAGTATAATAATGGGATCAGTTGGGTTTTTATATAAAATGAGAAGGAAATGTTAAAACAATTCAAATTCGTAATATATTTCAAATAAAGTTGAAAAATAAATATTTAGTTGATAAACATGACGAATGGACATGACATGCACCTCATTACAACGCATTTTCTTGTTTGACGTCAGATACATGCGCTTTCCAGCGCAGCAGTGACCCACTTGAATACCACAGATTACCCAGAATTCCTCTATGTGTGAAGCCGTTTCTTATTGAGCAGCAGCAGCAGCCTGACACAAGTAAACCAACATGTCTGACAAGAAACAACCTGTCGATTTGGGATTATTAGAAGAGGATGATGAGTTTGAAGAGTTTCCAGCCGAGGGTAAGTTATATTTAGGTCTTTTAAAAAAAGATTATATTTATTTCCCTTCTTAACTGTCGGTGAGTATTAACTGTTTAGTGTCGTGGGGCCTAACAGCAGTGACTCAGCTAGCTTAGCTATGTTAAAAGAACTACGTATTTTCCATTTGTGTTTCAGGTAACACATTCTGACCACTTAAGAATTATTGATGGCTTCTAAAATAATCCAAATGGTGTATTTAGGGCTTGTAAATATATTGGCGATTAATGTGTAATCGCGCTAGCTAGCTGGCTAGCTTGCTCTTGTTAGCTTCCTAGCTAATTGTTTTGAAACAGATGACAGTTCAAGATCTTTCTTGTGGAAAGTGAATTTAATTTTGCATCTGTAATCCTGCACTCTTTCTTGGAGTAATTTAGAAAGCATACGTTTTAAAAGATTGATTACTCTGATTTTCAGATTGGACAGGGCTGGATGAAGATGAGGATGCTCATGTTTGGGAGGATAACTGGGATGATGACAACGTGGAGGATGATTTTTCTAACCAGCTAAGGTAAATGATCTTGATCTTATAAAGCTCTATCAGCAGGTTAAGTAAGATAATTCACTTGTACAATTAAGTTTTTGATATTTGATCTTAATTCCATAAAACAAGATTGTTAAAATCTTATTTAGTTTTGCTTTATGTCATTAAGATATAACCAAATATGTAAAAAGTCTAAGATACTCAATCCTTTCTAAATGACCCATCGTCTTATTAATTTGCTGGCATATGATTGCCAAAGAGCTCTAATGAACAAATAACAAATACATTACCTGATGAGAATTTTTGACATTTTAGAACAAGTTGTCTTTCTGATCAAGCCATTGTTATCCCTCATTCATTGTAACCCCTCATTCATCCAAGAGGGATCCTTAGTAGGAAAGGCTTCGAAGTTGTTTTCTGGACAGTGTATTAAATGATTGAGGTGTTTCAGCTTTCATACAGAAATAATTTTTAATCTGATCAACAATTCAGATTGAAACTTATTTCTGGATGGAAGTTGAAAAGCCTCAATCATCAAATCTACTGTCCAGAAGACACCTTTGAAGCATTTACTACATTAGTAATTTGATATTATTTTCCATTATTTTTTTTTTTGTGTTATGGTTTTATGTACTTTGCTGTTTGTGTTGCTTTTGGTCATTGTGGCACTTTGAGATCTCCACTGGCGATATGAAGTGTGTTATAAATAAAAGTTTTATTATTATTATATGTTACTTTACGTGTTGCTCCCAGTATTTTACTCAATTAGCTGCTTCCTAACGTTTGAAATATCTAAACCTAAATTAAATTATGTTCAGTAATTTAATCATAATTAATAATTTAGCTTTAATTGAAAATTTAAGCTAAAACTACAGTCAAGGTGTGTTTGAAACTCTTCATTCATTAACATCTTATAAAGTTCTTTTCTTTTTTTTTTTAAAGATGGTGATCTAAGAGGTATATAATATTTTTTTAAGAGACAGTTAAAAATGATTGTAAAAAAAAGTTACTGTGAACTGTTTTGATTTTGTCTTCTGAACTATATCCCTTTTTGGGGTACCGGGGCTGCCGGAGCCTATCCCGGCTGATTTCAGGCAAGAGGCAGGGTACACCCTGAACAGGTTGCCAGTCTATTGCAGGGCCACACAAACACCCTTAGGCACACCCACACATGGGTGTGCCTAACATGGCACACCCATGTTAGGTTAGCCAATTAACCGAACATGGGTAATTGGAGGGTAGGAGGATACCTTAGTACCTGGAGAAAACCCACACGTACGGGTTGGGCGCATGCAAACTCCACACAGAAAGGCCAGTGTTTCAAACATTGTCCCCCTATGGAACATGAACCCAAACCATCTTGCTTTGAGGCCCCTGTGCTAACCACTGCACCACGTGCAGCCTTTTCGAGATAATTGATCTCGATGTTTGTTTATTTTCATACGGCTAAAGTAGTGGTTTCTTTAACACTTGACTTGCTTTGGTTAGCCTATTATAATTGTCTGCTTTATCTACACTATTGCCGTTGATAATATTGTGGGTTTGCAAACAAAATGTCAATAGTCCAAAGCGCTTGAATATTTTAATCTGAATAGAGTTACAGATTCAGTTTAAAGTGTTTTTTTTTTTCATTTATCAGCAGTTCTGTAATTATTTGAATGATTGTTCTTAAACATAATCACTATCAATGACTGACGGCTCTTTTCATTGAACACTTAAGTCAACAATATGTTGTTTTACGTCAATAACCGTACTATTAAGTTGATTTTTAAAGATATCATTACTGTTTAAGGGCATGGCTTCTTTATATATGTATAATCATCAAATCCATAGTTGTATTCATTATGTAATATTTATGTTTTCTCACTTCCATCTCTTAATGGTTCTTACAATCAATAGCAGAGGGTACTTCAACCGCCCACCTGTAATCATCTCTGCTGACTTGATCTTTCTATTTTCTTCCTCCATGCAGAGCGGAGCTCGAAAAGCACGGTTACAAGATGGAGACATCATAGGCTTCCTAGTCAATGGTATCTGATGACTTTGGATATGGACATTATTTCATTTCTCCTACTTTTTATTGGCCACAAGAAGACTTTGAGGATGTTGTTTGATTCTTTTTTGTAAGAAATATTGACAGAAGTAAAAGTGTTTGGATGATTAAACTTTTTTGTGTATTTCTTTTTAAAATATGTCAGGAAGTTGGACCTCACTGTAAAGTTTCTGCTCCTAAGTTCCATTTTGCTTCAAAAAAAATAATTTCACCTTGAGAGTTCAAATATTTTCTTTTAAAAATGTTGGAAATGTTTTTGTCTACTCAAGATAGCTTAACCTTTTAAGCTATACGTAACCTTTTAAGTTCATACGTACTCGAATAACGCTTGTCTAATCTTTATATCGCCTTTAATACATTCATTTTCACCAATATGAACAATGATTTGCTAGAAAATACAGATAAACAGTAGTTGTATGAGGCCATCGGCAAACTAGAACCGATGACTGGCTTCCCGATGTAGTTTACAACATTGTGTCAACTGAGTGCATTAACTAGTTGTACCTTTAAAAAGACCATTTATTTAAACAAAGTAGTGTTTTATGAAAATGAACAAAAAGCAAGAGAAAATGAAGATGTGCATGTGTTGTTGTGGAAGTGCACACTATGTGTGTTTGTTATGTGTGTCACACACATACAGAAGCAGTTCCTCTACACTGTGGTTCATAACAGCCCCCCTTCTTGCTCAGCCTCACAGTGCTGGGCTGAGTCCCTGAAGGAGAGATTATCCACTGCCGTGTTTGTCAGAGGCAGGGAGGGGGTCTCAGCATGGGGCTTGCCATGCCTGGGCCTGCCCCTACTGCCAGAAAAGCCCTTCTCTTCCGCTTGGCGCAGCAGGGACTCTTGTACTGAACCAGAGGCCAATTTATCCCCGCCACACTCCCCCGGCAAAATGATTTCTCTCAGTATTTTGCCGACTACTTGGTCCCAGGGTCCTAATGAGGTGAAATGGATGCCAGTAAGACCAAGACTGCAAGAGGCATTTTCATTCTGAAAAAAATCTCCCCTACCTGTTTGGCTGCAAAGTGACCTGAGAATATTCGCACAAATACGCCTTCTGTTACATGGAACTTCTCTGTTAATGAATTTAATAATGGTGAAGTCTAAAAATCCAGATATCAGCTGCTGCTGCAAAATATTGCTCACAGACATTCTATATCTCACAGAGGTTTGAGAACCCTTAACTCTTGATTTTAGGGTCTAAACCTCTATTTCAATCAGAATACACAATCATTTTCACGAGGAAAGAGACTTAAATAATTTAGCTTTCTAGAAAGAATGTGTAATCTCTGCAACAATTTGCAAATAATATGCAGAACGAAATTTTGACAACTAGTTCCCCTGCCAGCTATGAGGCATAGTCTGTCCAGCAGGTCCGGGGTCTGCCTCAGGGTCTCCTCCCGGTGGGACAGAACACCTCACCGGCAAGGCGCTCAGGTAGCAACTTAACCAGATGCCCGAACCACTCCATCTGGCTTCCCTCGGCCTGGAGGAGCAACAGCTCTACTCTGAGCTTCTCCCGGATGTCAGAGCTCCTCACTATTGGAGTGAAAGTTCAGCCACCCTGCAGAGGAAGCTCATTTTATAGCAAATGAAAAGCTAATCCGATACCCATTTATGAACGCACCATTCTCAATTAATATTTTTACACATTACATCCTATATGTACAGTACATACTAAATCCGCAATGTTTCTCTTTGATCTGTAATAAATCCTAAGAAAATACTTATTTGGTGAATAGTTTAGATAACACACATACTTTCTCATAGAATAATCTGTACTGTCTCATTAAAAACAACCAAAAAATTATTGAAAGATTGAAAGCATAAATTTGTGCAACTATAATTATACGTACAACAACATCAATAATTTTGGGCCAAGCAACACTCATCAGATCAAAAGTTTAAATCAATCCAAACTAAGTTTCTTTGTGTCTTTTTGTATCAATTTAACAACTCAACACAGTAATAATGGGCATATTACACCAGTTATGCATCGCAAATCAAATAAGTGGGCCAGCTTTCAACCATTTAGAAAAGTTAATAATGATCAAATTGCAAACATTCAAAGTGTGCAAGTTTTTTTTCATTTATAGTGAAGAAAATTTCACTATTTTCTTTTTTTTTTTAACTTTAAATTAAAGTTGAATAAAGTTCACTTTGCATGTCTAAGATGTAGAAAATTCATTTATTAATTCAAGCCATATTTTCCAAAGGTTGGAAAACAGAAAGTGTGTTTACAACATTTGTGAAGCTGGTGTTTTCTTAAGGGAAAAAAAAATGAAAATCCCTGTTTACCAGTAGTTATCAAAATCATTTGTATATAACAACCAAACAGCTCTCTTGAGTGCACAGTCTGGATTATATACTGCAGCTGCTACTGATGCACATATCAATGAAGAAAATAAATAGTTTCTTGACAGATACTGCTGGAAATAAAGCAAGGTCTTACATCTGAGTGAACTTACTGTGCTCAGATTTTGAAGAAATACAGATTATGTTAGAGAAACTAAGAACCCTAGGCCAGATGATAATTTTGAGGGGTGGGGAGTCAGTCAAGTGAGAGAATTGGTAAGTGAGAGCAACAGAGGACGGGCTTGTGACCATTTTGTTTGTGCTGAAACCGTAAGATTGCTCCCTTGTGTTTGAGCTGCAAGGGCCTCAGTGAGCTTTCAATATTGCATCTTCCAAGTATCTCCCACCCTGAGTGTCCCTGAACTATTCACACTATAATTCTATTTGATCATGCACTTGTATTGTCACAGTGACCCTTTATGTAGACGGCTCATTGTTGGTGTTTCTTATTAATTGAAATAGAATTTTTTTCAGTCAGTTTTTAGGCAAAAATATTAGCTGTTAAAGTTAATCCTTTTCTACAGATTGAAATATTCTTTTAGTTTCTAAATGTTTCAGCTTGTCTTGTCTTCTGACTACCCGATTCTTCATAAAGCATTCTCTTATTCACAAATCGGTTGCCCCCCATCCCACGCAGTTCTGAGACTACATGCAAGAGAACAGCCAATGGAACTGTGGCGAGGACTATTTTATAACACTTCATGTTGGGAGATGGCAGATCCATTGTTCTCAAGGCCCACAAGACTGTGGGCGAGAGTTCCTGCTGTGTCTACACTGAAGAAACACACCAGAGTCTCAGGATGTGTTTTCCTCTCTTTTCTACGGAAGGTACCGTGACCCTTCTAGCTTGCTTTCTCTCCAACTGCTATGGGCCCTGCTTTCACTGCTTCTCTCCTCTACAATCCCTTCCCCAATGAGCCGGAATGAGGATGAAGCTGTCTCTGCACAGCTAGGAAGCATACAGCTGCTACCATAATAGTCCTAATTGCACATTTCTTTTGTTGGGATGAAATTAGCAGTAGGGCTACAATGCTAGTGGTAACCCCCTCTCTGCCTAAAAAACACCGTGTTAAGATGGCAGGGTGAACCTTTTTTTTTTTTTTAATCTACTTGGGAGTGTGTTCATCAGTAAGACTGCCAACCCTCTGCCCAAATAGCCCACACCTGCACGCTTACACCCCCGCAAAAGTAAACACATATAATAAGGTATAATTACTTTAGAAAATAATAACGAGGAGAAACCCTCCATACCCCCTACTCTCAGTGACAAAGAGCTGCCTGTTTATTGTGGGGGGTGAGCCAGCCCCAAAGGACGATGGCGAGTGCCCTATCAAAAGACCTGAGGGCCCCACTGAGGGTCCCTGATAGGACAACCATCAGTGTCAAGGGGGACTCGGGCTTTTAAGTCTCCTCTACCCTAACTGCTTTAATTAACTGACATGGACTGACCACAGGCCAATTTTTCAGCTCTATTCAGTCTCATCAAATTGATCCTGTCTTGTCTTGAATAGCACCTCTTTCAGAGAGATCAGAAGGAACCTAAATTGGAATATTAATGCAAAGTTAATGTATACTGTAAATGTATTGGAATAAGTGAACACAAGAATAATCTGATTTAGACCAGATTTCAATAGAATTTATTAGCAAAAATTAGGGATTAATGAAGATCTAGTTTTTTTTTTATCTGTCTTAAGAATTCCTTTTAAAATCTACTAAATCCCACAACTTTTTCTTCACTTGTGGTTATAGTTTTTTTTTATCTTGCTGAAAACAATAGTCAAAAAACAGTGCAGACAAAATATCTGAAACGTAACTTTCAATTTAACAGTTTTTTTTTTTTGTTTTCCACTATTTACAGTCTTACTGCCAAACTGAGTCTGTGTTCAGACTGCAGGCACATCAGATAGATTTCTCAAAGCAGTTCTTAAGGAGAGCCTGTCTCCACTGTTATTTGCAAGAGATGAGATTTGAGTGTCTAGACGTCAGTCAGACTGGCTGCATGAGTTGCCATAGTTACAACTTACATGTCGGTAAGTGTAAAGCTACATTAGGAATCAGACTACCTATAGTTCACTGCTTCACAGAACACATAGTTCTTGAAGTAAATAAATCCTTCAACAATTTCTCGGGGAATTATATATGTTCCCATTTACAAAGTATGTACAACCGATATGTTCTATTAAAGGGGGGTAATATTGCGTAAATTGTTGGTATTTTAGTTTAAACTTGTGAAAATAACCTTGTAATAATCTGTGGAAGGGATGGAACATAACTTAGGAGTTGTGGGTTTAACCTGAAAGCTTCATAAATGAACAAAGTCCTGTAATAATTTCTTAGCTGGTCTCCGTGGCTTACCCTTTTTAATTGTATTGAATCTGAAATCAGATCAGATAGATTGTTGGCATCTTTCTGTCTCTAGGGACAAAGAAGTCTCCACCTAGATATTTATCTGTTTGTCCAGTGTTGGCTCGGGTTAAATAAGCCGATGCAGGAACTGCAGTTCCTACCACACTTGCAGCAAATGTGATAGGCGGTATGAGTCATGGGGGAGCAGTAGCAGACTGTTGTTTTTTTTTTGCTGTTTCCGTGTCTTCGTGGCCTCGTGCTGGATCTCTCTGTTCACCTCAACCCGCTTGATACAAATTTTGACATTTACACACCACCTATGGTGGTCAGAGGTCACTGACTCGAGATCTGCGTTGATGCTGCACAACTTCAGATCCCTCTTGCAGGAATCTTTGTATCAGCTAGATTATAGCAGCATTTAGCCCAACTAACTGTATGTGTGAAAATCAGATAAGTAGAACTCAGATTGTCACATATTGTAAGCATTTAATAGTCATGTTATCTTCTACATCCAGTCCCATTATCATTCATTATTTAGGTGAGGCACCTCTTGTATTTGTACTTCACAAATGTTCTTCTTTCGCATGACCAATGCACATAATTGCGGCTCGTTTTTTTTTTTTGCCTATTTTTACTCTGCAGTTTCACTTTTTAGACAAAAATTCTAAGAACACTATTTTTTTTTGTGTGTAATTGAGACACTCGTTCACTATGAGTACCTTTTGAAAAGTTAATGATTGCACATACAATAAAACGTATTTTATAAATGGAAGTTTAATCCTCAACCCATTTTTTACAAATCCATCAAATATTGTTTTTCTGTCACTGTTGATTTTATATTATTCAAACTCTTGACCACAGAAAAAAACTTAAACCAAAAAATGTTCAGAAAGTGATTTCATCACATTAACATGAAACTGGAAAACTCTTTAAAAGGCAGGGATAATAGAGTCAAAAACTGCTTGTGGTTGAAGGGAAAGTCTCAAAATGGAAATATCTGATTCCTCCTTGTATGTCATAAAACTAACAGATACAATATCTAAGCTATAATTATGCTTGTTGCTAATACGTCAACGTGTTTTTATGAGTGCCATCCTAACTCAGTTGAAATTGTGGATAAATTAATCTCGGCATGTGAACATGACACTGGATAATTCCAACAGTGAGAGATCACGCCATTGCCTCACTGTCATTTAAATCTATCCAGATTTTAACCCTCTCTGACATGTTGGCAAAAAAAAAAAAGAAACAGATGGGCATGTTTCAGTTTAATACTATCCCTATGAAAACACAAAACTAGTGTTTGAAGTCAGGAAGGATTATGACTGTCCTGTCTCCATCATACAGCTTATGACATAGTCCATCTTGCAGTAGTTTGACAGATAAGTACATAATTCCTCAGAGGTGAAAAACTTTAGGAATATCTAACCTTTACAACTCCACAGAGCCACAACTGCTTTTCTGTTTTTAGGTGTGTGTGATTTGCAGGAGGGGAAGTCGACCAACAGCATAGTTTTCCGACATTTTTGTTATTACATCCGCATATTTCAAAGGGGAGGGACACAAAAAAACAAGAGGCATGATGTAACTGACTTAGAGTAGTTAAATTATACTAAAAATTTTAGTATGATTGTGATTGCAATTTTCACACTGTGGGACTAATGAATTCCCACTAATAAAGTCCCACATTTTGTTTCAATATTGTTATGGAGATAAAGTCAGAGAGGCCAGACTGAGATGGTTTGGACATGTACAGAGGGAGAGAGAGGGTACATCAGCAGAAGTATGCTAGATTTGGAACCACCAGGGAAGAGACCTAGAGAAAGAGCAAAGAGAAGGTTAATGGATACAGTGAAAGAAGACATGAAGATAGTTGGCGTGACCGAAGAGGATGCAGCAGATAGGGTTAGATGAAAGAAACTGACTTGCTGTGGTGACCCCTGAAGGGAAATGCCAAAAGAAGAAGATTGTAGCTGCAAAACTATGACTTGAGATAATCAGTGCATGTAATATCTTGTAGTTGGTAATTTCCCCCAAAAATATTTTTGTTATTCAAAAGACATAATTTTAACACCATTAAATTAATGTATAAAGGGTATGGAGTACAGGATTGTTATTTTTTTTTCTATCAAGATCTTGTGATCTTTATTGATAAAATATTAGTTTAATTTTGGATTCCATGAAAGTTTCTGTTTGTTTAAAATCAGTTCCAGAAGTAACACTAGATTTTCTTTTTGTACTCGATCACACACTTGAACAAATTTTCCACAAAGTTTACCTTTTTAATAATTTGGTGAAAGAAAAAAGTGCAGTACATCATGTCTAATGGTATTTAAAGTAATAATTCCATTGGATTGTAATCTTTTTTTACCCTGTTAAATCCTGGCAGAATGTTTAAACCACCTTATTTTAAACACATGTAACTACTGTACCTCTGCACATATTAGGAGGTTGGTAAAGTTGTAGAGTTTGTCGGCAAAAAGGGACTTTAAGCTGTAACAAGATTAATTAAGATGTATATATATATATATATATATATATAAATTTAAAATAAGTAGATAATTATACTGAAAAAAGAACAACTTTCCCAGTAAGAACTTGTTGAAACTAAATTATTGTTTCATCTATCATCATTACATCCTGTGTTTCCAATTAATTACATAGCCTTTAGTTTCATGGAAATGATAAAAATACAATGTGCTGTCATTTGATTTTTTTTCTATTTTAAGATGAAAATTAAGGGAATAAGAGTAGTTGTGTCGTCAGTTTGAATGAAATATAATAAAAATCACTTTTATTTTTAATAAAACAAATAAGAATCTTGTAATAATATTTTAGCAATTTTCACAAGAAAATCCCCAAAATTTGTGAACATACTGTATTCTCTACAAATAAAAATGCCTTTTGTCATATCATAATAATTTTTTATGCATGCTTAAAATTTTCAAGTTCTTCACAAATTAAATGTATCTCTTCAAATTGAATAAGAAAATATACCTTTTTCACATTCTACAGAATCAACCGAAATAATGTTTTATTTTCTCCACATGTACAATAAGCACTAATAAAGTGTAAGACTTTACCAATATTATAGATTGACATACGTTTTGTGAAAAGGAATGTAATGTAAAAGTAAATGCAACACTTAATTAAGTTATTATTAAATCATAATGTGAAACCATGCCGATCAACACCACCATGATGGTTTTTAATGGCCACGTGTGCAGCAACCCACTCTGATCACTAGAGTGTTTCTTTCTACCGTGATACCTACAGTAATTAGAAAATTTGTTTTTATTTTTACTCCCTAATTTTAACTATGTCCCCTCCCAAACCTTTAATATTTCCACACACATGCTCAGCCATCCACCTGTGCTGCTGCACTTAAAAGCAATGGACGGTGAAGGAAGAGAAATTACCAGGGGGGACAATTGGGACACTAGAGAGGCTTTTTCCGCCAGAGCAATAAAGCACACTTGATGTTATTATCATCTGTAGTAAATTATCAAGCCTCTGATAATTGTAATTAATCAATCATCAGGCTCACTCATGCACTTCCATAAAACCCAACATTGCTGTAGATCAACCTGAGTAGTGTTGACCTACAAAAAAATTAGTGCGCTGCAGTGATTCATAGCGCTTCTTTGAGTCAGATCAAGTTACCAGAGCATGGTTAATTACACGTCACAATATCTACTATGTAATTGGACAAGAGAGATAAACAATTGCAGGAAAAAGTCCATTAATGACCTTTAACATTGCTAAATCCAGTTGAAGTGAACATGGAACGTGCATTGATCGTTGAAATTAACCAAAAACCTCATCATTGCTTCAAAGCAAAGTTTAAAACAGATTAACAACAAGAAAACCGATTACAAAGCACAAAACATTGCTCATCTTGTTGTTTCTCTCTTTGCATTTAATCATGTCTTTTTCTGTTTCACACACACGTCTGGAAATGCAGGGTGGGAGGCCTTGGACCAGCCACAGTAAACTAGTCCCAGTTCCAACAAGGAAACAATTAATCATGTGTGAGCGGCTGTCTGAGTGTCTGCTCTCTGGACAACAACAACACTCAGCCATTTATCTCCCCTCCAGGCATGACAGGCAGCCAGCACACCATGTAGGCATGCAAGCTCTCATCCTCACAAACACTCACACAGATGTGGAGGAAGAACAAAGATGCACTCTCATATCTGAACATGCTCACTGTGAAATAATGCGCTGTTGAAAAATAAAAATCTACATGTGCAGAAATTACATTAATGCAAGAACATGGACAAATTTGGCGGCAGATCTGAATCACATGTTTGGTGTGCAAACAAGAACGCAGACACCAATGGATGCATGTTGTGGGTTAAAGTACCAAAATAAATATCAATATTTTTCATGAGTATCTTTAGCATCGACACCACTGAATGAATTTTATTGGACTGATAAGTTTCAGCATTACGGTAGGCCACAATATAAACATGTCATGCACTACTTTAAACAACAGGCCATCTTTTCATCTTTACTTTCCTACTGCAATGCAAAGGGAAAGGACTGCTCACCCTCATTCACTCTGATGCACGAGGATGATAGAACAACCGTGAACAAAAATAACCAAAGTAGGACTGTATTTTTCTAACGCTCCCTCCTCGCACACTGTCTCAAATGTAAAAAAAAAAAAAAGTAGCTACCACAATGCACTAAATTAATATGTTGCATTTCAAATTGTTTCAAAATAAAAGCTTTCGCGACAATAGTTTAGTTGTCTTCTCCCTTCTTGCTTTCAAACCACAAAGTATCAACAAGATTATTGATAAATCGTTGGATCTAAAAGTGGTATAAAAAAGATTAGTTAGTATCAATAAAAATTACCCTTCTATAGTCATTTGGACATATTATGGCTCTGACTCGATACAAACAAGTGTGACTAAACCGAACAAAAACAGGGTTTAAAAAAAAAAAAAAAGAAAGACCATTTCCCTTTTCTTATTCTAATAGAGCAGCACAAATTAAGATTGAGCAAAAAAAAAAGGCAGAATTTGATGAAAAGAAAAGGAAATTTATGCTTTATTCCTCATCTGCTCATGACTGGAGGTGGTTTGTGTTTGTAGCTGTGTGGATCTTTAGGTAACATATAATATGAGTATACACATAAACATCTATGTTGCTTTGAAAATGTGCATCTCTGCACATAAATTGGTGTAGGCATGTTTGGATCTGTGCATGTGCCAGTACACGTCTCTCCTGGTTGGAAAAAAAAAAATAAAAACCTCCAAAAACTCAAGTGAGGCAAACAAAGAAGTCGGTGTGTGTTTCGGGACAGGAGATCTGGATGGCATCAAGAAAGCCTGGTAGATTGTCAGTGACACAGGTTATTCCTGAGGTCCCTGGTGAGAAACACATCGCTGCAATCTGCAGTAGAAAGGAATCTTTAAAATGCTACTGCATCGTAGGATGTAATGACACACCATGTTTTAGAGTGTTTTAGTGTGTGTTTTCATTGACCAACATGGATGAAAATGAACCATTAGTTTTAACTTCACATTTTGGGCTTTTTTTTCCCCTTTAGTTTGTTAGCGTTCAGATGTAAGTGAGACAACCAAGAGGCTAGGTTATGCACAAATTCAAAATTGATCCCAGTGTTATGAAAATGTGGTGGTCTGACTTAAAATGAGCAGATTTTACAGCTCAGGAAGTTTCTCATCAAGGGTCTTTACCAGCTGTTTTCCTGCTTCCTGAAATGGTACGTGTCAATATTTGATTCTGTTTCGTTACAGAAGTAAATAAGAATGACAGGGTGGCCGACGAAAAAAGTTTAGCACTTGTTCATGCTTATTTAGAGATTGTCTTGTTCTGTTTAGAGACCTGCTTTAACATTACTTGTTGATGTGAGTTGGGGCAAATCTTTGTTTACATAAAAATGTTCAAGGTAATCTAAGATAAGGCAGAAATTTTTTAGACGTCAGGTAATTACAATGTTCTTTATTTGTTTAACAGTGTACAAGGGAGAAAACCCCACAATTTTAGTGATCATAGAAACATTTTTAAATTACAGACTTGATAATTTGTGGTACAGAAATAATAAAGGAGGGAAAAAATGATAGGACAAAAAAAAAAAAGAAGAAAATACAGAATAACTAGTTTTTCTATCAAACACCTACAAGTTAAAATACTCAATTAATAGCATTAAACTGTAATTTATTATCATTAAGTAAAATAAATAGGACATTTTTGTTTTTAAATGGTTTGTCCACTTTGTTCCAAGTGTCACTTTTTGCTCGTGACTTTTTCAAAACTTTTTAGCTTAATTGGGTTAACTCTTTCCATGGACTAAAGAAAAAAAATTCAATTTTAACAAATAAAGTTAGCAAGGAGTGCAAAAGAACATCAACTTGTACTGTACAAAATACAAAATATTACACCCTGAAACTTTTTTTTCTACCTTGAACTTCCATTAAATCATTTAGACAAATTCCGTCGTTTTTTCCTTAACTCCTTCTGCTTCCAACCCAGGTGGCAGCTTGACAGGAAGAGGAACAGGAAAGGACTTAAAGATTTGCTGCTGCTCTCATTCTCCTTCAAAGACAAACAACCCTCAGATAATTTCCTACAATGTGTCTGGCACAGAGGCCTCTGCGATAGGTGGTTATGAAAAAGCACAGAAATCTGACAGAGGATTTTTTTCAACCATAGAAAGACAAAAAGAAGTGCTAACCCCACCACCCTTCTTCTTCTTTTTTTTTTTCTTGTAGTCTTTCTTTTTTTCACCCCTTATTCCCTAGGCCTAGTTGTTCTCCCTGTGCGGGAAGCATCTGGGTTCATTTATCCCAAACCAGGCATTCTGGAGGACCCCTTTGCCCTCTCAGGTTGCAGGGTCTAAACGTCCTCCAGTGCGGGTTTTTGTTGTGAAAAAAAAAGAAGAGCTCAAGCCTCCACACTTGCTGGTCTGGACCATCTCAAAGCTCTCATCCACCCCTTCCTCCATTCCACTGAAGTATGGTTAGTGTGGGGTTTCATCTAAACTGAAAGATAGTAAACAGCTTCATTCAGAAGCTGCAGAAAAGTTTAGCCCACCCTAAGGTTTAGGAAACTTTCATGACAAATGGAAAAGAGGGAAATTGCACAGGAAGTAAAGCTGCTTTGTATAAATGTATGTATGAGCACATGTGGGTGTAGCTATGGTTAACTTTTGGTCATGCGTTTATCACTATCTGCGTAATGAGGAGAAGTGGAGCATGCACACACATATAAAAATGTGTGTGCATGTTCTACAAAGTATAATGTCTGCAACTTGGAAGTGACAGGACTGCAAAGTCAATTCAGATTTATTGTTTGAAATCATTTGCATTCCTGTCCATGGCAAACGTCATTCCAGGTTATCCATCTGCACAACTGAATAGAAGCAGAGTGAGTCTGGCTTGTTACTTAAAGTTGCTGAGAAGTTATTCAAACACCCAGTTATTATGGTGTAAACAAAGGCGGCTTGTCACTCGCCATTACAGATATGGTGTTTACAAGAATGCCACTTTAATGCACTGCATGTTATGTATGGGGATTAGGAATAGTGTTTGACAACCTGATTGAAGCAGTGAGTACTTTATTAGTGTTTTTTGCAAGTTAGGTGTCAGAATATCCTAAGAGAAACATATTTTTCTGTAGGATTTACAAGACAAGACATTTTTACGTATAGATTTTAAAATTATTATTGAAGGGAAGACAACATTTTCAAAGAAAAAGAAAACCCTAAATATGTCTTTTATTCGTTTCCATGCAACATATCACCCTAGGTTTATTAATGTGAGCTGTTAAATGAACTGAGTTTGAAATACTTTGTTTCTCATACAGCATTTTTATCTCTCTGTATTTTTCAATTGTTGGGCACAACTCAAGTGCCAATGGCTGTGATATTGGTCTACAGAAGGGTTAGTGGAGTGGTTGTAATGAAGCGGTTGCAAGTTTGCACTCACCGTACCAATCACGAGTCATGATGCCATGGCATGAATCAAGACCTAAAGTGAGAAATGATCTGGAAGCACACATTGGTCACATTAAGACCACAACAATTTCAAAGTCACTATTGCTATGAAGAGTTTCAAAATGATTTAACAAAGACTAAGCCATTACAATACAATAGAATGCCTTTATTGTCACAATACACACGTACAATCTGCATTGTGCACATATAAAGTGAGATGGGAGCTAATTCTGTTGAATTGAACATACTTATTTATTCCCGAAAGAAAATTTGAGGTGCAGACATGTTCAGAGCAGACATGCATATGTACATTTGAACATTGTACATTTCACAGTGCGTGGACGTAAATGCTAGCACTGCTAGCACACATGCATTGGCATGTGTGAGTTCAGGGTGGTTATGACTTCAGAAAAAAAAAGCTGTTCTTAAAATAGGTCATAAACTGTCATTTTGTGCTCAGTTAAAATGTTATTTTTATTGCAAACACAAATCCTGTTTGTTCTTCCTTAGCATATTTTTTGCATGGTAAAATAGCACCTTTTATTAAGATACACAGATGTGCAACGGTTTTATCAATCCTCTATGCAGATGCACTATTGATTTGATATTTCATAAAAAATTATATTGTAGAATGATTTGAAACATCCTGATTCAATATTGTTTTTTAACTTTTATCAAGATGTCAGAAGACAAAGAGGAACAGAGATCAAAAGAGAAAATTTTTTAAGCTTTTTGAAATCAGCTGCACAGTGGCTCGGTGTTTAGCACAGTGGCCTCAAGTAATAATGTTATGTTTCGAGTCCCAGAGAGGGGACGAGGCTTGAAACTCTTGCCTTTCTGTGTGGAGTTTGCATGTTCGCCTTTTTATGCATAGGTTTTCTCCAGATACTCCAGTTGTCCCCAATCCTCCAAAAACATACTTGCTAGTTTAATTGGGAGCCACAAAATTGCCCCAAGGAATGAATGTGTGTGTGGATGGTTGTGTGGGTGGCCCCACAACAGACTGGTGACCTGTTCGGGGTGTATCCTGCCTCTTGCCTAAAATCAGCCAGGATAGGCTATGGCACTCCCCATGACTCTGTTAGATTCTGTTACAAATTTGAAATTGAAAGAGCAAGAAAATATTTGAGAAATGTTTTTTAATAAGAAAACACTGACATGTAAATTGTAAAAGTGAAAGATTATGTTTCTGACAAACATAAGACATTTTCTTTCAAATGAATTTGTGTTAAAAACCTTAAACTTATTATCATCTTATGAATAAAACTCTGTCACTTATAAGTGTTGTTTTTTTGTTTTTTTTTTTACTTCAGACAACAAAAATATGAGACGTTGAAATGAAAAGGTATAGAAAAATGAGAAAAGTGAATAAAAACCCTAGTAAAAGCACAACTATACAGCTTTTTTTTTTCACTTTTAGTCCACTTAAAAGTAAGGACAAAAAAAAGGGAAAGATGTGATTGACTGACAGATGATAGCAATAAATGTAAGAACAAACTGACCATTTTACTGCGGTGGTCCATTTTAGAGGGGATTATTAACTTGTCAGCATTTCAAACTGAGACACAACTTTTTCTTCTCCAAAACACATCCCCATGTCTCTGTTACTTTTATTAGAAAGTCTTTAAACCTTTTGACCCCGAAGGGCCTCGGTTATTGGCTGTTAAAGGAACATGCGGGTCAATGGGGAGACCCTAAGTGCCCTATTAATCATTTGTTTAGAGCTTTAGACTATTTTCTAAGTTCTGTGTTTAGAGCGGGTTAAAAATAGGAGGAGGAAGTTTGGGACAACCGTCCGCCACTCATCGCTCATGCTGTCGGGACGCGTGGGCCCTCAGGGACAGAGGGCAGGAGACCCCTTAAGCAACTATAGTTCAAAGGTCACATGCTTTATTATTACCGATTTATTTCATTGGCTGGTTGACACAATTGTTACTGATTTGAGTGCAAAAAATCAAGCACACTTTCTAAAGCTTTTCTAAAAATGACTCATAATCACTTCAATAAGTGTCATTTTTAAAGACTCCAGCATGTAAACAATCTAGTTTCATGCTTGAGGTGTCTCACAGTTTATGTGCAGCAAGTAAACTTTGCTGTTCATGAATAATACAAAAGGCAGAGCAAATACTGCTGCAGTGCCTCCTGGACTAAATGCCACTAGTGAGTTGTTTTCTTGCAGATTGACAGTAATGGGAAATAAATGCCACCGGATCAAATCATTAATCTTGTCAAATATTGTCATATGACAGGAGAAAATACAGGTGTGGAGATTGCATCGCCTGATAAAACATTACTTACAGCCATTTTTCCAATAAGCGATGGACAGTGTGCTGTCAATATTTGGAGGGGATGCAAGGTATGCCCTGGTGAGGGCCATTTTACGAGGAGCAGAGAACCTGCTGGGAAAAATACAGTGGTTCATGCTGAGTCTCTGGGAAGCTGAAAAGCCACTGGCAAAAAGCTATGAATTATTTTGAGCGCAAAATACATTTTCTTTGAAGACTGTCGGGCCATTAGAGCCCTTTTGCTCCCTTTTAAATTGTTTTTATGCTGTGAGTAATGTTAACCTTTGCTTTTGTAGTCATGAAATTCTCTCTGCACCTTTTCCCTTTGTGCAGAAAACACAGATAGGCCGAAGGAGCTGGAAATAAAGTATGGGAACCATTTACCGCACGGCAGAAAACGGGTTTTAGAAGAGGAAATAAGATTTTAATACCGAAACATACAGACTTTATTTCTTTTTCTTTGATTAACCCTGTGTTACAGAAAACTAAGAAGAATTGACATTCGTTATTATCCTAAAAAAAGTTAAGAAAATGATAAGTTTTGTGATAGACTGGCTTTTGAATAAAATGTTGATTTTAATGACAGTGACTGGATTATGACAGTTCAAAACACTGAAAGATCAAAAGGCATCTTTCTGGCTATCAAAATGTTAATTAAGGTGACAACTTGCAAATTTAAAAGTGACCTTGCGTCCAGGATTCAGATGATTGGAAAGAAAAAAAAACCCTCACCCAAAGTAATCACTTCCAAAATCAAAATTAATTCAAACTTTTTTTCAAAACTATTTTTTTCTTGTGATTACATTAGTTTACGATATAAAAAGCACAACATTAGAAATAAGTCATAGAGTTATTTCAAATCACTTATTTTATTCATTTAACTTTTTTGTCCTTTTGAAAGGAGACGTAATAATCAAATCTAAAAAATAAGATCTCCCAAATTTTTGTAGAAACTTCAACCTGTATGATAGTTCAAGAGATGCAATCAGCATGTTCTTGGACAATGATCCACTTTTTAAATTAGTTTATTATAATAATAAGACAAATGGTGGGAAATTGTGAGTGTTTAAAATCAAAATGATGAAAAAACCCCAAACACACACTTTGAAATAAGTAAAAAACACAACCAGTATATACTACCACTATAGTTTACTCTCTTTAGATATACAAAAGTGTGGTTGAAAAAGTTCAAAAGAGGCTAATATTCAACTGATAAAAATTTATGAGTAAAGGTAAATGACAATTTTGAGAATAGTTTTTCCATATCGTTTAATTGTTGGTCCCTGTTTTTGGTCCCAGGCGGTGGCTCAGTGGTAGAGTGTTTGCCCTTGTGCCAGAAGCTAACCAGAAGTTTGAGGTTTGATTCCCACTGAGTTCATGTCTAGTGTCCTTGGAGAAGACACTTAACCCCCTGTTCCTCCTACCATTGGTGCTGTTGTGGCAGCCTGCTGCGGTGTAATGGAGCACACAAATTTCCCCATTGAGGACTCAACAAAGTATACATCATTATTATTTTGTGGGGGTTTGACAAAGTTAGAAGGTCATTCTTGCATTTAAGCATGGATCAGAGTAAACTATAAAAAATATACAAGATAACAGATCAGTGGTGCGGTCTTAAAATTTGCTTAAAAATAATGGTGGAAAAAGGAAGCTAAAAAAACTCTGCTAAGTTTATTTTTAAAAACACCATAAAATGTTAGTTACATTAAAGAAAATTTTGCTGTCTGTCATTTTACCTGTGATGTTTTGCAAAATTAAATATTCAAATAAATGAAGTCATTAAATTCAATTTATGTGCTAAAAATGTCTTTTGTCTTGTTAATTCACTTTTCAAATGTTCTCAATCTGAAGGGGTGCAACTTTTCACCTACTGACCATGAAATCATTTATAACCTACAGAGAGAAGAGATAGACATCTCATAAGACTAAACCAGTGAATCAATTCTACAAGTACAAGAAGCCACCAAGCAGTTAACCCTCCATAACCTCCACCACGTGCACACTGATCCTCCTTCTGATGCCTGATCTCCATGGGAACGTCCTCACACAGCAGGATTTAAAGAGAAATAAAGCATGGCAGCAAAGATAAGCAGCTGGACAAGTTTTCCTGCAGCTGTCCTTCTATGTCTTGAAGCAAACTATCACCTTGCCGGGGGGTTTGCCCTCAGGGCACGTCAACTGTTATCCCGCAAAGAGGATGTGCAGAAACGTAACACTGACCAAGCGGCCATGACAATACGTAGTTCCTTCGCTAGCTTGTGTATATTCATCCTATCAGACTCTTTATCTTAATATGCTGCCCTACTAATGACATTTTACAGTTGCTATCTTAAAATATCTTCAGCATTTGTTCCGGCTTGTGTTTATTGCATTGAATGCCAAAAATCAAGTTTTGAACTCCTGTAGCCATCGCCAATAATTAGACACATGTTGCCTTCTGACTTCCAAAGACAGGAAGATGCTCCAGTTAGTTTGAATTTGTGAATAACTAGTGGCTTTGTTCTAAGTCGAATAATTATGTCTAACAATATCTCGATTTACAAGTCGATCTACGTTCCTACCCTCACCTATGGTAACAGGCTGTGATGGTGACTGAAAGAACGAGATCGCAGATACAAGCGGCCAAAATGAGCTTCCACCGCAGGGTGGCTGGCCTCTCACTCGGAGATCGGGTGAGGAGTTTTGCCATCCGGAAAGATGTCGAGCCGCTCCTCCTCCAGGTCAAGAGAAGGGGTCAACAGATGGGGTGGTAAGGCCATCTGGCCAGGATGCCTCCCGAGCACCTCGCTAGTGAGGTGTTTTGGGCATGTCCCACCAAGGGGAGACCAAAATCCAGACCCTGAACCCGCTGGAGAGACTATGTCTCAGAGCTGGGGAATGACTCGGGATCCTTCCGGGTGAGCTGGAGGATGCAGCTGGGGTGAGAGAAGCCTGGGCTTCCCGTCTGAGGCTGTTGCCTCCACGACCCGGCCCCGGATAAGCGGAAGACAATGGAATGGAACAACCTCCTAAACTAAAATGTTCACTTTTTTTCTGAAGACTTATTAAAGAAATGATTAACTTTGACTCAACATTGTAATTTATCGTCTTTATCCAAACTCTGTTAGAAAACTATAAAAATGGAAAAAATGTTCGTCTTCTACTCCAAAAACTAGGTAGAGTGTTCTGCATAGCTGTTTTTCAGGTTGCAACAAAATCAGTGGGGACCCTGTCCTATAATGTCAGGCTCATTTAAATTTGTTTTGTTCTTACAGTGAGTTTCATTGGCCCAAAGGCCTCTTCCTACTAGGCCAACTCTGGTAGAGCTTACCTGAGAAAGATGCTGGACGCCGCACACTCTCCAGTTGAGAAACTGTTTTGTTTTGTCTTCTGAAGTGCTTCTCCCTAACTGGGTTGCGGGTGTGCCGGAGCCTATCCCAGCTGATTTCAGGGGAGAGGAAGGATACGCCCCGAACAAGTCACCAATCTGTTGCAGGACCATACACACGGACAACCATCCACACACACAGTCATTCCTAGGGGCAATTTCATTCGTGTTTTGTAATTTTGGCCTATTCAAATAGAATCGGACTGAATTTGTGGTACATTTCCTTCATGCTCACACTAACATTTGTCTCAGATGAAGCCACTGAGCTGCTTCGTGGAGTGGTGTATCTGAAAAAATATGGGTTGGTTTGATCAAACTCAAAGCTTTGACTTTAGATCAAAGAGGGAAGCTGCCTAAATCAAACAGGAAGCCCAATTTTTTTTAGAATGTAAATACATTACCAGTAATTATTATCCTTTTTATTTTGCATAACTATTCTTTGTGTGTCATATGTTTTTTTTTTTCTAAACAAGCCAGTGACTTGCCGTTTGGTGTGAAATTGCAGAGTGATGGTCACAGATGAATTACATAGCAAAAAAAAAAACATCAAACCAACAAAGCCCCTTTCAGGTGTTTCTTCTTTGTAGATGCTCCCCCACTTTCACACTTACTCCTCCCATTCCAATCCCCCCAGTTTTTACATTAATATTTATGCATTTAATGATACATAATGATGGGTAATAAAATGTTAGGGTAAGTCAAAAAAAGATAAAAAAAAAAAAAGCCCCCAACGTATTACCATGGTAACCACCTAGGCATCTACAAAGACCAAAGTGGCAAAGTGCACGGGGCTACGCAGTTTAGTGTTATTACATCTGCTTTAAGGTGTGTGTATGTGGGCCTGCATCCACAGAGGACGGTGTGACTGTGTAGTGGGAGTGTTTGGAATTGGAGAGACAGACACAGAAAGAGAGAGAAAGAGAGAGAGAGAGCAAAGTGCGTGCACATGCATAAAAACACACACATGCACTGTAATTGCTCTCGCTATTCAGGAGCACTCTGTTGCATTGTGCAGCTCTGGAGCAGGATAAATGGCGGCCATGGCATCAGGGTAAATCTATTAGGAACCCATGGCCCTGGCTTTGTATCTAAAACTCATTTTGGTTTTGTGGAGGGGAATGGAAATGATGTGGGAGCAAAACAGGAAAAGAGGTCATTTTTTTAAAAAGAAAAAATCTTTTTTTTTTTTTATTTTTGTTACAGTTGAAGCCTTTTGGACCTCAAAATGCTCAGAGTTAGTGGTTCACAGTCCTCTGAATGTGATCAAAGGATTTGATCAAGCGATGAGTTTCGATGATGATACTGCAAATCTTTGTCTCGTGAACATAGAACAAATGGAAAGTAGAAATGTAGCAACATTGGCCTTGCAAAAACACAAAAACATTGTTTTTCAAGCACTCAGCCATGCAAACCTTATGAAAAGAGTGGGAGCCAAGACAAAACAAACCACTTTAGTGGCTGTATTTTTCATGCAGGATGGCTGATCACATGCAAATATGTCTGTGGACAATGCATTTTGGTTGAGTGCAGTGTATTTAAAGCTCGTGTAGCTGCTGCTGTTTTCGCCAGGCAGGACTCCATTTCAGCAAGATGATTTCAGAGTAATAGATTTAGCAGGGGGTCGGATGGTAGCGGGACTCTCACTTACCTTTATGTTGGAGTCTGTCTGTGTGAAGGAAATTTTACTAAGACGTTAGTGTGAGTTTGGTGGGCATGTGAACGATTTGTCACAATGTGTGTTTGAGCGATGTAAACACTGAAAATACATTTGTCTGCCTTTGCTTCTACGACTTTGTAAATAAGAGGATATAGTGACAGTCCTAACAATCTGTTATGTTGAAATCACTTTTCTCCCTTTTATTGTCAGTGAGACAGACTTACAGATGGATGAAAAGAGTAAAAGCAAAGATTCTCTGGAGAAACCGAGGTTTCAATTTTCACACAGATTTAGAAGGTTTTACTTTATTTAGTATTGTCCTTTTTTATATTTTCTTTGGATTTATTATATTAAAACTGTCACATTGATTTACTCCCTAATTTCATTTTTTTCAACTGAGTTTCATCTTTCATTTCTTTGCATTCCAAGTGTGAAGAACACCCGCGTTCCTCCGTAGAAGATGCAGTTTTAAAAAAAGGAAGAAAAAACTTTGTTAAAGGAACGTGCTGAGAAAATAGCAGTCTGCCAGCTGTGGTGGGCAATCGGAAGTCATACCGGTGGGAGTCCAGCAACAGAAACCGAAGAGATACTGACAGGATGGGACTCACCTGGATGTACGCTCTAGGTGGGTGGAAGGCTGTCAGTAACAATGCTTACAAGAAGGAGCAGGGTTATTATCAAGGCCCCTCTGGGTTCTTTCTCCCACAATCACAAACACAGTAAAGCTGTTTTCTCTTTCAATCCAGCTACACAAACAGCATTTAACTTACTCGAAAGTTTGGAACTCCAGTTTTGATATAAAAAAAATTTCACAAGATGAATACCAAAGATATACAACTATGAGGCAGCAAAATATGAACTGCCTTATTCAGATTTCTAAAGGAAGAAAAATGTTTGCATTGATCTGCTGAGGTTCACGTTTTACTCACATATGACATACAGTACATATATCTGTGTCTGGTTGAATATGAAGCAAATCCTTTGGCGCAAAATGAGGAAATAGTAATGCAAAGATATGCCATGTTATACTGTCTAATAAGCCTTGTCTCAGAGGTTTATCCAAGACTGCATGCATGAAAAGGGCAGCCTTGGATCCATGCCATAACAGTTGATGGTTGGTAGATGCTGTAGGTTGATTTGATTATTTAGTGTCTAGCTGGGGTTACGTCTGGATAGCAAAAGCAAAAGCTTCCATCCCTTACTGTAATCATTTTGCAGCCATACTGGCACTGCTAATCAACCATCATAAGCTTCGAGCTCAGCTTTAGAGCTGTGTGTTGAATGTTTTCTCGTGTGCGTTATAGAGATGCCCCCTGGATCTCACCCGGACGCTCCGGTCTGTGCTTCAATCCAATCCCTCATCGACCAACACACTTCTCAGTTACAATAATACGCTGATTATCCCTGTCTGGGGAAAACAGAAACGGTGTGCATAAGCAGCATGTGAACTGATGCGGGTAAAAGAATACAAAAATTTGACTTGTTCTTTTTGTTGATGTGGAAGCCCATGTGCTCTTAAAAATTTTTGCACAGCAGCTGCAATTCACTTAAACACCTCTATTACTCTCTGTCGAATAATTTCAGACTGTATGAAGCATGTCTAACAAAGACAAGATGATTGTTTGGAAAATTGATAGTATTCCAGCAGTTGTATTAGCTTTGTTTTTACCAGGTGATCCACGGACACAGCAGTGTACTTTTGTGCTCCCTTCCTCCTACTTGCCATCAGCAGGACCTCGCTCGTAAGAACTACCTGTTTAGTTAATAAAACAATTAGTCTCGCCTTTTGAAATGACAGCTGATTTTATGTGCTGCTGAGACATTCAATTCTGTTCCTTCTCTATGCCTTTTCTTTGTTCTACTGTAGCGCTCTTTGAAACACGCTCAATTCTTCTCTGGAGGCATATTGATGCTCTCATATGAGTATGCGTTTCCGACTTTATTGAAAGCAAATATTAATCTGAGCCTTTTGTGTTCTTCGTTGGACTTTCTGAATGTCTTAGGAAGATGCATATGCAAGATATCAAAACAAATGTTACTCTGATTGAAGTCAAGGAATAAGCAACATTTTTTATCCGCTGTCTTTTAAAAAGTCACATTTTGCTGACTTTGATTGACTTTTGTTACTCATATACCGTAATAGTGATGGTTCTATGTGTGAGAGTTCACAAAAAGAGCTCAAATGCAAACCTCAAACTCTCCAAGGCCAAACAAACACACCTCCGAATTGAATCAGAAACATAATTAAAAACAGCAACCAGAAAACTGTAATGACTACAGCCACCCCCCACCATTCCCTTTCTCACTACACTACCCCTCTTAGAAATTAAAATGGCTTTAATAGGTGGATACTTTGGGACCACTCATTAGCTTTGACCCTTTCAATAATTATCGGATCCATTTGTGAAAGAAGTCCTAATGGACTTATAGAACCTGCAAACCACCGGCTGAATAAAGAGGAGGTATTGTCCAGTTCACTGCAATGGGACTCTGCTGACCTTCAGTCCGTTTACTCAGCTGCAAATTTGCGCCATTTTTACGGTGACAGTTTGTAAAACTATTTTTAAATTTTTTTTTTTTTATTAAATCAAGTGTCACATCAGTATACTGTAATGTAAGTCAAGGATATGACAAGTAAGTGTTTTAAATGACATTGCAAATAATGCAGGTAGGCATGGTCTTCTTGGCCTCTCTATTCAATTTTGAATTTATTCAATCATGTTTAATTTACAGTAACTTCTGCTTCCTGAACGGTCTCTAGCCCCCTTTATGCCTGTCTACTTGTTTAAAATGGCACGCTCAAGTGTGAAACTTCATATTCAGATTTTTTTTTTGTCTGGGGTTTTAAAACTTGGTACTCTCCACACCAGCTGCCAGAACAGACTGGAACACACACAGTGCTTTTTAAAATGTTTTATTTTCTTGCCGTCACAGTCAATGAATTTATGACATTACATATGGAATAACAGACTTCTGGATAAAAGGCTACTTGAGTTACGTGTTGCGCAGATTGATAGGTTGCCTGAGTGTGCTGGTTTACCACTGTGAGGGAGTAATTACAGCAGAGTCTATGTAATAAGGCTTTGTTTGAGTAATTTGTTATTTTAATTTAATATTTCATTTCATTAAAATAATTTTGACTCAAGTCCCTGTTAGAAATCGATCAGGGATCAAAGCGTTGATGTTCACATGTATAGCTGATGAGGAATAAAGACAAAACAACATAACTGAAACTACAAGATTTTGTTGTGATTTCCGGCTAAATGTCTTTTTTTTCATTCATCTTTTCCTCAGCTTGATCTGTTTTCAGAAGTTTGCAGCCTTCGTGTTGTTTCTGTGCTCCCCAGACTCGCTCTTTATGGTGGCCTTCTTGCTATTTGATAAAACAGGGAGCGGAATGACTGGTTTTGGCGAGTAAGTCTGCTTCAAACCTACAGTTTTAGAATGATGAGTTCTTATGACACATTGATATTAAGAAGTGATATGCATTACAAGTTCCAGTGCCCACAGGTGAAGATGCCTTTTGAGTTGGACTAGAAGAAACTGTGAAAACAAAAGAGTTGATTTGTTAGTCAAGAGGACTCGTTCATGATTTTTTCTCATCTGGTTACCCATTACACCAATCACATTTTTCTAATAGAAAAGCACACATGCTTTAGAAAAATGCATGGGGTGAAGAGGCTTTTATGGGTGAGCTCACCACCCTCATGGAATCCAGGATGAGCTTGGAGTAGAGCTGTTGCTCCATCGCAAAGCGGGAAGCCAGAAGGGGCAGTTCGGGCATCTGATTAGGATGCTTCCTGAGCGCTCCGCTCGTGAGGTGTTTCGGATACGTCCCACTGGGAGGGAACCTAGAGGTGAACCCCTGACCAATGGAGCTACTATGTCTCGCTGCTGGTTGGGGAACGCCTCGGGATCCTTCCGAGTGAACTGGAGGATGCAGCTGGGGTGAGAGAAGCCTGTGGTTCCTTTCTCAGGCTGTTTCCTTGCGACACGGACCAGGATGAGTGGAAGACAACAGACCGGAAGGGACCCAGTTGGTCCTGAGTCTGCATCTGGGTCCAAAAGGTATCCTGTCGAGATGTCCAAACCTCCTCATCTGGCTATTCTCGACTTGAGCCTCTTCTCCCTGGCAAACAAATTACCCTTCAAAAACTTTTTTAAAAACTGTTAAAAAAATTTGTAAGACTTTTTTTTATGCAAAAACATTAATTAAAGAGCCGACACTGACAATTCTTGTTACTAATTCATGAGGAAAAATGAAGAGTATTGATCAAAACGTACTTTTTAAGTCCCACAGGTAAATTTGAGTGAAAATCAGACTGATTTTATGTCTTGGATAACCATTAAGCAACAACACCAATAATAAAGAAACATTTAGGAGTAGAGCTTAGGGATTCAACTATATATCATGAACTTTTGAAATAGACTTTTCTTTAAAAATCTTTTCTAAAATATTGTAATAAGATATGTTCACACCTATTCTTGGTTTCCAAATCTAGAAATTACCTTTCGCACTCAAAGTTTTTTAAAACCACCATGAAAATGGTTTATCAGAAACAAACAAACAAAAAAGGTGAATTTATTAATCTATAAAAAATCCTCCCACGAAACAACAAAACATTAGGAGGAAACAGGCGTAGCGGAGGTGACCGTTTGTCTAATGATGACTCTGATGTTATTATGTAAAATAAAACAAAAGTTCAGATCGAAATACTTCACCTGCTTCTTTGCAGGTGACATTTCACAATGTTCCTCTTAAATGTGCCCCCGAATATGTTTTCAAAAAAATCATCTTTAGTTTACATGAGGGAGTCTGACCTCAGCTCATCTTCTCTTTTATGGCTGCACCTACAAACAAAAATACTGACTGTGGTTCTGTGTTGTATTTGTCGAGGGAGGGTTAGGTTTGGAGGTGGAGAGGCTGCTAAGGGATGCAGATGAAGGTGGTGGCAGAAGGTGGGTGGTTATGTATGTGTGTGTGTGTACAGATGATTGGCACCATTACTCTGATGCCTGGAAGCTCTGAGGTGAAATGGGAAGACATTTGTACTCATTGCTCATTTTACATTTGCCTAATTGATTTAAACAAGTCTAATGCCAGCGTTCTGTAGGTGTGCGAGGCTTTAGCACATTAGGCTTGATTTGCGATACGGTGCACACATCCCGTTCGAAAACATGGAAGAGTAAGTGAATTTCATTCTAATTGTTGCTCTCGACAGGGTGCAAGATCATTGTGGGTGATTATATATGCACGTATGTAAATTTTCATATTTAAAAGGATCAATTAGAGTGACGTTGTCTTGGTAGCAATTAAAGGGTCTGCTGTTTTTCTGCATCTCCCAAAGGTTAATGAATATCCCAGCGCATGTGATGCGTTACGGGACTTGGGCACAAGTGGAAAATGGTATAAAAAAACATAACACACATCATGCAAAGCACAAACACTAACTGTGATGTCGGTCTGCTATTACTAAAAGCAAATAACTTCTGACTGAGATTATAGACATGTCAAAGTTGCTTCATAATGAGACATTACAGAACACTCCTATTTATTTATTTATTTTTTATTTCAAGCTCAGTAAGGTGCAAAATTCAGAGCTGTTTTACTGTCCAGTAAAAAGGATTATTGCCATAGCTTATGTCACATTAAAGGCCTATTTATTTACGCACAATAAATGTCTGAAGACTTTTAAAAAAAATTCTGCTGGACTGTTTTAATTTAGTAACAACTTAAGCAGCTTCGTTGACGCACAAGTGGCTCAGTGATCTGAAATTTTAGCACGTAATAACTAATAGCATAATTTGACACAACACTGAGTCCATAAAAATTACAACACAACTCAGCAAATGACATGTACTTGTATCTCAGCCAAAAAGACTAAAACAAAGAGAAAATGAGGGAGTGTAGAGTGTTGACAGGTTTATAAAAGCTGATAATATAAATGCCACAAACTGAGACAGACTATTTATGAAGAATTAAAGGCTGTATATTTATTGCCTTATAAAAGTGTTAAAGAAAAGCCAAAAAGCAGAGGTTGTTTTTTTTTCTGAGCAGGTATAACAAAGCTGAAATATCACCTTTCAGTTTCTCTATTTCTCTCTCTGTTTGGGGGAGAAAAAAAGGCAAAAAGAAAAATGCTTCTTTCCCCTTTTCCTTTCTCCACTCTTTCAGTCTGTTTGGTAATAAGAAACAGGTCGCTCTATTGGTTTGTTTTTGTTTCTTTAGTAAGGCTGTAATTTAGGACTCATGTTCAGTGTCTCTCCACTCCACTGGCTGTAGAGGCTTAGAGGGTTCACGCAGAGGAACATAAGTGAGAAGAAAAGGCTTTCCTTCACAGTGCAGAGGCCACACAGCTCAAAAATGTCTACATGCCATTCAAAACTGGATTGGAGGAACTTAGTCTCAGTCAGTGCACAATTATTATTCTCTGGAGAATGATTTTGACAATTTGTCAAAAATGCTTTTTCATTTCTTCCACTTTTTCTAAATAAAATAACAATGTTAATCATGGACCAAGAAGCACTTGCTATTTGTATTTAAAGACTTCAGACCGACCAATTGCTGGTTGTCATTTATACAAGCTTAAAACTTCGGCTACATACATACATATACTGTATGTGTGTATATACTGTATATTTATATTTATTTAAGTATTTGAACACGTAGATATATGTTTATATCTATGTATCAAATAAACATTTTGGGGGTTTCTACCATGTTTGAACTTTATTCCCATACCACAAACATAGAACAAGTTCACTAGTTAAGTATAAGACTCTATTCGAACATATGGTTGCCCTTATCCACGCCTTTTGTTTTCCATCATTGCTACAATCTAATGTAAGCAGCAAGTGTTTTCAAGATTCAAGAAGCTTTACTGCCATTGCAAAGAAGCAATAAAATTTAGTTAGGTGGCTTCTTGAGTAGATACCCAAATTAAATGAATAAGTGGTCAATTAACCATTAATAATCCAAATAAATTATGTATGCTGTTGGATGCACTCTGTTTACTGTGAGTGCCATTTTTATGACAAACCCAAAAATAGGAATATAAAAGAAGTTGTGTCATCATTTCTAACTTTAAATACTTTACACTGTACTTATAGCCTCAAGTGAGATTTATGCTGTCATGCACACACCTGGGTTTTGGAACTAAGCAGAAAGTGAGAGGAGGGGGGAATTCCCGGTGTCAAAAACGGAAATGAAACTGAAGAAAAAAAATATAATTTTTTTGGCAAATGCTGCATTTCTGAGCTAACTAGAATTACCAAGTGTATCTATATAAGTGGTATCAGATCAGAATTATTACCGCAGAAATACAAAACACCCACCTTTAAATCACAAGTTTGGAATCAAGATTAATGCTTGTAGCAATAGAGCCCACTCTGGAAAACTAGTCTCTGTCTCCTCGTTATTACCGTTTCCACGACTTCATCAAAGAACAGACGGATGGCCGAGAATGCATGTTCAATGCAACATTGCCACCTAAATTAGAAGTTGCAAGAAAATAGTTATTATGTACAAAAATACAAATTATTGATGATGTAATAATAAAGTTAGAAATTTATATTGGAAGTTTTTATGTGTTATTTTTATGAAGAGCCTGATTTAGCATTTTAAAGTAATGCCAAATATGATACAAAATTTTCACAGTTAAAGTTTCTTAATATTATCAAAGCAATCAACGAATAGATAGAAAATTAAATTCTGAGTCGAATGTTTCACTGATAAGATTAAAGGAAAATATTTTTTTATAATGTACAAATTTTCTGATGTCCCCTGCAGAGGATAGATACATGGAGGAAACATGTCTTCAGGCAAACTACCATGCTCCAGAACATCCTTTTAACTGGAAGTGAGAGTTCATGCTACTAGACTTTGGTGCCTGTATGGACAAGCAGCTCAACGACAGCGAGTTTACCCAGTTTCTTCTGGTAAGTCTGCTGATGACTTTTCTCTATTTTATTTTTATATTTTTTATGTTTTGCTCTGAAGTTCTCACCAGTGTATTATTCAGTGTGTAGGACAAATACAGTATATGTGCGTAACTTTCTAAAACACCTCTCCGTATTGTCTTTATTAGTCAATAATGAAACACTGCGGTTATAAATGTCTGCATTTGTTTTCCATTAGCTGACATACATTAAGTGTTAGTTCATTCCACCTCTTGTGAAGCAGGTAGAAAAATACATTTCTAGCTTCATAAATGGCACAGTTTGAATATTCCTTGTGTGTTTGTGGTGTGTGAGCTATTTTCCAATATGATGTCTAGACCTAAATCAGGCCTTAGCAGTGAATAGGTGGTGGAGGGGATGGGAGAGCGGGCTTTAGCTGTGCCAAGTTTGCATCCACACTCACCATGTATCTGAATAAGCTTTTTATATTACACTTAACTTAGTCCAGATGGTTTGCACATAGTGGGCATGCACACATGGAGATCCAGGGACATTGTTGTGTGTGCGTAAAGGTGTCTCTACAAATGTGTGATACTTGTCAACTTTATCTGGAAGTAGAAGCGTGCAAACTTTTTTTGCAAATGCTTTTTCTCTGTTTTCTTGTTTTTCCTCTGTGTGGTGTGCAGTAATACAGCAATGCGGGCAGTGGATGCTGGGCTTTGCATTGACAACATGCCTGTTTCTCTCCTAACCACTCACTCAGTGGTTTTAAACTCCTCTAAGCAGCTGGCCTGCAGCCAGCAGCACCCATGCTTTTACTTTAACATGCACTTTTGTGGATGTGCTGTTTGTATTTTATCTCAATCCAAAGTTTTTAATTTAAACAAACTAAATAAGCAATTAGAAAATTAACAATCATGATGTTTGATGTCATTTTTAGAATTGTTGTGGGTTTTCTGATAAAAGGTCAATTTTGTAGATTCGAGATTTGTGAAAAGTTTTAGAGTTCTCCTGTTTTTCACTTAAAAACAATTACGCAATTTCTGAAGAGAAATTTGGTTTGACTACAGATGTCTTGGTATCCTTTGAATATGTTCCCATCCAATATTCTCTCTTCCTACATCTGCCTGTTTGTTGTTTTTTTTTTTTTTGCCATCGTAACCACGCCGCTGCCAGATGCTCACAAGATGGGATTATCAGGGAAAACGTTTGTGCCACATATTTCTCACAAGGGCTCTCTCTGGCCAATTACTGTCTTGATGGAAGCCAGAGATTCTCACCAATTACATGCATTTTTCTCGTCTCATGCGTGGACACTGGCCAAGCCTCTGCTCATGCTGTCAGAGTAATGTTGTCTCAGGCAGTAGTATTACAGACGTCCAAAGAAGTGGCACATATTGAAGCATGGCAGCGTAATATACAAAATCTTGTTGAGTAAAGGGCTGAAACTGCAACGACGGGACACCACATGTGCCACTCCTTCACTAACCATTCACAATAAACTGAACTGTTGACATTATTTATGTTTTAAGAAGTCCCACTTATATATTTGTCTTTGAAAAGAATCAGTGATTGCCTCTCACCAGTATTGGTACATATGGCAATGAGCAGTTGGGTTTCTTCTCCCTTGTAATAACTGCACTCTGATGATGAGATGTAGGGATTGGGGAAGAGAGGAACAACCGTGCTTAACAACATGACACTGTTGTTTAATAACGGAACACCAAAAGATCCCGATCACTGAAAGCTAACAGATTTAGCTTGTCTTGTGTTTTTCTGATCATTCAACAATGATTATATAAAATGTAAACGCCTTGGTGGTCTTTTGCTGGTCCTCTTAAGAACCCAGTTTTATGTCTCCTGCCTTCGTCAGTCCCCTCCCAAAATGAAAACCATGTCCCAGAAACACGCATTCGGTTGCTTCAAGTTAAGATTTAGGAGGCTGTGACCATAAACTTCTCCATCTCAGTTGTTTTGTTGCTCGGTGTGGTTACTGTGTGGCTTTTCATAGTTTTGACTTGTCCACTTTTTTTTTTTCTCCAAACAGACACAAACAATGGTTAAATGTGCACACTGTCTGCATTAAAAATAAGTGACATTTTCATTTACTGTTTTTGTTTTAAATCTTAAAATTCAGCTCCTCTTTTCTATATGTCTTTTTCCTATTAGTTTCTCTCTTAAGAGATTTATTTTTTACAGGGAATGAAAAGCAGAACTTTCAGGATGCTGACAGCAGAATATCTTGCTTTATTTACTTTACAAGTGTTTATATATGTCATTCTATTCATCATCTTGCTTTCCCCTCACTGGTGCACTCTGCAGAACCCCTGCTGTGCTCATAGGTGATGCTGACACATGGCTGCTACATTTGCTGTTTTTGCAAATCTACTTCTTTTGTTACAATGTCTATTCTTACTCCCCTCCGGTCTCCACTTAGCTTTGTGTAAATGTCACTCATTCCCAGTCGTTTCTCTTGAGGGCCTCAGATTTAAAGTTTGATCAGTTCTGCTGTCATTGAAATATCACTCATACTCAACACAACAATAAGTCATAGTCTCATAGGGTTTTGTGTTGTTTTAATACCACTTTCTTAAAGTTCCGTTGCAACAATAAGATCTATCTGAATCAGTCAATTGAATAATGCCACGGATGTTCAGCATCAATTTAGTCCTCTTGTGGTTTGTTTTGTCCGATGTACGTGACTCAAAAGAAAAAAAGTTCATTCTTTTGGACAGATTGACAATGATTTATTATAAAATTTACTTTGCCAATATCTAGTTGAAAAACTAAAGTTCACAGAAAAGTTTAATTAAAAATAAAATACTGTTAATTAGTTGATTACAATTACAAAATTATTTCAGAATTAATCTTGTGAATGAAGCAGTTTTTCAAAATTAACCATCTAATTTATCGGTTCATTATAAATAAGAAAGTGATCAAATGAGACTTAGTGTGATGTTTGATGTACAAAAATACACTTAGTTAGAAGACTTTCAGAAATATACATAGGTATTGAAAACATGTCGGAGTGTTAAATGAATAATTAATTTAAAAACATTCATACGTACATACATGTGTTTTTCTCAAATAAAATTTATAATGGTTATTTGGAGTTAAAGAAGTTACTTTATGTTACTAGTTTACAGCTTTACTCAACTATCATAAATCATTTTTTGAAATAACACAATAATACCTGACTTTTTTTTTTTACTTTTCTTTTTCCACTATTCTACAAAAGATAAAAAAAAATTAGCAATTCTTTTGACATATTTCACAATATCTTTATGAGTATTACTTTATGTTAATGTAATCAAATTTCTAGTTTTGTTGTTTCTGAGATTATTTGACTGAGGTTCATTCATCACTTTGTTGTGTTTACGGCCTCTCTCTGTAGACTTGTGGTTGCAGGTACTGATAATAGCTGATAATTTTCAAGGCCTTATGGGATCTGTGCCCACCGCTGCAGCCCTCTGTTATCCCTGTGGACCTAGTCAGTGTGTGTGCATGTGCATAAAGACAGGTAAAAGTGAGCGAATGGGTAATTACCTATTTGCGTGCTTCTTTGTCTACGTTTGATGTATTTTAATGTTTCTCTCTCCAGTGAGGTTAATGCAGATTCGAAAAGGTGTAAAAAGCTCTAAACAGACACGATATTGTTTTCAGGAGACCAAAGCAGAGATTTTGGTGTATGAACTTGCGTGTTTAAATAAAAGGGCTTAATTATATATATTTTTTCAGAGAAGTGTGATGCTCATGCATTTTATCTGCAGAATTGGACACCAAACACCTAAACTTTTGATGTCCCCTTCCTCACATAGGAGATGCAGCTGGCACATGCACGGCAGGCTTTCATCCAGCAGGTCCGAACTCACACCGTGCTCCATCTCAGCACTTGATTCTAGGGACATCATGGTTAACATTTGACTGCACATGCTCACAACCTTCATGGCAGAAAACTTGATGTAAATAATTTGTTTAATCAGTTGCAAGCTCTTTTTATATTTCAAATATTTTTTTACTCTCATGTCAACATTGTTTATCAATTATAGCTTAAATCTATATTTGATTAATGGTATATACAAAAGGTAGTTTAATTAAATATTACTTATTGTTGTATTTTAGAAATGGAACTAATATTGTGCAGCAAACGTCTTCAAGCATGAATTACAGTCAGGACATCGATCAGTTCTAAAACCAAGCACCTTGTCGTTACCATGGCATCAATACAAAACCAAGATATTTTTATTTATTTTACTGATCTCACAGCCGTAAACACCACTGAGCTCTTTCTTCCTTCCTTTGGCCTCATCCTCTTTACCTTTTCCATCACTTCATCTGTCCCTCCTCTCTTTCCTCTTTCAGCAAACTGTATTTCTTTACAGCATGTCATTTAAATCTAAACCTCTCTGGTTGTGTCAGAGCCAAAGTAGGCCAGCTAAATGAGAAGAAAAAACACAGATAAATAGAAACGACAGCCATCATCTTGCTTCTGTTTTGTGTGCTCACTATTTGTTAGAAGCACTGAGATGTTTGTCTTTTGTAAATCTTTTTTTCTCTTTATTTGTGTTTGTATTTTTGTAGTGTTCGTACATTGTCCGTGTCTTGCCCCCATCAAAAGCACTTCTTCACCTCTGTTACTTTTTTAGAAAACATCTTTATACACACACGGCAGTATAGATATGTTAAAGGGAAACCTCGATATTATATCAGTGAAACAGTAACCTTCAAATCACTCTCCACAGATGGCAAATAAAGAATATCATGCTCTATTCTGTTTTGATTTTTTTTTATGAAATTTTGTCCTCCTCTTCCTTTTTTTGTGAAAGACTTTCTGTTGGACATCGTGGGAAGATCCGAGTCTATGGGCTCACTGATATGAACAAATACAAAACTGTCCCTCTGTTAGGGCAGTTTTACTCAAGCTGAGCTTCTCTCCTTTGTTGTAGACAGTGAGTGGAACACAAGTATATAAAGCAAAGAGTGCCATCTAGTGAAAGAAAAATCAGCATTTTGCAGCAATTCTTCGAGACAAATCTCATACTCTTAACATTAACTCTCCAAAACAGAATTTGTAAACCCTTCTTATCCTTATATTTCTTTTAAAAAAAGACCGTTACAGGCTGTACTTGTAATGGTTGCTGGGCTTCATTTGATAAAGATGTGATCCTGGTTCGCATAAAAGAGTTTGAGGTCTGACTGGAATTTCCTCGCAAGGCCTACATCTATTTTTAATCTGTTACCTTATTTTTTTTCTATTTTCTGTTCTTTTACTACTTCCTGCACCCCATAAAGACAGTTAATTAAACTCTGGAAGAGAGCATGGTGTGATGGAAAAAGTGGTTTGGTGACTTTTTACTGTTTTATGTCTCCCTGTGGGGAGATGATGAAGAGGAATAATGCTGATTAACCACTGGTGTTGTCAAGATTTCCTCTTGACCTTTCCTAGTTCAGATTTTTTTTTTTTACTTTTAGATCTTGACTGTAGAACAGAGTTAAAAAAAAATAATGCCAGAGCTTCTTTTTTAATTCCCTACCCGCTTGAATCATATCTCTTCTTCTTGGCCCAGGTTGCAGGGGGCACCACTTCTCATCAGGTCAGCTTCTCCTACTTCAACGTCTTCAACGCACTGCTCAACAACATGGAGCTGATTAGAAAAATCTACTGTACCGTGGCTGGATACTGTCGAGATGTGGAGGTCACTAGAGGTACCGAGAGACACCAAAACATCACACACACCTCGCCAAAGAGAAAAAAAAAATGCATATTCATTTCTGAGAAAGGAATGCAGGAAGCCTTGAAGTATAGAGTCAAATGTGGTTACACAGAGAAGACTAGTGAAGCTCTGGCCTGGAGGCACCAATGTGTTTTTCAGAATGTGTTGTGTTCTGAGGCAGCGGTGGAAACTTGCTTTTGTTTGTTTAGGTTTTTTTTTTGTCTCAGCAGTACTTCAATGGACAGTCTGGATATAGGCCAGTGCATGTCCACAATTCTAGACGATCCTCATTGCATCTGTTGCACTTCTTCGCTTCGATCAATTGACCGCAGACATCTGTATTGAATAATAATTAAAAACATGTATGTATGCACAGTAATTTATGTATGTGCATATATACACACACATAATATATATACACGTATATTACATATCATATACTGTCTATATATAGCTATCTTCTTTATATTTGTATAATATCTACAGAGTACATCAATAGGCATCACCTTTTGAATGTGCTTGCATCATGTTCATCGTGGATCTTTTTAAGTGTTTCATGGCCTTTCTTTTTACTTCTTAGTAACTTTAGAATAAAGATGCAAACTTAATATTTTTGTACTTTTTTGGATCATTACCTTTAAATACCTTTGATCTAATATTATTTATGTATTTGTCTTTTATGTTTTTAACTTTAAATCCTTTCGTTCTTCTTCGCTTGGCTCCACTTGTTTCTCATATTTTTCCTCAGTATTTGGCTCACAGCCCAGACAACTTGCTCCCTTTTCCCTTCCCTTTCTTTCTGGCTCCCTCTCTTTCTGTGGTTGTCTTTAAGAAACCATTATGACCTCTCTGCACATGGCTGTGGGCCACTCATGTAGTCTTATCATGCTATCTAAAGTCTTATCAGGGGTGTGGACCATACCCGACCCAGGCCATGAGCCCATACACACTGCAGGGTGTTCCCATCAAGGGTATACCAAACTCTGGCTTGGCTCAACCCTTGGTGGCCCACGGCCAGCCAGATCTCTACAGCCACCACCCATTTACTGTACTCTCCACTCGCAAGTCTCATTAAGGTCTCCCCAGGGACTGCACACGCTCAGTTTCACGTACTACAGCCTGGCCCAGAAACACATAATTCCACAAACATAGTCATGTATTCAGTCTATGTGCTCTAACCGTAGTCTCTTGCCTAACAGTTTACAGTTGAGCATGGCACACTACGCACAATTATCCTGATTGATTTCTTACGTGCACCAAAGCCACTGTTTGCCTTACATTACATTGCTTAACACTTACATGAAACTAAACACACTCACAGTTTGTCTTAGTTTAGCTAAGGCTGTGTAGAAACTACTAAAGCATGCAAATTATAGTTGGAATTGGATTTTTGCTGCAGATTGATAATAATATTTCCATTAAGGTATAAACAACCAAAATCCCTTCAAATATGTGGCTGCTTATGACATAAAGCTGGAAAGGCTAGTTTATTTATTTAGTACACCTAATGCACACGATATTTCAAGAATAAGTCAAATAAAAGTAGATAACCAACAGTAGCTTCTCCATGTGAATTTCAATGTGTTTAAATTTATTAGAAAGCTTGTCATTTTTCTTTGACTAAGGATGATGCAATACATGTTAACCTTGCACAATGGATTTGTGCAAAGTTAACCTTGAGGCCGATGAAAGATTTACTCTGCACGAAATTAAAGCTAATGCAAAAACAAACAAACAAAAAACAAGGTTATTCTGGTCTGTTCAAGTCTGGAACTTAAGTATTACCTCAACTTCTTCTCCACAATGATGCAGCGCTTAGCACAGTAGCCTCACAGCAAGAACATCAGTGTTCGAGTCCACAGGTAGTCCGAGGCTTGAAACACTGGCGTTCTGTATGGAGTTTGCATGTTCTCCTCATGTATGCGTGGGTCATGTCCGTGTACTCCGGTTTCCTCCCACCCTCCAAAAACATGCACGTTAGGTTGATTGGCCAATAAAACATTTCCTGCTAGGAACGAGAATGTTTGTGCCACCCCATGACATACTGGCAGAGGTGTCAAGTAGCGAAGTAAGACTACTTCGTTACCTTACTCAAGTAGAAAAATCTCGTTATCTTTACTTTAAACGAAGTAATTATTTTTTTGTCTACTTTTACTTTTACTCACTACCTTTTATGCAATTATCTGTACTTTTACTTCGTTAATTTTATAAAAAGTAATCGCTACTTTCTCCATTTTGTCACCGTTAAACAGCCGCGACTGTTTGTCGGAGTTTTTTTTTTTTTTTATGAACCCTGAATGCATCAAACAAAGGAACAGATGAATGATTGGCTGAAAGGTCCAGTCAATCATTACTTTGGGGCGAGTAGCACCGCCCACAAACTTTTAAAGAGCAGCCAGGACCCGTCGTCCCCATCTTCATATAGGCCAATAGCTCTTACATCTGTCCTCTGTAAAGTGATGGAGAGGATGGTCACAAGGAGGCTTGAGTTCTTTCTTGAGACTAGTGATTTCTTTGTGAATTACCAAAATGGTTTTCGAAAAGGTAGAAGTACGATGGACTCAGCAGCAGTATTAGATAGAGATGTCAAAAGGGCTATGGTAAATAAACAAGCAGTTTTAGCAGTGTTTCTAGACATTGAAAGGGCTTACGATAGTCTATGGAGGAGGGATTGCTCTTCAAATTGCATGATGCAGGTGTTCATGGAAGGATGTTCTGTTGGATAAAGAGTTTTTTGTGTGGAAGAACAATTCAGGTAAGGGTAGGTAAAACAGTGTCTGAAATTGCAGGAATAGAAAACGGTACTCCCCAAGGAGCTGTAATCAGCCCGCTGTTATTTAATATTATGATTAGTGATATCTTTCAGTGTGTTGATACTAGATTTGGCAAGTCATTGTTTGCTGATGATGGAGCAATCTGGAGGAGTGGAAAAAAACATTTCGTTTTTATTCACGGAAACACAAAAAGGCACTCAATAAAGTTATTGAGTGGGGAACTAAATGGGGATTTAAGTTGTCAAGTGAGAAAAGCAAAGTTATGATATTTGGATTGAAAAAGAAGATAACCCTCTGTTCTCTTAGTATTTATAATTCACCCATTGAGAGGGTAAAGGTTTTTAAATTTTTGGGGCTTTGGTTTGATGAGAGATTGATTTGGAAAATACATGTTGATAATATCATCAAAAAGTGTGAGAAAGTGACCAATATCATGAGAAGTCTCTGTGGTAGTGACTGGGGAGCGGAGAGGTATACTCTTCAATTAATATACAGAGCAATGATTAGATCCATTTTTGACTATGGTTGTGTGGTGTTTGGAGCTGCATCTTCTTCTGTGTTGAAAAAACTAGATATTGTACAATCAAAGGCCCTGAGGATCTGCTGTGGTGCCTTTCGGACAACGTCGATTCCTGCCTTACTGGTTGAAATGGGCGAGTTTCCTCTGAAACTTAGACGGAACAAACTGGGGGTCCATTTTTGGGCTAGAGTGGCGGGGTCGCATGGCCATTTGGCGTCTAAGTGTCTCCTGGATGACTGTTGGGAGTTTGCGAAAAGGCCAGAAAAAGCATGTTTTTTCACCCATAGTGTGAAGGTGGCACAGACTATGGGGTTGCGGAAAGACTCGGTGGTGGGCCTGGTGTGGCCCCCTATGCCCTCCTGGAGCCTACCTGAGCCAGAAGTCAGCACAGACCTGCTTAGTTTAAGCAAAAGGGCAGCTTGTGAGTGTATTGACAACTACTTAGGCGAGCAGAGTGGGGCCATTCATATCTTCACTGATGGGTCGAAAGAGGGTAGAAGAGCAGGTTTTGGAATGTATGTTGCTAATCTGCTAGTTATGAATAGTGTCCGTCTGTCAGATGATGTCTCTGTGTTTTCAGCAGAGTTGGTGGCAATTTTATGGGCTTTGTATTGGCTCCGTGATCTCCCTCCATCACGGTGTAATAGTATGTTCAGACTCTTTATCAGCTTTATCAGCTCTCCGGTATAGGACACCTGGAGCTCGGCCAGATTTGGTTTTTGATATTCTGTGCTGCCTTAAAACGACTGGAAGATATAGGTTCGGAGCTTCTGTTTTGTCTGGGTCCCTGGACAGCTGGAGTTGTGGGAAATGAAAGGGCCGATGCTCTAGCCAAGGCATCCCTTGGTAGAGACACGGTAGATGTGTCCCTTGGCGTTGGGGATGCAGGAATGTTTTAGCATCTGTAAGGAGAAAATTACTGAGGAGTGGCAAACACAATGGGAGAATGAGCGGCGGGGCAGACACTATTTTGCGGGTCAGCCTTCGGTTGCTGGCGCTGGGTGCCCTGCAACCTATTGTCGCAGAACTGAAGTTGTTCTAACTAGGCTTAGACTTGGACACTGCGCCCTGGCGGAGGGTTTGAAATTGGTCGGCAAACACCCTAGTGGGCTTTGTGAGTGTGGAAACGCTGAATCGGTTGCTCATGTGATGTTGACATGCAGCAAATACAGTCGTGAAAGAAGACATCTTTTTGTTCAATTGGCAGACACAGGGGTTAACCGTTTTTTCGCTCAGGTCGATGTTGTTTTCGTTGGAAGGGCAAGTTGGAGAAGCCGTGCTTTTTTTATCTGCGCCGCACTGGCCTTTTTTCAAGAATCTAACACAGTTGGATTCTTGAAAAATCTAACTGTGGATTTTCTGGAGGCTGGATGTGGATTGGTCTACCGGTGGAGGGCAGCATTGCGCACTCGAGCGTATAGCCTGCCGGAAACGATTTGAAGAAGAAGAAGTTAATTTCCGTGTTAGAGACTTGCTGCGGGCTCGGAAATCAAAGTGTTTCTGATGCTGCAACACTGAACTTTGATTGAATTATCAGTTTTTTTAAAAAAAAACAACAGCAAAGAAATGTTTTTTTTATTATTATTTTCAGTCCTGCGGTTATTGTAAACGTCTTTGCTGAAAATGTTGTAGATGGTATTTTATAAAAATAACTTTGATCTGTGACGCACTATTTTATCTTTAGAAACAAAGCTAATTGAACTGATTATCCATAAATAGTAGTGGATGAAGTATTTGTGCTTAAAAAGCCTCCAAAATGTTATTGATTAGTTTATAAAGACTGACTGAGGAGATTTAAAAAATACACATCGCTTAGATTTTGTATAATGTAGATTTTGGGTTAACATTAAAAAAACCTTATATGCACACATATATATGTAGATATATAAATTTATATATAACCGTCTCCTAAGTCCCCGCCCCTACTGGTTTCTTTCTGGGTTTCTTAAAATCTTATTTCCCTGGTTATTTTTTCATTTTTACAGTTCTTAAAATTTTAGAAAAAGAATCCAAGGATTTTGCCTCCTGTGTGTTTCCTTCAATCCCACTGCCTTACGAGTGCATGTAAAGGGTGTTATTTTGTCAATGGGCGTGGTTTTAACTGGGTGTACGATATTTTTTGTAAAATAACGATAATTTACGTCATTAGTACGATAATCCAGCACCTCCCACCTGGCAACGCTGGTTCCAGGTGTCACGCAGGCTGTTTGTGGCACTCCCATACTTACCAACTTGAATTAAGACTATTCAGCATTGCCTCAAAGAACTTTGAAAACTAGCTGCCTTCAAGGCTTGAAAAAGCCTTTTGGTAATTTTTTTTCCATTTATTTATTTTTTTTTTAACATTGAGTGTGTTTGTGTTTTTTTTTTTACATTGAGTGTGTTTGTGTCTGCTGAAGTTGGTTAAATTAGGTGATGCAGAGTGAAGCTTGGTAGCTGAAGGGACGTTACATAATGCCCTGCTTATGTTAATACATTTGATTGTGTTCATTAATCGATTCCAATAAAGATTATTAAGAAATAAATGTTTCTGATTCATAAAGTTTCACCAAAACACTTTCATTTATTATCATATTTCTGCTCCTTAAAGCATGTGATAATAGTTAAAAAATATGTTCATTACGCTTTTGTTAACAATATTCCTTTTTTCTGAAAATTACTTTTACTTTTTTTACTTGAAGTAGTTTTAAAATAGGTTACTTTTTACTTTTACTTAAGTAGAAAACTTGAGTTGATACTTCTACTTTTACTAAAGTAGTTTTTTAACTCAGTATTTATACTTCTACTTGAGTAGAAAACGTTGGTACTTTTGACACCTCTGCATACTGGTGACCTATTCAGAGTGTACCCTGCCTCTTGCCTTAAATCAGGTGAACCAGTTAGGAATAAGCGGTTCAGAAGATGAAACAAAACTTAAACTTTTGCACAAACAACATGCTGGTTTTTGTAACTGAAGTTGTAGTGAAATGAAGCTGCAAAACTTTTGTAAATTCCTTCAAAGATGTTACTTGTTTTATACCAAAACACATTTACAGAAAATTCTGAGCGTGGTTCTGGATTAATTGCTTTTGCAAAAGTCTTAAGGCTGAATTTTTAAATGGCATCGTTTTATCAAGAAAAAACTCGCTGTGAAATTATTTACAGATGCAATTTTTTTTATCCATAACCGTGACAATAAAAAACTTTTGAAAAAAGTCACAAAATTGAATTAACCAGAGACCAAATTTATGTGTAAAACAGACAGTTATTTCAAGAAGGGAATTGATGTCCCACTGCAGAAATATCAAATTAAGATGTGGGTTGACAAGACAGTCGGGTGAACCTTTGTGAATGTGTACGGAGACTGCGAGTTACTGGTAGACATCTTATCAGGACTGTGATCTATGACCTTTCTAGACAGAACATTGTGTGTGTATTCCCATGGAAGTATGTGTGTCGCATGCTTGTGAGCATTACCTGTATGATATGTGTGTGTTGGAAGAAAGAAAAGGAGCATGCCTCAGGGGTAAGCTGAGCCTCGGCCTGGTGAAAGGCTCTAGTATAGGACGACTTTGTCACAACTCCAGCTTGCTGGTCTTTGAATAAAGCAGGTCAAACAATGCTGACTCCTCCACTGTAAGTCAGACTCCAGTCAACCTGTTCATTTTTCAACTAACAATAGGTGGGTCTTAAGTTACAACACTCTGAAGATCCCTCTTGAAATCTATAACTTTTAACTGACATATTTTTATTTTTCAACTTTATATGCTTTGACACTTTTCGACACCTTGAACCAGTTGGTGATTTTGTAAGGTTTTTTTTTTTGGTAAACAATTGTCTTACATATATTTAAGAATAGTTCTTTTTTACTTAACTTTTCTTAAAAACTTGGGCTTTTCCTTGCATTCCTTAAAAAATAAAATTTTTAATCCTGATACAATTTTTTCTAGTTTTGACACTTTTTGCACTATTTGTCAGTTTACATGTTGCGATTGCCTGTTGATCTAAACAGTATTCGAGTCTGTTTAAGATATTTAGTTCTGATTCTTTCTTTATGTGTGGGATAAATAAAGGTTTGCATCTCATATGGTTTGGATTAGCAGAAATGAGAATAAATACGCTTTAAATTTTGGAACATGTACTTGTTTGCTTCTGCTGTGGTCTGGATATGAATGAGCAGTGGTTAGTGATAGATTGGGTTCTCGCTTTCTTTGAGGTTACATTGCAGCTGAAGCTGAACTGTTTGGCTTTCATGCTTCTCTTGTTTGTTGGGCTATTGCATTCATGATTAACACTTGAGACAATGTTTTGTCAGTTTTCATCACTTGACAAAGAGGACATCTTTCTTCAGATGGATCCACTGTGTATACAGAAACACTTGGCGTCTACGTTATCCATCACAGGCAGTTATTTATGAAAAAGAATATGGATTATGTGGTATGAATTTGGTCTCAACATGCATTTTTTAAATACAAGAATGTAAGTTTTATAGCAATATCCTTCAGATATGGGGTAGATGAAGAAAAGCCAAAGTGGTGCTAGGTGAGAGGGAAGGCGTTAGCTCCTGTGATGTCTAGAATGTCTATCCATGGACCAGGAGAAGGCAGTTTGATTCCAACTGGGCCCATGCTTCAGTGTCCCTGGAGAAGACACCTAACCCCCAGTCACTTCTACAATTGGTGCCGTCAAGGTTGCCTAATGTAGTGCAAGTATTTCTCCCATGAATATAGTATAATAAAATAAACAATTTGCTGCAAAACTTTAAAGTTTTAAGTAGTCAGCTTCACATTTCAGTGTTCATATTTGTGTGCATGCAGAATTGAAATCAACAAACAAAACAGATTCCTTCCATTCTCGCTGATTTATACGTTATAGCTGTCATTGTTTTTCTGATGATGCATTTTTTGTGTGGTATGGAGACACAGTGGTTAGTGCTGCGGTCTGACAGTATTAGAGTTGCTGGTTTGAGCCCCGTTTCAGCAAAGGTTTGAGACACAGGCCTTTCTGTCTGGAGTAATGTTCTCTTCATGTATGCGTGGGTTTCCTCTAACATGGTCTTTCCCACCCTCCAAAGTTTCTTGGACTTTCCCGTAATGCTGTTTGTTGGTTAAAAGAAAGACCCTCTCATGTTGAGAGGAGGAGCTCTTAACTACTGTTAGCAATGATCCGTAATGAGAAGTGAAACGGGTCATTCAAAGGCATTTTAGAAATATATGTACTATGGAATTCTATGGAATTAAGCATATGCTGAGTGCATGCTTCAGCAATCTACTGTAAATAAATGGCTAAGAAAATAAAAAATGTACGAAAAAAAGCAAGTTACTGGAAATTTGTTTTATAAATTTATGGGCATTAAAATGGGCCAGTTGAATCACATGGAGGCTGCATGGTAGTGCAGTGGTTAGCACAGTGTCCTCACAGCAAGAAGGTTGGGTTTTGAGTTCTGGAGCCGGGGAGAGGCTTGAAACACTGTCCTTTATGTTTGGAGTTTACATGTTCTTCCTTTGTATGCGTGGGTTTTCCTAGGTACTCCAGTTTCCTTCCACCCTCCAAAAACAAGCATGTTAAGTTGAGTTGGTGCTATGAAAGCAGTCAGTTGCAACTGAAGCAGTCAGTTGCTTTGACAAACCCTGCACTGATGATAAAAATCTTGTTTTTACATACTGTAATATGCATTTTGCCTCCTCTTTAAACCTCGAGCAAAATGGAGCCCCAAACGGTTTTGAATTTGACCCAATTGTTTTACCTCCTGACACCGGGATCCTTCTTTTCACTGCCCATATGTGGCAATAGGACATTATTGCTTGGGAGCAGCTGGCCAATCCACGGGTAGTAGGATACTATTTAAGGGCGGACTTCCGGCACACCCTTAGAGGCACGACTTCCGGGAAGGAAGGTAGATCTGTCGTGGCATGGTTTCTGTAAAAGGGTGGCCGGTAAGTAAACAAAAACATCTTAGTTTGGTGGTGGATTGGCCGGCTGCTAATAATGTCCTCCCATAGTAAAGTGCGACCGACCCACTGACAAAGTTGAGACGTCCAAGCTGCCTTTCGGATGTTCTTACAGGTCAGTATTTAGAATTAAAAATATATATCAATATTTTTAATCCTTTTCTATATTGCTTTTAGGACTGAATTAAGGACTGAATTAAGGGGCTCGGCGCTGCAGGACGCAGTTGGACGTGCTGCTGCTTTGCTTTACAGCTGCTCTTTTAAGAGTAGCGATGGAAATGTTTTTATTCATCTTAAACTGTTTTAACCTGTTTTAACAAGTTTTCTTTCTTTTTGTGTATTTTAACCGTTTTAACCTGTTTGACTTTTAGTTGAAAACGTTCCAGTGGGGTTGTGGTTTTACTGGGTGGATCCCCCCTTGTGTTCTTTGCATGTTGCATGTATTCAATTCACGTGTGTTTTTTTGCTGTGCTGTGTTTTCTCCACGTGTGCCGGGGATCCCCCCCCTCGAAATAATCCCCACTGGTAAGCGTTACTTTATTTATCTGTTTTTAGGTTTCCAGATTATGTGGAGTTGCGCATTCCCTTGTTTTTAAATAAATTTGATTTTGTGGAACCTTGTCTCAGACTCTAGTGAATGTTTGAACCTATGCAATTTTAGGAATCCTTGGGTGCAAGTCCCAAGGTGGCGGTGTGATTTTTGTAACCGAGGCATTCCTTAGCCCTCTTGCCACAAACTGGCGTTGTTGATAGGATTCACTGTTTTTTTTAAGGAGACAAGTGTTCATTTTTTTTATCTTTTTAAAGAAAAAGGTATATCCATTTTTTTTTGTTGCTTTCTTAAACTGTGATTTTAGCTGCATGTAAACGGTTTTTAGAGAAAGATTGTGTAAAAGCAAAGCAGTAGCACAATTTTTGGTGATTAATTATTTTTTTTCTTTTCTCCCGCCCTTTCTCGGGTTGTAATAATGGAAGAGGAGTTGAGGACCCTGCGGGAATTAGTTGCGCAACTAAAGAATGATAATGCTCTGCTCCGCCAAGAGCAGTTGGCAGGCCAAGAACAGGCAGCTGGTGGGTCGGCTTCAGGTACGTCACAAACTGCTCCTCCTACTAGTGCCCCAGTTGAACCTAGACTTATTTTTGTGCCTAGGGAAAAGAAGTGCCCCATGTTTAGGCGAAGTCGGGGCTTGGATTTAAATGAGTGGCTTGAGGAGGCCCAAGCATGTATGAGGGCACAAAGATTATCAGCTACTGACCAAGCATTTTATCTTTTTGATCACCTCGAGGGGGAAGCCCGAGAAGAAATTAAGTACCGGACTAAAGCAGAGAGAGAGGACCCAGATAAGATAATTGCAGTGTTGCAAGAAATATATGGCTGTTCAGACTCCTATGTAACCTTGCAAGAAGCCTTTTTCTCTCGAAAACAACAGGAGGGAGAAACATTGCTTGAGTTTTCTTTGGCTTTGCTGGGTCTAATGGAGAAAGTAAAATCCCGTTCACCACGTCAGACCATGAACACTGAGCTTCTGCTGAGAGATCAGTTTGTAGAGCAAGTGTCTGACTGTGCACTCCGCAGAGAACTAAAGCGATGGGTTCGTACATACCCGGCAGCCACCTTGTTGGATGTCAGAGGAGAAGCCATAAGATGGGAGCAAGAAGGCTTTCCCAGAGGCCATAATAGGTCAGTCGTACCAACCATACGCACCCAGCATGGCGTGTAGGGCAACTTACAGCGGGCCGATATTGCTCAAGTGTCTGAAATGGGGGAATTGAGGGAGATGCTCAAATGCCAGCAAGAACAACTTAACCAGCTTACTCAGAGCATTACTCGGTTACGGGGCGTAAATGTACGTAGCCGTTCTCCTCGGGGTCAAATGGTGGTCTGTAGGCGCTGTGAGAAACCTGGTCATTATGCTAAAGACTGTGATGGGGTCCGGGTGCCACATTCTCGGCCCACCCCTCGTACTACCAGCAAATCATTTCCACTGTCGGAAAACTAGTGCCCACCAAATTACAGAGCCATAGTTTGGGTGGGGCGTCTACCGGCTCACTAGAGACAGTGTGCAATTCCAATGTCACTGAGAAACTGATTTCTTCTTGCCCGCACATGGAGGTAGAAATAGGTGGAGTACAGGTGCCCTGTTTAGTGGATACTGGGTCTATGGTGTCGACCATCACAGAAAGTTTTTTTCAGAAACACTTTCAGTCGTGGGGTCAAGACAGACTCCAAACTTGTAATTGGCTTCAGTTAAAAGCAGCTAATGGCTTGTCTATTCATTATGTGGGCTATCTGGAGTTATGTGTGTCGATTATCGGCCACTTAACAGTAAGACCCGTAAGGATGCCTTCCCGCTGCCACGCATTGAGGAGTCTTTGGATGCATTGACAGGTGCTAGGTGGTTTTCCACCATCGATCTAGCAAGTGGCTATAACCAGGTTCCTGTCACTGAAGCAGACAAACCAAAGACTGCCTTCTGCACCCCCTTTGGGTTATTTGAGTGGAACCGGATGCCCTTTGGCCTCTGTAATGCCCCCAGTACCTTCCAAAGGTTGATGCAGCGTATCTTTGGGGACCAGCAGTGTCAGTCATTATTGCTGTACCTTGATGATATTGTTGTTTTCTCTTCCACCCTTCAGCAGCACCTGGAGAGGTTGGATATGGTGCTGGGGCGACTTCAAAAGGAGGGGCTGAAGGTGAAGCTAAGTAAATGCTGTTTTTTCCAACCAAAGGTGCGATACCTGGGGCATGTTATCTCCGATCAGGGAATATCTACAGACCCAGACAAAGTGGAAGCAGTGGCGGCATGGAAACCTCCAAAAACTGTTTCTGAGCTACGCTCATTTTTGGGGTTTGCTAGTTATTACCGCCGGTTCGTGGAAGGGTTTGCTAAGTTGGCTGCACCGCTGCATCGGCTGGTAGCAGAGTGTGGGGCTACGAAGTCTCGCAGAAAGGGAGAGATGTCAGTTACAGACAGGTGGACGGCGGAGTGTGAGGAATCTTTTAAGGCATTAAAAACACGCCTTGTTTCTTCACCAGTCTTGGCCTATGCTGACTTCTCTCTGCCTTTTATTTTAGAGGTGGATGCAAGCTATGGTGGTCTTGGGGCAGTCTTGTCTCAAGAACAAGAGGGCAAGGTCCGGCCAATAGCTTATGCTAGTCGTGGGCTGAAGCCCACCGAGCGAAACATGTCAAATTATAGTTTAATGAAGTTGGAATTTGTGGCACTCAAGTGGGCCATGACTGAGAAGTTCAGGGAATACTTATTGGGTCATAAGTGTGTAGTCTACACAGACAATAACCCTCTAAGTCATTTGTCCACTGCAAAGTTGGGTGCCACAGAACAGCGCTGGGCAGCTCAACTTGCTTCATTTGATTTTGAAATCAAATATAGGTCTGGGAAGAGTAATAAAAATGCTGATGCACTTTCTCGCCAGCACTTACCAGGCAGACCAGACATTGAGATATTGGTGCCTGGTGTTGCCCTTCCCAAACAGCTGCAGCAGGTTTTACATCCGAAAACGGACAGGGTCACTCAGGGTTCGGTGACTGCATTGTCATGGCGTACACCGACTGAGTTGTCAGTCCTTCAGCAGGCTGACCCTGTAATGAGTGAGGTGCTGCCATTTCGGAAGCAAGGGCAGCGGCCAACCTCTGAGCAGCGGAGAAGGTTGTCTCCCCCGGCCTTAGCATTACTGCAACAATGGGACCGCCTAATTGAGGAGGATGGGTTATGGTACCGTAGAACATACCGTCCTGATGGTGCAGAGCTAGTGTTGCAGTTGTTGTTGCCGAGTGTTTTGAAAAAGGAAGTTCTCACCCAGATGCATCAGAAACATGGTCACCAGGGGATAGAAAGGACATTAGCACTGCTTCGGACACGTTGCCACTGGCCAGGTATGTCTGCAGAGGTGGCTCTCTGGTGTCAGGCGTGCGAAAGGTGCCAAACTGCCAAAGACACCGGAGTAGCAGGCCGTAGCCCTATGGGTCATCTAACAGCAGCACGGCCGAATGAGATTCTGGCCATGGATTTTACTGTCCTTGAACCAGCGCGCAATGGTCTGGAGAATGTGCTAGTGCTGACCGACGTTTTTAGCAAGTACACCTTGGCCATTCCCACTCCTGACCAAAGGGCCACTACAGTGGCACACGTGCTGGTTCAGGAGTGGTTTTCCAAATTTGGCGTTCCAGCTCGTATCCATTCGGACCAGGGCCGCAGTTTTGAGGGTTCTCTCATCCAACAGCTATGCAGCTTGTATGGAATTGAGAAATCGCGTACCACACCATACCACCCTGCTGGCAATGGTCAGGCAGAGCGATTTAATAGGACCCTCCATAACTTGCCTACATCACATAAGAGAGACTGGAGTGCCTGTTTACCACAGGTGTTGTATTGTTATAATACCACCCCCCATCAAACCACTGGTGAGTCACCTTTCTTCCTCATGTTTGGCCAAGAGCCCCGATTACCCATTGATTTTTTGTTGGGGAGGGTTCGGGACCCCGTTAGAGGCAGCGTCAGTGAATGGATCGTGGAACATCAGACTCGCCTAGAATTAGCATTTGAAGGGGTTAAGGAACGTTTGCGACTAGCTGCGGACCGTCGAAAACGTAATCATGACCAGCATGTACGGGGTGCACTTTGAATGAAGGTCAGTTAGTGTTGGTGCGGGACCTGGGAATTAGAGGGCGACATAAGATCCACGACCTGTGGAGCCCAGTGGTGCATCAAATTGTGAAACCACCAAGAGAAGGTGGGTCAGTGTATACTGTTGCACCCTTAACTGATAAGGAGAAAGTCCGACATGTGCATCGTTCCCTTTTAAAGGCCTGGGTCAGAGAAAGTTTGCCAACTGAAACTCTGGTAGTTAATCCACCCCCGTCGGAGCAGCCTATAGCAGATGAAGACGATGGGGAATATGATTTATTTGCCCTAAGACCAACTTCTGAGGCCACTGCAGGTGTAACCATGATCCAGCCTACTTTGCTTAGGGTGCCCTCTGGGTCCCAAGTCAGACTTCCCGAGAGTCCAGCTGTAAGTTGTCTGTCTCACCCGGCTGAGGTGAGTGAGATAGAGCTTAGAAGATCTTCTAGATCAACAGCTGGCCACCACTCGAATGTGCATCATTTGCCCAGGTCAGTGAAGGGACAGGTAGACAACAGGGCTGTTAGTTCCAGTACTTTTGCTGGAACATCAATCTTTAGGCCTTGGAAATAAGGAGTTGTCTCTCATTGTCGGGGCAACGATTTAAAAGGAGGGGTAGATTGTGGCAATAGGACATTATTGCTTGGGGGCAGCTGGCCAATCCACGGGTAGTAGGATACTATTTAAGGGCGGACTTCCGGCACACCCTTAGAGGCACGACTTCCGGGAAGGAAGGTAGATCTGTCGTGGCATGGTTTCTGTAAAAGGGTGGCCGGTAAGTAAACAAAACATCTTAGTTTGGTGGTGGATTGGCCGGCTGCTAATAATGTCCTCCCATAGTAAAGTGCGACCGACCCACTGACAAAGTTGAGACGTCCAAGCTGCCTTTCGGATGTTCTTACAGGTCAGTATTTAGAATTAAAAATATATATCAATATTTTTAATCCTTTTCTATATTGCTTTTAGGACTGAATTAAGGACTGAATTAAGGGGCTCGGCGCTGCAGGACGCAGGTGGACGTGCTGCTGCTTTGCTTTACAGCTGCTCTTTTAAGAGTAGCGATAGAAATATTTTTTTATTCATCTTAAACTGTTTTAACAAGTTTTCTTTCTTTTTGTGTATTTTAACCGTTTTAACCTGTTTGACTTTTAGTTGAAAACGTTCCAGTGGGGTTGTGGTTTTACTGGGTGGATCCCCCCTTGTGTTCTTTGCATGTTGCATGTATTCAATTCACATGTGTTTTTTTGCTGTGCTGTGTTTTCTCCACGTGTGCCGGGGATCCCCCCCCCTCGAAATAATCCCCACTGGTAAGCGTTACTTTATTTATCTGTTTTTAGGTTTCCAGATTATGTGGAGTTGCGCATTCCCTTGTTTTTAAATAAATTTGATTTTGTGGAACCTTGTCTCAGACTCTAGTGAATGTTTGAACCTATGCAATTTTAGGAATCCTTGGGTGCAAGTCCCAAGGTGGCGTTGTGATTTTTGTAACCGAGGCATTCCTTAGCCCTCTTGCCACACATACATAACATTCAGATGTATTGACCTTTTAAAATCTATCAGAAACACATTGCAGATGAGATTTGGCTGTTAAAAAACAAAGCATTAATTCCAGCACTTTCAAATTATGCTGTTGGAAAAGACATCATTGCCACAGTGGTGAAGGAAAAGTGAGCCTATCAACATGTTTCACAATCAGTTCCAATGTGACATTTCTTGTAGCAAGTTTTAACAGTCGGTTGCAAGTGAAAGATTCATCTACCTGGGCAACTGACTGGTATCAGTGCTGCAAAGTTAGAGCACAAGTTAAATCCGATGAATACTAATAATGTTATTTGTAGATGATCTACAACAGTTTAGTTTTGTCTTCTCCTTAAAAGGGTTGTGGGGGTTGCTAGAGCCTATCCCAGCTGATTTCAGGTGAGAGGCAGGATACACCCCAGGTTGCCGGTCTGTTGCAGGGCTAAGCTATAATAGTTTCGACTATTTTATTCAGATTAATTGAACTCTATCTATGTGACTCAGAAAGATTTGCACTAAACTGAGAAATCCCATTCTGATGATGTTCTGGTACAGAAAAGTTGGCTAGAGTTTGGAAAAGGAAATAAACAAAAAATAAGATAGTTTTATAAGATGATGTTGTAAACAGATCAATTGCACATTTAGTTTATTAATCTATTTTAAATTCAAATATTTTGTACAAAATGACACAGTTAAAACCATTCTCCTCACAAAGGACATAGATTGTGTGAACAGCTAAACACTGATACTTCTAATTTAGTTAATCTGGAAGTCCATTCAACCTCTCTTCCACCATCACTTTGAAAAGTGAAAGAGCTTGTCACCAAAATTTAATATGTATACTAAAATTTTACTATACTCACACAGAACCATGTTGTTCTGTTCCATTATCTTCTGCTTATACGGGGTTAGGTTGCAGGGACAACAGCCTCAGACGGCAAGCCTGGGCTTCTCTTACCATGGCTGCATCCTGCAGCTCACTCGGGAGGATTCCGAGGCGTTCCCCAGAAAGACCGTGAGATATAGTCTCTTTAGTGAGTTCAAAGTCTGTCTCTGGTGGGACTTTCCCGATATACCTCTCCTGCGAGGCACTCGGGAGGCATCCTAAGCAGATGCCCGAACCACCCCATCTGGCTTCTCTTGTTTACAATGCCCCCACATCACTATTAGAAGGTAGAAAGCTCTGAAAAGTTCATTTTGCATGAAATGAGACATGTACTGAGTTATTATTTCAGTGGGTACTGTGGATATTTCATTTTATTTTTACTCAAGTCAAAGTTGTATTTAGGCAATTCCAATCCCTATGGAATGGGTCTAGACCTCACATTCCCTCACTTCACTTGTATCCACTCTGCGGCCTGACCAGTGCGCTTGTAATTTCTAACCCCGAATTGAGACACCACCTGATTATTTTTTCTGGGCAATGGGATACTTTAATAGCCCTCTCTTCTACTCTTGATTGGAAATGTGAGAGATAATAACCCTAATATTCCTCAAAGAGGAGTGGGAGTGCGGGCGATGTTTCAGCATCCCCCTTTCCCTCAGCCTGGGAATTCTGGGATCGCTGAAGATTTTTAATGGAAAAACAATGTCTGATGAAGTGTTTTTGTCATAGTTCAATGAAAAAATACAATGATTTAAACTGTCTGTTTTGTTGCTAGGGTTTTATGGCAAACTTATGTCTAGACTTTTGCAAATATTTGTGTAATTTATATTTTCATAGTATGATGTCAAATGATTTGTGGATGTTTTGTGACTTCAGACAAGCAAACTGATCTAGTTACAGGTTCATGTAAATAGTACTACGTAAAGTTGTCTACATCCTTTGAGTCTTCATTGGACATGTTGCGTTAGTCGACATTGAAAGAATTGCACCACTTGAGGAAGGTACCTTACCAGTAACCTGGCTGAGGTCCAGAGAGGAGTGAAGTATGTTAACTTATTGATCTAAAGAGCTGTTATTCTTTACAGAACATTCCTCAAAACTAAAAATCAAAGTCTTCTTGACTGAACTTAAAATGAAAAAATAGTACAATCAATGCTTTGATCGCTTGGATTTGGAATTTTGGTGTGAATGACATAATCCCTATTTTGAACATTTGCACAGCGGAAAGATAAAATATCAAAAGTCCAGTTCAAAACCAGTTAAGTTGGTAAAATCTGGGATTTTGACCATAAATTGCAGTAATTTTGTTCTTGTTAGGTTGCTGACTTTTAAAGTTCAAACTGACTTTTAGACCAAATACCTAAAAAAAAATAACAAAATGTTCCTCCATTTCTCCCTGACATGTATTTGATGTCTAAAATAAAGCACACATGCTAAACTTATGATGCTGAAACTACAGAAAATGTCTTTTCTTGAGAACAAATACAAATCAAACGTCCTAGAACTTGCACAAATAAAAGAGTTATTTTTAAAAAGTGATTTCAAATAAGAAGAAAAAGTTATTTGCTGCTTGACAGATGAGCTGAAGACCTTTTTAGGTCATAGTGGTGCACGCTTGAGCCTAGTTGGAGCAAGCTGGGGCCAAAGGGGAGAAAGCAAAGGGGCCCAGCACAACACAGACGCCAGTCCCACCACAATGAGCCACTTTAGGCCCTTGTGGTTTGGGCTCAAGGGCTAGCCGCCAGTTAACTGGAACTTTCTCCCCTCATCTTTTACTGCGTCTCTTCTCTTCTTTTTTTTGTTCAATATGTACACATATGTGCATGTATTTAACATATATTTTCATTTCTCAATTCAACAATACAACCAAGTTTAATTATCTGTCAAAGATGAGGAAGATAAAGATGGGGATGTTGTATGGAGTAAGTATTTGTTAAAGCTGACAGGTGGTTCCTATTTGGAGCCCCTACTCATCCTGCAGCAAAATAAACACTCCCCTTTTTCTTAGATTGAACTAAAATAATTTGTAATAAGATGATGTTTCTAAAAAAGTAATTGAACTGCCTTTTAATTGAAATGTTTATGACTGAATGTGTCAGTACTGAAAAAAAAAATATGCTGTAATAAAATAAGTTATGAAATTAGTAAGAATTTCTAAACAACAGGAACCAGAATAATGACTATGCGGCAGGAACACAAAACACATTCAAAAACCACTCTGTCATAATATAAATTAATAATATATTAAATAAAATTTTGTTGCCATACCAGCCTATCAATCCCTGATCACGTCAGACCTCAAAAGCTAAGCATACTGGGCCTGGGCAGTACATGGATGGGAGACACCCTGACCCCAGGTGCCACGGTGGGATGTTAAGATTAAATTGCCGTTGTGACCCTGGGCAAGACACTTCACCCCTGTTGCCTAGTCTGAATGGTGTGTGTGCGATTGGTTGGTGACGGTCAGAAGGGCCGATGGCGCAAAATGGCAGCCTCGCTTCTGTCAGTTTGCCCCAGGGCAGCTGTGGCTACAATAGTAGCTTACCATCACCTGCTATGGTGTGAATGAATAATGTATATGTGAAGCGTCTTTGAGTGTCCTGAAAAGCGCTATATAAATACAATGCATTATTAAAACATAACAAAAGATTTATTAACGGTCAGTCACAAAAAAATGTTAAGAGTGTTCAGTAAGCGATCAATTTATTTTCTCTTCATATTAAATTTTTTTAGACTTCACTTGTATTTGTTTACAACAAAAGAATCCGAACAAGTAAAATATGAGCGAACATAATATTTAAAAGTCACAAAATTATTTCTATTATAATTACATGTTTTAGAACTGCCAGTTTTTATTACCGCTGTTCCTAAATGGCAGACAAAATGATAGAATGATAGAATTTGTTTTATTAAAAGTAAACTCTTGTGGTTAACATGATACCCATTTAACATGGTGCTGTTAATCTGTGTGCATCATACAATTAACTAGAGTCAAACAGCAGTTCAGATGAGACAGATTATTTATTCAGCAATCATGAGAACATATACGTTATATTGAAGACCCTGTCTGAAACAGTCACTTGTATTCTGCCAGTTGTCGTCATGTCTGACTAATTGCCTTTTGATTGAAAGTCTTTATTGTCTCCTTTCCTGCAGGCTAGCAGCAGTCAGTGACGGCTCCTGCCCTGTCCTGATCCAGGTGGCAGACTCCATCCACAGATTTTGTCTTGGCTCAGTCGCAGGAGGTAAGAGTAACGCCCCATTGGCTCTCTGCATACCTTCAACCCACCAGCCAGCTACCTGTTTGCTTGCATAGGTGCCCCCTGCCCCCACTATGTGCTGTCCTTATAAGAGTGGGGTGAGAGAACAAAGACAATGGTCACTCTGTTGCCTTTTTCCTTACGAACTAAAGCAATGTTCATTCCCCTGCTCTAGGAGAAGTGCTTTCTGTTTTTTTTTTTGTTCTTGCCCAATCTGTTTGCCCTTCTCTGCTCCGTGCCCTGCTCTCGCCCTGTCCTGTGTCATGGGAAAAGTCTCAGTTGTGTTCTTTTATACCTGTGGGAATCATCTGAAGACTTAATGAGGGCTAGGGTGAAGGGTGGTACCTAGGCCTTGTGTTTGGCTTCAGACACCCCACTGGTTTTCTATGCCTCCTCCTTTTTTTCATTCCTTCTCTCTCTGCGTTCCTCTGTCCCAAGGGAGACAGCTTAATAAGGAGGTATGGGTCCACCATCCCTTCTTTTTCTTAGCCTCTCTCTAATTAAGTCTGTCGCCTTGGGTCGGATCTTTTTGTTTGTATCCGCATGATAGGCTAAAGACACTACAACTCTCAAATGCATCTCTCCGAGCATTATTTCTGCTCACTTCCCCTTCCTTATACGTTTCCTCCTCTTTATTATTTTCCGCAAAAGATGCAGTTTGCACAAGTAAACAATGACGTCATTCAGTTGTTTTATCATGAGTGTGTTCATAGTATTGTCATACTACTTGAAACTGAGTGTGTAGGAAACCCTTAGATTGAGTATTTCTCTCTGCTGTTTCTAAACAGAGAAAGAATAATTTTGACATAAACGTGTCTGCTCTTTGTAGCTGTGGGGTCCACGGCAGTTTACCCCAGTGATCTGGTAAAAACACACATGCAAAACCAGCGTATCAGTGGCATCCTCGTTCCTCACCTATGGTCACCAGCTGTGGATGGTGACCAAAAGAACGAGACCGTGGATAAAAGAGGCCAAAATGAGCTCCCTCCACAGGGTGACTGGGCTCTCTCTCAGAGATAGAGTCAGGAGCTCTGCCATCTGGGAGAGAAGCCCGATGGGGTGGTTCAGGCATCTGGTTAGGATGCCTTCTGAACGCCTTGCTGGCAAGGTGTTTTGGGTACGTCCCACCGGGAGGAGACCTAACGGCAGGCCCCTATCTGCTGGAAAGACTGTCTCACAGCTGTGCAAAGGACATCTCAGGATCCTCGTGGGTGAGCTGGAGGATCCAGCCGGGTTGAGAGAAGCCTGCGTTTCCCGTCTGAGGCTGTTGACCCTGCGACCTGGTCCCGGACAAGCGGAAGACAACAAAACGTAATTAAACAACTAAGCTTCAATAGACAGTTAACTCATGTACAAGAATAACTTGGACTGTTTCACGAAGGTGTTACGCTTCTAGGGCTTCTTTGGCCTTTATTAAGGTCAGTTTGCATTGTCAGAATATTTAAAGTTGAGGTGATGAAAATGCAAATGTAGTCAAACTTTATGATAGATATTGAATAACTGGAGACGCACTGCAACATGTCAGAGAAACATACAAAGATTTTTTTTGAAGCAGCAGCTCTTGCAGTTTAGATTATAGTCAACAGTATGCTTGTTATCTTGTCAAAGCACTTCCTGTGGAGGGGTTTTCCCAGGTTGAATTGTAATAAGATCTGTCCCAACATCATCATGCTAAAACAATGCAAAAACCACATGCATTTGACTAATTTTAATTGCTTCTGATTAAACCCAAGAACAATCGTTTTCCAAATCCACATAATGACAAACAGTCTGATGGAAAAGTAACTAATTCACCAAATAATCTGAAAAATGAGTCCTCTAAGAAATAAGCTAAGCTAAAAGAAGAGAGGATGAGATAGAAAGAACAATGAAAGGGAAGGAACGTAAGGGGAGTAGAAAAGTGCAGGATGGATGGGAGGGCAGTGTGGGTTCACCTTACCGCTGACCCGGCCTCTTTGAAGTGCTTACCTGTCGGCTGGGACTCTGAGAGCAGGACAATGAGTGTCACACGCAAGGCCACATACCTTCAGGCCTGTGTCATGATGAAGTGATGTCGAACGTCTAGACTTATACACCCCTACCATTGCACTACAGACACAAAGCAGACTCTCAAGTTTGTTGGCATGCAGGTACTGTACTCAACAAGACACGACACCCATATTGACTGGCTCTCCATCTTGTGAAACTGTCTTTTATTTGGGAGGGTCCGATTAATGAAGCATTTAAAAAAGCTACAATGCTTGTTGAGCACCATTTTGATGGACTTAACCAAGCTGCCAGGAGGAAATTTGAATGCTTGGATGTCTGTAGAAGACACAAAGGCTATCATGACACAGATAAGTCTGGCTCCACAGGGACGGCCATGATGGTATTCTATTACCTTAACTATAAGACGGTTAGGTTTTATAAATTAAAATGGTGTTTCTACATTTATCTCAACAGTTTGGGGTAGACTATAATGCTTCCAGATTGAAATTATAATTGTGTGTGTGTGGTATTATTATATTTAAATTGTTGTTTACTGAGTTTGTTACGCTGCAGAAATCATGGCGTGTGCATGTTGCCTTTGACTGGGTAGGGGGCCGAGTTTCATTGTACTTTGTTGTGATTATTTTGTTTATTTTTGTCCAGCTCTGGGCTGTAATTGAGGTCTGCGTAAACTTTTGGTTGGTTGGTTTTATATTCAGTCCTCTTTCCCTATTCTGGGAAGCAGTCTTTGCTCACTTGATTCTCTCTTCTCCTTCTCCCTCAGTCTCTCTTGTTCCTACTCTGATGTCCCCACACTCCACATCAATAGATTTCATTAGTGTCTGGGGGAATCTCGCTCAGTCCGATGCATGGAGGGGAAAGCCACACTTGAAGTGGAAGTGGTATATGTATATGCATGTGTGCTTCTGACAGATAGAGTAGGGGTACCACAAGTGCTCTTTTTTCTAATCTTTTTTGCCATTTCCTAATGATAGGTCTGGTACCACAGCTACTGGGTGTGGCGCTTGAGAAAGCCATAAAGCTTACAGTGAGTCACTGTTGAAGAGCACTAAGAAATGTACATGTGCATTCATATAGAAATACATAAAAAAGTTTTGTTATTTGGATTTCTTTGATATCATCTCTCATTTACAATGTTGACACATTTATACATGCATATATTACTTGATTAAAATAAGTTAAATTGTCTGTTAGATTAAAAAGCATCAAAAAATAGTGAAACAATTAATCAGCTAGAGTTAATAGCTTATTTGTTGTTATCAGGAAGTACTAGTTTTATTAAACCTTTACAACAAAGGATGACGCTGATATGTAAACAGAGCTTCTTATTTAATTATGCACCACCAAAGCAATCTTTTTTACTTCTGGTTCATAATTTTATAGTTGAATTCAAGGTACACCATGTATCCATCTAGCATGACAGGTACCAGAATAAATTGGTACAAGTAGGAAAATAATAGTATACATTATGCAGGTGTAATTCAGTTTATTTTTCAAAAAATAATATTCAACTAAAAAAAAGAGAAACCTTGAAAAACAAAAACAAAAAAAACAGATGACGCTTGAACTTTTGTTTTTCAAGGTAAATAACTTTATTTGAGAAAAGACCAGACAGAGAAATGGGACGGTTCGTCTGCCCACTGAGTACCCGGCTGGTGGAAGTTTCAAAACAAACAAAAACAAAATAAGTCTTGTTAATACCTAATTCTATTCATTTCAAAAGACAAACCAAAGGTGTTTACATTTTCCTTGCTTTCTGACCTTAAGCGGATGTTAGTAGCCACTTTTTTTACATTGTTGTTTTTTCCCCGACCGTAATGTCTGTTCTTCTTTAAAAAGGAAATGGTACAGATCAACTCTTCAATTCACAGTATTCTAGATACCAAGGTGTACTCAAAACATTTAGCGACGGTTAACTGTCAGCCAAAATGTTTTTTGAAAGACAATATTATGCTAATTTTATGACGTAGATGCAGAAGGAGGAGGATCCAAGTGCAGGATAAGAAACATGATTTATTTAATGAAGGAGTCCAGTATCGCTGTAAAGGAAAAACACATGGATCAGTGAAATGTCTTGTGGTTATTGTTCCAAATGTATTTCCTGGTTGGACATCCAGGAAGACCTGGCTGGGGGGATGATCACCCGACCCTGAAGGGAACACCCACTGTTTTTTTAAAGTCAGCTGCTCAACCACCATCAGGTGTCTCGAATCAAGCAGATGAGGGAAGGTCTGGGGCTCCCTCTGGTGGTGGGCAGAGGAACCATGATATTAATGTGTCTAGAGGAGTCTGAAAATGTTACTTACAACTTCTCTTTTATTTTCTCAAATTGAATCTCAGAACATCAAAATTTGCAGTTTGTGGATACTGTACACTAATATCACAACTTTCAGCGCACTCATAACATCAACTGATTGGCTGTACATCCTCAGTTTGTACGGTGGCAGAAATATTAAATCAGTGTGATTTTCATAAATAGGTTTACCATCACCAGCCCACCCCACTCACACAAGTTAAACAGACACAGACTTGTTAAGCGACCAAAAGTTTGTGTTTGTTGATGGAAAGGACAAACACGGACATGTGTCTAGAAATTTATGCACACACAAAAAACTGAAACTTGTGGAGGTGCACAGACACAAACATTCTCAAGAAAGGGGAACGACCTAACAACACGCAAACTCTTTGTTATACCTTCTCAAATAGTCCTTACCTGCTCCCTTCCCTCCCGTCGTAGGTTTTGATCACTGGGCTGTCACTGTCTGCCCCCAATGCGCACACACATATTAAGAGTGTGTCCTCTAAGGTTGGCAGCCATATTCACAGCAAATGAAAGAAGCTCTTTGACTCAACCTTCTTTTGATGATGATCACTAAAGCAAAGTATTTCAGAATACGCAACTCATTATTGCTTTAGTTCCACTGGGGCACATTCAATTGACCTCACTAGTTATGAGAATATGCTTAAGAAAAGTTTTAGCACACTGCGGTAGCTGTAAGTTGAATCCTGGAGGCCAAATATATTTTATAAAAGAACAGAATGAAAAGAGGGCAGCAAACAAAATGAAAGTATTACCGTGCTATGCTGTGTCAGGGGGCGGCGGTTAAAAAACACTGGTTACCATTTTTACAGAGCACAAAAACAGAACCCTAACAGATGCAGCGAGATGGACGAGAGGATAAACGTAGAAGGGAGAACCGTGGATGAATGGATTTTCCCTTTTTTCCTCATGACAGCTTCTTTCATCCTGGCTGAGGCCCCGGTGTTAGTGCTGGCACTCTACCATGCCTGCCACTTTATCATACACACAAACACACGCGTCAAAGCCTTCTGGTTTCTGAGCGCACAAAATCTGTTTATATCATTTGGTAGCTGTGAAAGTATTGGTTTGGACTACAAAGTCAGCCTCCGATTCATGGTCTGAGATGTATAAGATTGAAAAGGAGATCAAAAACTAGTGTTTTACTTTTCTTTATATTTTGAAGTCTGAAGTATTTGTTTGTTTGATTATTTTTACATTTTGGATCAAAAATCTCTCCTCACCTTCGCATCAATTTGCACTTCTTACTTCCCACCTTTTACAAACCTAATGGCTCACCACTGTTCAGATCCATTGTGTTGCCAATTTTGGGGATTATTTTGTAAGAATGCCATGCCCCATTTACTGTGCCATCTGGATGCTTATCTGGCATTTACTTGACAGTATTTCTGGACTTCAGTTACACAAAATACTTACCGGGTCATTACTGAAAGCAATGATTCAAAGTATAATAACACTTTGTTCAGGTTTGGTTTTCTTTTTTTGGTGCATTTGGGTGCCTGAAATAATTTTTCTGAATGTTATCAGTGAATCTAAAACATACACACCCAAACCATAAATGAACGTGTGATGATTATTTATGGTACTTAAAGGTCTGGTTCTAATCTCTAGGTTGCTTTTATTTGTGTTGGAAAGGATCATACAACTTTACTAGAGGTTTTTCCTGCTTTTTTTTTTTCGTCTGGCACAAACATGTAGCCGGGAGCTGTGATGCCTGCCTAAGTTGCTGGCATTCCAGGTTTCCGTGGATCACCTTGCCTTGTAATTACCTTGGAATTAAAAGAGTGCCGCAGACGCTGTCACTTTGTAATCACAACCCTAAGCGTCTCTGCTTCAATCTCCACCTTCCTTCTCTCGTTTTGTTTTGACTGCTTATTTTTCTGTTTCTTTCGTCCATTGTCTCTCACAGGCTCTCTGTGTTTATTTGTTTAATTTACTATCCCATCCGTCTCAAACCTGGTTTGAAATAGTTTCAAGTCACAATAAAGGCTCAGGCCGATAAAAGTAAACAGACAGTTAATATTGTAGCAATCAGTCTGTGAAGAGGGTCGTACAGTGAAGTACTGTAACTATTAGCTCTTAACCACAAGGTCACCAGTTCAACTTCCAGCTTAAATAATGCTCAAAACGCTTGCTTTTCTATGAGAAGTTATCATGCTACTCCATGTGCACACAGGTTCTAGCTGGGTTTCCTACCATCCAGCAAAAGCTTGTATGCTAACTGTATTGCTAACTGTGTAAGCGCCCACCATGTGTAGGTGGTTCTCTCTTTCTGTTGCTGCAACAGACTGGCGACTTGTCTACGGTGTAACCAAAAACTGTATGCCGATAGGAACTGGACATAGCAAGTGGCTTCTGCCTGCGTGCCACATGTGCAAGTAGCTTCTGGCTTCATAAAGACTCGTTGTGCAGAAAAGGATAATAGAAGCAAGCCCACGATATAAAACTGGGCTAAAAACAGTTGAGGTTGCACACTTGATACACTGATGATTCCTTTCTGCCAGACAGTGGTTTGGATTTAGTGTAACCCATTTTTGACTTAGCATTTCTGATGGTTAAGCTGGGTTTAAAGCAGGCGAGCATTTAGGTAGGGGTGCAGCAATTGATTATTTCAGTAATCGATTAATACAGTATGTTGATTCTTATGTTTAATTAATCAAGTGTTTGGATAAGGTATACTTCATATGCTTTTTAAAAAAAAAAAAACAAAACATTATTTGATGGTAAAAAAAAATATTTCTGGGTAAACATTCATAATCCCATTAAATGAGTACATTTAAAAACATGTCAAAATCACTTTATAGTAGATTTATAAATTTAAAAAAAAAAAAACAGCAGTGTTTCACACTGACATCAGTTAAACTTTTACCCCCAAAATTCAAATCATTCATCCTCTGAACCACTTTTTCCCGATGATATTCCATGTGGCGGCAGACCCTATCACGGCTGATTGGAAGCAAAAGACGGGGTACACCCTGAACAAGTCGCAATTCCTTGCAGGGCCACACATACTGTATAAGCATTCACACAAACTCATTCCTGTGGACAATTTTACAGAGGCAATCAACCTAACATGCATGTGTTTGGAATGTGGGAGGAAACTGGACCAAACAAGACACACGAGGAGAACATGCAAACTACACACAAAAATATTTTTTAGGCATATAAAAACATTGATTTACCGTGGGGATTTCTGTTTGGTTTGAAATAATGAGTGAGTTATGCCAAATACAACATTTCTGTAATCTATCTATCACCGAGTATTAATTATGTTGTCTTTATTCTTTTAAGTCAGTTTTTCAGTCCTCCTGTTTTTCTAGACTTTAATTTTAGGTACTGTAATTATTGTCCAAAGGAATAAAAACATAGCTATTGACAATCAAACTAGTAGTATTGTCGCAAGTGACCTCACCAATGTTTATTTCAGTCCCATAAAAATGTGAGAAATTAAAAACTGTTTCCTCTTGTCTTGTTATTTTGGATTCAACTGACAAAGCACTTTTCTTCTTTAGGATTATCATCTCTATTTGACTCGTTTCTGCTCTTAAAAATATTCAATTGATGCAGCCAACACTGTGAGGAACATGGCCAAATGCTTCTTAATAATTAAGCTATTAGTCAGCATGTAATAAATAAGGTTATTTTCATAAAACAAGTAACAAAGAGTTGGCTGTGATGTAGTAGCTTTAGTGTAGCAACCCACTTGCTGGGTCCGGGGAAGGAAAGCTGTCACCCAACATAATTTGAGTTCTTTAAAAAGCTGCTGGCAACACCTTCAATGAGGCAATTATAAATTTAGGGACTTTTAGTCATTTTAATAGAAGCTGCTCATATTTTAGAGGAAGTTTGATGACGTTCTTTAAAACAGGAGGCACAATCTATCATTCATAACCAAACTAAGGAGAGAAGAGGGAGGATAGAAAGAAACACAACAACAAACAGACCAAGCCTATTTAGGTCTGAAATGGCACCATGGAAACCGATTGCTATCTAATGGCAACGTGCTGCCCTTTTACGTGTAGCTACAGTAACCATTGGCAACTGTGGAGAGGGAAATGGACAAGATGGGAGAACATGAGAAAGATTTATAAAAGAAGGTCAGGCCTGGGAAAAAAACATCGTTCTTAAGATGAGAAAAAATACTGAAAAGAACATTCTAAAAAGTCAGAAATACCTACATTTTTTTTTCAAAATCAAACAGCTTTTTGAAAATTTGATCAACTTTCCAGTTAATGCTGTTTTAACTTTTCAGCTCACAGATAACAACAACGCAGACGGCTCAAGCTTGCTGGTGGCAAACGTGCAGTTTCATAGGGCAAGGTGAAGTAAGAGGTCAGACAGGAGATGCCAAAAGAAGAAAACTGGTTTACAGAAATGTAAAGCAGTATTCAAATGTTAAAAATACTCAAAATAAAAAAATATCAATATCTAGAGTTTTCTTTTCAAAACTCATTTCCTTTTTTTTGTTGTGTGCCTTCAGGCTGGTGGATCCCAGGTGATCTTCCTGAAACATGCATAAATAGTAAAGATCCGTCTGCAGGTGGCAGGAGAAATTGCTACAGAACCGAGGGTCAGCACTTTGTCTGTCATCAGAGATCTGGGCCTCTATGAACTTTAAAAGGTGGGAAATGCGAGGAACAACCTAGGCATATAAGTACAGTAAATCTCCACAGTCATACATGAACTGAAAGAGAGACTAAATATGCTGTTTGTGCTTGTTGTAAAGTTAACCCACCTTATTTAGACCGATGACCTTCCTGTCCTGCATCTGCAAATAACAAAATCTTATGGGAGAGTTTGCAAAAAGCAGTGGCAGCCAACTAACTTGTTCCAACGAGATCATTTCTATGCCATTGTTCGGTTTGAATTTGAGGTACTGAGGTCTGATAAGAAAGGTTTCAATGTTATATTTGATTGCCTGATCCTCTTACAAAGACTGGAGAATTCATCAGTAAAATCACAAAACTGAAACAGGGCACAAATAATGTTGGAGTAATTCTTATGCATCTGGTTCAAACAGTGAAACTTTTTTTTTCATTTATTGCACGATTTCAGATGGTTAAAGCTAAGGCAGCAGTGAAACCTTTCTGGTCTTTCTTGGTTCAAAGGAAGAAACTTGCATGTTTTCTCTGTGTAGTTGTAGTTTTTCATATTCACCCTTGTGAAGAAACCCCATTGCTAAGTTTGGATCAGGTTTGCTGCTGTATTTAAAAATGGCCACTTGCATCTGTTTATGTTTTCATTGCCATTAAACTTCACAATATTACATCATTTCTCATCAGCGTTCAGAATAATTTGCATGTAATTTCTCTATTAAATGTTGCACAATTATACATATTACTTTCCTCTATCAGCTATCATCTGAATCAACAATGTCCGTGTGGCCTGGTTCGGAACAAGAAAAGGCACAATTTATGCTAAAAGCTGTATTTAACCCTAATTGCTGTAATTGGTATATTTCAATGGCACAGGGCTAAAAATTACAGCGCTGCGTGTGAAAATAGACTTGTGCATCTAATACATTGTAAATCAAATGTAATAGATTACAGGCCTATTAGATGCAGAGAACCTGGATTTTTAAATACAATATAATATTTGCTATGAAACCTTAGACTTTTGAAATAGGTACTGTATCTATGATCAGCATTCTTTTCCTTGAAAGCAGCCAGGGACCTAAAGGAGCGATAACAATAAATGACAGATCTGTGGCTACAGCTAACATTAGCAGCTTTACAGGTTTGACAAAGACATTAGTCCTCAGGATGAAACAAAGCGCAGCAAATTGAATTACACAAATAAATCTTAATGGAGCCTGGCAGGAAAGATTCTGCAGTACGTAAACACAGTCAACTGTGAAAATGTCTGTTTATTACTTGAGGTTTCATCAATTAGACTTGTTTTTATTAAAATGAGACAATAAAGTTTTTCCCTCTGAAGACAAGTTCACATTTTTACATTATTTGTTTTTCCTGTGGGGATCTCAGTTGTTTGGTGAGCAACCTGTCAGCACAGGCCTCCTCTGTGGAAATCTTCCAGTTGTGTTAAGATTGTAAAAAAAAAAGTGGAGTCTGTTGTCTTCTCCATCTACTTGTCTGCCTACCTGTTACTGTTTGTAAACTCCTTATAATCAATGACTTGGAGTGTGTCCACATTGCTACAGCTTCCATACAATGAGAGAGAATTTGAGCGAGTATACATCCCTCGTGCATATGCTTAATTTCATTAGTTTTTGGTGTGTACAGAATGAAGACAAAGCACACTGAGAAAGCTGCAACGGCGTTGTTGGTGGAGGTGGGGTGGTGGTGGAGGAGACGAGCTCTAGCCTGCCAGGCCCAGACGAGCTGGCTCCGGAGGGGCTGCACCCAGGCACAGAGCTGCCTTTGTCAGGGTAATTATCCTGACGCTCACCCGGTGCTGGTGGAGCTACTGGTCGATGGGGCGGCTAACCCTCTAGCGCCACCAATCATCACTGGGGAGAAACTGTCACTGTGTTTTAATACTGTTTTCTTGCAAAACAAACATACTTCATTTATGCAACTAAAACTACATTTAGGATGAAAAGATGAATCCATATGTTCATATCTGTGAGGAACGCCATCATCTTGATGATAAAGCTTCTCGTCCCAGAGAAACTGCTTGTCTGTCCCACCTTGATAGAATCTCCCAGCTTTCAGCAGCCAGGAGGGACAGGCAAGACAAGAAGTACCAGAGGAAAGAGAGGGGAAACAGATAGCCCAGCTATCTGCCAATTCCCTGTGTGTGTGTGTGGAAGCAAAGGATTATCCCACAGGAGTTAAATGAAGCCTGTCCAAAACAAGGAGACACTACCTGGCTCCTTAAACGCCTTTTGTTGTCAGTATTCGGTGTGTCAAAAAGGTGGCGGCATGCCAGCTGGTTAGAGGAGAGCAGGAAACTCTATATGCTTGATAATCTAGAGTTGTTTACAGTGGCACACAGAGATCCATCTTTAGTGGCATCACAACCAGCCTGTCTTTCTCAGCATGCGTAGGAAGAGGCAAGATTTTTTTTTGTAATTTTGTGGTCGATATTTCACTCCTCTTCAGGACTTTCCAGGAGTCTATTTGAAGTAGTTTTATTGTTGGAAGCATCACTTAATATGTAAATACCAAGAGTTTCATTTTGTGGTCAGGATTAGCAATCCAACCCTAGAAACCTTAGCCATAAATCAAATATCAAATCCCCTGAGCTCCATCACTCTTTCTTTTTTTCACCCTCCATTTATTTGACTTTTTATTTGTTCATTTTCTTATTTCTCAAACTTTAGCTTGCAAGCTTCTACTCAACTTTTGTTTCAGGATTCCAAGGTTTGTTTTGAGTAGGATGTCCCCTTCTCAGTTATTTACTTCCCTTGCGATGCCCATGACAACATCTGCTTGAGAGAGGAGGACGGAACTCCAGCTGGTAAAACGCATTCATCCCATCAGTCAAGAATTTTCTACTCCTTAGAGAGTGAAATCAGAACTATTCACAAAAGTTTATTTAACAAGGAGGAGAGTTTATGGGTGATTTTGGTTCTGTGTTGAATAAAAAGTTTTGACTGAAATCATGTTCTGCTCCTAACGCTTAACACAACTTCATACGAGTCAATACACAACAGCTTTTCTTCTTCTTCTTTCAGCATTTCCCTTTAGGGGTCGCCACAGCAAGTCAGTTTCCTCCATCTAACCCTATGTGCTGCATCTTCTTCGGTCATGCCAACCATCTTCATGTCTTCCTTCACTGTATTCATGAACCTCCTCTTTGGTCTTCCTAAAGCCTCTTTCCTGGTGGTTTGGGTTTGATTTGGATTGGGTAATTGGGGGTTTAGTCTCCTGCTCAGGAACACCTCGGCATGAACTGCGGGCTGGGGATTGAACTAGCAACCCTCTGGTTACAGAACACTTACCTTCTCACTAAACCATCCTTCCCCCAACGACAGTAAACAGGAACAGTTTCAGTGCACATGCTCTGCTCATGCTCAGTCTCTCTCCTCAACAGAGAATACCATTTTGATGTAAATGGATCAAAGTTAGAATACATAAAGTAAGCAGGTGCTTTACTAATTTGATGCGATTTACACTGTTTTGGGTTCTCAAGTGAGATTTATCGTCATGTTGTGCTGTGCAAAGTACCGAGGGGCCACGACCAAGTATGGTGCGATAGGAGGGGCTGCCTGTTGTTTTTTTAAACTTTCTGTTTTTATTACAAAATTCTTCTTTAAAAGGAAGAATTTGGTTTTCTTTATCATGTCATCTTCTTATCCGTCTGTCCCTTTCGGGGTTGCGGTGGGTGCCGGAGCCCACCCCGGCTAATTTAAGGCGAAGGGCAGGGTACACCCCGAACAGGTCGCCAGTCTGACGCGGGGCCACACACACACACAACCATCCACACATTCCTAGGGGCAATTTGGCACCGGCCAATCAACCTAGCATGCATGTCTTTAGAGGGTGGGAGAAAACCAGAGTACCCAGAGGAAACCCACACAAACACGGGGAGAACATGCAAACTCCGCACAGAAAGGACAATGTTCCAAGCCTCGTCCCCGCCTGGGACTCGAACCCACGACCTTCTTGCTGTGAGGCCACTGTGCTATCCACTGCGCCACCGTGCTGCCCGCTTTCTTTATCAATGTTTCTAAATGTTTGTTGGTACTACTTGTTTTGTAGATTAAAGTAAATTTGATCAAATCAAACAAAAACTATATTTTGCAATTGTCCTTATCACTTTCAAAGCAATTCACAATCTGGCCCCTCACTGCATCTCGGACTTGTTACAAATATCCATTCCCTCCCGTTCTCTCCGTTCCTCTTCCTCTCTTCACCTGCCCATCTCATTAATATGGAGGGCAGGGCCTTCAGTCGCTCTTCTACCCAGCTTTGGATTTCTCTCCCCTCTGATTTACGTAATAAATTTATTTACGTAATAAATTCTCTCTCCCACTTTTCAAATCCAGCCTCAAAACTCATCTTTTCAGGAATTCGTATAGTCTGTCCAGTTAATATACTGTATTTGATTCACTTCACATTGCCTTGCTTTGGTTTAATCTATTTCTAGTTTTATTTTATTGTTATTTATTTTATTGGTAGTTTTATTTGATCATTTAACCCTCGAGGTTAAATGAGGTTGTTCTACTTATTGTGATAGAAAAATTAAGATTAAGTAAGATTAACATTCACTTTGAAAACATCTTGGTGACAATGGGTGTCTTTAATTAACCTGATGTGATGAAACGAGACATCTATCTAACAACCATGGTGTGAAAACACTTTTCCAGCCAGTTCACACAGACTCCAAGCTGCTCAAGGAAAAGCAAAGATACATTTTACAAACTCAATCCAAACAAGTCAGCCTCTGTCCAGCAAGAGTTCATGTGCAGATAAGGACATCTTTAGTTTGCTCAGCCACGTAAGAAATATTAATAAACGATCAGTCTGTCAAACATAATGTTCAGCCCAAACAAATTTGCATGGCCTATCAGAGTGAGACATTCAGCCTAGCAACGAAAAAGCCCACCCTGACAACGGGGAGTTTATCAGATTGTCTATTGTGGCCTGTGGAATGTTGGTCCACTCCTCTTCAATGGGCCGAGCGAAGTTGCTGGATATTTGTGGGAACTGGTGCACGCTGTCGTATACGCCGGTCAAGCACATCCCAAACATGTTCAATGGGTGACATGTCCGGTGAGTATGCTTGCCATGCAAGAACTGGGACATTTTCAGCTACCAAGAATTGTGTACAGATCCTTGCAACATGGGGCTGTGCATTATCTTGCTGAAACATGAGGTGATGTTCATGGATGTATGGCACAACAATGGGCCTCAGGATCTCATCACGGTATCTCTGTGCATTCAAAATGCCATCAATAAAATGCACCTCTGTTCTTCGTCCATAACAGATGCCTGCCCATACCATAACCCCACCACCACGGGCCACTCGATCCACAACATTGACATCAGCAAAGCACTCACCCACACGACGCCACACACGCTGTCTGCCATCTGCCCTGAACAATATAAACCAAGATTCATCCGTGAAGAGAACACCTCTCCAACGTGCTAGACACCATCGGATGTGAGCATTTGCCCGCTCAAGTCTGTTACGGCGAAGATCTGAAGTCAGGTTAAGACCCCGATGAGGACGACGAGCATGCAGTCGAGCTTCTCTGAGATGGTTTCTGACAGTTTGTGCAGAAATTGTTTGGTTATGCAAACCAATTGTTCCAGCAGCTGTCTGAGTGGCTGGTCTCAGACGATCTCGGAGGTGAACCTGCTGGATGGGGAGGTCCTGGGCTGGTGTGGTTAACCGTGGTCTGCGGTTGTGAGGCCGGTTGGATGTACTGCCATATTCTCTGAAACGCCTTTGGAGACGGCTGATGGTGGAGAAATGAACATTCAATGCACGAGCAACAGATCTGGTTGACATTCCTGCTGTCAGCATGCCAATTGCACGCTCCCTCAATGCTTGTGGCATCTGTGGCGTTTTGCTGTGAGACAAAACTGCACATTTCAGGGTGGCCTTTTATTGTGGGCAGTATAAGGAACACCTGTGCACTAATCATGATGTCAGATCAGCATCTTGATGTGGCACATCTGTGAGGTGGGATGGATTATCTCAGCAAAGCAGAAGTGCTCACTATCACACATTTAGACAGATTTGTGAACAATGTTTGAGAGAAATGGTAATATTGTGTATCTGGAATGAATTTTAGATCTTAAAGTCCATCTCATGAAAAATGGGAGCAAAAACAAAAGTGTTGCGTTTATATTTTTGTTGAGTGTATTTTTCACTTCTCATTTGTGTGACAACTTATTAAGAAAAATCCACAACACTATGCTGATGTAGGTGTGACAAAACACCTTTTTTGAATGCACAGTCATTAAAAGTTCATTTTTACGGTATATTTAGTGATAAAAAAACATTGTAAGATAAAAAAACGATATAGTCAGAGGCTTTTTGTTCTAATGGGCTATTCATTGGATAACTTTCCGTTCCTTTTGCTTTTCATGTTGGTGGGCAAGATCACTTCAATGTGTTTGATTTGAAAAAAGCACGCCCACTTGTGCACCAGTTATATTCACCCCTGCTTACATGAGGTTGCTGTAATACTGTCTGTTGGTGTAATATTCTGTCAAAGTTTGGTCTTGTTATGCTCTTCCATATCCGGAAAAAACTCGTTTTACTTAATATATAAAACCAATCTTTCTAAGTCACCCATGGAGGGGTGCAAGGGTGTTTTATGAAATTAGATTTTTAGTGAGAAAGCAAGTCTGCCTCTGCTCTCACTTCTCATCTCCACAGTAACAGTAGCAGAGCTCACAGTTTGGGAGCCGAGCAGCTTCTGACCGCAGGCTCCACGGCGGTAGCTGCTAATTAGAGTGCTGCTCAGTGATTGGGGGACTGGGGTTTTGGAGCTGTGCTTAAGGGAAGCGCTTCAGAAGGCTGCCAACCAGGCCGGCAGGAAGGCTTTCCAATCTTAACATACTCACACACAGATCATGATGTATACTTCATGCACAGTCATAGTAGGAGTTTGCAGAGAATCATGGGACTATCCTGTCCTGGTGTTTGGTCCTTGTGAGCGAGATAAAAAGAAGAAAAATCACTGCTGGTGTCTTAATAACTTTGTCCACTACAGAATACCTGCTTCATACAAAGCAAATAATTAAATACTATGGTGGTTACTAAGTAAGACACTAATAACAACACTACCAAGTGAAAATGCTTTAAAACATCCTGATATTTGCTTTGAACCTTCTGAGATGTTTCAGAAGCATGGAAAAAAATGATAAATCTTGCCTCCATTTTTTTCTCTTTTCTTCCCACCACATTACTGGCAGCAAAGTTAAACCAGTCTCGTAATTTCCTTTTTTTCTCTATTTCTACATTTTTATCATCCAACTTTCTCAAATGTTTATCAGTGGTTCTTTTTTTCTTTTTTGGCAGTTTTTTGTTTTACAAGAAATGAAATTACATGCTTGGTGTGCGTGCTGTTATTTATCTGGACTGTCCAACTCAGATTAGCTGCTTTATTTTTTAAAAGAACAAGAAATGTGCAGCCTTCTTCTCCGTTCTCTTCTGCACAGTGCAGGTGGTCAGTACAGTCGGCTACCTAACGCTGAGTTGATCACGCTCGCTGAATAGCTCGTTTGGCTGCCACAAAAACCAACGAGTCAGAGTAAATTGTCAAGAGGGCAGTTGATGGTAATGACCGAGCCATCGATGATTGGGCCCATTCATGTGTGAAGTGCTTGGTGTGGGGGCTCTGCAGTCACCCCGCTCAGTCGGCCCGTCACTTCCACGGGGCACAGTGTGCATTGCTCTCATTACCGTCCATTGTCTGGCCTCTTTCACACAGCTCTGAGGAAAGTGGGGGAGAAAGGAAAGGAAGAAAAAGCCAGAGATTAAATAATGGCCTGTATTGGTTGGTGCTGAAGTGATAGGAACTGCTCCTTACTTGTATAAAGTCTATGAATGCTGCGGACTTGATATAGTATGATGGTCAAGATTTGAGAAGCCAGAACAAAGCGAGCTAAAAGCACTCCATACAATGATTGTGTTCAGGTTTTCCAATCGATCAGCGATGGTTGCTTTCTTCAAATCATTCCATTTGTTTGCCGCTGATTTTTAAATTCGCCTTCTATTTACAATCAAACACATTCAGGTCTTTAAAAATCATGAAAAGCGTCCAACAAGTGTAGTAAGTAGCTCTCGGACTTCCCACAGGCATGCATGCAGCTTCTCTGGTGACCCCAGCTGATGTGATCAAGACCAGGCTGCAAGTGGCGGCTTGTGCTGGTCAGAACACCTACAGCGGCCTTGCAGACTTCTTCTGGAAGATTTTTTTCTGGAAAGAAGCTTAAAGTAGACAAAACTTAACTTTGGTCAAGTATGTTCTCAAAATGTTTATCTTAGATTAAATAAAAATGACAGCGAGGTACAGTGGCAGAAATTATTTGTCAGTTCTTAAATCTTTATCGTAAAGTTTCTTGGATGCATTTGTTAGTTACATGACCAAATTTTTGTGGTACATCCTCAACTTTTACTCAAAACAAAAATTAAGTTGCTAATGTTAGAAATAAACAGAAAGTTCCCATAGTAAACCGAAAATGACTCATTCATTTATCTTCTGTGCCGTCCATCCCTAACGAAGTTGCGGGGCAGAAAATTAATTTAAAAAAAAAGTAGAATTGGTAACCAAATTAAGTACAAACTTTGTGTGTGTGATTAAAAGACGTATCAAACTACATTCATCTACTCAACACTGGTCAGGCGACAAAGAGGGTCAACCATAGCCACACACTACTTGGAGCAGTTTTAACAATGGCTAATTAACCCTGACTAATCTAATCTGTGGATCCAGCCCGAGTGTTTCGCTCGTCCCCTTAGTTTGGAGAGATCCTGGTTAACTATGATCTCCTGCGGTTCTGGTTCTACATTGACTTCAGAGGCCAGTAAGTCATCCATCAATCACCTCCACTTGAGCTGGAGCCGTATCACGCCACTTCCAATCAGCTGTGCAAACGTTTCTACGGAGATACGATTGTAGCTTATATTAAAGATTTCCTTCCTGTATGGCAGCCATGATCCAACTCACAGCATGCCACAGCATGTCCTACCATCCTCTTCAGCGAAAAAGGGAAATGCTACAAGAACAAAAATAAATTCGGAGTACCTAAGCTGACAGGCTAAAGGTCTCTGGACGTGACCATTTTCTCTAATTCTTGAGTTTTAAAGCCCCATCATCAGGCTAGACAGCTCACGTTTGTTTCATATGTCCCTTCTGTCTAATTTTTATCCTTGGAGAAGATTTCTGTCCAGAAGTAAAAAAAAAAAGCTTCAGTGAGAGATGGGGCTTATTTTAGTTGACACCAGTTTCATATGTGTATCTGCTAGGTTGCACAATACCTTCCCCAAAGCTTCCAGCATCATAAAAACAGCAGCAGCAGCAGCAGTATGTGGAGTGTGGTCTGGACCACGTCGACTCCTCCGCTGTCTGTGTTGGCAGCCGACCCATCACTGGATGTGAAATCATTCAAAGATTTGATTTATTCTCCTCTCAGGCAGAAATGCTAAACTCTTCCTCTTCTGATTTTCTACTACAGTATTTATTTCTGCCCTGAATGGCATTAAATTCAATCACATTAATTTGATATTGAATAAAAATGAGGATAAATCTTCCATCTGTTTGGTTTTTACCACCTTCTCACATGCCATTTTCTTCTCCCTCCATCACCCCACCACGGGCTTCCCACTCCTCCTCTGTGACTCTCTTCTTCTCTGCCATGCCACGGCCAGCTGGCTTTGAGCCCACCCCCAAGTCTCGCATCAGCCTCCCGGCGCCCAACCCTGACCACATTGGAGGCTACAGGTTGGCTGTGGCTACGTTCGCTGGAATCGAGAGCAAATTTGGACTCCATCTACCTCACGAAAGCAGGAGACCCCAACAAATCAAACATCCCTTGAACGCTTGCAAAGACACAAACTAGTCGATTTCCATTTTAAAGTTAAATAATATATAAACTTTCTCAACTGTTTGCAATCACATCGACCATAGAAGATAGCCACTCAGATTTCACTTTATGTTTAACTGACTGCACAGATCTATTTATCTTCTATTTTATGTTGTTTCACTGATCCAAACTGCTTCCCAGATTTTTTTGTTAGTTTCTAATCAAAAGCTAAGTATTTAAAATGATCTGTAATACTTTGCAGTCCATAAATGAGAAATCCAAACACATATTTGATATTTTTCATAACTGTTGGACCCAAGTAGGTGTTTCCACAAAATATCTACTGTATTCTAACCAAAACGTACAAAGTACTTGAATGTAAAGACAGCACAAAAATGTGATCGCACATAACTATGCATGAAGTTTGAGTCTAAATGCATACAGATGTGTAACTATCTAAGTTGGCACCAGTTTTAGTTTTGTGGCATTCTGACTTGAGTTTTAAGTCTGTGCAGTACAGAGGATGTAGGAGTCACATATGGTGTGTGTGTTATAAGTGTGCCTTCCACAACGTATGGCAGCAACATGTGAGGAAAGAGGAACTGAGATTAGCAAACGGGGTGTTCTTCGTTCTTATATCGTTCTTACAAAGAAGAAACAAGTCAGTCAGCTACCTTTTAATAGCAAACAGCAGGTTTTACAGCAATCATTTCTCTCATTAATAGTTACATTTTATTAGAGAATATACAGACGAAGCTTTTCACCCAGTACAGAAAAAACAAACATGATTCAGTTTCTTTGACAGAAAGCAGCTGCATGTTGCATCGGGAATAGTTGAGGGATGTGCATGCAGGTTTGACAAAAAGACAAGAAAAACATAATGTGAACATGACCGTAAACAAGCCATGACTAGTCAACCACCCTGCTTTAAATTTACCATAGTGCAAAGCATAGGTACAGTACAGTACACACATCTTCATAAGGCAAGACCGTCACTCTCTATACTGGAAGCAACACATCACCTGGAGTCATTAAATAAATAACCACAAAGAAATGTTTATTCAAGTCAGCAGTTTGCTTATTTCTGGCCGGAGTTTACGCACATTTAGAACAAATATCTGTAACGTGTACACGGTGGAAGTGAAGTGAGTGAAGGAGGAGCACATGCCACTCTGACGAATATAAAAGCACACCCAGTCTCTGATTCACTCCAACTTTGGTTTTGGAGTTTGTTTCTATGATGCCAGCTCCATTGGTCCTTCCTCTTCGCCATCCGCCCGGTTAGCACGGATCTCCATAAGCGTGCGGCCAAACCGTGCCCAGTCATCGCTATGGGTAACCGAAAGCTGGAAGCAACACAAAAGAAGTAGTTTGAGATAAACAAGCACTTTGTCGTCTTAGAAGGATAAAATATGTTCTTAAAACCTACACTTTTGTTAGTCTGATACATCGAACTGTTTCTGTCACTCTGTGAAAACAGTCTGACCACTCAGCATGGGGTTCATTCACCCCATGGAGGGCAGTTAAACTTTTCCATTAACCTATCACTGCTTTCTGGTCTGTACCAGACATGAAGCATGTGATTTGCCCAAACAGTCAATGTAATTCCAAAGGCAGAGTGTAAAATCTGTTCCGTTCCGTCATCTTCTGCTTATTCCGGGGTCGGGTCGCAGGGGCAACAGCCTCAAATGAGTAGCCCAGGTCTCTCTCACCCCGGCTGCATCCTCCAGCTCACCTGGATGGATCCCAAGTCGTTCCCCGGCAAGCTGTGAGACATAGTCTCTACAGCATGGGTCCAGCGGGTCTCCTCCCGGCGGGACGTGCCCGAAACACCTCGCCCGCAAGGCGCTCCGGGGGCATCCGGACCAGGTGCCCTAACCACCCCATCTGACTCCTCTCGACCTGGAGGAAGAGCGGCTTGACACCAAGCTTCCCCGGGTGGTAGAGCTCTTCACGCGATCTCTGAGTAAGAGCCCAGCCACCCTGCAGAGTAAGCTCATGTCGGCCGCTTGTACCCGCGATCTCATTCTTTCGGTCACCACCCACAGCTGGTGACCATAGGTGAGGGTTGGAACGTAAATCGACTTGTAAATCGAGAGCTTTGCTTTTCGGCTCAGCTCTCTCTTTACCACGACGGACTGATGCTGCATCCTAGTTATTGCTGATGCCGCACCGATCCACCAGTCGATCTCCCGCTCCATCTTTCCCCCACTCGTGAACAAGACCCCAAGATACTTAAACTCCTCCACTTGGGGCAGGAGTGTAAAATCAAACTTAAAATTAAATCCTTAAATTTGCTTTACAGCTTTTAATATAATCTGTGTGTGATGTGTGTTTATGATCATTTTCCATTTGTACAAGCCATCCTCTCTGACTTTTTTTCACAAATTTGATCCAGTTTATCATTCAAAACTTGCTTAGTTTTTTTGTAAATACGTGATTACCCCAATTGTACACCACAATTTTTAACAATTGAACAGATGTTCTTTTCATTAAAATCTGTACCCATTATTTTCCAAAACACAACTTCTGGCCAAAAAGTTCTAGTTTAACCTGATCAGACCACACAACTTCATATGAACCTCTTGTTTTATGAACACTCTTAAAAAATTTTTTGTAGAACTATCTACTTTCAGTGGAACAGTGCACCACAACCCCAATGTCTGCCGGAGCAGTCTGGAGAGATCATGCAGTAAAACATGGCTTTTCTCTACTAGTTTCAGTTTCAGTGTTCTATACAACTAGAAGAGCTTTTGGTTGTTGCGGCGAGGTCAGGTGAATCTGGGCGTTTAAAACCTCTGAGACTGAATAACCTGGTGTTTCCAGGCAATGATTGAGTGATAGGTGATGAGATCTCAGCTTTCCCAAAACTTATGCAGCTTTCACTGAACAAAAACATGTACCACAGAATGGTTTTAGTGTCAGAAATATGTAAGGGTTGGAAAACCTAAAGGTCACGCTAACTACACACTGAAACTTTAAAACTGGAAATTGCTTCTGATCATGCACAGTGGGAGTGAGTGGGATTGAAGCGGCAGCCGCCACCCAAGATGTTTGCAGACTTTTCACTAAGCCAAGTTGTAATTAATCAAAATCTAAGAACCCCCCATCCTTATCCCCGGCTTTGTGGCCACAGCAGGAGGATCCCTTAGAACTTCAACAGAACAGACAAGACACTTGGAGCATTGTAGAAAGTTCTAGATAAGGTCTAAATAATAACAATATCATCATTATCGATCATTATTTAAACAGACCTTCCTGATGCTAAATATCCTGAAACTAATTTTAGACTAAAATAAAACTAAAATGAAAGTCCTAGCTTTGTAGTTTTCCTGGAAAACTCGACCCACGCAGTTTTTTCCAGGACTTCTTCTGAAAGCATCTAATTTATTTCCACATTTTTCCTCCACCAGTTTTAGCAGAACGGGTGAGTTAGCAGTGAAGTAAGTGCCCCCACCACCAACGTGCACACAACACAGCCCGTCATAAAACCTCTCAGCCCAACTCATTTTTATTGATGACTCTTCCCAACCATGGAGGCCACCAGCTCTGCTGAGCCTCCTAAAGGCTCACCACACTACAAAAAGATACTAAAATTAGCCAGGCGGCTAGGCTAACACGCTCTCATGGGGAACTTAACCAGAGACCTTTAAACATGACAAAGTCTACAGGCAGGAGCTTGGTTTACTGCGTTGTGGTGATGGCATTTTATATGCATGCCAAGGACAGAGAGGGAAAAAAAGTAAGAAAAGCAAACTTTGAAACTATCATCCAAGAAAATACTGACAGTTTTATGAAACATACAGGGTTTTATTTACATTTAAAATGATCGGCTGTGTTTCATCAGCACAAAAAGGCACTTAGAGCTTCTGTTAAAGTAGCTAGGCTCGTGTCAGCTAAGCTAACATCCATTAAACTCAGCAGAGATACTGAGCCATGAAACCTGGAAAAGAAATCTGTAAAATCATGACTCAATACATTTTCAGCTCAGAAATATTCTTTTTCTGCTGCTACTTAACCAAATAAAAATAGCATATATTGTACCATCTTCTCAACGCTTCTCCAGTTTGGGTTGCAATGGCACCTGCCTTAGGAGCCTAGACCTCTTCCAACCCGGCCATATCTTTTAGCTGCTCCAGGAGGATCCCGAAGAGTTCCCAAGCCAGATCTATACCCCCCAGAGGGTGCAGAGTCTAAAATCCCTTTTCTTTTCAGCTTAGATCAATGCAGCGTCCTCCCTATTGTGGATGCTGCTCCGAAAAGCCTGTCAACATCACGCTCCTTTCTTTCTCCCTCATGAACAAGACCCTGAGATGCTTAAACACCTATACTTGGAGCAGAACCATGCCCTTCACCTGCAAAATGGACTTCATCCTGTTCTGGTTAGCAGGTTGTTGTTATTCTCACCTCTCCTGTATCGTAGATCCAAACCCGACCCTCTGAGTCACCTACAGCCACTTCCTTCCCACCGGATGACCAGCGAACTCTGTTAAGAGCTGAAGCACCTTCCACGGTCACACTGGCTGTTGGTACCTGTGATTAAAGAAATGCTCTTGAAAACAGTGCCAAGCACTACGAAAACGCACTCACTCTTAAGCATTAGAATTCACAAAACACTTTTGCTGGTAGTACCGTCTTGCTTGTCACTACTTGGATTGATGGAAGTAAGAGATGAGGGGACATCTTTTTTGAGTGAATTATAAGGCGCGCCTCCAAATTCTCAGACGTACAGCTTTTTTTTTTTTTTTTTTTTATCTAATTAGAACATTGCTACATTTTATTTTGTGCCACCATTCCCACTCATTTAACTAGCCATATAATTGTTTTTAAACGGGTAAAACATGGAAGTGTTTGATGCTTTCTGAATAAATTGCCAGTTGAATCCTATTGCTCAAGTGTTGCTAATCTAAATGCTAACTTAGTAGCACTGTTCAGAAGCGCAACGGTAGGCACATGTGGAGATTTCGTCTTCTTTTTTAGCAGGGGTCGCAAAAGCAAGTCAGTTTCTTCCATCTAACCCTATCTGCTGCATCGTCTTCGGTCATGCCAACTTTTTTCCTTCACTGTATCCATGAACCTCCTCTTTGGTCTTCCTCTAGGCTTCTTTCCTGGTGGTTCCAAACCCAGCATCCTTCTGCCGATGTACTTTCTCTCTCTCCTCTGCACATGTCCAAACCAAGATTTGAGAGACACATATCAACATCTAATTTAGGAAAAACATAATGGAAAAACTGGTTCGTTTTCTTTTACTGACAAACAGCGACTACAATCTACCATTTTTTTTCTTTAAAACGTAATCATTCAACTTCTTGATACAAGAATATACATGAGTTCTAACATAATCCTAATAGCAAGTCTTGGTGGATCCATTGGAGGTTGGTCAGACTTGTTGGAAACCAGGAAGACTTCTTTGTAATAATGTCTACTGTTTTGGGTTGAATTGGTGCTTTTTGGTTCTCATATTGCACCTTTTAAAAAAAACTAAAAGCATCTGCTATGTTTCCATAAACTGTTCCTGACATGTGGCAGGCGAGTCTGATACATGTCACAAGTGGAGACAGAGGCCGTGGCATCACGTCTGCACACACACTGAGCTTCTGCACATCTAAACCAGTGCTAACCACAGACTGACTGCCATTAGCCCGCTAGCTTACACCGCTCTGCAAGAATGGATCTGAACTAAGCGCTATAAATTTGTTTTGTTCGTGTGTGTGTGGTGGAAATGAGAACCAGGCGCATTGCACTGCTCTGTTAATGTTGTTATGACTGTGTGTTTTTAATACGATGGTAACAATGGGAGCCTGTTGCTGTCGGAGTGGCTGCGTGCGTGTGTTCAGTACATATGTTTGTGCGAGTGTGTGTCTGCACAAATGTTTCTCATAAAGCACGTTGTTAGGCGAGTTAGGCCGCCGATAATGAACTCTTCCTCTGTCTGTGAAAAGGCTGCTGTTTGGGAAGCCATGGGAAAATGATGATCTGGGCTGCAGAGGGAGGACACTGGGATGCTGAGACCAGACGAACGAGTGCACAACATTAAATCTTCTGTAGAGGGAAACCTTTCTTATCCAGGTACTCAATGGAGAATGTATAATAAGAGCAGGGGGGAGTATCTGCTGAGATGCAGATGTATTAGGTTGAAGTCACAGTGGGCGTTATCACCATGGCAACCAGGGAGAAGGAGAACGGATCCTTTTATCCCTACTTTTACCTGAGTTATCAAAGGTCTAGTATCTACTCTGCTGACAGTGAAGCAGCAAACTAGATCGTCTTGATTATCGGTGGACAAACATTGTATTTGTAGCAAAAGTTTGTTGAAATAAGTAAAAGATTCCAGCCCTTGAAGATGAGTGTTGATGGTAACAGAAATGAAATTTTATAAAGAACACACTTATCTGTTTTAATGAAAGATTGACTTGTGTGAACTTTTCGGTCCACTGGGACAATACAAAATATCACTAGTGAAAGGAGGATGATAACCAACTTTTGGAGCAGAAATTTATTTAAAGCGAACAAATTTGCATCAAAATCTTGAATTTCCTGTGATGGATAAGTGAAACCAGATTTAATTTTCTAAATGTTTTATGAGGTTGAACACACAGGCTAATATGGGCCATAGGTGCAACAAAATAACATGGCACACATTCACACAGCACCATACTGTATGCGTTTCTTCATGTTTTCCATACCGGGGGGTGGTCTATGCATGAAGTACAAAATGATTGTTTTAAACAATTTAGTGTGTTTGATTCAGTTTGAACAGTGTGAAGACTTCACTGGGACCTGATGATAATGTGATTCATTTGACATGACGAGGCTAAATGTGTTGATAGCATGAAGCTAGCAAGTAATGAAAAAGTATCCATTAGCCATCGCTGTTTAAGCATGAGGGTATAAAATATTAGAAAAAGTAGGAGCTTTTTCTATGTTTTACCTCTTTGTTTTTGGGTTTTCAGAGGTTCGGGAATGATTGGGGTACATTGCCATTTTATGTTTGTTTCTTTTGTTCTTTAACTGGGACATTACTTTCTCTTCCGCACCCTTATCAGAGGTTGTGGGATGGAAACAGAAAGCAGGAGCAAGAGAGTGAACCGGCTTTTGATCCAACGTATCGACCTACTGGGTTAAAAAAGGCTAATACTAATGCATGTCCAATTTCCAAACATAAGTGCAGACAATTGGCGTAACCGTTAATTGCTCGAGCTCTAGTTTCATTCAACCGTGTTCAAACAGGAGTTTGCATAGAAGTTCTTAATTTTTTTAAAGTTACATTGCCAGTGGTAAATGTTCAAACTTTTACTTATTTGCAGTTAAAAGGAGAGACAAACTACAATCAACTCTACGTGACCTCTGTTTATGTGCTGTAAGAAGGTACACAATTAGGCCTATTAGTTCAGCAGCCACGCCTAGTAAAAACTTTAGCACGCACCATTAGAAATGTAAATGGGTGGACTTAGATGACCCTAGAGAGGGTCAAACTTAGTTCTTTAGCTTGTGAGTTTTTCTTGGCAGTACATCTAGAAGCTCACCTGCTGAATTCTGCTAAAAAATGCGAGCAAAGAAACAGTGATTACTTTAAAAAAACACATATTGTCTAGTTTTGAATCCGATTTGAAGACGTGAATCTGTGCAAAGAAAATGATTGCTAAATGGAATGGTACAAATATCAGTTAGAGATTAAGGACATATAAAATGATTTACTTTCCTTGTTTTTATCAAATGAAATATTTAAAGTCTATATGCAAAAAAGGACATAGTTTCTATTCAATATTTTTTTTTTTGGATGAAATGTAGACAAGATGTATGATATCAATTGTAAAATGATCTTAAAGAACTTTTTGAGAGACAATTAAATTGTTTTATAATCTAAAGTTGCTAGTTTATTAAAAAAGTATTTTTATATATTAAAGTCAATGTGTAACTGATAATATTATGGTGGCCTCATACGAACCAGCTTATAAATAACTGCTGTCCCACATTATAAAATTTTCTGAACTCTGAACTTTTTAAAAAAAAACTTTTCATGACATTGTGGACTGAGACGCTCTGCTTGTGGTCTCCAGCCCATCTGTGAGTTCCTCTGATGGGATCCGCTGTGGGAGGAAGATGGGAAGAGGTGGCGGGGTGCTGAGGTTGCCTCAACGTTTGACAGAGGTTGTAGAAATGTTAGTGGGATGGTCGGATGGGTGGGGGCCAAAACGATGAGATGTCACCCTGTCTGATTTAAAGCAAGGGCTTGTGGGAAACGCCCACAGGGAATCTTGAATCTTGTGTGTTGGCGTATGGGAGAGGTTTTGAATTTTTGTTTGCATAGTTCAGCCTGAAAACACACTAAAATCACACGCACATCCGTGATGAGCCACGTTCACGAACCTCTGTATCATTGTTTAAGTTCCACAGGTCCAGCCGGCCCATGCCGTCCACCGCTGCAAAGATGGCAGGGTGCACAGGCGACCACATGACGTCGTACACGTAGTCAGCGTTGTCCTCAAAAGAGTACAGAGGCTTGTTGTGCTGAAAGACACACACAAAAAAAAAGAAAATATCTGTGACATAGTGTGAAACAGCACTGGGAGAAAAAATGGAGAGAACGAGGAATTACAGGAGATGACACATTGGAGAAATAAAGAGAGAGAGAGAGAATGGAGAGAGGGAGCTTCAGACAGAGTGGCGCTGCCTCAGCCTTGGGGCCTGTCTGGGTGTAGAGCCTAATTAAAAAGCCTCGCACATTCACACAGCACCATAAAACCGCTGGGAGAGATGAAAGGGGAAGGCCCCTCCACAAGGTGTACTGTAACCTTAACACAACAGCCGTCGGAGAGATAGGAAGAGATAGAAATGGAAGGAAAAGGAGGGGTGGACAATAGGCTGGGATTCATTCAGATTATGACATTCATGTTTTTATTTGACGCTCATTCAAATAGGAGCTACCTAAATTTAGACCTTTTTCTTTTATCTATCTACCTTATCTATCTACCTTTTTATGTTATCGATCTTGATTTTAAAAGTCATAAGATATGATCAGACCGTCGTCGTAATACAACATTTTGAATCATGATTGTACGTGTAAGACCTTATTAGGATGTTCTATGAATAAGAAACTTATCAGTGCTCTCTAGTGGGCAAACTTGTTGCCGCACAATGTTGCCGCCTAATAGTCATGATGGATGCATGAAATGCCATTTAGAATGAAAGAATAGAATTACTTTTTTTCTGATTGGTCAATTTGAACTTCTTTACCCTATTTTTCTTACACCCATACTTAATTCTATTTCTTATTCTAAGATCTCTATTTTATTCATATTAAATCTTTCGTTTGGAATTGTTCTGGAATATATTCCCTACAAAGAAAACTTGCAAAACTTTAACAGAAAAAAATCCTATAGACTAGGTTTGCTCCACTATCAACTTTATTAAAAATTAATAACATATTTATAAATGATCTTTACATGTAAAAAAGTAGAGTTTTTCAGCTTAACATTTTAGACTTTTAAGTATTTTTTAAAATTCAAAATATGCATGGGCATATGTTATATGCAGAGCAGATGTGTGTGTTTGTGTGGCTTTTTTGGTCTTGATTTTGAGACTTTTCATCCTTTCATGATGGGTAGAACATATACATCGCTCATATTTAGACGGAACCATTAAGTTTGGGCAAACAACTTTAATCCCACAAAAGCCAGCAATCTTTACAAAAGTGGATTCATTTCATCTTGTAAAAGTGACTTGATGTACGCATGTATGTGCGTGCGTGTGTCTAAGGATTCCAGAGGTTCACAAAGTGCACCCCTGACAAGTGAAAAGGGAGGGGTCTCAGAGAGGAGACAGGTTGGCTGCAGGAGTAAATGAAAGAATGCAGTGTGCCTGTCTTCCTCATTCTTCCTCCCCTATCACTTTTACTTTTTCACTCCATACACAACCACACATGGACACAAAAACAGACCTGAGCCAGTATCCTGGCCTGGATTGAACCTGTTTTCCCTGCTAAGAGACGACTGCACAATTTTTTTTCTCTCCATCTTCCCAGTTTAGGTTCCCTATTTCTGCTAGACTCCTCCTCTACCTCATCTCTCCGTCCTCTCACTAACTAATATCAATTTATTTATCTTAATCTATTTTCCTCTAATCTGCATTTTTTCCACATTTTAATCCCCCCAAAAATGCACATGAAAGAAAATTAAAGTTGGTTTTGTAGGAAACTGATTATGAAAAACAGGTTTTGTTTGTTTTTTTTTTTTTTTAGTTTTTTTTTTGGTGTTTATCCATCAATTTCTAAGATTCTGGTAAATAAGTCTTTAAACTAATCTCAAAATGAAGTCTAATCCATGTGGCGCCAATGTGAGGTGACTGGTTGTCATTATCTTTCCCCTGATGAGAAGCGGAGGAGCATTTAGCACGTCTGAGCAGGAAAACAATGTCTGAATGCAAAGCTGTGAAGAACCTGAGCAACACCTGAATCACTGAAGACAAGTTTTATTTTTTAAAAAAAGAGAAAAATTGTTAACTTTGCAGTAAAAAACAGCAAGAATAGAGGAGGAATATCTCATGATATTCAAACTAATTGTTTCTAGTTCTATTTGAGCTCATTAATTCATTAATTGCTTAACGAGGAATGGAAAAATATCTTAAGAGCAGCCCTGTGGGAAGTGGTTAATTTCAGAGTAACACAAAGATGTCCAAAAGACAAAGAAAACCACATAACATCAGAAAATTTCCAGAGTAGAACGCACAAAACCACAAATGTGTGTCAGCAAAGTATATACACGCCTAAGGGGACAGAACGAGTCTTCAACAAGATCACAACCTGAAGAAAAAACATTTATCTTTTTTTTCCCCCCCATACACAGGATTTAAATGATTAGTAGGTGCTGAAATCTGCTTTTGTGAATAGAATTCCTTCTCATTGAGCCTGAAGAAAAGACAGGATGATGAAGGTAAAATGTTTTGACAAGAAGAAATTTATCGGCTCTGTTATTCTTCAAGTGTTTCTATTTTTCTTTGACAGTCATTCATTCATCTTCTGAAACGCTTGTCCATACAATGGGATTGCGAGGGGTGTGAAGTCAATGTAAAAAATTCTTGTGTTGACTTTGTTTTTTCCATGGATTCTAATAATTTCTACAGCCATCCCATAATCTCCCCAGTTTCACACTTCAGCTCAATTTCCTCTTTAAAATCTCTTTATTTTGATGATGTTCCACTAGATTGAACTAACCACACACTCAGTGGAATAAAATCTGTAATCAAATTAGAAATTGTTATAAAATCTTTCATTCTGTGAGAGCAGATGAGGACAAACCCTCCGAGTAATCTCATTTTCCAGATATTTCAACAGACACTCGTCTGTAATGTTACATACACTTCTCGACAATCACCTGAGCTGACGGCGATGCGGGCCTTTAATTAACTTCTTAAGAGAGCAGAAGTGGAATGATTATACTCCATCCAATCACTTAGCAGAAGCTGGTTTTAGGGTCAAGAGAGCAAGATGGTTCAAATTATGCGCAATCATAATCCTACTCCCAGCTGTCGTGACATCTTTGCACTCCGGACGGTGCAGAATGGTTCCTCTAACCACAATATTTGCACCGCTGAGTGTGAAAACATTAGCAGTCTTCTGTACGGCAGCCTTTTTGAACTTTGAGGGCAAACGTGTGTGTGAATGGCAAAATCTAAGCTGGAGGCAGCTGTGGACGGGGGGTCGAAGGCTGACCTCCAGGGGATCTTAGGCAAGCAAGGGCAACTTGCCTCAAGGTGTGTGGGAGACCTATACTCATACTCACACACACAGGGGTACTCGCCTGTGTGTGTGAGTATGAGTATAGGTCTCCCATACTGTGAGTATCCACACTCACATATGTGGATAAAAAGAGACAGAGGTGCATTCCTGCGGTGCCCCTCAAAGGAAAGGGAATTCCCAAATCCTGAGAACCAACTTACACACTTCTGTTGAAAATCCACAAAAATTTAATATGTCTGACAGAAGATGTACAGAGCGGTTGCGTGTAAACATGACACATATTTAAACAGAAAGCTAAGGTTCTGGATAAGAACTGAATGAAGATGTGGGTACTGTGTACCACCAAACTGTGTATTTCACTTCTGGGTGTTTATTGCTATCTTTGCTAATGTCACAAACATAGAAATATTTCTTTATTTGTGATTTTTTTCCCCATCCCTCTTGTATGTCAGCATTCTTGTTCATTTTATTTTATTTGAGGCATAAAGTAAGATCTTTCAGGTTGAAGAACCCAGCATTACTTGGGGTTCTTGGATCTCATAAGACCTGCTTCTGTCTTATTGCGTTTTCTTCATGTTCGCGCCTGTAAGCACCCGTGCAACCTGGTGTTTCTTTTTACCCTGACATATTTTCAGACTGTAATGAACTTGTTTCTCAGTATATTGGGCTTCCCATTGCGAAGTGATACGTATATTGCATTTGTGAATAAAAAATGCAACTTCTCAAAAAGAAAAAGCATTTGTTGGCATTGCGGGGGTTTACTGAACAGTTTATTTCGCAACCTTAGAGATGCTCCTACTTGTTCGTATCCTACTCACATTGTATTTGGACTCCTTAGACTTGCCGTCAGTAAGTGGTATTCTGCATTTGCTATTACAAATTTGACTTCTCAAATAAAAAAAAAAGTTGATCTGCAAATAAATGATGTTTATTTTATGCAGCCTTTGGCCATAAATTTGACTAATTTAGCCTTTTGTTCAGAATACATCGACTAATTAAATTAGTCAATCAATATTCTTCAATATTTCCCTAACCTCCAATGAGCCTGCATCCTCATTACTGGACAACACATTTTTGAATGCATGCACCAAGTAATATTTTTTATATTTAGAACAGTTAAGTTTAACAACAACGCATAAATTGTTCAAATGAGAATTTGGGTCTTCTGAGGTTTATGTAAATAGAGGACAAAGTTTCTGACTTTAAAGTGACATAATAAAAATACAAACCAAAAAAAATTGTAATTTTACAAGTTATTTTGGATCAAGATAAACTTTACCAAAGCCTGATGACTGACATTAACTTGTCCGGTATCAAAAACTTCTTTTTTTTTTTTTTTTTTTGTGACACAAAAAAGCAGTTGTGTGCAATGCTGCACTGTGATTGGTGTAAAATTTTAGTCAAATACAAATACAATGGACACAAATTATTCCCAAAGGGTAGTTTCTGAATAGAAATTAGAGAAAAAAGGCAGCACATGAGATGAGCCAGCATAACAGCCGCGTGTATACCTTTCAAAATGTAAAAATAAATCTTGAAACTGTTTGGTTATTGAGTGTGTTTTTCAGTGTGTGAATGTCATAAAATACATAATAATTTTCATGTGCTCCAATTTACTGATGTTAGATTTCTTTCAAACTTCTTTGAATAGAAAGGAACTGATTTTTTTCTTTTTTAATCTAAACTCCTCATCAAATGTACTCAATTTTCTCCCCTACTCTCTGAGAACCCGCAATCAACCCCCTACCCATCTGTTCTCGTCATCTCTTTCACAGCCTTTCACACACAAACACACCTCCCACGCTGTACCTTGGTGCTCCAGAGTTTGATGGTCCAGTCGAAGGAGGATGTGATGAAAAGGTGAGAGAAGTCTACGGTGCCCACTGCGCTGTGACAGCTGATGCCTGTGATGGGCCCCTGGTGGCCCTCGAACATCTCACAGATGCCTGCTTTACTACAAAAAAAAGGAACACGGGAATTATTCACAACTTATAGTTAACTCATCATTCAAACTGAAAAATACTGCAATTAAATGTGATAAATTTAAAAAAATGAAGAAATTGGGTTGTATTTTGCATGTTGTAATAATGTCTTTATTAACAATCCCCCAACCTGCCGTGTCTGGATGCCGTGTAAACGGTACCCTCCTCACTCCCCACCACATAGTTGTTAACATCTCCTGTTGGAAAGGCCATGCCCGTCACCGCCACAGGTTTGGATTTATTATACACCAGCTCCATCGTCTCCTACAGACACACATATTTGCTCTGTATTCATAACCAAGTACATCCAATCAAACACTGAAATATGATAAATCAGACTTAGACATTGTGTGTAGTAAAACAGATTAAAATTCTTGTTAAAATGGTAAAAAAAAATGCACATTGATGACTCAAGTGTATTTTTAGTTTTTAATGAGGCAGATCGCTCTGGTTTAAACCAATTAGATTTTGATCTTGACACACAATGAACCTAAGTAAATAATAATAATAAAAAGTCTTTGTTATTTATAGTTTATTGTGGTTTTTGAATTTTCAACAAATTACCAAGTGTAACAAATATAAAACTCTAATTTCAGTATCTTAAAACCACAAAACAATATTTTTATGGCTTTTAGTAGGGTGAGAAAAAAAGAGATGTACCTGAGGCTGGGAAAGCATGTCCAGACTCCAGGAGCACAACCTGCCGTCTGTGGACACGCTGATCAGATTGTTTGCATTCTGGGTGCCGACCACATTCACACAGTACACCGGGTGCTACACAGAGAATGAGATAGATTATGATCTATTAAAAGAATAAAATATAACAACACATTTGTAAAAAAAATTGAATTGAATTCTCCTTAAAACTAATTGTTTCTTTTACTTGTTGCATCGTTAAAAAATGTGTTGTTTATTCTTTTTATATGAAAAGGATTAGAAATACATTTAAGTCTGACTTAATTCCTGTAATTCCTTGTAATTCCATTTTAAAACTTGATGGGATGAGATACGTTAGGCACTGAAAATACTGCAAGCCAAAAGGCAGCTTGCATGGCTATGTGCAGTCGTGCCTTTTAAATCTCTCCACGCTCTGGACATTTGCTCCTGTTCAAATCCACAAGTGTGTGAAGCCATTATATCATTACTGGCCAGTAATTGATTTGTCTGCTGGGCTGCACAAAGAGTCCATTCAGCAATCAGCACCATGCTAGTAGGCCGGACTCGCTAACCGGAGAGGACATGAGTGGCGGTCCGATTATTAGAGTCCACAGCCATGGTTTGGATGACGTGACAAACATGTGTCTGCACGTCTTCTGTAGCTGATTCTAGAAAAGGCCTCGGGTCTTAAGATGTCCCGAGTGTGTGTTAAACAGTAATTTGTTAAGAGTCTCCAGATTTTGTGAAATTAAACTAAGCTGTTCTTTATTCGATGTGCTATGAAAACCACTTTTAAATGATAGTGGGTCAACTTTGCTAAAAATAAAAGTTTTAAATTTTTAGGTCATCGCAAACTGAAATATTGTTATACTCAAAGATATCACGTTTCTGAGCTAACAAAAGGTATCATTAAGCATTTTTTCTGAATGAAAGTTGTTTTTTTACACTTTATTGTGTTCTATATTTGTATCTCCCATTGAAAGTAGGAACCAGATTTACAGTGTGAGCAGCAGCTGAGAGAGGGGTCCTCTGAACAGGGGTACGACGGTGACTTCGGTTGTCCCATAGAACAATTTGTCCGGAGTAAGTTCCTCCTACCACCAGGTTGGGATGAAAGCGAGCGAAACCTACAGACACCACAGGAGACTGTGGAAAGGAGAGGAAAGAAAGGAGTATAATCAAGGGATCATGATGGGTGGCAGACATAGAGACACAGACAGCGATGATGAAGTTTGGCTACTCTTGGGATCTGCTGAGGAGACGAAAGAGGGGCGACGGGCTGCAGACCAGACAAAGAGAAGGATTGTAATCCTCTTTCCCTCAGTCGTTTCACATTAACCCAGCTCTATCATGACCAACACACCCGCTCTGCGCCAATGTGATGATCATCATGAGCTCTAATGGTAGATCAGTGATTCTTAACTTGGGTCTAATCAAACCCAAGTGTTTGGTCTGCTATTTATTATCACCAATATTTGGATATTTTGCACATTTTTAATCAGATGGGCTGGTTTTTTAAAAAAATGAATTCAAATCTAAGTTTTTTGGCTCAGATGCATCTCTTTGTCCTGCCTCCTGTTTCCGTGGGAAAGAGGCGGAGGCTCCAAAACTCCCACGTCCTCCGGTTGGTTTTGCAGGAGGCAAAGCCTGTTTTTAAAATAATTTGCTCCAGAGATAAGAAACTAAACTTTTCTGGGATTGTAACAACCACTCCATTGCTGAATGGGTTATTGGTTTTCTTTAACTTTTCAATGAGCTGCATTTGGTCGGTCACCAGTAAAACATATACCTGTGTCTTGACTTTGATACAAAAACAAGGGGAAAAAAATTCTTCTGAAAAAGGAGAGTTTGGTGAACTACACATGAAACTGGTAGGATTCACAATGTGCACAAAGGTTAAGAGCTCCTGTGCTATATTCTCCAAACCTGGTGCTACTAATTTGCAAATTATGTGTGCAAGGAGCAAACGTGAGGTTCTGAAACAAAAAAATCTAATTAAAAACAGAAACCTACAACAGGCATTGCACATTTCGCAAAAGCAACCATTGCTTAATTCGATCGTAGATTCATCAGAGGCGCTGCTGACACTTTTAGTGTTCCTGAAAAATGAATGCCAGATATTTTGTTGTTGAAACAGCCGCTCAGAGGAGGTAGAGAAATTACCAGAATCATACGAAACAGATTTAACCAAAAATAATACAGGATTCTTCTATTGTGATTAAATATTTGGTAAAAGTTTAATAAAAGTTGTCGAAAGGTTTGGTTCAGCTTTAAAAAGTAAAATAAACACCACAAAAATCAGCTGTGATTAACCTGGTGTAAAACTATTTAATATTCCAGGAAACTCAAGTCAGAGATGGCAGTTACAATGCTTGTCACATCAAACTAATTTTTACTATAATTCAAATTAATGTAACAGTACGACATTAATCTTGCTATTTTTGGCTTTTAAAAACACATAAAAATGTCTTCTACACTGTGCCTCCGTCATTGCCACCACAACTTGTGTGAAACAGCCAAACCCCAGTTCAGCTCTGGAAAACAAACCAGAGGCAAAGAAAACACTCGGCACTCTTTATTTCTCGTTTTTTGTTACTTCTGAGGCATTACGGCTTCCAGAAGTCCGTGAGTTGCTTCACATGTTGGATTCTCAAAATAAACCGGACTGTGGTGGTAAAAATAAAGTCACTCTACATCTGCCAGGAGAACTCACTCTGAAAAGTTTATTTATCCAGTCTGATGAAAAGGATCAAGGGTTTTTTGGCCAATAGGCTGTATGACTAACGTGATTTGCTGAAATTTCTACAGTTGGTGAATAGAAAGTCAGAGATTGTTACAGAAAATGTGTCAAAGTTTATGTTGGGCAGAAACCCAAGAAAAACAAAGAAATGCTCACATAAAACTTGGTACTAGTTTTACAGGGGTTCTTTTTTGGCATCAGACTAATTGTTTTGTCATGCCATTGAAAGCATTCATTCGTTTAATTTATTTCCAGATTTGTTCAGTTCTTTTTAATCTAATTGAATTCCACAAAATATAAAACACATCAGAGTCTGAAAGGCAGCTGGAAAAAGTTCATTTGAAAGTTGGTTTGAAACTATAATTTTTCCAACAAGAAAAAAAATATCAAACAATCTTTGTTTGGTTTAATATTTATTTTCCTACATTAGAAGCTATTAACTTTTTTGAGCCTAGTAAAAAGAGAATTTGTATTTTCTTACGGTTATGACTTCATCCTGGATCAAAATTAAATTTCACGTTATTATTTATCATTTTTCAACAACATTTTAGTTCAGCAACTTTAATTTGAATCTAATTACAGTTGATGATGGAATGATGGATTGAAAGCTTTTTAAATTAAGAAGCCAAGCGAATGATGGCACGTTCTATCAGATCATATCAAATAGTGGATGTATGGGACAATGTGACTGCCAATATCAACATTTGATCGCAGTAAGGGAGATCTACCAAACATAACTGGGGTTGTACTAGGAGCTGACGAGATTGGGTATATTATTGGATCAACAGTGGGAGTCATCAAGGGAAGACTGGCAAGAAATCAGCTAGAGTTTGTACAGCATACGAGACTTTGCGCGAAGATATTCCCCCCAGCAACTCAGGATATGAGAAATTGTTTGCGCCCAGAGTGTTTGTGGAGGACAAGGATACCATCGGTGCCACTACAGGGGAAACTATTAATCAAGATGTTGTTCCCGCTTAAAAGCTGGTCTTTGATGTAACAGTGTCTGCCATAGCCACAAACCCTGTGACAACGTGGATTAAGTCACGTAACGGAGATCCACCAATCTATTTTTTGCCTGGGAAGGAAGTTAACTTTTTTTCAGAGTGAAATTCAACATTTTAGCATTTTTATACATCTGTAAACGAAACAAAAAATGTTGCTCATTTTATGAAATGAGCAGGGTTTCAATTGCCCATTTCATCAATGATGAATAAAAACCAAACCAATCAGTACTACCAAAACCACTTCCTAATTTTGGTCATTCATAAAAAATAGTTTTGTGCCACACACACGCTCTAGTGTGTAAACAAGCTGATGTTTGCTGAGCCTCATTCTATCAGGAGAGACTCTATAGATTGGCTGAACTGAAGTATTTATTGATTACAGAATATGACATATAGAAATATTGGCATTGTAGACTCGGCATGACATTCATATGGAAAAGATCTACTCTGGAAGAGGAGCCGATAAATTAAGTGACCACCCTCAGTAGAGGTGGTCACCTGGTGGTGGCGTCATGGGAAAAGAAGTCATACAGACACTACGCTAACAGATGTGAGACATATTTGTATGTATGTTTATTTTATATAAATTCATATTCATGGACACAGTGTAGATAATAATAATAAGGAACCCACTAACGTTATAAGAACATACAAGAAAGAAGCCTGATGGGGTGGTTCGGGCATCTGATTAGGATGCTTCCCGAGTGCCTCACTGGTGAGGTGTTTCGAGTACGTCCCACTGGGAGGAGACCCAGAGGCAGATCACGCCCTTCTAGAGAGACTATGTCTCACAGCTGGTCGGGGAATGCCTCAGGATCCTCCCGGGTGAGCTGGACAATGCAGCTGGGGTGAGAGAAGCCTGGGCTTTCTGTGTGAAGCTTTTGCACCAATGACCTAGCTCCAGATACGCAAAAGACAATGGAACGGAACAAATCACATTACAAACAAACACCAAATTACCCTCTGTAAGGCTAAAGGGTGCATTAAATCAATTCCATTATTTGTTTGTGAATATGCTTTTTAATATGAAGTTGTAATTGTAGCAGCAGAAGCAGAGTACTATTTTTAACTGGTGAATACGACGTACTAAATAACAAGTCCTATACAGTCGGAGCAGACATCGAACAGACAAGACAGAGAAAGATATAACTGCGCTATTCTCTTAGAGTTGTTGGGCCTTTAGTGTTGAAAGATCTATCATAATACTTAGCCAAGAAAGTATTTATTAAGTGTTCATAATAAAAGTGCAATAAGGTTCATTATCAAGTCTTTGATGAATCTTATTGCACTTATTAATTACTTATCAATAACTTATGATAAGTATTATTGAAATAATTGAGTTCATGAGACAGCTAACAGGTTGTGATAATGTTGGCTCTCGTGAAAGAAATGGGAGACAATTTCTTTGACAATTTCTTCAACACAAGCCAACTTTATCCCAATTTTATCTAAAAAAAAAAACTGCTGGATTTTAAAATTAATTGTTTAAATTGTAATAAATAACCCATCAGAAACAAAATAATCAAGGTTCTTCACAGTTTTTATTTCCCTCCAGTATTTCCCACCCAACATAAACATTTCTACCCCACATTAGTAATGACAAAGAGAGCCAAACCAGATTAACGGATGGCTCTATTCACTCCACATGTTCACTCCAAATCCCAACTCTAAACATGTTGCCATATTACAAGGAGCATCCCCATCCCTGATTAAACTCTGGATCTCTTTTCTGAAGAACCATCATCACCCTCATGCACTGTTTGGCTCAGTAAAAGGAACTACTGGAAATCAAACAGATCATTATCATATCAAGTGACTTCCAGTGGCAACTTGGGTTTAGTAACAAAATTCTAAGAAAGAATTTTTCTAATAAAACTAGTTTTTGTGTTGCAAAAAGCTTGATGATGCAAATGAGAAAAACTCCATTGACAATTTCTTAATTTAAATTTTGTTCAGGAAATGAATGAGCTGACATTTGACAAGCAGACACTTTGGTTGTATGTCTTCATTTTTCTTTCTATTCATTTGTGGTAAAATCATCGTTGATTACTTTAATTTTGTTCTTGGAATCTCTGACGGAAAATGTTTTAACCAAGCACGACTGAACAGTTAAGCCTTCTTTTTATTTTGTGGCAACTTTTTAGAAAATATGTCAGTAGTTTTTACAAGCAGCTATGAACAAACAAAGATTTTTTTCCCTTGTCTTCAGATGATGCACCAATGTCCGCCTTTTGATCTAACGCACAGTAAGACAGTGATTGACCCAATTTCCTGCACTGTTAAAATTGCCATTTAAATTAAGTGCAGGCACACTTGTCTCTTACAAGTACATCTGTCTAAATACCGTGTGATTGTGTCTGTATTTCAGAATTGTCTTGACACTAAGTCTGACATTTCATTTCCAGTCAGAGTGGCTGTAAGGAATGATCTCAGATCACATGGAGTGTAGATCGGACACCTGCTAAGTCACATCTCCTGCGAGTCAAGACAGATAAAATGAAAGGAGGCAGAACTCCAAAAAGAAACAGCAGTAAGAGTCACTTTGGTGGAAGTTGTTCGGAACAAAGTTTGCAGTGTGAATAACAGGTTTCATTTCCACCCTGAGGGAGATTTGGCTGTTTTTGTGTGTGAAGAAGCGTTTCACTCACGGGTATCATTTAGTTTATCTAAGGCTCAGACTTTTGGAGTTAAGTGTTTCTGCCAATCTTTATTGTACTAATGGGAAGTGTTTTGTGTAGGTTGATTTACGTGAGCTATGGGGTGATGAAAGATGGCACCAAGTAAGGGATTAGAGACATCTGAAGGAATGGCAGAGCAACAGGTTGTCAGATACTTTGTTCTTTATCCCACTCTTCTCTACAAACTGCAAAAGGTCTACTTGAGAAGGCAGAATGAAGGGAAAAGGCAAGTTAGAAAAGAATCAGGGAGGCCCATTACAGCACGTTAAAGCCGTATGTCCTCCCGAACCCCCCACACCCCACCCTGCCCACCCATCTCCCTCACCACACTCATCTGTTTTCCACTCTGGCTTATCAGGACCAGATGGATCCGACTGTCTTTCTCTGCATCTCGGCTTTGTAAATCTCTCCTCCCTTTCCAACCACCTTTCTCCCCCTGGCTTCGTTCGTTTATGACACCCCACAGATTTTGTCACTCTGTGGTTTCTGGCAACGAGATCGAAATACCAAGCCAGAGTCTCCATTTCACCAGCAAACAATGGAGCCAGCAGCATTAGCAGGAGGTTTTTTGGAGCACGAATGAGTTCTTTCTCCCCAAAGCTGCTTTATCTTCCACATCTTGTTTGTTTGCCTGGCTCGACTCTTCACTTTTCTCTGAGATTTGATTGAAATTCCAGTTTTAATGAGAGGAATACATGCAATAAAATGGTCTTTTTTTTTTTAGTTAAGAAGCGCACACTTGTCATTCACTCATCTAAACAAACCCTCAAGTTTTTCAAAAGTTGTGCAAAGCCCAATTTTTTTTAGAGATTGCCTAGAAAAATAAAAGACTATGTGGATTTGTTATAACATATGTTAATATTGAGATAAATAAAATTTCTTAGATAACACTATTATTTGTTCATACCAGTTTTCCTGATCAAGAGTCTAGTTCTTCTGTGTCATAAATTTTGTTTCCTTGTTTTTTTTTGTTTTTTTTTTACATAATACTCTTGAAAAAAAAAAAAGTACAATTTTCATACAAAAAACAGTTATTCCCTTTGAAATGTGGTGGATCAACTAACACTCATACGTGTGCATGGTAGCCGTAGTCAATGAGTAACCTAGTGAGTGGGAGCAACAGGTAGCATCGTACTTCCAGAGCAGAGGGATAGAGCCGGAAGCACATTCAGGCCTGCCACCCGCTGCTTATGAGAAAGGGAAGACTAACAGCTGTCATTGTGCACTTTGTCAATCGTAAAGACAAGTTGAGAGGATCAGACTAAATAAGAGGAAGCTAAAGTTTTGGTGTTGAGGAATAAAGAAGTTTTTGATTAATATTGACAGCAATCTAAATGGTATTGAGATAATTCTGACTGTCCACACATACTATGCACACTTCACCAAGTACACAGACTCTAATAAAAGCTGGTGAGATTGACCCATGTACAAATTTTCTTTCTTTTATTATTAAAAAAATGTAATTATATTGTACAAGAACGGTTTGCAAACAGGGTGAAATTTAACATGAAGAAAGCTAATTGTGTTGAATTAAAAATGGAGGTTGAATTCAAGGGGTGTTGTTTTCTTCACACTTTTTTAGGGTAATTACTACTTGTTATTTCTGTTATGATTGTATTGACAAACTAATATAATAGTTTTTATTGATGCCAATTGTCAGCCTGCCCAAAATAGATCTACAGTGCATAAATTTTCGTTCCGTCTTCTTCTGCTTATCCAGGGCTGGCTCGCTTGAGTAACAGCTTCAGACGGGAAGCCCAGGCTTCTCTTACCCTGGCTGCATCCTCCGGCTCACCCGGGAGAATCCCGAGGTATTTACCTTGTCCAGCTGTGAGACATAGTCTCTCCAGCAGGTCCGGGACCTAATCTCTTCTTCTCTACCCAGAGGTAGGCCTAAGCGCGCCTACCTCTGGGTCTCCTCCTGTTGGGACGTTCCAAAAACACCTTACTAGCGAGGCATTTGGAAGGCATCCTAACCAGATGCCCGAACCACCCCGTCTGGCTTCTCTCGACCCGGAGGAGCAACAGCTCTACTTTGAGCTCCTCCCGGACTTCTCTGTCTATGTCTGGGTGAGAGCCCAGCCCCCCTGCGGAGGAAGCTCATTTAAGCCGGTTACATCCGAGATCTCATTTTTTCAGTCACTACCCACAGCTGGTGACCAGAGGTGATGGTAGGAGCATAGATCGACTTGTAAATCAAAAGCTTTGCGTCTCAGCTCTTCGTTTACCTTACATACCATACAGTACATACATTAAAAATAAAGTGTTTACTAAATAAACTCAATTTTTGAGGTATCAATTTGCCACAGAATGGGAGACTACAATTTATTAACAAGTTTGCTAAACCAAGTGAGCACAGCACAAGATTTCTATTTGGTAAATAATCCTCCTCTCTTTCTGTCATTGTGCAGTTTTTTGTTACTCAGGGAAATAATATAAGAAAACGATTTACTCCTATAAATATGACTGAGTCCAATGGGATATGGCAGTAGTGGTGTGGGCTGTTTAAAAGAAGGCATGTGGTTTGGAGGGGGCGCTGGTTAAGTGGAGGTTTAGAGTCAAGCACACTTTTTTTATGTGGTACAACTCTGCCCACTTGAGAGGCCGGTGTGAAGTTACATGATTGAACCCAACTGGGACGAGGCGATGATGGGCTCTACTGTCAGGATAACCGTGATGAGGGGAGGCCCTGTAGTACCAGAGCTATAAACCAAACTAACACATTGATGATCAAACACACTCCCTCTACTTTATCATAGATCAATCGGTCCATTATGAAAGCCAGGCTTCTATGGACCACATGAAATCAATTTATTACATAATACAAAATCAGTGTGCAAAAATTTGGAGAAGTGTGTAGAATAAGGATTCATTATTCTTTTTCTCTTTGAAAAAATGCATTAAACAAGACAAAGTTCTGAAAATGATTTTTTTTATGTCGAAATAAAAGTAAATAACCAAAAATATTGCCATTGATTATTAATGAGATATAAAAATGGTTAAACTTTGAAAAGACCCTAAAATTATTTTAAAAAGATGAGATTTTTATAGAAACAAATGTATTTTTAAGACTTTTCCAAAATAATATTCATACGTTGCAAAAGGATTTTTTTCTTAACAGACAAACAAATATATATCCTTTAAAACATTGTGAATGTAACTTGCAAAAAAAACAACTTTCTGCCTCGCCAAGACCCTTCACAAAACACTGCAGAGCCAAACCAGAAATAAGGAAGCTGCCTCACCAAAACCTCGTCCAAAACACAAACCCTCCAGTAAGCTATAGCTTTAAACAATAAAGCCTCGGCTAAATCCAACCTCAACCACAAACCAAAACCTTCACTGTAGCTCTTTTGTGTCCCCAGCGCACACACGCCGAGGCATTTATGTATACAATGAACACACAGAAATGCACGCACACATACAGTATTCAGGCTTCTACCCTAACCCATCAACCAGACGAAAGCAGCTCCTGTGGGCAAATGTAAAAAAAAAAAAAACACAACCGGCCGAGTCACTGTTAAAAGATGCTTTTCAGCGGGAGCAGTGTACGTCAAACCGGGGCACCAATGTATGCATGTGTGAGTGACGTTTGTGTATAGAAAACAGCAAGTTTGTGATTATAGATGAAAGGAAAGAGCATGTGGCTGCCCTCTGTTTCTCCTGCTAAGGACTTGAGGTGGAAGCCGAGGAGAAATGGAGAGAAAGCGGCAGAAAAGAGGAGAAGAGGAACCAAACGCTGTGGTTTTGGGAGGTTAAACAGCAGAACATGCTCGCACATTTAAGAGCCATTTGATCCGCAACTAACTAGAATTGCAGACCTGTTTGCAAAGGATGCCACTAGGAGGAAAGAAAAAATTTATAACTTTTTTTTCAAGTATCGAAGTGCGTACATCAAGTAACAGATGATACTAACTCTCCTCGCCAACACAAGAAGTTGGCAGCTTTTTATTCAAAAGTTTTACTCTTTTTGAGAGATAAAAGAGGGAGTGACTTCATTTATCCCCGAAAGTCAAATTTGTTTCAGAAATTTTCAATTAAGTCCCCTGCTGATATTTTGAACGTTTAATTAGCCGCCTACATAAGTATCCTTGTTCCTAAACATTCACTACTCAAAACTAACAAATAACAGATCAGTCTGATCAAAAACCACACCGTTAATAAAGTCAGATGTGTCTTTCTTTGAGCGCCATGTGGAAAATTTCCAGATTCCAATGGCAATGAGATGCATAGTTGTAATCTTTCTGTACAACCACATAAATTTCAGCAGCATAGTAAAAGTACGCTGCAATAAAAAAAATTCTGCGGAGACTCGAATGGTAAGCTTTTGCAAGAATACAGAGAAAAAGAAAAAATATGTACATTTAAAAGTAAAACAGCATAATTTTAAATACAGGTGAGTTTCATCTATGGGAACATGTTAACTGACTGAGCCTCATATCGTGTTCTTCTTAACAAATAAAACCCATTGTCACTTGTTTGAAGAGAATTTGTTGCTGCACTTACGACATGAGGGTCTATGTTGGTGGGCTCATGCACAACCATAAGATGTGATCAAGAAGTGATTTACTTTTTTCTGCTTCCTAATACCTTTTTATGTCACATACCAATAAGTCTTTCCACCTTAACTTCAACCTTTCTCATTATTTTTACCAGTACGAGCAAACAAGAAGCTTAGATTTAAGAATTTTGTTACAAAGCTATATTTCTGAAAAGGTGTGTTTAAAGCACCTGGCAGTGAAAGATGTACTCTGGAGTGGCCTTCTTGAATTTGATATTCCACACCAGGGCAACACCATCAGGTTCATGGGGAGCATCTTCATTGTTATTATAGGAAGCAACCAGCAACTCTGGATACTGGAGAGAAACAAAAGAGGCATCAAAGGAGGATGAATAGAAACACAGACAAAAAAAAAACCTGTCAGATTGATAAACGGATGCTAACAAGTTTAAAGGAAGTGTTTAACTTGTCAAATTTTAATTATAAGAAAATAGCTTTATTTTATATTTTCAAACTGAGGAATTTGACTGAATGAGCCTTACCTGAGGGGACCAGTCGAGACAAGTGATGACACGATGCTTAGACCAGTGCTCGTCATAGAACAGCCTATTAAAGGACAAACTGGAGCCACTACCAGAGTCTCTGGAAACAAGCCAAAGAAATAAGTTCAAATATAACATTCCAATTACATCAGCCATGCTCTGTTCCAGTAACGGAGCAAATTCTTCCCGTTCGTATAAGTTAGATTAAGTTGATCTGAATTGAACCAAATTGGATTACACGGTGTGAATTCAGATAGGGCTAAATTAGATTATAATGGTGTCTGGACTGATTTATTTCTAGCCTTTCATTCTCTATGTAAGTACACTGTGATGACTCAGGTTGTTATGGGAACTCCTGTATATGAACTGGACTGGACCTTGGAAATCCAGTTGTTGCAGCAGCATTCTATGCAGACATGTGACAGAAATAAGAAAAAAATCTGATTTAAGTGTCAGCTGATGCAAAAAAATTGGTAAAAAAAAGCCAGGTAACAGCAGACCAAAACAGCCTTTTCATTTTATGAACCGCTTATGCAGGTCACCAGTCTGTTGCGAGGCAACACACACAGACAACCATCCACACAAACTCATTCTTATGGGAAATTTTATAGCGGCCAATCAACCTAACATGCATGTTTTTGGAAGGTGGGAGAAAACCAGAGTACTCGGAGGAAACTCATGCATACATGGGGAGAACATGCAAACTCCACACAGAAAGAACAGAGTTTTTTTTTTTTCAAGCGTCGTCCCACCCTGGATTCAGACCCCAACCTTTTTGGTGTGAGACTACTGTGCTAACCAATGCGCCACAGCCTTTTCTATCAAACTGTATTATTCAGGAGATCATGCGATGATTCCATAGTAACGCAAATGGAAGCAGTGGACATAGCAGACAGGAAACAGGAACAGAAAGTTTCTTTTCTAATGACACCCCATGTAAGCACTTTCAGTCATAAAATGGATTGAAATATTGATTGTTAGTTTAATTTGATTGATCACTTAGAAGGTAAAAATAATTTTGCTTTTTTTTTTTAAATAAAAAAACCATAACGCAACTTTAGTAAGTTTGAAATATTGCTTGAAGGTTTATAAAGAGCAACAACAAAAAGTCGCATGGTAAATCTAAAGTTTTCTGACTGGATCTTTTCTTTCCTGGGACAGTTCTTTCAGCCTCTATTCTTTTGGCTAAACTCAACATGCAGGTATTTCTGTCACCGGCCACTTCAGAAAGTTGTGCCACCACAGTTATGAGTTACTCTAAACTCCAAATATCAATTCTGAGAGAGCAAAGTTACCAATCCTACTGGCACAAGTGTGAAAGAATGACATCCGCTTTGACTTCAGTACTGTGTGAGGCTACAAATAATAAAACAAAGTAGTACATTTTGGATCATGTCTCTAAAAGAATTTTGGGAAGAGAAAGAAAAAGTGGTCTAACTTTGAGCCCTTGGCCTCAACCTATTTTAGACATGATGTCCATTTGAGTACAGGCTTCATGCTTCTCCAAGGGTGATGTGGTCAAAGGTCAACCAAGTCAATAAAAGGCATTCTTTCATAACAGCAAAGAAGAGTCCGAAAAAAGATTTGGACTAATGGCTCTTACGATGTTAACCAACACTTTGATAACCTCCATTTGATGAGAGTCTTTGAGATGGGAAGACAATGCTCTTTAAGTTATGATGGTTGCCAGTTTGTAAGAGTCTTTAACCCTTTGAAAGGGTGACATCATGATTAAGACGTGATGTTAGATGAACAAAGAATCTCCCAGGCTCTACGAGTGAAACGACAGCGATGAGTCAGTTTGAGCCATGGATCTGTTGGAAGTAACTAATGTCTGTTCTCATTTCCAAACAATCACCCTGCAGCACAAATTAATTTAGTGGTGAATCCAGATTAAGTCCAGATTTATTTTAGGATTTCTGACGGGAATAAAAAGAACTAAGAGTGATTTTGGAAGTAACAAAAGGAATGCATGAATAAAGAACCTTTAAGGCATCTAAGATCAGATCTACTCACCCTTCCTTGTCTTCAAGATCTCGACCACTGTAGTCAAAGAAGATGTTGCTATCTTCAGCCAGAGCCCGTTCCATCACACGGATGCTACAGTCGAAAAAGTTCTGAAACTCACTGGAGTGCAGGATTTGCTGCTTTTCCTCTTCGGTCAACTCCCGCAGCAGTGGACAGGGACCTGGTGAAGGAGACAAAAAATTTCTGATACTATGGGCAACTTGTTGTATGAGAGTGCTTGAAATGTTTCTAAACAATCTCCACATTTTTTTTAAACCAAGAAAACAAAAGCTCTACAATGTCTACAAGAATGCATATATTAGATATATGTTAAATCAGGGCGGCAATGTGGTTAGCACAGTGGCCTCAAAGCAAGAAGTCTGGGGGTTCAAGTCCTGGGTGGGTAAGAGGCATGGAACACTGGCTTTCTGTGTAGAGTTTGCATGTTCTCCACATTTATGCGTGAGTTTTCCCCAGATTTCCTCCCACTCTCCAAAAAACATGTGCATTTGGTTGTTTGGCCACTATGAAATTACCCGTGGTGTATGGATGGCTGTTTGTGTGGCCCTGCAATAGACTGATAGGGGTGTACCTGGTTAGGGGTGTACCCTGCCTCTCGCCATGAATCGGCTGGGATATACCCCGCAACCTCATTAGGAATGGACAGCTTAGTAGATGAACGTATACTGAATGAACTTTTGATAGCATAACTTTAACCTTCATTTTAATTTCTTAAAATTTAAGATCTAAGTCATGTACTCAGTTCAGAAATTAATAGAACATATAATAAGTGGATCAACATATGGGTTTTTTTGTGTAGAAGTATAGAACCAGTAAAGAAAGAAAGGAAATTAGAACAAAAATAGACAACAATCTTCCCGGTCAAAAAATCAATGACAAGTAGCTGTTCAGAAGAATACGAAAAATATTTCTGCTGAATATTTATATGGATGTAAATAAAAAAGTTTTTAAAAGAAATAAATCAAGCCAACTAAACTTTCTCCAGCCTATTACACTAAACCCAGACAGTCTTTTTTTAAATGTATGTATCACGCACATGGCCAACCTCTTACTGTCATATCTACTCTCATAAAGAGTGCTGTGAGTATGAATGCTCCTGATGTCAGATTAACATCCCCTTCATCTCTATGAAAACCAGAATCCCATCCAGGACATAATAAACTACAAAAGGTTCCTAATGCATCTTTTCCAGTAAAATTCAACTGCAAGAACTTCATAAACAAGAGAAAAACAAAGCCCTCTGAGCAGTCCGCCTCCCTTTGAACGTAATAGCTACACAGCATGGTGTCCAGTTTTTGAAGTCACTGTCCCCAAGCACACATGCGATTTTACACATACTCGCATGCACATGCACGTGTATCGACCTTTACCCTGGCTTTTGACTTTGATCCCAGCATCCCTTTGTATTTCTTACGAGTTGTCAAAAAAAAGACCCACTGAATCGAGTGGCGGAGATCAAAGGCCAGACCTTCTAATAGGCCAGGATGGAAAGGAGACGAATGGCTGTGTGTTTATGAGTGCCTGTGCGCATGCATGTTTGTCTAACACCCATTGTACTCTAAGATAACAAGTATATGTATAAATTAGTTTATATATCTTAATCTGCTTGTATATAACTTTTTATGTTGATAAAGTAGCCAGAATTTCTAAATCTTTTCTCTAACTTGTCTGACACGCATAACCATCTCCACACCCACACAGAAAGACACTTCTCTATTCCTCTTTACTTTGAAAGGCAGCCACGGGGGTCAAGTGACAAGTTTTTAATCAGTGCTGACCTCCACATGCCATAGAGCTGATACGCTGAACCCGCTTTAACCCTCACTGTAACCTACCCTCATCCTCCAATCTGATACACCCACTGGCTGGCAGAGGGTGTCACACATGAGTAACCATGTTTCATGACAGATTGACCCACAACATGGAAGAGAAAAAAAGAAAGACTGATGGCTAAAGGATGAAAAGTTCTATCTTTGAAAGAAAAACAATTGCCGAAAATTGTTTAAACCTACATATTAAAAAAGTTTAAGTCAAATACTGGTAATTAAAAAATACAATAATCCAACATTTCAGAAAATGTTACATATAGAAAAAAAACACTTTAGATACTTAATGGTGTATCTAATACTTAATGGTCTACATATGGTGTTAACAAAATGCAAAAAAAAAAAAAATTGGCAATGAAAAGAGAATAAATGCTAAACGATCATATGGAAAAAAGCGTGTGTACATATTTGTGTAGTAACTTAGGGAGCACATCTGTTGTTCACAAATGTATCCTCATAATATGGCATTTTATTTTCAATAAACCAGCATGCATTGTTGTTGATCTGTTGAGAAATGGAGGGCTTATTTAAAGGGGAAATAAATTAGCAAAAGCAATAAAATATGAACACACTGTAGTATCCTGGTAAATCTGACCAAAATTATGTCACAGACATGTTTCCAAATCACAACTTCCAAAAACAATCACGTTATTTTCAATGTATTCTGGATTATTAAGTGGGTAAATTCTGACTACGTATTTCTATTTACTGATATGTGGGGTTCCACAGTGCAGTAGTGGTCACTACTGTGGCCTTATAGGTAAACGGTTTAAGCACTAATGAGACTTTAAGCTAATTCATTTTTTTAAGTATTTTTATGGCTCTTCCAGTTTTCTTACACCCTTCAAAAACATGTGCGTTAGGCCAATTGGTCACTGGAAATTAGCCCACAGGAATGAGTGTCTGCACGTGTGCTTGTCCAATGTGTTGTCTGACACAGATTGGGGACTTTTTTAGGGTGTACCTGGCCTCTCTGCTGATAGTAACCAGAATAGCCTCAAGTACCATTACCTCCCAGAAATGTACAAGTGGTTTAGAACATTGATGGATATACAATTACTCTTTATACCTTCTTTGGTGTCCTTGTTGTCATCTTCATCTGGTTGCTCTGACTCTGGGCCTGGTTTTGACTCCATCATTTCTTCATCCTCGTCTTCTTCCTCTACTGAAAGTGAGTAAAAAGAAACCATGTAAGAGAACCCTCATGTTAATCACCAGCTGTTCCAATTTTCTTCGACCTCCTGCTTGCGTGCCTCCTCCCCCTCCTTCTTAACAAATAATTATTTGCAGACATGCATTGGTACACCTGACCAACTAACATTTACTCCGATTGGTTTTCTTTCACACCAGTATTCAGGGTTTTTTCTTTCTTTACAATTTTTTTTTTTGCAAAACTTAACATTGTTCAAGGATAAAATGACAAACTGTAATCAGGCCGTAAGTCATGTTGATAGTCATACATGGTAACTACTAACACACACACAGGAAATGTTACTAGTGCACCCTTCTCCATTTTGTTCCTTACCTTTGACCCCAAGAAAAGAAACCCCTGTATTCTGGGGTGTGATTGTGTGTGAGAGGTTGTTTATGAAAAAGGGGATTCCCTAAGCATTCTAACCAATCAAGCTCTGCAATTATGCTTCAAGTTCCCAGAATTTATTGTGTGTGTGTTTTTGTAGTTCAAGTATGAAGGGTTACTGTCAACACAGGCACCTGCTTGTCAGCCACTGCCCCACCACCCCTCCGGCTATGTGTTGCTAACCCTCTCCAACCTCTTTGCTCCCGCTCCCTCTCTCTCAAACAGATGCAGAGAGACAGAAACCGAGGGGGTTTGAGGGAGTGCAGGGTGAAAAGGGGGCTTTGGGGGAACTCTGAAGACCTCTTAACACCATGACATTGCAGCCAGACACCTGTGGTCCCGACACACACGCTTCTCACACATACAATCTGTCTTTCTCTCATTCTCAAACACACAAGCGGGGCCCTCGCCCGCAGTGCCAGGGGTGGCGAGGGGTTAACTGGCAGGGTCAACCTGACAACAGTTGCTCAGTCCAGTGGGAGGAAGTGACTACATCACATCCACAGAAATGTCATGTCTCTCTCTTTTGCACACATAGAGGCGTGTACACACACACACGTCAGGGTGTGTTTAACTCAGCTGGATTATGGCCTAGGGCCGCTGTTAAAAACACTTGCTCAAGAGGCGCTCATGCACCGGATGAACTGTCCATTTATCTTTTGTACTCGCACGTACGTTTATCAAACTACAGCTACAAATGCTGATTACTCAAAGAATGTTATCATTATTCCAGTGTTTACTTTTTTATTTTGAAAATGAGGCTTCAAATAACATCTGTCTTTCTCCTAACTGTGTTTTCAGTTTAATGTGAAGTTCAAACACCGTAAGAGGAAAACGACTTTAGTTTATGGCAGATGGCTAAGATATATCAAATATGTGGTCCATTGACTTAATCCAAGTCAGTGGTTGACATAGAACCCAGAGAAAAGTAGACTGCCAGACTAGCTGCGTACACAAACAGGAGGATAATTATTTTACACCTCTTTCCACATTTTGCCTTTATGCAACATTTAATGCTGTTTTTTTCTGGTCATCTATCTATTTTCTGTTATCATTTGAGAAAATGATTTGATAAAGCCAGAAGATGCAACACACATGATGTGCTTTATTTTTTTGACCTTACATGACCGGTCCAGCGGTTGGAATGTGTGGTGATGGTGATGGGAGGAGCAAAAGAAAAAGAGGGAGACCACATTGAGGAGCGGTCAAACTGTCAGCCCCAGGGACCACAGGAGTCTGGAGCAAGACAACGTGATTCATGGCTTTTGGGTTACCTCACTGAAGGGAGACAGTCGAATTCCCTTGTGAAGATTCTGCAGAGATTTCTGCCAATGGCCATGCATCATGCTGCTCTGGCAGATTTCTGCACCAAAAATATCTCCACTATTTCTTTGGAGTGGAAGCTTTTAAATGTGTTTTTATGTGAAGCAAAGACTAAAGTGGTGACCAAGTGCTAGGAAAGGCAGTGATGATATAAAATTTGATGTAAAATCTTCTAGCAAACACAGAAGGAGGTGATACATAATTTTCTGTTGAACTGTGAAAAATGCTGGTAAAAGGAAAGCAAAAGAGACAATCTCACGGCAAGAGTACCTTTACCAGTCACCCTGCAAGAATCTGCACACATTCTTGTTTTCACCTCATTCCAATCATAGTATGCTTTCTCTTTTCACCTGCCGCTTAATACCTCTCCTCACCATGGGACAGCCGTTTAACTGGCATCCGCCCTGTCAACTCAGATGGTGGTCAACCTTGATGAAACTCTGTTAGGGGGCTCCCGCTTTGCTTGGCTACACGTTCAGGGTAATGATATCCTCGGTAGCTTGAGCCAGTGAAACTAGCTGCTTCAATCTTTCTCCGGCTGCTTACTCATGCCTGCAGGGCCCAGTCAATTCCGAGCAGCCCAGCAGGTATGTTAGTATGGGTTGGAAGTGTGGGTTATAGAAATGGGATATAAAAAACAGAGGCTACATGATGGTGTTAGCTTGAAACTACGGCCTCATACCTAGAAGGTTACTGGTTTGAGCTTTGGCTAAGATGAAGGTTTAAACTAGTTGCCTTTTTTGTGCTGGTTTGGATAATCATTTTTTTATATGTATGCATTTTCTACATGTACTCTATCTATAACAGTGTGAGGAGGGTGTTGTTTTACCATAACATTCCAATAAGTTTGAATTGAATTAAACACTTTGTTTATCCCCAAAGGGAAATCTGAGTGCTGCAGTGCTACAATCATACAGTGTCATACAACAATATAGTTTTTTGAAGCTGTTGTGAGTGAAAGTTTAAAGGTTTGAAAGTAAAAGGTTGAATATTTTGCTGGAGGATGGCAGAAATAATTTTCTGTACCGTTCCTTTGAGCAGCGGGGTTGCAGGAGTCTGTTGTTGAAGCTGTTCTTCAGATGGTCCACAGATTTATGAAGGGGGTGGTTGCTATTTGTTCATTTACTTTCCAAATTATTCCAAAATTAAATAGATAAAAAAGAAAAACGATTTCCATTAGGTAAGACACAAGAGACCTTACTGAAACTACTGAAATGGGTCATGTAATGTAATAAATATAAATGAGTTAATGTTATATTCAACCTTAAAATCAATAGTAAAATACAGTATGACCACCAACCTAAGGCAGGAACAGCTGAACTGTTGGCAAAGCTTTCGGGATGACAAACAAGAATATCAGACAAAAAAATTCTTACATTCTCCTCAATGTACAGGTTGGCATCTTACTAGGTAAAACATTTCCTGTGATACAGATGAAAATGGGGAGAAACTGATACAATCTCAACTTCGTGCATTTTTTAAAAAATTCTAATAACACACTCATGTCGTGTATTTTCTCACTTGTGATGTTTAAGCTTGCTTTGCTTTTCCGTACACTTACATAACAAAGTGAATTTTATACTTATTTTAGTTACAGTGACCAACTTTGCAAAACAAAATTTAGTGAATTAAAAAAGAGATATAAAGCATCCAGACATTTGGGTGAAATTATTAACACTCCAACTTTTCAGTGAATAACACTTACGATAGTTTGTATAAGCTTCATTACTGCTTTTAATGAGACGAAAGCAAGTGAAATAGTTCAGGTGAGAGTAATGAGCTGATCTGTTTGTGGAGAAAAGTAAAATAGTTCTAATGAAAGCTGATCAACCGCTGAGAGTTTCATTAGCTTAAACATTTTGTATTATTTCACAGTTGGCGGCTACTACTGAGCATGTGGAGCGAAAGATACCGACAGCATATAAAAGATGTAAACTGTCTTGTGCTTCCCTAGAGCAAGTACATAAAGCACAATGGCGGGGTGCGTCAGGGCAGTAATGTGTTGGCATGTGTTCTGTTTGCTAAGGATCAAAGCATCTGCTAACCTTTTCTTCTGAACCCAATCCAGAGTAAGTGCGAGCGTGTTGAAATGTGTTAGCGCATGCTCGGAGCGATTGGCACAGTTATCAAAGAGCTGCGGGTGTTTGCAGCAGAAGGGAGGATGAGACTGCGACCCCAAGTTTGTCATCATGTGGGGATAGACTGCTGACTTATCGCTGCAGCATGAAGGTGACTACCAAACTTAGTCACAGTTAAAGTTGACATAACTCATCATTTTCAAAGATCTCTGTGGTATTAATCATGAAGATGGAGAGATTTTCATGTGAAAGTGAGGTGAAACGGAGGGTGTAAAGAAAGGGAAACACCAAACAAAAACCCATTAAGATGAGCATCCCAAGCACTTGAAGCAACCCTAAAACATTAGAAGGTGATTCATATGGAGACACACACTCACACCAAGTTTGCAGGGGTTCTGAGCCGCTGCCTGTTAAAAAGACCACAACATAAGCACCATGTCAAGAAGTAGGAGGAGGTCAACATGACTTGAAAGGCTCCTCTAATGTGACCCTGGCACGACACACACAACAGATGCATGCGCTAACTATATTGAGAACAACTCCAATCCTACCATTTTTGAAAAAAAACACAATACACATTCACTGTGCCACGTCATTGTTGTTTTTCTTATTATTGACCTGAACCTTCAGGGAATTTTTCTTTTCTCACCATCAGTTATATTGTTGTTGTTCAGAACCCCCACCTCAGTAAAAAGAATTACATAACCACAATGATGGTGCACGTCTGGACTTATAAGTAATGATGCAATTTTAAAATAGATGTTTTGGGAATGTAACTTTATACAGTGGGCATCTGAAAAATACCATCTGTCGTGTCTATGCGAGTGTATCTTGTAAGGTAATTCCGTAAATAGTTTGCATCCTTTCAGGGAGCATGCCATAACTTGCAAAGTTTTCATCCCCGGCCATACTCTGACTTTCACAGGAACAAAAACTATTATAAAAACTTGTTAAGTTCAACCAAAATTTAATCATGTGTATTTTATTGAGAGTTAAGATACTTTTTTTAAAATGCTTTTTGTATAAAATAAACACCAACTTCTGATAATCCTTAAAACTCAGCCAATTGGAGTGCTTTTTTGTAACACTCTAAAACAAAAATAATGTTTAAGATTCATCACGGATCATCAATTTGTAATTACCACAGTGTGAATAAAAATGTTCTTTTCATACCAACACATTAGCAGCGGGATGTGATGTAAAACTGCTCAGACTAAAGCCCACAGCAGGGCTTAGATTGTTTAATCTCTTTACTGCACTGATCAAGCATTGAATATGTGTGCCTTTGAATCTATATGCATGCAAATTTATATCATAAACACACATACATGCCCAGGTGTAATCTAATTTCATTCAAACAGCTCATATTGGCTTTTCAGAGTCTGTGGCTAAATTCACTGAGTGTACTATCCCACTAGATTCTTTTTCTCCATGTCTTTCTCTCTCTGCCTTTCCCAGTACCGGCCACCCCTCTCCTTCTAGCAGTGCCACTCGAGCTTGGCTTTGACCCAGACCCACATCTTTAAAATGAGCCATCATGGTCAAACCATGCCATGCACCAAACCTCACCGCAGGGCCCTGATTAAAACCCATGACTTCAAACTTTCCAAACTGTCAAAAATCCATTCATGGACAAAGAGAGAGAGAAAAAGATGGAGACAAACCAACAGAAAGAAAATGTCTCATAAAATCACTGCTGTGGCACCAACTCACTTTTCAGTGTGTCATCTGAGCTGGCATTAATGTCACTCAGACACAGAGCTGTCTGAATCTGGGTATTGGAGAGTGTGTGAGAAACTGCTGCCGATTGGTGGTCTGTGGGATGGCAATGGTGTTTGATTTAGTTTTTTAAGTAAAAGCACAGATGGAGAAGTCAATCTACTGCAGGACAGCAAAATGTTAAATCTACGAAGACAAAAGCATTTACAGATGTTTAAGTTAAATTTGAACAAAGCCACGACACCATCATTAAATCTTGTCTGATTTTGCTAAATTATTTAAGACTTTAAAAACCAGTACATAACGGGGATTAATTGAATGATTACCAGCTTTAAACTATCATTACTCACTTCATGTCAAAGTGAAATCTCATAAAAAGAATTGTGGAATTTAGATTGTGAGACTTGAAATGAGAAGTGGTTCATGTGCTTAGATTGCCTCCTTCTGGAAAGCAACTCAACTGCAGTGCTACTGCAATAAAACCAGAAACATTCAAATTTTATCCTGATTATTGCTTATGATCCGAACTGTAAAAAAATATTTGAACATTTAAGATTTCAATCAGGTTCATCAAAGATAAAATAGATATTTTTGTTTTCTAACCTATCCTGTTGAGTGCTGTGACAAGCAGAATGGTGGTCGTTGTGTCAAGTTTTGCTGGACAGATTTGCTCTGTCAAGGACAGCATCATGTGGTGTGCAGGGTTTGTTTATTAGTCCTGACATGGTCAAAGAGGGAGAGTGAAAGAAAAGTGTAAAGTAGTTTTTATGAAGTGGAGAAGAAAGAAAAAAACACAACAGTAAGTAAGAGGCTGGTAAACTGCGTAACATCACTAGATTCATACTTAATCACGTATAAATTGTGAATCAGGAACTTAGGACATAGCAGGTGGGAAACAGTGTGATCGTGAGTGCAAGTTCCCACAAGCTGCCTTTGTGATACTAAATTAATTTAAACGATTGATCATTTTACAAACTTTAAAGAGTTTTTCTCTAAAATACAATTTGGAGTTTATTTTGTGTGTAACAATGTGTTTTGTTAAAATGTTAACGTTGAGAGTTTAAAAAAAAATTCAATAAATAAAACATTGCAGTGAAGATTAAGCTTAAAATTTGAATGGAATAAGATTTAAACTTATCATCCAAAGGGTCCTCGTTCTCCCAAATAAAAAAGAAACAACTACAATAACTGAAGCATGGTCATAAGCCGCAGGCTGGCTGTTGCAATGAACCACTACCCACTCAAATAAAACCCCTTTGGGAGTCAAAGCGATCTCAACGTACAAGAAAGACCACCCAAGTAAACAGGCAGGACCCACTGTTCTTTTACACGTGCACACAAACCTGCAGCAGACGGATCAGGGTGGAACATTATGTCAAAAAGTCAAGTTCAACTAAATACAAACCAAGTGGAAGAAAAGAAAAAGACTGAAAAAGGGAAACATGAAACCGTGTTTCTTTTCATCTCAAGCACTCATCAGATGGCAAATGTTATTTTGGATGATGGCCATTTTAGCAGGAGAAAGAAAGCCAAAGAGAGGGAGATGAAGCAAGAGTTCATGTACTTTATTATACAGTGGTCATGGAGGAAAATTGCAATCATCTGTGACTCACTAGGAATACCTTGTACACCACCAAAAACTTTTTTCTCTTCTAAATATCCATATTTTTTCTAGATTTAAACAGTCTGGGTCATTTTTAAAGAAATTGCATGAGACCCAGCACCAATTTTGCAAGTGAAAAAGGAGTGAAGACTGTGCCCTCTTGAAAGAGTAGCGATGAAACCAAACTCTAGCTACTTTACAAAGAAAGAAAGTGAGAGCACAATTATGCGTGTCTCTGGGGAAAACTCTGAGGGAGATCATACCAGCAAAATCAAAGTCTCATCTGAGTGTGCTTGTGTGTATAAATATGCACATATTTTACATCTCACACACTGTTGTAAGATATAATGCAAACTTTCACCTCAAGGTGGTAATTCATTCAAAAACTGAATTTCCAAACATTAAAAACCTAGTCTTGCACCGCAATGGGACAGTTTTAAAAGTGAAACACCGTGGTATATTTTGTACAGGGTCCTCTGGGTGTACTCACTGTGGTTATCCTCTACATGGATTTTGCCTTCAGAAAACACACACATGTAAAAACTCTACCCTGTTCGGCCTGCTGTAGCTGTCTGGGTGGAACAACAGTATGGGAGACAAGCGCTTCCATATGTGGTGGGCACACACGTATGTGCAGACGTGTACATAGACACATTAAGGAACATGCAAATGGCTGACCATGCAAAATACACACTTGTGTAACCACATTCCCTCCAGGATCTTGACAACTACCCACAAAGCAATCACTAATGTCAGATCTATTTAGTGTGAAGTTTAGTTTTTATTACAATGCTTCATTGATCCACAGCAAAAAAAAAAAAAAAAGGTTCAATCACACGTTCATGAACAACATCTCCTAAAAATATTACACAATATTTGACTATTTGAAGTCACTTTTTTGTCTTAATGAGGACTTTCGAACTTATATTTGCAAGTCACTGGGTCTTAGTGATCAGATTAGACATTAAGTCGCTCCATTACATCAATCTATGCTCGGATGCTAGAATTGTGTGAGAGAAAGTTGTTTTTTTACATTTCTAGATGCAGTCGCTTACCTGTCCTCACTTTAACAGTTTGGTTAGTATCCAAGTTTCTTCTATTAAGATCCCTGCCTATGTTCATGAATCAAATCATGCAATAGTTTCTCAAATGTAAATGTGTTTACCTTTTTTTTTACAAAGTACAAAAAATTGTCTGTAGCGAGTTTCCATTGTGCTCGACAATCAGATTAGCCTTGGTCACGGTTGGCTCCGGCTATTTACTGCTAATAATTGGCATGAATGGATATTCTTGTTGTAAGAGTTAAATATTTTGTCTTAGGGGAGAACAGGGTAATGGTTTTCATTCCCTGCAAGTGGTTGCAACACAATTGATCCACATGTAGTCATTTCTGAGTAGTCTTGCAGGCATATCTGTACACAAACTGTTCACGAAAATGCCACCGTTGTTCATATTTCAATAAGTTATTCACTCAGTTTAGAGTCATTTATTGCTCTAGTAAATGGTGCCAGAGTTATTATCTATTCTAGCATCATGCAATCATTAATCCTGTGTTCGTCCTATGCAAATTTTGAAAAATTTGTTCATGAACAATTTTATTTGCCGTCATTTTCATTGGAAAAGTCTGACTCAATTTTGGTACCCAAACTTCTGAGTCAAAACAGTAAAGAGCAGCAACGAGTAAGAAACGCGAGATAGCTCAGTGGCCTCATGGCAAGAAGGTGGGGTTCGAGTCCCGGAGTGCTTGAAGCACTGGCCTTTCTGTGCGGAGTTTGCATGCTCTCCCCGTGTATGTATGGGTTTTCTCTGGCTACTCCGGTTTCCTCCAAACCTCTGATACCATCCATGTTAGGTTGATTGCCCCTAGGAATGAGTGTGTGTGGATGTTGTGTGCGTGTGGCCCCACGACAGACTGGCGCCCTGTTCGGGCTGCACTCTGCCTCTTGGTAGAAATCAGCTGGCATTTGCTTCGGCACCTCCCCCCCATCCGTTTAGGGATAAGCAGTTCAGAAGACGAAATGAAATGTTACAAACAAAACACCATTTGAACAACTCGTAATTCTCTCTTTACAAGTAGAAAATATTATTCGTCATATCTTGTGAAGGCAGTCTAAGGAGCACCTTATTTTGTAAATCAGAGTGTGAAACCACTTGACGAGACAGGAGAAGTGCATATAAACTCGTCTTAATTGGCTGAGCCAATAAAATTATGATATAGAATAACGGTGGTGTGTTCCATGAAGGATTTTTAACAATAATAAAAATGTGTCAGAAAGCAGCACCATCAACCTATCTGACTGTTGTCAATTAATCATGTTCTAGTTTACCTCGGGCAATTTTAATACAGACAAAAATTCAGTAGGAAGCATGTAGAAACTATTTATTTATAGCAGTAAGTAACCAAATTGTCATTTAACATGGCTTTTTTGAAGTTAAGAGTTTGGATCTCTGTTCCCACTGTCAGCGTTTGCTTCTATTATTATGGTCTAAATCAGAAAAAAAAAGCGATTTAATTTGAGGTTTTAATAAGCAAGCTCTTTAAACTGCATACATTCTTTAGGTCGGATGTGTCTATGTGTGTTTGCTTTGAGTTTATACTTCAGTTTTACTGGATTAAAAGCATATGGGGCATTTCTGTAAAAAAAAAAAAGTGCTCATAGATATCAAAAGTTTAGGGTCCTGTTTTTAATATATTACAGTGGCTGTGAGAGAAATACCACAGTAAACTCGTAAATTGAAAAAATGTGCTACCAATGGTCAGGATTATTTATTAAATTGGGAGTTTGATAGATTAACTGCTTCATTATGGGATAATTTGAAGCTTATGTGATGTATGGCCGTGTACGGTCATACGTATCTGCAAATGTACTGTATATTATGCTTGTTTATTTCAGCGTTCTTGACAGGCGATTACGTACTGTAAATGTGATAAATTTAAAATAATTACAAAAATCATGGGTATGTCATTTTTTCTTATTATTATGGTACATTCTCAGATTGGAATAAATGTATCTGTGTGTGTGTGTCTGCAGTCAAATAAACTTGAGGCTACATTTTTGATCAGCTATTCTCTCAAGATGCACAAAGCCAAAAAACTAATGTAGCAGAAAATGAAGTAGAGGCGGGAAAGAAAGTCTCAGACACAAATATTAACTCTTGACCATTAAACTTTTAACCCTGCGAAGGGGTTTTCCAACATTGCAATATCAAATTTTACACAAATACACAAAGGGTTATTCTCTTGGGCTTTAATTCTGGTTCACTGCAAACAATTACTGCCTCAGTGTTAGATCTGTTCCTTCCTCCCGTGTTAGCCTCAACTGCTTCTCAACTAGTTTCTGTCTTCAATTTGTCTTGTTTATTCCCAAGCGATTACAGTTTCTCCACACCTATTACCATCTTCCTCTTTTTTATTTGACTGTTTCACAAGCTACTTTTTATTGTAACAAATTACATAGTTTTTTAAACAATTGATGACTAAAATAAACTATAAAAATAAAATCCATCTGGCCACTTTTAGGAAAATATGTGTGCTTAAAGCAAACATTAAATGCCCACTTTTTAAAAGAAAAAATCAACAGTATTTTCTTCAAAAAAAGACTGAGAAACTGACTAGACAGAATTAATCACGTTTAGAAAAGCAGCTAACTATTCGGCTGACGTAAAAAGTTCTCCTTTTTTTAAACCCTATTCTCTGTATCATGACAATCAAAATGATATATGCCAAGTGTTGTAGTAAAAAAACAAAAAACTGGTGAACTTCAAGGAGAAGATATCTAACAATCTGCTCTTGCCTATTATTTTGGTCCAGGGATTTCAGGTCTGTTTGGCACAACAATAAATAAAAAGGATTGTAAGGTATTACACTGAGGTGGCGTCTCAAATAATGAAAGCAAATCAGGCATTAAAATGAAAGAATTCAGCAAGTTGAATTACGTGGTGGGTAAAGAATGCTTCATTAGTATTTCTGAAAGGGGTTATGTTGAAATACAATGATGACTTTCTGTCTTTTTTTCCGCAGTCTGAAACGACAGGCGAGATTCATGTCCTGAGCTTTCCATTTGAATCCACATTAACAAAAAATAGATTCTTTGAAGGTAACAACATGGTGTACATAATGTTCTGACGAATGAGCCGGTAAGATGGATCATTAAAGTCACAGTGAGCGGCAGACAGGGCGTGTGTCACTAAACTGTTCATAAGATTGTTGCCTCTTCAAGCTTGCAAGCCTTTCTTCTCCTACCATTTGAAATGTACATCTGATATGCATTCTACGCATATATGACATGAGCTGGTGATTGTACGGTGGCCTCACAGCAAGAAGGTTGGGGTTTCGAGGTGAACCTTTGATCACTGGGTTTTTTGTGCGGAGTTTGCATGTTCTCCCCATGTATTTGTGGGTTTCTCGAGGTATTACAGTTTCCTCCCACTGGCCACTGAGAAATTGCCCATAGGTCTGTAGGTGGTTGTCTGTGTGAGAACTGGCAACGGACTGGTTACCTTTTTGGAGTGCACCCCGCCTGTTGCTTGTAATCAGCCAGCATATGTTCTGGCATCCCCTGCGACCAGGACTGGGATAAGCGGTTCAGAAGATGACTGACTGAAAACATGGGGCATGCCTTGGTCTTTAAAAATGCTACATCTCTGGGAGTGTAGTTTTTAACTAACATTTAAGTTCTGTTTGTACCATTTTGAAAATAAACAAAAATTTTATTTTACAATTCAGATGTAAATGACAACGTCAAACTTCAATTTTACCACATTTATGATCTCTTTTTTTAAAAAGAAAAAACAAATTACTGAGTTGTAAGACTTTTTCTTGCCATACTAATTCTTTCTAATAAAAATAACTTTCTTTCTACTTTGACAAAAGCTTTTCTTGTTGACTTGAACCAGCATTTACATTGTTCAACATTTGGTTGATCTGCAACCTGATTCATATTTGACACTCGTGCTCAACACTGCTCACTATTTGAGCGAACAGCATCTTTTTGTGTGGCTGTTTTGAATTATCAGTTAAGCATTTCTTCTTAAAAGACTTAAAGAAAATAAAAGTCAAATGAATGTCAACACAGTAACATCCCGCTTTATGAAACATTTGCACCCAAACACACTTTATTTGACCTTAGTTGGTCCAGTTACTCTCACACACAACATTAGACTTTACTTTGTTACCCTGTTCTCCCCTAAGACAAAATATTTAACTCTTACAACAAGAACATCCATTCATGCCAATTATTAGCAGTAAATAGCCGGAGCCAACCGTGACCAAGGCTAATCTGATTGTCGAGCACAATGGAAACTTGCTACAGACAGACCAGTGAGTTTTCATAGAGATAAATGAACATAGCAGCACGTCACAATTTTAGGAAAGCACACTGGGAGCGGAAATAACGAGCTTTATCATAAACTGGTTTAAATCAGAGTCACATGAAAGTTTGGAAAGGAAATGAAAAGTCAGAATGAATTTTATTTGATTTAAATTCTATACTCTGATCGTATAGAAACCAGTAATCCACAGGGCAAAAGGTTATTCCTTAGATTTTTACAGCATAGAGAGAATCCTTATATAATCTGTATTTCAATGAATTTTTTACTGTATTTATATCCAGGTATTTACTGACATTTAACAAACATTAAGAGTATTAAAGCAATTACTTTGATAATAATCATCTTCTTCTCCTTTTGGCTTTTCCCTTCAGAATTGCTGCATCCCTATCTGCTGCAACCTCTTCAGTCACGCCAACTACGTATCTTCATGTCTTCCTTCACTGTATCCATGAACCTCCTCTTTAGTCTTCCTCTAGACCTCTTTCCTGGTGGTTCCAAACCCAGCATCCTTATTTTGATTTAATCTCTCTCTCCTCTGCACATGTCCAAACCATCTCAGTCTGGCCTCTCTGACTTTAGCTCCAAAACCTCTAACAGGTGCTGTTCCTCTGACTCTGGTCACTCCCAGAGAGATCCTCAAGATCTCTGTTTCCTGTCTTTTTCTTCAGTGCCACTGTCTCTAGACCAAACAGGTTCGCCGGTCTCATCACGGTTTTGTACACTTTCCTTCCATTTTAGCTGAAACTCTTTAATAAAAATAATATTGATCATAAAATATCTACTCTTTAAAATCTAAGAGATCTAAGATTTTTTTTCCTTTTATTTATTACAAATAGTTGATTCACTAAAAAATAAATATGACAAAAGAGGAAATTGTTCAATTAAAAACTGAAAGTAAATGACAACAGAATAAAAAGTTTATGCTGTATTTATTCCAAAAGTTACAAAAAGAATGGGAAACCCAAAATTTATCTAAAAAAAACCCTTACACCATTTTAATTTTATGTGACATAAAAGTATATGTATATACATATTCAAACATTAAATTGCAACCCAATGAAGAAAATGTGTAACCCAAATCTGGCCGATAGCGTAATGTCAAAAGAGAAAAATATCCCTATTGTGCATATGGAATATTTAAATATCTATATACTGTCACTTTAAAAAGTTAGTCCTTATAAAAGAGCAAGACCTTGACGTATTTGATAAGTAAAGACAAGCAACGAAGTAACATTAACATTATTTTAAAAGAGAGCCGATATGAATAATAAAACCAGTATAAAAATAAAGATGCTGGTATTCATTGTAGCCTTTTTGTTTGTTCGAACAGCTGCCTCTTTCTCCATATTTACACCATGTCTGTGCTGTTTGATGGTACATTAAAGGTGAGTTTTAGCCATTTACTTTAGAGTCAAAGGATGAATGTTTTGGTGCAATGTCAAAGTCCAGATTGATCTAAATGTGATTGTTTTTCATTCTCTGAACCGGGTGCCAGAGCCTATCCCGGCCGATTGCAGGCAAGAGGTAGGTTACACACACACACACCAGCTATGCAGGCAGGTGCTTTCATTCCCCTCTTGTTTTCCCCCTTTATACACACATGCTTTGTGGTAGTCTGCAAAGAAGGGTCTCCTGAGGCCAAGGTCGTGGCCCAGCAGACCACCGAAGTTCTGCTCTGGTAACCAGATGTTTTCCACACATACACACACTCATATACATGCATGCATTTATGCATACAAAGTGAACTTACGCTAAAAGACTAAAAACAAACAAACAAATGTAAATGGAGCAACGTATAGCATTACTACAGACAACAACCAAGTCAGACACACTTTTGCGTTTGTTTATATGTATACACAGACTATATGACTTTTCTATAATGCACAGTTGATCTGTAACTAAATGTTAAGTATTGCTAACAAAAAATATGTCACTGCAGAAATCTGCAGCATCAAGAAAGCGATGAACGTTGAAAATGATTTATATTAGGTCATATACATATGTTCATACATGTGAATGTATGTTCTACAGTGAACGTGAGTTAGTGCATGTGCACTTGTTGAATAAATTATACTTGTGAGTCTGCCGAGGAAATGAGGGAGTAGAAGCAGACCATTTGGATGCAGATCAGCGCAGACGTGTGTATGTGCTTAGTGGTTGGCAGTGGGGGGGCGATGGAATCCACACCATCTATTATAATGACAGGAAACAGGAAGTACAACCCCTTCAAAGTCACATGGTTACCAGCTGTGCGGGCACAAAGAGGAAGGAAGATAAAGAAGATGGATATATACAGTATGTGTGAGTGGAAGTTATTGACATGCACTATAGAAGTGTGGATCGTCTTGGATTTCTATTTTAATTTGTAAAGAAATGTCTGAGAATACAAAATAGAATTTAGTAGATCTTCTGTCCACTATTCCAACACTTTTGTGTGTTTTAGGGTAAAATTACAAAACAAAAAAGTCTCTAGCTCAAAATTTTACAATCATCTGAGCTTTGTTGTAAGAATAAAGCTCAGCCATATGGATCTGTTTAAGTGCAACAGGTCAGCACACATGTGAACACTCATTTGCAGAGACACAAATATGCATGTACTATGCCCACGTAAACCTCACATTCTTCATGTGACCAAACCATAAAAACCACGCATCCAGAAATCCACAGAAAAAAAGACGATATTTGGTTCCGGTGCACAAAGACATCTCACATACAACCACACTGGACAGAAATAAAAGGTTGTTTTGTTTTTTTTTTTTACTAAACTGTCTTCATTTGTGAAAACCAAAAAATAATTTGGTATCTAATGATATGAAGGATATCTGAACAGCCAGTCATAGATGTAAATTAGATGGAGAACACGCTCAACAAATCGTCTACCATTTATCAAATGGTCTTGAGTGAAGTGCGTCTGTCAGCCTGTTTTCACTTATGAGCAGAAGTTAAAACTCTGATTCTCTGTGATTGAAGACACAATAATTTGCCAGTGTCTGTGCAGCTTGTCTATGAACTATAAACCTCTCCACGGTTTGCAGAGAATATTAGTTTCAACCATGTTTGACTGCAGTAATTAATAACCTCTGTGGAGCCGGAAACTGTTTGGATCAAAAGATTTTAGTTTAGAGGTGTTTTGTTGAGTCACTATGTTTTTAAAGTCACTTCTGCACTTTTATAAACTTACTTTCTGATATGTGAGCGTTGGAAGGGGTTTGTGTCTCCTTGCTGTAAGAAACCATCTCTTTTGGGAGGAAGTCTACTTGTATAATCTTAGACGCTCCCAGTTTCTGCATCTTCCGCCTGAAAGAAAAAAAAAAAGTACAGACACTTCAAATGATTTACATAATAAAATGTTAGAAAATGATTTTATAACTGAAATGAAATGCCTAAAGGCCAGGGTGCCCATTACATAGCTCTCGAGAAAAAGATTTGGTCAACCAAAAAAGAGACATCAGCTTATTTATTTATCCTCAGTAGGAAAATTTGTCAAGGCATTGAATGTGCAAAAAGAATGTGCAAAAAGTTTTTCTCGTATTCTGGATAGATCTAGCACTTTGAGATCTCCACTGGAGATATAAAGTACGTTACAAATAAAATTATTATTATCTTTTCAATAGCGCTTGCTATTATTTGGAACCAAATTGTCATGATCCCCTCAACTGCCACCAGAGGGAGCCCTGGACCTTCCCCTCATCATTCTGATTGAGACACCTGAGGGTGTTTTTCTGATGCCACACATCTGTGGACCATGCTGCCTATTTAAGGGCAATCACCTTAGACCTCCACGTTAGGTCATTACCATCCCTTCTAGCCAGAGCAGCCTGGTTGCCTGACCATGAAACACATTCTGAACAATAACCTCTTGCATGCCACTAAAACCTGATATTTTTCTTTCACAGCATCACTGACCTACCATACTCCAATAAACCATGTTTTCTGTCCTGCAATTGGGTCCTCCTCCTTCCACCTGCACACCGCTTTATGACACAAATGACAAATAAGCTTTCGCAATCCAAAACTATCAATAGTGAAAAAAACAACTAAGTGTTAAAATAACATACATACTAAAAATAAATTATTTTCAATTAAACATGGAAAAAATTCATTTAAGTACAATAAGCCCTGAGCCGTTCCGCCTCCGGGTTGAGAAAAGCCAGATAGAGTGTTTCCGGCACCTGGTTAGGATGCCTCCTAAGCGCCTTGCTGGTGAGGCGTTTTGGGCACGGCCCACCAGGAGGAGACCCAGAGGCAAACCCTGGACCTGCTGGAGAGACTATATCTCACAGCTGGCCAGAAAATGCCTCGGGATGCTCCTGGGTGAGTTGCAGGATGCAGCCGGGGGGAGAGAAGCCGGACTTACCATCTGGGTAAGTCCAGGGCCAGCAACCTGGCCCTGGATAAGCAGAAGACAGCGGAATGGAACAATAAGCGTGTGTTGCTTACAGTTAGCAGCTTAAAAAGCAATAGATATCCAAACCTCCTACTTTTTTCATTGTTCTTTCAACTTCTTTAATTCATTTGTAGGTTGCATGTTGAAATTTTATGGGCACCCCTGAATGGTGTGTATGTTCATTATTTGCTCAATGTCACAAGCACTCCAGTATTTACAATGCAGTGACAGATAAAATATGTTGTCATGGATGAATATGCAAATGAAAAAAAAAAGTTTCATCTACAGAAGAGGAGGCAAATGAATGATTTTTTTACCCGAGTTCAGAATCAGCCTGCAGCTGCAGCACAGAGGGGTCTGTGTCCCATTGTAGTGTCCTGATTTACCACGAGGGGGGAGAAAAAAATGCTGGTTTTACAAACACAATTTTGAACACAAAACCACAAAAAATATCTTTCAGGTGTACAAACACATACTATATCACATGTTCACACAGACATAGTTGATCATGGTGGTATAACTCCTGTTACAGACATCAATTTTACCACACAATTAAACACCTCAAATTACCTGAAAGAAACAGCTCAATCACAAATTAACTGAAGAAAGTGAACAACCAAGACTAAATAGACATAACAGACGAACAAAATTTGTGTATTTCTTTTACATCTGAACTGAATAAGAAGATGAATCTAAGCACTGGTTGAATTTGTTTCGACTGTAAAAGAAAAACACCACATCTTTAAGTGACACCTTCACCCTCAGTTTGTGTCAAGCAGCACCAGGTGAGAATGCCAAGAGAGTGCGTTTCTTTATCCTGACAGACTTGCTGTTTTACAGATGACACTTAAAGCAGCACTGTCAGCTCTATGAAGTCCAAAATGACCTCTGTGGCTCAGTTCATGCAAGCAGAAATTGCTCGTCCTGGTGTAAGAGACGACAGCAGGGTTTCTGACAAGAATGGGAAAACAAAGGAAGGGAGACTGCAAAGTTGTAATCTTATAAAATCATAACAGAAACACTGACAACCTTGTGGGGAAGTCTAAAGATCAGAACCTAAGCCAAGGAAGAGTAAAGGGTGGTTTCCTATGTTTGACATGAAAATGCTTACCTTGAGGTTTGTGCTTGGGGCTTGTATTTAGAGAAACCTGACCTATGAGTGAACACACACATACACAACCACAAATGGAGAAGCTCAAAATGGCATGCCATCATTCAAGGTGGATTTGGGGGCCGAATTGATTTATTCCGGGTATTAGCTCTAACTCAACAACTTGTAAAATTCAATTGGTAAAAAAAAAAAAAAAAAACTTGACTTTTTTTTGCGAGAAATTTTTCACCCCCATTTCCAGTATAACATGTTTCTTAAGGCCCTAAAAGCACCACTCACACAATGACTTCCATTTGTTGCCAAAAAAGCAAATGGAAAGCGCTTGATGACCACTAGTGTAGCAGTACAAGTGTTGTAGATAGTTAAAGGTTACTGTCTACGACACTGTCCTAATTTGCCTTTGATTTGTCTCTGCTGTAGGTCAGAAACTGTTTACTTATTGTGTTGATGTCACTTTATTTATTTATTTATTTTATTTTGGGGGTCCTTATTGGGAGCTTACAGCAACTTTAAACCAAACCAGAAAGATTGACGACATTCAAAATGGAAATTTTCTATTGATGACAATGACAAGTTAATGGTTTTCACTGAAAGAGAGCAAGAAAAGTTATTAATGCAAATGCTTGTAGCATGTGTTTCATGAGCAATGAATGGATTAGCATGTGCAGAAGCATGTATGACATTAAAAAAGGGACTTTGTTTTGTTATTTTGTGAATAAGTCAGCTACCTGCTTTTAAAAAAAAATCACATAACTCAAGAAAAAAAGGCACAGCTGGAATTTCCTTTAAGCCAAATAATATTTCTTTGTAATGGCGTGGAAAGCTGAACTGTGGTCATCAAAACACAGATTGCTGGGACAAATGACACAAATACCATATTTACAAAAAAAAAAAAACTCTAGAGGAAACTTTACCACGTATCCTTACCTATACCTGTTGTGCCAAAATCAGAGAAAGAAGGCAAAAAAAAAAAAAATCAATTATAAGCTTCTAAAAATGTACATTGTCAAAAAAGACTATATACTGTAATTGAGCTGTCTTTTGATTGTAGGGATAATAAAAACAGCAATTTTGTTTTGTATCGTTCTTTTCAAGTTACCAAAATTAGCAGATTTTTTTTTTTCATTGTTCTTTCAGCCCACCTGCCTGCCGCTCCTCCATCAGCAGAGTCCTGGCTCCCCGTCTCACTAGGCGTGCTCACTGATTTAGAGGGGGACACCGGAGTCGGGACTAAAATTGAATACAAAATTAATCAAACGCATACCTTCAAAATAAAATCATAACAGCAACAAAAATCTAACCAATTAATAGACATAAACATTTTTGCACAATAATTTAAAACACTCGAGAGAACCAAAAGTGAAACGATTGTTGCTATTTTTGGAATGTGACGTATTCTAGTGTTCTGATTTAGAAGATATTATAAATAACATGAGTTACAAGTAAGCCCGGCACTGACCCAGTTGAGAAGCATTAGAACGCGTTCTTAAATTTCCAGCTAGACGACAACTGAATGTCACATTATTTTGTAAAACGTAAAAAAAACCTGGAGATTCCTCTTGATGTTTTATTTTAGACTTTATTACAAAGCTTAATAAGTGGTGTGATTCCCTAGCTATTTCAATTTAATATATAAATCCATTTGAAACCTTAACAAAAAGACAAAACATAATCTTAGTTGAATGTGCTCAGTGTGCAACGTTTACAGTTAGTAAGTTATTAAGTGGATACTCTAATGTAATGTAATATGAAGGATATAATGTACCTAAAGGAGGCTCTGGGGAGATGCCGATGCTCTGCAACAAGGCCTCGGTCTCCCTGCGCTTGCGATCTAAGTCGGAATCTTCAGGGGTGACCTCTGCTTTCTGTTGGCTCTCTGACTGCTCCAAACAAAGAGAAAAACATCCACTTATTATAAGTTGGTTAAAAGTTAATGACTCATGTTACGATGAACACGAGTCATTGCAGAACGAATCACAGAACAAAAACAGTGTGATGTCACATAAAAAAGCTGCAATCTGACTTTACTTACTTTTTTCCGTACCTCTTTCTTCTTTCTTTCCTCTTCTTTTCTTTTCTTTTCCTCCCTGATTTGGGCAAGACGTTGCTTTTTTCGTTCAAGCTCTGCCTTGAGGTCACTTTTGTCTGACATGATGTCCTGGAGGCCTCTAAGTAAACATAACCACAGCCCAGGGTTGTTAAAAAATGCAAGCGATGTGCTTTAAAGTGAAAAAGAACCTCTTTTTCTCTGCTTTTAAAACAAGGTAATCATTCATTCATCTTCTAAACCGTCCATCCCTGAAAGGGATCCCGGGTGTGCCGGAGCCTATCCGGCTGATTCAAGGTGAAAGGCAGAGTACACCCCAAACAGGTCACCAGTTTGTTGCAGGGCCACAGACACACAACCATCCAAGCACACACTCATTCCTAGGAGCAATTTTACAGTGACCAACCAACCTAACACACATGTTTTTGGAGGGTGGGAGGAAACCAAAGTACCCAGAAAAAAAACGTACAAACCCCACACAGAAAGGCTAGTGATTCAAGCCTCGCCCAACTCCTGAACTCAACCCCTGACCTTCTTGCTGTTAGGCCAATATGCTAACCATTGTGCCACCATGCCTCCCTGTACAATGCAGTCGATTCATTAAAATTGAAGCTATGATCATGCAAACACGTTTCAGACTACATTAATTGTATATCATTTAATGATTCTACATTGTTGCTTTGTGACAGGAGTTTAAGCATGACTACTGATAAAATGAGTTGCTTCAAACATACATAAACTAAAATGAGATCAAAGAACAATCATAAGGTATTGAATGAATTTAACTACAAACATATTAACTGTAGGGGGGTTCAGATGATTCGCAAGTCATTTTCCTGCAAAATGAGCCAAATCTGAGAGCATCAACATGAAGCTAACTAGAAATCTAATGCTGCAAATCATCATGCTGATGCAATCCAAATCAAATTTAACAAGTATTATCAACATACTGCTGTTATTTTTTTAAATGATGAAACATTAAAGCTTTAGTTTATACTCATACCTTGTCCACGAGAGATGCTAAAGATGTGTCACCGGTAAAAAAAAAAAAAAAAAAAAAAGATGCTGTCTCACTGCTTACACTCGACACAATCAACACATCCTCCAGGATCAGAAAAACCAGATAAAATCTAAACCTGTGTGACTAAGTACTCAGAATAAGACAGGAAATTTCACCTTCCCAGACACAGGAAAAGCCATAAAACAGGTGCAAAAAATAGCGATCCATCACTAGAATGAGCAAGAGGATGATGTTGAGGAAGAGGAGAGAAATCCCACCTCTTCCTCGGTGCAAACTGTTCTGAGAAACAACGACATCTTGTGGACATATTTTTAATAACAACAATATTAAATTAAAAGTTAATAAATTGAACTACTGCTAAAATACTTTAAAGAGCAAATAATTTCAAATTAAAAACCAAACACTAAAATTAAATAGGAACAACAACTCGATTGTGATCATTGATATTAGGGCTTGATTAAAATTAGTCTATTTAAACAATATGGATTTTAACTATGCAGTAGCTGCAATCAAATCAAACTTTATTTATTCAGCACTTTTCAAATATAAAGTCACACAAAGTGCTGAACAGAACAAAAAAAAAAAAAAACTTCAGACCCAACAATTGAAACCTCTGTTTTGTTCTTGTTAAGCTGTATGAAGTTCTCTGCCATCAATGACTTTATATCTAAAATATATTGTAAAAGGATATTAACGTTTCCTGTGTCAGAGACATGGTGATGTAAAACTGTGTACATCAACATTTACACAGCCGTTATCAGCATGGCTGTGAAAACCAGCAGCGTGTTTTCTGATAGCATCCCTAAGTTGCAACATTTACAGATTTAAAATGCTTTGGGCCTAAGATTGATATTCAATTTTATGAATTCTTGAGGAGGATATATCCATTAATAAATTGCTGTTCATGTGTTAAAGTAGACAAATCAATCCTTAATTTGACACTTTAATTTGGACAGCTCTTTTAAAATTATTGATATTAATGTTAGTATTGAAAAGTACAACTGTAGTAGAAATAAGTAACATGTAAAGCACTAAAAGGCAAATGTTAAAATTAAAACTTTAGACAATAAAGTTGCTTATTTAAAATAATACATTAATATTAGTAACTATGACAAAAAATCAGAGTAATTCCGACGAAATTGAACATATTACCTTTTTTGATTTGCCGAAAAATATTTCAAGTCAAAATGTAAAATCAATGCAAAAATATTGCTTCTATTATTGCACTACTTTTAATCTAAATTCTTGGAAGAAAAACTTGACCTTTATAAAACCTGTAAATTTGCCACATATTTCCACTATCCAACAGTTGACTGCAAAAAAACCGTTATTAAATTACTTTAAAACTCACTTAAACAGTTCAACGGTTTAAAAAAAAGTAATAAATATTTTTATCATTTTTTTCTAATTTGCTCGTAAACATGCAGTTACTCCCTCTTGTCGGTAGAAGGTGCTGCAATAAAAAGCTCTGTTTTTGTTGTGTGCAGGATTGCACGTTCAATCATAACAAAGTCCCGCCCACATGCAGAAAATTTTGTCCTCTGATTGGTTTGAGTTGATGTCACTCTTCGATTTGCCCCTGAACGCATCCTCCCAGCTTTCTCTGCTGTCTGCTTCATCCTGAAGGCGCAAAAACACTTTAAAAATATGGATGGAAACTATTCAGAAAAAGCAATATCCAGCATTTTATAAGCTATCTCCTGCAGGACGGAATGAAGAAGGTGTTCAATGCCTCTAGCTAAAGACTAACAAAGTGGATTGTGTTGGAGTTGGAAAGGACAGTTTGTCTTTGATTCCCTGTCTGCAGAAGTCAACAGAGAAAAAAGATGAAGTTCACCCAGTTTTTGTTAAAAAACGGCTCTCTAAGTGGGATTCCGAAACAAGTGGAGAGGTTTTCCAAGTTCTCTCCTTCTCCATTATCAATGAAACAGTTCATTGACTTCGGTAAGGGGCCATGATAAAATGTACTGTTTAGTTCTGGATCTGAACATTTAGCACAATCACAAGCTTGTTGTGCAACTCACTACTCTGATCTACAATCAAATGTACAGAATTACAACTGATCTGCTTAGTGTCATTATAAATGCATAACTTGTTATTGGCTAATATGCTTAATACTGGTCACAACTTGTATTGTGTGGTTTGGATGCTTTCATGAATCCACAGGTTATAATTGGCTGTTTCCTCTTCATCCTTGTCCTGGTGTACTTGCAGGATCAGCCAATGCATGTGAGAAGACATCCTTTATGTTCCTCAGACAGGAGCTTCCTGTGAGACTTGCAAACATTATGAAGGAAATTGATTACCTCCCTGACAAGCTTCTTGGGACTCCATCTGTAAAACTCCTCACCAGCTGGTTAGTTATAAAGAAATCTACTGTTGGGTCAAAAACTTTATGATCACATCCATGTAGAAAAAGGACATTTCTTTCTGTTAGAAGCAATGAAAGCGTATTGTGTCAGTGCAACTAGTTTAGTTATTATTTTAGACCAGAGCATGCTCTGTAGGACAAAGATAACTAATGCAACTGAGATTTTGACTTGTTGAGAATGTGTGGTACGCAGTGCATGCCAGCTGTACACGAGTGGCAACCTAACTTCCAAATATGTCTACTATGAGATGTTCTCCAACGACAGTTCACAAAATTTTAGAAAAAGATTCTGCTAAAATTAGAGTGGAACAGAAAATGTTTGTTTTCCACGTGGTGGAAAGAATGCAGGTCGGGTCCTGAAGGTCCTGCCTCAAGTAGAGGAGTTTAAGTATCTGAGGGTCTTGTTCACAAGTGGGGGAAGGACGGAGCGTGAGATCGACAGACAGATTTGTGCGGCATCTGCGATAATCGGGACTTTGCATTGGTCCGTCTTGGTGAAGAAAGAGCTGAGCCGAAAAGCAAAGCTCTCAATTTATCAGTCGATCTATGTTCCTACCCTCATGGCGACTCCTGGTGACCAAAAAAACGAGATCACGGATACAAGCGGCTGAAATTAGCCTCCTCCTCAGGGTGGCTGGGCTCTCTCACTCAGAGAGAAGTTAAGGAGCTGTGCCATCCAGAAATGGCTAGGAGTAGAGCCATTGCTTCTCCGGGTCAAGAAGCCAGATGGGATGTTTCAGGCATCTGGCCAGGATGCCACACTAACGCCTCGCTGGTGAGATGTTTCGGGCACCTCTCCACCGGGGACAGCTGAAAAGAGACAGCTGGCTGGGGAACGCTTGGGGATCCTCCCGGGTAAGCTGCAAGATGCAGCAGGGATGAGAGAGGCTATTTTAATCCTTTTAGAGTTGCAAGTTTTGATTGTTTTAATTTTGATTCAGTTCATTGTTGCAACACATCTTTCATGTTTCACAAACAGCTTACTTATCAAACTCAACAATATCAAATGTTTCTCCTTGTAATCATTGGCATTGTGACTTTGCCACAGTAGGGACGTTTCCGTTGAGTGTTCAAAATGTATTTCTATCAAAGTTACTTATTGAAACTTAGAAAATATCAACGGAGAAAGCTTTTTGGTGTCTTAAATCATATTTTCATAATTATTAAAAAAGGTTTGTTAAAGATTTTCAGTAATTCCTGCATATCAGTTTGGAGGGTTTCTGGCTTATTTCTCTGTACCGAACATCCTCAGCTTTAAGTCAGCAGTTTCTTTCCATATCGACTTGTTCATAGGTCTGCTGTTTCATGTTTCATTATTATAGATTTATACTTATACTTTATACTTATTCACATTAATAAGTATTCCTTCTAAACAAACTAGGTCTTAATGTTTCACAAATTAGGATTATTTCTGATGAACATAACTTTCTGTTTAAAATCTGTTGTAAAATAACAAAAGAAGTCCTTCAAGCATTTTATTTTGTTGGAAGTGGTTAACACCAGGCCAGTCAAACAAACATGCATGTTTTTGGATGGTGGGAGAAAATCAAAGTACTTAGAAAAAAACCTATGCATACACAGGAAGATCATGCAAACTACACAAAGAAGGGCCAGTGTTTCAAGCCTCATCCCAACTTCGGGATTTGAACCCCAACCTTCTTTCTGTGAGGCCACTGTGATAGCTACTGCACCACCATGCCACCCGTTATTACTGTGCATGTAACAAAATAAATGTCAGAGACATAATCAGAAAGAGCCCAGCTGAACTTTACTGCATGACTGAAAAACTTAGTGGCTTTATTTAACACCATAACATCATTTGCGAGACAGATTGTTTCTCTTTTCCCACCAACTGTATAATAGTGAAACAGAATTGATCGGCACGCTTCAGACGAACATGTTGACTAAACTTGGCGCACAAAACACAGCTGCTGTAACACATGGACATGACTGCATACTTCTCATACTCTACTTTGACTGCTTTAGAACGTTTTGCACCGTCAGAAAAAAGCATTAGTTACACATTAATTCATCATGCTAGACCAGTTCAAGAAGACGTGTCTGTGTGGAAAAAGTTTGATTCTATTTATAAATTTGCATGGTTGGCATTATTCCACACTTGGACGCTTAAGGTGAGTTCAGGGTCAAACTTGTTTAGCAGTAACCTTTCACCCAAATTTTCTGCAGCAAGATAACGTAAGAGAGTTTATAATAAGTGCATGACTTTAGTGTACCAATATAGATAGATGGAAATAAAGATAGAACAATTTAGATAAGTAAATGTGTTCAGAAAATTAACAGAGTTTTTTTGTGTGTGTTGTGCACATCAGGTATTCACAAAGTTTAATGGAGCTTGTAGAGTTTTTGGAAAAGAATCCAGATGACAAAGAGGTCCTGAAAAGGTGAGTAATTCACTGACACATTTTTACTACCCTTTATTTACGCCTGTCTTACATTTTACAAAGGGATTAGCCATTATCGTTTTTGCTCATTACTAGGGTGCATTTTGCGTGTTTAAAGCAACAAAACTGTGCATTCGGGAAATGCAAAGTCAGCACATTCTGGCCTGCCTTCCTCACATAGTTTTGTATTTACATAATGCTGCTCAGCCATGTAAATAACCTCTAATATTCAACAAGTAGAAATATTTGTTTAAATTCCTTCTAGTTAAAAAAGAAGGTATTTTACAGGAAAATTAATATTTAATTTAATGATACATTGTGACTTGGTAATTAATATCAATACTAGATTGTGCTTTTTAATTTTTTTAAAAAATAAAAGGAATGTTTCTTATACATTTCTCTGTCGTTCTCAGCTTCACGCAAACTCTCATAAATGTCCGCAATCGTCATAACAACGTGGTGCCCACAATGGCTCAGGGTGTGTTGGAGTACAAAGATGATTTTGGCGTGGATCCTGTGACCAACCAAAATGTCCAGTACTTCCTGGATCGTTTCTACATGAGCCGAATCTCCACACGCATGCTCATGAACCAGCACAGTCAGTATAGCACTCTGTGATTAACTGTGAGTTAATCAACACAGTTGTTAGCACTCACAACTCATGTAAACTATAAAAGGGATCTAGTTTTCACATCAAAAAACAATGTGAGTATCTTTAAACATTTTCGTACGGGGCAACAGTGTTAAGGCACTCTCTGAATATTACTTGATGCAGACGTTTATGTAGTGTATATATATTGCTGTCTTTAATTAACACACACATTTATAGTTTTGTATCTATTCCTGATTTGTATCAGTGGTAGATGTGTAATGAATTCGGACAGGTTGCTAAACAAGTGATTTATACAGTTTCTTTTTATTTGTAGCATTGATCTTTGATGGCAGTGTAAACCCAGCCCATCCCAAACACATCGGCAGCATTGACCCCACCTGTGATGTAGTGGAGGTGGTAAAAGGTAATAAAATATATTTCTTTGGTTTAGCTTCCACCCACACATACATGATACCATTTCTATTTCCCACCTGTTTCTGTGCGGATTCACAACTTTCAGCTTTCTAATTTTTTTTGAGTCGCTGTACTTTATGTGAGATATTTTTAAAAATATTATAAAACCCAGCCACACTGGTTTATATAAACATTTCTATTTTGTAATGAGTTTGCAGAGGTTTTTAAGAAAGGAAATTCAACATCAGTCTTTTACTCTTCAAAACAAATTTGTATTTTTTCTGGCCTTTTGGTTAGATATGCATACACGATGTTTAGGGCTTACCAGGGGCCTCACAGCAAGAAGGTTGGGAGATCGAGTCCCAGAGTTGGGGCAAGGCTTGAAACACTGCCCTTGCTGTGTGGAGTTTACTTGTTCTACCCGTGTAAGTGAGGGTTTTCTCAGGCACTCCGAATTCCTCTCACCCTCTAAAATGATACATGATAGGTGGATTGACTCATACAAAATTGCCTCTAGGAATGAGTGTGTGTGTGTGGATGGTTGTCTGTGTGTGTGGCCCGCAACAGACTGGCAGCTTGTTCAGGGTGTACCCCCTGTCTTGCCTGAAATTAGTCGGGATAGAGTCCCGCACTCCCCATTCCCTGCAAGCTCTTTAGGGATGAGCAGTTCAGAAGATGAAATGAATTGTAATACTCCTATATGCTAAATGATCTTGTTCACGTCAAAACAAAGTCTACATGATCTTCCATAACATTTCCAGAAATACATTGCAATGTTGAAAACTAATGATGTGTTGCTTTGTATCGTTTTTTTTTTAAAAGATGCCTATGAGACGTCAAAGATGTTGTGTGAGCAGTATTACCTCACTTCTCCTGACATTGACATCACAGAGGTTAACGGTATGTCTTATAAAACATTTTTGTGAAATTAAAAGTTTTCGGGAAATTTGACCAAATTTAAACCTATATAAGTTTAAAATTAGTGATGAGATTGTGTTAATTTTCTGTCGGCTAGTTGGAACTAAATTTTCTGCACCAGCATCTGGGATTCCTCTGAGAAAAACATTGAATAAAATTTTTTCAATAAGCCGCAAAAAAAAAAAAACAGCACTGAAAAAGGCCAGATCCAAATAAAGTCTGTATTTTTTATATTTCAGCAAAAAACCCTGGACAGCCGCTTCACATTGTGTATGTGCCCTCCCATCTGTACCACATGCTATTTGAGCTTTTCAAGGTTAGTACTAAGTAAACTTTAAAAGCAAATGTGTTGTTTTTGTCATTGCCGGCTTCTCATTATCTTTTTCCATTTTTGTATGATCCCATGTGTACTTGTGCTTGGTCAGAATGCAATGAGAGCTACTGTTGAGACCCATGAGATGAATCCAACACTGCCTCCAATCAAACTGCGCATCTCTCTGGGCTCAGAAGACCTCACAATTAAGGTAGATATGATCACTAAAGGGAAACAAAAACGAGACCAATATCTTGGATCTAAAAAATACCATATGACAATTTTTTGCAAGCTGTGAATCTGTTTCTTTTATTTAGATGTCAGACCGAGGAGGTGGAGTCCCTCTGAGGAAGATTGAACGTCTCTTCAGCTACATGTATTCCACGGCTCCTAGTCCTGTTCATGTGGATAAATCTCGTAATGCTCCTCTGGTAAGACCCAAGTCTTTTGTGAGAAAACTAGATCCATTTGTGTGTGTGTGTTTTTACAATGAGATTTTCAGGTCCACAGAATTTTTTTTTTTATCTTTTTTTATCTTTTTTAAACTTTGCTCTTCTAAAATGATTAAAGATCAACTTATTGGTGACTTATCAGAGATTAAACAAAGACTCACACAACTAAACACGCTAGAAAATCTGCTTATTACACATCGGACTTCAGTCAGCGATGCTTCATGGGTTTAAATTGTAACTGTGGCAAGTGAAAAACAAGTTATTTCAGAAGGAAGCTTTAGAAATCTTTTCTATATATTTTACTTTCTTATGACTTTAATGAGAAGATTGTGTAAATGAATTTTTTTTTTTTATCTTATACTTAAAGTGTTTGTCTACGTCATTTTTCAGAAAAATCACAGTGTTCCTTGTTCAAACTTATGACCGAGATTATGATTTATCACAAAGAGCTCTGGTTTCTAAGCTGACAGAACAGATATTCACTTGTGTCTGGTCTTATAAATGTAATATTATAGGTCGAGCTGTAACTTTATCATGACCTCATTGTTCATTGTTCTTTTCCTTTTGCACACAGGCGGGTTTCGGCTACGGTCTGCCTATCTCTCGTTTGTATGCTAAGTATTTCCAGGGAGATCTACAGCTCTACTCGATGGAGGGTTACGGGACATCAGCTGTCATTTACTTAAAGGTGAGAACTGTCCTTTGTGCATGCTGGTAAAAATAGCCACAGAGTTGGTACAAAGTTCACATCCCATATTGGATTTTCTCAGCTGGAGTGAATAAAGAACAGCTGTTAACTCAGACAGAAAATGAATGATGTGCGTTTAGTTGTGACTGAGCTTACAAATTAATCTGTGTTTTATGGAAACATTTTATAAATCACAATTAAACACAGAAAGAGGTCGAATAACAATAAAGATGAGTCATGGAAAAACTTGAATAACAAACTTTCTGTGCTGTGTCACTAGGCCCTGTCATCAGAATCAGTGGAGAGACTTCCTGTTTTCAACAAGTCTGTCTTACGACATTACCAGACCACCACTGAGGCTGATGACTGGTGTATGCCCAGCAAGGATCCAAAAAAGCTTGGCAATCAGGAGTGAAATGGATAAAGGTGCATTGATGGAGAAAATAGAATCGACTTTGGAACTATTTGAAATAATGTGTATAGAAATACGAAGATGGTGAAGCAATTCATTGCTTCCAGAGTATCGTTGCCTTGGATTTTTTTTTTGTCTATAAAAACATTTAAAGTGCGGGGGAAATAATGCTAATCATTAGTAAAAAAAAAAAAACACAGGTAAAACCGAATCATTTCTTTGTGAAGCTGACTTTGAACCGTCCTGTTGGTATTTCAAACCAATGAAACCTCAAAAATTAGATGCTATTTAACTTTTAAAGACCACAAGCTGCTAATGGAAAAGGAACACTTCCATGTATTCATCTGTTTTTGCCTTGATCACTGAATCTTTTAACAAGTGTCTGATTATTATTTTTTTGTTTTTACCAGTTTTATTATGCTTTAGTCTGGAGTCTCACATTTATGTCTGACAGAAAATTAAAAAGGTTGATGGTGTTCGAGCATCATTTGGTCAGCAAAAAGTAGTGGGATTATATTGACAGACTTTTTTTAGTTGCTCCAGCATGAATATAAAGGGAGCAAAATCTTTCCATTTTGAGGTGCTTGGTGAAAATATATAACAAATAACTGTGATTTTTAACACAAATGAAATATAAATGAATGCAATCCTTTTGTCAGAAGATTGTGAAAGTCAGTGCCCTCGTATTCTGTGATTTATTGTAGCAATAAAGTGATGCAGACTGAGTTAGACTATATCCTAAATAACAGTTTAATAGTTTTTATGTACATAAAATAAAAGACAAAAAGTCTATATCAGCTGTAACAACTGCCATGTTTTATGTTTTTAGTATTTTATACAAATCGTGATGCTTTTAATGATTCAACATTCTTTATTGTCACTATTATCATAGTGAAATTTAGACAGACTCCAGAAAATATAGAAATCAATGTCATTTTATCTGATATTTAATTGAAAATACCGTCATTTTTAAAACAATTTTTAAAGTTTGAACAAATCTGGTGCATTATCCTGCCGTTTGGATGTTTTTAGTCAATGGTCACATGGAGACAGGTCATTTATGCATCTGTCAATGTATTTTGTAAGACTTTTTTCTGACCAAACATTTTTACCAGTATTACAAAGACATATCCATACAGTGATAGTTTAAGTGGTACAGGATCTGCTTTGCTAACTAGACTTGTCACTCCCTCGAGACTTTTTAAAACAATAACTATAACAAAAAAGCTGATACTTTGATCACCAGGTATCCAAAGGTTAGACATAAGTGGGAAAACATCCTCCCCCTCATCTTAGGTGGAATGAGTATCTGACGTACTGTACTAATCTCGACAGAAGATTTTGTAGTGACACTGTTATCTCCAACTTTTGGAAATGTAGTTGCTTAAAGAAATCGTCACAAATTCTGAATAATTTAACCAAATGTATTATTTACTGTGCCAACTGTCTTCCATCATCTATGTAAATAGCAACATACCGTATGTGTCTATCTGATCAAAACAACTTCCCATCACTTTGGAAAAAATGTAGAAGTTACTCAGCGATAAGCTATGATAACCCAAACAAGCGGGGTCTTATTCAGTATATACTTTCATAATGTTTCACAGAGATTATCTTTACTTTGTTTGGCTATGTAGTTTTTTTTTTTTTACTTTCTGAATTGCATTTTTAGTTTTGCTCACTTTTTGCCACATTTTTACAACATAACCATCACTTTAATGCAAACTGTTTTTGTACTGATTGTGTTTTCATTCTAACAAGGACTAGTGAATGTTTTCCAGAAACACTTATTGTTTCAATTTTTTTTTAAATCTACGAGTTCAGGACTCATTAATTGACACAAACATTGTGTAAAGTAATACCTTCTAAATACTAAAAGAAATTAAAGTGCTTCTGCTGTGAATGTACAGGTGTGTCGTTGATCTTTGTAACAATCAGTAAGCCGTTACCCTCTCTTTTCTTTTACACTTGCTTCTCTTCCTCAGATTGTTTTTGGAAACCTTTCTCATCTTGTCTGTCACCATAGCTGACACAATCCAGTGCTGTTTGGCCAGCTGCCAATAGGGGTAAAGAACAAGCCGTTCTGTGTCCTTATGCAGCATAGTCATTAAAGAACTGTTGCGTTTTGTTCTGGATGTTAACCCTTTTTTAACTAGTAGTAAACATTGTTCGCACTAGTGATGGGTGCTAAAAATAAAAAATCCTTTAATAACACAATAATATATATTGCATCAATATTTAATCTACATTAGTGCATTAGTATTATTGCACCGCAAGAAAATTTTTACTACTATTTGAATTAAAAACTGTCCCGAGTTCTGGTTGTACAAAGTTTTTTACTCACTATTTCAACAAGAAGTTTATGCATTTGTTTTTGACCCTCGCAAGGTTTATTTTAGATTTGACCCCTCAGTCATCTGGACAATGTTTCTTGGAACTGAACAGGCTCCATACACTTCCAGATATTCAACTGGAATTTAACTTGGATTGCACTTTTCATGCCACTGAAATAATTTATACATGTGATGCAGTAACATAACGCTATAAAGGAAGAGAGTGGATATTGGTTTTAAAACAAACTTGAAAAAGTTCATTTGATGCTACAAGTTTGATTTTTTCATCTTTTCTGAACTTCATTTTAAAAAAACAGTGCTCATCTTGTTAAATTGAAAATAAATCTATGGATAAAATCTGTGTGCGATGCTATGGTTTTGTCTGCATATCCCTAATGGCGTCGCAGGGGGTGCCGAAGCTTATCCTGGCGGATTTTCAGGTGAGGGTACACTCGGAGCAAGTCGCCAGTCTGTTGCAGGGCCACACACACTTCTTCCAAGGGGAAATTTCACAGTGACCAAGTAAGCGAACTTGCATGCTTTTGGAGGGTGGGAAGAAACGATTACCCGGAGAAAACCCACGCATACACTGGGAGAACATGCAGACTCTACATAGAAAGGCCTGCGTTTCAAACCTCGCCCCCACTCAGGGACTCAAACCCTGATCTTTTTGCTGTGAGGCCACCATACAGCCCTGATGCCATGGTGATCAGGTTAAATTCTTTAAACATTGCTTTAAAGAGTTCACATGTGAGTTTATTTTGCTTCTTTCAGTTTGAAATTTAACAAAACCACTGCATGAGGACGAGAAAAAATCTCCACGGAGATCAAAGCTAAATTTTACAAAGTAAAAATACAGTTTCCTTAATCCTTTTTTTTCTGTTGTGGCACACCACAAGCTTCAGAAATTTTGAAAAAAAAAAATCATTTTTTTAGCCATTAAGTTTTGCAATAGAATGATTATTCTTGCAAAGCTACTTAAAAAATTATAAATTGCATTTTCATTTTTTACAGAGGAGCTTTTAAGGCAGTTCAAGCACGTGGTTGAGTGCGGTCTACTGGAAAAACAAGCACTCACCAACAAGTGCTTGGTCAAGTGTTTTACCAATTTAGGGATACCATGAGTTTAGCATTAAGGCTGGTTGCCAGGAAAATCTGTATCCCCTTCACAACACAGCCACGCTGCTGTGGGGAGACAAGGAGGCCAATACTGATAAAGACACCCTTAGATCAGAGGGAGGCCTCCTCATGATCATCATGGTGAAACAAGAGTTTCTGTATAAAATTATCCTTTTAATACAATAAACCCTGAGGCTCTAATAATATATATTTTTTTATCAATGGTGGTAAAGGTAGAAGTTCAACTCCTCTTTGGCAAAACCCACCCAGGCTGTTTCTAACAGCACACCTGGAGAGATGAAGAAGGCTACGAGGAGTGTTTGTGCAGACAGCAAACATGGAGTCATAGAAGCCCTTGTGTCGCTAAGGAAACAAGAATAAACAAATCCAATCAGTCAAACTGAAAGGAATTAAAGGATTGTTGGAAACAAGTTGAAGATATCTGAATCACCTGGTAGGATTCGTCGGGAATAGCCGCTCTCCATTTTCTTGTCGGTTTTAAACGCTCATAAGAGTTGACCAAAATTTCAACTGCTCTTGGGAAGTCATGGCAGGACTGCAGCACCTGTTCATAAGATAAAATATCAGCATGTCAAAGCATCAGAATCTTTCTAGGACCATCTCCTGTATCACACCTTGTGGAACTGTGGTGGATAGATCCTGGCTGCATTGTAGTTCAGCAGCAGCTGATAGCAAAGCTCAGGAAAAGCCATGGACATCACATCTGTCACTTTGAGAAGATACTGTATGGGAGCACAGCCATTGATGTCCATGGCACGTGAATCTGCTCCAGCATCCAGAAGCATCTGCATCAAGACATGATCACAGTTCCAGGCAGCTTTATGCAGGGCTGTTTTATAATCCTCTTCTTTAAGGTTGGGATCTGTCAACCGAAGATAACATTTATAAAGAAGTACAGATAATTTGACTTGTTTTCAATCATTTTCTGTGAGGTGGGGACTTCTTACCAGCTTGATGATCCAGCAGCAGACGACAAACAATATGATGGTCTTCACTGTAGATCCGCTGTTTAGAGTCAAAGGCCCAAAAAGCTGCGGTCAGCAGAGGCGTTTCCTGTAAACTGTTTACCGCATTCACTGCTGCTCCATGGGCCAAATACAGTGCCGTCAACTCTGGAAGACCAAATCTTGCAGCTGTATGCAAAGGTGTTTCCTCTTCTTTGTTGTGGCTGTGAGTGTTAACATTTGCACCTCCAGGAGAAAAATCTACTTTAAACCCACATTTGTATATTTGATTTATCTAAAATAGGTATCTTTGCATTATTACCTTTAAGAATAAGCTGCTTGGCACAGTCTACAGACTCTTTGGTGATGCAGTAGTGCAGGGCTATGTGTCCACTCAGAGATTGTCTGTTGACCTTTGCTCCATGAGCTAGTAGTAAGGCCACACAGTCACTGTTTGAGACCTCACAGGCCACATGCAGCGGCGTTTTCCCATTCGGCATCTGGTTGATTGCTGCACCTTTCTGAAGAAGCACCAGTGCTGTTTCCAGAGAATTGTACATGACACAAACATGGATCCCCATTGCCCAAGACTTCAGCAGTTTGTAGCCTGGTAGCCAATATCCTGACATAGATCAACCGATAAATGCACATGTTAAATGAACACATTTGTTTTACAAATGAATTAGCTTAAACTTTAGATGGATCTTATAGTTTTGATCAAATTTGATGCAAAACTGTTGCTTTAACTGGCTGTTTGAGAAAGTGGGGATTTACTACCCCCTAGTGGTTTAAAAATCAAACTAAAATAAAAACATAAACCAAACTCAATTTTTAAAAAAAACGTTCTCACCTTGTTTGTATGAAGCTAGAACCTTGTCTGGATCATCTACATCCAGCACAGTGTCAATATCTAATTTACCAGTTTGCAAAATCTGCAGGACCTCCTCACTATTATTTTCCTGCAAGGCTTTTAAGAACTGTTTCTTAAGCTGCTTCACAGCTCTTTGTCTGGGGTTCAAATCCTCCATGAAATCATGCACAGTGTCTCTGCCAGTCAAACCAGCAAGCATGTGCACTAATAGAGTCCAAAAAGCCTCAATGAGGTTAAAAAATGAAATAAAAACAGTGCTTATGAAGGATCCAAGTGTGACCCCCATTGCAAGGCTTCCATAACAGTGGGCATATGAGCTGCATGAGGAGGAGAGGAGGAAATGAGGTAGAGGAAGTTGGCAAGGAGTACTGATAGCAGTAGAGAGAAATGTGGGTATAAATAGATGGAGAGTCTGTACTGGTTCTCTGTAGATCATACAGATAGGGGGTGCTCAACCTTTTTGTCCCAAGATCTACTTTTTAAGTATCAAACCTCATGAGATCTACCAGTCTAGTGTCAAAATCACAAACACACACAAATGGTTTCCAACCTGCAGTAAAAAACTACCCTCACACACACACTACACACACACACACACATTTCTCTCTCAGACACACAGACAAAGTCCTCTCTTTCAAACACACATACTCAGACAAATTCTTCTCTTTCAAACACACAGACAAATTCCTCTCCCTCAAACACAGACACACACAGACAAATTCCTCTCTCTCAAACACACACAACATGATAGGGACCAAGGCAGCAGGAGGCGCTGTTCATTGTGAACAGGCTTAACAACGTACTCTCATGTACGTTGTTACATAAAAGTATGTTTATCATTATTAAATAATAAATCATTTAATAAATCAAAAACTGCAATAACACTAGAAAAAGTTGCTAGATTGTCACTTTAGAAGAAAAAAAAGTCTCTGGCGTGTCTGAATATTCGCTCAAAATAGCTTGAAAGTCGCTGAGTTGACAACACTTCATTTCATCGTTTTCCTACACATCAGGCAGTTGACTTGAGATCAGTCCGGTTGGGCACCCCTGGCATAGATGATCTACATCTGCAAAGAAGTTGAGCATGTTCAAAAGAAACATTGTAAAAAGCATGCAAAATTATTTAAACACATTTCAGTTTATTTGGTAGGGTACGATTATAAATTAATAAAAAGAGAATCAGAAGCAAAACTGCTGACAGTGGCTGCATGTTTTATTCATTACAACAAGTAGCTGATCTTTCCAACTTTCAGAATGCAAGAAAAAGAGAGCAAACAAGGCAATGACAATAAAAGTGTAAGCAAAACTTTTTTAAAAGTTAGCAATGGTTAACCTGTGACACAATTTTTTTTTTGCTCTTTATGTAGAACAAAGACATGCTTCCAGACATAACTTATGCTTCTATTCCAAACCAGGATCCTCAAGTTCATAGAAAAGATCTAAATACCATTTAGTTGCTCAGACCTTCACTTCCCTGAAAACCATACATATCATATGACTGAATATAAAACATTTTTAAGCATATTGCTTTCAGTGTCAAACTATACAAAAAGGGTCAAAAGAGTGCAGTTAGAGACCAGTTTGCAAAGGGATTATTCACAGAAGGGTTCAATTGTTACAAAATATTTCATAAGAATATATTATGAGCAGTTTTAAGAAGCAATCGAGCAGCATTAGAGGAGAACCAAAAGCACAAAAAAACAGGAGAAAAACTACTAAATTTTACATCAATTCTATGATAACAGCGACCTGAAAACTTTTTTTAGAGGTTTTAATTGTATTTTGGCAAATTAAAGTGATCATACAATTCTGGATAAATCATTATTAGGTCTTAATAAAACTCTTAGTTTCCATAAGTTACAACAAACAAAATTTAGTTGCTTCTAAAAACAAACTTTATGAATAAATAACTTTGCTCAAAGAATAAAGTATCTGAAATTCCAATCATTCTTTTTTTTTGCATTTAGCAGCACATCAGGATGGCTTTTTATATAAAGAAAAAACTAAGAAACCTGCGATATTTTATCATTATGAGTCTGGTTTCTCTAAATGTCATGATCAGTAGGAATAATAAATAAGTACAATTAAGAAAATAATATTTGTCATCATTATTCTACATTAAGAGATTAAGAACAAATAAATAATTCCAAGATAATCAAAGCAGTTTCATGTCGTCTTTAGGAAGTAATTTCCAATGTCTTTAAATGAGAACAACGTAGAAGAATGTCGAAAATGCATTTGTTGCAAATCTGCACCTGATCAAAGAAATCGACATGGCAGCAATTATATACTAACAAGAATCTTCTAGGAAAGCTTTTGATAAGAACAAAAAGGAAAGAAATAGACCAACTTGATCATCGTGAATTTTGAAAGTAGTCACACAGAAGCAAATAGATTCAGAGGTCTTCTACGAGATTCTTTCTAAAGGCAGCAGCGGGGTAGTATTTTGTTACCGAATGTAAAAAGAAGTCCAAAACAAGTTACAAGCAGAGTCAAAGCAACAATGAGCATATGAGCAGGAAGTTTAATTTAATCAGTTTTTTGAGTATTTTACAAGTTAGTAGTTGCTGTTTACACGTTACCAGTCTGGTAAATAGAATATGTTCTTGTTATTACCACTCTGAGTGATGCTTTAGTATTTCTATTGTAAAAAGCACTGCAGGGCTGTGTGCAGGTCTCATGTACAGTGATTGGACTTTCAGTGTTTTATGTACAGATGGATAGATCTCGTTTCCTCCAGTGAAACTAGATCCACAGTTCAGTTTCTGTTGGAAAGTTCCAGAGTTGCAGAACAGTGAGACTCGGTGGTGGCAGATAAAAACTGCATGATAAGTTCCACCACAGATCTAATCCGTAGGTGTGTGAAGGTAATAAATGTTGCTTGACAGTGTATTTGATCAGGATTTACATTAGTCTATTGAAATGGCACATCAGACATAATTGATTCTATTTATTACTGTACAAGTACTTGGGTTTTTTAAAGACATGTCTCTGGGGAGGACATGGAAGGAAATTCACAGGCTTACACTTGACAAGAATAAATAAACCTAATTTACACCTATAAACATCAAAATAAATAGAAATCAATAAAATCTTGAAAGGCTATGAAATTAAGATGAGTGTAGAATGAGGTTAATGAAGGGCAGCATTCATCCAACTCCTCAATTTGGTTTCATTTTTAAGGTCACTCAATATCATCGGACCGGTGGGTGTGGACCTCCACCACTGAAAACTAGAGAGTAGATGTCCTTCAGGGCTTGTTTGTAGGACTTGCTGACGTTATGCTCAGCGAGACACTACTAGCTGTGGTGCTACCATAAAGTGGGAGGTGATGTGATGTTTTGATTTTTATTCACTCCGTCACATTTTCTCTGTCTGCATCTTTTTGCTGCTGCTCTTTTTGTCGTAGCTTCTCACGTTGTTTCTCCAGTTTTTCCTGGTTACGCTGGGCCTTCTCCATCAGGACTTTTAGATCTTTGATCTTTTTCTTGATCAGATTACGCTCCTGGGACGAAGTGACTCCAAGGGTCTGGAATATGTAAAGTGTGAAAGAAACCCTATTAGCAAAAGATGCTTTGTGTAATAACATGGTAAATTCTATTTTAAAAGGTTCTCATTAAGCAGAATATTCAAAGTTACCCTCAGATCTGCACCATCAAGCAGCAGAAGCTGCTCTCCATCTATGTTTTTGGCAGTGAATTCTGGGATATGGTGTTCTAAGTTGTGTCCAACGAGCCAGCGTGTCACATGTTGGATCGTCCACTCAGGTATGCTGCGGTTAGGCCACTGGTTTTGCTTTAAAAACTGTCCTTCATCTAAGATCTGAGCATTCACAAAAGAGAAAATAAGCCAAGAAAGAAAAAAAGCACAGACTGTCAGACACACTACCTCACAGCTCTATAGTCTATTATGGGGTGAACAATGAGTTGAGATGATGTCAGTAGGACCTGAAGTCACAATGAAATAAGCATTCAGTGTGTAGAAGCAGATTTGTATGGATACTGAGGAGCAAAACACAACAGCAGCAGATATGACGTAACACCAAAAAGACAGAATTTAACAACAAAATCAAATATAAATAGATGATGCAAAATGATCTGAAATCTGTTTTCATAGCAAACGTTGTGTTAACCGCTCAGCACAGACAGACATATTGATTATATCAGACATGCAAGGATAAATGATCCTCTACCATCGCTATGAAGATGTGTGGTGAATGGAGTCAGACACACACACACACACACACACACACACACACACACACACACACACACACACATACAATACACACAAAGTGACAAACGTCCTCTAAGGGCTGGCTGACAGTCTCACCTCATCATCTATCATATCCAGACTCTGAATGTTGCAGCATAGAGAACAGTAGAAAGGTACTGAATTGTTAAACAAATCTGAAATAAACACCTTCTTACAAAACCCATAAGGCAGGGGTGCCCAAACAGTCGATCGCAGTCTACTGGTAGACCGTGCACTGATCCCAAGTCGACCGCCAGGTGTTTACAAAAAAAAAATTAAATGAAGTCAGTAGCCAACTCAGCAACTTTGGTGCTATGTTTAACAAGCATTCAGACCCTCTAGTGACTCGGCCTTTTCTAGTGTTATAGGAGATTTTTGGAGTCTATGACGTGAAAGCACGGTGCTAACCCTGTTTTCAATGAGCAGTGCCCGCCCACGCCCACCAAAAAGCACTGCGTGCGTGCGGAATTTGTCTGTGTGTGTATTTGAGAGAGGGTGTGTGTGATGTCTAATGGTTACGTAACAACATCAAAACGTGTTGTGAGGATAATTTTACTGCAGTTTGGAAACAATTTGTATGTGTTTGTGATGTTGATTCTGGAATGGTAGATCTCAGGAGGTTTGATATTTGAAAAGTAGATCTTGGGACAAAAAAGGTTGGACACCCCTGCCATAAGGCTCAAATTCATTTAACAATCTTTTGTTTTTTTTGTAAGAAGACTATGAGAAAATGTTTTATGGCAGTGTCGTACATGTGAGGCGATGTTGTAAATTAGTGTACACACAATCTAATATGAACATATGATTACATTTCTGATGGGACACCTCCAATAAAAAAGAAGATATTTCACTTAGATAAATACTTTAATAATTGTGTTCATACCTCATTTGAGGAGAGCAGAGGTGTGTGTGAGCGTCCAGATATCTTGGTTTCCCCGAGCAGGCCACTGAGCTCCACGGAGCTGCTGCTACTGGCGCTATGATCACCGCTCAGAGTTGGTGCCTGATGGATCAAAAACACACTTGTGAGACTTGAAATACAAGCTAGCTGAATTTCAGAGTAAAATTATTTCTATTAAGCCATCATTTTTTAAGAATATTATTGATTAGAGACAAATTTGAATGTAACATCAAGTTGGAGCTTATTTCAAAGTTCTAGTTATGTTAGTTTTCTAGCAGGAAGGGTTGAATGTAGAGAAAATAAAATCAAAACTGAAGGGTATCGTCAGCATCTGTGTATGATTAACTGATGCCAGTAAATTGATAATTAAAGAACAGCAGACTGTGTTTTACAAGTTGTTTCATCGACACTGAACATCAGTCCTGTTTAAGATGTCCTATGACACATCTGTAAAGAGGATTAATTAGAAAAAGAAAGCTGAATTCTCCTCCACTCCAGAAATATCTCCTCTTATATGTGTCTCTATGAGTGTGAGACGTGTGAGATACCGTATGGGAGCTTCACATCATTACCTTCAATAGCTCAAACTTTCAAAGTCAAAAAGTTGCTTACAATTGCAACCTGTCCTAAAGAGGAATACTTCTGCATTATTATCAGACTAGGTTAGAAAAGTTGGTTTGAAATAATTTAGAAACTTTCTCTATTTCCCAGAGTAAAGAGGCCACTTTTTCGCCTCGATACACATCTTAGTTTCTAATTAAAAACTCATTTAGTTTCTCAGACAACGTGAAATAACATTTTTTGTTCAAGCAACTTAAAGAAGTGATCTTTGCAGCTTTTGGGGTAAAACAATTATCTGACTTGGTCAGAAATCAGCTTTTTCTGAAAGTCTTCTCTTAAAAGCTTCACATTAATTTTAATGCACATAAATTCTGCATTGATTTATCTTTTGCTGTGCACTTATCTTTAGCCAAGCTTGTCCTCAGAGAGAGAAAAGGACAGAACTTTCTCGGGATGAAAAAATAATCTGTTTTTTAATACACTAGCAATAAAATCTAATATTTCACTGGATTAGAAATGTTTTTCATGCAGATCCACTGCAGTAAATGAGCATGCATTAAACTTTAGTGCTAAATGGTTTGTGATACTTATTTGGTTGCAATTCAATTAGAAAAAGATTTCAAAATGAAAGAAATTTAGACCACTTATGAAAAAGAGAAGAAAAAAAAATCAAGATTTTTTTTGATTAGTTGATGAAGTTTGATTTCTTCTGGTGGACTTTGTGATTGTGGCACAAAAATTAGTTTCTAACATTAGCCTTTTAATTTACCTTTTAGAGAACAACTTTATTTCTATTGTAGCAGATTGAAACATTAAAATATTAAAAATACACTACCACATAATATGAATAGGAGAAGAACTGAGGCCATGTAAGTGAACTCTGTTTTGACAATAAAAACACATTACATGATAGATTTATCAGTATATGTTTGACATTTTAAACTTTAGGAGACATAAAAAAAGATACACATAACAAAACACATTTTTAGTGATTGTTATTGTCTCTTGTGAGGTAGTAAACTCAACAAACCTTGGCTTTGAGCTTCTGTGGACTGTCATCTGCTGATGAAAACGTAGAGCTGTGGTAAAAAAGAAATTTTATAAATATTAATAATGACTATCACAGGATGCTTTTTTGTTCTTTTGAGCCTGTGAGTTTTTGTTTCATCTTCTGAATCGCTTATCCCTATTGGGGAAGCGGGAGGTGACTGAGCCTATCCAGACCCTAACCTTATTCCAAGAGGCAGAATACCCTCCGAACAGGTCGCCAGTGTGTTGCAAGGCCATACACACAGACACAATCATTCCTAGGGTCAATTTTCATAGTGTCCAATCAACCAAACACGCATGTTTTCGGAGGGGGGAGAAAACCCATTTACTCCACGTTACAATCATCAGCTTTGTAACATTTACATGTCTTTTTAATCCTGCCTTGAACTAACATCTAACAATTTTTTTTCCAAGAAAACCAGCCCTATTCCTCCATCCGCCTGCCAGCTCATCTGTTTTGTCTCCTGAAGACGGGAATTCATGCTCTCTCCCTGCCAGTCGTCTCCAGTTCATCAACGTTTTTCAATAAAGATTCTGGTCTATTACTCTGACTCCACGCTTAGATTCCGTTTCCCTCACCTCGACATAACAGTTTCTGTTGGACATGGGAGCTAACTTTTTTAAAATACTGTATATCTTAGTACATTTTTATACCTGAACACTTGGAAAAGTGACAAAAAGCCTTGAACTGATATTTGAGAAAGTAAAATAAATCTCTCATCTTATCACAGACTAATATTTTTTACCTGTTTCCACTTAAGACTCTGGGGTCTTTGTCCTTTGCTTTTATTTTCCTGAGGCAGGACCTGGATGAAAATAATTAAACAATGGGTCATGAGTTTTGGATTAAAGACATTATTATATCTAAAATGTGCTAAGACCCTAATTGGTTCTTTAGTTTTATATTCACACCATTAACAACTTTAATCTGAGTTTTCATCTTTTTTCAAAACATTCTACAGTTTAACAAACTATTTTAGGTTTTGGAGAAGATTTACTAATGTTCTGCTGAAAGGCTTTTGTTTATTAGTTTGCTCAGACTTCTTTGTAATTGTTCATTTATTTGTCTTCTGCACTACCCTGTTATTCCCCAACAGGGTCGCAGAAGGTCCCGGAGCCTATCCCGGCTGAGAGGTTGGATACACCCCAAACAAGTTATCAGTCTACCGTGGTGCCGCGCACACACACACACAATGATTCCTGGAGACAATTTTGTAGCAGCCAATTAACCTAACAGACATGTTTTTGGAGGGTTGGAGGAAACCGGAGTATTCGGTGGAAACCAACACATTCACAAGGAGAACATGCGAATTCCACACAGAAAGGCCAGTGTTCCAAGCCTAGTCTCCACCCGGGATTCGAGCCCTGTCCTTCTTGCTGGGATGCCACTATGCTCACCACCGCACCTAATGTGTATTCTGAGGATTGAATGGGAGCAATAGAACGCAAAGTAATTTTCCTCGGGATCAATAAAGTAGCTATCTATTTTATGGATTTGTGATTATTTACTGAGGGCTGCATTTCCTATAAAAATACAATAAATTGAGGCACTTTGTATGCATTCCTACCCAGGGTCTTGTCTGTGTCTTTGCTCCTCTGAACTGTGAGATGGGCTCGACATTGCAGGTGACTGTGAGCCTGTAATCAAACAACAAGATTTTTATTTTTTTGAAGGATTTTTAGTTTTGAATGGAAATATTGAACTAAAGGTACATATATTTGAATTGTGATATACCACGAAGGGATTTTCTGGGAGAGCTTTCTGTACTGCCTGGAGTCCGAGGCCGTGCTGCACCTCTATCACTACGAATCGAGCCAGAGCGACTGTGAGCTGGGCTTGCATGAGCTTCTGAGATCTGATCAAAAGAAAAGAAAAACTAGCTCAAGGAAAAAGAAATTTGGAAAACAACAAGGTAAAATATGCAGGAGAGTAAATCACCAAATCAAAACGGAGGAAAAATACAGAGGATTATGAGAAGCTGGGAATGTTTATTAAATCTGAACAACCAGAGAGACCAAGCTAAGTGAGCATCACTGGGACAAAGAGCATCCATCTACAAGAAGTCTAAAGAAGTGACTTGGAAAGAAAAAACTATGTAAGTAATAAATGATTAAAAAGGAAAGACGTGAAAATTATGCAGTTTAAAGACCTTCAGTCAGTCAGACGAAAAATCCAAAGAAGAATAACAGACATTCATATTACATTTTTATAAAACTGATGGTAGGTAAACAGATGCTTATCAGAATCTAACAAATACAAACCTCTCCCTCTGTGAAACCGATGCTTTCCTGTCCTCTGGAGTCCATCTTTTTGCATGATGAGGGTGAGCCCTCTTTCTGGTCTGGGATTCGAAACACAAAGAAAACTAAGTTAAAAAAAGAAATCCTATTACATCAACTAAAATCATAGAAAGGGCTTCAAAGTTGTCTAATTACTATTGTTACTATTATTACTTATTGCCATCCACTAAAATATAATTCATTCAACTAGTTAGACTTTTAAGTATTTTTTGAGGTTATTATTGTTCACATTCTGGGTAGAAACCACTAATAAAAAAATTAATTGTAAAAACACATTTTTCACGGACTTATTCATTCACTTAGTGATTCAACATACAAGTTAAACACAATACAATATAGCAATACAACTTTTACTGATTACCTGATACTACTATGGTAACATCATTTTTAAAGATCCATCTTCCATTGTCTCACTCAAACTTTCATCATAATACTTTATTCTATAACTAAACAGTAACATTCCAAACAGAAATGATACAATCAATGTAACTGTATCAGACTCTCGGTCTCTGCTTGCGTATATTTTGATCAACTTAACCAAAAGAAAAAAAATTATTGAAATAATATCAATTCAGAGCTTAAGGTGTTATTCCAGGTGGAATCACACACAGTTTGTTTTAGAACTGGAATGCAGCTTGCTGTGTGTGTGTGGAAAAGAAAAGTGTTCAAATCAATAGTAAACATTAAATTTGCTTCTTTGGAAACTAATATCTGCATTAATGAGAAATGCCAGATCATTTTTATTGATTTGAAAATACAGTATTCACTTTTTCATTTTCAAAGCCATTATCAATTTACTGAGCTTTTTTTTTTTCTTTGAAGTGGTTAAATGTGCCAAAATTTACTGAGTTGCAATATTGGCTTCAATAAATCAATAATCAAACCTAAACAAACTGGCATTTTTAAAAATACAGCATAATCCGCAATGCATTGTAGTAATCTACACATTGTCCAAGCAAACTGACCTCTGACTTGGGTTGGTGTTCTGTTAGGGCTGTGTTGCTGAGCGCTGAGCCTCTCCGAACTATTACTGTTGTTGTTGTTGACCTGGATACCATTCTGCTTCATTAGCTGCATTAACTCAGACTCCAAAGTTGCAATCTGCAGATAAATGGAACCCCAAAAAAAGCATTATTGTGAGAGTTTCTTTAACGGCTGGTTAATTATTTATCAAAAATTTACTTTAACTCTAGGGAAAGCTACACCACACCATTGACAAGTAAATGGAGCCTAATTTTCAATCTAATTATGAACTTATAATAAGTTACCTGAGTGTGCAGAGTAATAATTGGAGACAGTACAAAGAAACCTCACAACCACAAAAAAATGTTACTAAGAAAACAATCAAAATGCAATGACTGGAAAGAGAAAAAAAAAAAGAGCCGCAACAACTTATTATGTACCATTGAGTGATCTTGCATATACCCTAAAATGACCATGCCGTGGCATTACATAAGTCCAAAGGCAAACAGCTATCATAGTATCACTGTTTCTAGCTATGGAAGTGAAGACCAAAACAATTAATTGAAAACAAACTTTTATTCTCTTGTAACCCTGAATGGATGAAAGGCCAAATTGTTCAACCTATATGGATGTTTACCATGCAGTCTTCTTTCTTCATCTAGCATCTCTTTACTGGTTTGTAATGATGAGAGGAATTAGAAATGGCAAATAAAATAAAGTATAGGATACCCGGACTTGCAGTTCCTGGATTTCTGCCAGGTGAGCTTTTTCAGCTTCTTCCAGCCGCCTCCTCTCTGCATCCTCCTTCTGGATGAACTCCACTTCTCTGAAAGACATGAGAGAGAGCACAGACTGTACCTTATACAGATATGGAGACATAAGGATATATTTCTCTTTTAAAGTGTTTTGTAGTTCTGATCTGCAGATGCTATGAAGATAAATTTGATTTTGAAATAAGATGCATGAGTCACATATTTATACCTTCCAACAAAAGAAACTAGAAAAAAATATACTAAGTTTTATTTGACCTAAACCCTGCTTATTTTTGAGAGACCCTATAAAGCAAACGCATATCGAACATCCCTGAAAATACCAAATGAACCATTTATCACTTCCTTGATTCTCTTTTTATTCAGTCAACCCACTGCCTCTTCACTGCAACTACGTTCTTTGCTAACCACAAGAAGTTTGTTTCATCAGTTTACTTCCACTTAGCCTGCAGAGGATGGGCCAATTAGAGAGAGTTTGTCTGCCGCTGAGCAGGAGAGGTTGTGATGGGACTGACTAAAGGAATTACAGCTCAGCGAAACAAGAATGATGCAATGCATTAGATTGCACAGTGAGCTTTTACTCCACTTCCTCCAAAAGAAAACCCTGATCATCTACAATACAGTAGATAGATGGGTGAGTTTTAGTTTAAACATTAGAGAATCACAAGCAGTTACACAGTAAACCCGAGCAAGTTTAGAGAGTGAAGATTACTGGATTTTCGACTAATTTGAGACTTGAACCACTCAGGACAACAAAAACAGCTAAATATTGCAAACTATCCACAAAGAGAAGCTGCATTAAATCAACTTGCAGAGCTCTCTAGAAATAAATTTACTCAAGAAAAAAACCTGATGGAGTCACAGCCAAAAGTTAAAAGTTGAGCTTGTTTTTACTCACTTCTGCTGGAAGTCTTTGATAAGCTTCTTTGCTTTGTTATATTTTTTCTCCAGAGTCTGGTACTGGGCTTGGGCCTCCTTTAGATGTTCATTAACAGTATGGCAAAGTGTTTGAGCCTCGATCCAATAACTCTCCAGCTTCAACATTCTTTCCTTGTTTTCTTCGATGCTGGCCTTCAGCTGGCTTTTCTCTTTCTCCCAATGCTGCTTTTCTTTTTCTACTGATGCCAACTGCACAGGAGATGGAGACACTTTTACTTGAAAAATGAATTCACACAAATGAATCAATGTGTGTACCATACACATTCGGCAAAGTCTAAATGTGTACGGTGTAGGTTTCCAAAATCAGCTTAAAATATACTGAGAAAAAACTATATTGATTTTTTTCTGAAAACAAGTGAAATGAACAAGGTGTAAAGTTAATAAAAAAAAAGTTAATAAAGTTAATAAAATAACAATAGCTCATTTATAAAAATGCAAATATTGCAAAAATATTTTTCTTTGGCGCTACTTTATTTAATCACTTTATCATCCACTTCATTAACTTGTGAATTACGATAATCAAATTAGGTCGGTCACGTTCATTAAAGCCTAAAATCCTACCCATCAAATTTATATTCATTCAAATATAAACTTGCACTCTGACCGTAAAACGTGAAGTAAAATATGAAGTGACTGAGAATTAGATGGAGAAATTCATTATTAAAAATGTGCAGGAAGTGTTAAATTTCTTAATAGTCTGAAAATATGCGTGAAATTTATTGCATCAGAAGATATCAAACATTAATTTCTCATTTTTTTTATTGCATAAGTTAACATGTGTGTCGCACACACATTTACATGCTCCATAAACTTTGGAAAAGTTCTGCTATTTTAAGCCCACAAACTTGTTCGTCAATAGTTTCTTACCTTGTTTTTCAGTTTCTGGATCTCAGCCTCAGTCACTGTGTGCTTGATCTGGAGCTGTGGAGAGCAGAGGTGGAGGAAAATGGAAGTGAGAAGAGAGGGCGGTCAGATAATCAAATGCATGGCTGCGCAGGCTCTCTGCTGTCGATAGTGTGAATGGTGGAGGCGGCCGACCCTGTCCTTCCTTTGACCGCATCCCCACTCACACATTGACATTTGCTCTCAGAAGAGATTTAAAAAATAAAAAAACAGACATGGAGTGACATTTGATTTTTTTTTTTTTAAGTATTTTTTCAGATATCACCAACTTATCCTTCACAAGTGGTGCAAATAGTTGGATGAATCCAAAGTGACGAATTAAAGTTAAAATGAGTGATTGAGAGTTAGATGAAGGGTTATATAAGGAGCATAAATAAAAAATGAAGAATAGATGAGCTGAGAACATGCAATATAGAAAATCAAATGATGAAATAGGAGCAAATGAGTCCTGTACTCATTTGCCATTGGAGCAAAAGTCTTGCTCATTTCATGAGAATTAGACACTGCAGCCTTTGATTTAGTTAGAAATAAAAAAAAAAATTAACCATTTACACCAAAAGAATTTGGAAGGATGTTTTATTTTCACTTAAAATCCATTGCAGTTCCCAAAGTGCAGCTGAGCCGTTTGTTATAGCTAGAGGCAAACTCCAGAGAGAGAGAGGCAGAGAGTAGCACAGTATGAAAGAAGTGGAGTGATCAATCAATATTAACTGACCTCGCAGCAGCTAAAAAGCATAACTGACTTCACTGTCAGAAGCTTAATGGTCCATTTTATTACAGTAGTTTTTGAGCAGAGCTTATTTCTTTTTACAGATACAAAATTTCAACAAAACGAGGTTCTACTCTGAAATTAAGTGTAGGAGTCTCTGCGATCACAATGGACACAAGAGTCAGTACTTTACTGGGGAATTCAACTGAATACAGTAATTAGTAGTGATGAGCAAAGGACGTGTATCTCCTCTGTGTTCACATGTCTAATTGTTTAGATTAGGATTCACTGTGGGTAAGCAGATCTTTGTTCTCGACAAAAGAGCACAGCTGTGCCAAGAAAAGCAGATGCACCGATGTATTGTGTTTCTGTCTTTTTTGTTAAATCTAATTATATTTTTTTCCAAGTTAATCCAGGGAATGTGTGGGTATTTTACTGTGGTTTATCCTTCAAAGCACTGACAATGAACACTGTTGGTGGGTTCACATCAGTTACATAATCCTTCCTGTGGGAAACCTGTTTAGTGAGTGAAACTAAATACAGCATTAAAAAGTTTTAAAGGTTTACCTCTCTGAACTTTTGGTAGAGCTTAGTGGCATCCAGCTCTGAAGGAGACAAGATATCATCGGTCTCTGGTAGGTCAAACACCTCGATGTTCTTCTCGCCTCCCGTCATGTTTGTTCCTGTGTCCTCATCATCTGTGGCATATTCCCCAGTCTGCTTCAAAGGAAAATGACACAGTCAGTCGATCAACAGGTTGGATGTGTGGGGAATATGTGTTCTTACTTCAACAGAGAAATTAAAAAATCATTTGTTGTCTGTGGCTTTGACGCAAAATTCTTCAATTTATCTTGAGAAAAGAATCTTCTTCTATTGTTTGATCATCAACAAATATGCACTCTTGGTTTCTGTTGTCAAGCATTCATTTCGTTTTGTTTCATCTTTTGAACCGCTTGTTCCCTGACGGGGTCTCTGGGTGAGCCACAGCCTATCCCAGCAGATTTCAGGTGAGAGGCACAATACACCCCGAACAGGTCGCTAGTCTGCTGTAGGGTCGCACACACAAACCCATGGATACACATACTCATTCCTAGGGGCAATTTCGTAGTGGCCAATCAGCCTAACATGCATGTTTTTGGAGGGTGGGAGGAAACCGGGGTACCTGGACAAAACTCACGTATACATTGGGAGATTTCCAAAACTCTGCAACTAATACTGTTTGCTGATGATACTAATGTGCTTTGTTGTGGTGAAAATTTAGAAACACTAATATGTGAAATGGGAAAAGAATTACAATTATTAAAAAGTTGGTTTAACTCAAACAAACTGACTTTAAATCTAAAAAAAACAAAATGTATTATTTTTGCAAACCGTCCTTTTAAGGCCAACAATAAATTATTCATTGATGATGTTGAGATAGAGTGTGTAAATGAAGTAAAATTTTTAGGAATCATGATACAAAAAAACTTGAGTTGGAAAAGTCATATAAATTTTATAAAAGCAAAACTATGCAAGACGTTAGCAATAATAACCAAAGCTAAAGATTTCCTAAATGAAAAAGCACTTTATATTCTGTACTGCTCCCTGTTTCTTCCTTACATCACGTACGGCTCCGAGGTGTGGGGCAACACATATCAAACAAATACCACTCCAATTACCATCATTCAAAAAAGAGCAATAAGAACTGTAAGTAAAGCCAATTACAGGGCACATACAAATCAACTGTTTATTAACAAAAAGGCCTTAAAATTTAAGGATTTGGTTCAATTTAAAACTGCACAAATCATGTTTAAAATAAACAATAATCATCTACCCAATTCTATTCAAAACTTTTTTCATAAGAGGGATACTGTGTATGATTTTAGAAGATGTAATGTGTTTAAAAAGATGGCAATAAGAACAAATGTAAAACAACATTCTATTTCAAGTATTGGTGTAACTCTTTGGAACAACCTGGATCAACATTTAAAAGAATGTAAAACACTTAAACAATTCAACACTTTATATTAAAAAAATATTATAAAATCATACGAAGGAAAAGAGCTCTAAAGATGGACACTTTTATGTAAATTACTGTACATGTGGATTTTTTTTTCTTCTTTTTTTGTTGTTAAAAAGTCAACAGCTTAATTACATATAGTTTGGATGAGTTAGGGGCAGGCATCATAAGCTTCGGCTTCAGTCTGCTCCTTTCCGGACCTTATACTTATTGTTTGTTTTTGTTTTGTAAGAAAATGTTCAAATGTCTGGAAAAATAAACTACTACTACTACTACTACTAACATGCAAACTCCACATAGAAAGTCCAGTGTGTGAAGTCTGTCCCCACCTGGGATTTGAAACCCGACCTTCTTGCTGTGAGGCCACTGTGCTAACCACTGCACCACCGTGCAGCCCTTGTTGAGCATTCCCAGTTAAACTTTTTATGTAATCTCTAAATTTAAGAGTTGATTTAATTGTTACAAAAATATTATGTTATTCTTTTTCCAAATTGCAGAATTTTTCTTACATTTTAATAATCTAAGTAATAATATTTTAATGCTACTCGTTACATAACAATTTAGCAGTCTGCTGAAAAGTTAAAAATAAATTGAGTTGACAACCAAGTGAGCTGAAAGAAACCCATTACATTTCAGTTTAAAAAGGTTGGAATATAGTTATGCTGACAAACCTAAATGCCACATTTCATTATCTTCAACCAGTTCTTATCTTGCTCCAGGGAAGAGTAAGATTAACTACAGGTTCAATCTCGGAAGGCTGGAAAACGCAAATTCTTGATTTCAATAGTCAAACTTTACATAATCAAAGTTAAGTCAAAATAGGCATTAGGTTTTATCAGCCTTGAACGGCATTAAAACGTAAAGCATATGACATTTAAATAGGCCATCTTCCTGCCTCACTTTAACTATTGCATAATGAATGTTGACCATGACCATTAGGCACTCAATCCAATTTGACTGGTTGATTCAATGTTTGGCTGATAAGCAAACGAGTTCAACATTTCCAATAGAACCATCTCATCGAAACATTCAACGCCCCTTGTACTGCATGGGCTCTTATACATTGTATTTTTTCTGCACAAATGCACTTCACTAGCTCAAGTTGGATCTTGGTGCTCATTATTATGGTCTATATCCTCTCTTCACTATCTCCTTCAACAGTAACAGAGCTCAGGTTGGGTTAGTTTGCATGCATGGCCAAAATAAAGTTCTATTTCCATAACAGCCTCGCTTGATCCCATTGTACCATCATTACATGTAAAAAAAAAAAAAAAAAAAAAAAAAAAAACATAAAAAAGAGGGTGAAACAGTCCGAGATTGAGGGAAGCCATATATTTACATTGAGTAAAGCACTCATAAAATAACAATTTCAGAAAAAAAAAACACATTGCCGCTTAGTGAGCACTTTACATGTAATCATCCATTAGCAAGTGCTGAAAGAAAAATCTGTGATTGCTCTCTTGACATGAAAGCAGCCTCGACATGGACTCTGACTAAGAATATAGGTTTTAAAAGACCTTTACTTATGATAAATTTACACTGGCCTTTTTGGTTTGAATCCTGTTCTGTGTAATTATTAATGTGAAGATAAAAGTAGCAAAGTATGGTCTGCCTTTGAGCTAATGTATTTTTTGGTTGCTTACAAAGACTGTGCAGATCCTGTCTCCATGAGAATGTTTTTATTTGATCAGTTACAGAAAGGCATAGATGTGCATTAGATTACCTACACTCTGCAAAGAAAACTCAGTTTGATATCTATTGTTCAATGAGAAAGCGCTTCTTCCTCTTCAGATCGAGATTGAAACCCTGATAAAAAGCCTTCTTTTCAACGAAGGGTGTGAGAACCTCTCAGAGAGGATTAACAGTGATTCCAATTCAGTAAACAGTTGTTAAGTATATTGTTAGGTAGAAAATGTAAATAATTGTATACTTCTTTTGTTACTGTTTTTTTTGTTACTTCTTTTATTTTTATTGTTCAAAAAGTGCCTTTAGTTAAAATGTAACCCCTCACCTGCAGGCACTTCTTGACCCGCTGCTGTAAGACAGTGTGATGTTAACTAAGAAATGTTTCAATACCGTTTGCTGAGCATCCCCTACCTTTCTACTTATCTGTAAGTAGAGGTCTAGAACTTTCTTTTCCCCACAACTCTGTAAGAACACACCTCTTATTTCTCATTACTGTATGTATAAAGAAGACAAGGACACATTTCTTGGTAGAAATTCTGATCTGGAAAGAATGCTACCCTTGTCGACATATAAAACTTTGAGTTCTTTCACTAGTTTTCTGATCAGCACAGCTTAATTATAAATATTATGAGAAAATAATAAAGATTCATTATTTTCCATCTAACATATATTAAGGCATGAAGTTTGATGAGCTCTTTAAAATCCCAGATAAATCATTGAAAGCACTCACACTTTCAGTGTTTATAAAAAACTTTCAAGAAAGAGGGTAGAATCCATTCTTATTCCAAATCATGTAGTAATATTTTAAATGAGACCTAACTGTTGCGTCACACACTAGCAATAAGTGTCAATGCACGCTCTATTTTGAACAATTGCCAACAGACACGCAAAAAGCATTCTGTCCTAAAAAAAAAAAAGTTATATTTTAGGCATGAATACTTTTAAAGTGCTATGAAAGTAGCAGTTTTGTAAAAAGGCGATGAAAATGAAGACAGTCTTTCTCAAAGCATGAGTGTAGCATTTCCTCTGAATTCAAGTGAGGGTATATTTTGCATTGATTTGTGTCACAGGGCATTATTCTGTTTGTGCGCACAGTGTGGGTATGACCACATGTTCTACAGATGTCACAAGTTGCAGAGCCAGCTCAGTGTCTGGTGGATTAAAAATGCTGCACAGTCAGAGAAGGAAATGCTGAGTGATGCAGCTCTTTTGGCATCTTCTTAGAGGCTGTGAGGAGGATTTGTGTGTTAGCATCAAATCCAGCCGTCAGTCAGCTTTAAGCTAAAACTTAGTCAGCTGACATGAGAAAGTAGCTGTGACATACAAGACAAGTAGAAGCCTCGTTTTTACACAACAGCGTCTTGGATGAGAAATTTGACGCCAGCAACTTCACCTCTATTACTGTGTAGTACTAATGTTCTTCTTAGTAACGAGCAGCTATTAGTTGTGTTTGCACAAATGCCATGACAAGTTAAAAAACATAGTTTTTACGGTATTGTGAAGGATACATCGTCTAGGCCAGGGGCGAGAAAACTTTTTGGTTCGCGGGCCACAATGACTTCTAACATTTGACAAAGGGGACGGAACAGGAGCAGAGGGATGGCATGCTTTGGTAACCTCACCTCATCTAGAGAAAACACGTGCTTTAATTTCTAATAAAAATAAAGAAAAGTATTACAAGAAAATCTCCGAATTTGAAATGAGTCTTTAAACACTGAAAATCAAATGAATAACTATTCTATTTTGAAGCATTGAAGGTTCTGTATTCCTTCTGAATATCACCATCACTCTCCTTCTAACTGTGTTTTGTTTTTCTTTAACAATGGTAGGAGATGCAGCTGTACTTGTTCTTCTCCTTCTATTCAATTAAATTAAATTAAAGAAATAAACTTTTATAATATTTTATTTCTCCTGCAATTCTGATGTTTTCTCACTAGACGGCGCACTCTAGGTGCCAAAAGTAAAACATCGACGAGTGCAAGGACAAACAGTTGGAGCAAGTGGAGCGCGTTATATTTGATGGAAAGCCATCATGCCCACTATACGCATGTAAACAAGCGCACTAGATTTGAAAGCCATCGGGGTCACTACATGCAGGTAATGTAGCGCACAAAATGTTAAATCTAGCATGTTAACTTTTAAATCCAGCGTATTAGCGCTTAAAAAACGTGAATTTAGCGCGCAAGGTTTAAAATGTAGGTTTGAAATCTAATATGCTTGTCTACGTGCGTGCATTGGCCCCAATTTCATATATGCGCGCACTGTTTATTTTGAAAAAGCATGCATCACGGAGACACACATTTTAATGGGAGCAGTGTTGTTGTTTTCTCAATGAAGCCAATACACCTAAAGTGCGCCATCTAGTGAGAAAACATCAGAATTGCAGGAGAAATAAAATATTAACAAGGTTTATTTCTTTAATTTTTTCTAGTCCCGGAGGCCGGATTAAACCAGGGGCGAATCCAGGATTTTCTAAAGGGCGTGGGGGCCTGAGGTCATCAACAATGCAGAGGGTGCTGAGGGCATTCCCCCCACAACAGAGTCATTTATCTGCATTTTGGTGGCCTATGGCTTTGGCCTTGCAAGGGGATAGCTTGGATAGCTCAACTAGTTCCCTTTCCTTTCTTTTTTTTTTTTTTTGTGGATTAAAAAAGGGAGGAGGGGGCAGGTGCGCCCTCCACGCCCCTTCTGGATTTGCCTCTGTAAACTATTTAACGGGCTGCATGTGGCCCGTAGTTTGCCCATGCCTGGTTAGGCTCATGTGATCATTACCTCATCGTCATCCGCATCATATTGGGCGTACTGTTGCTCCAGCAGTTCTCTCTGTCTCCTCTCCTGCTCCAGGGTTTGCTGGATGAGCGTAGCCACCTCACTCTGCTGACCAGGACGTTCTCGGCCAATTACAAACCTGCAAAACCAAGCAGGGTCAACCGTCTCATCAGTGTTTAACAGTCATAGCACATTTAATAAAGTCAAATTTAGAGAAATTTTGCCTGTCGTATTGCAAAGCAAAAAAAACACATTGCAAAGTGAGTGGATTGTGGGCGACATGTGGCCTCATGAACACACAGCAATGACGGCAATTTTTGCTGACATTTCAGAGAAGGGCTTAGAGCCTGGCCATGCATAATAAAGTAAGAAATCAGTCAGCCCGACAGTCTTATATCATGTCGGTCAGTGAATAAAATGTGGGAAACCACAAGATGTAGCTGTGAGCTACTGTTGACCAAATTTTGTAAGTACAGTACATTAGAAAACTGACAAGTTGGGGAAAATGATAAGCAATAGAAATGAGTTCCCTCTTTAAAATATTATCTAGTTTTCTTCTGAACAAATTTTTAAAGAATATGTACACTACATCTGCTTCTTATCAATCTGACACTAAAAAAAAAAGTAAATATAAGCAATCTCATCTCCAGCAGGGTTCATATCAGTGTAGACACAGAAAGGGTCCATCCTAAAGTATGCTCAGGAGCAAGTGTGTCACAATAAGTGAGGACATGGAAAAAAAGAGAGTGTAAGTGGGTTCGAGATTGAAGCTAATCAAGTGAATTCATTTCCCCTGAGCTCTTTTTCTACATTTCTAAAGGCCAAGTAGAAAAGGGCTTACGCTCCAGCAGAGAGGTGTACTTGATCTACATGAGAAGGAACAAGTGAAGGGCAAGACACAGAGAGAGAGAAAAAAAACACGGCGAGGGTTCTGAATGACCGAAAGACTTCACTATAGTAAGCCTGTGGAGTGTACGGCCTGAGAAGCAGCTGACCTGGAAACATCCTCTCTCGTCACGCAAGGAGTTTCTGGTAGTTTCCCCTCGTCTCCCACTGATCTCAGACAGTCACACACAGGGTGCTGCACCAGCACACTGCTGTGGCCTTCAACTTAGATTGAATTCTCTGACTTAGTGAAACAACCACAAGCAATTCTATAGAGCAAGAACTTGATCAAATAAGACTGTCCTTTATTTGTCCTTTTGAAAACACATAAGGAAGGCAGGTATACATGAAGTTTGGCTTTTGCTTAACTGCTATGATGGTGGGGGAAAAGATGCAAATCTTATGTGAAGAATTATTTAGTCAATATGTAAAACAGTGGTCAATGACTTTAAAAAGAATTAGTAAAGCTGGAATATCTAAGGACTTTGCTGACTTCTTGGGATTTGCATCAATTCCTCACATATCCATAGTGACAGAATATTGTTCTGTTCCATGTCTTCGGCTTAATCGGGGCAGGGTCAAGAGGGCAATAGCCTCAGACAAGAAACCCAGGCTTCTCTCACCCTGGCTGCATCCTTCAGCTCACCCGGGAGGACCCCGAAGTGTTTCCTGGCCAGCTGTGAGACAGTCTACCCAGTGGGTCTGCTTCTGGGTCTCCTCCTAGGATGACATCCCTGAAACACCTCACCAGTAAGGCAACCGGGAGGCGTCCTAACCAGATACCCGAACCACCCCATCCGGCTTCTCTCAACCTGGAGTAGCAACAGCTCTACTTCGAGCTCCTCCTGTTTCACAGAGCTCCTCACTCTATCTCTGAGTGAAAGCCCAGCCACCCTGAAGCGGAAGCTCATTTCAGCCACTTGTACCATATGACCTCGTTCTTTCTGAACTTTGCATTCATAAATAGTTGAGGATAAATCGAGGCAGATATATACATACAGTATATATTAGGTGACACACGACTCACACTTATGAACAACTGTACATCACTTTTTTCTCATTGGCTGATAAAACACATTACGCTTGTTATTTTAAAAACAATAGTACAATTTTGTAATCTTAAAAATCAAAATGGATACAGCATTTAATTATGATGCATCAAAAATAGAAAACATGTTGCAGCCTGTTTTAGAATCGTTTTAACATTTACCCTTCCAACTTTTATTTAGGTATTCTTGAAATTGGTTAGTATAATATGTAAATCTTCACAGTGAATAAAGTAGGGGCAGCACGGTGGCGCAGTGGATAGCACAGCGGCCTCAAACCAAGAAGGTCCTGCGTTTGAGTCCCAGGTGGAGACGAGGCTTGGAACACTGTCCTTTCTGTGTGGAGTTTGCATGTTCTCCCCATGTCTGTGTGGGTTTCCTCCGGGTACTCCGGTTTCCTCCCACCCTCCAAAGACATGCATGCTAGGCTGATTGGCCAGTGCCAAAATTGCCCCTAGGAATGAGTGTGTGTGTTGGATGGTTGTATGTGTGTGGCCCGGCGACAGACTGGCGACCTGTTCGGGGTGTACCCTGCCCTTCGCCTTAAGTCAGCCGGGATGGGTTCCGGCACCGCCCGTATCCCCGCAAGGGATAGACGGATAAGAAGATGACTGACTGACTGAATTAAGTCAGTGAACAGACAATTTACAGCATAGTTGATCATTTACAGATTCACCCACTTTGAAAGTGACAAGAAAATGTAATGCCTAATATATACATTAGATCAACAACTTATCTCCTGTATAATTGTATCAGACTGGGTCGAGTATTTCCTGTTCTTTATGATAAAATGAGTATATACATTCAGATTCATTATTGGATCTTTCTGACTGTGTATCTAGATGAATTGCTGTTGAAACTAAGGGGTAAATATTGCAAAAATTGTGAATCTAGGACAGTTGGCCATAAAACCTCTTGTGATCAGGCAGAGTGAGACCAGGATTTACCAAGGAGGAGGTGTGTGGGTGGAGTGAATTAGATATGATGGAGGAACAGGGAGAGGGAAGAGGATGGTAAAGAAATAACACTGAGGAACGGAGGTCTTTGCTACATATCTGTCTCAAAATGGCAATGATAGGTGTAACGATACGTGTGAGAGTGAAATTACAGTATATAGCAAGATTACAAATAACGCATTGTCATATGACTCTAAACTTGTTTGTCAGGTTGGCAGATGACAGGCTGAAATTATGCTTCACGTGCACCGCTACATATTAATTGATGGAAAAGAATTGTCAATGTTAGTTAAGCAAACAGCATCTGCTCCACCAGCAGTCCATTGTGATATTATCAGACATGTCATCAGTCTTCAGTCTTTTCTACCAACACTGCGTGTATAAGACCATTTATCTTTTCTCAACTCAGTTTGACCTAAATATGATGGAGGGTTCGGCTGGTAGGGAGATGTATGAAAAGAGGACAAATAAATGTCAATGTGTAAAAACCCTGTGAGAAATACAAGGTGAAGACTAGTAAGAGACGACAGGAAGCAGATGATTATCTGACACTGAAAATAGAAAAAAAACTGAAACAAAACTATATGAAGGGAAAAAGAAAGAAACTGAATTGTTGGCGGGGCAGAGATGGCAGACAGTTGCCAAGGACAACTCACCAAATGAAAGACTTCCTGTCATGCTGTGTGTGTGTCTCTACTTTCAGTTGCTAGAAGCAGAGTCAAACCAAACGCTGCTGGGCTCTCGAACACACAACTTTGGTCTGTGTTTCAAACAGTCATGTGGCTTTTGCACAAAGACACCAGGTCTGACTGAATTTACAGATCAGTTTTCTGCTTAGTCTTAAAGTGAACTGCTGTTTAAAAAGTCATTTTTAAAGCCTGTTGTGTTCTTTAGATACTTTGACTCATGTTTGCTTTCACAGTTTAGTTTTTAACTTTGCATCAGACATTTCTTTTACTGAGTTTATTCAACCTCATAAACATAAGGCACTTTCTTGCACTGTCCGGTCTTGATCATTGAAAACAAAAAAGTGATGGTAAAGCTTGTCAAGACAAGCGTAATAGATTCCCCAAACGTGCAGGTCATCTAGTGGATTCAAAAATAATTTGAACTTTTTAACCAAAAATGCACTTATTAGTGCAAACTCAGACGCTCGCATCAAGAGTAGTGTATATAAAATTATGAAATTCAGGAAGCCCAATTTTAAACTTAACAAAATTAGTGACAGTGATTAGAAGTTGTGCTTCATGGTGGTGCAGTGGGTAGCACAGTGGACTCACAGCAAAAGGGTCATAAGTTCGAGTCCAGGTTGGAGACGAGACTTGGAACACTGGCCTTTCTGTGTGGAGTTTGCATGTTCTCCCGTGTATGCATGCGTTTTCTCCAGGTACTCCGGTTTCCTCCCACCATCCAAAAACATACATGGTAGGTTGATTGGCCACTACATGATTGCCCCTAGGAGTGAGTGTGTGTGTATGGTTGTATGTGTGTGTCCCCACGACAGACTGGCGACCTGTTCGGGGTGTATCGTGCCCCTCACCTTGAATTAGCCAAATTTTTCCAAAACCAGAGTTTAGGAATAGTACATTTCAAATAGGAGGCCATCTCGTTGATCAAAACACAAAACTGATAAATTGCTACTAGTGGTATCATGACCATGTCGAAGATGACAAAAAAGCGGATCAGAAATGGTTTAGATTTGCTGGGATTTTCTGTGAGTTATTACTTCACATCCTAAGGACTTATCGTGTATCGTACCTTTTTAACACAAAAAGGCTCTAGAAAGCTTTTTTCTGATGGTATGATTAAGTGTTCTGATACATTTGTTTGAATTCATAATAGGAAATTTGTTTCATACAGAAAGATTCTAGAGCCTGTAGGAAGCTTTGCAAATTAGCTTAAAAATGTTTAAGGTAATGAATTTTTAGGCTAAAAAAATAGAAAAAAATGTTTTTTTAAACATATCAGCTAATCCAAATGCTCCTTACCGAACTACCCCGGATGTGTTTCGAAGAACGGAGGCGGCAAAGCTTTGGGTTACACCCACCAGGCTGGTCCCGTCCACCTCCACAATCTGATCATTCACTTTGATCCTGAAACAAACAAGCAGAGAGAAAATTAACACTCGGTAAAAAGAAAAAACTAAAAAGGATGCATATTAAATCTGCATGTTTCTAAAAATGAAAAGTGCTGAATTGCAGAAAGTGGATCCTAGTTTAATTAACAGGAAATATCAACCTTACATTGATGCACCAGAACAAAGAAAAGAACTCCAAGGGAAAAAAATAGGACTGTCACATATGTTTGTTTTCTTCTTTTAGAAATTGCAGCAGTGCAGTGGGATTTTTATGCTTGCAGAAATTTCTATTTAAAATAGCTTTTTTATTTTGCCCTATCAGGAGGCAGAAGACATGAGGCTGAAAAACAAGCCGGGGGGGTCTAACGAGAACATAGATGGCAGCTAGCCTTTCACTCCGGGATACGACAAATCCAAATTTCCCACTCTGATCTAGAAGCCACGGTGCTTCATGTACGTTCTTGACCTTAATTTGAACTACTGATGTAAATATTTTACGGCTAATCAAAGGAGAAAGTACTTGCTGCATACTCAGCTCAGAGCCAGATAGAAAACTGCCAAAAAATGGTTCTTTTTCATCTAAATAAAACAGTAACCAGGGAACATCCTTTTGAATTTTGTAGTTTTTTGAAGATAAAGATATTTTTTTTTGTGCCTGGCAAAGCAAGTTCAGATGCAGTGTAATTTAGAGAGTTTTACAGAAAACAAGGTGAAAGTATAGATGTAGATTAAACTCTACAGTCAAATTGCAAGGCTAGAGTGCAGCAACACACATCTTCTTCTCTTTTTGGCAATTACTGGATTAAAAGATTGTAGAAATAAATATACCAAAATAAGCATACAGTTCTTTCTCATTTAAGCAGAGACACAGACCAAGTAAGTCTTAGCCAAATCCATGTACCTGTATGCTTGGTCTATTTGTCCGCCTCAACCCATGACTTACAACTCAGCAAAAGCCAGGAAACCCCATCACCAGAGAGTTACCAACATGAGGCGAATCCACCTTTTCTTCTGTTTGCGGAAAGTCTGAGCAGATAAGTATGATGTACACTGCTGTATTCATGAGTCATGGAATCAAAGCTAGCAGATAGGTCTGTTTTTTTTTATTTAAAATTAATTTTTTTTTTTGATTATTTTTGATTATTTTGATTTACTCTATTCATCCCTCACCGGGGAAATTTGTTTGCTGCACTCCTTACACCGCAGCAGGCTGCCCTTCAACGGCGCCAATGGTGGGAGAAGCGGGGGTTAGGTGTCTTCTCCAAGGACCCTAGACGTGCTCTCCGTGGGACGCGAACCCGCGACCTTCCGGTCCGAATCTTTTCTCATTGAGTTTTATGCACCTACATACAGGAAAAAAAATGTGTGCGTCATTGCTGCTTGGTTCTGATCTTTTCTGCCCCACTGTGGAGTTTTTGTTGATGCTGAAGCTGTTGACTTAAAGCAGATTATTTTAATTTTTATTTATACCATGGAGACACTCTCCAACTGTTTCTCCCTGCAGCTATTCTATTCACAACATTTTGAATGATCCCACAGTCTTGTTCTGGAAATCTGAACCTAAAGCTGCCAAATAAAAAATAAATGGATCCTAGGAAAAAAAAAACACTTTTTGCAAACAGCCCAAGTGCTTCAAAAATCCCCAGTATGCAGGAAGAGCTCACAGCACTTACTGTACGGCTCTTACACAGAGCACTCCTGCATATTGGTGTTTTAATCAGTTTACAGGGGAACTGAACCAGAGTAATACACTAACAGGTGGAAGTTTGTGGTTTAGAATAGAAACTAGCTTGGCTTTCTGTTCTCTGCCTCATGTTGAGTGCCTAAATTGGACAAATGCACTCACCTATAATAGAATAAATTGTAATTAATGATATAACTCTACAAAGAGCATAAAATAACTTGCATATACGTTATCAAGGCGCAACATCTCTGTGACACAGTCTGCTAACATTGCAAAGCGCATGCATTCGGGGCATGCATTCAGCCCTGGGTAAGACTTCTTGTCCCAGTGAATCTAATCCGAACCCCTGCTGTTAAATCTGACAAGGACAAAGTGTGACGAAGACAGAGTGCTGAGTTGGTCTAGATAGTTACAGCAGGTTAGACATTAGATAAAGCCTTCCTCTGTACGTGTGTGAGTAGTAAATGTTTTTTTTTTTAAATGTGTGTGATGTTAAAACTGAGAAGTAGCTTTTACCTGCTGTCTCTCTCTGCAGCTCCACCCTCAATGACAGTCTTGACAAAGATGCCCAACTTTTCCAGGCCTGCATCAGCCCCAACTCCCATTCCTATGATACTAATCCCCAGGCCATCTTCATCTGTAAAGAGAAAAAAAAACTTCAATATTTAGGTTTTCATTTAAACATATAGAACTATATCAAAGCCTATTTAATATATGGTTCTGTTCTGTTGTCTTCCGCTTAGCCAGGGAATATAACAGCCTCAGACAGGAAGCCCCGGCTGCATCCTCCAGATCAGCTAGGAGGATCCCGAGGCGTTTCACGGTCAGCTGTGAGACATTGTCTCTCCAGTGGGTCCAGGGCCTGCCTCTGGGTCTCCTCCCAGTGGAATATACCCAAAACACCTCACCAGCAAGGCATTCAGGAGGCATCCTAACCAGATGCCCAAACTACCAGTAGAATATTGTCAGATGTATATAAAACAAGTGCCCTTTTAAACTGTTGTATATTTTTGATGAATAATCCTATTTCTGCAGAGTATTATCAACCTTTCACTTTGCAGACAGAAATATTTTTGCACCTTTTTTAGTTCACAACTGTTTTATATCTGTGAGATTTGCAGTTGTGACCTGTAGTCGTGGATGTCTAGCTCTTCGACCACAAAAATCAAATAAAGTAAATGCTTCAATCGAGTCATTTTGTTGATTTCCTGCGGTCCATTGCATTGTTTAGTTGCTTGGTACAGTTTTCATTTGGACTAATTTAGACTTGTAAGAATTCCTAGTTTAATTATTAATAACACTAAGACTGTGTCATTGTGAAAAAAGCCAAAACAAATTTTAACTTCTAGAATATTTGCGATTTTTTAAAATGCAACTATACAAATCAAAGCAGTAATGCTCATTTACTTTAAATCCAACATATACAGAATAGAGGCCTGATCAGTTTAAAATGTAGCTGGTATTTGCAGCCCTTTAATGCTAATTATATTCTAAATTTCTACAAACAATAAAGAACTTTTTTGTTTCTTTGTGTGTGTGTGTGTGTGTGTGTGTGTGTGTGTGTGTGTGTGTGTGTGTGTGTGTGTGTGTGTGTGTGTGTGTGTGTGTGGGGGTAGTGTTATTAAAACGTCATATATTAAATGTTCTTTTTTATGATTTTGACTTGTAAGGATAATTGATTTCTAAGAAAATGCTGATACATTCACCATAAAATATGAACATCGAATAAATTCAAATGCATTACAATTAATTGTAGGATAAAAATACATTGTTGACAAAACTATCCATCATAGAAATAAAAAAAATACGCTGAATGTAAACTTCCTCTCATTCATCTCCGTTCTGCATTAATTATTCACAGGCTGCTTGGGTTATGTAACAGTGAGTGGATGAAGGAATTTTTAAGTGCTCGGTATTGATGATAGCAATTTGTATTGAGTGTAGACTGAGTGGAAGTTACAGTTCAACAAACTGAGAAAATAAAACTGAGGATAAACATCTCATGAGATTATTTTTTTTTTTTAATTTCACACCTTTCTCCAGTTCCACAGGAAACAGCTCCAGTTTTTCCACCCTCTTCTCCAACTCGTATTCAGCTGATGATGCCACAGGATCCACCTCCTCATTACGACGGTCATAGTCCTCATTGGCGTAGGTGTTAAACACCTGAAAAAGAAACCCGAGAATATGATCAGGAAGACGTAGTCAGATGCACAAGTTTGTGCTGTGAAGAGTGAATCAAATTAATAATTTTTTTTTGCATGATTATGCTTTCTTTCTTGTTTTTGGAGTATTTTGTGTTTTTTTCTGTTTCATTCATGCATGTTTGAGTCATTTGCGAGTAATTCACCAAGTTAAAAAATGAGAATGAAAATGAATAACTTAATTTAAAACCTTTTTTTTTTTTTTTTTTTTACAAATATTGCATTTCTGAGCAAACAAAAGTGGAAGTATCTGAGTTTATGACCTTAGCTGGGAGTTTCCCAAAGCATTTTTGTAGAATATATCTAAAAGACAAATATCAGAAATTTTGAAGTAAACCAGTCCAGAGGTCCAACCACCATCAGCCAAGCAGCCTTCATCAAGCTGGAAGACAGAACAAGATTATGGCAATGGAGGACAAGGATGCCTTTTCTCCTCACTGCCAGAGTCAGCTGTCACTTCACATCTCATCTTCACTCTGAGCGGAGGAGGAGGACGAGAGAGAGAGGACGGAAAGCTGTGCACAAGCTGACTCAAATGTATATGTTCTTATGACATTTAAACCAAGGTGTTCTGCAGAAAGCTGACCACAGGTAGTGGAAACGAAAAGACAAAGTACAGAATAAACACTGACAGATAACTATGCAAGCACGGAGTTTGAATAACGTGTTGACATTCACTATGTAATGTGGACCACCACAACATGTTGCACAAACAGGAAATTATGGGGGATTTTTAATGTTTTACGTGTCTTATCTATATGATTAACAGATTAGATCAGTAATTTCTCTGGTTGCGTCACATGTGTTGAAAGCAAGATTTGTTTATGTCTCTTTGGATACACTTTTTTACTACGCAAAAATGGACAAGCATATAAATTGTCTTTGCTTTTCAATACATTTGGAAAAAAAACACATCAATGTATAAAATTACATTTCTGTAAGGTTTTTTTTAATGCTGCAGCAATGTCTTCTCAGCGAGAACAGTATCCAATATAATCCACAATAGTTATTTGTTCAGAATATTTCTCCTCCAGCATGCTGACAGAGTTTTTGTTCTGTTCGCCATGTGATACTGAATGGTCTCTCTCCTTGACCTCCCAGTCATCAATCATTCATTGTGATCAACATCCTTGCATAATTGATGTGTGCATGCACAGATGATGCATTCCCATTGATCAAATCTCACACATTAGCATAACCTTACTTACATAAATATGGAAATATCAAAATATAGACAGACTCAAACACAGTTAGTAGGGCACAAATCCACACCCATACATGAACATCCTGTTATGCTAACAGCAGCACTTGCACTGTCCTGGATGTCCTGCACCGAGTGCTAGCATTGGCAGTCAGTACATCCTCTAATGGCTTCTTCCAGTCAGCGTGTGCTATCTGCAAACACATTAGCATTTGGCTAGTTACCTGAGAGAGAGAAAGAGGTCATGAAGCAAGATGAGGACAAATGTGAGCAGCCCTGCAAGGGAATGGGAGCAACAAAGACATTTTTGGAGATGCAGGGATTAAGAAACGGTGAAAAGATAGAACTAAAAAAATCTAAGGCATACACGTATGAGAAAAGATGGTGAGGGGAGTGTAGATAACTGAAACTGGGATTGACAAGATGAAACATCACACACAAGGGAAATAAGAATAAAAAGACAAAATGAAAGTGAGAGTCTGGTTGTAACAGTGAATGGAAAGTATTTCTCCTTGAGACAGATAGTGATAGCTGCACTATTCAAGCAGGTATCTACATGATCATAGCACAGAAAACATAGCCGGGAGATATTGAGCCCAGTTCAGTCAGGTTGGTACAACATTAAGCGACTCAGAGCAAGAACCAAGCTAAAACAAACGTTTCTTCCTAAAGGTCCCGTCTCATTCAAAATGAACTTTTCAGGGCTTTCTATATGTTATTAGTGATGTGTGGGCCTTCTATTTGTCACTGAATATTATTTTACAATGATTCAGCAGTTTTTGAAAAAATACATTTGTATTTCTTCTCCCCTTCTGCATAACAACAAACAAGTGTCTGCTACAGTAATGACACAACCAGCTACAGCCTTGATGATTTTTGCAAAGCAGGAAGCATTTCATACACACACTTCTCACTCATTACTCCTCTCCTCACTTCCCTTCGACTATCCCCCTCCTTCTTTGAGCTTAGCGGGGTATTAGTGGTTCCATCGGAACATGTGTAAAATTTCTGGAGGTGGAATCTCAACTTTTTGAGGATGGGTAGGGGGAAGTTTTCACACTTTTTGTTTAGTGCTTCTTAAAGTAAAATTCATAAGTATGGATTTTCCAAAATCCAAATTATGGTTATTTCTGTGCATAAGACATGATGAGAAAATATTTGTTTTGCATGATGAAACCTGAAAGCCAAAAAAAATCCAAAAACAAAAACACATCTTGACACTGGCCTGAAGCCATCTGAACTGCTTATTGAGATAATAAAAAAGAAAGATGGAAGCAGATGTACAGGGTGATTAAAAAAAAAACAATACTGCATAAGGATGAGGTTCATAATCGTTTTGAGAGTAAAAACTCACAGGATGCTGACGAGCTTTATACAAACAAAAAAATAGCACTTGTTTCGAGGATTTCTGCTTGGCTACATCTTGTTTTGAATTGTATGTGACTCAATTAATCTGAAGGTTTGGTTAAATATGCACGCACACACATACGCACACACATATACACACACAAAAACCTTAACTTTAAAATTTGCAGAAAAGCAAACATTTACAGACCAGAAGATAATTTTTGCATGTAGCGTTGGGTTGTCGTTCCCTAAAACTCTAGGCTTCATGTTGGTTTTCAATCTCTAACAGTTTCACAATTTCAGTGATTATTGCTGTAGCTGTTGTGAAATGACAAAAACCTGGGTGCCTTTCACTTTGCAGAAGAGCCTTTTTTGGCATTGTGTTAGTGCTGTTTGCGTAGATGCAAATGAAGGGGGTTGCTTGAGAGAAGTGGTGAGTGTGTTTATGGAAGCTTAATTCAAGTGTACTTGACAGTCAATTAAAAGTTACAAGGCACACGTCTGTAAACCCAGTTATACAGGCACCTGTTGTTCAGAGAAATACTGATCAAAAGAGTGTTAAAAATATTGTTTGGATGAACATTGTAATTGTCCTTAATCCAATCAGTTATAAGAAAATATTTCTTATTAAATATATTGACATTGCAGCACTTTTTTTTTATTGGCCTCCAAACTGCAAGAAGAGCTAAGGTCATAAAAATGTATGAAATAAAAACAGACTGACAAAAGTAGAAAATAGAAGAGCAAATTAAGCAGGGAGAAAACCTAGGCTATGATAAAAATCTGCAAAAAGCAAAGCAATGGTGAAAAAAAAAGATACAATCTTCTAGAGAATGGATTTATGGATGAGGATGAATCATAAGATGTTTGGTTTGGAGCAGCAAAGCACAGACTGGCTATTGAAAACTGAAACACACAGCAGAGAAATAAATATTACAGCTGAAAAAAAGCAGCTGAGGGGCAAGTGAGTGCTGGAGTAATTTAGTGTGGGGTCATCAGAGTTCTTGCTGAAGATGGCACGGCATGGCGCCCGATCCCGGCGAGTAGTCTGTGATGGTATTAAACTGGGGCTTTGGTGTGTTGGTGCCAGTGCTTCTGTCACCCTCCCTGCCTCCCAGACAGGAGACGCTGCCTGGAAGAAAGGAGACTAAAAAACCAAGGAGAAACGTTCCTAGTGCTGTGGCATGAACCCAACAAAGCCAGCAGTGGATTAACGATTGCTTAGAGCAAAGACACACACACAGACTCAGACCCGAGCACACACATCCATATATACGATCCACCCTTCTGCAACATCTCAGTATATTTGCATTTCATTACTTTTACTTGTGGCCATCCACCCACATGCAGTCAGCTGACAGGTGCTGTGGAAAGTGTTGGAAGGAACCAGGCTGCTGATGGCAATAACACACTGAGATTGACATGTACGGAGGCTAAAAAGAGATGAGGACAATGTGAAAAGAAGAAAAGTACAAACTGAAATTTTCAGTCTATGTTTTCACACGGGAATAAATTTGAACGCACGGGAATTTATAGTCAATTCAAGGTCGGCCCATCTGTCTTCTTGACGGCCATCATCCCTAATCTAAAAACATGGGGATGACAGGGAATGGCACATTTGAATAGGTTAGCACATCTTTTTTTACTCTTCTAATTCACTTTCTGCATGGTGACCAGACACTAAATTTATGTAAAGATGGACTTTGGAGAGAAAAGGACATATTATTGTTGCCATTATGCATTTATGCTAAAAATTAAAACATGTGGCTTATATTTTTGAAAATTGCGGTATTTTTTCTTTGATTGGATTTTAGCTGGATTGTGATAAAGGATTTACAAAGGAGGAAAATACTAAAGAGAGTAAAAACTTTGTTTGTGGGCAACAATATTGTATTAAAATTGTATATTTTAGTGTAGCACACGTACCAAAACAACGCACATTCATTTATTCTATGCATGAGTGAAATGAGTCAGTTCTGCACCAACGAAAATATAAATTTTTCACTTTGTATCGCAAAGATGTCTCTCAAAGAGAAGAATGTACCAGCAAGCATTCTTCTTTCGGCATTTCCCTCGAGGGGTCACCACAGCAAGTCAGTTTATTCCATCTAACCCTGAATCCTGCATCCTCTTCGGTCACGCCAACTATCTTCATGTCTTCCTTCACTGTATCCAGGAACCTCCTCTTTGGTCTTCCTCTAGGCCTCTTTCCTGGTGGTTCCAAATCCTGCATCCTTCTTCCGATGTACTCTCTCTCTCCTCTGCACATGTCCAAACCATTTCATTCTGGCCTCTCTGACTTTATCTCCAAAAACCTCTAACATGTGCTGTTCCTCTAACATACTTATTTCTGATCCTGTCCATCCTGGTCACTCCCAGGATGCTCAGGAGTGACCAGGGAGGGATTCAATGCCATGTACCAGCAAGCATTGAAATAATATAACTTCAGACAACCTTGTCTCAAGTTTGATCTTACTTTAACATTTATCAGATCATCACAATAACAACTTACATTTTGCATTGACACAACATACAAAACATTTGAAAGGTTTTTCTCTTTTTGAACATTTAGCGTAACATCATCTCTAACAATCTCAGCAGCTCCGGTGTGGTCCTGTGTGCAATTTTTTTCCTACAGCATTTTTTCATTGCCTACACCACAACACCACTGACCACAGGGTGCTTTGACTACCACCCAAAACCAAACCACTAGTCTGCAAACTGCAAAGGAAAGAGAGACAATGAGGGAATATGATAGAGGAGAAAAAAAGAAGGTGGTTGAATCGTCCGCTTTAAACCAAATGGGTGGAAAGAATTAGACTGATGATACACAGTTAGGAGGAGACGGGAATGAGAAGTAACACAACATGTTGCTTGTTACAGCCCACTTACTCTAGTATGGAACTCATTAGAATGAGGTAATGACTTAGTAGAGGACAGGACTGTTTTCACAAAGTATAATAAGGACTTTGTTTGATCTGTGCTATTGTGAATGTTTGATTAGTGTCCATTTGTTCACATTATTTGCGCATCCAACTCACTATAAACAAAGTAATGGTGTTGGCGTGGCAGTGCAAACTCTTTTAAAACACAATTTGTGGACAGTGTTTTCCGTCACTGTTCGGGACACTAGCCAGTGCAGTTTTTCACAGTACTGGGAACCATTTGCAGAAGATGAGAATAGGTAGGTGGGAGATGGGTGATAGTTCATGACACACACTGCAGTGTGGTAACTGACTGGCCCCAAAAACCACAAGGCATCTCGACTTTCCTGGATCATTAAAAATGGATGCTTTAGGGAGGATCAGGTGGCACCAAAACAAGCAAACAAAAATACAACTGCATCAATAATGAAGTGACTAAGATTATTGTGTGCAATAAAACATGTACAGCGAACGACTCAGGAAGAATAAAAAGGAAAAAATAATGAATAGTTGGTTTGCATGATCATTTTTTTAATACGATGGTGAAAAGCAAAACCTCCTAACTGAAAAAGTTGGCCGAAATCCATCAATTATTAATTCTCAATTCAAAAAATGGATACAAAGCAAACTTCAAACAAGTTGTCCATTTAGATATTAGAAAAATCAAATAGTTGAACTTTTTTACATTTTTTTATTTTTTTTTACTAAGAAACCATTTACCAGTTTACAATTTAAATGATGAAAATGTAATATTTTACTGTTCAATTTTGATCAATTTGGTAAGTCTGAAGGCCAAATTATCTTCCTAAAAAGCACATTGAAAACTTGAAAACTTGCATTCGTAACTGGACTGACAAAAAAAACCACTAAATTTTCTTTTTGTCCATTCCGTTGTCTTCCACTTATCCAGGACCGGGTCACGGACGCAATAGCCTCAGATGGGGAACTCAGGCTTCTCTCACCCGGCTGCATCCTCCACCTCACCTGGGAGGATCTCGAGTTGTTCTCTGTCCAGCTGGAGACAGTCTGGTTCTCCTCGGACAGACTAGTAGAAGGGCAACCAGTGGAGTTGACCAGTGGAGGGGCACTTCATCGACTTTGGCTGACAGTCTCTACAGCTGGTCCAGGGTCTGCCTCTGGGTTTCCGCCCGTGGGAAGTGCCCAAAATACCTCACCATCCAAAGCGTTTGGGAGACATCCTACCCAGATGCCCGAACTACCCCATCTGGTTGCTCTCAACCCAGAAGAGCAATGGCTCCACTCCGAGCTCCTGCCAGATGGCAGAATTCCTCACTCTATCTTTGAGTAAGAGCTCAGCCACCCTGCAGAGGAAGCTCATTTCAGCCGCTTGTATCCGTGATCTCGTTCTTTCAATCACCACCCACAGCTGGTGACCATAGGTGAGGGTGGGAATATAAATCGTCTGGTACATCAAGAGTTGCCTTTTGGCTCTACTCTTTCTTCACCACGACAGACAGACACCAAAACTGTTTGTGCGGAATAAAACTCAATTCTACACATAAGAAGAGTTTTTGCTCTAACGTTAGTATTTAGTAAATTTAACCATTTAGAAATTTAAAGTTATGAACCATATTGCTATTACACATTTTATCTTCACATATAAAAAAGACTAATATGATATATAAAAAAAAAAAAAAACTAAGAAGGCCATTTCTGGCAACAGGCCATTTAATTTGAGCTGGCTGCACAGGATAGCAGCTCATGCTCCAGATAAAGACCTTCTGAAATCCTACATGTTTACCGTTGATCTGTGTTCACAACAAGATTGTCGGATAAATTGTCACGTACAAAAAGAGGCCAAAGCCAAAAGTTTTATCCTGGGTGCCTCCGCAGCCATGTTCAAAATTGAGGGCAGGCAAATGAGCTCTAAAATAAATCCTCCAAAAAAAAACAGCATTTCTTAATACCCATAAAGTCCGAGGAATAGAACTGAAGGAATTTAGGTTGGTATTTTGTGTAGTTTTCTTTGAATTGTTTTAATATATAAAAGTTTACCTCAGAGTACTGCTGTGAAATATAAGTCCCTCGATATTCCGCAAACTGCTGGAAAATAAATGAACATAATGCTAGGAGCACATTGTGCATGTTGCTTGGTTTTTGAAATTGAATGTTTGCAGTGCGAGCTAATCTGCAATCATAAATAAATCAGTGTGTAATCTTCTGCATACATCATGTTCTTAAAAGTTAAAGCTAAATATCCAATCAGCCTGACAGAATAAAGCAGCAAAAACATGACAGACAAAACATCTATTTCTCTAAATATATAGGCTTGCAAAACATCTATTCTATTGATTATTGCTCTAAGCTCTGATCTATTCTGCTCAGCATCTCCTAATGGTGCAGCGGCACAATGTAATGAACACAAACTGTGTTTGTGGTCCAGTGGCAAACATACCGCAGACTGATGGGACTTGTCTGATCCCTGACATGTGGAAATGAAAAGAACATGGGGGGTTAGTTTAAATCCTGGGACTCTGAAGTAAGAGCTTTACTGATAAGGAAAGTTGATAAGATTTAAATAAAAAAAATAAATAAAAGGAACTACCACAAACTAAGATGTGTTGTCTTCTGGTCCACTTATCCCTAATGGGGTGGCAGGGGGGAAGGAGCCTATCCCGGCTGATTTCAGGCGAGAGCAGGGTACACCCCGAACAGGTTACCAGCCTGGTGCAGGGCCACACACTCATAAGGAGTAATTTCATAGCAGCCAATCAACCTGGTATGGCTGATTTGGAGGGTGCGAGCAAACTGGAGTACCCGGAGAAAACCCACACATACACAAGGAGAACATGCAAACGTCACACAGAAAGGCTAGTGTTTCAAGCCTTACCCCCACTCTGGGACTCGAACCCCGACCTTCTTGCTGTGAGGCCACTGCGTCACGGTGCAGCCTCAAACTAAGATGTGTGTGATCCACTCTGATGGCATATTACAATCTTCATGTCACATCAGTTGCACAGAGGGTACGTTCACAACTACACAAGTCTGACAGACATCTCAACCCACTAAATGATACCACTTTGATCTATTGCCCACACACTGAATGCCTGAATTTCAGTGAACCTATGATCTGATTCTCATGTGTAAGTCTGAGCCTTCAATAAAGCAGACGGCCTTATTTCTGGGAAGTTATAGTAGTATCTTCTTAGTGGGTCAGTCAGGATGTTTTAGCTGATGTTTACAGTTTTAAAGAACGTATCTGGGAGGGTGACACAATTTACTCTGCCCTACATCTTTCAAAATGCATATTTCTTTTCTGCAGTTATATCATTTCTTTTAACTTAATGTGCTATATTTTCCTTGAAATAAAAAAATAGATTTCCTTTTAAGCAAAGGAATCATTTGCATTGTAAATGTTTTAACCTGGTGATCCAAGTAGAAGAAATGGAACAGATATAACTTCCATGCTCGAGGTGATTGGAAATAGATTTCTAAATTAGATCCAAATGGTAAACTTTAATTTTTCAATGATTTACGTAGTTTAATTATTCAGAATAAGTCAGTTCTCAAAAATTGTATGTTTACCAATTATTACCAAAGGGATTTTGAACTGTTTGGGATTTTTTTTTTTCAGGAGAACTAGAACATATTAAAAATCTTCTAGAGCCCCTTCCCACAGGGACTAAACTGGACCCGTGCTGATCTGAAGGCTGAGAAAATAGCTTAGTCTTTCACTGTATTGACGAACAAAAGACAAAACCCTGTTTGTTCATCATGTGCTCAGAAAAGAGAGGGGAGGTATGATGAAGAGGTGGGAGGGCTGCATGTCTAATTGGGCGTAAGCTTGTGAGAAAGGGTTGGGGGCAGTTCCCCTCTTTAATATTCCATATGATGAATGAGCGTCAGTTCTTTTCATGGAAAACAGAAGCCGTGAATCAACAGACAACAACGGCAGAGCACACGCTGTTTGTTCAAACTGACCGGGCCAAGAAGCGTTGCAGTGTTCACATTCAGGGTGTAATGTTCTATTTTAAACTAAACCATGAAAAGTTAGATAATATATTGATGTTTAAAATAATATTGAAATATAAATTTAAAAATGTAAAACTTTGCATTGATGGTTTCCTAAAACATGGATATACAAAAAAATGTTTTCCATGTAATGCTGCATCATTGCTATCTAATATTTATTGTACACATGCTCAGGACAATTCTTGTAGAAATATGAGTGCATTTTTGTGTTTTAGGTTTTAAAGGTAAAAAAGCAAAAAAAAAAAAAAAATGAGTAGAGATTATGAAAGGTGATTACTTAGCCAACATCATATTTTCTCCACTGCGTAACTAGGCTAATTGTCCTGGTTCGTTACAACATCTTAATGGGATTCATGCAAAACCTGTGGATGGTTGTCTTGCATCCCTGTAGAGCGCTTTCATCTCTAGCTCCATTTATAGTTACAATCATAGACAAAAATTGTCCAAGTAAACAGGTATGACTGTCCATAGGCTGTGTCTCAGCAATAAAAACTATTCAAAATCGATTGTAAAAGAAAATGTAAAAGATCAATTTAAGCATCTTATTTACTCTGAAATGTTTTATTTTAAATACTTAAGGATGAATATTTAAATAAATTTCCATATCCTTCCTAAATCTACAGTATCTCACCAACCCATAAAACCACTGACTGTGTAGTGCCAAACTCAGGCCTGAAAACATCAAAACACCAATAACAGTAAACCTACTGGAAGTCACCACAACAATAGCACATGTAAGAAGAAAAAAAAAACTTCCTAAATGCTGGGGAAAAAAAACCCACTACATATGAAGTCTCCTCATTAAGCAGCGTCCTGATTTAAAAACTGAGACAGAATGAGGAAAGTCGAACACAGCATCTTGTGTGAAAACTGTGTGGGCGTTGAACCAGCGTGACTAACACATGCACAGATGTGCTGCTTGCGAACATGTCAAATTCCCAAAGAGCAAAACACAATATACGAATGCAGACTAAGAATCTTTCATGTCTGATAATTGTCAAAAGTCATGTTACTTAAATAGGTCCAGATAGTTATTGAGAAAAAATGGGGAAAAAAGAAATTCACTTGTAGTTGAACTAGTAATAAAAATATAACCTAAATACCACCTTTACTTCTTTGTTTTTACTTTTTTTTTTATATATAAAAGCTGCAAACAAATATTTTTGGAAATATTGTGTTTAGCTGTTTTTACACAAATTAGATTTTTTTTTGTACAGGTTCACACTTACTGTGATTGGAGCAGTGCTGAAACGGATTTTCCTCTTAGGAGGGATGTCTTCTTTGTTTTCATCTGGTAGGCCAGGAATTTCTGTCAGCTCAGCGCCTGGGTCATAGACGATGTCCTCGTCATCACCATAAAGGTCATCCTCAGGATCTGTACAGCTTTCGCCCCAACCTTGATAGCAGGCATCTCCATCTGCGTTAAAAATAACCCGCTCATTGCCAGTATAATCATCCTCAGGTTCTTCTCTCTGGTCATGATGAGACTCAGACAGTTTGTCTTCCTTTGAATCCCCCCTATTCTCTTTGCTTTCCTGAATCAATGGAGTTGTGGTGTCAAAAGAAGAAGTATCTTTGAAAACTTTGTTGGTAATATCAGAACCATGTTTAGGTTTTGAAGCTTTGGAGAACTCTTGGTCATCTGTTAGTATTATTGAATCTGAGACTTTCTCTTCCTCTTCACAAGAGCCGTTAACTTGGCTTTCAGTACTGGCGACCCCATGCAAACGTTGTCTTTCAGCCTTCGGAGCATCATCCGCTTTGTGTTGTGTCTCTTTATCTTTTAAAGCATCTGTACTTGGTTCGGAAGTCTCTACCCCAGGACTAGGGCTCAGAAGGTCTTCAGATGATGAGGATGCAGGAAACTTGCCACCCGCCCTGTTCCGATAGGTTCCGCAAACTGGAGATTGTCTTGAATCATCCTCACTTATATCACCTCCTTGGCGAAGGGATCCATCAGGTGAATACAGGACACGTCGGCTGACTCCTCTGTGGGAATTACTCTGAATGTGGTGATCTGCATTTTCAAAGACAGCACTGAGTTGGCTGACAGTAGGCGAGGATGCTTCTGTTCTGGAGCACAAAGAGTCCAATGAGTCTGTGCTGCCCCTGTTGGATTTCGCCCCTCGCCAGTCATCAAGATGCTCATGTGAGCCCCGTTTATCACGACCATATGGAAAGACTGGTGATTGGGACTGGTCTCGTGACTGCTGCTCAAACAATTTCCTGGTTTCTGAGAACTTTGCTCCAGCACCTCCAATCCGGTCAGCTGATGTGGAATGCTGGAGCTTTATCACAGATCCATCAGCCTTATTGATGAAGTTGGTGGGTTTCACCAACTTCTGTGGCGAGGTGTCATCACGACCCTTGGTTTTAGCTGTTGTATTTTCTGAGCCCATTTGCATGAACATGTCCTTAATTCGACTGACGTGGGCACCATATTGGCGTCCTCTTGGCTGTTTTACCCGCTCAAGATCTTTGGGCTTTGAGTCTCCGTCAATCCGAGGCTGGTCAAAGGCTCTCTTGAGTGCCTGAAACTCAGCCCGGTAGGCATTACGGTGGGGGGAGGCACTCCGGAGGCTGGTCCTCTCCCCTGAGGCCTCCGTCTTCAGCATGATGATGTCTTTGGATTTAGAGGGAATGTCAGGATCGCAGTGGCCTCATTTGAACATGCGATGATTGAGGCTAGTTGACTTGGTCCAAATCCTTCAGGCCCAGTTAAACCTGTAGAGATTAAAAGAAAAGTAAAAACACAGTGTCAGTTTATAACTGTTTAGATGTTACCATTTGCTCATTCAAGTATTTCCATCTTTAGTTTATCGGCTTTATTTTCTTCAACAATACACCATAGTAAAATTGATGCTACTTTCAGAGCCAGAATCTTGTTTGAGCATGAGTGGGGCAGACGGGCATCAAATCACTGACCTTATGATTATTGGGCAATCCCCTATTCCTCATGATAGACACATTTCTTAATACTGTATGATGTCAATTCAAAAGAACAAATACACAAAAATGACTTTTTTTTTTCCTTTAGAGCAAGATCTATTCTAAATATAAACATATTGATATGTGTGTCAAAGTATAATAAATCATAAGTGATAGGTGGTGATAAAATATGATGATCACAAACTTTGATAAACCTTTTGCAGATCAAGTGAATTCCATCGACTGGATTGGATTCAAGGCAAATAGTATGTAAGAATGTCTGACTTATGAAAGCTTTTTACGCTCCAAAAACACTGACGCTGTGCTTAATGTCCACAAATCAATACCTGTCAGTAGACAGAAAAGTGAAAACAAGATTGATTTGGTTCCAAATATCTTGTTGATACACAAAAAAAGCTTGTTTAATCATTGTTTTTCTCTCCTTATCCTATCTTCTGTTTTTAAAGCTGGTGAAATGAGTAAGTTAAGTTCTGTAGAAATAAATTGACAAATAATTTTTTGGGATACATAAAGAATGTGTTTAAGTACTAATTTGGACACGACATGAAATTAATTCAATAAAAAAATAATAAGAATACATTTTATTTCTAAGGCGCCTTCCTGAGCAACCCCATCTGGCTTCTCTCAATCACTCATATTTTTATATATATATATAAAAATACAATAATATTTAAAAACAACATGCAACTTTAAAAGCATACAAATTGAGACAATATTTTGATCAGTATAAAAAATATTGATTAAAACAAAAAAGCCTTTCACATTGTTTGAATGTGCATGTGTGCCTATGCATTTATAGCCAGCTTCAATTCCTGTTCTATCAAGTTTGAAATTGTAGATCAATCGAACATCATGTTAAAAAAAAAAAAACATGAAGAAAACAATGCACAAACTAAAGGAAAAAGAAAGAGAGCTAGAAGAATGATTAAAGAGAAGTTGTTGAGGTGTCTTTATGTAAACCTGACCACAGATGGTTTATATGCAAATGAAACAACAGCAGTGACTGAAACCTAAATGTCCTTCTTCAGCAATCATTAGTCACTATGCTGCTTCTCAGACTTTATTCTTCAGTTTCTTGGTTTTATCAACTAATGATGATCAGAATGCATAGTTTTAAAGAGCAGAATGACTAAACAGAGGCTTTAACATTGAGTCAGCTGGATCACACAAACAAGCTCCTAACATGACAGCTCAGATCTCTCTGTCCAAAACGCTTCAACATTTATTTATTTCTATTTATGCGCATTTTACCCATGCCATATGACCAATGATTGTGGCTGATTTCAAGAAAAAGAAGAAGTTAAACTGTTAACCACAAACATCCGCGATGTTGCTTCACTGGTAGAAAAACAAAAGACTTACATTCATGGCTTTAGCTTCGCTCCACGCGTGCTGCAAAAAAACAGCAATCCAGAAGGTGAATCGGTTGGAAATGATGATGTTGTAGAAATCTCTGGAAATAAACATTTCTGTTGATCGCTTGTAAATCAGCACTCTAGAGAGGCTGGGACGTACTAGATCCGCTCCAACGCCATTGCAGGCAGTGTGTGATGCTGCCAGTTGCAGAATGGGGGTGTCGGTGCAGTTTGCCAGCTCATCTCACTGAAATCTGCACTGTGCTAACATTCACTGACCGACTGAGTCCCATATACCTTCCTGCTGTGTGTGGAGAACTCAGCTGCTGCTTGGATGGCTGGAGATTTGCAGAAATAATTCATCATGTGACAGGTGTAAAAACCTGAACTGCGGCAATGGTTTGTCCCGATAATCTGCTGCTCGGAGGGGCTTTCAGTGAGCTGCAGTCTTGCATAAATACCAACACACAGCTAGTGTAACTTTACTGTTCACTTATTGTTCATTAGAGAGCTTTAGGTGGGGTGGTCAGGGTCAAGGACCTCTCTGATGTTGTGTGATGTGCAAGTTGGTCCTTTGCAAGATCAAATCCAGGACAAAATAGGACTGCACTGTAATGAAGTACATCCACTCAGAAATTCCATCTTTAGAAAAAAAAAATGGTTTGGCTCATTAAATTGTTTCATCTTCTGAACTGCTTATCCCTAATAGGGTGGTTTCCCAGCTAATGTCAGGCGAGAGGCAGGATACACCCCAAACAGGTCGCCAGTCTGTTGCAGTGCTACACCCAGACAAGCATTCACACTCACTCATTCCTAGTGGCTGTTTAGTAGTGGCCAATTAACCTAAAACACATGTTTTTGGAGGATGGGAGAAAATCGAGTGTATATCACTCAGTACCGTAGTCAGATATGACTGGATGTACAAAGTATTTGGGTGTTATGATGTTATCCTTTTCTTAGACTTATAATCTATTTAATTAAACTAATTAGACCTATTAAAAAGTCTATTTATACTTTAGGAACTAAAAAAAGGCCAAATAATTTTTTTTTGTTTCATCTCTGAACCACTTATCCCTAACTGGGTCTTAGGGAGTGCTGGAGCCTATCCCAGCTGATTAAAGGCAAATTGCGGGGTATACCCTGAACAAGTCGCTAGTCTATCGTGGGACCACACACAAACTCATTCCTATGGGCAATTTTATAGAGGCCAATCCACCTAACATGCATGTTTTTGGAGAGTGGGAGAAAACCGGAGTACCCAGAGGGAACCCACGCAGACACGGGGAGAACATGCAAACACCACACAGAAAAGCCAGCATTCCAATCTTTGTCGCAATCTTTGTCGGACTCAAACTGACTCAGACTGAAGAGGCATCTGCGTTTGATCAACAATTTCGTTTTCATCAGGATGAAGCCCAGTTACTGATTTCTTAAGATATAAAGCTGTAGATTAGAATAAGCTCAAATTTAATTAACAGTCTTAGACACATTGGCTGCTAGTATCAGGGGAGGGATCTCTTTTTATATAGATCCCCATGAGGTTTCTTCTTCTTTTTCCCCACTGCTGGGTCTTTTAGAGTTTTTCTTCACTGTAAAGGGGGTCTCAGGGCAGGAATGTACTAAATTTTTTTAGATAGTGTTTGTTTAGCCACATTTTTTTTCTCTTTTTTTTGTTCTTTGTGTGTATTTTTTACTTTTTTTAAACCTGCAATGTGAAGCCCGTTGAGTCAATTGTTTTGTGATATTGGGCTATACAAAGGATCTGTTTCTTCTTCGGCAAACAAATCCTTCTCAAAAAGACAAAATAATTTGAAGGAAACTTTCTGGTTTCACGCAAAGTCCTAAACATGTGGTTACATTAAATTAAATAAGGTGTATTTTTCTTTTCAAAAACTTTCCTTATTAATATTTTTGTATTTGGAAAGTTTTGGTTTTGTTTACCCACCATCATCTACAACTCATCCCGCACTTTTTTTGAATGAGTGATTTCTCAGTTTTGCTGCTTATAATGAAACCATACAGATTTTTTTTTTCACATTTAAAAGGCTTAATTGAATGCATTCTTAATCTATAATCCCAGTATATAACTCTCACATGGGTTGCAACACAGAGCAGCTCTACATTTTCACACAACAAATTATAGCTCTGTCCTTACATGGAGTTTAAATGATAAATATTCCATGCTAGGTTGATTGAAAATGATAAAGTTTGATCTCAGATAAAATGATCAGTGACTTTCAAGCGATTACTTATCGTCGAAACATGATGTGAAATCTCAGTTTTTTAAAACTGAAAAGATGCCACATCAAGTGAATTAAGAACAGAATATTTAAAGTTAATCATCTTTACGTGACATTTTATAATTGCATATCACAGTTGTTCATAATGATAACACTCTTCTTGGTAAAGCATGCCTTTAATAAGATTATGAGTACGGAATGTATCCAAGTTACTGTAATGCCTGTGCGTATGGAGCTTTATGACAAGCACGTAGTAATGATTACAATAATACAGAATGTTTGGTTTGGTTCTAAAATGTGTAACTCTTTATTCACAAGTCATTTTTAAATTGTTTCCTAATTTAAAATTGTGTTTCAACCTAACCTCAATATAATAAAAATGTATTTTAACATTTGTTTTCATTGTCTCACTGGAGAATATGCTTTTAAAAACAAGATTCCATGTAGGTGATGAAACACAAGCAAGAACAAATTCTTGTCAACATTTAATAAAAGACCATGCGCACATTCACCGCTTATGAGGTTTTTCAATAAAAAGACACAATGTTTGTTCAACATTTCAAAAACTTGTTTTTTTAAAAGCACAGGTTGATTATTCTTTATGAATCTGGATGTTGCTTTTATCTAAATAACTTTTTTCACGAGAATCATGTGCAATCATATACATCTAGACAATGGTTTATTTTTTTCTTTTCAGAGAATACTTGTTTTTTATGTATAAGTAAGTACATAGGCAATTACAATAAATTGTGTAGTGGAACAAAATAAGACAAAAGATTAGATCTGACACATCTGCCTGGTGTTAGCCTCTAGCTATAACAAAAAAAGCTCAGCTTCTCCTTCACTTATTGCCATGAATCATAACGCCTTTGCAGGAATAGCGTTTGTTGTGATGCATTCATACTCCATCCAAATACAAGCTATGTGAGGATGTTGCTAAGCAACCTAAATATAATCTTGTGATGATAAAAGCGAAGGTTAGAAAGAACTCTCACTACAGAACACAAAAGATCCATGCTTGATCACCACAGATGGGGACAAAATAAAGAAGAAAAAAGACCATCTGTTTATAAAGGGGGTGCAGACAGATTGGAACAGACTTTCCTAACAAGTCTCTGGCCTCTCTGATGTGGACAAGAGATCATGCTGTGATAGAGTGATTGAGATTGTCCCTAGATACTTAAAATAAATCATTTGAACATAATGAAAAATTTAGCCAAAAAACAATAATGAATAATCAGTAACAGTAATTTGCTTTTTGTGGATAATGTGGTCCTGTTGGCTTTGTCGGGCTGTGATCTCCAGCTCTCACTGGAGAGATTTGCTGCTGCGGGCGGGATGGGAATCAGCGCCTTCAAATCCAGTGCCTTCAAATGGTCCTCACCCGGAAATGGGTGGAATGCCCTTTCCGGGTCAAGGACAGAGTCCTGCCCCAAGTGGAGGAGTTTAAGTATCTATGGGTCTTGTTCGTGAGCAGGAGAGGATAGAGCGGGTTGGAGGGTCGGATCGATGCGACGTCCGCAATAATTAGGATGCTGCATCGATCTACATTCCTACCTCATCTATGGTCACCAGCTGTGGGTGGTGACCGAAAGAATGAGATCGTGGATACAAGCGGCCAAAATGAGCTTCCTCCGCAGGGTGGCTCTGCGAGATAACCAGATGGGGTGATTCGGGCATCTGGTTAGTATGCTTCCTGAGTGCCTCGCTGTTGAGGTGTTTTGGGCTCGTCCCACTAAGAAGAGACCCAAAGCCAGACCCCCGACTCGCTGGAGAGACTATATCTCACAGCTGAATAGGGAGCACCTCAAAACCCTCCTGGGTGAGCCGGGCTGAGCCGGGCTTCCCATCTGAGGCTGTTGACCCTGCGACCCGGCCCGGATAAGTGGAAGACAACAGAATAAACGGAACGGAAAGAACAGTAATGAAAACCAACATCTGGGATAGTATTATATCGTATTAAAACAACATCTGTCAGATTACAAGGAGAAAGTAGAAGAGATCAGCTCTAACATGCCACATAAAGGCATGGTGGTAATTTCCCTGTTCTATGTTAGTCTTTTAAAAGCAGACAACCATCTTTTTCCATCCAGATGTTTAACCAATGAGAAGTGTGTCCTGATTCCAGTAAAGAAAGGAGGAGGAGGGAGGAATGCAGCAGCAGGATGCTCATTATTATGGCTGTCAAACCGACTGACGACTAGATAAAAAACACCTTTCTCATGTAAGATCTCTAAGAATGATTTGCACCATGTCTGCAGCAGCTGTCGCGGTTTGGTTTGGAACGGGTATGTATTGATTTAACTCGAAGATCATGCATTATTCTGACAACGATTGGCTTTAATTCTACATGCATGCTAGTTAGCTAGCCTGTTAGCTTCCTACTGTTTAGCTGCATTGCTCATTTTTTCCATAAGAGGAGAAGTGGGAAAAAAATGGTTACATGTACGAGATCTAAAACGAATTAAACAGAAAAAAGAAATCAAAGCTGAAGATTTAACATTTTCAAACAGGATCTGACATTTTAAGAGATGATTGCATCGTTTCCACTTGTTTAAACCAGAATATGTGATCTCTTATACAGTAAAAACAGATGCAGTATTTATCATGCATAGCGAAAAAAAAATACACATAATGTGCACACTGACTGCAATCTATGCAAAAATATTTATATATGATATGTGTTTTATTTTTGGTAAAACATGGTGATGATGCAAAAATAAATTATTATTGTGATTATTTTCTTTTAAATATGACATTGCATTTCTCATTCCATATTTATAATAATTAATATTCATTGAGTATAAAAAACTGGACTATTCTCTTTCTTAAATCTATGTTTTTATATATTTTTATGTTGATCGATAAATCGTCTAAATTTGCACCTGCTTAATGTTGTATTTAAAATTTATGTCGATTTTAACTATTGTTTTAGTTTTTATATGTGTAAATATGATGTACGTTGATCTTAAAATCCCAGAAAGGTGCATTAGAAATCAAATGTATTACTCCTCCGGTTCGAGATAAGCCAGATGGAGCGGTTCGGGCATCTGGTTAGGATGCCTCCTGAACGCCTCACTGGTGAGGTGTTTCGGGCAAGTCCCACTGGAAGGAGACCCAGAGGCAGACTCCAGACCTGCTCGAGAGACTATGTCTCATTGCTGGTCGGAGAAAATCTCGGGATCCTCCCAAGTGAGCTGGAGGATGCAACCAGGGTGAGAGAAGCCAGGGTTTTCCTGTGTTCCCCAAGCCTGGATAAGCAAAAGGCAACGTGGCGGGATAAAAATATTATCGATTATTTCCTTAGATCTACATTAAAGCCTTTATCTGTAAGGATATAACTTAGATTTCACAATGAATGATATCATCATGTTGTAAACTTCTTAGCTGAAAACAAATACTTAAAGCTTAAACTCACTTTTATCCCTCCAAAGAACAATGTTGAATCTGGTTCGATCCCTCCGTTAAAGAACGTAGTTTATCCAGTAAAGAAAAGAAAATCCCACACAGCAAGGTCTTATACATAATATCACATGCACTTGCTCAGATCGGTTGCTACAACACAAAGCACATGTGCATGCGTTAGGACATCTAAAAAGGGGAAGTGACTGATTTCTATTCCACCATTACTACAGTTAGATGATCTATTCAGATGCATGTATTACCCTGGGTTCGATTCCATTTTAAATAGAGCTAACAATACTTCAAAAATGATAAATGATGAATAAATCATGTGTTTGGGGTTATTTTAACTTTCTGTTTCACACATTGATGAAAAGTTTTTGCTAATTTTCTTGCTTCAGCTTTTTCATTTTTTTTGTCTAGTTATCAAAACCTTTAAGAAACACTTCAGAGTTGAAAATTTATTGAAAAACTTAGTTTGACAGCAAGCTATTTATGCAGTAAGTTTGGTCAAAAAGCAAATAAAAGATGTCATTGTTTCACGCGCGCCTCTATTCACTGATCATAGTGAACATTGTGCATGCCTTTGATGCTACACACAACGCTTTACATGAGAGAAATGTCCATGTGGAGCCATCCGTGGCCTTGAAGCAGAGAACAGCCCTGTACAAAGATGGTGAGTGGGTGTGTGCTGAGCTACACTTCATGTGTTGACCCGCTGTCCTCTACCCCCTGTCATAACACAGTGACATGCTCGGCTAGCTCTCCAAATAATACTGCCATTATTGTTTTTAGTTATCTGCTGGGCCCACTCTTTTCTTGCTGCTTGATGAAACAAATTCTAAAACCCAGTTGGTGCTTGAAGTTGAACAGAAAAAAAACCCTATTTTGTCTAATCTTGTAAATAACTATGCTATGTTTAATTTTTTTTCAGTTTAATACCTCACTTACCTTTTGTAGAACATGTGATGATTAGAGTAGATTTTTTTTGCCCTCTGCCATCCTTTGCTGTCGTTGCTGGATTGTTGCAATGGCAGCTACTTTCACTTCCATGTCTGAGATTAGAATAATGAACCTTGAGCTCAGCACAGCCAAACTGTCAAAACCTTAGTCACAAACAGTGGCGATCCTTGTTGTCTGTGCCTCCCTGTTAAGCGCCAAAGAAGCACATGCATTCCTCCTGACTCGGACTGCATGTGTAAAGGAAGCTGCTAAATGATATCCTTCCCTTGTTTTAGATCAGCTTATGACCCAATCTAAAGGACATATTAATCTGTCGTAATAACCTGATGAGAAAAATTAGCATAGCTGCACAAACTTGTGGAACTTGGCCCCAGGAGGCTTCTCTCCTTCTAGCTCAAGGTCAACGCAGCAAAGCGCAAAATCTAGTTAGCTATTTCACTCCTCCTACGAAATAGATCTCTTAGATCTTTCTATGACATATCATTTCCCTGCATGTTTGTGTCTAATGAGTCCTGGTTGATTTGCACCTGTTGATTTTTATTGGTTGTCTCAAAAAGTTAGGTGTTTGCTGGTGATACCTGACACATCTAGTTTTTAAGCCTACTGGTTTAGTCCACAGTGTGCACGTTAGTGTTAACCTTTAATTGGTGATGTATTATTTGTGTAGTTAGAACACAGTGGCTCATCATCTTGAGAAAGCCTCACGGAGTCATCCTGCTGGAAATAAGCAGATTCGATGCTATTAGCAAGTCCTGTGTGTGGATTAGTAAATGATCTTTACTCGCTCAGTCGGCTGTCTTAGTTGAGGTGACGACAAAAGGTGGAGATAAAATACAAAAGAAACCTGTGAGCCAAGTCGATTAACAGAAGTTAGCTTGAGTGTCTGTTCAGGATTAATCATTTCTGCTCGATGTTATTTTTAATCTTGTTACAAAGGTGATCTGGACTTAATAAATAATTTTTCTCATCTCTTTTCCTGTCACAAATGTTAACACCGCTTATATTCTTTTAGCCAGCGTTTGACCTTGTGGTGTCTGAAAACAGCATCACAGAAGCCCAATGGGTCAGATAATACAATTCTACTGTGCACGAGTGAAAATTGACTGAGGTCTTTTCTCAGGAACTGGTCTCCTGAAACTAAATGAGGTTTTATTTTTGGTCTCTGAATAACCCAGATCTTAATGTTCCGAGTGCAGTAGTTTCAGTCAGAAGAGCTATTGTGTGGATTAGTCACGCCCAGGTGGTTCCTTGAAAAGAAATGTGGTTGATAACCTCGACTTGCTCACCCCATTTTGAGACCACTAAGTACTATTGATTGTATGTAGCGCTGATTGAACCCTTAGGGACCTTGGACATATGGCCAGGTCGTCATGTCTATTTTTAGCTGCGGTTTTGGTTTAACATATATGTATGAGGCAAAGTTTTCTTTTTTTAAATCATCACAACTAGGAATTTTTAATGTGGATGTTACATTACCTATTTAACTATCCCACAAATTTTTTTAACCATGGTAATCAAATGGATAACAACCATATTCCTTTTTATAGACACATTAAAATGCTAATCCTGTTTTATTAAACTCTTACGCAGACTCTTCTTGGAAACTGGCTGCCATTTAAGCTCCAGCTTACTGAGGTAGAACAGAACTGCACGGGTGATGCTTTTGACAATGATGTACCACATGCAGGTTTGATGAGAGGATTAAAAACGAGGGTTAAAATATAGGAATCTTCTATATTTATTCCTGTGGCTAATGCACACACACAGACAGAGCTCTCTCATTCCATCTCCAAGCTACTTAATGCATCTGGAGTTGGATGGCTGCGAACGAGAACACATCATATTCACATTCTCTTCATAGCACAAATCTTCTTTTCTCCCTTGTTCCTCCTCGTCTTCCTTCTAGCACACTCAGCCTCCCATGGCGATTAAAAATTGAGTTCCCACCTACTGTGGGAGGAAAAAAGTGAGAACTGAAAAAGCGGCGTTAAAATATCTGTGTGGTTCGAGTCGACAGGTGAAGGAGGATGTAAAGGAGTGGGTGGAAAGTGAAGGAGGGAGAGTCACTGGTAAATCATCTCCGCCTTGACGTTATGTAGTCTTGTGTTAAGAGACTGACACTTTTCTTGCGATTCCACGCACTGATGATGTCTAAATGTTTTTCTTTGGAACAGAGTGGGGCTCAACAAAAAGCATACTGGAGAGAAAAGTGAGAGAGTAAAAAAAATACTTTAAAATGACTCATTACTGATGTTTTTAATCTACTTTAGAACCTTTCTTTTGCTAGTTACAAAACGTAGTTGTCATAGAAACTAATAACTCTAGTGTTTCCCTTTCCACTTTCCCATTGGTGATCAGCCCACTACTACTCGTCTGAATAGTGATACACACAAATATAAAATAGTGTGCAATCAAGAACTAAATTTTCTGTTCTGCCATTTTTGTTTTTCAGTGGTCACTATTTTGTCACGGTCACATGCTGATCGTAACGTCTACCCTTCTGCTGGAGTGCTGTTTGTCCATGTTCTGGAGAGAGAGCACTTCAAAGGAGAGTTTCCTCCTTACCCCAAATCAGGTAAAACACCACAACAATTATGTTGACTGCTTTCTTGTTTTATTGGACACTTTGATCTTCTAAATGTAAATAAACTGTTTTCGTAATGTTTGGTTTGTGCCTTGCTGTGTTGGATGGTTCCTTCTTTCCCAGGCCACAAACATGTGCATTAGGTTAGCTCAGGGGTCACCAACCCGGTGCCCGTGGGCACAAGGTCACCCGCAGCGACCGCATCAGTTGCCCGCAGGCCAGTTCTAAAAAAAAGCACTATTCAAGAATTAGCTCTGTCTAAAATTTTATTTAATTGTGTTGCTATTCTTTTTGAATTTCATTTACAGTGATGTAAATTTAAAAACGAATACATAAAAACATTAAAAAAAAAAAAAAAAGTGTATATCACAAAAAAAAGTTTAATATACGAACTCTGACGTAGTATGGGTCGGAGGTCAGTCTAGTGCGCATGACAAACCAGCTTTGCTCGTGAGCTCGTGAGCACTGCAAAGATGAGGTTACAAATGTGTTTTCTACCCACAAAAACATGGCAGAAAAAAGGAAGAAAACTTATCATTTTCGCAGTGAATGGGAGGAAGAGTTCTTTTTTACTAACGTGAAAGAAAACTGTGTGCGTCTCATCTGTGGCGACGCACAGTCTCACTGTCCTTATTTCTGAAAGGAGTAGATTTTTGTTAAATCTTACATAATTGATCATTTGTACAAACATTGTTCAGAGTTTATGATTTGATAACTGTTGGTGGCTAGTAAAAATTGAAAAAGATTTCCTGCAAAATGTTGTGGAAGGGATCATTTCAAAATGAAACACTTGGATATTGCATATTGAAATGTATCTGTTTCTGTTTAATCATACTGAAATAATTATGATAGATCATTAACAATCAGTGTCTTCACAAAGAATATCATTAATAATTATATCAAATTAAAGGTACACTGTGTAACTTTGTTATTTTAGAAGTGTATTATCAAAGTGGTAGCCCTTTGCATTACTCAGTGCCCTTGAAGTAGCTCTCAGTTTCAAAAAGGTCGGTGACCCCTGGGTTAGCTTATAGGCCTCAACCCATTGTGACCCTAAAGCATCCCGTAAAATGAATGAAACTTAGACAACAATTTATTGGCTTTGTGTATTTCTTTCAAAATAAAATGCTTTACTGAATCGCCAATTTTGCTGGTCCATTTTTTCATGATCTTCTCTGTCTCCAGGTGATGCCAGCAATGATCCGATTACTTTCAACACCAATCTGATGGGCTTCCCTGACAGGCCAGGCTGGTTACGCTATATCCAGAGATCACAGTTTGGTGATGGGGTGCTTTATGGTTCTCCTACTGCAGAGCATGTTGGCAAGCCCACTGTCATAGAGGTAAATAGTTTGACCCTTTTGACACTTGTGGCCTTTGTTACTGTTCCAAAGAAAATAGACTTGAACTGGTAGTTTTAAAAAGTTACATTTATTGGAGTGCTGTCTACAGATTGGGGAAAGGGTCCCACCACTAGGGCATGAGTTTAAGCATCTCAGTGTTTTGTTCACAAGAAAGGAAGGAGAGTGACAGATAGATCGGTGCAGCATCCACAATAATTAAGATGCTGCATCAGACCGGGGTGGTGAAGAGAAAGCTAAACCAAAAAGCAATACTCTTGATTTACTAGTCAGATTATAATCTAACCCTCACCAGTGTCACTGAAAGAACAAGATCTTGAATACAAGCAGCCGTCGGGTGGCCGGGCTTTCACTTACAGATAGGGTAAGGAGCTCTGCCATCTATGAGGAGCTTTGAATAGTGCCATTGCCCCACCACTTCAAGAGAAGCCTGATGGGTTGGTTTTTGGATGTCCCCTAGACCCTACCCTCACTGGTGAGGCGTTGCCTGCACGTCCCATCAGAGAGGGGACCCAGAGATAGACCCAGGACGATGGCTCATAGCTGTACAGGAAACACTTCATTATCCTCTAGATGAGCTAGAATATGTAGTTGTGAAAAGGGAAGTCTGGATTTTGCTGCTCAGGCTGGCCTTAAAACCTCTCCCTTGATAAGCAACAAAAAGACGGTATGGTAAGGTCTGAAAAAATTAGCCAGGCTTTTATTTTATTAGAATCAATTACAGGATTTCTAATATTGTTTTTCTTTGTACCATCACGATGAAAGCAAAGTAATAGAGCTAAAAGCATTTCCTAATCCCAGGTGATTTATTTGCATTAGCAGAATAACCCTGGGTCTTAAATTCCTCTGTGTATTTTATGCTTGCTCAGTCTCCCATAAGCTACTGTAGAAATTCCTTTTGCTGCTCATGTGCCTGTATACGGTACCTAAGGTGGGTACAGAACTTATGTTGTGGATCTCTCTCAGCCTTGTCCGGAGAACTGTTAGCATATAAGCTGAACTGATCTGGGCTTAAACTTTCACCCTTATGTGTTGCAGATTACTGCCTATAACAGACGCACGTTTGAGACGGCACGGCACAACTTGGTCATAAACATCATGGCTACAGAAGGTAAGAGGCGCCAGCATGACAGCTTAGAGCGAACACAGATCAGACTGTGCAACTTTGCTGACTAAAACCTAAGGGCTCAGTTACTACTTGGACTCTCTGTGAGAAACAATGAAACGTCAGCCTCGGATTACAAATCCATGTCGAAAGAATAATATGTTACTTTCTTACAAAGTTATTTAGTGAGCATATAGTTGTAGGTTTTTTTCACAGCATGGAGAATATGTTTAGGTCAGATGATGAAAAAAAAAATTCTAACATTATTAAAAATGAAATTTTCTGCCGAGGACATTGATCAAAAACTCAGGCAATGATCTTTTATGTTTTTAACTTTTGTCAAAATTAACATAACGGATTGAAAGCTCAGGAGTAGAGCCACTGCTCCTCCGGTTGAGAGAAGCCAGATGGGTAGTTCAGGCATCTGGTTAGGATCTCTCCCAAACGCCTTGCTAGTGAGGTATTCCTTGGATTCCTTCTGGAGTCTGAGGAGCTGATCCCAAACCCGCTGGAGAGACTTTGTCTCACAGCTGGCTGGGGATCCCCCCAGGTGAGCTGGAGGATGCAGCCGGGGTGAGAGAAGCCTGGGCTTCTCCGTCCCAGTTAAGCAGCGGACGACGGAACGGAACAGACTGAAAGTTCCAAACAGACTTGGATTACCTTAGCATTTTTACAGGTTTCATTAAAACAGAAGTAGCGGGTGTGTTGTATGTTTATTCGATCCTGTCTTTACTTATTTTTATTTTTGGTGCTTAAAAAACTAATAATGTTTTATATCTTTCATACGTACTGTTGCTGGTTTGCTCGTTGGCCAGTCATGGTACATGTAACACAATATAAATTTAATTAGCTGAGATCCCTACAGCTGTTTGCACCGCTGGTATGACACAGTTATCAAGGTGTGATGTCATTTACCATCTGGCTCCAGAAAGCCGAACACTCTTAGCATCATTTCAGGAAATTCCAGCGTTATCCTGTTTTGACTGATTATTTGGTTTTGTTGACTTTTATCTAACGTTTTTCTCCTTTTTTTTTCCTATCTTCTCAGAGTTTCCACTTCCGTACCAGGCTGAGTTTTATATAAAAAATATGAATGTGGAAGAGATGCTAGCCAGCGAGGTCCTCGGAGACTTTCTGGGAGCAGTGAAGAACGTGTGGCAGCCGGAGAGGCTCAATGCCATCAATATTACCTCGGCACTGGATCGAGGGGGGCGTGTCCCTCTGCCTATCAATAACCTAAAGGAAGGGTGAGGCTACAGCTTTGTTCTGACACAATTTTAGACTTTAATTAGTGAGAATGAGGTCTCACTCTTGATGGATTGAGCTTTTCATCTGCCTAATCAAACCAATCACATGTTATTTTTCATCCTTCTCACCCCACGGTCATATCTGATTTAATTTGGGCCATTGGGATTTTAGCTTCAATATGAATTAAATAAAAAAACACTCAGCTGTCCTCCCTTACAGATAATTTGAATTACTTTGGTTTTTATGTGACAAGCCCGAAAGAGGTGCTGTAAGTTGTACAACATTTATAAATTTTATATTATTGTACTATATTCATCCCTCATGAGGAAATTACTGTTACTGGATTGCACTGCATTTGGCGCCAATGGCGGGAGTAATTGGGGGTTAGGTGTTTTCTCCAGGGACACTTAGGCATGGGCTCAGTGGGAATCGAACCGGCTTCTCTCGGTTCAAGGTTCCGTCTGCCCTATAAATTTGTGTCCTGAACCCTTGTGACCTTGACTTTTGGTTGCATGACCCTTAAAATGTCATCAGTTGCTCTGTGGTTGGTACTGAGTAACTGTAGGTGGTTTTATTATAATGCCCTCATTTGTATCGGACATATTTCATTCACAAGTCTCACGGACGCACGAACAGACTGGACAGACAAAGTGAATATTGATTCCCCTCCATTCTGTAGACGGATGAATAAAAATAATTGGACTTCGAAGCGTTGGCATAACAAAGAAAAATGAAACTGTTCTTTTTTTTTTCTCTTTTCTCCAGCGTTTATGTGATGGTTGGTGCTGATGTTCCCTTCTCATCGTGCCTGCGGGAGGTGGAGAACCCTCATAACCAGCTGCGCTGCAGTCAGGAGATGGCGCCAGTGATCAGCTGCGATAAGAAATTCAGAGCTCAGTTTCACATCGACTGGTGTAAAATTTCTTTGGTGAGCACATTTCATTAGAGCAGAAAAATTCAAGTTTAGATGAACATGCCGCTAATTTTCGTCTTCTGTCCACATGGTCTCAGTCGCTCTAGTTCATGATGCCTCTAGGTTAGCATTTAGCTTAGCGGAGCACCATCTAAGCATTAAATTAAAAGTTAAACAAAGAGGAATTTTAAAACCACCAAATATTCAGCCGGTCCGGGGCCTCTGCCGGTGTGTCCACCCGATGGGACGTGCCTGAAACACAGCACCAGTTAGGTGGTCGGGAGGTATCCTAACCAAGATGCCCAAACCACCCTATCTGGCTTCTCTCACCTGGAGGAGCAACGGCAGTACTCTGTGCTCCTCCTGGATGGCTGAGCTCCTCACTTTATCTCTGCAGAGGAAGCTCATTCTTGTATTTGTAATCTCGTTCTTTCGGTCACCACCCACAGCTGGTGACCATAGGTGAGGGTAGGAAAGTAGATCGACTGGTAAATTGAGTGCTTTGCTTTTCGGCTCAGCTCTTTCTTCACCACTGATCCAACATCCTGATTATTGCGGATGTTGCACTGATCCGTCTGTCGATCTCCTGCTCCATCCTTCCCTCATTCGAGAACAAGACCCTGAGATACCTAAACTCCACTTCCATGTGCACAAGCTAAATGTTAACTTAATGGTGCTGTTCACTGGAGGGCTCCAGGAAGCGTACTGAGAGAAAACAGAGGACAATGAAACATGCATATAACCCTCACTTATAGTGAGATTTTTAAAATAAATATGCCTTTCTTTGTTTTAGGTTGACATCAACAAAGTGGTTCCCATATACATCACCCGTCCTGACCCTGGTACGGGGATTCTGCCAGACTTTGGGGAGTACAATCCCCCATCTGAGTTCCTAAAAAGCAGGGACTACTTCTCTGACTTCCTCATTACGCTGGCCGTCCCTTCTGCTGTAGCGCTGGTCCTCTTCTTCATCCTCGGTCACATTATGTGCTGCAAACGGGAAGGGGTGTAAGTGTTTAAATTATATATTTTAGCTTAAATTGAATCAAAGATGTTAATTAATTACAAGAAATTAGTTTAGATATTAAAGTGTGTACAAATAATCTAGGATGATTTGGACCGTACCTGCAGCTTGTCATCACCATCCAAGAATCATCTGTATTTAGCTTTTCATACTGTCATCTCCATCTCAAACATTAAGATCTCACATTCATTCCTTCACATTATTATTTACAGGCTGGAAGAGAAGGACCTCTCTGTTTTTTCTTCGGTTTTCTCCCTCTCCGCCCAGTTTTTAGTGAACACTCCATGCACCTGTGTGTAGATGTTGCTTCAACTATTAATATTAGAATTTAATTCATCCATTTTTGTTTTGTTTCTAGGGAAAAAAGAAACATGCAAACACCAGAGTAAGTGTTTTACCTCTCCTGTGTTTTTTTTTTTAGGACATTTTTATTTGTTCCTTCTCCTCTCCTTTGTTTTTTTTTTTGTAGTCATTAATGATTTCATATCCACTCATCAGCTCATATGTGTGTTAGCATCTTCCATACCTCGAGCTGCTCAAAAAAATAAAGAACTAAATAAAATGATTGTAAATAGGGAGAAAAGATTCATAAGCAAATCTTCTGGTGTATCAAACTGCTGTTAATAAGAGTAAATTTGAGAGGAATCTTTTTTTTTGGATGAGATCAGTTCAAACAACCAACAAAAAAGCAGTCCAATACAAATCTCACTGCTTCTCCATCCCTTAGCATCCAGCTGGTTAACCACAGTGCCATTCAGAAGTCCACCAAGGAGCTGAGAAGCATGTCCAAGAACCGTGAGATTTCCTGGCCTCTTTCCACCCTGCCTGTCTTCAACCCAGTGAGCGGCGAGGTGGTACCGCCAATTCATCCAGACAACTATGAGACCACCAGCATGCCTCTCATGCAGACACAAGCGTGAGTAAAAGGTTTTTTGAGGATGGAAGAATTAAATAGATGTCACACACTCGAGCGAGGTTTCAGGAGATCTCACACTCACTAACCCACACAGATTTGAGGTTAAAAAGGAGACAAAATAAGTTGTGAAACTATACCAGTGTTTAAATGTTTTCTAGTTAAAAGGGTTTATATGTTTCATAATTTTCTTAAAGGATCTGAAATATAAGAACCGCATACTGTACTTTGAAGACACAGAATTTCAACAACTTTTTTTGTTTATTTCAGGAATCTGCAAAATCAGATTACAATACCACAGCAGCAGCCAGCAGGTGAGTTTCCCTCAGACTTCTTCTCTATGTTCAAAATGTGATGCAACTAACAAATAAAGAAGCTGATGCATGTTTAATGTGCATACATTAAAAACTTTTTGCATATGTTTTCTATGCTTCACATTATATTGATTCATTTTCATCTATTGCTCCAATTTGATAGATTTGAACTTGTTTCTCTGCAAATTTGAGTGTGTTGTTATTAATATGGAGGCATGATTAAATTAGTACTTCATAAGGCTAATAAGCTGTTATGTTCTGCATTATTGTAAGAAATAATCATCAAGCCATGATTTGGCAACTGGCATGTCAGCACCCTCTAGTGGGCAGGGTCATGAACTGCATGAGGCACTAACCAGCTGCTCTCTGTTCACTCACTGCTAACAAAAGGAGAAAATTATGTCATGTCAACATTTCGAAGACTTGAGGTAAGTGGATCACCCTTTACACGTAGGTAAAGAAGAATAGTTTTTAATAAGCTTCCAAATTAGTGATTTACTTTTTTTTTCTGTTTGCTTTAGGTAAATGGTATTCCTGAGGAGCGAAAAGTGGCTGAGGCACTAAATCTATGACCAGAAACACCAGCAGCCTTTCCACATCATTTTTTTCTAACATGCCAAATGTGCATGTGTCATCTGTAAAATCTTCATTGTCCAAATGCACCTTTATTATATATTAAAATGACTAATAAGACAAAATGACCAGCTTATATGTTATGGATTATTTGTGTGTTTAAAAATGATGGCAAAAATGTTTATATCTTTACCTTTTTGCACAAGAAGGAATTATAGTTGTCATGTGTTTATTTTATGTGACATGTCAACAAATAAATTCGTAAAAAATTTTAAATTTGCCTCCAGAATAATTGAGACACTGACAAAGTCTGAGGTCATTGTTTTTTTCCTTTCTCCCAAAAAGAAAAAAAAATTGAACACATTTTGAACAATGTACATACCAAAGACATTTATAAACAATATGGGTACTTTTCACACTTTCAAAACTAAGACATAAAAAAAATAAAAAGCAGAAATATTTTCGGGCCATGGTAAAAAGATTTGTTGCTTTTTCTATGATCAAGGAGATCCTTAAGGCCTGAAACAAATGTCAGTGTTACAGTTTAGTTGTGGATCATAACGAGAAAAAAAAACAAAAAAGAGGTCAGTAAACTTTACATCTCAGAAATTTCCTATACATTGAAGTGGCACAAGTTTGAGATTTTACAAGTTTACTGTTTCTGCTTAAAAAGCGCAGCACAAATATGACACAGAAAGCCTCAAAGCTACAAAAAGATTGTGTCTCAGTGGGTAAAAGAGATAGATCCACATTTTCTTTTTTTTCTTAGAAAGTCTTGGTTAAATCTAATGATTGACAAAGCAATGATGCACAACTTTAAGATGATTTTAGCAGGAAAAATGATTTAGACTTATCAGATTTGAGTCAAGAAGCACAAAAAATTCCAAAGTGCATGTAGTATTTGCACTTAAAACTCCATTTAACAAAAAATTTAATTAAAAGTGAAGCAAAAAAAAAATCCAAGTGTCAACATAAAAAGTGCTTTTTCCCAAAGTGTCTGCAAGTAGACAAAAAGACATTTTCTATTTGCACACAAGCAAATTGAATAATTTTATTCAATAGAACTTTAATGTGTCCCGTTAGCTCAGTCAGTGTGTTACTAAGTGGTTTTATGTCAATGTGAACCTGATGCAAAGTGCCTTGTAATGGAAGAATGTGATCTCGGCTACATCACAGATGTAATTCAGTACACGAGAAGGTGTCATTTATAAAAGAATAAAAACATTGAAGGCATTTATCTAAAAACAAATAAATAAAGATCCTCACACAAGAAATGTGATGATGGCAAACATGTGCAATGTGCATTATCTGGAGTTATGAGGCATGTTTATTCCTTGTTTTTTTTTTTTGCAGAAATGTAAAGAAACAAAAATACTAAAAGCACTGCTGCAGCATCACTGTACAAAATAAATCTCTCACTCTATCTTACAAATATACACAGGAGAAAGGACCGAGATCTATTGGGCTGAAAGGCTCGACCTCATCATTGAACAGAGTACCAAAAAAAAAAAAAAACAGCTATATATAATACTTTCATCAGAAACAGCAGTCATGGGTGTGTGATGTACAAAACAAAACAAGTATAAAATATAAGTTTAATTTAAATCTTTAAATACTGTACATATCATAGAATTTCAAAGCTACAGCAGGTGACCTCAGATCTTTTTTCTGCGATGCAGACAAGTTGAAAATTATTTACAAAACAAAAAAACAGCAAAATATGTCAAAGCCAAGGATGACTTTTAAAAAAAAAACCTTCTAAGCCAGTCATTGGTCCATATTTTGCATATTTAGACATTTCAACACCAAAAATGCTGTACAGTAACATTGGCGACAAAAGGGGGTGTAATAAAAGAGTGGATATATGCCGGTTATGGCCTGGAATTACTACTATAAAGTGGACGGAGATATTCTGCTCAGAGTCAAGTGATGACAGGAACTTGTTATTCGTGCGAATCACCTTTTTTTTCGGACGATACTTCGCACCTGAGTATAAGTCGCACCATAAAAAAAGCACAAAATTTTTAATAAAAATGTATAAGTCGCACTGGAGTACAAGTCGCATTTTTTGGGGAAATTTACGTGATAAAATTCAACACAAAAACACAGACATGTTTCTTTGAAAGGCATTTTCAAAAGTAAATAAAATGAATAACAACAGGCAATGGAGCTATGATGCATTTGTCGATCCAATCATTGACTTCCAGGAACGTTGAACGGCACATTCTCCGGATTACCGTGAAGCTGTGCTCTCCATTCTTCATCCACTGCTCTCACAGGTTACGATAGATTGCCTTAGAGCTCCTATTCACGGAAATATCAAGTGGCTGGAGTATTTTGGTTAAGCCTCCAGTAACAATGGCAGGTATGGAGTTGAAAATTTTTAATTTAGTTTTGAGCTGTGGTGTGATGTGCACTTTATGTACATGCTAGCCATCACAAGCGGAGTATTGCGCACTCTAAAGAAGCCATCCTGACGCTTAGCACTTTGTTCAGCATTTCTTGATTCTCCCTGCGGCACGTTGTTCAAACACCCATGTATGAACTCTTTCCTCTGTAGCCACTTCGAACTTCGACTTTTCTCCAGTCCCTTACGAGCTTCTCACTAACTAAAAATGTTCTTTCTGCTGCTCGATTACCGTTTTCAGCTACATATTAAACTATTATCAGCTTGTAATCTGCAGAAAAAAAAATTCTTTTCAGTCCTATTTTTTCCGTTCTTCTTCTGCAGTTTTTTTATTTTACCAAAGTTGAAACTAGAGCACCCTCCTGCGGTATATTGTAAAAATGACATGTGAAACGATTGTAAAATATATTAAATATTCTCAATATAAGGATTATAAGTCGCACCCCTGACCAAACTATGAAAAAAACCCTGCGACTTATAGTCCGAAAAATACCATAAATCCGTTCACAGCTGGTGTAATGTCTGGCAATGAACAAATCTCTTCTTACGTGCCCCGGAATTCAAAACCAAATGTAAACATTTCAGAGTGCTCAGTTTTTATCCTCCGCTCTCTCGGTCAGTTTTAATGTGTCTGTCCTGTTTCAAGATTCCAAAAGACGTTGCTTCTTTCTCTATACGATCAAATATTTTAATATCCTCTTAGGTTCTGTACCTTACATCTACCACAGAAGAAGTTTAGATCTTGAATAATATCCCATCATGTGGTGTTCATCAATCACCAGACATGTGCGGGTTGTCACTCATCAACAACAAAACAACCAGACTGACTGCTCCCATTGCTCCCAGTCTTCTAAGCAGGGCCATGCTGTCTTTGGGAATGACCACCTGGGCCAAGTCGTTGGTAATGAGAGAAACCTCATGGGCCACACAAACAAAGATGAAGGAGCTAACCAGGATGTTTAGAGAAGGATTCCCCGGTATGAGGACCAAAATTCCCTTCGTATCTGCTGCGAGCCAGATGTGGTACTGGCATATGAACAGCTGGGGGAGACAGAGCATGTTAAAAAAAAGTCCTTTTTTTCATTTCTAATGTTTTGTCTCTATGCATATTTTTCCGACTTAACATTAAGAAACACTTTACCTCCAATGAAATTTTTCCAAACCATGCGAAAAATGAGCTGTAAACCGAGCGGACATAGCCTGGAATATTCCTGATTAAGATGAAGGCCAAAATCTGTCAGGAAAAGAGCACAAATATTTCTGTACTTTTCTTTGTACAGTTTATAGGCATTTCTTAAAACTGTATCCATCGTTATAATAGAAACATATTTGTTCCTGTGTATAAGTTTATGGGTGTAATTATAAGAGGAATGCTGATTGGAATTGTAGCATTATCAATAGATGAATGCTGAAATAAGATGTATTTTTCAGTTTTTACAATAATACAGTGGTGGTCAAAAGTTTACATACACTTGTAAAGAACATAATGTCATGGCTGTCTTGAGTTTCCAGTTATTTCAACAACTCTGATTTTTCTCTGATATAGTGATTGGAACAGATCCTTCTTTGTCACAAAAAACATTCATGAAGTTTGATTCTTTCATGACTTTATTATGGGTAAACTGAAAATGTGACGAAATCAGCTGGGTCAAAAATATACATACAGCAATGCTAATATTTGGTTACATGTCCTTTGGCCATTTTTACTTCAATTAGGCGCTTTTGGTAGCCATCCACAAGCTTCTGGCAAGTTTCTGGTTGAATCTTTGACCACTCCTCTTGACAGAATTGGTGCAGTTCAGTTAAATTTGTTGGCTTTCTGACATGGACTTGTTTCTTCAGCATTATCCACATGTTCTCAATGGGATTTAAGTCAGGACTTTGGGAAGGCCATTCTAAAACCTTAATTCTAGCCTGATTTAGCCATTCCATTACCACTTTTGATGTGTGTTTGGGGTCATTGTCCTGTTGGAACACCCAACTGCGCCCAAGACCCAACCTTCGGGCTGATGACTTCAGGTTTTCTTGAAGAATTTGAAGGTAATCCTCCTTCTTCATTGTCCCATTGACTCTCTGTAAAGCACCAGTTCCATTGGCAGCAAAACAGGCCCACAGCATAATACTACCACCACCGCGCTTGATGGTAGGCATGGTGTTCTTGGGGTTAAAGGCCTCACCTTTTCTCCTCCAAACATATTGCTGGGCATTGTGGCCTAACAGCTCAATTTTTGTTTCATCTGACCACAGAACTTTCCTCCAGAAGGTCTTATCTTTGTCCATGTGATCAGCAGCAAACTTTAGTCGAGCCTTAAGGTGCCGCTTTTGGAGCAAGGGCTTCCTTCTTGCACGGCAACCTCTCAGTCCATGGCGATGCAAAACACGCTTGACTGTGGACACTGACACCTGTGTTCCAGCAGCTTCTAATTCTTGGCAGATCTGCTTTTTGGTGCTCCTGGGTTGACTCTTCACCCTCCTGACCAGTTTTCTCTCAGCAGCAGGTGACAGCTTGCGTTTTCTTCCTGATCATGGCAGTGACAAAACAGTGCCATGCACCTTATACTTACAAACAATTGTTTGCACTGTTGCTCTTGGAACCTGCAGCTGCTTTGAAATGGCTCCAAGTGACTTTCCTGACTTGTTCAAGTCAATGATTCTCTTTTTCAAATCTGTGCTGAGCTCCTTTGACTTTCCCATTGTAGCGTTTGTGGGTGTTTTTATCCAATGAGCCCTTTTTAAATGGCCTCAGAGAAGTCACCAGCTGTAGTCACTCATAATCACTCACAAGAAGTTAAGAGGTCATGCTATGAAGCTCATGTCATTGACACAACTTTCTAAGTCTCCAAAATTGCTCATTCATGTTGCTGTATGTATATTTTTGACCCAGCTGATTTCGTCACATTTTCAGTTTACCCATAATAAAGTCATAAAAGAATCAAACTTCATGAATGTTTTTTGTGACAAAGAAGGATCTGTTCCAATCACTATATCAGAGAAAAATCAGAGTTGTTGAAATAACTGGAAACTCAAGACAGCCATGACATTATGTTCTTTACAAGTGTATGTAAACTTTTGACCACCACTGTAAGTCTGACTCTTGAAGAGTCTGTGCCTCCCCAGACATGAACCTCACATACAGTACGTCACTGGTTTAGATATATAGTTTGACATTTCTAGTGTAAACAACTATATCTGCAAACAAACTACGTCATTTTTCTAACATTAAGCAAAAGATGGCAATAAAAAGACACATTTAAAATGAGATAAATAATCAAAAACTCGGGATGACCGACTTGTACCTGAACCACAGAAATGTACGGATGCATCTCGTTGCATTCCGTTTTTGTCTTGCAGCTGCTCGCCCACAGCGAGTACGCCTAGAGAAAAAAAAGAACGTTTTTTGGATTTCATCAAGATTTGACTAAATATTTACTGGAATAACAAGTCAATGAGATCTACAGTAACACTAATTAAGACACAAGTTGATGAGACTTCAAGTAAGAAAGTATAAAAGGTGAAACAAAAAAATGTATATTTACATATGAAGGTTTAGAGAAATGAAAAGATGTTCTTACAAAGAAAGAGACAGTGGAAAGGAAAAGAAGCAAGTTGGAAATCCAAGCAGGAAAGAGATCTTCTTCTTTTCCTTCTGATAAGACTTGTCTCTTTTGCAGCACCAGGTAAATGAATGCAAACAGCATGCCGTGAATTACCGCCTGCAAAACAGCAACACTGCATTAAACAAAACTACACCAATCTAATCTGCCACGTAAATTGTTAATTATAGTAACAGCAAACCTAAATGCATTTGACTTACAAATCGATCCAGCTTCCATCTAAACCACCATTCGTGGACGCTTCCTTTCAACTCAAACAGCTTGGAGATAGGCCAGATGGAGAAAGTGTTTTCAAAAACACCCTGGAATCAAACACATGATTATTTTGGGTTTTAAAAGAAAATAAGACAACAAGAAATGTGTTGAAGCCAATCTAAAATAAACCCACCTGTGAAAAAGCAAATATACTTATAAACACCAGAAGACTCAGTAACTTCGCCAGAACCACAAGATGCCACATCCCACTATCTTTGAAAGATTAAAAAAAAAATCATTTTGTGTAGCAAAAACTGACAAAGTTTACAATAACAAACGTAGTTCAAATGAAAAAAAGGATGAAACTATTAACCATCAATCTTCTAACACCTACTGTTAGCTTTCTTCTGCAGAATTTGAGGCCACATGACCATCATGGCGTAAATAATGACAAACCAGAAAGTGACCAGTGGGACAAAGTAATAGAACTGATATGGTCGGTTCATGACCACACACAGCACCAGCACCAGAAAATTTAGCCGAAAGAGCACCTGTAAATGATAAAAATACATGTTGTAAACACCTGTTTCTCACACGTATAAATTGTCTGCTTTATTACTTAAATAAATAGTTAAAGCTTAACTGGCTTGGCCTTACCTGGCACACTCTATATAGTCCAAAGTCTCCTTTGAGCCAGAAAAATGAGAAATGTCCATAACCAGTTTGAAACAAATATGCTGCCACCAACACCCGTACATGCATGTACACAGGAAGGAACTAAAAGAAAGATTAAAATAAAATTCAAATAAAAGCTTAGCAACTGGGCTTTCCGTACTGGTCTCCAAGTGAAACAATCACATGTTTGTGAAGAAGACCCAAACTGAACTCACCGCACTAGCTCCAGATATGTGATAGATGAGAATCACAAGCTGCATCCAACCTTTCCATTCATCAGTTTGTTCTCGGTTTAGTACTTTGGTCTGTGCCAGAAAAAAGTAACATTTGAAATAAAGTCAAAATTGAATTCTAGAGAGAAAACAAGCACACAGCAGGAAAAAAAAAGAAATGCAAAATCAACTAAGATGTAGACCGATTAACTTAACTCACAAGTAGGTATGCGAATACATTAATCTCAACAGACAACAATTGTTTTTGTTAATTTTGGGTGGTTTGGCAATTTAAAAAAAAATAGACTTCAGCTTATTTATTTTATCCTTAGTATAATATAGTCATTTTGTTTAAGACATTGAGGGCTGTTTGGTGATAAAGATCACCCTCTGACTCGTTTGACAGTAGCTCGCATGATGAAACTGCATAGGCATCCCTGATGTGGACATTTCAGCCCACAGTGACATAGTAATTACATGAGTATTTAATTTGTTAATGTATAGTCCACACCCATCTTTAATCCCAACCTACACTTTGATCCCATCATAAAATAATGAAACTCTTCCAGACAAAAGGTGTGTCTTTTGTGGTAGTTCCTACCACACTGTAATTATATTTTTTATGAGGTGTGTCTTAGATCTCAGTGCAATCAGCTGCCGACACTATTTTTGTTTCGCATACACTATTAGATTACACAGAAATAAAAAGAGCAGTTTAAACTCGCCTCTTTGGTATTCTCGCTGTAGAACACTCCGAGAACAAATATATAGGTGAGAGGAATAAAGAAGGTGGAGTGCGTGTAGAACTTCTGTTCTTTCATGAACACGTCTGCTCTGTCGCAGAGGTAAAAATAGCCCATGATGATGCCCATCCTGCAAAGTGCTTGAACAGGAGCTTTTGGTCCAAAGGGTACGACAGCAGTTGCTGGTTTTTTTTCTTCAAGGCTCTCAATGTCAGGAGACACCGGCCGGCGGTGGCGGTTGTTACCGAGCACATGGAGGACCACAAAGACTATGGTAGAACCCAGGAAGAAACAAGCAGAAAGTTTCTGGAGTAGGTTTAGAGGTGGTAGTTTCTGGCAGCAGGAGCCATCGATGGGCCTCAGGTGCTTGTTGCACATCGAGTTCATCAGAATCATGGCTCCCTGAGCAAGAAAAAGCAAAAACTCAATCATGTAAACATACAGTACCAGTTTTAAAGCACTAAATAGATGGGCCTACCACTTTCATGGTGTTCTCAGGCAGGTGTAGGCCATCTGCCGATTGGTTAATGGTTTCCAACGCTGCCTGCCGGGACGCTGCTAAAAACTTAACCCGGGAACTGCCATTATGTTTGTTACCGTTCAGCACGTCCACTGCTGCTTTGTTATAAAGATTTATCTGCTGGTTTGTGATCGTATTCCTGTGTTCATTCAGCAATTTCATATTTACCGGATCTGCAGAAGATAGAAAACTAGGATTTAGAAAATTATGTTAGGAAACTGTCTAAATTTTGTCCTCCATCAGACTCTTTGAAAGACCTTTGAACCTCCCGTCATCACGTCTTTCTATTTGCACTGCAGCACTCACATGTCCCTTCAGGGATCAATGAAGTATTTTCAATTCAAAACTAAACAAGCATCAACGTTTTCAAAGTCATTAAGTCATTCTTTGGTAATTTCATTTTAAATGGACGATTAGAGCATGAAAGACTGGTGGGACTGCCAAAACTTATCATCATTCATATTTCAAAAATAAATTGCTATTTAAACCCAAGCACACCTTGCAGGACCCAGTAGACCTCTCCATGTTCAGCCAACTTGTCCAGATGCACAGCGATGGCCGACAGGTTGGTTTTGTACTGCTGCAGGCCCTCACTGCTGCCACTGTTGGACCTAATGGACCACTGGCAGTAAATGAAGCAAAGGATTTAAATCAGACCAACACCATTTAGCAAACACCTTCCATTTGCCCAAAATAGTAAAAAATAAAAATGCAACTTACTACAGCATCTCCGAGGATCACTACATCAGGTTTAACTGAAGATTCCTGGGACGTGGAAACAATTGACCCATTTTAAACAAAGCTATTTTCTTTTTCATTTGAAACCAGATCGAAAAAAATAAAAGCACACTCACTTGTGTCAATGATATCAAACGTGCTTTCACAGAGTTATTTATTTCTGGGTGCCAAAAAAATTCCTAGACGAAGAGGTAACATATATTTTTATACGTCTTTTTTTCTGTGTAAAATGGAAAAGCATGGAATAGAAAATTATATCCAGAAATAGCTTACCACATTAACTGCAGACCATTTATCTTCGAATAGAATGTCATCATGCTTCCGATAGTGAATGCAGAAAAAAATAGTAAGACAGTTTTTTTTAAAGTTCCATGTAAATTGTCTTATTTTGGAATAGTTTCTCACTTAATCACAGCCATACATGCATGCAGACTATGTCAAAAGTACCTTGTATTTCCTTTCAATCTCCTCAGGGTTGATGATTTTGACAAAGGAGTAAAACAGCTGCCTGATTCTTGAGTCACCGAGAAAGGCCACTCGTTTATTTCCAAGGCATGTTTTTGCTTCCCTGCAAGTTAAAAATTATTTTTACATACTTAATTCATTGCTCAACGGGAAAATTTCTGTGCTGCATTACACCGCAGCAGGATGCCAGGACAGCACCAATGGTGGGAGAAACAGGGGGTTGGGTGTCTTCCCCAAGGACACCTAGACATGAACTCAGTGGGATTTGACCTGGCAAACTTCTGGTCCAAGGGCGAAAATTCTACCACTGAGCTATCGCCTCCCCCTTAATAATAATGAGGCATGGAACAAACAAATACAGAAAATTAGAATTGACATACTGGACAGGATCTTGTCATTAAGGCAGGGTCAATCTTGCTACAATAAAACAAGATATTGAAATGAGTGTGACAAGTTCTTGTCTAAGATCTGTTTTAAGATCTTTACTGATGACATTCTTAATAAATATTACTTAAAACCAAAAAAGAAAAAAATGCAATTTTGATCTAGTCACTGAATAATAAAACTCCTCCAGACAAAAGTGTATCTTTTGTGGTAGTTTCTGGAATGTGATTTTTGGAATTACTGAAGTCATTGATCTTTCAGGTGAGTTAAACCATGTCGTTAAGGAACAGTGTAAAAGTCTGTAAGATCACAAGAGAGCTCAAATTACGTTTGGTGCATTTAAGGAGTTATTAGTGCTCAGAAATTTAAATGATCATGTATAGATTATTGCTACAAAGGAAGATTCACTGTTCATTTGCAAAATGCTGCCTATTTGTAAGATCATGTGATTAAAAAAGCAAAAGCCAAATGTCCGTTTAGCCAGGGGTGAAAATTTAAATGTGACAGAAACTTCAAGTTTATGATTGGAAAAGCATTTTCACATAAGCTCAACTGGGATATTAGTAAGTTAGTTTTGGATTAATTTTTTACTTCATGTTATTTTTATTGGTTTTGAGAAAAAAAAAAAAGTAAAATAGAAAAAAAAAAAAACTGAGAGTTAAACAAAATTTTACAATGTACAAAATTTGTATGTATATTCTTAAAAAGGAGTGGGCGGAAGACAAACTTAATAGGTCCCACTCTTTTTCATACGAAAATTACATTACAATGACAAAAAATTAGAATAAACTAATAAAATAAATAAAGATTTTACCCGTTGAAAAAAACATTAGAACAAATAATTGTAACACACCAAGCAGAAAAAAACAGATTAACATTCATTGTTTTTATATTTAGTGAACATCATTTCTTTATATTTCTTTTTAAACATCATCAGGATGTAGCATTGCGTTAGATTTGGACTCAGATTGTTCCATAATTTGACACCAGATCTGGAAATACAGACACTTTTCATTTTGGTTTTGAAACCTAGCAAGTCTAACTTAGTATTGCTGTCTTTGAGATTATAAATGCTGTGGTGTTGAATAAAATGTTTGTTGATACTGAGAGGGATGCATTTTTTATTAACTTGAAACATAATTTGAGCAGTTTGAAATTCTACTAATTTGTTAAATGTAAGTATTTTGTCTTTTAAGAACAGAGCATTAGTATGATCCAAAAATCCAGACTTATTGACAATTCTCACTGTTTATTCTGTAATCGAATCATTTGCAGAATTGATTTTTTGTAATTGACACCACATATTTATCACAGTAGCTTACAAGAATAACAGTAATTAGTTATTTTCTACATACGGCTCTTGACAATATCTTGTTCCAGACACAATAACCACAGACTATATTCGGTTTTAGAACATTAAAAAAGGTCTTGAACTTTGACGGTCATTTGACTATCAATTTAAAAATTGACTTACGTGCTCTTGTACTTGTGCATCATACAACCATAAGGTTGCCATACGTTCTCCCCCAAGTAGCGTCCTCTGGAGAGCAGCCATTCACATGAGTCGCCGCCTGAAGGTAAACACACAAAAGCTACAAGTATATCCAAATGATAAAAACAGAATGTCTTATGTTGTTTGTACTTGTGTTTTTTCCAAGTACGACAATATTCCGCTTTGTAGACCGTACTCGTGCATTCCATTTGGTGTGCTGCCTTCAAAGAACTACACAATACCCCGCTCTGCAAGGGGCCAGAGTACAAAATGAAGCCATCAGCAATTTAGCTGAAGCATAAATCACTCCAGCTATTCATTTGTGTGCAAAATGAATGAAGCCATCTGCAACTGAATCAGTCTATAGAAATAGGCGAACAAGAAGGGCCCAGAGCAGGCATAGGAAAACTAGGCAGGTGGGCCACATGTTGCCTGTTAAACAGTTTAGTTCGGCCCGCCGAACTTGAAAAAATTAAATAAATAAACCTTGTTAGTTTTATTTCCCTGCAAATTCTGATGTTTCGTCACTACATGGCACACTCTGGATATATTGACTTTGTTGAGAATTCAACAATCTTCTTCTTCTCCTTTCGGCATTTCCCTTCAGGGGTCGCCACAGCATGTCTGTTTCTTCCATCTAACCCAATCTGCTGAATCCTCTTCCGTCACGCCAACTATCTTCATGTCTTCCTTACTGTATCCATGAACCTCCTCTTTGGTCTTCCTCTAGACCTCTTTCCTGGAGGTTCCAAACCCAGGACCGTTCTGCCGATGTACTCCCTCTCTCTCCTCTGCACATGTCTGAACCATCTCAGTCTGGCCTCTCTGACTTAATCTCTAAAACCTCTAACATGTGCTGTTCCTCTGATATAATCCTGTCCATCCTGGTCACTCCCAGAGAGATCCCCAACATCTTCCTCTCTGCTACCTGCATCTCTGTTTCCTGTCTTTTCCACAGTGCCACTGTCTCTACACCAAACAGCATGGCCAGTCTTACCCCGGTTTTGTACACTTTTTCTTTCATTTTAGCTGAAACTCTTCTATCACACATCACAGCTAATATTTTTCTCCACCCAATCCAGCCTCCCTGAACACGCTCTTCTCCCTGTAACCTCACTTTTCTATTTGGATCCCTCTCATTCACACACATGTACTCTGTCTTACTCTGACTAATCTTCATTCCTCTTCTCTCTAGTGCAAACCTCCACCTCTCCAGCTTTTCGTCCACCTTTTCCCTCCTCTCACTACAGATTACAATGTCATCTGCAAACATCACTGTCCATGGGGATTCCTGTCTTACCTCGTCTGTCAGCCTGTCCATCACCATAGCAAACAGCAAAGGGCTCAGAGCAGATCCTTGGTGCAGTCCCACCCCCACACTGAACTCCTGTGTCTCACCCATAACCACATCTCACCACTGTCTTACAGTCCTTATACATATCATTCACTGCTCTAACATACTTCTTTGTTACACCAGACTTCCTCATATAATACCATAGTTCTTCTCTAGGTACTACCTGGCAAACTTCTACCAGGTAGTACCACTGTGTCTTTAGCTCTACAAAGACACAGTGCAGCTCCTTCCGTGTACTTCTCAATCAGCATCCTCAAGGCAAATACTGCATCTGTAGTCCTCTTTTTGCATAAAACCATAATGCTGCTCACAAATTCTTACTTCAGACCTTAGCGTACCTTTGACAACTTTTCCCATAACTTCATCGTATGACTGATCAGTTTTATTTCTCTGTAGTTACCACAACTCTGTACATCTCCCTTGTTCTTAAAAGCAGGAACCAGCACGCTTCTTCATGGATGTGGATGTGAGATTTTTGAACAGATGGTTGAAATTTTTGTATTTATCAGTAGAAATGGAGATCATAAACATTCAAAATAATGTGCAGCTCAATTCTCAGCAGCATTCTCATCTTTTCTGGAGCTTTGTAAAACCAGCTGAATTTAAGAACATTCATATAACAGCTCGGAAAATGACTGTTTTGAGTCTACTTACCTGTGTCAATAAGCCTTTTCTGACATGAAGGTTATTAAATCAAAGTTCAGAACTAGACTGTCAGATTAACATGACTCCATAAGAATGAACCTAAGTGACTATACTCCATAATACTCTGCTCTTCTTGACTCCATGCAGTGCCAGCCATAACACTGAATACATGTTACAGGTAGAAATGGACATGAATATTTCTCTAATAAAAGATGTGGACAAATAGAAAAAATAACAAATGAGAAGTTGCAACAAAGCTTTTGTAAATGTATAGTTTTGTGTTTGTGTTTAAATTTAAGTGTGAGCTACATTAGACAGGAGTGCATGCATAAAAAAATGCACAAGCAGTTTAATTACATTTATTTTGTATTGTTTTTTATGCATATCATTTTGCCATAACGAGACTTTTGAACACCAACATTTTGTAAATGTTCAGGCAATACAAAGTTATCTTTGTTTGGACTAAACTAAGCTATGAGAAAAAAAAATTCCAAAGCACAAGTAGCTCCCAGTCCTTTTGATTTAGTTAAAGTAGCTCTTGGAGGAAAAAGGCTGAAGACCTCTGATCTAAAGCCATACAATCAATACCAGTCAGGTGATGATTATTTATTTTCAACATGCAAATTTTACGTCCACACAAAAGTATTATTAGCTACATCAGAAAGTGGGTGAACACTAACTTGATAATTGCAGGTTATAGCACTTAAAATAACCTGTAACTATGTCCTATAATACTAAAAAAAAGGTTCATTCCAAATACAATAAGACTTTACAATAACTCACAGAGAAACATAACTTTGATCACCCATTTCAGTACCTTATGTCACTTTTTCTCCAGAGATTTTACATTAGATTACTCTTCCTTTACTATTTTTTTCATGATTACATTGATGCTGCTGTAATAAACACATTTCCCACGTGTGGGATCAATAAAATACTTATGATTATGTCAAATGCAAGCAGATTTGTAATGTTTGTCACGCTTGGATTTTATTCTTGTCTAACTTTCTCAGGTTCACTAACTATAAACCGATCCCTGTAATGATTCTAAAAGTCTATTTTTTTTTTTTCAGTTTACTTCCTCGCTAAGAATCATTATGTAAAGAAGCGACCTTTGACAGAAATCAGGCGACTGTACGAACCCAAAACATACTAACTCATAAATAGATCATAGTCTATAATGTATTTATAAAAGGTACTTTTTGCTTGTGAGTGGTTGGATTTTATTTATTTATTATTATTATTTTTAAAAAACACTACTTCAAAAAATATAAAACAATTAATTACTGTACAATAGTAATTACCGATAAGAGCACATAAACACAGCTAAACATGGTGTTAGCTTCATGCAGCTAGCCGCAGTGACAACTATGTTTCTGAAAATAGTTTAAACTTTTAACTAGAATTTTTTTAAAATGTGCTTTTTTACTGTCATCTGAATTTTCAAGTACATTAATTCAACATCACATAAAATCACACAAATACAGCAAAGCGATAAGAAGCTTCGGAAGTTTAAAAAAACAACCAGCTAGCCGCAGTTAGCAAGTGCTTCAGCATCATGGTCAATTTACTGAAATAACACTCACCTTCAAAATACCGCAAAGCTGTATGAAACACGAGCAGTATCAGAACTACTACCAGGGATATCAGTTTGGCAGTTTTTATGGTGAAATGTTGGTTTATTTCACGTTTGCCCAGGCTATAGGCCAGGACCGCCATCTTTGCTCCTCCATGACAACAAGCCGCTATGCAGTCCAGCAGCAGCAGATGAGCTGCACAGTCTTTCTGTTCTATCTCCTCCTCCATCAACCATGCAGCACACCTTCCTACCACACAATTACTTTATTCATCAACAATTAGTCAATTATTAAAAATAAATAGATAAATCATGAATTATGAACAGGACGTGTTTTTAACTTTTTTTTGTAAAGTTGCCATAACTCCAAACGATGACATCTGCTTTAGGGTTCAAATTTTTTATTTCAATGGGAAACCCGCAGCCAAAATCTAGAACTAAAGAAAGACAGAATCTAGGCTTACCTAAAGAATACTTTATGAATAGAGATAAGATACTGTTCTATCGAGATCGAATGGTCGCAGAACCTAAAAATAATACCCATTAAACGCATATAAAAACGCTTACTTGTGCGTTTTAAAATGGTAGATTTTTTTGTAGAAAAATGCGGAATACTTTTTTTCAGTTTGGGAACTTTAACATTTTGTACGTTTATATATGGACTTTGAGTCTGAAATAAAGATGATCATAAATATTAAAATATCTTCATTCATCTTCCGAACCGCTTATTCCTAATGGGGTTTTGAGCCTAAACCAGCTGATTTCAGTTGAGAGGCAGGGTACACCCTGAATAGCTCGCCAGTCTTTTCTTTTTTTTAAAAAAAGAAAAATGTCGATTTTAGTCATCTATCTAAATATTATGTTTGTTTTGGAAAGCGTTTGGTATTTTGGGAATTGAATAAATTGTACATATTTTCACGTGTTTTTTGTCTCTCTTGAGTCACTACTGTATCAGTTTATACCAGTGGAAAAGCATGTCACAACAAGGACATCTGTTGGACATATTTAGCAGTAAGGCAGATTTATATTCGTGTGAAGTTTGCAGGATTGATCAGGTTTGCACTTTTATCAAGTTTATCCAGATTTATGAACATAAACATAGCAAATAGATGTATTCTGTGTCAAAAATTACAATCATAACGAGCTTTTTATCTGCCAAGCTGAACCTCTTACTGATACTGGAAGATCAGCTCTGAATAAGTGAGCGTGTGTTAACAAAATAGTATACTATTTATATTAAAAAAACTATGTCAGTAGGATTGATCTGAAAAATGTTTTTAAAAAATTGCTAATTGAGCTGGACCCATTCATCCGATAGTATAGTAGTTCTTATTGGTTTCTTTTTGTTCAACTTCAGTCGACTAATATTACTAGTTTAAATTGAATGTAAATTTGAAGTGCACAACAAAGATGACACATTACACTAGTTAATGTCATAAATGTAAATATGAAATGCAAAAGATAGTCATCTTCTGCTTGTAGAAAGTGCTTTATGTTGATCTTCTGGATGTGATATCAAATTCCGTTCGTTCCGTCGTCTTCCGCTTATCCGGGCCGGATCGCAGGGGCAACAGCCTCAGACGGGAAGCCCAGGATTCTCTCACACCAGCTGCATCCTCCAGCTCACCTGGAAGGATCCTGAGTTGTTCCCCAGCCAGCTGTGAGACAGCTCCAGCGGGTCCGGGGTCCGCCTCTTTGTCTCATCCCGGTGAGACAAAGACCGCATCCTGACCAGATGCCCGAACCACCCCATCTGGGTTCTCTTGACCTGAAGGAGGAGCGGCTTGACTCCTCGGTGTCAAGTGCTTCCACAATAGGAAGACGTTATAATCAATGATGACTTAGAATCATCAGCCAAAGTCAAAGCAGTAAAGAACAAAAAAATTACAGTGACACACCTTCAATGGTGTCATTAAAACATGAAAGCACTTAAGTCACTGCATTGTCAGTGCACTGGACTGGTTGGAACGCAGGCGCATGAAAGCCAGCTCGGTGGCCTTACTCTGTGGACTGAGGGTCTCATTGTTGTAGGCAAACTGGATGACAAAAAGAAAAATAATGCTTAAATAAATTTGTAAAAAAATTTAATTTTGCCTCCAGAATAATTGAGACACTGACAAAGTCTGAGGTCATTGTTTTTTTTCCTTTCTCCCAAAAGAAAAAAAAACAAAAAACAAACACATTTTGAACAATGCACATACTAGAGACATTTATAAACAATTTGTGTACTTTTCACACTTTCAAAACTAAGACATCATAAAAAAAAGAAGAAATATTTCAGAGGCCATGGTAAAAACATTTGTTGCTTTTTCTATCATCAAGGAGATCCATTAAGGCCTGAAACAACTGTCAGTGTTACAGTTTAGTTGTGGATCATAACGAGAAAAAAAAAAGAGGTCAGTAAACTTTACATCTCAGAAATTTCCTATACATTGAAGTGGCACAAGTTTGAGATTTTACAAGTTTACTGTTTCTGCTTAAAAAGCGCAGCACAAATATGACACAGAAAGCCTCAAAGCTACAAAAAGATTGTGTCTCAGTGGGTAAAAGAGATTGACCCACATTTTCTTTCTTTTTTCTTTTTCTTTTTAGAAATCCAAGGTTAAATCTAATGATTGACAAAGCAATGATGCACAACTTTAAAATGAGTTTAGCAGGGAAAATGATTTTGACTTTTTCGATTTGAGTCAAGAAGCACAAAAAATTCCAAAGTGCATGTAGTATTTGCACTTAAAACTCCATTTAACAAAAAATTGAATAAAAAGTGAAGCAAAAAAAAATCCAAGTGTCTACATAAAAAGTGCTTTTTCCCAAAGTGTCTGCAAGTAGACAAAAAGACATTTTCTATTTGCACACAAGCAAATTGAATAATTTTATTCAATAGAACTTTAATGTGACCTGTTAGCTCAGTCAGTGTGTTACTAAGTGGTTTTATGTCAATGTGAACCTGATGCAAAGTGCTTTGTAATGGAAGATTGTAATCTCGGCTACATCACAGATGTAATTCAGTACACGAGAAGGTGTCATTTATAAAAAAATAAAAACATTGAAGGCATTTATCTAAAAAAAAAAAAAAAAATCCTCACACAAGAAACTTGATGATGGCAAACATATGCAATGTGCATTATCCAGAGTTATGAGGCACGTTTTTCTCCTGTTTTTTTTTCCTTCTTTGCGGAAATGTAAAGAAACAAAAATACTAAAAGCACTGCTGCAGCATCACTGTACAAAATAAATCTCTCACTCTATCTTACAAATATACACAGGAGAAAGGGCCGAGATCTACTTGGCTGAAAGGCTCGACCTCTTCATTCACGTCAGTACCAAAAAAAAAAAAAAAACGCTATATGTAATACTTTCATCTCAAACAGCAGTCATGGGCGCATGATGTACAAAACAAAACAAGTATAAAATATAAGTTTAATTTAAATCTTTAAATACTGTACATATCATAGAATTTCAGAGCTACAGCAGGTGACCTTAGACCTTTTTTTTCGCAATGCAGACAAGTTGAAAATTATTTACAAAACAAAAAAAAAACAGCAAAATATGTCAAAGCCAAGGATGACTTTTTTAAAAAAAAAAAAAAACCAAAACAAAAAAAAAAACAGAACCTACTAAGCCAGTCATTGGTCCATATTTTGCATATTTAGATATTTCAACACCAAAAAGACTGTACAGTAACATTGGTGACAAAAAGGGGTGTAATAAAAGAGTGGATATATGCTGGTTATGGCCTGGAACTGCTACTGTAAAGTGGACGGAGATATTCCGCTCAAACTTGAGCGATGACAGGAACTTCTTATCAGTGCGTTTAGGTAAACGGAATTAAATCCGTTCATAGCTGGCGTGATGTCTGAAAATGAACAAACCTCTTCCTGCGTGTCTCCGAATTCAAAACCAAATGTAAACATTTCAGAGTACTAAGTTTTTATCTTCCGCTCTCTCAGTCAGTTTTAATGTGTCCTGTTTCAAGATTCCAAAAGACGTTGCTTCTTTCTCCATACAATCAAATATTTTAATATCCTCTTAGGTTCTGTACCTTACATCTACCACAGAAGAAGTTTAGATCTTGAATAATATCCCATCACGTGGTGTTCATCAATCACCAGACATGTGCGGGTTGTCACTCATCAACAACAAAACAACCAGACTGACTGCTCCCATTGCTCCCAGTCTTCTAAGCAGGGCCATGCTGTCTTTGGGAATGACCACCTGGGCCAAGTCGTTGGTAATGAGAGAAACCTCATGAGCCACACAAACAAAGATGAAGGAGCTAACCAGGATGTTTAGAGAAGGATTCCCCGGTATGAGGACCAAAATTCCCTTCGTATCTGCTGCGAGCCAGATGTGGTACTGGCATATGAACAGCTGGGGGAGACAGAGCATGTTAAAAAAAAAGTCCTTTTTTTCATTTCTAATGTTTTGTCTCTATGCATATTTTTCCGACTCAACATTAAGAAACACTTTACCTCCAATGAAATTTTTCCAAACCATGCGAAAAATGAGCTGTAAACCGAGCGGACATAGCCTGGAATATTCCTGATTAAGATGAAGGCCAAAATCTGTCAGGAAAAGAGCACAAATATTTCAGTTATAGGACATCCAGTATGGCAAAGTCTTCAGACTACAAACAGATAATCTATCCATGTTGAGCTAGTTCGTCTCTAATGAATGTGTGGTAATTTAACAATAAGAAAACACCATTGTAATGAAAAGAAATTTTTGTACCACGAGAGTAGCCTTTATTTTCTTGAATATAGAAAGCTTGAACGTTTGAGGAAATGGTTGGATAGAAGGTATTAAAACAGAGTAAATAACCTGTATCAAACAAAGGATGTGAGCCTATAATTGGCACAAAAAGAGCGTCCGACCTTGCCTGAAGGAGAAAATAGATTAAAATATTTTTTTAAATGATCAAAAAAAGCTTAGATGTTGAAGAAGGGGTTTTATGCTTTCGTAGAGTATCATTGCAAATGACTATTCTTAATTAACATTAAGTTTCTGATTCCAAATTTTTTTTTTTTAATGAAATTGCACAGTATTTTTGGAATATGTTTTCTATTGAATAAATTTAGATAGATTTTGTCTAATTGGTAAATAGATTTTTTTTTTAATATAGAAAACGTTTTTTACTTTGATCCATCACAGAATCCATCATAGAAAAAAGGCTTCTGGACAGTGTATTTGATGATCCAAAATCTTTTTCAATCTGATAGAAGGGACATGGCATCTTGTCCCTTTAAAAATGATTTTCGAATAGAAGTCTAAACATCTTGATCATCTTATACACCGAACAAAAGATAACTTTGAAGCCCTTTTTACAATATGTTAATGTACTGTATATTCACTATGCAACAGAAAGTTTATGCTTATGAAAGTTTACTAATAAGGTTTTTCCTCCTTGTAAGTTATGATATTGTTAATCAATTGTAGAGTTTGAAAATGGCTCTACTCCAAGCTCCTCCCTAATGGCTGAGCTCCTCACTCCAGAGGTGTCAAGTAGCGAAGTAGAACTACTTCGTTACCTTACTCAAGTAGAAAATCTCGTTATCTTTACTTTAACGAAGTAATTATTTTTTTGTCTACTTTTTACTTTTACTCACTACTTTTTTATGCAATTATCTGTACTTTTACTTCGTTATTTTTATGAAAAGTAGTCGCTACTTTCACCATTTTGTCACCGATAAAAACAAAACAAAAAAAAAGTCATTAAAAACCTATCCGGATTTTTTTTTATGAACCCTGAATGCATCAAACAAAGGAACAGATCAATGATTGGCTGAAAGGTCCAGTCAATCATTCTGGCTAGCGTTTGCTTACTTTGGGGTGAGTAGCCCCGCCCACAAAATTATAAAGAGCAGGAAGGTGTTTTCCGTGTTTGAGACTTGGTGGGGCTCGGAAATCAAAGTGTTCTTCTGATGCTGAAACACTGAACTTTTGATTGCATTATCAGTTTTAAAAAACAACAGCAACGAATTTTTTTTTTTTTATATATACAGTGGTGGTCAAAAGTTTACATACACTTGTAAAGAACATAATGTCATGGCTGTCTTGAGTTTCCAGTTATTTCAACAACTCTGATTTTTCTCTGATATAGTGATTGGAACAGATCCTTCTTTGTCACAAAAAACATTCATGAAGTTTGATTCTTTTATGATTTTATTATGGGTAAACTGAAAATGTGACAAAATCAGCTGGGTCAAAAATATACATACAGCAACATGAATGAGCAATTTTGGAGACTTAGAAAGTTGTTTCAATGACATGAGCTTCATAGCATGACCTCTTAACTTCTTGTGAGTGATTATGAGTGACTACAGCTGGTGACTTCTCTGAGGCCTTTTAAAAAGGGCTCATTGGATAAAAACACCCACAAACACTACAATGGGAAAGTCAAAGGAGCTCAGCACAGATTTGAAAAAGAGAATCATTGACTTGAACAAGTCAGGAAAGTCACTTGGAGCCATTTCAAAGCAGCTGCAGGTTCCAAGAGCAACAGTGCAAACAATTGTTTGTAAGAATAAAGTGCATGGCACTGTTTTGTCACTGCCACAATCAGGAAGAAAACGCAAGCTGTCACCTGCTGCTGGGAGAAAACTGGTCAGGAGGGTGAAGAGTCAACCCAGGAGCACCAAAAAGCAGATCTGCCAAGAATTAGAAGCTGCTGGAACACAGGTGTCAGTGTCCACAGTCAAGCGTGTTTTGCATCGCCATGGACTGAGAGGTTGCCGTGCAAGAAGGAAGCCCTTGCTCCAAAAGCGGCATCTTAAGGCTCGACTAAAGTTTGCTGCTGATCACATGGACAAAGATAAGACCTTCTGGAGGAAAGTTCTGTGGTCAGATGAAACAAAAATTGAGCTGTTTGGCCACAATACCCAGCAATATGTTTGGAGGAGAAAAGGTGAGGCCTTTAACCCCAAGAACACCATGCCTACCATCAAGCACGGTGGTGGTAGTATTATGCTGTGGGCCTGTTTTGCTGCCAATGGAACTGGTGCTTTACAGAGAGTCAATGGGACAATGAATTCTTCAAGAAAACCTGAAGTCATCAGCCCGAAGGTTGGGTCTTGGGCGCAGTTGGGTGTTCCAACAGGACAATGACCCCAAACACACATCAAAAGTGGCAATGGAATGGCTAAATTAGGCTAGAATTAAGGTTTTAGAATGGCCTTCCCAAAGTCCTGAATTAAATCCCATTGAGAACATGTGGATAATGCTGAAGAAACAAGTCCATGTCAGAAAGCCAACAAATTTAACTGAACTGCACCAATTCTGTCAAGAGGAGTGGTCAAAGATTCAACCAGAAACTTGCCAGAAGCTTGTGGATGGCTACCAAAAGCGCCTAATTGAAGTAAAAATGGCCAAAGGACATGTAACCAAATATTAGCATTGCTGTATGTATATTTTTGACCCAGCTGATTTTGTCACATTTTCAGTTTACCCATAATAAAGTCATAAAAGAATCAAACTTCATGAATGTTTTTTGTGACAAAGAAGGATCTGTTCCAATCACTATATCAGAGAAAAATCAGAGTTGTTGAAATAACTGGAAACTCAAGACAGCCATGACATTATGTTCTTTACAAGTGTATGTAAACTTTTGACCACCACTGTATATATAATTTTCAGTCTGCGGTTATTGTAAACGTCTTTGCTGAAAATGTTGTAGATGGTATTTTTATAAAAATAACTTTGATCTGTGACGCACTATTTTATCTTTACAAACAAAGCTAATTGAACTGATTAATCCATAAATAGTAGTGGATGAAGTTTTTGTGCTTAAAAGCATCCAAAATGTTATTGATTAGTTTATAAAGACTGACTGAGGAGATTAAAACTACACATCGCTTAGATTTTGTATAATGTAGATGTTGGGGTTAACAAAAAAAACCTTTATATACTGTACATATATGTAGAATATAAATTTATATATACTGTCTCTTAAGTCTAACTTATGCAGCCGAGGATCTGACTGCCAGAGTCCCCGTCGTTGGCTGCCACCCATCTCCTCCTTCACCCGACCCCTATGGCCCCTCCTGCAGGTGGTGAGTCTGCTGGAAGGGTGGCCCATGTCCCCTGTTCAGGCTGAGCCCGGCCGGGCCCCATGGGTAAAAGCCCGGCCACCAGGCGCTCGTTCTCATGCCCCACCCTCGGGCCTGGCTCCAAGGGGGAGCCCCGGTGACCCGCGTCCGGGCAAGGGGAACTTGGCCATGTTTGGTAACTTCATAGGGGGTTTTCGAGCCACGCTTTGTTTGGCCCCTCACCTAGGACCTGTTTGCCTTAGGTGACCCTACCAGTGGCATTAAGCCCCGGACAACATAGCTCCTAGGATCATTGGGGCACGCAAACCCCTCCACCACGATAAGGTGGCGGCTCAAGGAGGAGAAAAAGGGTGGAATGCCCCCTGCGGGTCAGGGACAGGGTCCTGCCCCAAGTGGAGGAGTTTAAGTATCTCGGGGTCTTGTTCACGAGTGGGGGAAGGATGGAGCGGGAGATCGACAGGCGGATTGGTGCGGCGTCAGCAATAACTAGGACGCTGCATCGGTCCATCGTGGTAAAGAGAGAGCTGAGCCGAAAAGCAAAGCTCTCGATTTACAAGTCGATCTACGTTCCTACCCTCACCTAAAGAATGAGATCGTGGGTACAAGTGGCCGAAATGAGCTTCCTCCGCAGGGTGGCTGGGCTCTCACTCAGAGATCGGGTGAGGAGCTCTGCCATCCGGGAGGAGCTCGGTGTCGTGCCGCTCCTCCTCGAGGTCGAGAGGAGCCAGATGGGGTGGTTCGGGCATCTGGTCAGAATGCCCCCGAGCGCCTCGCGGGCGAGGTGTTTCGAGCACGTCCCACCGGGAGGAGACCAAGGGGCAGACCCCGGACCTGCTGGAGAGACTACGTCTCACAGCTGGCCAAGGAAAGACTTGGGATCCTTCCGGGTGAGCTGGAGGATGCAGCCGGGGTGAGAGAGGCCTGGACTGCCCGTTTGAGGCTGTTGCCCCCGCGACCCGACCCCGGAAAAGCGGAAGATGATGGAACAGAACGGAACTGTCTCTTAAGTCCCGTCGCTACTGATTTCTTTCTGGGTTTCTTAAAATCTTATTTCCCTGGTTATTATTTTTATTTTTGCAGTTCTTTAAATTTTAGGAACAGAATCCAAGGATTTTGCCTCCTGTGTGTTTCCTTCACTCCCACTGCCTTACGGGTGCATGTAGAGGGTGTTATTTTGTCAGTGGGCGTGGTTTTACTGGGTGTATGATATTTTTTTTGTAAAATACGATAATTTTACGTCATTAGTACGATAATCCAGCACCTCCCACCTGGCAATGCTGCGCAGACTATATGTGGCCATAGCAACTTGTGAAAGAAAGTATATCATCAAAGAACTTTAAAAACTAGCTGCCTTCAGGTCATTTTATTTATTTATTTTTTACATTGAGTGTGTTTGTGTCTGCTGAAGTTGGTTAAATTAGGTGATGCAGAGTGAAGCTTGGTAGCTGAAGGGACGTTACAAAATGCCCTGCTTGTGATAATACATTTGATTGTGTTCATTAATCGATGTCCAATAAAGGTTATTAGGAAATAAATGTTTCTGATTCATAAAGTTTCACAACACTTTCATTTATCGTCATATTTTCTGCTCCTTAAAGTATGTGATAATGGTTAAAAATATGTTCACACACTTTTGTTAACAATATTCCTTTTTTTTTTTTAAATTACTTTTACTTTTCTACTTTAAGTAGTTTTAAAATAGGTTACTTTTTACTTTTACTTAAGTAGAAAACTTGAGTTGATACTTCTACTTTTACTAAAGTAGTTTTTTAACTCGGTATTTATACTTCTACTTGAGTAGAAAATGTTGGTACTTTTGACACCTCTGCCTCACTCTATCTCTGAATAAGAACCCAGCCACCCTGCAAAGGAAGCTAATTTTGGTCGCTTGTATCAAGTGACAGTAGGAACTTAGATAGACTGGCAAATCGAAGACATTTGCTTCTGGGCTCAACTATTTCTTCAACACGACAAACCGATGCAGAATTCAGAGATAGAGTTTGACATTTCTGGTGTAAATAACTTTATCTGCAAACAAACTAAGTCATTTTTCTAACATTAAGTAAAAGATGGCAATAAAAAGACACATTTAAAATGAGATAAATAATCAAAAACTTGTGATAAAAACATGACTTGTACCTGAACCACAGAAATGTACGGATGCATCTCGTTGCATTCCGTTTTTGTCTTGCAGCTGCTCGCCCACAGCGAGTACGCCTAGATTTATAAAAAAAAAAAGCGAAAAAAAAAAAAAAAGAACGTTTCTTTGGATTTCATCAAGATTTGACTAAATATTTACTGGAATAACAAGTCAATGAGATCTACACTAACACTAATTAAGACACAAGTTAGTGAGACTTCAAGTAAGGAATGTGTAAAAGGTGCAACAAAAAATGTATATTTATGTATGAAGGTTTAGAGAAATGAAAAGATGTTCTTACAAAGAAAGAGACAGTGGAAAGGAAAAGAAGCAAGTTGGAAATCCAAGCAGGAAAGAGATCTTCTTCTTTTCCTTCTGATAAGACTTGTCTCTTTTGCAGCACCAGGTAAATGAATGCAAACAGCATGCCGTGAATTACCGCCTGCAAAACAGCAACACTGCACTAAACAAAACTACACCAATCTAATCTGCCACGTAAATTGTTAATTATAGTAACAGCAAACCTAAATGCATTTGACTTACAAATCGATCCAGCTTCCATCTAAACCACCATTCGTGGACGCTTCCTTTCAACTCAAACAGCTTGGAGATGGGCCAGATGGAGAAAGTGTTTTCAAAAACACCCTGGAATCAAACACATGATTATTTTGGGTTTTAAAAGAAAATAAGACAACAAGAAATGTGTTGAAGCCAATCTAAAATAAACCCACCTGTGAAAAAGCAAATATACTTATAAACACCAGAAGACTCAGTAACTTTGCCAGAACCACAAGATGCCACATCCCACTATCTTTGAAAGATTAAAAAAAAAATCATTTTGTGTAGCAAAAACTGACAAAGTTTACAATAACAAACGTAGTTCAAATGAAAAAAAAAAGGATGAAACTATTAACCATCAATCTTCTAACACCTACTGTTAGCTTTCTTCTGCAGAATTTGAGGCCACATGACCATCGTGGCGTAAATAATGACAAACCAGAAAGTGACCAGTGGGACAAAGTAATAGAACTGATATGGTCGGTTCATGACCACACACAGCACCAGCACCAGAAAATTTAGCCGAAAGAGCACCTGTAAATGATAAAAATACATGTTGTAAACACCTGTTTCTCACACGTATAAATTGTCTGCTTTATTACTTAAATAAATAGTTAAAGCTTAACTGGCTTGGCCTTACCTGGCACACTCTATATAGTCCAAAGTCTCCTTTGAGCCAGAAAAATGAGAAATGTCCATAACCAGTTTGAAACAAATATGCTGCCACCAACACCCGTACATGCATGTACACAGGAAGGAACTAAAAGAAAGATTAAAATAAAATTTAAATAAAAGCTTAGCTACTGAGTTTTCCGTACTGGTCTCCAAGTGAAACAATCACATGTTTGTGAAGAAGACCCAAACTGAACTCACCGCACTAGCTCCAGATATGTGATAGATGAGAATCACAAGCTGCATCCAACCTTTCCATTCATCAGTTTGTTCTCGGTTTAGTACTTTGGTCTGTGCCAGAAAAAAGTAACATTTGAAATAAAGTCAAAATTGAATTCTAGAGAGAAAACAAGCACACAGCAGGAAAAAAAAAGAAATGCAAAATCAACTAAGATGTAGACCGATTAACTTAATTCACAAGTAGGTATTGCGAATACATTAATCTCAAGAGACAAGGATTGTTTTTGTCAATTTTTTGGGGTTTGGCAATTTAAAAAAAAAAAAAAAAAAGGACTTCATCTTATTTATTTGTATATTGCAGATGCCAGTAATGTGATGGGAAGATGGAAAGAGAACTTTGAAGAGTTGATAAATGAAGAAAATGAAAGAGAACAAAGAGTAGAAGATGTTACCATAGTGGACCGGAAAGTACCTAGGATTAGTAAGGAAGAAATAAAGAGGGTACTGAAGAGGATGAAGATCCTGGTTCTAAAGGCTCTTGGTCCTGATGATATTCCTGTAGAAGTACGGAACTGTTTAGGTGAGGTGGCAGTAGAGTTTCTGACTGGGCTGTTTAACAGGATATCAGAAAGTGAGAAGATGCCTGATGAATGGAGGAGAAGTGTGCTGGTTCCTATTTTTAAGAACAAAGGAGATGTGCAGAGTTGTGGTAACTATATAGGAATAAAACTGATCAGTCAAACGATGAAATTATGGAAAAAAGTTGTCAAAGCTAGGCTAAGGTCTGACGTAAGAATTTGTGAGCAGCATTATGGTTTATGCCAAAAAATAGCACTACACATGCAGTATTTGCCTTGAGGATGCTGATAGAGAAGTACAGGGAAGGTTAGAGGGAGCTGCACTGTGTCTTTGTAGATCTAGAGAAAGCGTATGACAGGGTACCCAAAGAACAACTATGGTTTGTATGAGGAAGTCTGCTGTAACAGAGAAGTATGTTAGAGCAGTGAAGGACAAGTATGTAAGACAGTGGTGAGCTGTGCAATAGGTGAGTCAGAGGAGTTCAGTGTGAGGGTGGGACTACAACAGGGATCTGCTCTGAGTCCTTTGCTGTATGCTATGGTGATGGAGAGGCTGACAGACGAGGTTAGACAGGAATCTCCATGGACAATGATGTTTGTGATCTGTAGTGACAGGAGGGAAGAGTTGGAGTAAAAGCTGAAGAGGTGGAGGTTTGCACCAGAAACAAGAGGAATGAAGATTAGTCAGAGTAAGACAGAGTACATGTGTGTGAATGAGAGGGATCAAAATGGAAAAGTGAGGTTACAGGGAGAAGAGATAAAGAAGGTGTAAGATTTTAAGTACTTAGGATCAACAGCCCACAGCAATGTAGAGTGTGGAAAAGAGGTGAAGAAGCGTGTACAGACAGGCTGGAACGGGTGGGGAAAAGTATCAGGTGTAATGTGTGACAGAAGAGTTTCAGCTAAAATGAAAGGGATAGTGTTTAAACCGTGGTGAGACCGGCCATGCTGTTTGGTCTAGAGACAGTGGCACTGAGGAAAAGACAGGAAGCAGAGATGGAGGTAGCAGAGTTGAAGATGCTGAGGATTTCTCTGGGAATTACCAAGATGGATAGGATTAGAAATGAGTATATCAGAGGAACAGCACATGTTAGAGGTTTTGGGGATTAAGTCAGAGAGGCCAGACTGAGATGGTTTGGACACGTGCAGAGGGGACATGAGCAGAAGGATGCTGGGTTTGGAACCGCCATGAAAGAGGCCTAGAGGAAGACCAAAGAGGAGGTTCATAGATACAGTGAAGGAAGACATGAAGATAGTTGGCGTGACCGAAGAAGATGCAGCAGATAGGGTTAGATGGAAGAAACTGACTTGCTGTGGCGGCCCCTGATGGGAAATGCCAAAAGAAGAAGAAGCTTATTTATTTATTCTCAGTATAAAATTTAGTCATTTTGTTTAAAACATTGAGGGCTGTTTGGTGATAAAGATCACCCTCTGACTTGTTTGATGGTAGCTTGTCTCATGCACGGAACCAAATAAGTCAACATTCAAGATATTCAAAACGTTCTATTGTGCAAGAACTGTCTAAGTGTTTAATAGAATAATTGCTTTTGACTGGACATTAAAATAACTTAATTCAAGCACAATTTACAACTATTGAAATATTTGATCAATTTGGCACCGACAATGTTTATATGTAAACATTGACTTTTTTTTACTGCCAATAGACTTTTAAACTTTGTAAATTTACAGGTAGCTTGCATGATGAAACTGCATAGGCATCCCTGATGTCCTGGACATTTCAGCCCACAATGATATAGTTACATGAGTATTTAATTTGTTAATGTATAGTCCACACCCATCTTAAATCCCAACCTACACTTTGATCCAATCACAGAATAATGAAACTCCTCCAGACAAAAGGTGTGTCTTTTGTGGTAGTTCCTACCACACTGTAATTATATTTTTTATAAGGTGTGTCTTAGATCTCAGTGCAATCACCTGCCGGCACTATTTTTGTTTCACATGCACAATTAGATTACACAGAAATAAAAAGAGCAGTTTAAACTCGCCTCTTTGGTATTCTCGCTGTAGAACACTCCGAGAACAAATATATAGGTGAGAGGAATAAAGAAGGTGGAGTGCGTGTAGAACTTCTGTTCTTTCATGAACACGTCTGCTCTGTCGCAGAGGTAAAAATAGCCCATGATGATGCCCATCCTGCAAAGTGCTTGAACAGGAGCTTTTGGTCCAAAGGGCACAACAGCAGTTGCTGGTTTCTTCTCTTCGAGACTCTCAATGTCAGGAGGCACCGGCCGGCGGTGGCGGTTGTTACCGAGCACATGGAAGACCACAAAGACTACGGTAGAACCCAGGAAGAAACAAGCAGAAAGTTTCTGGAGTAGGTTTAGAGGTGGTAGTTTCTGGCAGCAGGAGCCATCGATGGGCCTCAGGCGCTTGTTGCACATAGAGTTCATCAGAATCATGGCTCCCTGAGCAAGAAAAAGCAAAAACTCAATCATGTAAACATACAGTACCAGTTTTAAAGCACTAAATAGATTGGCCTACCACTTTCATAGTGTTCTCAGGCAGGTGTAGGCCATCTGCTGATTGGTTAATGGTTTCCAACGCTGCCTGCCGGGATGCTGCTAAAAACTTAACCCGGGAACTGCCATTATGTTTGTTACCGTTCAGCACGTCCACTGCTGCTTTGTTATAAAGCTCTATCTGCTGGTTTGTGATCATTTTCTGGTAATCATTCAGCAATTTCAAATTTACCGGATCTGCAGAAGATAGAAAACTAGGATTTAGAAAATTATGTTAGGAAACTGTCTAAATTTTGTCCTCCATCAGACTCTTTGAAAGACCTTTGAACCTCCCGTCATCACGTCTTTCTATTTGCACTGTAGCACTCACATGTCCCTTCAGGGATCAATAAAGTATTTTCAATTCAAAACTAAACAAGCATCAACGTTTTCAAAGTCATTAAGTCATTCTTTGGTAATTTCATTTTAAATGGACGATTAGAGCATGTAAGACTGGTGGGACTGCCAAAACTTATCATCATTCATATTTCAAAAATAAATTGCTATTTAAAATGAAGCACACCTTGCAGGACCCAGTAGACCTCTCCATGTTCAGCCAACTTGTCCAGATGCACAGCGATGGCCGACAGGTTGGTTTTGTACCGCTGCAGGCCCTCACTGCTGCCACTGTTGAACATGATGGACCACTGGCAGTAAATGAAGCAAAGGATTTAAATCAGACCAACACCATTTAGCAAATACTTTGCATTTGCCCAAAATAGTAAAAAAATAAAAATGCAACTTACGACAGCATCTCCGAGGATCACTACATCAGGTTTAACTGAAGATTCCTGGGACGTGGAAACAATTGACCCATTTTAAACAAAGCTATTTTCTTTTTCATTTGAAACCAGATCGAAAAAAATAAAAGCACACTCACTTGTGTCAATGATATCAAGCGTGCTTTCACAGAGTTATTTATTTCCGGGTGCCAAAAAAATTCCTAGACGAAGAGGTAACATATATTTTTATACATTTTTGTTTTCTGTGTAAAATGGAAACACATGAAATATAAAATTATATCCAGAAATAGCTTACCACATTAACTGCAGACCATTTATCTTCGAATAAAATGTCCTCATGCTTCCGATAGTGAGTGCAGAGAAAAAATAGTAAGACAGTTTTGTTTTGTTTTTTTCCTTTTGAAGTTCTATGTAAAAGGTCTTATTTTGGAATAGTTTCTCACTTGATCACAGCCATACATGCATGCAGACTATGTCAAAATTACCTTGTATTTCCTTTCAATCTCATCAGGGTTGATGATTTTGACAAAAGAGTAAAACAGCTGCCTGATTCTTGAGTCACCGAGAAAGGCCACTCGTTTATTTCCAAGGCACGTTTTGGCTTCACTACAAGACAAAAAATATATTTACATACTTGATACATTCATCAACGGGAAAATTTCTGTGCTGCATTACACCACAGCAGGCTGTCAGGACGGCACCAATGGTGAGAGGGGCAGGGGGTTAGGTGTCTTCCCAACGATACCTAGACAGAGCTCAGTGGGATTAGACCTGACGAAGTTCCGGTTCAAGGGCGAAGATTCTACCAAAGGGTGTGACAAGTTCTTGTCTAAGATCTGTTTTAAGTTCTTAACCGACGACATTCTTAATAAGCATAACTTAAAATCAAAAAAGAAAAATTGCTTATGAGCCAACCCTTTTATTTGTGATTTTTGGGATTACTGAAGTCACTGATCTTACAGGTGAATTAAATCATGTCAGTGATGAACAGTGTAAAAGTCTGTAAGAGCTCAGATTACGATTGGAGCATTTAAGGAGTTATTAGTGCTCAGAAATTTAAATGATCATGTATAGATTATTGCTACAAAGGAAGATTCACTGTTCATTTGAAAAACGCTGCCTATTTGTAAGATCATGTTATTAAAAAAGCAAAAGCCAAATTTCAGTTTAGCCAGGGGTGAAAATTTAAATGTGACAGAAACTTCAAGTTTATAATTGGAAAAGCATTTTAACATAAGACTTGTAGCTCAACTGGGATATAAGTAAGTTAGATTTGTTTGAATTTTTACTTTGTTCTATTTTTAATGGTTTTGAGCGAAAAAAAAAAAGTAAAATAGGAAAAACAAAAAAAGTTAAACAAAATTTCACATTGTACAAAATTTATATGCATATTCTCAAAAAGGAACTTATTAGGTCCCACTCTTTTTCATACATAAATCAAATTACAATTATAAAAAATTTGAATAAACTAAATAAAGATTTTACCCGGTGAAAAAAACATTAGAACAAATAATTGTAACACACCAAGCAGAAAAAAACAGATTAACATTCATTGTTTTTATATGTAGTGAACATTATTTCTTTATATTTCTTTTTCTTTTTATGTATATTCTTAAAAAGGAGTGGGCGGAGGTCCCACTGGTTTTCATACGTAAATTACATTACAATGACCAAAAAAATTAGAATAAACTAATCAAATAAATAAAGATTTTACCCGTTGAAAAAAACATTAGAACAAATAATTGTAACACACCAAGCAGAAAAACAGATTAACATTCATTGTTTTTATATGTAGTGAACATTATTTCTTTATATTTCTTTTCAAATATCATCAGGATGTAGCATTGCGTTAGATTTGGACTCAGATTGTTCCATAATTTGACACCAGATCTGGAAATACAGACACTTTTCATTTTGGTTTTGAAACCTAGCAAGTCTAACTTAGTATTGCTGTCTTTGAGATTATAAATGCTGTGGTGTTGAATAAAATGTTTGTTGATACTGAGAGGGATGCATTTTTGATTAACTTGAAACATAATTTGAGCAGTTTGAAATTCTACTAATTTGTTAAATGTAAGTATTTTGTCTTTTAAGAATTGATCATTATTAGTATGATAATAAAAATCCAGACTTATTGACAATTCTCACTGTTTATTCTGTAATCGAATTATTTGCAGAATTGATTTTTGTAATTGTAATTTCAATTTGTAATTGAATTTGTAATTGACACCACATATTTATCACAGTAGCTTACAAGAATAACAGTAATTAGTTATTTTCTACATACGGCTCTTGACAGTATCTTGTTCCAGACAGCCACAATAACCATAACCAATATTCGGTTTTAGAACGTTAAAAAAGGTCTTGAACTGTGGCAGCTGTGATTTTTCTGCTCAGAGTTGCTCTTTAACAAAATCTAACAAAAATCCACAGAAATTAATATCATCTAACTGGAATATGACATTACTACTTTCATAGTAATGTTTCTAGATTCATTCCTGGGGATATTGTTTCAACAATTAACAAAGAGAGAGGACTTTTGAGAGCACCTGAAGAAAGACTAACTCAGACCTGCATCTGATTATGTCTGTGCAGCCCTTTTAAAGGTACCTTGGATCTTACTTTGTGGCTTTAAATACAGACTAAATGCCGACTGTTTCAAAAAAGATGGCAGAGGAATTTGAAGAAATAAAAAAGTCTCTGAATTTCATGAGTCAAGAGATTAGTAATATTGGACAACAACAAGCAACTCTAATTAAACTTATAGAGGAAGTAAAGGAATTGAAAGAAAAAAATGATTGACAAAGACAAAAAAATTGAACTTTTAGAAATGAGAATTGATTACATGGAACAACAATCTCTGGTTAGAGATGTTGTCATCACTGGGCTTGATTTAAAGTACAGAAGCTATGCAAGAGCAGCAGCAGAGCTAAATGAAGATTCAGATGCTCCTGTTCAAGAACTACAAACATTGGAAAATCAACTCCTGGACTTCTTTAGCAGCAAAAATATCAGCCTCAATAAAGATAATGTGTCCATTTGCTACACATTTCATAAGAAGGACCCTAAAAACAAGCCTGTTATTGTGATGCAGCTAACTAGCATCAAGTATAAGATTTGAGCTATTAAGGCAATCAAAGAACCTGACAGGCACTGGCATCTACTTAAATGAACATTTAACCAAGAAAAATGGGGAAATTGCTAAATATGGACGTCTACTGAGGAAACAACAGAAAATCCAGTCTACGTGGACAAGAAATGGAAAAATCTACTTTAAACGAACAAGGAAACCCCATAATGATAAAAGGTCTGAAAGAATTAGAGAAGTATAAATGAACTGGATCATTACCTCAATCATAAGGACTCTTTGGTATGTTCAAATGATTATTTTATATTGAAAAGAGTTGTATAATTTAAATACTTATAAAGAGTTTATGTTATTCAAAAAAAAATTTGACTATGATAAGTGATCATTTAAATTTATCTGATGAAGATGAAAACATATTGGAGAATGAAGATAATGATGTTGAAAAAGGCCTTTGTGAGCTAGATTTAAGTTATTTAAAACAAAATGATGTAAAAAAACTACTGATTTTGATATAGATATTGATCCAGAAACTCACATTAAATTTAAAAAATATGAATGTTTCCTATTATTCAGAACATCAATTGATGCAGTAAAATTTGACAGGATTTTCAATGATTCCTTTTAATAGTAGAAGTCTTAGAAAAATTTTTGAAGAGATCAAAACATGTCTAAAATCATCAACATGTACATTTCAAGTTGTTGCCATTACAGAGACTTGGTTAACTGATGAAGAAAGTGAAAGATTTATATTAGATGGATATGATTTATTTTATGTAAATAGAAAAAATTAAAAAGGTGGTGGTGTTGCAATTTATGTCCAAAAAGAATATTGGTGTGAAATGATAAACAGTTTAGTTATCGATGATGTCTTGGAGAGTTTGACTACACAGATCAAACTAAATAAAGAACAAAGTAGATTTATATGTTGTATTTACAGGACACCAGGAGTACATATTGATCATTTTATTCATTTATTACCAAATTTATTTGAGAAATTGAGTAATAAGAAGTCTGTCTTTGTTTGTGGTGACTTCAATATTGATTTATTAAAATGGAAGATACATAAGTTAACTAGTGATTTTATAAATGAGATGTTTGATTATGGATTAAGACCAATTATTGATAAACCAACACGTATAAGCGGTGGTAGTGTTACACTCATAGATAATATTTTCACAAATATATATGAAATTACAACAAGTGGAATATTGTTAAGTGATATTGGTGATCATTTTTCTGTGTTTATAGTCAAATGATAAAACAAAAAAACCCACAAGAATCAATAAATAAGTTTTTAAGACTCAGGAAACCTGAAAACCTTGAAGCATTCAAAAATCATTTAACACAATGTTCTTGGGAAGGTGTTTATGTTGAAAATCCAAATCAGGCCTACCAGGCCTTTATGGTAAACTTTCAGAAACTATATAACTATTACTGTCCAATTATAATGTACAACCAAAAAACTAAACGTTTAAGAAAACCATGGATGACTTTTGGCCTAATAAAGGCCTGTCACTTTAATATATTCATTAATGATATATGTAATTATTCAAATTTATTTAAATGTATTATGTTTGCCGATGACACAACAATAGTCTGTTCCGGAAAAAAAAACTCCAGGAATTATTGAGCAACATTGAACGTGAACTACAACAGCTTAAAGTCTGGTTTGATTCAAATAAGTTATCACTTAACCTCTTAACACCCACCTATTTTTGGGCTGTGCACAATAGTTGGACATACCCAAATGCCATTGCTTATTACAGCAGCATCTTTCAAGTCACATGCTTGTACTATACATCAAAATAAAGCTTAGACCTTCTAGTTTCTGTAGATATGTACATGGAGAGTGTCAGAATTTCAGAGCCTATCCTACAGTAGTTCAAACATAAAAAAAATTGTAGAATTTTAGCCTCGCCTAATTTTTTTCATTTTCCAATGTCCCTAGCCAAGACATACTTCTTAGTAGGCATAATTCCTTCCATTTGTATGACAAAAATCTTGTTGACAACAACTGTGTAAAGTTTCAGATCTCTAGGTACAAGTGTTTTTGACCTATTGACCTTTTACTATAAAAAGTGTCCATTCGGCACAAGCTGTCCAAATCTGTGCCAAAATGTGCCAAAGTGAATTTTTGCCATTCTATCACTTTTTTAGTCATAAAAAATGCATATTAGTGTTTCTGTGACTTTGAATGCCTCCCACAGATATTTTTTTTTTCATAATTTTTTAAATGTATATTTTAATATTTTTTACCGTAATTATAAATTTTTCCATAAAAATCATGCACAAGAAATGAAATATACAACTGGATAAATGATATGTTGTGTATGACAACAACTGTGTAAAGTTTCAGATCTCTAGGTACAAAAGTTTTTGATTTATTGACCTTTTAGTATAAAAATGTCTAATCTGAACAAGCAACAAATTGAATTTTTGCCATTTTATCACCTTTTTAGTCATAAAAAATGCATATTAGTGTTTCTGTGACTTTAAAAACCTCCCACAGATCTTTTTTTTTTTTTTTTTAATTTACATAATTTTTGCTGTAATTATAATTTTTTTTCATAAAAATCATGCACAATAAAAAATTTTCGGATAAAAAATATGTTCCAAAACCCCAGAAATATAGTTTGCTAAAAAAAAAAGTTGAAAATAAACTAAAAAATCTTTCAATCTGTGATCACCTCACTCACTCAGTGTCTGCTCCTCATTCGCGTCATGACGCACAAAAATGGCGCCGTTTGTTTTGATAAAATTTCCGTTACGCAGTTGAAATACACGCGATTCTATTGGTCCGGTTTTGAACCAATCCCCTCGTTTTGAAGGTGGAAGTATCAGCTTTCTTTATTGGCTAATCATATATTTTTAAGTGACGTCCTTAGCCCGCTAGAAGCTAACATGCTAGCAGTGCTATTAGCTGAACGAGGAGCGCTTGATTCATTCAAAGCCTTGTAAAAAACAAACCCTTAATCGGAATATTTTGCGAAAGGTCTCATTTTGTAGATAACTTCGTGAAGAAAATAAACATACCCAGGATGAAGTTAAAAACACAGCTTGGCAATTACTATGGAGATTGGAACGTGACTGCTACGATTTTTCGCAGAAAAAAAAATCACGTTTTCTGGAGTTTTTCTCCAAACTGGTTTACTTTTGAGAAAATACAATTTTATATAGTTATTCTGTGGATTGTTACGGACAAAATGAGACCAATCAGATGAAGATTGAACCTGTCTGAGCCCATTATGACTGGATCATAGGTGAGAAATGCGCTCTAAACAGTTTGATTTTGTTTGCGGATAGTTAGCTATTTCTTTTTGAAACTAGTGAAAACATAAATATGGATGCTATGATCGTTTTCTTGACAGTCTAAGCTTTAAAATGAGGTATAACTTAGTGGAATTGAACTAAGATTAAGTGTCTTTATGAGTGAAAAAAAAACAAAAACCCACAAACGTACCGTGGGCGGGTCAGTGGAAGTTAAGAGGTTTTAATATAGTAAAAACAAAATACCGTAATTTCACGGCCATTAGGCGCACCGTACGAAAAGGCGCAGGCTCAGTTTTGTGCTTAACACACACATAAGGTGCACCGTACGAAAAGGCGCAGTCTCAGTCACACACCGCCTTACAACAACACATGCAAGCATGCAAATGTGTGTATTAAAAAATAGTCCAGTGCTTCTCCAATAGTGGGGCGCGTGTGATCCTGTGGAACACGTTTTTCTTTTTTGCCATACTAGAATAAAGTGTAATTGTACATCCACTACAGTAGTTGTAGTTTATAGTTTAAGTAAGAATTATTTTTATTAAAATTCAAGTTAATTGATGCACTTTAAATATTTTCTGTTACACACTAAAAAACAATGTTAATAAAGCTGTTCTTTTTTTTTCTTTAATGTTAATGAGGATACAATGTCATGCAGAAGTGTACTTAGAACCAGGGGTCCCCAACCTTTTCTGCGCCACGGACCGGTTTAGTGTCTGATAATATTTTCACGGACCGGTCTACAGGTGATAAGACCAGCCTGAAAAACTGGCTTTTTTAATCAATAATAATACATTTAAATCCACGTTGTCTTCACGAGAAAATTTATTAGCAGCGTCTTTATAACGTGGAAAAATTCTCTCTGCTCGAACGCACTCTGGTTGCCATGGTAACGGTAAACATACCTTCAAAATACAAGACATCACAAAAACAAAGTGAATAAAAATACTAGTTAGGCCCCTCACACCAGGGGTGGTCCACCTGGAGGTTGGGGACCACTGCTTATAACAATTTCATAGACAAATGATACTAATTATGGTCATGGCGGAGAGTGGGGGAGAGGAGAGGGGCGAAATACTTTCTTCTTTCTAGGGGGGGCGCAACAGTATATAATTGAGAGGCACTGCGTTAGTTCAAGCATCTACAATCCATTGACTCGTTAATGCTGAAATTTCTCGCGGCGGCTCGATTCCCATGTTCCTCCGCGTAGCTTAAACTGAGCGTCATAAGCGTGTCTCTTTGTCATTTTCAGGGTTAAAACAGCAATGTTGTTCATACAGCACATACCTTTTTTATACACAATCCACGCCCACACTTCACTCTTTAACGTTCTCATGCTTTTCTTTCAGGTCCGCCTCGCCTCACGGGCACCGCTTTTTCTTTTAGGTCACACACAAGGCGCACCGCACAAAAGGGCGCACCGCTCATTTTGAAGAAAATTTTAGACTTTTAGGTGCGCCTTATGGCCGTGAAATTACGGTATATGATTTTTGGAAATAAAAAGGATACTGATAGTGATACAAAACTTAAAATAGATGATGTTGAAATTGAAAGAGTATATGAAACAAAATTTTTAGGAATTATAATTGATGCTAAATTAACATGGAAACAACATCTAAAATATATAAAGATATAAAATATATAAAGTCAAAAATTCTAGGAATACTATATAAAACTAAAGATTTTCTCAGTTTTAAGGCTTTATCTGTTATTTACTCCACTTTAATTCTTCCTTATATGACGTATTGTGTTGAACTGTGGGGTGGAACATATAAAACTTTAATTAATGAGATATTTTTATTACAGAAACGTGCATTAAGATTAATAAACAAAGTTGGGCATTTTTAACATACACATCCTTTATTTATTAAATCTAGATTGATTAAATTCAAAGATTTACATTATTTTAAAGTACTTCAATTTATGTTTAAAGCTAAGTTCAATCTTTTACCAGTAAATATACAAAAATACTTTAAACTTCAACAAATTATTTATCATTTCAGAGATGACTGTAAATTTATTTTACCCAAAACCAGAAAAGGGTTCAGACAAAGGTGTCTATCTTATGTTGGACCTCATTTATGGAATAATATCATAACTAAAGACATAAAAGAATGTGTTTCGTTTCAAATATTTAAAAAGAAAGTGCCACAATTTATTTTTGAAAGTTACTAAACTTTGTGATTTGTCTCTTTTTTTCTTTTTCCATCTTTTTTGTACATTTATTTCAACGTAACCTATGTTGTAAAAGCTAGCTTTATTGGGCACACAAGCATTTTTTTTGCTTATGCCTGTTCTTGGTCACTTGTATTATTTGAGTATGAGGATTTGTTTTGTGAATGTATATAGTCATGTAATAGGAGACTGAGTACGAAATAAAAAAGTTTCCACTTTCAACTTTGACGGTCATTTGACTATCAATTTAAAAATTGACTTACGTGCTCTTGTACTTGTGCATCATACAACCATAGGGTTGCCATACGTTCTCCCCCAAGTAGCGTCCTCTGGAGAGCAGCCATTCACATGAGTCGCCGCCTGGAGATAAACACACAAAAGCTACAAGTATGTCCAAATGATAAAAACAAAATGTCTTATGGTGCTTTTACTTGTGTTTTTTCACAAGTATGACAATATCCCGCTTTGTACACAGTACCCGTGCATTCCATTTGGTGTGCTGCCTTCAAAGAACTACACAATACCCCGCTCTGCAAGGGGCCAGAGTACAAAATGAACCCATCAGCAATTTAGCTGAAGCATAAATCACTCCAGCTATTCATTTGTGTGCAAAATGAATGGAGCCATCTGCAACTGAATCAATCCATAGAAAAAGGCGAACAAGAAGGGCCTAGAGGCTGGTGACAGACATGGTCATTTAGTGTCTTCCCCTCCAGTCAAAGCAGTTGCTTTTTCCTATTATTTAATTCAGCATTCATTTTTCAAAAAGGTACAGGTTCATCAATTATATTTTTATACGGCATCATTTCTAAAAAAGTTTACAAACATAATTCATATTTATATTCGTAAACTTACAAATAAAAAGATTTTCCGAGCTGGGTTGTGGTAGCAACAGCCTCAGACAGGAAACCCAGGGCTTTCTTCACCCCAGCTGTATGCTCCAGCTCACCAGGAGGATTTCGAGGTGTTCACTTGCCAGCTGTCAAACGTCATCTCTCCAGCAGGTCTGGCATCTGCCTCTGGTTCTCCTCCCGGTGGTACGTGCCCAAAACAACTCACCAGCAGAGCGTTTGGGAGGCATCTTAACCAGATGCCTGAACTACCCCATCTGGCTTCTCTCAATGCGGAGAAGCAACGGCTCTACTCCAAGCTCCTCCGTGATGGTTGAGCTCTTTTACCCTATCTCTGAGCAAGAGCCCAGCCACCTTTGGAGGAAGCTCATTTGTTTTGTTTGTTTTTTCAACTTTTAAATACTTCATATTTAAACTGTATAAAAAAAACCCCCAATCTCAATTAATGTGACCTAGTTTGTGAAAATGAACAAATAGCACAAATCAACAAGAAAAACAAACATAAATGGGTTTATCTAAAACAATACAGCTCAACAGCAGTCAGGTGATGATTACTTGTATTTTTAACATGCAAATGTTACGTCCAATCTAAAGTATTATGAGCTAAATCAGAAAGTTGGTGAACACTAACTTGAGAGGATAATTGTAGATTATAGCACTTGAATAACCTGTAACTATGTCCTATAATACTAAAAAAAAGGTTCATTCCCAATACAATAAGACTTTACAATAACTCACAGAGAAACATAACTTTGGATCGCTCAATTTATTACCTTATGTCACTTTTTCTCCATCATACTCATTCTGTCTACACTGCTTGTCAATAGATTTTCATTAGATTACTCTTCCTTTACTATTTTTTTCATGATTACATTGATGCTGCTGTAATAAACACATTTCCCACGTGTGGGATCAATAAAATACTTATGATTATGTCAAATGCATGCAAGCAGATTTGTAATGTTTGTCACGCTTGGATTTTATTCTTGTCTAAGTTTCTCAGGTTTAATTGTTTATTAACTATAAACCAATTCCTGTAATGATTCTAAAAGTCAATTTTTTTTTTCAGTTTACTTCCTCGCTAAGAATCATAATGTAAAGAAGCGACCTTCGACAGAAATCAGGCGACTGTACGAACCCAAAACATACTAACTCATAAATAGATCATAGTCTATAACGTATTTATAAAAGGTACTTTTTGCTTGTGAGTGGTTTGATTTTTTTAAAAAACTGCACTACTTAAAAAAATACAAAACAGTTAATTACTCTTCAATAGGAATTACCAATAAGAGCACATAAACACAGCTAAACATGGTGTTAGCATTTCATGCAGCTAGCCGCAGTGACAACTATGTTTCTGAAAATAGTTTAAACTTTTAACTAGAGATAAAAACTGCTTCTTTTTGTCATCTGAATTTTCAAGTAAATTAATTTAATGGTACAGATAAACACACAAAATTACAGCATAGCGATAAGAAGCTTTGGAAGTTTAAAAAAACAACCAGCTAGCCGCAGTTAGCAAGTGCTTCAGCATCATGGTCAATTTACTGAAATAACACTCACCTTCAAAATACCGCAAAGCTGTATGAAACACGAGCAGTATCAGAACTACTACCAAGGATATCAGTTTGGCAGTTTTTATGGTGAAATGTTGGTTTATTTCACGTTTGCCCAGGCTATAGGCCTGGACCGCCATCTTTGCTCCTCCATGACAACAAGCCGCTATGCAGTCCAGCAGCAGCAGATGAGCTGCACACTACAGTCTTTCTGTTCTATCTCCCCCTCCAAAAGAACGGTCTTTTCAGCCACGGACATTTGAGCCAAAAAACTGGAGCCAGGGTGACTCGGAGATTTCAGCCACGGAAATTTGAAGAACTGCAACCTGGGCGCAACTGTTTATTTACGATAAAAATTTTTTTAAATGACTTAAAAGCACGATAAAAATTTTTGCATGATAAAAATTTTTAAGACTAAAAGCAATTATTTTCTGTAGTGCAACTGTTTATTTAAGATAAAAAATTTTAGTCTTTATTTACGATAAAAAAATTTACATAAAATATCAAATTTTTACATAAAATATCAATTTTTTTTTTAATTATCAGAATTTTTTATTTGAGCCATGGGATAAAAATGACTAAAACCATTTATTTTCTGTAGTGCAACTGTTTATTTACGATAAAATTTTTACACAAAATATCAGAATTTTTACATAAAATATCAAAAAATTTTAAAAATATCAGAATTTTTTATTTGAGCCATGGGATAAAAATGACTAAAACCAATTATTTTCTGTAGTGCAACTGTTTATTTACGATAAAATTTTTACATAAAATATCACAATTTTCTACATAAAATAGTTTTTTGGCCCAAATGTCCGTGGCTGAAATGTCCGAGGCTGAAATGTCCTAAATTCGGGGGCGCACATGGCTCAAATATCCTAGGTTGCAGTTTTTGGCTCAAATGTCCGTGGCTGAAATGTCCGTGGCTGAAATGTCCTAGAACCCCATCAACCATGCAGGAGATCTTCCTACCACACAATTACTTTATTCAACAGTTAATTAGTCAATTATTTATACTTATGAACTGAACGTTATATCCAGAAGTGAATTTAAAGGTTTTGTGTGTTTGTTTGTCATATCTCCCAACGATTGTTTTGGTCAATATTGTGGTGTTTGTATAAAAAAAAAAAAAAAAAGGATTAAAACCGTAGTTATTATCTTTCTGACTTTAATATCTCCTTATTTAAAAATTTACGAATAGCCAGGGCTGTCCTCCGATAGGTTATTTACTGTAACCATTGCAATCCACTCTACCACTTTTGCTGGTTTTGTTTTTAGATTAAAAAATACACATTGGCTTGTTTTTTTCAAAAGGTTGAAAAACGCTAGCCCAACTTGTTTTCACTGATAAGTTTTCCACATTCATACAAACTTAGTCTTGAACATTAGTAAGTTTATATGAATGTACAAACTTACTAATGTAGAAGGATCTCATGTAGATCATGAGATTCTTCTACAGAGGTTAGAGAACTGGGTTGGTGTTTTGGTACTGCACTTAATTGGTTTAAATCTTATTTAGAAGGACGCAAGTATTTTGTAGAAATTGGAAATTGTGTGTCAGATCACATGCCTTTGACCTGTGGGGTTCCCCTGGGGTCAATTCTTGTTGTTTAACCTCTACATGCTGCCGTTAGGGCAAGTTATAACCAGTGATAACGTGTACTATCACAATTACGCAGATGATACTCAGATCTATGTGTTACTGACAGCAGGTGAACATGGACCTTTGGATTCACTCTGTCACTGTATTCAACAAATCAGAGTCTGGATGCAAAACAACTTTCTCCAGCTAAACTCAGACAAAACTGAAATCATTGTCTTTGGCCCACAGAAACAAAGAGAAAGTGTCATCAGTTACCTTCAATCTCTCTCTCCAGAACCGACAAATCAAGTTAGAAATCTGGGAGTAATAATGGACTCAGACTTTAACTTCAACAGTCACATCAAATCAATTACATCAGCAGCCTTTTACCACCTGAAAAACATTGCCAAAATCAGAGGTTTGGTGTCTAAGACAGATTTAGAGGTTCTTATCCATGCATTTGTTTCCAGAAGGTTAGATTATTGCAACGGTCTACTTATTGGTCTGAACAAAAAGACTTTAAAACAGCTGCAGTTTATTCAAAATGCTGCTGCTCGAGTCCTAACAAGAACTAGAAAATATGATCACATTAGTCCTGTGCTCAAGTCTCTGCACTGGCTTCCTGTGGCTCAGAGAATAGACTTTAAAGCTGCTCTGATTGTGTGTAAGTCTTTCCATGGTCTAGCACCAAAGTACATCTGTTGATATGTTAGTACCTTATGAACCATCTAGAACTCTGAGTTTCTTCGGGACTGGCCTACTGCTGGTGCCTAGAGTCAGGAGTAAACATGGAGAAACTGCATTTCAATTTTATGCTGCAAAAGTCTGGAACAAACATCCTGAGGCCGTGAGAAAGGCCTCTACTGTGACAATGTTTAAATTTAGGCTGAAAACACTTCTGTTTAACTGTGCTTTTGATCTGTTTTAATTATTTTATTTATTTAATTTTTAAATTTTTTGATTCTGTGTTTTGTGATTTTAATGCATTCTTTTTTTTCCTTTTTGTGAAGCACTTTGAATTACATTTTGTATGAACTGTGCTATACAAATAAATTTGTCTTGCCTTAGTAAAAACCGCTGAGATGCGAGTGTACGTAGGACAGTTTTGGGGGTGGCAGTGCTGCTGCTCGAGTCCCAACTAAGAACAACAAAGTATGATTTGTGCATATTTGCATTCAAAGAAATCATCAGAAAATATCAAAATAAAAATTAATCTGTTTTGTTGTGTTTTATTGATGCATCAAAAGCATTTGATCGCGTCAATGACTGGAAACTGTTTTTTGAAATGCGTCAGAGAGGGGTGCCACAGTATATTTTGGTCTACTAGTATGCTCACCAAGAAATGCAGGTGAGATGGGCAATAGTGTATCAGATACCTTTGGTGTGGGTGATGGAGTCAAGCAAGGAGAAATCTTGTCTCCAGTTTTGTTTTGTTTGTACATGAATGATCTGTCACACCAGCGACATGCATGCAAAACAGGCTGTCCGATTGAGTGTTCTTTAATGAACCATCTAATGTATGCAGATGATCTTGTTGTTTTCAGCCCAAGTAGTGCAGGTCTACAGGAACTTCTCAATGTCTGTCTGTTCTACTTATGGATTGGAATTTGAAATAAAGTATAATACAAATAAAAGTGTCATAATGGTCAGTAAAACAAAGTATGATAAAAGTGTGAAGTTTCCTCAGTATACATAATGTGGAAACGATTTGTCTGTTGGTCAAAAATATAAATATTAGGGACATTACATCTGTGATGAAATGTCAGATGATGAGGACATTTACAGACAAAGTCGTATGATGTACAGTATGCACAAGCAAACATGCTCACACGCAGGTTTGATGCTTGTACAGTGCAAGTGAAAAAGACACTTTTAAAAGCCTACTGCACATCCTTATATACAGCACACCTGTGGTGGAACTACAAGAAAGCTAGCATAAGTAAACTCAATGTGGCATACAATGACTGTCTGAGGATTCCATTAAAAGACCAAGATGGGAAAGTGCAAGTGGCCTGTTTGTCTCAGCAGGAATTAGGACCTTCCAGGCCACTCTGCGCTATTTGATGTACAGTTTTATTAGTTGTCTTAATAGCTCTGAGAACTCTATTATTAGGAGCTTGGTTGATGTGAAACTTAGTATCACAAAGTACCAGTCTGAACTGTGGAACCATTGGTACAATTGTTTGATGTAAACAGTGGTTTGATATGTTGTATGTATTTCTTTTTTCTCTTTCTCTCTGTTTTGTTGATGTTAGTTAGTTGTGTCTTTCTATATTGGAACTTGAGTCTGCAATAAAGTTTTATGATAATGATTAATCCTGTGTTCAGGACTCTGCACTGGCTTCCTGTCGCTCAGAGAATAATCTTTTAAGCTGCCATACTTACTTTTACGCATTCCCATGACCTCTGAAATGTTAGTGCCTTATGAACAACAACTCTGGACACCCCTAGGACTGTCAGGAATAAACTAGAGTCAGGACTAAACATGGAGAAGTTGTGAAAGTCTAGAACGGGGTGGGCAAACTTTTTGGTTCGTGGGCCACATTGAGTTCAAATATTTGACAAACGGGCCAGAACAGGAGCAGATGGATGGCTCGCTTGGGTAACTGCTAGATTAGACCGATAGAATGGCGCACCAGATTTTAAACAAGCGCGCTAAATGTTACATTAAGAGCACTAAATTTCAAATCTGAAATGTACTGCGACAGCGCTTAAAATGTGCATTTAGCCGCACTAGTTTTGAAATCTAAGTGCATGATGTAACATTTTGCTTGTTTTGATATCTAACGTGGCTGCTCATGTGCTTATATTGGCGTTCCATATCTATGCATTGGCGTTCCATATCTATGCACATTGTTTATTTTGACAACGTACGCATCACGAAGACACAGACATTTTAATGGGAGCAGTGTTGATGTTTTCTCAACAAAGCCAATATATCATTATGCAACATCTAGTGATAAAACGTAAGAATCAGAGTTGAAATGAAACATTAAAAAGGTTTATTTATTTAATTTTCTTATGTTTGGTGGGCTGGTTTAAAACGTTTAACAGGCAGCATGTGACCCACGTGCCGTAGTTTGCCCACGCCTGGACTAGACAATGACTTCAATAAAGCCTTAAACTCAAACTGAAACCAGAACCACTTAAAATGTAAAAAAGCATGTGAAGATGGTCACTTGCACCAATGTTACCTCTCATTTTTTAGATATGTGAGCAAACACACCACCAACAGGACCATTGTGTGCATCACCAAATGTGCACGCTGTGGCCACACACCATCATACATATTCAAAACCTTGAATCCATAGCAAGTTACAGTCTGTCAGCAGCAATACCTTTTTTTTTTACCTTTAATATAAATTATTTGACCCAAGTTTAAATGAAAATAGACATTAATTATGCTATTCAGAAGACATGTAGCATGTTATATGTGTGAGAATCCTGCTTTAGTCATGAGAAGAGTTCTGCTGAATGTGAGGCTGGAGGTAATCCAACTTCCATTCAGTCCACAGTTTTCCCTCTGAAAACTCTCTTGCTACATGTTTTAACAATAATGTATAATTTATTGATCCCTCAACGGGGAAATTTGTGTGCTGCATGACACAGCAGCAGGCTGCCACGACTGCGCCAATGATGGGAGAAAAAGGGGTTAGGTGTCATCTCCGAGGTCTCTATACTGAACTCAGTGGAATTCAAACCCACGAACCCACGAACTTCTGGTTGTTTCCAGTAGAGGGCGAACGCTCTACCACTGAGCCACCCTCTTACAGAGAAGACCCAGAGTAGACCCAAAAAGACAAACCCCCTCAACCGCACGGCCTGTTTTTCTATTTTTATTTACTCTGACAACCACACTATCTTTTTTTAATGGTCGACGTGGTTGGCCATCTTTAATAATTTGTCTAATCATGCATCTTCTTTTTGGACTTTTTAACAGAGGTTAGTTAAACTCTTGTAAAAATGTTAAAAGATCTTATCAATATATAATTAATAAATATAATTGCCATAATTGTTATGCCTTCGGCTAAAGTATATGTCAGAGTGAGACCTCTGTCTCTTCTAAGATCTTTTATAGTTTGCTAAAGTAACAGCAGAGTGAGCGGTCTCGAAAATAGTAGATCTAGGATTAGTCTGGAGCAGAGAAGACGGAAGTAGACTGCGCTCAAACTCGTTAAAAACCTGGGAAAACTTTAGTCTTTGTAAGTATTTTTTGTGTTTATGTGCTTTGTTTACATGTTCAAGACTGTATTTCATTTGATAACGTGTGAATCGCGTCTTATGTAGTAAGCCGCTTGGGATGTGGGCACGCATGTTTCAAGCTAAGCTAACATGTGTTTGATCAGGAAGACTCAGCGTTCTGTACAGCTCGTAATGCACTTCTTTTGTTTGGTTTGTTTCAGTTACTACGTGCATATACGTACATATACGTACATATGTATATGTAATCCTTTGAAGAAAAGAGTCTACATAAAACAAGAAAAGCAAGCCTTGTGTGGGAGTCTCTTTTGTCATTGGAAATAGTTCGCTGGCTGTCTAGCTTCACACAGTCACGTGTCGTGAGGGCAGCACAGTAAAAAGACTATTATACAGCGGGTTAAACAACACTGAGCTACACAGTCAACATGAGTCTACGCTCAGGTAAGAATTACTTGAGAGATTATGAGTCACAGTTCGAGCCAGAGGCAAACTCAGAGCAGCAAGCTGATGACCAGGCAGCCACCAATCACCCGGCTCCTGCAGACCAGCGGTCGCCAGAGAGGCAGCCGTCGGAGAGGCCGCAGCAATCACCTCCACGCAGCATCAGGTCCGGAGCCACCAGCAGACGGTCGCACACCACAGCAGCCTCAAGTGTGTCAGCCACAAAAGCATATGCCAAAGCCCAAGCAGCAAAGGCCCAGCTCCTTTTCGCAGAAAAAGAAGCTAGTCTGATGAGACAAAAAGCAGATTTGGATGCCAGTCTCCATGAAAAAGAAGCTAGTCTGATGAGACAAAAAGCAGATCTGGATGCCAGTCTCCATGTTTTGAAGTGTGAAAAGGAAATAGCAGCAGCTGAAGCAGAAGCTGCAGCCTATGAAGAATTAGAAAGTCAGAGCGGGGAGTCAGACCCAGAACTTCCTATTACAGGAGAAACGTTTAATGCAGTACAACGCACAAGTGATTATGTGGAACAACAATGTAAGCTAATGGCGCCACCTAGTGCTACACATGATAGCGCAAAATTTCAAATGCCAAGTCGATCAATAATCACAAAAGAAACTCATGTCCAGTCCCCAATGAAAAACGACGTTAAACATGAGTACATACCAGAAGCTGTTCCAACCAACACATTCTCACTCAACCCCCAAGCTCACACCTTTCTGCCTACAAGTCACAATCAAGTAGAGCAAAACAGCGTACAAGATTTTGCAAAATATCTCATCCGCAAAGAAATAGTTAGCACTGGTTTACTCCAATATGATGACAGACCCGAAAACTATTGGGCATGGAAAGCCTCATTCATGAGTGTTACTAAAGACTTGAATCTGTCCCCTAGAGAAGAGCTAGACTTGCTCACAAAATGGTTAGGGCCAAAATCTTCAGAGCAAGCAAAAAGGCTTCGCGCAGTACACACCCTCAATCCCACTGCAGGTGTAAAAGTGGTATGGGAGCGTCTGGAGGAATGTTATGGCTGCTCAGAAGTCATTGAGGATGCACTGTTAAAAAAGTTGGAGGAGTTTCCAAGGCTGACAAACAAAGAGAGTGGTAAATTAAGGGAGCTTGGGGACATCTTGTTAGAGTTGCAGTGTGCTAAGTCTGATGGTACACTGCCAGGTCTTGCATATCTAGACACGGCTCGAGGGGTTAGACAAATAGTTGAAAAACTCCCCTTTAACATGCAGGAGAGGTGGACCACTGTAGGTACGCAGTATAAAGAAGTCAATAGAGTGTCATTTCCACCTTTTTCTGTCTTTGTGCAATTTGTACAGCAACAAGCAAAAATGAAAAATGATCCAAGTTTTTCCCCATCCAGCTGCAGCAACCAAGTTACCACATGCACTGAAAAGTCCACTCCATATAATCGCAAAGCTACTGTTGCAGTACACAGAACGGAAATTGAGGAAAGAAAACAAAGAAGTTTCGAACAGGAGAAAATTGAAGAACCAGATCGTCAGTGTCCAATTCATAAGAAGCCACACCCTCTGAAAAAATGCAAGTTATTCAGAGACAAATCAATTGAAGAACGCCAGGCTTTTCTGAGAGAGCATCGCATATGCTACAGGTGTTGTGGGTCTGTGCAACATATAGCCAAAGATTGTAAGGTAGCAGTAAAGTGTGTTGAGTGTGACAGTCCAAAACACTTGTCAGCACTCCATCCGGGTCCCACACCTGTCCCAAAAGATGACACCTCAAAGAATGTAGATGCTAAGGAGGACTCAGAAAACCATCCTGCAGTAGTCTCCAAGTGCACAGAGGTATGTGGACAAAGTGACAGCCCACGCTCATGTTCAAAGATCTGTTTGGTGAAAGCATATCCAGAAGGCCAAAAGGACAGAGCTATAAAAATGTATGCAGTGATTGACGAACAGAGCAATAGGTCCTTGGCTAGAACGGACTTTTTCAACCTGTTTGAAATAAAAAGTGCACCTGTGCCATACACGCTGAAAACATGCTTAGGAAAAGCTGAAACTGCAGGTAGGAGGGCAGAACATTTTGTAGTAGAGTCCATGGATGGAAAAACAAATGTCAAACTGCCTCCTTTAATCGAGTGTGATTCAGTGCCTGACGACAGATCTGAAATTCCCTCACCTGAGATTGCTAAGCACCATCCACACCTTCTCCCTATTGCGAGCAAAATCCAACCGGTCGATCACCATGCTCCTATTCTCCTTTTGCTGGGAAGGGACCTCCTCAGCGTTCATAAAGTAAGAGAACAGATAAATGGACCAAATAACGCACCATACGCCCAAAGGTTAGACTTGGGGTGGGTTGTGATAGGGGAAGTGTGCCTGGGCAAAACTCACAACACAACAGAAGTCAACGTGTACAGAACACACATGCTAGACAACGGACGGACTACTCATTTTGAACCATGTCCAAACGTCTTTACAGTGAAAGAGGACTATGTCAAGCAGCCCCAGCAAAGCACACCTTTAATCTCAAATAGTGTGGACATTAAAGACAACACACACAGGCTAGGTCAGTCTGTGTTTGAACGTACAGAGTCAGATGACAAGGTGGCACTGTCTATAGATGACAAAAACTTTCTAACAATAATGGACAAAGCGGTCCAGCAGAACAAGGAAAACGCTTGGGTCGCTCCATTGCCCTTTCGCTCTCCAAGGAGGAGACTCCCAAGCAACAGAGATCAAGCCTCAAAACGTCTATACTCACTCAAAAAGACGTTAGGAAAGAAACCAGAAATGAAAGATCACTACATCCGATTTATGCAGAAAATGTTGGATAACGATCAAGCTGAATTCGCTCCACCTCTGCCCGAAGATCCAGACTGTCCGACAATCTTAACTCCAGCAATGCTACTAACACAAAAATCAAGCACGGTGTCTGCTCCATCTGGGAATTTTTCTTCTGGACAGTTGTTTGGAAAACAATGGAAACAGGTACAGTTGCTAGCAGACACGTTTTGGAAGAGATGGAAAGGCGAATATCTGTCTACACTACAGAAGCGCACAAAGTGGACTGAAAACCAACCTAATGTCAAAGAAGGAGACATTGTGTTGCTAAAAGATTCTCTAGCCCACAGGAATGAATGGCCTATGGGACTGATAGTTAAGACTCTACCCAGTAGTGACAAGAAGGTTCGTAAAGTGGAGGTACGGGTCATCAAAGATGGAACTCCAAAGGTGTTTTTGAGACCAGTCTCAGAGACTGTTATTTTGTTTTCAGAGTAAGATATTACCTATGTAAATTTTATGTTTCGATATGTGGTGATATAATATGTTTATATCAAGCGGGGAGTGTTATGCCTTCGGCTAAAGTATATGTCAGAGTGAGACCTCTGTCTCTTCTAAGATCTTTTATAGTTTGCTAAAGTAACAGCAGAGTGAGCGGTCTCGAAAATAGTAGATCTAGGATTAGTCTGGAGCAGAGAAGACGGAAGTAGACTGCGCTCAAACTCGTTAAAAACCTGGGAAAACTTTAGTCTTTGTAAGTATTTTTTGTGTTTATGTGCTTTGTTTACATGTTCAAGACTGTATTTCATTTGATAACGTGTGAATCGCGTCTTATGTAGTAAGCCGCTTGGGATGTGGGCACGCATGTTTCAAGCTAAGCTAACATGTGTTTGATCAGGAAGACTCAGCGTTCTGTACAGCTCGTAATGCACTTCTTTTGTTTGGTTTGTTTCAGTTACTACGTGCATATACGTACATATACGTACATATGTATATGTAATCCTTTGAAGAAAAGAGTCTACATAAAACAAGAAAAGCAAGCCTTGTGTGAGAGTCTCTTTTGTCATTGGAAATAGTTCGCTGGCTGTCTAGCTTCACACAGTCACGTGTCGTGAGGGCAGCACAATAATTAATAAAAAAATACTCTCTCTCTTTTTAAATAATATGTAAACAGTAACACGTGTAGCGCAATGTAAATAAGAAAATAACTTAACGTGTCGGGTGGAATTTAAACAAAGTTTTTTCAAACCATGGATGGCTTTTTTTCCCCACATGTTAATGCCATCGGAAGTCACTAACTTCTCACAATGCTCCTCAAAATATAACCTTTTTAACAAGAATTGGTGCTTCTTTAATAGTTTTGTAGTTTAGCGCTTCTCAAAACACTTAGGTCCTCTGAACCAATCACAAAGAGGAAAGCTGGCTGAGCCAATAAAATGCTTCCATACAGTGACACCATAGACATGGAAAGTAATGCCGAAGGGGGTGGTGCCTAGATAACTCTTTAGTTACGTCAACAGCTGTAATAAGGCAAAGCTTTGAAAGCTTTGAAAGTTCAAAGTCTCGATACATTTCTTTCAGAGATTTGCTCCAGATCTCCGTCTCATTTCCCATCGGTAAGTTATATTGAATTTTATTTAAATGCGCTGCAAAGGTTTTCTTGTGCGCTGATTAGTTGCGAGCAGTGCACAATTACGCAGGCGCAACTTTTAAGTTTAGCCAAAAAGTATATTCCTGAAGTTGGTTTCTATAGATTTTTCAGGCCCATGAGAGAAATATCAAGATAATTATTTGACCACATATGTGACAGTTTCACAAAATGCTCTCTTCTTATAGTCCAGTGTGCCATTAGCAAAAACAAACAACAACAACAAAAACGAGTACAACGGGAACAAATGAAATATTTGTTATTATTTTTGTGGTCCAGTTTTGCTCGAAGAGTAAATAGTTACTGAAAGAACACATGTTTGAAATCTCTGTTTGTTGGTTTTACACGAGTTATAACAGACAGTATGAATGTGATGAACCACTGAATTAGATTTCAGCTCAGCAACTTCTGTCTTATAGTAACAATAAAATAACACTAAACTGCTTTGGGCATAGGACTGCACGTTCATATGAAAACACTAAGAAATACAACTTAACACTGAGCAAAGACGAGCTGAATGTTATAATAAGATTTCTATTTAATTTAAAAAAGTTGCAATTTAAATTAGTAACTTGCCTGTCAATCAAACATACTGTTACATGTAAAGAACTAAAATTAATCTTTAAAAACATTTTAAAGACTTGTCTAACTATTTTTCTTATTCTTCAGATTTGTTGGATTGGATCGTGTGGGTTTTGTGTTTTGAGCCATTAATGCTAAAAAAGTTTAAAAATGACAGAATTCCTCTTATTTTGTGGCATCAAAAACAATATTTAACCTGGTTTTTAAACAAACCGTGGTGAGACCGACCGTGCTGTTTGGTCGAGAAACAGTAGCACTGAGAAAAAGACAGGAAACAGAGATAGAGGTAGCAGAGATGAAGATGCTGAGGATTTCTGTGGGAGTGACCAGGATGGACAGGATTAGAAATAAGTATATCAGGGAAAAAGCACATGTTAGAGATTTTGGAGATAAAGTTAAAGAGAACAGACTGAGATGGTTTGGACATGTGCAGAGGAGAGAGATAGAGTACATCGGAAGAAGGATGCTGGATTTGGAACCACCAGGAAAGAGGACAAGAGCAAGGCCAAAGAGGAAGTTCATGGACCCCTTGACTATGGCGAGAAACCGCCGTAGGCTGACCTGCAGACTATGGCAAGAAACCGCCGCGGGCCGACCCGCCGACTTTGGCGAGAAACCGCCGCAGGCCGACCCACAGACTATGGCGAGAATCCGCCGTGGGCCGACCCGCTGACTTTGGCGAGAAAACCACCGCGGGTCGACCCCTTGACTATGGCGATAAACCGGCGCAGGCCGACCTGCAGACTATGGCGAGAAACCGCTGTGGGCCAACCCGCAGAATATGGCGAGAAACCACCGTGGGCCGAACCTTTGACTATGGCGAGAAACCGCCGCGGGCCGACCCCATGACTATGGCGAGAAACAGCCGTGGGCCGACCCGCTGACTTTGGCGAGAAACCGCCGCAACCGACCCCATGACTATGGCGAGAAACAGCTGTGGGCCGACCCGCTGACTTTGGCGAGAAACCGCCGCGGGCCGACATCTTGACTATGCGAGAAACCGTCGCGGGCCGACCCTTGACTATAGCGAGAAACGGCCACAGGCCGACCTGCAGACTATGGCGAGAAACCGCCGTGGGCCGACCTGCAGAATATGGCGAGAAACTGCCATGGGCCGACCTGCAAATTATGGTGAGAAACCGCCGAAGGTGAACCACAAACTATGGCGAGAAACCGCCGCGGGCCGACCCCTTGACTATGGCGAGAAACCGCCGCAGGCCGATCTCCAGACTATGGCGAGAAACCGCCGTGGGCCGACCCCTTGACTATGGCGAGAAACCGCCGCGGGCCGACCCCTTGACTATGGCAAGAAACCGCCGCAGGCTGACCCGCAGAATATGGCGAGAAACCGTCGTGGGCCGACCCGCCGACTTTGGCGAGAAACCGCCGCGGGCCGACCCCATGACTATGGCGAGAAACAGCCGTGGGCCGAACCGCTGACTTTGGCGAGAAACCGCCGCTGGCCGACCTGCAGACTATGGCGAGAAACCGCCGTGGGCCGACCCGCAGAATATGGCAAGAAACTGTCATGGGCCGACCTGCAATTTATGGTGAGAAACCGCCGCGGGTCACCCGCACACTATGACGAGAAACCGCCGTGGGCCGACCCGCCGACTTTGGCGAGAAGCCGCCGTGGGCCGACCCTCCGACTTTGGCGAGAAACCGCCGCAGTCCGACCCGTTGACTATTGCGAGAAACCGCCGTGGGCCGACCCGCCGACTTTGGCGAGAAACCGCCGCGGGCCGACCCCATGACTATGGCGAGAAACAGCCGTGGGCCGACCCCATGACTATGGCGAGAAACAGCCGTGGGCCGAACCGCTGACTTTGGCGAGAAACCGCCGCGGGCCGACCCCTTGACTATGGCGAGAAACAGCCGTGGGCCGACCCGCTGACTTTGGCGAGAAACCGCCGCAGGCCGACCTGCAGACTATGGCGAGAAACCGCTGTGGGCCAACCCGCAGAATATGGCAAGAAACCACCGTGGGCCGAACCTTTGACTATGGCGAGAAACCGCCGCGGGCCGACCCCATGACTATGGCGAGAAACAGCCGTGGGCCGACCCGCTGACTTTGGCGAGAAACCGCCGCAGCCGACCCCATGACTATGGCAAGAAACAGCTGTGGGCCGACCCGCTGACTTTGGCGAGAAACCGCCGCGGGCCGAAATCTTGACTATGGCGAGAAACCGTCGCGGGCCGACCCTTAACTATAGCGAGAAACCGCCGCAGGCCGACCTGCAGACTATGGCGAGAAACCGCCGTGGGCCGACCCGCAGAATATGGTGAGAAACTGCCATGGGCCGACCTGCAAATTATGGTCAGAAACCGCCGAAGGTGAACCGCAAACTATGGCGAGAAACCGCCGCGGGCCGACCCCTTGACTATGGCGAGAAACCGCCGCAGGCCGATCTCCAGACTATGGCGAGAAACCGCCGTGGGCCGACCCCTTGACTATGGCGAGAAACCGCCGCGGGCCAACCCCTTAACTATGGCAAGAAACCGCCGCAGGCTGACCTGCAGACTATGGCGAGAAACCGCCGTGGGCCGACCCGCAGAATATGGCGAGAAACCGCCGCGGGCCGACCCTTTGACTATGACGAAAAAAAACGCCGCAGGCCGACCTGCAGAGTATGGCGAGAAACCGCTGTGGGCCAACCCGCAGAATATGGCGAGAAACCACCGTGGGCCGAACCTTTGACTATGGCGAGAAACCGCCGCGGGCCGACTCCATGACTATGGCGAGAAACAGCCGTGGGCCGACCCGCTGACTTTGGCGAGAAACCGCCGCAGGCCGACCTGCAGACTATGGCGAGAAACCGCTGTGGGCCAACCCGCAGAATATGGCGAGAAACCACCGTGGGCCGAACCTTTGACTATGGCGAGAAACCGCCGCGGGCCGACCCCTTGACTATGACGAAAAAAAACGCCGCAGGCCGACCTGCAGACTATGGCGAGAAACCGCTGTGGGCCAACCCGCAGAATATGGCGAGAAACCACCGTGGGCCGAACCTTTGACTATGGCGAGAAACCGCCGCGGGCCGACCCCATGACTATGGCGAGAAACAGTCGTGGGCCGACCTGCTGACTTTGGCGAGAAACCGCCGCAGCCGACCCCATGACTATGGCGAGAAACAGCTGTGGGCCGACCCGCTGACTTTGGCGAGAAACCGCCGCGGGCCGAAATCTTGACTATGGCGAGAAACCGTCGCGGGCCGACCCTTAACTATAGCGAGAAACCGCCGCAGGCCGACCTGCAGACTATGGCGAGAAACCGCCGTGGGCCGACCCGCAGAATATGGTGAGAAACTGCCATGGGCCGACCTGCAAATTATGGTGAGAAACCGCCGAAGGTGAACCGCAAACTATGGCGAGAAACCGCCGCGGGCCGACCCCTTGACTATGGCGAGAAACCGCCGCAGGCCGATCTCCAGACTATGGCGAGAAACCGCCGTGGGCCGACCCCTTGACTATGGCGAGAAACCGCCGCGGGCCAACCCCTTAACTATGGCAAGAAACCGCCGCAGGCTGACCTGCAGACTATGGCGAGAAACCGCCGTGGGCCGACCCGCAGAATATGGCGAGAAACCGTCGTGGGCCGACCCGCCGACTTTGGCGAGAAACCGCCGCGGGCCTACCCCATGACTATGGCGAGAAACAGCCGTGGGCCGAACCGCTGACTTTGGCGAGAAACCGCCGCGGGCCGACCTGCAGACTATGGCGAGAAACCGCCGTGGGCCGACCCGCAGAATATGGCGAGAAACTGTCATGGGCCGACCTGCAATTTGTGGTTAGAAACCGCCGCGGGTCACCCGCACACTATGACGAGAAACCGCAGTGGGCCGACCCGCCGACTTTGGCGAGAAGCCGCCGTGGGCCGACCCTCCAACTTTGGCGAGAAACCGCCGCAGTCCGACCCGTTGACTATTGCGAGAAACCGCCGTGGGCCGACCTGCCGACTTTGGCGAGAAACCGCCGCGGGCCGACCCCATGACTATGGCGAGAAACAGCCGTGAGCCGACCCGCTGACTTTGGCGAGAAACCGCCGCAGGCCGACCTGCAGACTTGACTATGGCGAGAAACTGCCGCAGGCCGACCTGAAGACTATGGCGAGAAACCGCCGTGGGCCGACCCTCCGACTTTGGCGAGAAACCGCCACAGGCCGACTTGCAAATTATGGTGAGAAACCGCCGCGGGTGACTTGCAAACTATGGCGAGAATCCGCCGCGGGCCGACTCGCAGATTAAATCGAGAAACCGCCGCGGGATGACCCGCAGACTATGGCGAGAAACCGCCGTGGGCCGACCCCTTGACTATGGCGAGAAACCGCCGCAGGCCGACCTGCAGACTTGACTATGGCGAGAAACAGCTGTGGGTTGACCCGCCGACTTTGGCGAGAAACCGCCGCGGGCCGACCCCATGACTTTGGCGAGAAACAGCCGTGGGCTGACCCGCTGACTTTGGCGAGAAACCGCCGCGGGCCGACACCTTGACTAGGGCAAGAAACCGCCGCGGGCCGACCCCTTGACTATGGCGAGAAACTGCTGCAGGCCGACCTGCAGACTATGGCGAGAAACCGCCGTGGGCCGACCCGCAGAATATGGCGAGAAACCGCCTTAGGCCGACCTGCAAATTATGGTGAGAAACTGCCGCGGGTGACCCGCAAACTATGGCGAGAAACCGCCACGGGCCGACCCGCAGACTATGGCGAGAAACCGCCCCAGGCCGACCCCTTGACTATGGCGAGAAATTGCCACAGGCCGACCTGCAGACTATGGTGAGAAACCATCGTGTGCCGACCCGCCGACTTTGGCGAGAAACCGTAGCGGGCTGACCCGCCGACTTTGGCGAGAAACCGCCGCAGTCGGACCCGCAGACTATGGCGAGAAACCGCCGTGGGCAGACCTCTTGCCTATGGCGAGAAACCGCCGCGGGCCGACCCCTTGACTGTGGCGAGAAACTGCCGCGGGCCGACCCGCCGATTTTGGCGAGAAATCGCCGCAGGCCGACCCGCACACTATGGCGAGAAACCGCCGCAGGCCGACCCTCAGATTATGGTGAGAAACCATCGTGGGGCGACCCGCCGACTTTGGCGAGAAACCGCCGCGGGCCGACCCCTTGACTATGGCGAGAAACCGCCGCGAGCCGACCCATTGACCATGGCGAGAAACCGCCGCAGGCCGACCAGCAGACTATGGCGAGAAACCGCCGTGGACCGACCTGCAAATTATGGTGAGAAACCGCCGCGGGCCGACCCGCAGAATATGGCGAGAAACCGCTGTAGACCGACCTGCAAATTATGGTGAGAAACTGCCGCGGGTGACCCGCAAACTATGGCGAGAAACCGCTGCGGGCCGACCCGCAGACTATGGCGAGGAACTGCCCCGGGCCGACCCCTTGACTATGGCGAGAAACCTCCGCAGGCCGACCTGCAGACTATGGCGAGAAACCGCCGCGGGTCGACCCGCTGACTTTGGCGAGAAATCGCCGCAAGCCGACCCCTTGACTATGGCGAGAAACTGCCGCGGGCTGACCGCTTGACTATGGCGAGAATGAGACGTGGGCGACCCGCCGACTTATGCGAGAAACCGCCGTGGGCCGACCCGCCGACTTTGGCGAGAAATTGCCCCGGGCCGACCTCTTGAGTATGGTGAGAAACCGCCGCAGGCCGACCTGCAGAATATGGCAAGAAACCGCCGTGGGCCGACCCGCCGACTTTGCGCTTGATGACGCAATAATTACGCATCACGGAAAAGGAGACAGGTGAACATATGTGCACTCAACACAAGACAAACTATGGCTTGTATTGATCAACAACTTGATCCAGAATTATATTTCTACAATAACTTGGACTTAAGCTGTGACTATTACACAAGCGAACAATTTAAAGAGAACGTTAAACTGGAGAGAAACTTTTCAGTGCTACATATTAACATTAGGAGTCTCTGGAAGAACATCTCAAAAATCCAAGACCTACTGCATATGTACGGTAAATTTAATGTTAAAGCTGTATCTGAAACGTGGCTGGACGAGCTAAAGCACCCTCTAACACTAGTAAAGATAGAGGGATACGAACTATTTACAGTCACTAGAAACAACAAAAGAGGAGGTGGAGTTGCCCTCTATGTGGACTCAAACTTTAACTGTAAAATCATTGAAGATAAATCAGTATCTGTTCACAATATAATGGAATTAATCACTGTCGAAATTGAATTTAAAAAAACAAAAAATGTACATGTTACTTGTGTATACCGAACACCAGGTTCACCGATTGATACATTTAATGAAAAAATGAATGAAATTATAAATATAAATGGATATTCCACAAAGGAATTAATAATATGTGGAGATTTAAATATAAATTTGCTTAAAGCAACTACCCATGGGAAAACAACTGATTTTATAAATATGATGCATTCAAATATGTTACTACCAATTATTGATAAACCCAGCAGGATAACTATTGATTCCTCCACTCTAATAGATAATATTTTTATAAACAATATTGAAGCTAAAATTGTTGGTGGCCTTCTTGTCAGTGATATAAGTGACCACCTACCAGTTTTTGCTATATTTCAAAATAAAATTATAACTAATGACAAAGAAAACTCTGAAACATTTAGATATATTAGGCGAGTGACAGACCAAACTCTAAATAAACTTAAAGAAGACTTATTAAAACAGAAATGGGACGAGGTCTACAACCAAACTGACCCAAGTGAAGCGTATGAAATTTTTATATCCATGTTTTTGGAAATCTACAATAAAAACTGCCCATTAAAAAAGGTGAGACTTAAAGAAAATTCTAAAATAAAGCCATGGATAACAAGTGGATTACAAAATGCATGTAAGAAGAAAAATATGTTATATAAAAAGTTTATTCAACACAAAACCAAGGAATCTGAAATAAAATATAAAAATTATAAAAACAAATTGACTAGTATTTTGCGGAAAACCAAAAAAGAATACTTTCATAAATTATTTGAAGAACAAAAAGAAAATATTAAGGGAATATGGAATGTCATTAATAAAATAATTAAAATAAAAGATAAAAAATATGAAATACCAAAACAATTCATGAACAAAAGCTCAAAGCTGGAAAATATAAAAGAAATTATAGAAGGATTTAATCATTATTTTGTTAATGTAGGAAACACCTTGGCTGAAAGTATTGAGAAGCATAACATAAGCCCAAGTGATGCTGTAAACAGAAATCCTTTTACATTTTATTTAAACCCAACAAATGAAAATGAAATAATTAAAATAGTAAAGCAATTTATATCAAAAACATCTAAAGATACACTTGACATTGATATGAATTTAATAAAGAATACAATAGAGCCTATTGCACAGCCTCTAACATATATTTGCAATAAGTCTTTTCAAATCGGTAAATTTCCTGAAAAAATGAAAATAACTAGAGTTATTCCAGTCTATAAAAATGGCAATAAACACTTATTTTCAAATTATCGGCCTATATCCATACTTCCACAGTTTTCAAAAATAATAGAAAAAGTATTTGTAATAAGATTAGATAAATTTATAGAGAAACACCAGCTCCTTAGTGACAAACAATATGGGTTTAGACAAAACCGATCCACTAATATGGCTGTTACAGAACTAATAGAAAATATTTCTACATCAATAGACTCAAATAATTATGGCATCGGTATTTTCATAGACCTTAAGAAAGCTTTCGACACCATAGATCATAATGTATTACTGAGCAAACTAGACAGATTTGGTTTTCGAGGAGCTGCATATACATGGCTTCAGAGCTACTTAGAAAATAGATATCAGTATGTACAAATAAAGGAGGAAAAATCTGATTTATTAAAAGTCATATGTGGAATTCCACAAGGCTCAACGCTGGGGCCTAAACTCTTTATCCTGTACATCAATGATTTGTGTTACACATCCAAACTAATAAATTATGTACTATTTGCAGACGACACTACTCTTTACTTTTCAGGAAAAGACCTGAACCAAATAATACAATCAGTTGAAAGAGAATTGAGTAAAATAAAAATATGGTTTGACATAAATAAATTATCATTAAATATTGAAAAAACTAAATTTATAGTATTTGCAAAATTAAAAGTACCTAAACAAATTCAAATTATGCTTAATAACACCCCATTGGAACGAGCTTACGACAGTAAGTTCCTTGGAATGATTATAGATCACAAATTAAGCTGGAAATCACACATAAATTATACAAAAAATAAACTGTCTAAAGTAATAGCAATCATTTATAAATTCAGATTTGTCCTAAATAAAAAAAGTTTGTTTATGTTATATAATACATTAGTACTTCCATATATAACTTATTTTATCGAGATTTGGGGAAATACGTACAAAACTAACACAAAACCAATTTATATTTTACAAAAAAAAGCAATACGAGCAATAACATTCCATCTTATAATCAACCTTCCAATAATCTATTTATAAATTTAAAAACATTAAAGTTCTATGATTTAGTGGAATTACACACTTTAAAATTTATGTTTAAGATAAAAAAAAAACGTGATGTCAAACTCTCTACAAAATATGTTTATTATTAGGAATTAGTCCATACGAACTAAGAGGAAATGATGTGTTCATTAAAAATAAATTTAGAACAAATGTTAAAAAATTCTGTATTTCTATTAAAGGTGTGGATGTTTGGAATAATTGTGATGATGAACTTAAATTGTGTTTAAATCTTTTCTGTTTAAAAAAGAAATTTAAGTTATTATTACTTAAAAAATATGCAAGTCTTGATGGTTAAATTCAAGCTTTTATAAAAAGTAAACAATTATGATGTGTTATGATTATGTTATGTGTTATGATTATGTGTTATGATTATGTTATATGTTATGTGTTATGATGTGTTTGATTATGTTATGTGTTATGATGTGTTATAATATTATTATGTTATGTGTTATAACAATTATGATGGATTACTTAGTATTTACTTATGTCTTTTTGCTTTTATAATGATATAAAAAAAAAAAAAAAAAAAAAAGGGCGTAATAAGCGTTTGCTTCAGCCGATACCTTTTCGGTCCTTTGCTGGAATATGGTTGTTTTCTTTATTTCATTGATGTGAGGTTGTACTGTGACCGAAATAAAATAAATAAATAAATTAAAAAAACCGCTGCGGGCCGACCTGCAGACTATGGCGAGAAACCGCCGTGGGCCGACCCGCCGACTTTGGCAAAAAACCGCCGCGGGCCGACCCGCACACTATGGCGAGAAACCGCTGCAGTCCGACCCGCAGACTATGGCGAGAAACCGCCGTGGGCCGACCCGCAGACAATGGCGCCATAACCTGCAGACTATGGCTATAAACCGCCGCGGGCCGACCCGCAGACTATGGCGAGAAACCGCCGCGGGCTGACCCTCCGATTATTGCGAGAAACCGCCGCGGGCTGACCTGCCGACTATGGCAAGAAACCACCGCGGGCCGACCCGCAGACTATGGCGAGAAACCGCCGCGGGCCGGCCCGCAGACTATGGTAAGAAACCGCCGCGGGCCTACCTGCAGACTATGGCGACAAACCGCCACGTGGTCGACCCGCAAACTACGGCGAGAAACCGCCGCTGGCTGACCTGCAGACCATGGGGAGAAATTGCCGTGGGCCGACCCGCAGTCTATGGCGACGCTTTGACTATGGCGAGATAGATTGATCCAAGACAGTGAAAGAAAGATGGAATCCAGGCTTACCTAAAGAAGTTGTTCCCTTCTTTAGGTAAGCCTCTGTCTCCTCTGAGGGGGAAGCTGGCCCCTCTTAAAAAAATATGTCAGTTCTTTGTGCTGTAATCAAATACGCCACAGCAGAAAAGTTGTCCTGTTCTACGTATTGAGAACTAATGGTCGCAGAATCTAAAAATAATACACAAAACGAATATGTTGTATATTGTATAACTTGTATACTTTTATGCACTTGTATGTTTACAATGGTAGATTTTTTGTCAAAAAATGCAGAATACTATTTTTCAGTTTGGGAACTTTAACATTTTGTATGTTTATGTATAATCTTTGAGTCTGAAATAAAGATAATGATAATTATAAAAATGTCTTCATTCATCTTCTTAACCGCTTATTCCTAATGGGATTTTGAGGGGTGCCTGAGCCTAAACCAGCTGATTGCAGGCGAGAGGCAGGGTATACCCTGAACAGCTCCCCAGTCTTTTTAAAAAGAAAATTGGCGATTATAGGCATCTGTCTAAACATTAGATATATCTGTTTAGGAAAGCGTTTAGGAAAGCGCTTTGTATTTTGGGAATTGAATGAATTGTATATATTTTAAGGTGAGAAGACTTAAAATATAAATCTCAAAATTTGTTTTTTTCTGAGTCACTACTGTATCAGTTTAGTCACATCTGCTGGACATAGTTAGTAAGGCAGATTATATTTGTGTGAAGTTTGCAGGATTGATCAGGTTTGCACTTTTATCAAGTTAATCCAGATTTCTCTCTGTTTAGTTAGTCCAAAACTTTTACCCGAGTTGTTGAAACGTCTATTTCCTGCAATGAACATGCAAGACTTAAACTTATATATAAAGCCTTTTTCAGTTCATGTATTGGATTATTACGACATGTAACATAGTAAATAGATGTATTCTGTGTCAAAAATTACAATCATAATGAGCTTTTTATCTGCCAAGCTGAACCTCTTACTGATATTGGAAGATCAGCTTTGAATAAGTGAGCGAGTGTTAACAGTTAGTATTATTACTCATTTAAATTGAATGTAAATTTGAACAACAAAGATAATATATCACACTGGTTATTGTCATAAATATAAATGTGAAATGCAAAAGATAGTCATCTTCTGCTTGTAGAAAGTGCTTCATGTTGATCTTGTGGATATGATATCAAATTAGTTTAATCATATTCTTCATATGCTAGTTTTCCTGATAACCTTTTACAGAAAAGGATTCAATAAAACTATCAGAAATATGTAGTTTCTCACCCTAATTTTCATGCAGCATTGTAAGTCAAGCCTTGATCCAAACCACAGAAATTTATTTGGATGCAAAAGCTGTATTATGCAAGAAAAGAAAAAGCAACATGTGAGGATGCATATTTACAAAAAGAAAAAATGTACGTTAGTAATCACACATTGGCATGGACAGTGTCAACAGAAATTTTCTGTACATTAAAATGAAATTGATTGTTTAAAAGTAAAAGGGGGAATGTAGAAAATTGCTGTGCTTCCACAATAGGAAGATGTTATAATCAATGATGACTTAGAATCATCAGCCAAAGTCAAAGCAGTAAAGAACAAAAAATTTACAGTGACACACCTTCAATGGTGTCATTAAAACATGAAAGCACTTAAGTCACTGCATTGTGGGTTTTGGAACACTGGACATGCTTTATTTCAGAACTTTTCACAATTTATTTAAACATCTCACATATACAAAATAGGTACAATAGACTTTGTGGTGTCATTGTTTGAGAGAGAAAAAAGCCTGCCTAAAGAAACCATTCAGAATTGGGCGGAGGGGGAAAGATGGGCTGTCCTTATGAACACAATGAATGGGGGGAAGCCACAGCAGAAAAATAAAAATTAAAAAATGTAGAAGAAACAACTAGACAAAAAAATCAACAAACCAAAAAAAAACAGACATCAGAAGTTGAAGTTATTCCACTTGCTTTAAGTAAGGGAGTATCAGCGGGATGAATGGAAGACTTTTCGAAGCTCAATACAAAAAAATACAGTAAAAAGTGGTTTGCTCCACAGCTGCATCTTAGCACCATAGATCTCTACTTCAAGTAACTGAGCACCTTCCAAAATGGGACAAAGCTTGAAGCATTTGAAGTCTTAGCATTCCAGGTTTTGTCAATAGTATATTCTCTACATATAGGCATGAGGTAGTTCAAACCTTTTTTTCTTGGAAATTGTGGTTTCAAACCTCCTCTTTGGAAGATATACAAAGACCACAAAATGATGCATACTTTAAGCTTTTTATTACACTTCTTTTTATTTTTTACAAAAAAGATGACATGATGTCCCAAAACAAGGTGTTTTCCCGCGTCCCTTTGGGTTGCTGTATTATTTTGCATTGCACAAACGCTCCGTTTAGTCCGTTTGGTCCTCTCCGATAGATGCCCATCTTAAGCAAGTGGATTCGCAGAGAAAGAGAGGGATCAGCATTTGGTATAAAAAAAAAAAAACGACACAGAAGGGAGGGCAGAGATTGCGGGTGGGGTTTTTTCTTTTTCATTTTTGTTCTTTCTCTCTTTTTTGGTGTTAATTTATCATGAGTCTATTTATTTGAAACAGACTGGGCCAATGTCCAAACCAAACTCCTGATCAGCTCCACCAATGTCCAAAGGTGCAATGTCGAGGATGGGAAGGCGAGATGGTTTATTTGTTCTGTACTCAATCACTGTCTTGCTCCACTCACCAGTGTGTCTCTGTAACAATGAAGGGGAAAGAGAAGTTAAATATAAAACATCACTATGATGCTTAGCAAGCAAAATAAAAGTTAGAAGACAAGTTGCCTCTATAACTCTTCAGGTTAGCTGCTTAAAAACTTTTTTTGTTGAAGTGGGAAAAAGACTTAATTTCCTACGTATGTAAAAATATACTCACAATGCAGCCGTCCTCTAGCACGGAGTAGGTGAAGCGGCTGTTGCCCTCAGCTCTGAGCTCCACATCGTTGGAGCCCTGGAGTGCCACGGCCTTCTTCAGGCTGCCGCTCTCACCGTCCATGTAAGCAATGCTGTTCTTGCAGTGGTAGGTGATGTTCTGGCTGGCCTGGTTGGAAAGCAGGCGCATGAAAGCCAGCTGGGTAGCCATGCTCTGTGGGCTGAGGGTCTCATCGTTGTAGGCAAACTGAAAGACAAAACGAAAAATGATAAATGCTTAGCTTCTTTTTTTTTTAGATTACAATGCTGATTCATTATCTCTCACCTCAGTTCCTCCGTTGATGGTTTCTCCAAACCAGATGTGCTTCCTGCTCTCTGTGCTTCTGTACCAGTTTTTGCGGGCGATGCTCTCGGGGTGAGCGTGAATGCAGGTCTCGCGGGTGTTGAAGTCACAGAAGACCTTGATGGCGTCATTGATGCAACCCTGGTTGGGGTCAATCCAGTAGAATCCTACAAGACATAAAAAGAGCGTTATAGAGGATATTTGAGATTTTTAAATCTAGTTTCAGACACAAAAAACACTTACCACTACTCCATTCGGGATGACCAAGTCTGATGTCACGGCAGGTGCGGGCGGGGTTTTTCCTAGATCCCTCAGGGGTGAGCAGGTTCTCAATCTGAGTGTTCAGGGATTTGATGGTGGCATCAACTTCATAGTCTTTAGCTCTCAGAGCGGGCTGATCGGCTCTAAACTCATCGTATCCAGAGACGTCATATCCACCACCTGAGGGGCCAGGAGGTCCAGGCAACCCAGGAGCTCCAGCAGGACCCTAAAATGAACAAGATAGTGTATTGATATGTAGACAACTGCAAAGAAGATGTTGGTAATAAAAAAATGAAGCTCACGGCTGGTCCAACGTATCCAGGAGGTCCACGGGCACCAGGAGCACCCATTGGGCCATGACCGCCAGATCTACCATCCTTTCCAGGGGGTCCGTGAGGTCCAGCAGGTCCCTTTGAAGGAAATTATACCTATTCAAATCTACTCAGTGTGAACTTTCTATTACATTTTTTTAACTTGAAAAAAAAAATAATGACATCTCACTGTGTATAAATTTTACTCACTCTGGGTCCTGAAGGTCCAACAGCTCCAGCTGGTCCAGAGTCACCAGGGGGTCCCTGGTAACAGAGAAAATTATAAGATCAGTCAATGATTCTTCTGCCATGTTTTTTTTTTGCAAACAATAGCAGTAGGTTTGTACATGTATGTGTATTATGTTTGCTAACAGAAACTTACAGAAGGTCCTGGCATTCCCTGGAGACCTGGATGACCACGCAGACCCTTCATGCCTCTCTCTCCCTTATCTCCAGCAACTCCTTTCTCACCACGGGGTCCAGCAGGTCCCTAAAACAATAGGCAAGATCATTAGTTTACAAATAGTGTGAAAAGTAATTTGGTCTTTAGAAGTGAAATTCATCCATGAGTAATACTTAACGTTTTGTTTGTTTGTTTGTTTTTTTACTTACAGCAGCACCTCTTGCTCCAGCAGGGCCAACAGCTCCAGAGGGACCTTGTGAACCCTAGAGACACAAATAAAAAGGAATGGAAAGAGGTGAAACGCAGTCTACAATAAATAATAACTAAAAAACACAAAATGTTTATTGTGAATAATTACCGCCTCTCCACGGTTTCCAGGTCTGCCAACAGCTCCTGTGGGTCCAGCAGGTCCAGGGGCACCACTAAGTCCAGCAGGGCCAGGAGATCCAGGCTCACCACGGTCTCCCTAAATAGGATAAATAAATGTACACCAAAGTCAGAATAATTCATTCTGGATGTTATTACAAAAAAACTTGTATTAGGACATCACCTTGAGTCCAGCAGCACCAGGGCGACCAGGAGGTCCATCGTTACCAGGGTTACCCTGCAGGTAAGAGAGAAAAAAAATGTTTTCAGTTTTATTTATCTAAAGGTTTACCTGCTATCACTCACTAATTGTATCATTTTGCATTTATCTGTCCTGCTATTGGTTAAACAATAGTATGTAAAGTTGATTGTATGTAAAGGAGCAGGTGGAAGCTTGAAAATGTAACAATCCAAACCACTCACAAATGAATGGCCAAAAAACCCCAGAACAATGTATTGGGGTTTAAAATCAACTTGTGTTTCTTAATCTTTTTTATCGCCACCAATTAGTCAGACAGATTGAGGTTTATGCAAAATAAATCTTTACAAAAGTACAAAAAACCCCCCAAAAACCTTTCATTTTGTGCAAATATAATTTAAATGGTTTTAATGACAATTCCAGATATGTCAAATAACCAATATTTCAACTTGTTTTCAGCTAACTGGTCAGAAGTTCATTACAACAATTCTTTTATATCTACTACCTATGTGTATGATTGTTTCTGGAGTGTGTTTTTGTGCAACTTAAACACTAGTTGTCAAGTAAAAATGGTAAATAATGCACAACACAAATGCATTAAAATACTGAAAAACTTCAATAATTTATGATAATTTTTTATACATATCTTAGTAAAACGGATTTGATACCATTTGTGTAGACTGCCTCTTTTCTACAAAATATAAGTATTAAAAATACATTACAACACTGTAACAGATTGGGTTAGTGAGGGAGCTTGTTGGATTAGGATAAACATAGAAATTAAATAATGTAAATTGGAGTTGGCTTTTATAAAACTTAAAAGAAGACAATAAACATTTTTTTAGGAGTGCTGTAAATGATTTCTGGGATGCTTCAGCACTTAAATCCTATTCGGTTACAAAATGCAGGATTTTACACATAAGTATATATATTGTTCATAAAATATAAAAGATCAATTTTTTTAATCCAATATTGCAAATTATGTACATCTCACCTCACGTCCAGCTTCTCCCTGAGGTCCTAGCATACCAGGCATACCGATGTTTCCAGGGGGACCACGGGCTCCAGCAGGACCTGCAGGTCCAACTCTACCAGGCTCTCCCTGTGAACATGTGTCACATGTGATCAGACTGATCAGACTTATAGGATTTGCTCACTGAACCATAAAAAAGTTCTTTTCATGTGACTTTTAGGAGATGAACTCTGTATCAGTTTGTACTTACCACAGCACCAGCACCACCAGGTGGACCACGATCTCCTCTAGCACCAGGAAGACCAACAAATCCCTGAAGACCAAGTAAACCACCAGGTCCAGTGACACCAGGAGCACCCTAAAAAAGTAAAGAGCTCAGGATTACTGACACATCAGTGCACAGCAGAGCTATTTCTGAATGTTCATAATTTGTTATTGACATGGGGTTTTACGAAACAAATAAAAGTTTGAGTTCAGAAGTCTTAATTTAACTCACAGCAGTGCCAGGATCTCCAGAAGGACCCTTCTCTCCAGCCAGACCAGGTGGTCCAACCATCCCTTGCTCTCCAGGAGGACCAGCTGGCCCAGAATCACCACGGGCACCACGAGGCCCATCTTTGCCAGCGGGGCCAGTAAGGCCAGGAGGGCCGACGATACCCTAAAAGTAAAAAAAAAAAAAAAAATTACAATGATAATGATGAGTTTGTGCGTGTGTGTTAATAACTGTAAATGTAAGACGTGTACTCACAGCAGGTCCAGGAGCACCAACTCTACCAGCAGCACCAGGGAAACCAGTCAGACCCTAATCAGAAACAACAAATCAGAAATCTGTTCGGTGTGTTTAGTTCTACTTTTATTTTACACTATAAAAATATTTATATCTTTATTTAAATAAAAGTATCATAAAGATATTTAAAACAATATTTTTTAGAATGAACCAATAAAAAAACTTTTCCTTTTTTTAAAATCTTTATGTCATTCGTTTTGATACACTAGGACATTTGGGATAGAATAGTCTGTTAAAGTGTTGCTCTGTGCTTTTTGTCAGTACTTACATTGGGTCCAGTATCTCCACGAGCACCAGCTGGTCCAGCAGGTCCAGAAGCACCCTATGTTCCCAGAAAAGTTAGTTAACAATAATAATTATTTTATTCTGTTGAACATTTGGTTCTTGAGTAGTAGGGAGAAGTTTTCACGTACAGGAGGTCCAGATTGTCCAGCAGGTCCAGCAGGGCCAGCAGCACCAACCTCTCCCTTTACTCCTGCAGGTCCACGCTCTCCTCTTGCTCCGGGCTGACCATCAGCACCCTGATTACAGTCACGCATTAGCATTGGGTTAGTATCAGCACCACTCTACTTGTCTTTACGTTTTCAAATCAAATATTCATTTTGAGCATTGTGATGAGCTTACAGGTGGTCCAGCGAATCCAAGGGGTCCAGCAGGTCCAACCTCTCCACGCTCACCCTGAGGATAAAAAGTGAATAGTCAAAAAAATGGCAAAACCAGTAAAGAAAAAAATTTTATTGAATAATGTACAAAGACACCGCAGGGACGGTGATGTCTGATATTGAAAAAAAGAGGCATTGCACAGGTACTTACAGGGGTTCCACGAGGTCCAGCTGGGCCAGAAGGTCCAAATGATCCAGCTTCACCCTTGATGAAAGAACATGGGTTTAAAATCACTCAAGCAAACGAGTAATATATTATGTTCCATTTTGTTGTCTTCTGATAAACTGGGGCCGGGTCATGGGGGGAACCTGGCAGCATCCTCCTGCTCACCCGGGAGGATCCTGAGGCGTTCCCAAGCCAGGAACGCCTCAGGATGATTATCCCTGTATTATGTCTGCCTCTATTATGTCAGGTCCGGGGTCTTCTTCTGTATCTCCTCTCGGTGGGACATGTCCAAAAAACCTCAACAGGGAGGCAATCAAGAGGCATCCTAACCAGATGCCCCAACCACCCCATCTTGATTCTCTCGACCCAGAGGAGCAATCTGTCATCATAATAATTATTACGATGACAATAATAACAACAGTTAGTTGTTAATTATTACCTTAACAAATAACTTAAATTCTGTTCACTAACAACAGCAGCACCAAGATTTGTTAAACAAAAAAGAAGAATAAAAATTAAAGGTAATTCTTTTTATTTCAATATTTGATGTGCTATTTTTTAACTTTTAAGTCTGAAGCTATAGTTATTGTTTCAGCCGTTTCAAGACATGTAAATTGCAATTAATTAAAAAAAAAGAAAATAAGGGAAAAATTAACAATGAAGACGATTATCTAAAAATACAGTAATTCCATACCATTATTGTTGTCCGATTTCTAGAAATGATGGTTAAAAAAACATCAAGTTTTTTTTAAAAAAAAAATCCTAATGATGATGGTTTGTAAATCTGAATATTGGGTCTAAAATCCAAGAAACACTTTATGAAATTTTAACAAGTTTAGAGTTCTAAACCTGCAGCTCTATGAGACACCACTTGATGGCAGTGTAGGTGCAGGTTGTGACGAATTACGTCATCTTTATCACCATGTTGAAGGGTCGCCATTTTTATTACACAGAATTATAAAAAGAAATAACTTTTAATTTAGTTGGCTTACACAGCTATACACTGATACAGTACTTAGTCAGCACAACATTTTATGATACTTGTTTGAAGATGTTTATCAGTTCCTCTGCCCTCCATCTTGATTTAGAAATTTCAAATATAAATTATCTTTCACTATGCCATCTGATATTTGACACTGTTATAGTCCGTTACATTTACTGTATATGTGTGTTGTAGTTAACTAACTATAGTTGTCAACTAACTGTTTCTTTTGAAGAAATGTTCATTACTGTGATAGCATACCTTATCACCATTAGCACCAGTGGGTCCTGGAGGTCCAGCAGGTCCAGGGAGACCCTAGTAATAAAGAATAAAACTATATTGAGGGGTTTAGAGTTGAAACCAAAATTCTGGGAACAAAGTGAATTATTAATTGTTCAGTATGAGTGAAAGAAAAATTCAACCTACACGTGAACCATCTCTGCCAGAGTTTCCATCAGGGCCTCTGTGTCCACCCTCTCCCTAATGGAGAGGAAAAAAAAGATTGTTGGATGTCCAGACAAATAAACATGTTTTTTTATCATTTATTGCTCCTTTTTGTTGTTACCTTCTCTCCTTTAGGTCCTGGAGCACCAGCTACACCACGCTCACCAGGCATGCCAGCGGGTCCCTGATGCCCGGGAGCACCAGCTGCCCCAGCAGCACCAGGCTCTCCCTGGAAATAAAAAAAACTTTGATTTACTTTTTTTTCTTTAACCCTTACTTTCTACATGTTCCCACGGTCATACCTTGCCACCATCAGGTCCAGGGGCTCCAGCAGGTCCACGGGGTCCAATGGCTCCCTGAGGTCCAGTAGATCCAGCAGCACCAGGGTTACCACGCTCTCCCTGTTGTTTAATATACACATTTGTTTCAGTCAAGAAACTTAAACATTTAAAGATACTTAAAAAAATGATGATCAATAAACTATTAGCAAAACTAAAATAGTGAAAAGTCTAGTTAAAACAACACAATTAAGTTTGAAACTTTATTAAATTAGTTCTTGTATTTTAAAACACAAAGACAAGAAAAGATGAGCTCACCTTGGCACCAGCAGGTCCAGAAACTCCCTGGTCACCTGGGATACCCTACAGACACACCTCGGTCAGGTCAGAGAAGTTGTGCACAACTACTTACAGTAAACATCTTACTCATCTTATAAACTTACTCTGTCACCAGGCTTTCCAGCCTCTCCAGCGGGTCCAGCAGATCCAGGTGAACCCTGAAATGATCAAATAGTTACATTAGATTCAGTAGAGTCAAGATTATTATAAAACACAGTGATAAGCATTTCAGATGATGAATAAAGGAATGAATGAAGGAATCCAAACCTGGAAGCCAGGAGATCCAGCAGGTCCTTGCTCTCCCTTCTCACCAGGACCACCCTATAGCAAGAATATCAAAGGAGATATTTTATATTTGATCAAACATGTTGGATTTAGATTATAATGGCCCTTTTTACGTTATTGTAAAATATTTTTGTGTCAAGTTTGTTTTCATGACGATACTCACAGCAGGTCCCATTGGGCCAGTAGCTCCGTTGTTGGCATCAGGTCCAGGGGGTCCCTAAACACAAAGTTAGATATGATGTAAAACAATCCAGAACTTCTCAAATTATAAATTTCTGTCTTTTGTTATTAAAAAATATGTTATTGTTTTTTATTTTTTCCCGCACTTACTCTCAATCCAGTAGGGCCAGTTGGTCCCTTCTCTCCGGGCTTGCCAGGCTCACCCTGAGGCAAAATTCAGTTTAGATGCTAGTCATCTCCAAAGAAAAATAAAAAATAATTTTATTCAAAAGATTATGGCTTCTTACACTGGGTCCTTTTGGTCCAGAGAATCCAATGTTTCCTGGGGGACCTCTAGGTCCACTTGGGCCAGGAGGCCCACCACGGCCATCTTGTCCTGCTGGACCCTAAAGCAGGCAGCAAAACAAGAAATCATCTCACCAACTTTTTCCCCAGTAACTACACGAACAAGAGCAACAGAAAAAACAGACTTGAAGTAAAATCCAGTTTACTCACAGCAGGTCCTTCTTTCCCTGGGGGTCCAGAGCTTCCAGGGCTTCCTGGGAGACCCTTTATTAAACACATAGCAGTCAGTTGTTAATGTTCTGAAATACTTTTTTTCTTTTGACACATTTATAATGAAAAAAATTAGGTCAAACTTTGTTAGCATTTTGGCTTTGAACATTTTCAGCTACTAAGCTGCACATCAGATAATACCAAACTGCTCCACTTGCTACTTAAAGTAATATACTATATATGTGATCAAACGAGAAAAACATTTCAAAGATTTATGCCCATAATTTACCATCTGTGAAATCTCCTCCAATTGATGAAACCCTTAAGCCTTTATTTTGTCATGCTTTATTTAGTTATCTAGCTCTATGACTAGTATTTCATTAAAACCTAATTGACTTTACGGTAATTCAAAAGCAGACTTACTCTGAGACCAGCAGGGCCAGGCTCACCAGCACGACCAGCATCTCCAGGGGGTCCACGAGCACCAGCAGCACCAGAGGCACCACGTGCACCGGGCATACCCTGCAAGAGTACAAGAGACATGTTTAGAGAACAAACCTTTTATGCACGACAAAAAGAAACCCATGGGAAAATAATATACTCACAATTGGACCAGTTCTTCCCTCAGAACCAGGGAGACCACGGCTACCAGGAGCACCCTAAAGGAAACACATGGAGGTACCCATTAAATCAAAGTGATATGGTGATGAAAAGTTGATCAGATGAGATCATTCAAAGGTACTCACTCTAGTTCCACGAACGCCAGCAGGTCCAGTAGCACCGAGCTCGCCAGTTGGTCCTCTTTTACCTTCCTCGCCCTGAGGTCCGGGAACTCCCTGAGGTCCTGCATTACCCTAGAACACGGGATAAGATGGTCAAAAATTATTAAAAAGATTTCAAATGGATTTTGGTTCATTTTTTTAATTGATTATAATGTGAACTTACAGGCTCTCCTTTAGGACCGCCATCTCCCTTAACGCCCTGGGGACCAGGATCTCCCTGAACAGATAAAGATCAACCCAAACACCTATTAACAATTTCAATGGCAACAATGTGTTCAATTATTTTTATTTGAGATTGGGTGTGTGTAACTCACAGCAAGGCCTCTTGGTCCAGCAGCACCCTGAGGTCCCTGAGGTCCAGGTCCTCCTCTTGGTCCGGGAAAGCCAGGAGTTCCAGCGGCACCAGGGGGGCCCTATACAACATGACATGACACCACGTTAGCATGATGTTAGGTTCATCAATTGCAAAAAAAGTCTCCAGTTAACTATGGCTGATTGGAGATATTCACAGGTTTCCTCACTCTATTCAATTTTTGTTCCTGAAACATGCTTCAATCTAATCTACAAAGTGTTTCAAAGACTGGTCAGATGTGCCATTTAGTGTGTGTATACTGCTGTATAGTTTCATTTTGTATGTTGTGTGACTAACAATATCACCTTATAGTAACTTTTGTTTTATAACTTGAATACTCACAGCAGCTCCCTTGGGTCCATTCAGGCCATTTGTACCAGGGTTGCCCTGCAAAAGAATTATGAGAAGTTAGAAGAAAAATAAAAGATTCCAACATAAAACTGTTTACAACTATCAAACACACAAAACAAGACATGTAAGTTAAATGTTGGATTGTAATAGTTGGATTATTCAAACTATATAATAGGTTACTAAACCTACTAAACCCTAAAATGTGTAAAAGGCATTGTGCATTCTTTGAAGAGCATTGCAATGCCCTCATTTGTCCTAAAAGGCACTTTTAAATAAAATGATTGTTATACTTATTATACATCTATTAGAATCAATTTCATATGGCAAATGATTTGTCAAGCACAGCAACTATCACCTTCAGATCAACAGTTAATAACACAAATTTATGATCTAATTGGATGATTTTATCAGCTTACAGGGGGTCCAACAGGGCCAACAGCACCATTGGGTCCAGGCTCTCCTCTTGATCCCTGAGGTCCAGATGGGCCAGTAGCTCCACCAGGTCCAATTTCTCCCTGTTAAAGATCAAAATAAAGCCACCTTTAAACAATATCCCAATATCAACTTTATGTAAATAATGTTAGAGTTGAAAGGACTAATCATGAATTAAATACAATAAAATAAATTTATATTTAGCTTTTATGTGAATTTACAGATAAAAAAAATTATTAAGAGATGCAACCGGAATGAAAACACTCACTTTAGGGCCGGGGCCACCGGGGAAGCCTGGGGGTCCAGCAGCACCAAGAGGTCCCTAAAATAAAACATGGTAGACAAGTTAATCTGATGGTCAGGCAGTTTTAAAAATCATGTATTCTGTAAATGTAACTGTACTCACAGCAGGGCCAGCAGGTCCGACATTGCCATCAGCACCACGAGCACCAGCAGCACCAGCAGGGCCAGGACGGCCTCTCTCACCAGCCAGACCGCGAGAGCCCTGAAGACGAAGCATAAATAATTTTCATTTTAAACCTTTTATACCTGCAATTTAACACCAGCCTACTATGGTAATATTTTAGGCTTGAAAAACAAAAAAAACCCAGAAACTTACAGCCAGTCCAGGACTTCCAGGAGCTCCGTGGGCACCAGGTTCTCCCTGTTAAGGAAGAGACATAAAGATTAATGAAATGTTTATATATTTTTTTGGACATAAAAAGGCATATAAACAAAAAAGTCAATATAACAGGATGAACAAAGCTGGAAATGAATAGTTTTGAATGGATGGAGCATCAAAAAAAAAAAAGTTCAATAAAGTTTAACCTTAGGGCCAGCAGCGCCAGGCTCTCCTTTACGTCCATCCAAACCAGTGTAGCCCTGAAATACAAAAACACAATCATGTTCAGATATGAAATCAAAGAGAAAATATGTCAGAATGCTTATTTAAGTGGTAACAAACAGAAAAAAGAAAGACTAAATCCAAGCTTTAAAATCTAAAGGGATAATTAACTATTTCCGTTTATAAAGAAGAAGGGATTTTCTAAATGTCATGTGTTGTAATCCAAAAAGCTCTTTTGTCCTTTAATACTGGTTCAAACACTCATAGGGAAGTTTGGTCTTTCAGCCATCCTATAATTTTCAGTGAAGGTGTATGATTTAGTAATCGCTCCCAGTGGTGGTCATTAAGAAGCATTGTGCTCAGTAAAGCAGGAACATTTTTCCGCACAGCTCAGGTATATTTCTCAGATATATTCCACTTGGAAACATTTTGTTGGACAGAAAGCTCTGGCAAGAATAAAGAGGACACACTCACTCTGTGTCCCTTCATTCCTGGAAGTCCAGGGGTTCCAGGGAATCCACGAGCACCCTGTCATTTAAAAGAAAAAAAAAAAATTAGGAGATTAGTTTAATCCAATTTTAAAAGCATTGTGTGTATGATTAGAGAAAACCAGCTCACCTGAGGGCCGGGAGCACCTCTATCGCCGGGTTTACCAGGTCTTCCATTGTTACCCTACGAGCAAAAGAGACACATCCATCAGTTGTCATTTATCTGAAGAGTTTTTATAACTTAAAATTAATTTTTAAATGATTTTGAGAAATGCAAACATACATCTTCTCCAGCTTTGCCAGGAGGTCCTGGGGGTCCACGAGGTCCAAGAGGACCCTGGAAAAGAAAACATACATTTGAGTGATCTCCTGTTGTGCACTTTTAAAAACATAAACAAACTGGTGAGTCGCTGATACTTACGGCCTGACCAGGCTCACCAGGCTCTCCAGGGTGTCCTGTGTGTCCCTGAGGTCCCTGTTGAATGAAAAGAAGAAATGAGTCATACTTTGCACTAAAATTTTACAATTTTGTGAATTTATTTGTGTAGTTTCTTGCACTTACAGAAGGTCCGGGAAGTCCAGGAGGGCCTCTGGGTCCCATCAAGCCCTGATAAAAAGGCAAAATGTTCAAAATAAGTTGACATATACTAAAATAAGTCTAAAAATGATGAAAACATTTCACATCATTAATGTAAAACTTAATTTAAAAAAATACTTTATGACCTCTTATAAAAATAGATGCTTATGTGAAACTAATAAAACAGAATGTTGGTTGTTGTGACCATATAGATAAAAACATGGGGAAAATCATTGTTTGAAAAAACAAATATGTCCTCACAGGGGGTCCAGGGCCGGGATCCGGGGCTTTTGCACCATCATACTGAGCAGCAAAGTTCTGTTGAAAAACAATAAATCTGATAGTTCATAACTAGTTAACCAGGTTTCCAAGATGTTTAAACAGCAAGGCTTTTATTAGTTCAGAATAAAATAAAATGACAAACTTGAATAACTTTGTTATTGGAACTGTCTTACTAATGAGACAATGGAACAAAATGAAATAAAACACAATTTCTGTCTTTGCTTGGAATAGAGACAAAAAAAACAGACGTAGGTCATACTGATGGTTTTTTAACCTTCAAATAACACAGTTTGCCATGAAATGAATGTTAACGTTAGAGTCACAGGTCTAAACAATAAGCCTTCAATCATTTTCCAACCCTATTTTTAAGAAATACTCTCAACGCATGCTGTTTATTTAAAAGATAACAAAATTAAGACTTACTCCTCCGAGTCCAGGAGGGCCAGGGGGGCCAGCGGGGCCTGGGAGTCCGGGAATGCCATCTTTTCCACGAGGGCCAGCAGGGCCCTGGAAAAGCAAGAGACATAGATTAAAAATGTAATGATTTAAAGAGAGGGAATTCCACGATAATTAAAAGTTGTAATAATTCTTTTTTTTTTTTTAACATTTTGTATGGGATTCAAAATCTAAAGTTGAACCAATAATGAAGTTTTAGTGATGTGTACGTAGGTGGGATTAGACTTGTGTTACATGCAACTATTTTTAAAAGACCTTAACTTCCAAAGGTTATGTTCGAGATGATGTAAACAAAAGGGGGTGTGTCTAATACAGGTCAACAGGTCATATGACATCAGCAAACACTTTATAAACAGTCATTTGTTAATAAGCATTCTTGATTGCAGGAATTATCCCGTTATGCTTATAAAATGAAAAGAAAAAGAGCTGCATTTTAACTTACCCTGTCACCTCGAGGTCCTTTGTCTCCTCTGGGTCCCTGAAAATCAAGAGTTTCTCAGTTACAACAAAACAGATGGTTCAATTTATTATTTTAACAACATAAATTTTAATTTAGCTATGTTTCTTCAGAGCTTACTAACATCCCAAATGCAACTTGTCAATTTCCATGCATTAACTTGTTATGTAGACTTTACCCTACATACCCTACATACCCTATTTACCCTATTTCAGATGAAAAGAAAATAGATCACATATGATCTTTTTAGGGTTTGATGCAACCAACCCCATCTTGTTTGTGAACATATCACGAGTAGCAAAGAGAAGGACTAATTAATAACAAGACAATTTTGTGTCAACATAATATATGATGTAGACACATACATTAGGCTATTACCCGGGAAAAGGAACGTGATGATGGTAAACCCCAACAAAACTCAGAAATCTATTCTAGTTTATGAAGACGTAGTAACATAACAGTTTCAACTCAATCAATCAGACCTCTCATTTGTAATTTTCTCCCATTAAACTGAATAATCCACCAATCATTTCAATTTAATTCTTTGCTAAAGGCATTTGGGTGTTGATTCAAGGTCTGGATCGACAAATCTGGGACCAGATTTTTGTCAAAATCTATCCAAATTCAAAAGTAGAAGAGAACTCTGAACTTATTCAAAGTCAGATCTCAGGGACAAACTTCCCTCTGCTCCCTCTCTTCTGTCCTCAGAAAGGAGTCTTTGTGCCAGGCCCCATGGGTGCCTCAGCAATGTGGTTTTAGCTTTCAAACATGCAGTCTTTGGCCAATCGGACCCTCACATAGTCATGAACAGCAAGGTAGAAAACTGTACAAAATCTCTGGCCTCAGAGGTAAAATATCCCTCTGTACAATGCTCTGCGATGGCTGCAACTGAGCAGACTGGTGAAGCTTTACCAAGAAATTTCCTCCTGGGATTTATTATAAGCTTCAGGAGAGTAAACAAGCAACTGGACGAGGTAAGGCTATTTCAAAGGTAAATTTTGTCTCGGCAACATGCAGGTGGACTAACCTTCACTGTGACGTTGTAGAAACAATGTTGACGAGGTGCCAGAAGGAGAAGCAGGGAGAGAAGAAAAAAAAGATACGCCATTAGAACATACATTCAAATCCATCAAAATGTGTGTTTAGTGTGTTTGTTTATCTTTTTAGTGTCATGAAGTTCTATGATTGATACAAAAAGGGAATAAAAAGTTTGACAAACTACAGCTTTTTGGGAATGGAATGTGAACAAAAATGGCAATAGATTTTCAGAAAATAAATTACAAAGACTTAGTACGTCATCCAGAACATATTGCATGGATGTTGTACTTTATGTTAAACTCAAACTTGACTTTTGCATGTCATTTTATCTCACACATAAAACTAACTTCAAACTAACTTCAAAACCAATTTTTCCACATAAAATCCTACATTGGTCCAATTTGCTTTAGTTATCCGTTCTTGGAGGCTGATTCTATTTTACAAAGTTTGTGAACGACAGTAAACCTCATCAGACTGTCTGAGAGGGTTTCTTGATGCTCCAGCATTCCAAGTATGGAAGTTCCAGCTGCTAACAGGCCTCTACAGGTCATTTATGCCTGTGGGTATGAATAGTTTTTCTGCTGGAAGAAACAAGAAAGCTATAGATAATTTTGTTTGATACCATGGTAACATGTCTTTGTGGTTGATAAAATAAACTTTTACACAATAAGGGTGTAATTATTTCTTTTAATGAAACAGAGTAAGCTAATGAAAGACTTCTGTCTGACATTTGATGTTTGTGTTTGTCATCTTTTGTGTGTAACAGGTTGACATGACCCAATCTACCTGACCCCCCACCCATACCCAGCTAATTGGGACCTCCCTGTGAACTCATGACATGTCATTCCTCACATTGACCACTGGGTGGTGCTAAAACGCGCAAAATGATGTAAGTGATTTTTTTTTTTTTAATTATTATTTTTTAAATGATCTTGCTTTTAGAATTAAAAAAATACTTAAGTTTACAAACTTAAACTTTAAAAGTTTTGGGAAGTTTTTTGGAGCTTGATTTTACTTTCATTAAGCAAAATAAAATAAATCCAACTAAAGCTATATATTTTAGCAAACTGTTCTTCAATATCCTGTTTTGTTGTTTTTATTATTTGTTTTAGGATCAGAAAAATCTGTAATTTTGAATGGAAATTCTTTTAAAATAAAATGATAAAAAGTAACGAAGTATGCAATTTCTTTTATGACCACAAGGGGGTAACATTGACTTCTTGAAACAAAGTTTTACGGAGACGTCGGATTCCCTGGACGTCTGCACGGAACAATGTGTACAACGCCCCGCAAAGTTTTTCTTTCTTTCTTTCTTTTTTAAAAAAGGTACAAAGTAAACTAATTAACTTTAAATGCATTAAAATTCCCACACTGAAACTAACCCAACTCAAGAAAAAGTTTTTCCTACAGAAAAAAAAGTTTTTTTTTTCTTTTTTCTCCCTTTAATTATCCTAAATTGTATCCTTGAGGGGGAAAAAAAGTGAAGAATCCTCATCTTGAGCTCAGTCCATTGAGATTTATTCAGCAGTGGTTAAAGCAGTCTTCAGATTGGTCATCATGTAAGTCCAAAAGCAAAAGCCAAGCTCAACGGTCCTCAAAGCAGTGAAGAATAAAATCCATCACAGAGAAAGATCAGACATTCAAACTTACATTGACATGATGCTAGGTATGCAGTTACTGCAAGCAGCAACAGAATCCGGGTATCCACAAAGCTGAGCATGTCTAAACCGACATGCAGACTCCTTGTGCCGCTGAGCCCCTCTTTTAAACCACCTTCAGGCAAGCATACAGATGTGGTGACACAAGTAACTCCAAACTTAGCAGAAACCTGCTGCCGTGATGCTAGAATAATAAAGATCTATCAGGCCTATTTATACGGCAGGAGGGACTCTGATCTGCGTGTCAAAAGTCAGCCCACCAGCCAATAGAAGCAGAGAAACCCAATCTGACTCCCATCCCTCTGCATCTGGAAGGCAGTCATGTGGTCCTGCATCTCCCTGCCTTCTCTCCACCAGACTGCTTTTGGCAAAGCTTTGGCAATGATGACGAGTGCAACGTTTAATTAGATCCATTCTTTTTGAGGACGTGGACAGCGTAGAGGTTTAAAAGGAAGATGAAATTTTTTCTCTTTCTGCAGACAGCAGTAAATCTGGAGCGCAAAGTTTCTCTTATTTCTGTTATTTTGAACTTTGTTTTGCGCTTAAAGATTATGGATCAGTTTTGTCTGCTTTGGATTTTGTTTTTAGGTTGCCGAACTTTCTTAGGTTTTATTTTTCCTAATTAGTAATCCAACCTTTTGGAGTTTGATTGCATCCCATTGTGTTCTCTTGGATTTACAAAAGGAATGTGCAGCTTGTGATCAGTTATACATTGATTTTTTTTTCTGGCTTGTGTTTGTCTTCAAACCTCATTCCCACACTGTCAAATTATTATTTTTTTCACACAAGTGCAGGGAAATGTACCAATCATTTTTAACCCTTCTATAATGTTTCAAAGCTTCTTTTGAGGTTTATCCCACTTTTACTCTTCAACCAGACAAATATGGTTCTCACTTATTGAACAAAAGTCCACTAAGCGCAACATCAGGGGAGTCTTCCCTGTCTTCGCTGACTGTGGAGAAGGCAGGTGTGTTGAGACATTTAGTTCAACCTCTGCAGTGCAGCACCTTCCTACAGAAGATATAACCTCCTCACATGGCCAGACATGCCACCTACTCTAGTAGTACTTCAATAACTTGCAGCCTGAGTTTCAAGTTACCTCTTATAAGGCATTTAATGTCTACAAAATAATTTAATCTTGAACAAAGGTATTATCAATTTATGTTAATCAAATCATTCAGACCAATTTAATAATGTGAAAGTTGTGTTTGCTTGGTTATGATCATCTAACATACACAATATCACAAAAAAAAAACATTATTATCCCTAAAAGATGTGCTTTCTCTACCAAATTTCAGATTTTAAATGACATTATTCTTTCTGAATTTGCAGACACATCTACACATAGATCTTTGGAGTCTAAATGATGCTAAGAAATGTTTAAACTCTACTGGCTTTATGCTGTAAAATACATTTGTAGTCCTCTTAAAAATACAGAATACATTTGGAAAAATAATTACAATTTTATGAGAACTAAATCCTTTTCATTTCCATCTTATGCAACTGTAATGCACTTATTTTCTTTTTACTCGTCATGTCATCTGCTGAAAATACTTCGTATCCTGTCTCACTAAAAGCAGAGTAATCAATGGTCACGCTCAACAATTTGAGTTGTATTTTTTTTGTTAAAAAAAAAAGAAGAAGAAGAAGAAGAAACTTTATGGGGATCCACACAAAAGAGAAATCCCTCCCTCTGGACGAGCAGCCAAAGTGTCAAAGAATGTTTTTTAATTTTTTTATTTTATTGTACTATGTAATATTAATCCCTCATTGGAAAATTTCTGTGCTGCATTGTACCGCAGCAGGCAGCCAGTCAATGAAGCCACAAATGGTGGGAGCAAATAGGGGGTTGTGTGTGCTCTAAGGACAGCTAGGCATGAGTTCAGCAGGATTTGAACCGGCAACTCTTTGGTCCAAAGATGGCAATTTACCACTGAGCTTAGCCATTAAATAATTAAATAATAACTTATTCTACTCCACAGCTATATATCTGAAAACCAAAAAACAAACAGTTGATGGGCTTAATCCTGATCAAGATGGGATGGTCGATCAAGCACAGAGGCCTCCTCAGTCTGGGGATGCCCAGGAAATTCCTGTTTCAGGAAACTGAAACATTGGTCCTTCATTGTAAAGAAAGAGCTGAGCTGAAAAGTGAAGTTCTCAATTTACAAGTCGATCTATGTTCCCACCCTCACCTATGGTCACCAGCTGTCGGTGATGACTGAAAGAACGAGATCGTGGATGAAAGCAACCGAAATGAGCTTCCTCCACAGCTTCCTTACATCATGGATAAGCAGAAGTCGACGGAATGGAACCGAATCTGAAAAAGAATTCTCTCGCAAGGAGGTCAGGAAGAGAGAGGTGCACAACATGTGAATCATACTGTACCAACTAGTGGTGTAAAACACTAAGTGAAAAGACATTACAGACCAATGAATTAGATGGAGGAGGGACCACAAAATAAAAAAGCCAGGGATCTGCCAAGGGCAATGTGGATACATCAAGCGACCAACGCAGCCTGGCAGAGAATAGTAGATAGGATTAGATGACAGAACCCCATGTGGCATACTGTACCAGCTTGTGGTATCTAGCAGCCAACTAGCAACTACAGTATATCAGCAATTTTTTTCTGTTTCTAGCTGGCCTGGTGATAGGCTTGTTCAAGCCTATTGTTAATAATATTTTTAAAGTTCATCTTCATCATCACTTCATCATCTGAGTTCCTCCATTTCTTCTTGAGATTACATTTAAAACAGTCAGTTCTGATCTTTCCTTTTATTATTTGTATTATAATTATTAAAAAAAATGTCAATATTAACTTATCAGTTTAAGCTTTCTTACTATATTAATGTAGCTCAGTAGGAACAATAAAATATTCAAAGTAATGAGGGTTAATTGAGATTCATTTTGGGAAACATCAGGTTAAAAGGATTAGTATTCAGAACTCTTAATATTAGTGCAAACTTAATTCCCCCACCCAAAAAAAAGATTTGTTACAAGTTTAATCCTTTGACAAGACTTGTAACCATCAGATAATTTCCAGATGTCAGATAAAACCAAGATAAAAGTTTGAAGGAAAAAAATATTTCTCTCAGTTGTGACAGCACGCCTAAATTTAAAAGACTATCTTGCTAAAAAAAGCAGCAACAACATGACATAATATGCAGCTACGCTATTCTGTTAGAAGTAGAAATTTATTTTATGTCCGAAAGGTAACACTCAACAAATACAGTAAGTATTAATAGTATAGCTTTGTCTAAAAAGCTCAGGGAAGCCAACACAAGCATCTAAAAAAAAGCAGAGATCCGGTCCTGACACTACCAAAACCACTGCTTGTCTGCCCAGAAAATCTGTCAGTAAAATTGTTCATCCCTCACTGGTTATCAATCTATTAATCAAACCAAACACCCTCGCAATGTTCTCAAACTTTAATGCATCCTGAAGTGTAGGATCAGAAGAGAGAAAAAGTTTGTCCAGTGTTTCACAACCATGACGATTCATCCTCAATCTGAGGTTGAAAATTTGGCCAGACTGGCTGAGAAGTTCATCTTTCTATGGTTTGAGCACAGCCTTCGATCTCCTCATTTAAAAAGAAAGGATGTAGAACACAACATATCACTGATCTTTCACTGGTGTGACCTCTGACACCTCTAGATCAAAAGTTAGAGAGGGAGAGAAAAAAATATAGAACAGTATCCGTCAATGAACTTTCTTAAATAAATTAAATTAGTGAACCAGTTAGATAAAATATTTTTGAACTTGTAAAGGAAATGATGAATGGACTCTATTTTATAGGTACTTTTCTAACTCCATTGGTAGTCAAACATTTTATATTGTAGCTGACATTCATTCATTCACATCTGATGGTGGAAGCTGTCATGCAAGGTGCAAACCACCATCAGGAGCAACCAGGAGTTCAGTGTCTTGGTCGAGGACACCTCGGCTTAAACTCTGGGCAGGTGATTGAACCCATGATGCTCACCATAACCATTGAGCCATCCTTCCACTCAGACAACCATATTTGATACAGACATACCCATGTCTGGCATGTAATTAAACCGGGCACACATAGCAGGCATGCAGGTCTGGCTGATGTTTCTAAATCACAGCTTTTGGTCCAGGTGGAATTTTTTGTTTCTTCCTTGCACTAGAGAAATTAAAAACTGTATGTTTTTTGGTGAAAAAAAATCTCCTTTTCTGTAGAAATACTTGTAAGTTTAAAATGATCAATAAACAAGACTAACAACTTACATACAATTGACAACTCTATTTGGTATGAAATATGCGTTCATCTATGAATGCATGATCATTAATAAACATGCTCAGTTTCCCAGGGACCAATCAGTCTCATTTGCATGCTTTTACAGCATAGGAAGAAAGGAACTCGCGCGTGTGAAGCCTACCAAGAAAGGTCAGTGTTCTGTGTTCTAAACACGCCGGGCTCCAACTAGCAACCTTCATATTGAGGACCCAGTGTTAAGACTGTGCCGTCATGCACCCATTTGTTTCATCATTAGGTAAAATAACCACTGCATTAGACTTGCACATGGTGTACCCTGCCTCTCTCAGTTTTTGGTACCTCTACAACCTTAAGTTGGGTAAGCAGTATGTTGATTTCCCAAAAAAGTTCAAACAATGATATTTCAATGGTAAATCTGTGTACATAGTGGCTTCACATTAACAAGGTTGGGGTTCGAATCCCGGGTAGGATTAGGCTTTGCATTTCTGCGTGGATGAGTTTTCTCCGGATACTCCGGTTTCCTTCCACCCTCCAAAAACATGCATATAAGGTTGATTGGCCGCTATAAAAATGCCCCTAGGAAAGAGTGTGTGTAGATTGTTGCGAGTGAGGACTTGTAGCAGACTGGCGACCTGTTCAGCCTCTTGCCTGAATTCAGCCGAGATAGGCTCTGGCACCCCGCGACTCCATTAGGGATAAGCAGTTCAGAAGATGAAACAAAACAATGATGCAAAAAGTCAGAAAGCAATTGTTCGCACTGTTCACCTGCTAAGCTAACTGCGTCACATTTATGGCACAAGTAGTATCACGTAACTAGTCTTGATTTTGAGTAATAGAAATCAAACTTTGTCAAGCTAAGTTTTTTAATTAAAAGTCTGTGGATCAAAACCTCAAGATATAACGAATGTAGATTACTTTCTAAAATGTAGTCTTTTTATGAACCAAACTTTCCTTTCTTTGTCATGCATTCACTAAGCTGCAGGCACAGTTCAGGTGTGATGAGAAACCCAGTCTGGGTCAAAGAATTTGATTTTCTTTTGGGGCTCAACAGGTCTGAGCACATATGAGCATGCTGAACCTACTGGCATTATTCAGCCAGCTGAGAAGTGAGGAAAAGATTGGAGGAACCAGTTAAAAGCAGACCAGAAGGTTTTAAGTAGGACTCATTTACTTTAAGTGCCTCAAATTATACAACTCTCCAGCCAAGTTTGTGATGAGTCTTCATGTGTATCTCCCATGCTCCTTTCCTTCTGATGCTTTGCTTGCTTTCCCTGCAACCTGACACTTTGTGTAATTTCAAAGCCTCCTCGTTCTCTGTCATTTTTTTCTTTGTGTCTCGTCCTCCTCCTTTTTTGTCTCTACTCTCTCAGCTGCACACGCAGGCTGTTTCCATTACGATAGATTTTTTCTTTTGAGCACAGACTTTAGTTGCAGCAAGGCGGGATTATTGCCGGGGGAAGGCAGGAGCGAAAGTACTAATACATGCCAGGAAATCCAAGTGAGAATGTCGGAGATGTTGAGTCAAGAGGATGAATCCTCCATATTGTAATGATGGAAATAAAGATTTAGAAACAAAGCTAGCTCACTTCAAATGTTTCTGTCTGTTGGAGCAGAAAAGATAAAAAAGAATGTGAAATCGATGGGAATTATTTAAAAAGAAAAGGAAAGCAAGCGGATGGAAATCAAACTAAGGGCACCTCCCTTGGCTGGATGTAGTGTGTGGTTAGATTGCCTTCTTGTCCACATGACTCACAGTCTGGTCAGCAAACGCATAATAAACGTGACAGAAATATCCCTACACAATGTCACCAGAGTCCACAGCAGGCAGTTAATTGCTAGATAGAGCTGGGCCGTGGTTACAAAGATGAAAAAAAGTCCAGCTCATGATGGAGAAGCAAGCAAATGTCCAAATGTGTACTTTTATTTGAAAATTTTTCTCCTTTATAAAAAGCCAAAAAAAAAAAAAAAAAACTACAAAATTAGATTCTACTGCAGGAATACTTTTAAAGTCATATTTCTACAGAGTAAATGTGGAATGTCGAACAAACGTCCAATCTGTAAATTGTTTTTGCTTCTTGGAGTTAAAGCAGTGGCTGTATGTGTTCATTTTCTAGACGTGTGCAATAAGGCATGTGTGATGGTGTCAGTAGAAACTGCAAAGATGAATTTCTTTACTTTAAGATTTTGCAAACCTTATTTACCTAACAGAAAAACATGAACCTAACCAGAAAACCAGAATTTGTCATAATATGTCTATTTTTTTGTAACTTCTGCTGATACTAAAGACCCTGTTGGAAAAGAAAATATTCCCACCACACCATCAGTGTTCTTCAACTCATCGAAAGTTCATCCATTCATTCATCTCCTGAACCAACCATCCCTAAAGGGGTTGTTGGAGGTATCCCTGATTCAAGGCGAGAGGCAGGGTAGACACTAAACAGGTCGCCAGTCCATTGCAGGGCCACACACTCACAGACAACCATCCACACACACACACACACACACACACACACACACACACACACACACACACACACACACACACACACACACACACACATACACACACACACTCAATCCTAGGAGCAATTTTTTAATATCGGCCAATCAACCTAACATGCATGTTTTTGGAGGGGGGGAGGAAACCGGAGTGTCCAGAGAATAGCCACACATACACAGGTAGAACATGCAAACTTCTCACAGAAAGGCCAGTGTTTCAAGCCTCATCTCCAACCTGGACTTAAACCCCTGACCTTCTTGCTGTGAGGTCACTGTGCTAACTACTGCACCACTGTGCCACCCTCATTGAAAGTTATATTTTTAATCAAAACTCATCAGGAAGTATTTTATGCCACTAAGGTATCATCTATGTGTCCTTTTTGTTCCAGAGATTCATTTGACTTAACCATCCAACCAGCTTGAGAATTTTGCAACCTATCAAATACCATATCTGATATCATTTTCACACAAAAAAAGAAAAGACACCATTTTATTCTCTTCTAATCATATCTTGTTTTGTTTGCAGGTACTTTGCACGAGATTGTAAGGAGTTATGTTTTACATTAGGACAGTTTGGAATTTATACATTGGTTTGAACTCCTCGAGATGTCTGGATTTTGTTTCTCTTTCTTTTTTTTAAGTGAGGATATTACAGCTGTCTATTGATCAAGGTTATACTGTTGGAATCAACAGGAAAAGTCCCAAATGAACTAAGTTTGATGTAATTTGGTGAAGATGCCAGATTACAAAAGAATTTGACATTAACATTAGCTTTTGACCATTTTTTGAACAACAGCACACAAAATTGTAAATGTACTTATTTATTGTCAGCCATTTCAATACCACAGCATTTTATTAAAGGTTAAAATTAATCTTTGTGGACTTTATTTGCATTAGGGATATGCGGTTCAGAAGATGAAACAAAACTATTTTATGTTATACAGATAGCTGGTGCATCTCAACAGCTAATAGGCATGTTGTCTACGTTTTGTGTCACAATCGAATGATAGGTTGAATCAGCCTCCACACAGCCTTTAGAGTTTGTATCAAACTTTTCTCATAGAGAAGTCCCAACTGTACAAAAATGGCTGTTTTTGAATGAGGAAAAGTTTCCTTAATTGGTTGGAAACTTTGATAACAATTATGATCTCGACCCAACAGTCTCTGGGAGAGAGCCCCATTCAGGACTCTGCGTTCCTGTTCTGGGTATGGCCACACCGAGGAGACCTCCGCGCTTCTTCATCCCCGCTCCATCAGGATGAAATCCATCTACTCATCCCCGCCCTGGGCATCGCTGGGCTGAGGAGTCTCCCGTGTCTCCATCAGGATGAAATCCATCTACTCATCCCCGCCCTGGGCATCGCTGGGCTGAGGAGTCTTCCGTGTTTCCATCAGGATGAAGAACATCTATTGACTTCTTTAGATATTTAGCTGTAGGGTAGAATAAGCTAATATTTAAACAATAATCTGTGACACATTGTTTGCTCGTCCCAGGGGAGGGATCTCTCTTTCACGTGGATCCCCATGAGGTTTCTTATTTTTTCCCCACTGATGGGTTTTTTAGGAGTTTTTCCTCACCGTGAAGGAGAGTCTAAGGGCATAAATGTGCTAGTCTTGTTTAGTTAGCATTTGTTAGTTATTTTTCTTGTTGTGTATCTGTGTTAATACATTCCTCTTTTTCTTGTGAAGCCCATTGAGACGGAAATTCTGTGATTTTGGGCTATACAAATAAAATTGAATTGAATTGAAGGAGTTCTGAGTTTTGCCCTTTTCTACTACTTCCTTATATTCATTGATGATCAGCAATTACTAAGAAGTCACGATGAAAACTCCAGGAAATTTAAAATATAAGTGTGCCAAAGTAGTAGAATACGTTGTACAGTTTTCATTGAACATGTTCCAATTTCACAAAAAAAGTTTAAAATTGAGAGTCCATTAAAATGTTGTAAAATCAAGTAAGTTTTTACATATATATGAAATCCAATTAAAACACACGCCAAAACACAATTTATATAACATGCTCCATCATGTAAAACTTGTCTTGCTTTTGGAAGCTGAATGAAAGCTCAGAGAGGAAGTAAGAAACAGGAGCTGGGACCAACAGAACAGCAGCTTTAACCTTTTTTCACGAGTCTGTTATTTTCAGGCAGCCGAAGGGTTAAAGCTATGGTGAGCAGAGGAGAGAGCTCGGAAATCTTTTCCACATTACAACACACATGAGGAACACATTCTAGTGAGTTCAGTTGTCTGGAGTCTCTCTCTCTTTTTCTTTCTCTCCCTCTTTGGTTGGTAAGGGGGAAGTTCAACACAGCTGTATATCATTACACATCTGGGAAAATGCACTTAGAGTCCAGGATGAGCAGACACAGAAAAGACAATAAGGGCCACCTGAAAAACAAAATGTAGTTAACGAAGAATCAACATGATGGGTTCAAAAAATGGCAGTTCTTTGTGTGAAATGAATTTCTAGATTAACAAAATCCACAAAATTGGAGATCTTTTTTGCTCCTCCTGTCTGTTCTCTTTATAAACTCCTCCCCCTTCAAATCGCTCAGGTTACTGCAGTTTTATTTTACAGTGATGAATGTCGACTGTTTTCGTTATTTCAAAAGGGGAGGAAACTTTGCAAGTTTTTTTTTTTTTCTCATGTGGAAAGTGTTGTTTCACTACAAGTCCACATCCACATGCTACTTTAAAATGATGTCCATAATTTCAGCTGCTTCTGAATAAAAGAGAATCATCAATAGTTTTAAACTTAAACAAACTGTAATGGTCAAATATGAGTTAAAGAAAGGTCAGAGGTGATGGAGGAAGCAAATCTCCACAGGAACTCTTGAAGAACAACATCTGCCACCTCTCATGCCTAACCTCTAGTCTACCATGACCTGAAAAAAACCAGGATGAAACTTAAAAAAAAAATCTAATTTACTTTTGTTTAATTCTTTTAGCACCAATCATTTTAATACATAATTTGTATATTTTTGGTTTCAGACTCAAACCAAAAGTTTCTTTGTAAATCTCAGTAGCTTAATACACCTCCAACTGAAGTGTATACTTTAATTTTTGGGCATCAGTGATGAGTTTTAACCAATTTAATCTTAATGAGCTTTTTCGTTTTCTAATTTTGGGGGAAGGAGAATCTCGATGCCTCTTAAACTTCATGACTGCTTCAGTCACTGACAACATGGAAGTAAAATGATCCTCCAGACCTCCCCCGCACATGAGTGATTCCACAGATGGGAAGCAAGAAAACAGTTGGATCTTGTAAAGTCAGAAAATGTTTCTGCTGCAGGGGAAAATTATTTTATGCCTGAACCTTCTAATTGTAGACGTTTAATTTGTTTACTGAATATTTTTTAGCAATGATGTAAAGGATTGTGAAACCTATGCATGTAAAAACAAGTTTTTGAGGTCTGCAAAGTATAAAGATAATAACTTCTTTGGATTGACTGTTCTTATTGTGTATTTTTGTGTTCTCAATTTAAAATCTTATTATAAAAAGTTTATAATAAAAAGACAATATGTTCCGGCTCATTTCACTCATTCACAGTTCTGATCAAAATTATTTAAATCTCACAAATTCTGAAGAAAATATTTTTATTTTGTTTATTTTGAATTACTCTATTACTCTATTCATCCCTCACCGGGGAAATTTGTTTGCTGCACTCCTTACACCACAGCAGGCTGCCCTTCAACAGCACCAATGGTGGGAGAAGTGGGGGTTAGGTGTCTTCTCCAAGGACCCTAGACATGCTCTCCGTGGAACGCAAACCCACGACCTTCCGGTCCGCGGGCGAACGCACTAACCACGCAGCCACCGTCTCTACCAAATATGCATATAATTGGTGCACATTTCACTCTATGTTCCTGAAAACGTGTTTCAAGTTGGATTATTTGGTCTAATTGGTCACAGATAACACCCCTAATCGTTTCCATGTTATCAGCAATTAACACTACCTGTTTAGGTGGAAAACCTGAATGAATGGAGCCACCTGCCAATATTCAAACTTCCACCTGCACTGTAAAACTACCTGGTGGAAGCTTGTTGAGAGTCGTCACCTCTTTAAACTTTTGAAAGCTTCTGGTAAACTGGGAGCCTGAGGACAAAATGACAACTTCTACTACAGCTGAATATTTAGCTGGATCTCAGACAAATACCAGTTTAGAAAAAATATGAAAAATAAAGAAGAATGTGGAACAAACAATTAAAATTCATTTTACAATAATTTAATAATCAAAACAAAAATGTTTATTCTTTTGTTTAAGTTGGGTTTTGTATTTTTTAATAGACCATTTGACTGTGAATTTGAAAGTAAATAACACAGTCACCAACTGTGGGAGGTGACCGAAAGAACAAGATTATGTGACCGAAATGAGCTTCCTCTGCAGGGTGGCTGGGCTCTTATTCAGATATAGAGTGAGGAGCTCTGCCATCCAGGAGGCACTCAAAGTAGAGCTGTTGCTCCTCTGAGTAAAGAGAAGCCAGATGGGGTGGTTTGGGCATCTTGTTCGGATGCCTCCCGTATGCCTCTGTGTTTCAGGCATTCCCCACTGGAAGGAGACCCAGAGACAGACCATGGACTGGCTGGAGAGACAATGTCTCACAGCTGAACAGGGAACACCTTGGGATCCCCCTGGATCCCTTCTTAGGTATACCCCTTTATTCAATTCAATATTCAATTCAATTTTATTTGTATAGCCCAAAATCACAAAATTTCTGTCTCAATGGGCTTCACATGAAAGATTCAGAAAGATGAAAAATAAGAAAAAGAGGAATGTATTAACACAAATACACAGCAAGAAAACTAACTAACAAATGCTAACTAAACAAGACTAGCGCATTTCTGCCCTTAAAAATGTGCTAGTCGTGTTTAGTTAGCATTTGTTAGTTAGTTTTCTTTTCTTTTTTTTTTAACATAATCTAATCTCTATTTCATCTACAAGACATCTTAAGTTTGCAGTTGAACTCAATTGAAAGTCTTTATATTAGTGCCTTTGGAGCATTATAGGTTAACATTCACTATTAAACAATGGGGGATTTTAGCAGTAAAACTTTGAAACAATTTCTTTCAGCAATTTTGTAAAAATTGAGGTACGATATAGTATATATGTATATATATACATATATGTATATATATATATATATATATATATATACAATTACTGTATTCCACAATTGTTCTCTAATTTCTTTTCTGTCCTTTTTTTCTGAGAGTTTCTCTCTCAGTTTTTTTTTCTCTCAAGCTCCACATCATCACTTCTCCTCCTCCTGCTGTCTTTCACCCTGTTGTCTTCTCCTCTGCCTGTAGAGCAGCTCGTCCAGATCCAAATGTTAGGTTTTGCTGTCCAGAACAAACACTGTGTGGAACTAGAAAAAAAAATAAGGGAGACAGAAGAAAAAAAAAGTTAAGTAGCATACAGAGTAAAATAGTTTCAAAAGGCCTGCTATATATTTGATACGAAAAATGTGTGTGATATAAAGTATCACAATAAGCAATGAGTCTCAATATGTCACCAACCAGCACTGTGTGGGAAATTTACACAATTATACATTTGTAACTGTAAAAGAGTCTTTGCATACAGTTAGGATGAATTCAACATACTGTGTATTCCAGATTTAAAATTAAATGTGCTGAAAAATAAAGATTTTTTTTTTTAATAATTAACATGTAATTTGACAATAGAAAAGGCTTTAAAGTCAGTCAGTCAGTCACCTTCTTAACCGTTTAACCCGGAGCCCATCCTGACTTATTTGAGGGGCAGGGTACACCCCGAACAGGCCGCCAGTCTGTTGCAGAGGCTTCAAAGTTTGATTGAAATTTTCAGATTGAAAATGATATCTGGATGGAAGTTGAAATGTCTCAATCAGAAAATATACTGTCCAAAATACAACTTTAAACCCTCTTCTATGATTAATCAGACCTGGATGAATCAAAAATATTTCATTGATCCCCAAAGGGAATAAAGGATTATCCAAATTCATGTAAATTGGTATCTTTTTTTCCCACCACCTACCATTTATGAAGTATCCAATACACAAATGAGTGAAAATGTGGCTTACGAGAGGAAATCCTCAGGTGAGTTCCTGCTGGGTAAATACGGACACATGCTACTTGTTGGTTTGGAAGTTCATGACCAAGCAAGCATGTTTATTAAAGTCCTGACAGACAGGCAGCCTTTATGGTTGTGGTTTGTGCAGGTAAAGGCTGATATTATAAAACTACAAAGGCTGATGTTAAAGGAAATATCACAACACAAATATTCACAAACAAAGACGGTAGATTTAATCCTTTCCCTTGCATGTCAAATTTAGACCTACTCCAGTCGGTTGTAAATCAAGGAACCAGAAATGTTACAAACTTGTACGATCAGTTGTTAATTGGTAAATTACTCAGAGTTTGTTCTTTTCAGTGTGCTCAAGAGCTTGTAGCCCAGCTGGAAGTGCTTTATATTTCCTGCTTCTTCATGGTAGTGAAAAATAAGTCACCTCTTTTTACAAAGCATGGACAAAATCAAGCATTTTTCTGACAGGACAGCTCAGAAAATGTGTATCTTAAGTTAAATGGAACATCAACCATCCGAGGATGTGATCAATCTACTCGAGACTTATTTTTTGGGAGATCTTTATTTGTTCTTTGAAGCTTTCAAAATGCAAAAGCCCGCACCCATTATGACTGTTTTTACTTGTTTGTATGCAGATCTACATGTGAGAATGTAATTTTGTTTATTTATGTACCACGACATAAAAAAGAGGCCTCAAAGAGCACCTGGAACACATTACATTCCCGATGGAGCCATGTGGCGGGCACATGAGTCTTAAAGTGGCAGGGGCAGTTTTTCCCACATTACACTCATTAGTAAAGTCTGCCCCCCTGCCGTCCGGCTATTCTGAACATCTTGATGACATCATCACATGAAGCATTAGGTGGACAGTTGATTTTTTTTTAGGGTAGTGATACCCTCCACCGCCTTTCATTCTCCCATTTTAGTGTCTCACTAAAAACTTAAAACCCAATAGCTTGTGGGTCATCTCAGGTTTTGTGTTTGGATATTGTCCTAATTGAGCTATTGTTGGAATTTGATTTGCTTGTGTATGAAAATATCAGACTAAGCTTGTGACGACCTCCACTGGTTTCATTCGGAGGGCTGGTGGATGATGGAAGAAATTCCATCTGAGAATTACAGATGTTTTTTTTCCCCCTTCTTTTTTCCAGTTTCTTTTGTCTGGCCCTTCCCACTTTCTCTCCAGCTTCGACTCAACGGAAAATCATCATCATGGTTAACTTGAATCTGTGTTTCTCCTCACTCACTTTATCCAGACAAAAAGCTGAAACTGTTACATGTCAACAAGGTTTAGATTGCTAATACTTACTTATTACTCATAAAAAAAAATCTGTGGTTATCCAACAACCAGACACAAACAGCTTGTGGGGTTTTTTTCAGGTGATTGTTTATCTCGCAGTGTGAGTCACAGGCTGCTGGTGAGGTTTTGTAAACTGGGCCTGAACTGGAAAATGATGAGTGAAAAAAAAGGAGGTTAAAAGAAAGAAAAGGTAGTAAAGGAAGAGGAGGCGGTTTCAGAGTAGAGCAGAAAGACCATGACATAGCTGAAGCATTAGTACATGCCTGTTGGCTGACGTCCACCCAGCGCTTCACATCTGGTTACAGACTCTACTTTTCCTCTGCTTGCTTCTCAGACACTTCTTCATTTTCTATTTAATGAATTTGTCACATATTTTTGTCTCTGTCATTTAATGTTTTTTGCCTTTTCTATCAATTCTGTCTCTTTTTAACCAACATGTAGAGTTAGCAGAGAAAGCTGGAGAGTCTTTTAACAGTTTGATGGGTTTTTTTTTTTGTCTTATCAGCCCTATTTGAGAATAAATATTTAGATTAGTGAATCATCCATGGACACAGACAAAACAGTTATGGGCTCTGATGTTTCAAACTTAAAATAAGTCTTAACAAATTTTAATAAATTGGGACTTCTGACATTAGAAAACAAAAATGATTGGAAAAGAATTGCTTAAAGAAATTCGCTGAAAAACACACCAAATTTATTGGAAGTAAATCCTATTTAAACTATTACACAGTATGGAAAGGATGAATCAGTTTTATTGAACTGCTATTCAATGGTTTTTGTTTAATTGAAGAGCGACTCCAGGCAAAGTTAAACTTGTTTTGTTTTGTCTTCTGAACAACTTCTCACTTATAGGCCTATCTCAATGGGAGACAGAATACCAGTCTATTGCAGGGCAGTGTAAAATTGACTCAGAAATTTGGGGAAAATCTTGTAATTTAATCTTTAGCCTCTTTGAACAGTTTAATTTACTCTTATGGGTTTAGTCTCAAAGTGACAATCTTATTTGGATGAGATGTGAAGGTTTGATACTGTAAAAATTATAATAATTAAAAAAAAAAACCTCTTTGAACTACATAGGGTTTATCTACCTCAAATTTTTATATCATTTTTTGAAGCTCATTTTTGCTAACTAAAGCATTTTAAACTAAATTTTCCACATCAATTGATGTTTTGCATGTTTTCTTTCATTGACCTGATATTAATGCAATAATTCTGCTTATCTTTCATTCACATGTTCAAAGGTCAAAGGAAGTGTAACAACTGACTAAATGTTTTGGCCACATTATCACTTTCACCTACACCTGGTCGGGCCATTTCACTTACTTGATTACCAAAAGGCAGGATACGCCCTCTAAAGGTTACCAGTTTACTGTAAGACTGCATTATTAATAAACAACCACAGACATTTTTTCTACAGGCACTTTGAAAAACCAACTAACATTACATGCATTTTAGGTAGTTTTATGTGTGGGTTTTTTCTGGATACTTCAGTTTCTTCCCACCCTCCAAAAACATGAATGTTTTTGGAGGATGATTGGCCGCAGTGAAACTGCCCCTAGAAATAGTTGGGTATGTGGATGGTTGTTTGTGTGGCCCCGCAGCAGACTGCTGACCTGTTTGGGGTGTACCCTGCCTGTGGCCTGAAATCAGCCAGGATAGGCTCCGGCAACCCCACAATCCTATTAGCAAAAGACGTTTTAGAAGACGAAACATTCAGTTTGGTCTAAATTAAAATGCTGAAGCTGTCATGTAAAGACAATGCCACATACTATCACATTTTTTTAGCTTTCAAATAGTGAAATAATGTCATCAATTCTTTTGGATCAATACACAGAAATCCTTAAACAAATACTAACAATATAATTTCATCTGGTAGATACTGTAAAAAAAAATCATTCTGATAACCAAAAGCTTTTTTTTGTAGTCTGTTAATTATGAAAATGCCAAAAAATAACTTTTATGTTTCAGTAAAAAAATATCGTGTGAAAGTAAAATGTTATGATGGTCCCAATTCATTAGGTTGTCATTCCAAGAGTTTCAGGGTATTGGAGCAAGTATGAGCTTGTTTCCAACTCCTCCTTTTCTCCATTTTCCTTTTTTTCTCCCCATTTTCTCATTCTGTCTCTTTTTGTCTTAACAGTCTCATGCATAGTTTAGTGTATGAAAATATAATCCTATCGTTTAACTTTGTGGAAGAAGAGTTCTTGAGAAAAAAACAAAAACTAAATTAGTTGAATTTAGATGCACCCAAATAGGAAATAAAAACTTTTAGATACAATTGTCATAAAAATTGCTTTTGTGAATTTTAGATTTTCCCTCTTATGTGTAAAATTTGACTGTATTGATTTTATTCAATAACACAGACAAGCATCACACACGTAAACTTCCAGAGAGCATGAACACTTCTTTTTCTTCTCCATTTTGTTGACCAGATGACTGTACATAGCCGTCATAATGCTTAGGTGGAGTCTGAATCTTTTTTTCTTTTCCCATTTTTCTCTCTTCTTTCTCACTCGGCTGAGCTGTAAACTACACAATGACCTGAGAGATCGTCCACGTGTCCTTTTTGTGTTGGACGGAGGAAGGGAGACAGACAAACTCTGGTTTTTTGTTGCTCTGTTGAAATAAAAAGTTAGATTTTTTTCATTTTTCTACTCAAAAGGTGAACTTCCCACTTTGTCCTCAGTCACACAGAATCTTGTTACTGCGTTGAATTGGGACGAATAGAAAGTAAACTTCAAACACAAAACAACAACTTTTTTTTTTCTAAACCAGTATTTCACATTTTCGCTGATCAAATGGTTAGTAAACTAAAATATGAGAAGTAAATTGGTTTAGTGCAGATAAATCCGATTAGTGCTGAAAATATACATACACATATCAAATAAACACACTTTATACAGAAATGTATCCATACATTTTTTAGAAACGTATCTGATATCAGAATGCTATGACCCCAGTAACCTTGACTGGGAAGTGACGAGGCGAGCTGCTCACTTGCCAAGAAGACTCTGAGAGCAGAAAGAAACACAGAACTGACAGAGACAGGCCTTAAGTGGACTCAAACTCAAAAAGTGGCATCAAGACTTTATGATTTGTCATTTTCTACCCTAAATGATGCTTTAGTTTGTACTATTTTGTACAAACTCCTGGTAAGCACGTCAAATACTTCTATATTTGGTCCCTTTTGAACTGTCTTAGTAAAATAGAACAGTCTAGATGATATTTTACATTTGGAGAAGGTTTATCTTGAGCCTAAAATAACCAAAAGAACCTTAAAAACCAACACTCATTAGAGAATAGTGTGGGCTGCAGTCTGTAGCTCTCACATGAGTCTGGGATGACAAATAAATGTGCTACATCCTCTAGTGCTGCTGGAATGGAGGTTAAATATTTAAGCCTCATAATTACCATATACGAAAGCAAAAAGTTGCTGAATTTTTAGTCATACTTGAGCATTGTGGAGCTGTCCTTCAGGGCTAAAAGGGTACGCAGGGCTCAAGCAAAACCAACTTTTTGGAGGTTTTGTACCATATTGAATGTGATTCCCACATCAAAAACCTACCTGGTGTGGTTTTCTATTTTATTCAGGAATGTTTGAGAAATTTGCACTGATCCCATACCGTATTTGGAAAATATCAAGCTTGTTCTTTGCTCCGCCTTTTGTTCTCTACCCCACCCACGTTCTAATGTGAGCAGGGAGTGTTTGTGCAGAATGCATTTGCCACGGTCATGCTTGGTCTCAACAGGGAGTACCATTTTAATGTGACACGTCAAAATAAGAATATCAATATTATGTGCCAGCTTTGCTAACTTAGTGGACTTTACACTAGATTTTGTCATGATTCTCTCATCTGGAGCATTCCCTCCCACCAAATCTGGTCCTCTGCCTTAACTCATCACACCCGTTGCTAATTGCCTCTCCCTGATTTCTCTAGCTGTGTCTCGTCTTCCTCTGGTTACACAAATCCTATGTCCATGACTGCATTGTCATATCATCCTCCTCGACTTCCACGCTGCAGCTGTTCATTGCTTTATGCAGCCAATATGGTGTCCCTTCTCATCTGGTTCCTCGCCCCACTGTCCTACACTCCTGTTACCAGCAATAAACTGGTTAAAACTGGCTATGCATCTGGGTCCTACTCTGCCATCATGTCAGATTTGCAGCTTCTAACATGATTTATGTTGTATCACGCACATGTCCAAGGAGCAGGACTAATAGAGGAGCGAGAGGAGGGAGGAATTCACAATGTCAAAAACAAAAGTTGACATAAATGTATTTTCTAATCTTTTTTTTTGGCAAGTATCTTTCTTCTGAGCTGACAAAACTGGCCATATTTATCCATATACTGTATGTGATATATGCTTAGAATTTTTATCCCACGAAAGCACAAAACCACCTTATTCAGTTAAGAAGTACTTGCAGTAAATATACTCAGGATCTATAAACACTTTTGCACATAATTGATACGCATAAAATAGTCTTTTAAAATTACAAAAAAAAACCACATTTTTTTTAGATTAGCATGTTTTGCACAAACTTTTGAGAATATTTTTTTTCTTAGACATGTAACTTGCAAGAAGTTCCATTTAAAGTAAGATTGTGATGTAATTTCTTTTAAAGGTGTATTGTTCCCTGTAATTATGATTAACCTTAAGCTGGATAATCTTAACCTTAAGCTTATTCTGGTCTGTTTATCCAAATCGGAAGCATTTGATTTTGAAGCTGCACTTCTAAAAAGAAGCCCTTTGAAAGAATGAAACCATGTCATTATCATCTTGAGAAGGAATATCCAACACACAGAGGACAGGCTTCCTGTTTTGTTAGGATTTATACTTTGACATTATCCCTGCTTCACAGAAATTTGTCATAAATTTACAAACTACAGTAATTATTTTTTCTCCTGCTGAGAGATTTGACACTATTGAATGTCAAAGTGGATTAATTTAATGACACTGCAGAAATAATAATCATAAAACTTCTCGCGTTCCTTTCAGGGATGAAATAAGTCCCTGTCTTTTATTCCTGACCATATTCCTGTGACCCTCATACAAAGGTAAATTTATTAATATTCTCCTGTGTTAAAGTTTAATGTAACTTTTTCTAATTCAACATGAGTGATTTTTACTGTCTCTGCTTTTGGTATCAGAATCCAACATCTCAAAGTAAACTGAAACCATGCCCGCTCAGGTGAGCATGTCTGCCTGTTAGAAGTCTGTGCTGTTGTGTTTTCTTAGCTCATGTCGGACAAAATGACTAAACTGAGCAGGATCAGTGGTACTTCCTCTTACTGCTCCCATGAGAGCTGCCATGTAGGCACACAGTGAAACACACACATCTAACACAGCAGATCTGTCTGGGGTTTTTGTAAAAACAAAACTTAGAGTTTTTCTAGTGCTTATTTTAACAAATTTATCATGCAAAATGGGACTTACAAGTTTTAATTCATTTCTTGATTGGTGGGGATTTAAAATATCTTGCACTAGCTGTGTGTGGTCATGTGTTATGGTTTTCAATCCCATCTTTGTGGTTTGATGTTGAGTTACTCATATGACTGTAATTTAGAAATAATAACTCTATGACAGAATGTTGCGTTGCATATCAAATATGAATGATGTGTTTTTATAATTATACTTTTTTCCAAGGTTATTTATGGGTTTCACATTTTTATCACTTAAAACTCTATTTCATTGATATTTTTCAATATTCTTTAAATTAAATGAAATATTTGAAGTAATTACGTAAGGCAGATTTATCAGACATCTTCACCCTTTTGATGGAATAGTTCAGTTAAATCATCTTTTTCTAGTTTTCTGATTCTTATTTTGTGAATACACAAAGTTTTCTTTTGGTTTAAATTTAATCTACAACTTTTTAAACTAGATTTTAGTCTACCTAAATGTTTGAAATTGTCTCTGATTCTTTTCCTCTTCCATGTCTGGAGCCACTCCCTCCGTGAGAATTACTGCTCTAAAAAAAAAAAAAACTGAAAGAAGACTTCTGAAAGGCTAAAAATTGTGAATAGCTTTGATGTCGTAAACCAATTCACATTCAGTCTGCAGAGTTACAAGGTGACTCAGTTAATTTGTGGTCAATAGTTCTACTAATTCTCAGAAATCTTACATATTTAATATGTTTTGGATTCTTTCTTGTAAAGTTTGGCATTCACAAAATGTTTAAAACTTTTGAGATGATGAAGTTTTAGAAGCGATTATATCCAACTCATCATGTAACACATGCAGTTTTAAAGATGCAACAGATATTAAAACTAATTTACAAAGTGCACAGAACACTTGTTGAATTAACATGAGAAATTCAGTTCTTTTCATCTTTAAAACGATTTGTTTTGTTGTGACAACGATGTGATTCCAACCAATCATTTTCGATGGAGGACGTGGCTGAGTCGTCTCTTTACTGCCCGTGGCTTTCTCCTGTTCTAAAAGTAAATGAAGAGGAAAACATAATGACAAGCCACTGTGGCAGGACGGGATGGAGAGCTGGCAGCTTAAAGCTTCCCAAAGTCTGCCCTCCTCTGATGGAAATTGGTCAGTCAGTGTTTAGGGAGGGGTTTAGAATAACACACCATTAACCTAACAGACAATTTACAGACTTCACTTCTGTTTCTTTCTCATAGTTCTTTGTGTTTCTAAATTTCTTTAATTCACATTTGACTTTTGATGAGTTTTCTTTGCTATCTAAGCTTCTAGTTTTTGTTCTTGTTACTAACCAGATGTGTTTCTCCTCTTGGATATCCCTTTGTGCCGGCCCTCATGATTCATTTTCCACAGACATCTTAAAAGTTTTGAACCTCTCCCTTCCCCCACTCTTTTTTCCAACTTGTCTCTGTCTGTGCTCTGACTTCTCCTGCTGGTTGTTCACAACCTGACACAGCAGCTTACCAGGAACTAACTTCAGGATGAATCTCTAGTTTTCTCTCACCTGGTGGTCAGGTAGAGAGCAGCCTAGCCAGGTGTGTACTGAGTGTTGGCAAATGAGTCTTCTTGATGACACCTTCAGGGAGGTCAAACATCTGGGCAGAGGGGGGAAAGCAGTAAAGGAGGCGGAGAGCTTTTCTTATGAGCGGCATTTACTCTCACTAAAGGGATTGGAGACAATGAGAGGCAGAAACCTGCATTTACAGACACTCCTTACCCTCCTCTCTCATTTCAACCTTCCATTCCCGTCCCTCCCTCACTCTTTCCTGTTCCACCCGGACACACTCGTTCTTACCAGTTCACCCTCATTTTCTTTCCTGCGCCATTTTCCTATTTTCTCAATGCAATCTGATGAGTTTACCAGCAGAGGATGAGACTCGTATAGCACCAAGAGCTGGGTATACTTAACCAATCAAACTGAATGGTGACTTTGAGAATAGATTAGATTGTGTTTTGAAGGTGAAGGTTTTTTTTTTTTTTTTTTTTTTAATTCAATTAATGACTAAATTGTTCTGGGGAACAAACTGTCAAATATTTTTTCCAGATGATTTTCTAAACTAGTTTTTCTCAAAAATTTCAAACCCAACCACCAAAGACCTTAGAGAAGAACTCTCACACTATCCAAACACAATTTGCAGTTCAAGTTTACACACCTTATTCACTAGCCTGTGGTTTTCACCAAGATTGGGTAGATACTATCCCATGATATGAAGTGGCAGGACTTATGATATCATTGACTTTTCTGACTGATACCTTTTACCTGCAATAACTTATAGTGGTTGATCTACGAGATTTTAGAAGTTTTTTTATTTCTGAAAAAGTTTGAACTTCTCTTGTTATTCATGTATGAACTGGAAGATGAGGCCAAGGTGAGGTAAGTCTGGACTTCTCAGGTGAGTCTGGACCTTGAATGAAACGCAAAGTGATATTAAGTTAGTGTTATATTTTTCTCATCTCTACTCATTCATATTAGCTGCTCTGATACCTTCCTGCAGAATTTAATCAGAAAATAATGTTGCATTTGAAACTTCTTTTTAAAATAAAATGAAAGAAGCAAAAGACAAACACTTATTTTTGCAACAAACAATATAATTTTCTCCCTTTTTTAATGAAACAAAATAATGCCAACTACCACAACTTAAAATTACTTTAATTACCCCCCCCCCCCCCAAAAAAAAAACAGCCATAGATCACTTGTTTCAAAAATTTGTTACAGAGGGATTAAGAGGTACAGATGCACTTCAAAAGATTTGTGTCACGTGAGCATCTACGATTGTGCCATACAGGAACAATTGAAAATTGCCAGTCAGCGTGAGAATATGATGGGAAAAATTAAATATTTGACACTTTTAAAATGTACTTTTCTTCAACGCAAAGAGAAATTCAGCGGAATATCCAGACCAGTAATATCTGAGGTATAAACAGCAGTTTAAGCTGGTTTAAAAGTTAATGACTGTTTAGTTACAGCTTAAACTGTACGTTGATCCTCAGCTGAACCCATACTCCCATCATCCTTTCCAAAGTTCTACATCAGAGGAAACCTCCTGCCACGTTGTCTCTCCTGCCCTTTATCTCCTCCCTCTCATCTCTCGGCCTCTTCCTCATTCCCAAAGATTTTTTATTTCTGTAGACTTTTTTTTCTTTTTTTGATATTTTTCTTTCCTCCGTTCATTCCTTCTCTCTTGGCTGAGTCCTTGGTGCTGCTAAATGATGTGGTTGGTGTGAGGAGGAAAGGAGGGTCAACCCGGTTGGTTTGCTTCTGCTTAGCTCTAAATGCCACCTTAGTGACCGCACGTTGGTGCAGTGATGCCACAGCTGCTCAGCTCCAGTCATACAGGCCATTTTCACTCAGCTTCACTCTCTCATTTTGTAGAAACTCACAGAAAGAAAAAGCTTTTTGGTAAAATGTGTTTTTCTGTGGATTCAGTTAATTTTCACCTCAACATAAATTTTGTTCATTATTATAACATTTGAGAAGTTTTGTGAGCTTCTATTTTTAGATTTTTTTGGGGGAAAAACTCATTTTATTTGACGCTTTGTTTGTGAAATTCTTTTTTTCCCACAACAGACTGGCGACATCTTTTGGGATGTGACCTACCTCTCGCTTGTAATCAGCCAAGAAAGGCTTTGGTTCTTTCTGTGAGCCCAACAGAGGCGAGCAGTTTAGAAGATGATGAATGATTGACTGAAATTCAATTTCATCAATCAGCTTCTATTGCTCACTTGTCTTCTGTTATGTATCTGTGATACACCACACTTAGAAATGAAACAAAATTTCTTGTTGACATTCCTTTAATGAATTTTGATAGAAGCTCCAGAAAATTGTTTTTTGTGTGTGTTTGCATGTGTGACAACCTGCTCTGAACACATACCCAGAATGTAGCATCCATCCACTTTCTGAATGGCTTGTAACACTGGAGGCTTTCCAAGCTAGTATCAAGTAAGCAACAGGGTATACCCTGTTCAGGTCACCAGTTCAAACAAATACATTTCTATGTACAAATATTGTTTGTGTGTGTGCAATTGAAAAAAAAACAACTTATGAAAAGATGTCTAAACAGAATATGTTGCCAAGTTCTTTGAATAGTCATTTTAAATAGAATAATTCAGTATGTAGAAGGCATTGTGCAAGAAATCCAAAAGAAGACGGTAGGCTGGGGATGTTTTCTGTACATTACAAATTCAGGATCTAAAGGATTCTTTTCTTGGATTGAATGCAAATACAGAGAAACAAACAATCAAACAATGTGCATCTGAAGCTCAATGTATTAACAAGTCTGGTGCATCCTGCTGAGATCTGACACACAGAGATCAACTTAGTCTTTTTCTGTTCGAACACATTGTGTTGTTTCCACAGACAGACTCAGAGATGGAACTAAGAAATATTTTCCTACAAAGAATCAAATACACTGAAGTGCACTATCCTAACTTTCCCTATTTAGATCCTCAATATTACATTTAAACATCCTCAAAAATGATCTGAACTTTCTATCTAAAGCACTTTTGGCTGTAATGGGAGAAATGTGACACATCTAAACGCCTACAATCGTTTCAAAGGACCGCCTCAACCATCTGCTGGAAAATAAAAAAGCAAAAAAGGGGAGAAAAGTTAACAAGTTTTTCTGAAATAAATAGGGAGAATCCAAACAAAGTTTATAGAGAATCAAAAGTTAACGCTTCTGTAAAACAATAATTTTAACAAAAATCTATTCAACTTTTTCTTCATTCATTAACAACTACAATGATTTTAAAATCTGTACTAACATATCTGGAGCAGATCTTTGTCTACTTCTCATGCCTTCAGACAAATAGTTTCCATGAGGAGAAAATCTAACCTCAGCATGGAACCAGCCCTCATTTTACTTCTCAAGTGGAAGACTGTAGCAACCTCTTCTGGTACAAAAGAAAACACAAACTGAAACCCTTTGGTCGAGTTTTTTTTCCTAAAATTTCTGCAAGCAGAAGCAATGGGACCTGCGGCAGTTGGTGACATGTGGCGCAGGGGCACCAACCCCCCCTGTCCTCATCACCAAAAATAACAACAAAAAAACATATAAACATTTATATGTTTGTAAGTATGTAAAATTGTCTTGTGTGAAGGTTATATGCATTTTAACAACGTTTTACACCGTTTTATTTTATTTTCTTACTTCCTGTGAAAACTGGAACGAGGGTGCAACGTGGAAGCGACCCGCAAGAAAAATGCATGAGTGTGTACATGGTTTCCGGTATTCATTCATTTGTATTGCAAACCATAACCACGCCCGCGGGGAGCTGGTCACCGCACCCCAAAACACAGTGATAGGTTGTTCTCTCTGTCAGTCTGTTAAGTGAACCAATTCTTTAGTTATGAGCTGCCAGTGACGTGCAGTCAGAGGAGGAAGGAGAGTGCCTCCCCGATCATCATGGAAAAAAAAAAAGGAAAAAAGATAGTGTAATATTTTTCACTGTTGTGTGTTAAAAATCTATTTGGAGTGTGGCTACACATTTATGCCATTTTATTGAGTAAAAATAGCCAATTTTTTTTCTTTTTCAGTTCTTCTGTTGACAAAATTTCCATTGAGACAGTGAAAGTCGTAAACCAAGAAAAAAAAAAGACGACTTCTACAACTTGGTCATAAAACTTTTCGGCAGATGGACTTCAGTAAAAGTAAGGACACAATTGATTCTGTTTTGTTTCAAAAAAATAAATGAAAAAAAATATATAAATACTTGTTTGTCCTTGAGGATTTTTGCTTTTTTTAAAAAATCATTTTAAAAAGCAAACTTTATTAAAATTTATTTAAAGACCAGGATTTAAAATTTGAAAAATAACAGATTTTTTTTACTGTTGGTCAAAATGAAACCTCTGTACTTTAATTTGTTTACAATATTGATGAATATCTTAAAACTCTATCCATAGCTATAAAAGACAGATCCGATCCTGTGTTTATGTTTGTGAATGTGATTGAAAGAGGAAGGCTGATTGGATATGAAGTATTATTCGTAGTTGGATGCTGTTGGATGAATGCTGAAATGAGATGCAGTTTTCAGTTCTTACAATAATAAATCTAACTCTTGGGGAGGCACATGACCCTCACCGCACGTCACTAGAGTTGACCAATAATCTCGCCCAGGACCCTCCCATTATTTTTACTGCTGAATCCATAGAGATTGTCGCCATCATGGGAAAAAAATAATCACAAATGTGTGGGACTTTAATCAGAAGGTAATTAAAAATTTTCGTAGCAGAAAGAAAGAAGGGCCAAATTTCTGTTCAAGTTGAGTGGATCGTGCACTTGTGAAAATAAAACTTTTAAATATTCATGTACTGGTATGTCATATCTTTTGTATAGTGGATATCTGTGTGTGTGTTCCCGCGACAATCTGGCGACCTGTTCGGGGTGTACCCTGCCCTTCGCCTTAAATTAGCCGGGATGGGCTCCGGCAACCCCGCAACCCCTAAAGGGACTGACGGATAAGAAAATGACTGACTGACTGACTGACTGTGTGTGTGTTTAAAAAATGTACGCCCCCCCCCCCCCCCCCCCCCCCCGTTTTTTTTTTTTACCACCAGCCGCCACTGAATGGGACACTTAGGTCTACAGTAAATGTTTATAGATCATAGTGATATTATTCTGTATCATGTGTATTAATTTTGCTTATAATATCCTAAATGCAATCCACACGTGTTTTCTTTGTTTTTAAAATTATATTTTCTTGTACGTTATCGCACTTTAAAAAAGTTGAAGCTATTCAGAGGAGATTTTTTTTCCACTAGAGGACGTCCCTGCACCACAAACAGTTCAAGCAACAAGGTGTTTTTGTCATTATTTATTCCCATGTAGCATTTTTCAGTCCTGCAAACACTTATTTCTAAGCCTGTGTTGAATGAAAAAAAAAGTTGTGACTCGTTTTTGCATTTGTTAATTTTTCCGTGCAAACAGAGAGAAACAATGTAACAACACCTTGATTAACTAAAATCTTTATTTATACTGTTTGCAAACTGAAATTCAACCGAGTGGCTGCAACTGAAAAACAGTTTTAATTATCAACCCATCAAAATTTAGTAATTTGGTCCTTATCCTTTTTTACTTGCTATTTTGACAGAATATTCAGTATTTTGTGCTGTAATCTGGTAATTAGTGTTGAGTTGATAATGTTTCAGCCTTTTCAGCAGAAATGACATGTCATTTGTTATGCATGTAAAATAATTTCTCATATTAGCACATTTTCTACTTTCGTTTTGGAGAATGTTGATTTAAGTCCGTCACTTGACCTATGTAATCTGCAAAAGATCAACCCATTATCCTCAGTGTTTTATGGCTCTTGTTACAAAAATCCAACTTTGTCAAGAAAACCAGACTTGTCCACAAAACATGTCACAGACTTTTCCATTACTGCTTGCATTTGGTATCAGGATGGTTGATTAATTTCCATTTAGTGTCTGTTAGCTTCATTACACACAGACTACCTCATGCCTCTACTAACAGCATCCGGTAAAAAAAAAAAAAAAAAAATCTGCAAATTTAATAAGTTCTTGGGAACCGTGCAATTCCAGAAAAAGACATCTTTTTGCATATGGTTAATGTGCAGTTAACATGCAGAGTTTTTCCTCTAATGGATCACACTAACGGTGTGGGAAACCAGGCAGAGCAGCACATGTCATTTGTAAATGATTCACCTCCCGGGTTATGGTAACTAAATCCCCACTAAAATATACATTTAATTATCTTTCTGCAAAAATAAGTTACTATTTCAGCAGAATCATATTTTTTGTCTACAGGGTGCTCAAACTCTAATACAAATATATACTTTTTTTAATAAGTGATATTCAAGATACGGAAGAAAATATTTTTGCTGGAAAAGCCACATGTATCTATTTAAGGTTAAAAACAACAACAACAACAACAACAAACAAACAAAAACATGCATATTCTTCACGTATTCTTCACTTGTTTGTCTTTCTTGACCTTGTTATGGACTTATCTGACTCTTGTTTATGTTGTGCATGAATTGATTTTTAAGCCTCCCTTTAAATGTAGGAACACTGTCTGCCTCTCTCACTTGAGCTGGGAGCTTATTCCATAAAACTGGAGCTTGGTAGCTAAAGGCTCTACCTCCAACTGTACTTTTAGAAATCCTAGGAACCACCAACAGCCCTGCATTTTGTGAGCGGAGTGTTCTGCTTGGTTGATAAGGTACTATAAGTTCACTAATGTAGGATGGAGCCATGCCGTTTAGGGCCTTGTAGGTTAGTAAGATGATTTTAAACTTGATCCTAAACTCAATTGGAAGCCAATGGAGAGACGCTGGCACGGGAGTAATATGATCTCTTCTATGAGTTCCTGCTAATAGTCTTGCTGCTGCATTTTGAACCAGCTGAAGACTTTTTAGGGAAGATTTAGGGCATGCTGCGAGCAAAGCGTTACAATAATCCAATCTCGATGTAACAAATGCATGGATGAGTTTTTCAGCATCACTTTAAAATCTAGGATTATTTTCATTCTCCACTATTGAAGTTGAATTGTACTGGTTTCTAGCTTTATGCAAAGATTTTTTATAATCTAGGAGGCTACGTTTCCAGGCTGTTCCCTCTACTTTGTTAAAAGACAGACCTCCATGGTTTTTTTTTTCCGTTCCGTTCCGTCATCTTCCGCTTGTTCCGGGGTCGGGTTGGGGTTTGGGGCAACAGCCTCAAACGGGTAGCCCAGGCCGCTCTCTCCCCGGCTGCATCCTCCAGCTCATCCGGAAGGATCCCAAGTCGTTCCCCGGCCAGCCGTGAGACATAGTCTCTCCAGCGGGTCCGGGGTCTGCCCCTTGGTCTCCTCCCGGTGGCCTGCGAGGCGCTCGGGGGGCATCCTGACCAGATGCCCGAACCACCCCATCTGGCTCCTCTCGACCTGGAGGAGGAGCGTCTCGACACCGAGCTCCTCCCGGATGGCAGAGCTCCTCACCCGATCTCTGAGTGAGAGCCCAGCCACCCTGCGGAGGAAGCTCATTTCGGCTGCTTGTACACGTTTTTATTTTTTTAATTATTATTTTTCTCTGAAGATATATACGCAAATTAAATTATTTGCTGTAACGATGACATCAGAAAATGACTAACCTAACTTATGGCTCATGTATTAAACTATTAACAATGTGTGTGTCTTTATGCTTGAGCTTAAAAAAAAAACGTGTTTATGTTCCACATTTTTAGGTGTTTTTCAATGTGTGAGCATTTGATTTTTTTCTCTTTTTTACTCATTTGTTTGTTTGTTCACGTGCAAAAATCTCAGAGCACCTCTTTATTCCTTACAGCTTTGTTCATTTTTTTTCTTTTCGCCTCTTTCTTACACACCCCTGCTTCCTGTAATGATAACCAGGCACTGACTGGCACTATTTTAATGGCAACCCAATGCCTCAGTGGGTTTCTTTTAGAAGGTATTAAAATTTGGTTGCACTTTTATATTAGCTTCAACATCATCATGCAGCTTAATCCAACAACCCCCAATTTTTAGATTCTGTTTTTTCCTCCTGACTCACTGTAATTCCACCAAACAGGGAAAGAGACTTTTATTAACACTTACAAACAAAAGATGACATTTGGTTAGATATTTTTATAAACTAAAGTGAACCATGTCAAATAATAATTTATTTTCGATTCACTTTCTTTCCACGAGCTCTCCTGAGCCCACTGCGATAACAAAGACTGTGCTTTTGTTTTCTTTTCTATGCCAAACTGTATTTACCAAAGGTCTTGTTCAGTCTTTCGAGAGTCATCAAGATACTTGATGAGGAAATGGAAGCTTCATCTGCATACATTAGAATTTAAAATTCAGTCAAAAGCTCACAATAGCAGACATACATAAAGATTAGATTTAAACTTCTTAGACAAGCTCAGGGGAGAAAACGGGCACAGATCAGTGGGCTCAAGACAGATGGATCACAATCCTGCCTTGAAAAATTATGCATATGATAATTGGTTCAGCTGACCAAAACTGTGCCCTTCAGGAGGAACAAAGTGTTTTTGAGGCTCTAAAGATTTGAGTTAAAGCGCAGGATAATAGGCAGCTTGGTGTGTAAGTCAAATTAAAAATCAAAGAAACCACAGAGCAGTGAAGCCAAAATGTTTTACTAAATATTAATATTTAAACATTTTTGTACGGTGACTGTACTGGTGTAGTTATAAAAAGTTCAAGCAGTTTTTGGTCTGAATGAAACAAGTCACAGGATAGGGAACCTCTAGTTTTGGTTGTCAGCTGTTCTTCATACAACCCTCCACAACTTTATTATAAATCTGTTTTCAGTTCATTTTGTAAGGAAAGTATGCACTTGAGCGTTTTACCAAAAATACCAAAGAAAGTCCTAAATTGAGTTCTTACATTACATCAATATTATTTGAAACTGAAAGAAATTTCAAAAGAGTACAAGCACTTAATAAAAATAAATCAAACAAATGCAACAAAGAACATTTTTTTTCAGCTTTGTATTTTCAATTTTTATCATAAAAAAATGATAAAGACAACAAACATAACATTCCTTGAAACACAATTGAAATACAGAGCAGGCCAGAGCAAGGTACACCATTCTAACAACCCACAGGTAAAACCAAACCCAAAATTTTCATATGTACAATTGAAGGGTAAACAAACAAAATGCATGCATGCAGTTTGATGTAGTCACTGTACAACTTCAAATATAGTTTAACCATGTGCCATCTACGTTCAAAAACATCTGTATTTAGTTATAGGGATGCTGTCATTTTTTTTCGAAATGTGAGATGTTTTTGCTGTTAAGTTTGAGGTGACTTGTGAACGAGTAGAATGTCAGACTTTTATTATTTGACTGGTTTTCCTTTTTTTTTTTTTTTTTTTTGTTGTTGAAAACTTTATTTAAAGATTTTTCATTTTTTATGCAGACGCACACACACATTCAACTGGCCCCCCCTTTTCTTCGTTAGGTATTCTTCAAAAAATTCGATTGATATTTTCATTTATGTGGAATCAAAAGTACCCAAGGATAAGCAAGTCTAAATTGCAGCACTCTAAACCTGAGGTTGGTCTTGCCTTGCCATATTTTTTGTATTACTACTGGTCAGCAAATATTGCAAAACTGTCCATCTGGATCTGTACTTTCAAAGAATGTAGAGGACCCCTTAGATCCACCATGGAACTTACCTCTGTTTTTTCTGCTTTACCTGTACCATTTATGAGCACCTCTTTGCCAATAACTGAAAAAATGAGCTTCACAAACCCATTGGTCAGAAACACTCTTAGTATCTGGTCCCAGTGCCACCGCCATTTTTAGTTTAAGCAGATGCTAATCTATGCACCAATTACACCAATTAAGTCTTTTAATGTGAATACAAAATACAGGCTCTGAAAACGAGGATGTTTTTACATTTGAAGTGGTGCGACGATCGAAATATTTGGAAAAAAAACAATAGCCAACCGACAAAGTTTGATATTGAACTCACTATCTGTAAAAAATGACAAGGACGGTACAGGCGCCAAAGAAGGTACTATTAGTCTAAATAAAATCTCAAATAGAATAAAACAAAAAAATGTTTAAAAAAGAAAAAAAATTAAGCGGCTGAATTCTTTTCTCTTTTTTAAACGTTTACACATTTTAAATGATTTGTAAACAAGTAAAAATGTCCAAATTATTTGCATAAATGCTTGAAAATATATAACAAAGTGGTGGACTTTTTAAGTACCAAGTCTCTTGCATCCTTCACCCAATGAGCATTATGTTATGTTTTATAATCGCCTACACATTACACACAATATTCTTTACAAATCATCTCCATGATATTTGCAGATGTTTCCCTTTATAGAAAACAAAAGGTCTAAGATGGCCCTAAAGGTTAGCCTTCCCATATTTAAAATGACCTTTCTCATGTCCAGTGACCAGATGACTTGATTTGGAGAAAGATGCTTTCAGGACTTTTACATACTATGCTGAAATGAATTGTCTGTCTCTGCAGCAGACTGGTAACCTGCGCAGGGTGTACCCTCTCTCTCACCTGATTACTAGATGGGAAATATTACAGCATTCTTGTGACCTTACATAAGAAAGGATGGATGGAGGCTTTTTTATATTATGAAACAACATGAGAGTTTTTTCCGAACAGTTATGCAGATTTTAAAAAACAGTATTTTCTTAAATTTTATGTAATTTTGCTTGTTTCGTTTGTCCTAATTCACAAGAACAAAAAACAAGAGGAAAACATTTTCACACCATTTATACCAGGAGACAAACGTGAAAGAAACCCACAGGAGTGTCACTAAAATAAAAGTAAAAAAAAAACCTGTTGCGCCAATCAGAAAAAGCCATGTCAATGACATGTCCTTGACTGTGCACCCAAGCATTTTTATTTCTGTTTGTGTTGGTTCAGCTTATTATTCTGTTTTGCTTTCATGTTACAGTCCATTTGTCATGTTACCATGTGTTTCACTTCAAAGAGAAGATTCTGGTACTCATTTGAATGACAATCCATTGCATGAACAAAGAGTTCAGGATATAAGATTATATAAAGTGGCTTTGCTGTAAATATATAAAGGGGCTTTAGATTGAACTCTTGAACTTTCTCCCACACTTTGCCACAACGTGTCCCACGATTTCCAAATGCCATCATCCATCTTGCTTTGATTGGTTCGACGACTGATCCACCTCAAATTTCCTTTTTGTCGCTTCTATATTTAAACGCAAAGATCTTCTTAGCTGTGATAGTGCCTTTGAGCCTGCAGATCAAAAGTCGTCATGTTGGGACATAAAAGTCACAGTTTGGTATTGATGCGGAGGTGCATGATTGCATCAGTGGAGGGCAGTGAGGATGGAGTGAGGGACGGAATTGATTGAAGAGCTTGAATGACGAGAATTAAATGGAAGGTCTAATGTGTGTTGAAGCAGAGAAAAGCTGCCATACATCCTCTGTGTGAATCTCTTTCAAGTATTTTTTGGCTGCCACACGTCTTTGAAATGTGGACGCTTTGTAAAGGATTTTTGAAAAGGCAATATTTCCTCCATTAGCTTCCAAAAGAAAGTCATAACTTACAACTTTCTGATCTAATAATCTCACAAGAGCCTTTTGCCCTCAGACAAAATAGACAAATTTCTGTTTGGTGAGCTTAAAATTGACATTGTGGTTTAACAATGTGAAGGCAAGGTAATTTTTCTTCATTGACAGCAGATTTACTTTTACTGGTACAAGTAGTTTTTAAAGAATAACAGCATAAATGTTACATTTTCCTACCAAAATAAAAAAGGCAAAACCTATTCTGACAGTACTGTGATGTTTTCTGAAATAACCTTGAAAAAAGTCTCTAGGCTATACAGGAGTCCTTAGACATACTAAAAAAAAAGGGAGATTAACATGTGGATTAGAGATCTTATCGTTTATTCATTCAACCTGACTTTACACTTCAAAAGGTTTTTTATCTTTTGACTTTTTGAAACATTTTATAGTAAAAATAAAGAAAAATTTTTGTTCTATTTTCTGAAAGAAGGGGTTAGATCTGCACCCATCTTTGGAAAATAACCCCTCATCGGCCTGTTATTTGAACACAAGCAAAATATAAATAGAAAAAAAATGCTTTATTTTTTAATAGTTCAACATTTTTTTGGATAATGAGTGAGAATCAGCATTTGAAAAGTTTTTACACTGTTCTATTTGGCCCTAAACCCTGTGTTACAACTCGTATGGTGTAGTGTTAGCCCGATACGTAGACGGATGTTATGATTAATCCCCGGGAGTGGAACACAATTGAAGAATGAGGCAGAGTAGGGTGTTTGAAAGAATAAACTATTTATTTACAATCAATCTTAACAATTGAAAAGCTTCTTTTGGGAGTGATGCAGATGGGTCCTTTCTCAGCTTGGCACCAGACCTTATTAATCAGCCAACTAGCAATCATCTGTAACTGCCAACGGGTGGGGAAGTTGGGAGCCTGGGTGGCAGAGGTAAGGGAAAAACACAAGAGGGCGACAAAACCAAAACCAAAAATCCCCCAAATGGCTTTGCCCATAACATTAGATCAACATTTTTTGAATAATGAGAGAGAAACATCATTTAGAAAGTTTTTACACTGTTCCATTTGGCTCTAAACCCTGTAATAAAAACTTTTTAACTCAAAATGATGCCGTAGACAGGCTTGCCAAAAATCCAGCCAACCAATTTTGATGGTAAAATTAAAATATTATCAACACAAGAGGGAAGAAATTTGGACAGAGTTCTATTCATTGTGTCCAAATCTAAAATCACAATAACAAAGAGCAAAAAACCTGAAACTTCTCTTTGATCCATCTTTCTTTTTTATTTCTTTACTCACTGTTCACACAACAATCAATCTTTGTTTGAAAAATTCCTGTATCAAACCATTTTAGTTTCTGAAAGTACATTCTGTTTGTTCTCACTTCTACGCAGGCATTTATTGTTCACAGAGATCCAATGACTGACACAAAAATTGGGCATAATGATGCTGCAAAATCTTTTTTTAGTCAGATAAGAAGGCAGAAATAGAATAGAAAGTGTGCAAAATTCTGCACTAACTTTAGTTAAACAGGCTGACCCTCCCCAGCGAGGCCAGGCTGAGATGGTTTGAACAGGGGAAATTGTGGTTGTACACCGGCAGAATGATGCCGGGTTTGGAACCACCAGGAAAGAGGTCTAGAGGAAGACCAAAGAGGAGGTTCATGGATACAGTGAAGGAAGACATGAAGGTAGTTGGTGTGACCAAAGAGGATGCAGGAGATAGGGTTAGATGAAAGAAACTGACTTGCTATGGTGACCCCTGAAGGGGAATGCCTAAAGAAGAAGAAGATGCTGTACACTTTCAAAACCTTGAAGGAATTACTGATAAACTGAAATACAAAATACAACAACAAAAACAAAGGGATCCGGCATTGATAGAACGTGCTATATGCCTAGTGTATGCCTGCAGGAGTGTCCTATGCAACCAAAAAACAAAACAACAAAACGTTTAGAATACTTCCACATTGCAGTAAAAACTTTGGCAAGCTCTCGAAAAGCTCTTCACAGCCACTGCATCATTCAATCGAGGGGCTATAAAAATGCTCTCCTTCAAGAAGTGTTTGCATAAATCATTCAGCTTGCTTACTTGTTTTTGACTGATCATCCAAACTCAAGTTTACATTTGAGGTTTGTTTGGACAAAAAAACCCTGAAAAAGACATTTTACATTTTCAAGTAAAATGAGAATTAATGCAGCAATTCAGACACATTATGTTGAAACAAAAATAGACTAAAAAAAATAGATGCAATTTACTCCTTGTAAATGTTGCCATAGCTTCGTGAGAAAATATCTTCATGTTTACTGTATGGGGCTTTGCTAATTGAGCCTCAAAATATTCACCATGTGGGCATTCTAGTCAAATTTGAAAAAAAGCCAATAGATGCAATGGGAATTCTTCTTTAAATATCATTCAGGGCCACGTCTGTCAGGACATGAATACAGAAACTGTACTTGTACCGGATCATCTTTCTTTCTAATAATTATATGCAGTGAATAAAACATTTATGACATCACATTGTACACAATTGTGAATGACATCAAATATAAACATGCGTATAATAAGTAGTCTCTAAAAAGATGAATCAGTGGTCAAATTAGTGATTAATCTATTTTTTTCCCTTTTGTTTGGGAACGGAAGAACAACAATAATTTGGCTCATCCATATGGCCCCCTTCGCAAAATTATGCATTTTAAAAATAAAGAAAGTTGCCACTGCAAATGCTCCTGTCTAACTGCACTGAAACTCAGAAAGACATTTTTGCATCAGAAAGAGATGGCGGGCATGTTTGCTTTGTGCGATCAAAGGCAACACTCTCAATTTGCTCCCAGATGGTTTGTGACTCACTCAAGCTAAATTATATCTTCCTGACTGGCAAACTTTTCCCCTTTAGGTACATGTAGTAGAGAAGCTAATTAGTGCTGCTATTATTACTATAAATGTCTTTATTAATGATCCGCTGGTTCATTTATGGCCTCCACCATTTTCTGACCTCGAGTTTATGAGAAAACAAGGGGATGAACACTGACTTTCAAAGGTGAAAAATTGATAAAACAACATAACCTAACTAAAATTAGATTTACTAATCTTTTACTTTTCAATGAACAAGTCAGATTGATTTATAAGACAAAATGAGACATTTAGGTGTGTAAAGACATACTGCTACAGGAAGAGCTTGTTACTATGTGCTTTCTCTCATACATTCAGCTATAATTTGAGGAGCAGGAAAAGAATCAAGAAAAAATGCATGCCTTAGACAGATAGATAGATAATATCTACAAATAAATAAAACAACAAACAATAAAAAAAGTTACAATTGCTTCTTGGATTGTGACCACATCATGCAGAGCATGACGGGGATTTTTCAGGATGCCCTGCATGAGAGCCCTCATCCTCCCCTCCAAAACAGCTCCACAGAGTCCACATTTCTTCACACCACAGATGCACTTTTCCCTATCAGTCTGTCCAGCTGATTGTTGTCCCTTGCTGTCGAGCTTCCTCCCCAACAGACGGCCGCAAAGATAACCGCTCTTGCCATGACAGACTGGTAAGAAATGAACAGCATGTCACCACATACATTAAAAGACCCCGGCCTTCTTGGAAAAAAAACAGCCTTAAACCACATCCGAAGAATAAGAGCTGCCGTGCAGCCAGTTATTAAAGTAATGCTTTCATAACTCGTTTTTTTCTTTCATAACTCAAGCCAAAATCTTCTAGTAAAAAGAGCCTCAGTGGAGGTGAATAACAGTAAAGATAAATGTGGTTCATGACCTAAGAAAAAACATTGCTGTAAAAGAGCAGAAAATACTACTAAGTCCTGGGAAATAAGTCTTCCACGTGTATGTTTTTACCAAAGCAAACCTTTGACAAGAAGACATTCCAACTTATATTATATCTGGGATGGATTTTTGTTGTTCCACAGTCACTTGGCCAGCTTATATAGGAAGCCCATTTAATTATAAATCTCTGAGCTTCAAGCAGTGGACAAAATTATTTCCTGGAATATTGAAGATGTGAAGGCAAAAAGCCTGAAACAGTTACTTGTTGCTAGGTAGTGCTCAGCAAGACATCAACAACAGCTCGGTTAAACTGTAAGTACATTCACTTCATCCTAAACGGTTAACACTTTCTGTTATTTAGTCAAAAACTTAATGTCAAACAGAGGATATTTTCATCTGAGAGACGTTAGATGTTTTGTTTGGAGATGCAATTAAGGTCCTTTCATGAGTAAATACCTTGCAGAGAAATGTCGAGAGAAAATCAAATCTTTCCTTGCGTTGCAATTTAGCAAAATTAAAATACGTTGAAAAGAAATATTTTCAAGACAAACCTAAAGTTTGTAGAGTTTAACCAAACTGTTGTGATGTTTTCTGTAATCAGATTGTAGCATGCATTCATAAATATGAATTGTTTATTTTCCTGTAATTTTCTTTGATTGAAGGAAATAATTACTTTCTGGCTCTGCAACTAAAAAATGCCATCTTTTAAGAAACTATATTTTATAACACATTTCAGGTTGAGCTCTCTAATGAATTTCTCGAAGGTGTAGATTTTCCTTGCATTTTGTTGCATCATATCTTGAGCAAAACAACCCACAACTACTTTAATTTTACCCACAAAATTCTGCAGGCCAGTGGTCACAATACACCTGGGATTTTTAGTTTGGACAAAAACAGCTGAGGATGTTGCCTCACACTTTGACAAAATGCTTATCATAAAGATGAATCAGCAAAGAAAGTTATTCATCACTGTCAACACAGAAGCTAAATCCTGCAAATCCTGACATCTGTGTAAAATTATCTAGACTCATATGCTTGAGGAATTTTCTTGCTTCTCTATTTTGTTATCTAAATCACTTTGGGAATGCAAGAGAAAAGATCAATATTAATCAAGATGCTTAAAGAATCAGTGCCAAAAGAAATCTAATAAAGTAGTAAACTTCTACTTCTACTATTATTCACGCATAAATACAAAAAACACTATGTTACTATCAGTGTTGTAGTTGTTTTGTTTCCTAGACCACACACACACACACAACCATCCACACATATATACCTATGGGGGCAATTTTGTAGTGGCCAATCAATCTATCACACGTTTTTGGAGGGTGAGAGAAAATCAGAGTACCTGGAGAAAACCCACGAATGCACAGAAAGAACATGCAAACTTTACACAGAAAGGCCAGTGTCTCAAGCCTCACCCCCATTCTGGGACTCGGGCCCTGACCTTCTTGCTGTGAGGCCACTGCGCTACCGTGCAGCCCATATTTTAGAGAATTGATAGTTTACCACTACATAAATTGTAAAACCATTGAAGTTAGTTTCTGGCACAAAAGAGTGTGGCATTCATGCTGAAAGTTTGAGATCACTCTGAGCAGAACACATTGTAATAATTGATAAAAATAGATTTAGTTTATGCAGAGTTTTGTGCCCTAATTTCAAGCAGGATATACAAGTAAGTCAGCTCATGTAGAACCAAACACAATGTACTGACTGCAGGTGAAAACTTGAGAAATTTAACTCTAATTTTGCTGCAGTGCTGAAAAAACCCAGAAACAATTTAATTATAGTATCTCTACCCTCTATCTGAGAAATAATGGTGCTCATTTTTGGTAAAAATAGCACTGACATTCCTACTTTCTGACTGCAAAATTTTGAAGAAAGCGTGATCAGTTTCAAACATGCTGATTTAAAAATCTGGTCCCATTGTTGCAGTAAAGAATAACCGAAGACCTAGAAGAAGTCATCAGGCTCATTGATTTTAAAAGTCACCAGAACGGGAGAATAAAAGTGTCCTGTGAATGCTACAATCGATAGCAGCGTTGTAGTAAATCAATACTCCAATTCAGTTGGATTTACCCTTACTGTGATGGTCATTTCAGTGTCTGGGATCAAAGCTACTTTTTGACAACAGTTATTAAGTAACCTTACAAAGCTCTTGTAATTATGAATTTTTCAGCAACAACTCAAACAGTCATGTTGATCATGTGTGCAATTTTAGAAAGGATTTAACAAACTGCTGGATCTTAGTTTCTGTTAATGATACCATCAATATGATTTTAGTTGGAGATTTATCTTTAGCTGAGATAAAACAAAAATAACTTAGTGTGGCATGTGTTTTATTGATTGGTTTTAATTGTTTTACTCTGCTCGTTTGAAATGTTTTGTGTGTTAGCTTATTTTAATTGTTTGATCTACTTCACCTGCTACTGATCAGCGTCGCAGTCCCTGGTTGCTTTATGAGAGGCAGCTGGGGTCAGAGGAAAGAGGCAGCGGAGAGACTCACAGTGGAAAGCCCTCCTGTTAAACTATGGGCTGGTGGTGCGATGTTGTGTCGGCCTGCATGGCACTGTGCAACAAAAGACAGGGCTCCCCCTGAAAAGAGACATAGGGTGTCCATCACAGATCCCTCCGGGACAACGACTGAACCCATAGGCTACTGACCAGGACGAGGAGGTGTCGGTGGGCTGAGCCCCAACACGTGAACTCTTTAAAAGACTGCCATTTTAATATATTTTAAAGAAATTATGTTAAAACTATTTTTAATGGTCTGTGCCCCTGCTTTCCTGACGCTCCCCGCCCGGTCCTGAACCGGCAGTTTGGTCACATTAGGCACATTAAAACTTCCACGTTCTCTTTCTAAAGATGTGGATCATCTCCAATGTAGGACATTTGAAGAGGAAATTTTAATGGCACATTCTCATTGTGACTAAAAGAGAGAAGACAAATGTTGCAGAGGATGGTGCAAGCTTGTGAAAGATTTAACTGGTGAACGTGGGAGAAGAGAGACAAGCTTGAACAAGCTTGCACAATCATCAGGGGAGTGTAGAGGTTTGCTCTCAGAAGTCTCCAACCTCCTGACCACACAGAAACTGGGAACACAAGGAGAACAAAATAAAAAAAGTGACGTGCATGGGTGTAACAACATTGTTTATGATTCTGTAATCCTTTCCAGGTTTGGAAGCTTCTATGCAAGACCACAGTCCCGGAATAGTCTGATTTAGTGTCATTTCATCTTCTGAGGATGCCCGAGCCTATCCCGGCTGATTTCAGGTGAGAGGGTGCCCGAGTTTGCCCAAGCCTATTCTGGCTAATTTCAGGCAAGAGGCAGGGTACACCCCGCCTCTTGTACACCCAACAAACTGTGCCCCCAGTTTGTTCTGGGGGCACACAGAAAGACAACCAGCCACACACACTTGTTCCTGAAGGTAATTTTGTAGCGATGCAACCAATGATTTTGGTGGGTGGGAGGAAACCAGAGTACCTGGAGAAAATCCACACATAAACTGAGAACATGCAAACTCCACACAGAAAGACCAGTGTTTCAAGCATCCCCCCTGCTCCAGGACTAGAACCCTTGACCTTCTTGCTGAGAGCCCATACTGCAGCCCTGATAATTTATTGATAAATTAGATTGAACTGAACACAAAAAACCCCCCTCTGGATCAACAACATCCTGGAGCCTTGGAAATTTAAACATGGGAGGTTTTGCAAAACTGTCATTTTTAGAAAGTTTTATGAAATACACACATATTTTTTTTAACCTTGCCCATTTCCCCGTCTTGTTAGACAGGTTTCCCCTGCCATGGACAGCACCCTATGCCAAACTTGGCAAGTATGAAAACATTTTTATATTTATTTAAATTTCCAAATATTTTTAGGTTCTAGCGAAGAAAAAAAGATTGAAAAGGAAAGAAAAGAAGAGAGTAAGAGGGTAAAGCGGTAATTATTGGTAGCAGTCACTTACGTGTTGGAAGGAAAATGTGTAAACAAAAACAAATTGAGAAACATTAAAACAAGCCTCCACATTTAAACATGGATTATACAAGATACAATGTGATGATTCTATAACAACACTGTGGATAGGGAACAGGAATCATAGCAAACAGAAAAGAGTATGACACAGTGTGGATGAGTGGATACAAATACAGTACATGCAATCTGCTGAGATGTGTTATGTGTTCATTTGAGGGCATCCAAAGCCCATCTAATATCAATACCTTACATTTAAACATTCACGATTACAGTGATTAAAACAAGGAATTATGGTCAACTAATTTGTTGGTAATGAACCATATTTTGCATAATTTAAAAAGGGCATTTATAATTGTAATTTGTTACACTTTTATTACATCACTTACATTCTATTTCCAACATTAACACAGCAGTGTGGTTTGCACATCTCAAAATTTTGTTTTTAAGGTCAACTCTTTGAAAGTTGAAAAGGACAGTGAGCTGCTTTCCACTTCAGGGCGGTGAAAAATGTCCTGTACCCTTGTATCAATGTGTGGTCCAACAACTGAACAGTTTCAGACAGAAATACCTACAGAGGCTGGTATAAACTTCACAGAGGATCACCAGAAGCTACCAACATGCTCAATGTCACATTCACAGCATCAGGAGCAGAAAAGCCTGTTAGTCTACCTCCCTTTGGGCAGGAAGCTGTGTGGCATCAAAGCAAAAACCACAAGGATTCACACAACTTGATGTTGTAAGAAGACAACAGTCTGAGTTGTGTACTGTTGATTATTACAATACTTTTAATTTATTTCAACATTCTTCCCTGCCTGCCATATTTTTGTTGCCGTATTAGTGTTCAAAGACATATTTAATACCAATCCAATGAATCACTGTTTATTTCTTTGCTTGAGAGATGCGCAAATTTACAGTTGCAACGCTGTTAGGCAATGACAGGGAACAGGCTGTCTACAGCATGCACATCACACACAACCTCATTTAAAACTATTCATAGGCCAAAGATTAGCAAGTCTTAATGACTGAAGGGTCATTAAAGTTCCCTTCAAATGTTGTTAAGATGATCACTATGTGGGAGTCAAACATCCTCATGAACCCGAAGGAGCATGATGACGTCCGGTTTTGCTTACCTAAGGCATGCTTTTCTTTACATTTCTCCTGCGCTGTCACCTGACTCATTCAATTTCTGCACTCCAGAGAAATCATGCTAATGGGGGCGACTAAAATATTGTGAGGACTCAGCAGAGGCTCAACAGATATAATTTAGCAATTTTCCTGTTCAGCTAATTATGATGTAGTGTCAGAAAAAGGCCTAAAACAAGTTTGACTTCCTGCAGTCAGGAATGGCTCATGCAGGCATGGCATGAAGATATTTTGCTTACATGGTGTGGGGCTTTCCCAAAGTAGAAATTCACCTTCATGCTTAATATATTTTTCTGCTTTGATTTGAGGGAAACAATTTGCTCAGTAAAGAAAGGGTTCAGATTTAAGAAGAAAAATGATCACATTTGCATATTAAGACTCCAAATGTTTATATGAGAAAAAAAGTAAGTGAAAAAAAGTCACATACAGTGTTTGTAATTTTTAGTCCATCTTGACAATTCAGATATGCATGTCCAACAAGATGCAAAAAAACTTTCCAAAGTTTAAAGTATAATTATTCATACATTGTACTTACTACAATGTAGTAAGCATACACTTTGCATACAATTTGAGCCACATGTGTATGCTTGAGCAACTGATGGCTGGTAAATTTTAAGATATTCATCCTATCATTGCTTAGGAAATCTGTGTGCTCCATTTATGCAAGATTCAAATTAGGAGTGATTTCCATAACGTTTATGGATAAATTTTAATATATAGAGCATAACTTATGGGGTTAAGTTTATGTGTGACACCTTTAGGAGAGGAGGAGCTAATCACAGTTTTTATTAGATCCATAAATTTAAATGAAGATAAATACAAATGTTTTGATAATAAAACACCGTTCTATATTCTGTGGACTTAAAAAAAACTCCCAATAGATTTGCAAAAAGACTTGGAATTTACAAGCATTTCCAATCGATAGTTTTCGTTTCGTCAGCACTGATTCAAGGTTATGAGAACCCTGCTTTTCAGCCATAAAGAGATGAGAGGCAGATCAGAGAGACGCCTCTGTGTACATTGGAGTTTAAATCTGTGTGCCTTTTTTTATATTGGATGGGAATAAATTAACACCCTGAAAGTCTTTTAATCTCCCAAATCAGATTTTCTGTCTCTCACAGAATTGGCACAAGTCTAGGTGATGGAGGATATATGATGTGATAAGGGAAGCTAATCATTATTAAATGGCACATTTAGGATTTTGGAAATATTGAAAGACCCTTTTTGGTCTTTTACATCGCAGACAGATCTGCAAGAACACCCTCACATTGAACCCACAAAGCATATTAGTCTCTTCTTTATAGCGATTGCATTTCAAAGGAAATAATCTCTCAGCATCTAAAGAGGACATCACAGCTATCTTTCTTTTATAATCACATGTTCTGCTACTGAAGCCAGATTAACCCAAAGATTTTTATCACTTTGGAACCTACTTAAAGAAACCTACATTTCTTTAAGAATAAGTATGAAATGCAAAAAGATGTTTTTGCTTTTTTTCTGCTTTCATTTTTTCTTTACTGCAAAATTGATTAACAATACCCACAGTAATACACTTAGAAACACACAAAGTTGACCAAATTTGGCAACGTTACACTATGGATTTCCTGGTTTTGATTTAATGCCATCGTAATTAAAAAACAAAAGTAATGACCATTAAAGAGAAAACTCTTTGTAATAAGAAATGTCATTTTGATTGGATGGGGGTGGTGGGTCAGTGTATTTTGTTTTTTCATAAAATCATTACCTTCCATCACTATTGATGCCACAGAGAAATGTTTGTTCAGAATGCATATGAGGCTTAACCAATAAAAATGAATGATGATTATTTCACTGACAAGTGCAGTTTGTCTTTGTTAGTGGCTTTGCTACATTCTCATTCATATTTACACATTCACTCTTATAGCATCCAAAATTTCTGTTGTGGATCAATTGAATGTCATCTCCAGAAACTGAAAACATTCTATTAATTTCATTCACATATTTCAAATCAATATGATCCATGGTATTGTTTAAACATAAATAATACTTTGCATTTATCTGATCTAGTTGTCAGCAAGAAAAAAAATACTAGAGAATACAAAGCCAACATCCATCCATTCACTTTCTGTAATTGCATTATTCTGTTTAGAATCATGGAACTGGAGTCATTTTCTAGTTGACAAATGATCAGTTCTTCACAGTCAATTTAGAATCACTAGTTCATTTAAAAATAATAGTCGATCATCGTCTGCAGGAAGTACATGCACATACACTACACAGTACGACATGCCCCAACAGGAGTGTCCTTTTTATTCTGAAATGGAAAAAGAACAACAGTTCATGCAAGTTGTGGTAGTTAATTTTCCTCTTTCACAGATAAATTTAATAAAGAAAACAAACCCCTGGTCTCAATTTTTCTTTATTCATTAAATCATATAAAGTACATATAAACTGCTGAACAGAGTTGATAACTTTAACGATAAACAGTCTTAATATGTTAAACATACAGGTCTATGACATCTCCTGCTCAAGACACTAGAAATGATCTTTAGTCACAGTTAGAGGAATACTGCACCCATGCATGTGTAAATTATGCAATTTATATCCATGCATCATGAAGGATAACTATCAGATTTGGCGTTGCTCCCCTTTTTTGTTGATTGGGGTTTTTTTTTTTTTTTTGGATGTGTCAGTTCTATTTTTTTTATTTATGTTTTTCAATGTCTAAGAGGTTCTCCTTTTCTACTATATCTCAACTGTACATTTGTACTTGCATGGAATGTTATGATTTTGTCTTAAAATGAATAAAAAATTTAAGTATTTAAAAAATCATTCAATTTTTAAACTATGACCTCTACTAAATGCACCAATGGAAAGTCATGAACCTGAATGAAATTTTTATGATGGAGTCATTTCCAAAACCATCAGGCACGTCATTTTTACACATGCAAAAATACAATTATGATATTTATTTGGTAAATTATGATTTAAAAAAAAAAAAAAAGTCCCTCAGACACAAGCATCTTAGTATTTGACATCTTATTGCATTTTAGGGCTATTTTTAGGAGATTTAAATTTTTCTTAACATTCTGATTTTGACAAAACATTTAAGATTGTTGTAAACTAACATTTTGCAAGACAATAAAACCCCTTACTTTGGCAATAAATTACAATCCTAATAGATTCGAGTTCAAGAATGATGGTCAATATAATAAACATTTGTGCTCAGATCTGGTTCTGCACAGATTTGGTTCTGTGTATGATTCTTAATGCACAATTTTCATTTTAAAACCTTTGAATGTTCATGAAAAAGTAATTATTTTTCCCCCCCAAGTGATCTTAATGATTTATCAGACCAATAGAAAGAGGAGTAAAGTAAAATAAAAGGTTAAAACCTCATAAAAGTCCGTTTTGCATGATATAGGACCTTTAACTGGAAAGAAATCACAACTATTCTCTTCCCATATTAATTTCTCAGATAATTTTTAAAAAAATCTTTAAAAAATAATCAGTGATTGTCCTCAGTAGTTTTTTTTTAAACCTTCAGATATTTTTCTATATTTTTTTTGTTGATTGTCCTTTTTGGGCCACCGTAGTGTTCTCTGACGTGGCTTTTCTTTCAGCTGTGTTTACAGACTGTATGCTAACTTTAGCCTTCAACTTATCTAGAATCTCTTGTTTTTAGTCCATAATTAATATATTTAGGAGATATCTACCTTGAAAAAGTCAAGATGAGACGCAGCGGGCTGGGTAAAGCACAAACTTTAATGGATCTCATGGGGAATCACAGTTAGCTCAATGCTAGTTAGCTTAGCATGATGGCTAATATTTGTCTAAGATAAATTAATGATCTGGAGTACAGATCTGAGTTTACACATTTATACTGCAAAGGTTAAATGCTTTTTTTTGTTTCACACAGGAGATGGAGGCTCTGGAAATTATGTAGCAAGTGGTTACAGTGTGTATGAGGAGGAAAATGAACATTTGCAGGAAGGATTGAGAGCTAAAGTCAACGCTTTGAAAAGTGTAAGGAACTTACTGATCACTATGTTTGAGGAACAAACTGATCAAATTCTCAGCTGGATGGTGTTGTTTGATTTCTGATCCAAATAGTCTGCTACATTTTTCCACAGTTATCCATCGACATTGGGACAGAAGTCAAGTATCAGAATAAAATGCTGGATGACATGGTGAGTTATTGAGAAACTTGGGTTTTGTGTTTCAGGTCAGTATCACTGCACATTTTAAGTGTATTAATGATATTTTTATGTCAAAATTCTCTCTCTAGGATACAGATTTTGATTCAACTGGTGGATTATTGGGTGCCACTATTGGAAGAGTCAAACAGCTGTCCAGAGGTAGTCAGACCAAACTCCTGTGCTACATGCTGCTGTTTTGTTTTTTTGTCTTCTTTGTTCTTTACTGGTTCCTCAAATTGAGGTGACAGAAATAATCTTCTGAGCTTGATCTCTTACTGCCACATTTCTATCCAATCTCGATGCAACTGTAAATTAGATTATGACATGATGCAGGAGACCTCTGAAGGATTGTCTTTTGGATGTCCTAATAGCTCAAACAATGGTGATCATTTTAGTTGTGGAAAGATCCATATCAAATGTTAAACTACTCAAATAATGTGAAGAATCTCAAATGAATAACAAAGAAATGTGTCAAATGTTTCTGTACCTTAAGCTGACTGTTGTGTCTGCTTTAAAACATTCAAAATACATTTTGATTTTTAAAACCTAAAATATAGAATTTTTTTTTTTTTTTTTGCCACAGTAGATCATATCATTTTGCCAAGAATTCCGAGGCAGTATTATGTTGCACAAACAGTTGTTGATCAACTGAAATAGAATAAAGAATAAGGACGCTACCCTGAGTCTTCAACCTTGGCTTAAAAAGTTCTAATGACATTATTGGAAAATGTTCCAACTTTGTAAAAATGTTCATGTAAATAAAAATTTTATGCTCTAAACCTACCCATGTGGTTTTTGTGAATTCATTGAGACAAAGACAACTTAATGGATATGATTTTGCTTTATTCTAAAAAAATAAATCCTGTTACCACAATTTCTGTTTAAATTATCTGACAAAGGCAAGGACAAAGGACTTCATTCGATTGAGCAGGTGGATATCATAGTTACATGCAAGATAAGTTCTAAAGAAATCAACATTTAAAAACATCCATTGAATTTTTCTACATGTCAGAATTGCACTTTGGTGAACTTTTAATATATTAATTACTGTTAGAAAAGCTTCAAAGTTGTCTTCTGGGCAGTGTATTTGATGATCAAAACGTCTCGATAATCAAATACGGTGTCCAGAAAACAACTTTAAAGTCTACCATGGATAACTCCAGTAAAAATGAGAAATTACACATAATTTATTACTGGTACATCATCAGGATATATCGGTCTGTTACTGACTTAATTTCTTGGGTATTGTGTCCATGTACTTGCAAATGATTCCCAGCATTACTTCATCAGCTCCTGCCCCAATCGACATTAACCTGGAGTCCCTGCAGAAAGAAAAAGTTTCAGAGGGTTTTATTTAAGCAGCGTCTAAATATTTGAAACATCGATATTTTGCCAGCTTATTTCCACAAAAAGTTGGCACAAAAAACATTGTATAACAATTGGGTAAAAACTTTCAAAAGGAATAAAATGCATTGTGACCATGTGACCACTAAATCCAACATTGCTGTAAATCTGATTTTTTTTTGAGTATGAGGAAAAAATAGACATCACCAAAGCAGAAAATCAAAGGTAACTGCTTTATATTTAATTCACATGCAGAGCTCAAAATGTCATGAAGAATTTTATTTATTTACACAAAAATATATTCTTAAGGTAGAGGCTCTATTAATATTAACGATGTTCTGAAAAATCAATTGTCAAACACATCAAAATGTAGAAAGTAGTTTTACAATCCACTTAGAAGTGAAAAAACAAAACTTTTCACAGTCTTACCTGTAAAATCTGCTCACTGGTACATCACTGGTAAAACCCATTCCTCCCCAGAACTGGAGACAGCTGTCACTTAGTTCTCTTGCCAGACGTCCACCCTTTAGTTTAGCCATGGATGCCAGCTTTGTGACATCATTCCCTTTAATGTACAATGCTGAAATGAAAGGAAAAAAAAAACAGTTAATATAACATCGATGAAGACAAACTGGAAAGTTCATTCTGGTTTTTATGAGTTTGAACAACTAAATCAATGGGCATTAAGGGATCCTCTTAAATTACAGAAGACTATATGACACACTGACAATAGAAACTGCAGCTGTAATATATGGAACAAGACTAATATTATGAAATTGCCTCTAGAAATAAGTGTGTGTATGGTTGTGTGTCTGTGGCCCAGCGGTAGACTGGTGAACTGTTCGGGGAGTACCCTGCCTCTTGCCTGAAATCAGTCAGGATAGGCGCTGGCACCTCAACGGCCCCATTAAGGATAAGCAGTTCAGAAGACGAAATAAGCATATTATTACTAGTTGAGACCTTTTATTCCTGCTTGCTAGATGCACATAAATATTTAAAGCAAACAGTTGAGGACTTCTGAGCTCGATCTGTGCCATATCTTCTAGTGACTATACCAAATGAGTGCAGTGCTCTGCAGTTCACTTCATGCCCTATTTTACACACAGAAACTTATCACTGCCAATTTGCTAAGTTCACATTCTTGCACAGCGGAATCATCAGCTCCAGCGTTATCTTTAGTCTTCTGGCTCATGAGAAAATCTACATACATTCACTTGGGAAAAATGTCCCTATGATACACAATCTCAAATGAAAGGATTTGTCAGAACACGAACAAAAAAGAACTCATTACTGAACACACATCCATGTGAAATTGGCAGCATTTCACATTGTTACGCCTTGCTGGTCACTTCCATTTTTTTGTTGCGCAGCTTATGTTTGTTTGTAATATGAAGTAAATGCATTTAAAGACTTTAACTGTACTATGTACTCTTTCATTGTTGAAACTCTCATTACATTCCCTTACTTCACACACTGGCTGCCAAAATTACGTATGCACAGGTTATGCTTGTGCATCCTTTGCCAAGAAACTCTTCATACTTTAACAACTGTTCCAACCTTGAGGTGTACTTAGAAACTCAAATCTATTAAGACAGTGAGCTCATATTGATTTTGGGGGTCAAAGTCAGCAGTGTAAAATAGAGAGAGAAAAAATTGCAGTTTCTCTTGATAAAGGTGCACCCGATGACTCTTAGCATACATTATTATTCCCAATACATGTGCATCTTTAAAGAAGCTATTTGCAAAAAAAAAAAAATCTGCTGGGCAAAAAAATTTGGTTTAGTACAGTGTTGGTACTTGCATGTATGCGGTAGCACTATGTGAACAGCTATTTAAAAGGACAAGAGCATGTCATACTTGAGCTAAAGTTGCATATGAAAAATTTATTTTTGTCAGACTTAAGCTTTGCTGTTTTCAACTTTGGGGAAAAAAACAGGGCGTGCTTCTATTAGGAATAATACAGTAGTTTAACTATCTTATTGCTCTGTCTTAAAGGTGATATGAAGGAATATTAAAACGCAACTTATCCAGCCATTTATGTATTCTGATTGGCTGCTGAACAGCTTTACCTGTGGCGTGATAGAGAAGTGACCGGAGCAGCTCAACCTCAGTCTGAAGCTCAGCCAACCTGAAATGAACAGTCTGATGGTAGAGCACAGGCAGTTTGAAGATCTTCCTCTGACGTGTGTACGCAATAGTCTCCTGGATAATGTTATCCATTGTGGTCACAACTGGGAAAATTGAACAGAAAGGCCCAATGAGTTAGAGTATATTTAAATAATTTATCAGTTGGTATCTGTAAATATTCCCAGTTTACAATCAGAAAACTAACAAACTGGTCATGGTTTTAAGTAAAAACACTTTGATTCACGCTTGTAATCAGTTTCTTAAACTTTTTTTTTTTTTATATGAAGGATGAATCAGACTCATCATAATTCAAAGTAAAGCAATCAATTTAGAAAAACTTAATAGGCTAAAAAATATAAATCTAATTTGAACAATTATTTTCTAAAGTAATTCCTGCAACAAAAATTAAATTGAGGATGAAATATAAATACTGTGTTTTATTTGAGATACCGTATTAGGAGTGATAAGGTGTAAAAAGTACTGTTTACTCACTATTGGCAACGGCCCAGAGCCTTTCTTCCTGGAACTGAAGCATCTGGTAAGTGAATCCCATGCCTTCATGGCCAATGATGTTCTTGCATGGCACATGGACGTCATCAAAAAAAACTTCGGCCGTGTCAGATGACCACATACCCATTTTATCAATCTTCCTAGCGATGTGTACTCCTACAATATTAGTGAAAAAAAGAATTACACAGAGAGTTCCTTGTTTTTTTTTTATGTACAGTATATGATTTAGTAAATATGTCACTACATTTATAATACATTTTTTTATCATTCAGACTTTTACCTGGCAGGTTCATGGGCAAGCAAATAAGAGATTTGTTCCTGTGTGGTGGACCGTCGCTGGTGTTGGCAAGGAGACACATCCAGTCAGCTTGTGTACCGTTGGTGGTCCACATCTTCCCTCCATTAATCACGTATTCATCCCCTTTTCTCACTGCCTTCGTCATGATGCCTGGATCACACAGCAGAAGATTACAAAAGCTGGCATGAGGAAAAAAAAACTTCTGTTTACATTAGAACAGTTTTAGATCAAATTCCTTCATACTTATTCATGTGGTCTCATACACCCCCAAAAAACTTCTACTTTTGGCATTTTCCTTCAGGGGTCGCCACAGCAAATTTCTTCTATCTAACCCTATCTCCTGCATCCTCTTCGGTCATGAACTTCCTCTTTGGTCTTCCTCTAGGCCTCTTTCCTGGTGATTCTAAACCCAACATCCTTTTGCCGATGTACTCTCTCTCTTTTCTCTGCACATGTCCAAACCATCTCAGTTTGGCCTCTGACTTTATCTCCCAAACCTCTAACATGTGTTGTTCCCCTGATCTTGTCGATCCTGGTCACTCCCAGAGAGATCCTCAGCATTTTCATCTCTGTTATCTCCATCTCTTTTTCCTATCACCCTCCTCCCCGCCAAAAAAACAGCTCCACCAAAACCAGTCTATGCATGTGTAGACAAAAACCTATTTTTTGCTATTGTTCTTAAACTACACAGTGACTTTAGGCATTTGCATGACCAAGGCAGTTTGTTTTCATACAAAAAAAGACAAATTGTGAGCTTTGTTAGCCTCATAATCTTCGCCAAATTCAAAGTGCGTGATAAGTTGGCCTAACACAGTTTGAGTAAATCCTTTTAAGGTGCAGGCTCCACATGTAGAAGAAATAGAACTATGGTAACAAAACTTTAAAGTGCAAAAAGACTTAATGCATTCAGAAGATAATTGCTTTCTATTAAAATAAGAAAAAAATAAATAAATTCAAGCATCATACACATTACTATTAAAATACTATTGACAATGCATAATGTGTTTGGAAACAGAAAAAAAGGGTTTGTATACATTAAAGAAATATCAAAGCAACCTTCGTTTACAGTGTGTAATCAATCAGATTCATCTACTTTATAGGTTACCTTCACTTTTTTCTCTGGTCTTCTTGTTCATTACTATTCGTGACAATGTTTTTCACCCTGGAGATGTAAGTAAACCACTGAGTCCTGACTTGACAGTCTGGTTCTTGTGTTGTGAAATGCATTTATGAAGTGGTTTAGTATTTATAACGGTGAGCACACGCTTCACTCCAGTGGGCTATAAGTAGATCTCACATCAGTTTGTCTTTGCATGTTTAATCCTTAGGGTGTAACAACTTTTTTGTGGGTGTTGATGTGCTTAAAGAACATTGGGATGTTGTGTTAGAAGATCATTCTCAATTTGCTTGACTTCTCACATGAAAAGAAAATAATTTTTTGTTAACTCATATTTTTTATATGATGTGTTTTATGTTTTCTATATTTTTAATTTGAAAGGGAACACTTTTTTGGATAAATACCCAGTGATTACCTCGGTTACTCAACAGCTTCGAAGACAGACAGTTGATAAGACACACAAGATGACTCAGAAGGTAGTTTTATCATAACAGTTTACCTCACAGCAGAAGCCATGCAATAACAAAATGTAAATTTTTTTGGAAAGAGATTTATGAGCAAACATAAAAAAATAGGTCTTACTTGAGACATCAGAGCCTGCTCCAACTTCACTAACACCCAGACAGGCCACTTTATCACCCATGATGGAAGGTAGAAGGAATTCTTTCTTTAGCTCATCTGAACCAAACCTGTACAAAGATCCCACAAACATCATAAGAACTTCTCTAGCTGAAGATCGGAATTCTTTTTCCTAACATTTTAACATCTAATCTAATTATATTTAGAGTGCAAGTGCCTAAAAAAGTTGTTCCAACTCTTAGACTGTGTTGTGTAACTGTCCTAAACCACAGCGACAACTTTCCCGTGTTTGAGGCAATTACAGCACCGGTGGGACGTTAAAGGGTCTCCCATGGTACCACTTCTCTGAAGAGAGAAGAGCAAAGCTCTCTTCATACTTAAACCTTCTTCCATGAGACTGCAGATGTCTTAATTAAACTCTTGAGACTTCAACACTCATTTACAGTGAATTTATTCTGGTCGCACCAATAGCTTTTAAACCGAAATACACCACATAACCTGCTGAGGAATGACAATCAGTTACATATAGCTAGTTAATACATCATCCCAGAAAGGTGACTTAAGCATCAGATAGATTCAAACACAGTTGTTTGATAAACAATACTAAAATAGTTCAAAATAAGCTTTTCCTCTAAAGTGTTAAAAAACAAACCTTACACCCCACCGAGGTTAGTCACATAATATTACATATTTGTGAGTGTTCTTCTAATTAAATAAACACACAATTATAAATGAGCTAACTTTCCCACTTAGCAATGAAAGGTCTTCCTACGTCAAAAACTCAGCATTTTCAGAAAGACCATTTCAAAACAAACTTGTTCCCAATAACTGGGGTGAAGTAGTGTGAAAGGTCAGGGAGCGGGCAAGTCAGCATAGATTTCTTGAGCAACATAAGCCCAGCAAGCAAAAACGTAATTCCCTCCAGTTCGACAGCAGGAATTACTGACTACAGCAAAAAGAGCCTGCTCAAATCTATAATTAGCAAGGTGGCTGATTTACCTGGCCAGAGCTGGTGTAGTCATGTCGGTTTGAACACCGATTGCCATGGGAACACCTCCACACTGGATGTGGCCCAACTCCTCGGCAACAGCAATACTGTAGCTGAAGTCGAGTCCCAGTCCTCCGTACTCTGCAAGGGACAGAAAATTGTCTCATTATGGCCGTAAAGAGGTTTTAGTCATCAGTATTTACTGAACATGCTTTTTGTTTACGAGCCTCCTGGATCCCACAGGTCAGCGAGTTCTAGTCTCTAATTTACTCTCAAAGTGTGAACTGAAACATGTAAAGAACATACGGTTTTTATGCTCATAGCTTGTGAGTCAGCCTCTAAGCAACCAGAAAGTTTTATCTCCATTGAGAAAATTTATGATCTTGTTAAGCAATATCTATCTTGTAATATATTTTTAGAATAAAACTTGGTGATTTACTCCATGCTTATTATCTTCTGAGTGGGATTTAGTTTTCTTATGACATTTGAAATGTTTACAACTTATTTGTATAATCAGTGTTTTTTTGTAAGAATTTTTTATTATTTTAATGTCCTCTTTTTCTTGAATTATTTTGTTTCGTCTTCTGAACTGCTTATTCTTGACATGATCATGGGGAGTGAATGAGTCTATCTAGGCTGATTTCAGGCAAGAGACAGGATACACACTGAACAGGTTGCCAGTCTGCTATGGGGGACGGACAACCGCATGCACACACGCATATACACACATTCCTAGGGGCAATTTTACAGTGGTTCATAAACCTAACATGCATGTTTTTGGAGGGTGGGAATAAATTGGAGAAAACACACGCAATGAGAGGGAGAACATGCAAACTCCTTGAATTGCACTTAAGACTTTTTTTATTTCTTTAATTTTTCTTTATTAACTGGTTAATTAACATGTTTTTAAACAGTCATTGTTAAAATTTCCATAAAGTGACTGGAATGAGTTTAGCCATCGCTAATTGAACATATCACATAATTTGTCATATGGGTTTATCCTTAGTTTTATGGGTTTATCCTGAGATGGGTTCAAATGTTCTGTTGTCGTTTCTGATTTTAGCACTTTCAATCGCATTTTTCTTTAAATAAATAGACCTTTTTTAAGTTTGACATTTTATTCAAACTTCTTTTGCCTTTTTTTTAAAAGAGAAAATTGAGAAATTTCGCAAAGAAAAAAATTTTGCAACAAGTAATGAAAGTCGGCCGTGAGATGAGTTGTCACGGTGCCTTTGGTAGAGGTAATTTTAACATCTGTTTTTTGAACATTAAAATAAGAAAATAAGTTTACCTTCTGTTTTTAAAGAGACCTTTTCTCCAAGGGTATCCCAGCATTTTATGCAAGAAAAATTATTATATATGTATATAAAAAAAATAATAATTTGTGCACTTTTACTTTAGAATTGCAGCATAACGTTTTTCTTTTCCTTGACCAGACCCAATAAGATACATTTAGAAACTTCTTCAATAAAAGATGCAATAAAAGACGGCCCGGTGGCGCAGCGGTTGGCACAGTGTTCACACTGTAAAAAGGTTGGGGTTTCCGTCCCTGAGTGAGGTTGAGTCTTGAAACACTGGCCTTTCTGTGTGGAGTTTGCATGTTCTTCCCGTGTATGTGTGGGTTTTTTCCAGGTAGTCCAGTTTCCTCCCACCCTCCAAAAACATGCATGTGAGGTTAATTGGCCACTACAAAATTGCCCCCGAGGAATGAGCGTCTGTGTGGATGGTTGTGAGTGTGTGGCCCCGCTACAGACTGGCGACCTGTTCGGGGTGTGGTTGCAATCAACCGGAATAGACCGCGACACTGTTAAGAGTAAGCGGTTCAGAAGACGAAACAAAAAACATTTAATATTGGGAGAAGGAGTTATCTCAGTGATAGAATGTCCTCCCTTAGACTGGGAGAAGCCAATTTGAATACCAATGGATCCATGCCCTTGAGGAAGACACCTAACGGCCAGTTACTCCCACCACTGGTGCTGTCGTGGTTACCTGCTGCAGTGCAATGCAGCACAAAAATTTTCCCATTTGAGGGATGAATACAATACGTTAAAAAAATAAATATAGCGTCCTTTTATTACAAGTTTAACAACAAAAAAAGACAAAATAGCTAATAAATATACATTTATAATGTGTTTAAAAGTAAATACATTGTAAACAGAAAAAACAGCGAGCAGTATTACAGATGAATGCTGCAGCTGATTTGACAAATACTAAAAATACTATACACTGTGAGTATAATGATACTTTTACAAGAATAGCAGAAAATGTTGAAGGAAGTTGTGAGGGAACATCTCACGTGTCAAATGTACAAATAAAGTAGTAAGATTATTTCATTAATGTCAAGAAGAGCAACAAGATTTACTTGGAATTAACACGCCCCTCACTACATTAATCCTCTTAATGGAACCCTGCAAACACTTCTCCTGTCTCATGTCAATCTTTGTGATATCTCTGTGTACATCAACACAGAGGATGTTGGAGTGCACACCCCGAAAACACCGATACGCTTACAGGATATTTGGAAATAATCTCCTGTCACTAGAGCAATGCACTCAAATTAATAGCAGGATGTTATCTGTAATTATGCTTTCTGTAATTATGTGTAAAAAGCACTGCTGGGAGAACAGTGGCAAACCGCAAATAATCTCTCACTTTTTTAAAAATCCATAACACAGCCCATTTATCAGATAAGTATAAGCGGAAAAAAATATATAAATAATAATTCTGTTCATTTCTACATTTCTGACAGATAAGATCTTAAATCAAATGTCTTTAATGGTGGAGTTCTGTACATTTAAAGCTAAAAGTAAAACACAATTAGGTCAACTCATTTGAGAGCTGTATTCTACCTGACCTCAACAAATTTAAATACCTTCACCTTTTCAGTACACAACAAATTTATTACAGATGGTATAGAAATTTAACAATAAACATTGAAAATGTGAAGAAACATCAAAACTAATTTCAGCAGAATGCATGGTACATGGAATCAGAGTCATTTAAACTTTTTGAAAAATGTCCAAATTATTGCAGTTTTAAGTACTTAGGATCAATAGTCCAGATCAATTGAGAGTGTGGAAAATAGGTGAAGAAGCGTGTGCAGGCAGGCTGGAACAAGTGGAGAAAAGTATAAGGTGTGATAAAAGAGTTTCAGTTAAAATAAAAGGAAAAGAGTACAAAACTGTGGTGAGACCGGCGATGCTGTTTGGTCTAGAGACAGTGGCACTGAAGAAAAGACAGGAAACAGAGATGGAGGTAGCAGAGATGAAGATGCTGAGGATCTCTCTGAGTGACCAGGATGGACAGGATCAGAGGAACAACAAATGTTAGAGGTTTTGGAGATAAAGTCAGAGAGGCCAGACTGAGATGGTTTGGACATGTACAGAGGAGAGAGAGAGGGAGTACATCGGAAGAAGGATGCTGGGTTTAGAACCACCAGGAAAGAGGCAAAGAGGAAGACCAAAAAGGAGGTTAATGAATACAGTGAAGGAACACATGAAGACCGTGACCGAAAAAGATGCAGCAGATAGGGTTAGATGGAAGAAAATGACTTGCTGTGGCGACCCCTGAAGGGAAATGCCGAAAGAAGAAGATTTTGTCTATGTTAATAAAATAATAAAAACAATCATCAGTACAAACACCCTCACTATCTGATTAGGCATTTCTATCAAGCTATGAAAAATAAATGACACTCCACTTCTTTGGCCATCCCAATTCTAACAAGATTTGCAAATTTGGCATCTCCATCTAGAGCTGTCGCTTGCGAAAATTACCCGTCGCTGTCCCAGAGGCATCAAGCAAATAGGACATGACATTTATTTATTTTGTACAACTGTCTGGATGACAACATCTAAGCAGTCCAAAGTAATACAAGCGAGCATTTTGTGAAAAAGATTTTTTTTTAAATAAACATACCATGTGATCCACTGAGCTGAGTGAAAGTAAATAATTCACAAAACCGCAAGTTGCAGCAATTATCTTATAATTGAAAGTCTTCATGATCTGCACTCTGTTCAATCAAAATTACAAAAGTAAATAAAAAAGGTGCAAATACTGTAAATTGGGACAGAAAAAGTGGAATAAGATAAGAGGAAACAGGTGCAGCTGTGGAGCGATAAGTCTGTGTGGAAACCCTGTGGAGGTTAATGTGAGCAAAAGGAAACAGAATTTTATCCCACTTTAAACAAAACAGCAGGCTGTCTGGTTGAAAAAGCAAATAGAAAAAAATTATGAACTCAGACACATTTCTTTTGAGAGGTTTTTGTTTCTCAATACAAGTTTTTTTTTCAGGTGGAGCTCTTAAACCACAAAACATTGAGATTTAACAAAATGCTCCACATGCTGATGGTTATTGAAGATTAACCTGCGTCTGATGACTACTGAACTCCAAATTGGCTAGAAAAAATCAATTTGCATTAGTTTCTTTATGCGTGAATCATCCCTTCAGTATAAAGTCATGCTGGTACGTCATTCAAATTAACCATTGTGCATTTCTGATTTGTAATGAAAGTTGTGAAAAACAATTAAAAAAAACCTACAACCACAGACATTTAAAAGTACTTGCTCATATAAAAATACTCAAAAGGGAAAACCTTGCAGGCTGCCAAGTTTTATCTGTCAAACAGAGGCGAAGCACATTTCCGTGAAAATAACTCTGTTGGTGAAAAGGGAAACAAGCAGCGACCACAGGGTCATTTCTGTCTCCTCCCTTGGCGTTGATGCTATGTGAAAACTTCCTAGTTTTATCCTTTGAAAACTAGTGATAAGTGGAAATGTGAGGGTTAAACTTTGTCTCTGTACAGTATGAAGAGACACACTGAACTATTCCAAAATATAATTACCGTGGACACGTTTACTTGCTATAGTTTCAAACATTGAGCAACAAAATTGCCCAACAACTGACTTTCGTCTCAAAACTTCTACTGCTCTAAGTTTTTAATTCTATACAAAACTCAATATGCAGACGTAAGTCTTACTCAGAAACATATTTTCCTACTTTTATCCCTCCCAAAATAATGTGTTTTGTAACTTTGGTTTTAAAAGTAAGCCAAAACATGTGAGATCACAATGAAAGGAGAAGGCTGGAGTCATATGCCAATTTGGAAGGTTAATGGTTCATCCAGACTTCCCTTAAAAACATGTTACACTATTTTTGGGCAATGTACTGAACACCATGTTATCTCTAAAGTGCTTATGGTTGTGTAAAAGTGAGAAAAGAAATTTACTTGAAACTTTTATTTATTACCCCTGTATTATTATTGAAAAAAAATTCTGTAAAAAAAAAAAAACTCAAGTGAAGACCATCAATTTAGATATAAAAAATGTCCATAGCGTAAAAGTGGTGAAAATATTAGCTAAAGAAATTAGTTTTAAATGCATTTTCAATGAGATTTTGTAAAATAGATTTTTTTTAATGTCAATAATTAGCTTGTCTATCAACCATCTAATTTCTAGGAAGAGTGATATGATAAATAGGAAAACCCATTAAGATTCAGAAGAAACAAAATTCCACATCATCTTAGTGTGAATCATAAAAGCCTTCATAAATCATTTTTAAAACGTCAAGCCCACACGGTAAATTTTTTTTTCCCCATTGTCTGCAAGCTCAAAAAGTTTTAGTCACCCAACAGACAGAGGAGTAAACCTAAAATCCATAGACTTTGAGACACTTTATGACACAGATTGTTTGGCTAAGTTAAGCACAACATAAAAGCCTTGTTTTTATAAAATACTCCAACATTCTTTTGGCGTTAAATATAGTCTTGCTTTGTGAAAGAAAGAACCCGGTGTGAAATTTTTTTGTTCTTGTGATTTTGGCGTTTTGAGGATGGTACATAAATGCCAACATTTTATGTTAACAAAAGATCTTTATTTTAAATATAGAGTTGGCTTGGCTACACACCGGGGAGCTGACCGGTGTGATCCCTGCCTCTTAGCAATTCCAAGTCAAAGTCGACTTTGGTACCACACACAATCAAAACTTAGATTCAGAAATGAAATAATTAGATTATGTTTCTGGACAAAGTATGACATACTCGTATAAATCCTTTCCTAACTAAAAAAGAACAAAACTTGAAAGAACACAATTATTAATTTGATTTCTGTCAAAAAAAAAAAGAGTAGCTGTCACCAAATTTATGATTAAGATTACTTCAACCAGACACTCACTTATAGACCAAGTTCTATGTATATTAGGAACAATAGATAATCACCAAAATTATTAAACAATATAAGATGTGCATTAGTGCACTAAAGTGGAACAACTGACCCTTGAGTTGGATGATGAAGCAATCTCAAAATATGATTTAAATTTGTGATACTAATGGCGATTAAAACACAGAAGGAAATAGAAATACATTAAATGTACTAAATAGCTCATTTTGCATGTGCATTGTCAATCAGTAGAACTATTTCTCAACTCAAAAATGTTTAAATCAAACATGCATTTTTGTGATGGAAGCCCAATTTGAATATTGATCCATGTAAAAATATTGAATAAGTTAGTAAATGGGTATTTATGCATGTGTATGCGAGGCCTAGAGGAAGACCAAAGAGGAGGTTCATGGAGACAGTGAAGGAAAATATGGAGATAGTTGGTGTGACCGAAGAAGATGCAGCAGACAGGGTTAGATGGAAGAAACTGACTTGCTGTGGTGACCCCTGAAGGGAAGTGCCGAAAGGAGGAGAAGAAAGTGCATCTACTGCATATATCTACTATATAAATACATACAAATATATTGTTCTTCTTTTGCACATTTATGTAAATAACGTGTAAATGTGACACTGTAAAAAAAAAGTAGGTGTAATAAGCCGTGGCTTCAGCAGCTAATGATGTGAAATCTAATCCAACAGAGGATGAAAATAAAACTATTTCAAACAACTTTACATTCTACAAGAAATAACTTTTTACAAAGTAAAAGTGTTTTGGCAGCATATCTTATCTTGCCAAGCACATTATATTAGTTAATTGTAAGTTTATTCACAGAAGATTTCTATAGTTTATTCCCATGTAGCAGCAAGTTATCTACAAGCTGATCGTTCAGTGTGTGTATCGCTCTCTAATCTTGTTAACTACTGCTTATTACTTATGTACTCAGCACAATCGAATGTCTTGGACCCACCCATCCATAAAACCCACAGACTGTTAGTGGAATCTTCTTCACAGGACTCATGAGACACGTACCAAACAGTTTGTTTTATTAAGGATCACATGTTCAAGCCCAAAGCATAGATTTTAAACCACATAATAAAATTATGCGTCAAACAAACTAATGGGGATTAGTCCGTTTCTGTGGAAATGGGGCCAACAACAAACCATCAAATCCGCTGTCGATTAACAAGCGTTTCTGACAAATCTGTTGACAACGAGAAATGTTTTATGATTGTGTACATTAATTATCTGATTTCCTCCTCTTTCTTTTCAGTGACCCAGCTGGGGACAGATGTGGAAAGGGTGTAAACATTGTAACATTGCAGCAGACAGCTGTGGAACAGCTGCGACACTCACCCCAATCATCACAGTGGGAAACTCATGAACCAGACCAAATGTAATGAATGGCAGGCAAAGATGAGAAGGAAAGAAAAACAGCTGGAATGAGTGTCCATCGGAGAAAAAACATTGGAAAAGGGAATGTGTTTCACTTTGTTCACTCAAAGTCTTCAACTTAAAACACCACCTTTCAAAGCATTTATTTTTGCTCTCTTTAATGGTTTAACAATTAAAACCGAAAACAAAATATACCAGTATCATATAAAAGTTCAATGGAAGCATGTAAAAAGATTTTTTTTAAATCCAAAATTAAATGAAAAGTGAGGGATTGCCAATTTAACAAAATATTTACTTTCATCTTGATTTTGACAGCCGTAGTCGTCAAAAAAAAGAAAAAAAAAAATCAGCCCAACTTGACTAGCACATTTTCTCTTCTTCCAAGTTGAGTCTTCAAACATGAAAATATTAGAAACCAGCTGTTGGAAACTTTTCAGAAGAATTCAGATCATTCTTGTGTGAAATCAAGTTGTAGCTGCTCAACAAGTATGAGTGATTTTCGCAATATGTTGCAATCAAGTTGCTTCAAATGTTTCCAGTTGGAGAAAGATTCGGAGAACATGCCAGACGATTTGGGGTTCCTTCATAATCAAATTGTGCTGTTGTTATAAAAGCGGTGTGTAGTTTAGAACGTTCTCTGACAAAAAGGTGTTTGCCGTAAAAGCTTATAAACACATTTTTTCATTTTAATTTCAATTTGGACACTATGAACTCCCCCCATCCTTTCACTTGGAAATATAATATTCTAATTTGATAATGTTTTAGTAAGTTTTATTACTCAGCTTTGCTTAAGATCTTTCACATAAATTACAGAGCATCAAAAAAAGCTGCAATAAATACAATAAAATTGTCTCACCTATTGGTTTGTTGACCCCTAGAAAGCCGGCGTTTCCCAAGATCTTGAATACTTTGTGGGCCGGAAATGTCCCTTCTGCTTCCCATTGATTCACATAGGGGTTAATTTCCTGGTCGATGAGCTACAACACACAGATAAATTAAAAAAGATAAGGAGGTCAAAAAGAGGAGTTTGGATAATTTTAAAGTTTAATAGTCAAAAAGCTGCAAAGTAATGTCATAAATATTTTATCCTAAAAATAATAAAAAATGTGCAGAATGACATTTGTGATGTGCTGGCTGTTTAGAGGGGTTTTTGTTTTACTCAGTGGGCTCTAATGTTCCTTTCCACCAGGCAGATGAGAAAGTGGGTCAGATGGTTGTTGGGCTTGAACCCGAGGTGGCTGCATTAACAGGCCGTATCAACTCTACAAAATGGCCACTGATGTATGTAGTGTCTGACCTGCGAGGTAATGGAAGAGTTCAGCAACAAGAAAAAGAACCCCCACCCCTCATTTAAGCCATTTTCACTCGTAATTAATCTAAAATTACCAGTGGGCACCATTTTTGGGCACCATTTTAACTGGTCGCTGATTTGTGAACAACCAACCATGATGAGATAATGAAGTAGGGCATACATAAAAGTATGACTGATTTTCCAGTGAGTAAAAAACTTAAGTGTGTTTTCTTATAACAATTAGATACAATTGTATATTATTTACACATAGTTAAATAATAGCTTTTTTCATTATCATGTTTACATGTGAGAAAAAAAGATCAATTGGTTAGCTCATATCCTATGTTTCTTTTTATTTACAGTATATTAATGTCTTGAGTCTTTTCATGAGTAAATTGGACAAAATTCCACGTAAAAGTAAGCAGACTTTATAGGAATCAATAACCGTATGGATGGCATCTTTTCCAAACGAATAGTAAAGCTTGGTGAGTTGTTTTTTTCCCCTCAATTAATAATTGATTTGATACCTCAAACTTTTGCATACAAATATGTGAATTCCTGCTTGTTTCTCACATAATTTTGATCTTGGCAAATTATTATAACTATAAAACTATTATAAACAAATGATAAAACCTCTGAATTCAGATCTAGTGTCTATGTCTATCTAGTGTCTACTTAGTGTCATGTGTGTTAAACCAAAATTTGGTATTAAACCCACTATGGTAAAGTTCTCTAGGGGTCAGCAACCAATTCACCTCATGAGCCAAAAAAACCTATGGTGAGACAAAAATGAGAGATCTTATATGATTTACAATAAATAAAAAAGCTGCAACTGTGGCTTAGACACAGCACTCTTTTCAAAGTAAATTTGGAAGCGGAATAACATAACCCGTAGTTATTTTTTTATACTTGATGCTTTTGTTTGGCTTCATTTTTGGACCTTTTGCCCTCCAGTGTTTCCCCCACGGGAATCCTGCTGATGTCCATTACTGGTACTACTTTGGCTGAAGGCTATTTCTGAAAGGATGGCCCTCATTTGAGTGGGTGGAGGTCCTGCATTCCTGTTATATGGCTGTTGCGTATACCACAGCCAGCCCAGATCTAGATGGTTTCCTGTGGGTTTGACCTCAGTGGTCATGGGTGGGCTGGCTGCCGGTGTGGATGGATGTCTGAGATAGTGTGTTCTCACATCAGCCTCAAGTCAGATGTTTTCATTTACAGGTAAAGATTCAAGGAATGTATTCTATAGGCATGTACAGTATGTGGTGTTGATGCTTGAGTGCATGTGAAAACTGAAGAGTATTTTTTCATCAGACATTTGTAACTATAACTAAGTCTTACGCACAGATGGGTGAAAACTTGTCTTTTAAAATGTAAAAAGTAATTTGGTGAAAAAGTTTATAAGAAGTAAGACTGGATTTGTGGTACATTAGGGTACATGGAAACAAATTTGACTTTATCTTCTGCTAAGACAAGCAGAGCTAGAACAATAGTCATAAGCATACTTTAATGAGTTAAGAAATAAATCTAACTCTTTTTCTCAAACCCAAAACAGACCATTTTTGACAACAACAGTTACTTCATTGAACCTTTAACATAAGAAATCAAAAAGAGAAAAGCCCTACTAATCCCCTTTAACCCAAGTTCTCTGTTAAAGTTCAGATCGTGAGGAGAAAAGGGGAGTGACAATTATTCACCGGAAAAGGGAAACACAGAAAGGTCATCGGGGAATAATCTCACTTGTCCTTAGAAAGGTCACTTTGCACAACATGTGCTACATGAAAGAAGGGTTTCACATCTCTGAGCGGCTTTGTAGTAACAAAACAAGAAAAGCAATGCAACTCTTTCAAAACTTTCAACCACAAGAGGCATTGATTGCTTTTAGATTTTTAAAATTCTACAGGATACAATTATCGGTACATATAAATCTCACAAATATTATGCATAATTGAAAAGACGCAACTATAAGTATTTTTATTCCAATAAGAAAATTAGACATCAGACAAATATTTGTGTGAATTTAAAAAAAAAAAAAAAAAAAAAAAAAACTCTACCCCGAATTTCCCTCAATACCACTATTTCAAGAACCAAAAAAGATGGATGGTTCCACAAGTTTGGTACACCTCGTCTCTCATTTTGGCTGAAACTGTTATTACACATGACAATTTTCTCCACCCGTTTCCACCTGCCTGCACACTTTCTTTAACCACTTTTTTATACTCTCCATTGCTCTAGTCTAGACTGTTGATCTCAAGTATTTAAAATCCTTCACTTTCCTTATGTCTTCTTCCTGTGACCTCTCTACCACTTGAACAGCTCTCATTCACACACATGCACTCCTGGTCATACAGTCCTTGTACATGTCCTACACAACTCTAACATACTTCTCTGTCATTTCATACTTCCTCTTGACAATATCACACCTTCCAGGCTCTTTGTAATAACACTTTCCTCAGATCTACAAAGACAAAATGAAGCTCTGTCTGAACATCCCTGTACTTCTTTATCAACTTTCTTAAAGCAAATACTTCATCTGAAGTGCTCTATCTTTGGCATTGAGTTTAGCCAGGAGAGAAAGAATGATAGTTAGTGATGTTAACTTTACTACAGACTTAGTTATAGCCTCTAAAGATGAAAATAAAAAGTAATAACAATGTTTCAGCTGTTGTCTTTGGTTATTTTGCTTTAAAAGTGCCTTGTGACTAAACTCAAGTCACACCTCTCTAACCACTGGCCAAACTTTCATCCACATATTGTTAAAGGTTCTCCGCTAAGCTACCGCTGGGTAAAATATTATTTATGTTGATTAGATTCAATAACATCAAATCAAAATTAAAAGGTGAATTGTAAATAGGAGTTTAGAGTTTTAACCAATGGGCAAGTGATCCACATAGCAAATCTTGACAACAGTGACCTCACAGCCCTTTTCTTATCCCTTTTATCCTATTTTTGATAGACATGCTGATTTCTGGAAAGAATATGTCTCACAGTTGGTCAGCAAACGCCTCAGATCCTTGTGGATGAGCAGGAGGATGTGGCCGGGGTGAGAGAAGCCTGGGTTTCCCGTCTAAGGTTATTGCCCCCACGACCTGGCCCCGGATAAGTAGAAGACGACGGAACAGAATGCTGATTTCTTCTTGTTGTGTATTGATGTTTTCATACTGATTACTGCTACAAGACACTTTAAGTACCGTATTTTCCGCACTATAAGGCGCACCTAAAAACCTTAAATTTTCTCTAAAGTCCACGGTGCGCCTTATAACCCGGAGCGCCTTATGTATGGATTAATATTGAGCTACAACAGGTGTCGCAACTGCGGTAAGCAGCCGCCGACTCCATTTCCCCCGTAGAAGAAGTAGTGCGTGGTGCATGCTGGGATACATGAAAGGGCGTCTCATTTCCATTTGTGTGTTTGTGTAAAGACCCGGAAATGGCTTCTACCAAGAGACACCGCAGAATTTAAACTCAAGGTGATCGGTCACGTAGTAGAACATGGGAATATAGCCGCAGCCAGTGGGGAGATCGGACTTAAAAAATCCAGCCCGACCCAAGCCCCGGATATTAAAACCACGGGCTCGTGGTAAAAAAAAAAATATTATTTATAAAAAATTATAAATTGGAACATTTTCAAGAACACGCCTTTTTAATTAAAAAAAAAAATCCCGCTATCGGACCCCAAACACACTTGTCTGTGATGGCCTGCTTAGCGCGAAGAGGAGGGACGGTCTTTGAAACAAATGATAAAATAGCGATCATTCCTTTTACCAGTCCAGCTGTTTAAATGCCTGCTCAGCGTCAAGGTGCCAGTCTTTTTGGTGTCGTATGAAAGCAATTTAGTTTATCCTTAACTTTTTACTCCTTCATATCGGGGATACTCCTTAACTTCTTACTCCTTCATATCGGGGTTACGAGTTCAAAATAAATAAAATAAAGACGTGCGCAGGAGAGGATTACCAAAATAAGAGGAGACGTCCACGTGTGCAGAATATGAGCTGGCTCTGCAGATCCTGTTTAGTAGTAAAGCATTACTTCTCTGTTTTATCCAAATTATTAATTTTATAACAAGTATTCCTTAGTTTAGTACCCACACATTGTTTTAGTTTACATTTTATAAACATATATTTATTTAAAAAAAAAAAAAAAGTCAGCGAGAGAGAAGCCCGACCAACGTAATGATTGACATTTTTAGGCCCGGCCCGACCCGACCCGAATTTTGGCTCGGGCTTAAGATCTTACCTCTGGCCGCAGCGACAGAGTTTAACATCAATGAATCAATGATGAGGAAGTGGAGGAAGCAAGAGGATGCGCTGCGCCAAGTAAACAAGAGTTTCCGCGTAACAAAGCGAGATGGCCACAGTTAGAGGACAAAGTTGAACAGCCTTTACTGTAGCGCCTTATAATGTGATGCGCCTTATATGTGGAAAAAGTTTTAAAAATAGTCATTTATTGAAGGTGCGCCTTATAATGCAGTGCGCCTTATAGGGCGGAAAATATGGTACTCATTTAATTTGATAATGCATTTTTCATCTTAATATTTTTCTTTGTGAATGTGTACCTCTTTGATATTCAATGTAATGAACTAGATTCCTTTTTATTCTATCAAAATGGTTTAAAAATCAAATAAAACTTTTTTATGCAATAAAATTGGATATTATTGTTGTATTAAGCAACAGTAGATCCCATTATGAATCCAAGATGAAGTTCCCACATGTTTTTATTTACTTCTGATTACATCTACAGACATGCCATGCACACCAGCTCCAACCAGTTTTTGTAAATGGGGAATATTGTTGTTATGATCTATTAATACAATTAGAGCTATAAATTAGAAAATTCAACCTTGAACGGTCACTCAGGGATTTCCTATAAGCCAGATTGGTGTTACATTTGTGTCCACAATATCCTGCAATTAAATCTTAAAATAAACCACACGACCTTTCCCTTTCCTGCAGCCTCAATATTGTTCTGCATTTCCTTTTCACATTTTCATCCTTCCCAATATTCCCGGTAGTGCTTTATTTTAAGTTCACCGACATACTTTAAAAAGTTTTATACAGAACTTTCCCTCTATTGTTTGTCTGGTAATGAAAATCCAGAAACAGGATGAGTACTAGTATAAAGTTCCTGTGTTTGGTACTATTTATTGCTTGGCCATACCAGTAAATTTACTGTTAGGTCCTGTAACCATTATTACACATCTGATTCTGCCGGAAAAATATTTATTTGGTCATTTCCTTCCAGTACTAAAGAAAGGAACAACCATGAATGACCATTGTCAAGTGTTATGAAATAAATATACTGGAAATCAGTTAGAAAAAGGAAAATATGATGATTTCTGAATATTTATACCTTTTTTAAGGCCACAAACACTTTAGTATTTTGGTTAAACTGTTCTTTTTAAAATATCAAATTGCAATTAAATCAGCTTTTAAGTTTTCACTTCTGAAATCTAAATGGCTTTGTGAAGCCAAACAAGTGGAAAAAGCAATAATTTCCTAATGATCTGAATACCGTTCTGTTCCATTGTCTTCCACTTATCTGGGGCCGGGTCACAGGGGCAACAGACTCAGGCGGGAAACAGAAGTTTCCCTCACCCCAGGTGCTTCCTCCAGCTCACCCCGAGGGATCCCGAGGTGTTCCCTGGCCAGCTGTGAGAAATAGTCTCTCCAGTGGTCTACCTCTGGATCTCCTTCCTGTAGGATGTGCCCGAAACACCTCACTACTAAGGCAATCGGGTGGAACCTTGCTTCCAGGTGCCCAAACCAGCCCATCTGGCTTCTCTTGACCTGGAGGAGCAACTGCTCAACTGCAAGTTCCTCTCAGATGGCAGAGCTCCTCGAAATTACTTTGGATGAGAGTCCAAAACACCCTGTGGAGGAAGCTCATTTCAACCTCTTGTATCGGTGATCACGTTCTTTCGGTCACCACCCACAACTGGTGACCATAGATGAGGGTAGGAATGTAGAGCGACTGGTAAATCGATAGCTTTGCTTTTCGGCTCAGCTCTTTCCACACCACTACGGACCGATGCAGCGTCCTGATTATTGCGGACGCTGTACCAATCAGTCTGTCGATTTCTCGCTCCATCCTTTCCTTACTCATGAACAAGACCCAGAGATACTTAAACTCCTATACTTGGGGCAGAAAAATATATTTAAAAATATATTAAACTTAATCAAGTAAATGTTTCCAAATGAAAAACCCTGGGTTTTATTTTTTTACACAGAAAATGTGAAAGTGTCTCTAGGTTTATTTAAAAAAAAAAAGCTCCAGTAGAAATCTGAGCTCTGTAAATAATGCCACTGAACAAATAAACCAGAACAAATAAATCAGTAACATAATACAATTTAAACATATGATCTAAGTAATATCTGAGTCTTTCACTTTTCCACCTATTCCAATCGATGCAGCTCATTAATCCAACTCAGACATTAAAATAGGGGATCGTGACACTTTGACCTGGATAGACTCATGGAGGGACATGACAGATGTTCTGTAAAGCTGTAAAAACACAGCTGCAACAAGGGAATGGGTCATAAAGACACACAAATAAGCATTTAGAAGTGTAAAACCTAAGGCCTCTTTGAAGCTCTCGTCTTCCCTTTCTTCTTGTATAAATCAGTGTTGCTACTTAAAAAACTAACAATGACCTCTCACCTAGTTTTAGTTAACAACCAACATATTGTATGTCACTTTGTTAAATGGATAGAGCATGCATTTAGTACAAAAAAAATACTTAATGAAACACCTCAAATTGTGTAATTTTGTCTTTATTTAGCTTTTTTTTTTTTTTAAATAAAAGCTAGCGCTACTCTGCATACCTTTCTGAGGGCCTCCTTCAGTGCAAAGTGCTCATGTGTGTAGATTAAATGGTCGGCCACAGGTCCAGGAGTGCTGGAAGGTTCAGATTTAGAAGATACACGTTCTGATAGAAAGCGAACTCCTCCACATGATGTAAATTTGTAAGCGTTAGAGCAGCGGAGTAAGAAGTTTAGACGTTGAATCCCCCTGCAGAGCGCCATGTTTGCTGACAACAAACGGTCTGCGCATGCGCGGGACTCAGCGTAGTGTCTGTAACAGTTTATTATTCTGTCTTAAAAACATAAAAACACTAAAAAATTTCTATAATCTATTTTTCACTCAATGTATTTATCGATTTAACGATCTATCATCTATCTATTAAGTATCTATCATCTGTCAACCATCCCATCTATCAATCTATATATAATTTATCTATTATTTATCTATCATCTATAAATCTATCATATATCAATCTATCTACCATCTATCTATTATCTATATATCTTGCAATAATTCTATGTACCATCTATGTATCTATTTATTTATCTATAATCTATCATTATCTGTCATCCACATGTATATATATTTTACATGTAAATATATATATATATATATATATATAAACAACTTCAAACTCTCATCTTACTCGTTACGAAGGAAGAAATTTAAACTTTTTATAAATCACAAGATGTATATATATATATATATATATACAAGAAATATATATACAGTATATATATATTTATATGGGATTCATGCATCCAGAATATGTGTATTGATCATATTATAACTATGTATTTATTTGCACAGATACACACATTCCTGTCTACATCTGTGGAGATAAAGATATAATTTTTTTACATGTATATATACACTATGTAGGGGTATAGAAAGTTTGAAGGACAAACATAAAAGCATCCACAAGAGCATTTCATAAATAATTTATTTTTAACTTTTAATATTTCCCCTGAGATTAAGCGACAAAATAATTACACAACAAAACTAAATGCAGGCAAACAAACTCAAGGAGAATTATCCATGCCTCGTACTTCATCTGAAATCCCTTAGGAGAGGTTGTAAACATTCACATTTAATGACAGCTTTTTTAAAGAGTGAAACAACTTACAATTGGATTTGCTCCTACTGTGTATACTAGTTGAAAGAGAAGCCAAGTTGTAAGTGTTGCTGAACAAAATATTTTATTGGATCTTTCCAGAGAATAAAATTAAAAGGCTACAACCTGGTCAAAAGATAAGAAATAGTTTACATCAGAGCTCAAGTAGTGTAATTTTTTATATATATTGTGTCCTTCTAGTAGATTCAGTCTGCAAATCCAGTTTACAAAGAGAGGGAGAATGTCCTTGGGTGCTAATCTGAGATATGAAAAGCTTCTTTGGTCCATTCTAGCAGATGACACATCCACCTTTCTCCTTGAAGGGGTTCTTCTCCTCTGAAATGCCTTTGACAAGGGTATCCTCCTCCACTCCAGCTTGGATGTACTCCTTGATTTCCTCACAACATTTAGATGTCTAAAGCAATCAGAAAAACACTTTTGGAACTCTGAACAGTAAAATTCAAAAGGTTGATCATGTTCTGTTTTACATCTTTAAAATAACAAATAGTTTTTTTTAATAGCATAAAACTTACCAACCACCTTTCAAGTTTCACTTCAATTTTTAGTTGGTTTACTTCCATTACAGCCTTGTCCTTATCAGTCAGATCCTCCACATTTATGACCGGCATCCTCTGTCAATACAAAATGGAAACTACCTAATTAAGATTTCTAACATCTGTCTCTTTATCTATAAATTTTTTTGAAAAATGCCAACAAATTCATTAGTCACCTAAAATAAAAAATGTACTTACAAATGCCTATGAGTAGCAGTCCTTCTCCACTGAAATCCCGCTAAAGAATCCCTCTCCTCTTTCTCAATCTGGGTTATAAAGTAATCTGCCCAAACAATTCTAATCTTCTTATCTGATTAAAACAAGGCCCTCCTAAATGATCATGCCAGTATCTCAAGCATGTCAGAAAAATGAAATGAACAAGATCTTTTTGGTCTTTTCTATGTCAAAACATTGAAATGCACCCACTGTGCAAGCAAAATAAATTTAAATTTGTTCTATTTAGACTTAAGAAGAAGTTAGTGCTCTATTTGGGGCTATGAGGTGGTTCGATTAGTAGTAAGTCATTTTGATAAGAGGGTTAATCTGTATTTAGCCTCTACCTGTCAAGGTGGAGATGCATCATATGTTTAAATAAGACTGCATGGCAGTTTTCCAGAAGCATCTTCAGTTGTGATCCATACAAAGTAATGGGCCATATTGATAATGTGTTCATTTAGTTTCGTACAGTTACACCCCGAACAGGTCACCAGTGTGTAGCAGGGGCACGCACACACGCACGCACGCACGCACACACGCACACACACACATACACACACACAACACAACACACACAAACATAAAACCATCCACATACACATATACACACACAATACAAACACTCATTCCTAGGGGCGATTTTGTAGCGGCCAATCAACCGAACATTCATGATTTTGGAGGGTGGGAGGAAATGGGAGTATCCAGAAGAAAAAAAAACCCTACACATACATAGGGAGAACATGCAAACTTCACACAGAAAAGCCAGTGTTTCAAGCCTCGACCTCACTCAGGGACGCAAGCCCTAACCCTCTTGCTGTGAGGCCACTGTGCTAACCACTGCACCACAGAGCAACCCTCAGTTTTATTTCTAACCCTTAATTCAACTTTCAGTCAGTGGAATTAAAGTTGCTTAAAAGACTTTTGGACATTGAGCAAACCTCATTAGGCCTACCCAAGTAGTCATCAAGCTAGATAAGAGAACTTTGTTTGTCAAGACTAAAAGCAATACATGTCGTGTGACAAATTGGGTAATAATTAAAGAGAATAGAAAAAAATAGAGAAATTATCATCATACTGCACAGTCTAAGACAGGGGAGTTAAACTCATTTACGTCTGGGGGCCAAATACAGCTTAATCTGATCTCAAGTGGCCCGGGTCAGTAAACTCATTGTAAAATTGGATAGAACTAAGAACAGTTTACTTAGTTAGTTTAGTATTTGCGGAATAGGAAGTTTTGCATATGCACAGAACCAATCAGGTTTCCAGAAAAAGGGCTGAAGGAATATGTATAATGCAAATTCCGCCAACAGACACTAAACAGACATAAATGCTACCCTCTCCCGGGGTTAGTCCCACTGCAGTATTACTTTAATGTTGTGTGTGTACTAAAACACCGCACCACCAGCAACCAATTTTAAAACAACTCAGAGTAAGGGAGGCGTTGGCTCAGTGGTAGAGTGTCAATCCTTGGATCAGGAGAAGCTGGTTCAATTCCCACTGAGCTCCTTGGATCCTAACCTGGAGCCTAACCCGCTAGTTGCTCACACCATTGGCGCCGTCGTGGCTGCCTGCTGCGGTGCAATGCAGCAAAGTAATTTCTCCATTGAGGGATCAATATAGTACAGTTAGAATAAAGAAAACAACTCAGAGAAAATGTATCCATTTTTGGAAAAAAGTAATGCATGTTTATCTCACGGGCCATACCGAACCTTCAAGCGGGCCAGATGCGGCCCGCGGGCCACATGTTTGACATCCTTGTTCTAAGACGTTTGTAACCTCTCTTATCTGAATCAATTACAAAAAATTCCAACTTATATTTTAGTTGGAACAGATACAATCTTAGTCACAAGAACAAGATAAAATCTACGCAATCTTTACAAGTGACTACGTTCATCTCTGTGATGTGATTAATACTATGAATGCATAAAATAATAACCTCCTCATGATGGAAATGACTCATTACATCCCCGCCCATAGAGTCCTCCTGCTAAACGCTGTTATAAAGCAGGAACACATCTGAATGATCTGTACTGAGAGGCTGGAAAAAAGATTGAAGAAAGAATCAAACCTAACAGAATGGAATCTGTTTTATTTGTTGCGATTGTCTTTTTTTCTCCGTTTTACAACGTTTTTGCACTTTCACCCAAAGGTAAAAATGCACGATCGCAACTAATAGTTTAAACTGCGTCATTTGATCGAAGTTTAGTGGAAAAGAGTTGATGATCTAGTAAGTTTCTCATGTTTTTTTTCATTACAGGCGCATGTCTTCTTCAAGTGGATGAAGGACCATGCAGAGCAGAAATGGAGCGTTATTACTACAATACTATCACCCAAAAGTGTGAAGTTTTCTACTATGGGGGTTGCATGGGTAATGGTAATAACTTCATGAGCTACCAGGAGTGCCACAAAGCTTGTTTCAAAATCCCAAGTAAGTTTATTCAAATAGATTTTAAAGCCATGTACAGATCTTATGAATTTTATGACTTTATGATGTGTCTGAATATAAAAGCGGGTGTGGTTTTGCTATGTCATATTTCTTGTCACTGAACTTCCTCAGATGAATGTGTGAAGATAATTAATGTATTTCCTTTAACACTCTATTGCAGAAATCCCCCCAATTTGCAGGTTTCCTAAAGAAGAAGGGCACTGCAGAGCTCTCTTTCCTCGTTACTTTTTTAACATGACCACCATGCAGTGTGAACCTTTTTATTATGGAGGCTGTGGGGGGAACTCCAATCGTTTCCAAGACTTGACCTCCTGCATGGAGTACTGCAGTCCACAAAAATGTAAGCAAAAGCTTTGAAGGTTTTTGAGTCATGTGAACATAATGAGAGAACCAGTGGAAATGGGTTACAAACAGTAAAATCATTGCTACTTTTTTCCACAGCTGTTCCAGTGCTTTGTCTGGACCCTCTGGACAAAGGAACGTGTTCAGCTTCCATAACTCGTTATTACTACAACAAAGCCACAAAGATGTGTGAGGAGTTTGTCTACTCGGGCTGTGGAGGGAGAAGCAACAACTTTGTTTCCCGACAGAGCTGCATGGACGTGTGTGTTAAAGGTGCAAGTTTGTGAAGATTGAATCGGTGTGATTCATGTTTCCCAGTGAGGAGAATACGTAGTTTTTGAGGTTTTCTTGAAATTTGCAGATTTATTCCGACAAAATGTGAAGTTGCAGTCACACCAAAAATCTCCAGATTACTTTAGGATGTTTAGGACCACTTTGACCTTAAAAATGATACGAATACTTGTTATGTTATGTCTAATAAGACTAGATCTGTCTTTATTTCTCTTAGTCTTGACTTTAGAAAATCAGCCCTTGCTGGGATCTGTAAAACAAGCTAATCTTTTTTTTTTTTTTCTAGGACGGAAAAAGCGCACAGACTTGTTGAAAAATCGACGGATAAGACGGAACAGAAACCCTCGCTTCATGGTCTGGCGGGTCTAGATATCTGAAGAATCCTCATTTTGGACAAATCCTGATAGAAGCTAATAATTTTATTGATCATCTAAACTTTGACAAGGTCGCCTTTGTTGTAACAATCTCAAACACATACTGCGACTGTTTTTTTTAAAACCTCATAATTGTTCAACATGATTTTTATTGTGTGTTAATGATACTTGTTTATACTACACCATTACGTCTAATTTTGTATTTTGATACAGAATGTATGTTATATGTGCCATCTTTTTACAAGATATTTTTTCTTTTTTTTTTTTTTAATGTGCAGAATTTGTTCAAGAATTCTGACTTTTTGTACGTTTGATGACGGCATGGCATTCCATGTAAAATTTGGACAAACTCATATAAATGTGTTTTCCCAAAGAGCAAAAAAGTCTTGGTGATTTTATTTCTGCTTTCAGAAGGCTACTTTCATTTTATTTTCAAGCAATTTTTTTGCTAATACAGCCATCCTTCCTTACTGTATCATTATGCCTGTGATGCCTTCGAGGTTATCTCAGCCACTTCAGAAAGACTTTGAATCAGGAAGGAAGCAATCACGAAGCAACAAAAAACAATTCCAGGATCATCAGTGAACTCTTGAATATTCAGAGGACAGGAAGCTGCGACTTCATAAAAGTGAATAATTATCTTTCATAAATGATTATCTAGTAATTTGTCTTCACCTATATTATAATACACTGACTTTACACATTTAAAAACATATCCATGCCTAGTTACCCTACTGATCATTTTATTAGAAACCATGGTCTTATGAGATTGTGTTAGGTCCATTATGGCCATATTGCATTAATGGTTGGCATGCAATCATACCAGGCAGGATTTTTCAATTGATTATTTTTTTTCCTGAGTCCATCATTAGTTTTGCCATTAAGCTGAGAGAAGTGGCATCTGGTGAGGCTTTGTGCAGCATAACTCCATCTGCCATCCATGTACAAATAGTTGTGTGTACTTTTTGTTTTAATGAACAGTAATCCTAGTTCTGACATGTTCACATCCTTTTTTTTCTGAATTCTTACCAATCGGCCCTTTCTGTATAGACTTTAACAAGACATGTGTTATTTGTACTGTCAGCTCCATACTGAACTGATAATTTCTGGACCATTCTCAGAAATATCTGACTGCTTTTTCCCCTACATATGTAATCCTATTCATCGAGCAGTGATTATTTCACATCTCTAACTTTTACATACTATCAGAATCTTTTTGCTTATGGTCTTAATGCTTTCAAACCCATTTTTTCTCCCCTACTCTGTTCAATCGTTTTCATCGTCTACTTGGATGCGGAGGAGGCAACAACACCAGACAGATGCTAAAATTAATGATTAACACTCCTCCGAAACAACAGACTGTGCAGAACAGAACTTCCTGATTCAGCATCCTTCCTCTAATGAGCAGATGACCTCTTATCATTGCAAAGTGAGAGGAAAACACACAGGAATTCTTTAGTTAAAAGACCACAGTGATTTGATGTGCCTCAGCTAAGACAATGCACCTTAAAACACGTTTTAAGATGCAGTTTTTGACACAAGAAGAAAAAAACTTAAAGAAGTAAACAGTTTTATATAAGAGGTCAAATACTGCAAAGAAAGTTTTGAGAGTTTTCATTGACAAACACTTTTCACCTTCTATAAACCCCCCTCACTTGTTTCATTGACCATTTTATCTTTTATTTTTCTGGCACTGGAGACATCTTTTTAGAATAAATGGATTTTATGCTGAATAGATCAAGAGTCAAACTGCTTGCCCTCAGCTTATCCGTGTCCTCATGTCACCAGACCTTTTCCTGACACAAAGGATAAATAGACAAATGAAGACAAAACAGATGGAGGTTAAAGCTGTATGCAGGGAGTCTCAATTAGTGCAAAAAAACCCCAAAACTGTACTCTTTCGCTTATCCCCCCCAAAATATATAATAGCATGCACGTACAACCTAATAATTTAGAGACATATAGTGTGTTTCCAATGTTTTTACCATCTGTGATTTGGTTGTAGTTGTACCGGGTAGTTCTAATATTTAAAAAGTTGGAAATGTAGATCAAATTTAGGAGGAACATAGATTTTTTTATGTAAAGGACATGTTTGATTTGGCCAAATAAAATTTTTCACATAACACCGTTGAGTCACTGTGTACCTGTTTGTAAAACCATAAAATCGATTTTTTTTGGCTCATGTTGCATCTAAATAATTCTGGAAATCTTAACATTTCTTTTGTCTTGTTAAAATGTACAAAAAGTCAGCATAAAAGTGACTATTTCACATTTTGCCCAGATCGCCAAATGAAAGTACTGGAGGTTGGTTCAATATTTGCAACATTAATGTGTTCACGTGTTTAAAAGAAACCTTAAGAAAGTGTCTTTTCACTATGCATTTTCTCTCAAGCCCAATTTTCTGTCATAATTTTATAAAAAAAAATTCTTTTTGGTTGACATGTTTCTCTTTGTTTGGATAAACAGATAAAACTGCCACTGGGGAAACTTGTTTCAAATCTAGACTTTGCTTTGTCTCCCATCAAAGAAACCCATTCAACCAGCAGCTTGATTTTTTATGCAATCAATATTTATGGCAGATTTGAAAGGACACTTCTATCCCAGTAGGCCTGGCTATAAATAGCGACTACAGACAGTGCAGTTATCTGAGCCTTCAAGGACTAAAGTTAAATTATCTGTTAGACAGTCGTGTGAGAGATTGTCAAGCTAAAAGTGTCCATGTAATTTCTCAAGGTAGGTATTAAACTGTATTTCCATCATTAATGCTCATAAAATACCTTGAGTACTTCTTTCAGGTTTTTTGGTGGTGATGATTTCTCTATTTAATTTTATTACACTGCCAAACTTCATTTGAATATAAAGAATATACTTTTTTTGTTGTAAAGTATAAATGTGCATCATTTGGTCATTTTCTGCCCCTAAAAAGACAGTTGTTTGCTTTAAGTTTCCTTATTCCTTTTAGTTATCAATCACTGACCCACGTAATTACAAATAATTAATTCTAACCTAGTAGTAGCCAGTAATAATGACTTATTTTCAGACCTGAAATGGTTCAGGGAGCTATGATCATTTGAATATAGTACAAAGTAATTTGATGGTCAAATGACAATGGTGAAAAAAAATCCCAATTACTTGCAATGATCAATTATTATGTTTGCATTTGAATAAATTAAGTCAAGGAACAGTTATGTTGATTTTTGTGTATTTCAACATACAAAGAATCTAAACCATTAAAGAACTTCAGGGCAAAAAGTTGAGACGCCTCCTTGTGGCAGAGAAGTAGTGCTCATTAAGCCCATTTAACCAGAGTTGTTCAATAAACTTCAGTTTTACTCACATTTTGTTAAAAATAAAGCCAAATGCATTATATGAAGCTTGCTTTAGTCATTTAAAAAAAATTGTCAGGCAAAATTGATTGATCAAAATTTAGATTTATTGCAAAATTGAAAGAAAAGAATGAGTTTTAAAAAGAAAGTCATCTTCTTTTTTTTAAAAAAAAGGGGGGTTACAGCTTTAAGAAGTTTTTAATTGTATTTTGTAGCGCATTAAACATAATTGTAATGGTTTATTCATAATAACTGGTAGTTCTGAATAAAAAAAATAAACTTGATGTGAACAAATAAAGAAAGGCAAAAAGAAAAAAAGACGAGAAAAAAACTTTAAAACATAAACTAAAACAACAACTGAACCTCCCATAATCAAGGTCATCATTGCACCATGTCCAGACTAATAAATCTTATAAAAGTGCACCCACAGTATAAATGGGAAATCCATTAAGGCTGCTTTTACTGGTATACCCAAACTAAACATCCTTCCATATCATCTAAAGTTTCCTGCCAATACAAAAGGAGACATGACTAAAATCTTGCTTTATCTGTGAATGTAATTAATTGTCCTTTGAGGGACCAATAAAAATGCTCTGATTCTGATCAAATTCTACGCTGAATGAAAATTGCCTGATTTCCTGTTTGATAAATAGAGTCCAGGCAGACTTTTAGTTTTAAAGGTTGCATTTAAATAGTTTAAAAATGTTTTCTTTCTAGAGTAAAATAATCTGTTTATACAACCCATGAATGAAACCCAGGTTGATTTGACAGAAGATGTATGCTGTTTTTACAAACCACACTTGTCATCAAGAATTAAATTCTGGACACAGAAACGTACCACAAACAAAACTTCTATTTCGACGCCCTCCATTTTTCTGCTGTCAGTTTGGTGTTTCAAATATAGACCAAACATGTCAGCTACCCCGACATGGCATCACAGTTTCCCCGACATCCATCAGCCTCAGCTGCATGAGTGGAATGTCTGTCTTTCCCTCCCCACATACACTGGGGATTGATGTGTCTATAAACGAGGATCTGGGCTGTTCTGTACTGTCCATCTGACTGCCAAACACATTAAGCTGTTGTATTTAATTAAACAAGTCAGACAAATCCATATCATTGAGGTGCTTTTTGGAATTGACAAAAGCAAATGAATGATTCAGTTGTAACAGACATTGCTTCTATACTAAGCGTACCAAATGCATCAAGTGTACCCACCATGCAGTTGGTGGGTATGCTCCATAAACCGAGGTATGAGCTGCATATTAATTCATACACTTTAAGTAAAATACAGGCTTTAGCAAATGGTGGAGTTAAAGTAATCTGATCTGCAGATGAAGGCTTCAACAAATAAGTTCAAACAGTAAAATGACAACATCTTTTTTTTTTTTTAACTGCAGATAAAAAACAGTATGAAAGGGAAAGTGTACAAAGCCATGGTGAGACTGGACATGCTGTTTGGCCTAGAGACAGTGGCTTTGAGGAAAATACAGGAAAAAGAGATGGAGGTAGCAGAGATGAAGATGCTGAGGATCTCACTGGGAGTGACCAGAATAAATAGGACTAAAAATGAGTATATCAGGGGAACAGCACATATTACAGGTTTTGGAGATAAACTCAGAGATGCCAGACTGAGATGATTTCAACATGTGCAGATGAGAGAGAGGGTACATCGGAAGAAGGATGCCGGGTTTGGAACCACCAGGAAAGAAACCTAGAGGAAGACCAAAGAGGTTCATAGATACAGTGAAGGAAGACATGAAGATAGTGGTGTGACCGAAGAGGATACAGCAGATAGGGTTAGATGGAAGAAACTAACTTGCTGTGGCGACCCCTGAAGGGAAATGCCGAAGCAAGAAGAAGAAAATAAAAGACAGTAGGTTACTCAAAATCTTTTTCTGATTAGCATAGATTTGACATAAAAATGTAGATTACTTTTTTCTACTTCAACTCATATAGAGATCTGTTTTTTTCCTTTAGCCACACTCTTAAAAACAAAATAAAATATAAAAATAAAAATTTACGTCTCTCAAAAAGTGCAAACTTTTCTCATTGCTGTTGTGCTTTTATTAGCTTCCTTCAAAGGGTTTTAAATGGATCTGTCCTGTATTGGTTATCAAGATATCGTAATTTAATTTCCCACTAAATAACATTTTATAATACATTCAAGTACCTACCAGATGTTGGTACTTCCCCCAAAAACCAGGCTGTCTCAGACTGGAGGTGGCTGTTTCTTGTAAATGATTCTAAAAGAAATGATAAGATATTACAAAAAAAAGAAAAACATAACACACATTTAATTGGTTTGAAGATCATGTGATGCCTTGTGCTTTTTGTAATACTTGTTTTACCTGCATGGTTTCCACTCATGCCACTCGGCCCTCACTTTTAATTAGTTGACCTGTTTCCTCTGCCAGATTGTTGCTTTTTTTCTGCTGTCATGCCAGCTGGTTTCTGGATCCAAGTGTAGTTCTTGGAAAACTACATAAAGACTGTCTTTTACTTTTTTGTTTGTCTTTGGAACATGTTTTATTAAAAAAAAACTAGTTTTTTAGAGTTTACCGGTTTGGCTTTGAGCTTGGCCCGACATCACATGCTGTTTGTCATGTCTCAGTAGGAAAAGCAAGGATGCACCGGTTTATCTTGAGAGAGTTTATCATTTATGACACATCCCCACTGTGACATAAATGAGGGACTAATGTCACAATCAAGTGCACATGAAACATGTTTCAGGGTTTTTGGGTTTCTTTTTTTTTTTTTTGTAGATTTGATTCTTTGGCAGCAGGTTTTTAACAGAATAATTCAGGGAAACTTTAGCAGGTCACTGTAGAGCAAGGGGGCACCTAACCTTTTTTGTCCCAAGAGCTACTTTTCAAGAAACAAACCTTGTGAGATGTGCCAGTCCAGTGTCAACATCGCAGACAAATTCCGCATATACGCAGTGCTCGGGAGGAGAAGACACTGCTCATTGAAAACAGACTCCAAAAGTCTCCTGTAATACTAGAAAAAGCCGCTAGATTGTTGCTTTAAAAAAAAAAAGTCAAAGTCGTTGAGTTGGCAACACTGACTTCCTGTCATTTTATTTTATTTTTCCTGCACACCAGGTGATTGACTAGGAATCAGTCCGCAGTTTACCAATAGACTGCGATCGACTGGCTGAGCACCCCTTCTGTAAAAGCATTAAGACAAGCATTAAGACAAAGTAACCAAGTCTTGAACATGATGGATGATCAAATATGGACAACATTTAGTTTTTAATCGTTAACTCTGATGCAATGTAAAGTTTTGTGGCCAATGTGACATTGAACTTCAATTAGCCAAGCGAGAGAAACAGAACCAGGTAAAAATGACACATTGGGGTGGAAACTGTTGCTGTGAAAGAAATAAAGTCAAGCTCAAAGTAATCCCCTTATTCCTAGAATTAACGTGTTGAAACATTACTGTGTTTGGATGTACTGAAAAAAATCTGAGCTGATCAAATGAAAGGTGTTGAACCAACCTACACTTCCATTTAAGAAATGTGAAAACAGAGAGTAAGATATTAAACTAAAAGGGCATTTAAAGAGTCTAATCCTTTAAGCCATAGCCAATGGCCTTTCTCATCTTTCAGTTTTAAACCTCACTCTTCAGATCAAAAGTGAATTGGCTGTTCTTTAATTCAACATTCCAAACTGGACCATGACATTTCATGAACCCACCTTGAAGGTTTTTATTTCAAATCAATGTAAAAAAATAGACATACCATGAAAACAATGTCCTCCCACCCTTCAAAAACATGCATGTTAGGTTAATTGGTCCCTAAGAATGAGTGCATGTGTAGATGGCTGGTGGCCTGGTGACCTGCTCGGGGTGTATCCTGCCTCTCGTCTGAAAACAGCTAGGATGGGCTCTGGCACTCTGACAGCCCCATTTGGGTTTAGCGGTTCAGAAGACGAAACAAAACATCCGACACACTGTCTGACCATACAAAGAAACATACGAACGAAAAATATTGAAACATGTCCCACAGTAGTTGCTTCTAGTCCACTACAGGGGGCAACAAACACAAACTGTACCGCTTCGTGTACCCCTTATTTATTTTGTCATGGTCTTGTGACTTGTGAGTTGTGAAAACAGAGCATGGTCACTACATGGATATTCTGCACTGTTTCTTGTAGCTACACATTTGAGTCAGTCTGAAGTGACAGTGTTATAGAGACTAATACCAATCCAGAACATGCTGTTTTCTTCTTCAGCAGCAACATCATGTTTTCACTCCTCGAAATACCCCCCTAAATGCAGACTAAACCCTCACATTCCAAGTAGTTTTTTCTAAATCTGCTCGAGGTTTCTTACTCTCTTGCTTTTTATCACAAAGCGAAAATAAGGTACTTTCCCCGACGCTTCATGTGAACGAAACTTAAATAAAATAAAATTTATTTCAAGACGAGTCTTTTCAGGTGACAGAGCTGTGAGATGTCAGTACATTGAGTGCATGGTTCTGTTGTCTTTTATTTGATGTGCATAATAATCTGACATACACCCCCACAACCTTCAAGTCTTTTCCAGCAGATTCTAGCATTTTTGTGTGCAAATAAATAAAATGATGATTGCATTTCCTCATGCAGAAAGCAGGGTGTTAATATCTGATTTACTTCAAAACCACGCATGAGTTCTGGCACTAAACCCATGTGGCCTTTGTTCTTTCATCACTATCCTCTGCTTTCACTGTTCTACAAAACAGGATTCTTTCCAGGTTCATGTTTTTCCTCAGTGCTCTTCCAATCATTCATCTTCACTGCAACTGTAAATAATAAAAGGATTCTCTGAAGAGGTAGCATTTATTTATTGATATCCCCTCCAACTGGACAATTACCAGAAAAAAACATTAAGGTGCAGTCTCGTTTCGGGGAATGAGGTTACCCTGTTTGTTAAGGTTAAAGATAGTGTTGTGTTGTTTAAATTTTTTCATAATAAAATTATTATACATTTTTTTTTCCTGAAGCACCTTTCTGGGCACTCGGGGTTGTCGTATAACATATTTACATGTCTGAAAAATACAATAATTAGTTAAAAACAATAACAACTAAAGTACAAGTACATACAAATTTAGACAATACAGTATGTATATCTATAGATCAGCATATCTATATTTATAGATACACAGTAGCTCACCTTAAAGGGGAAGGATGGCTCAGTGAGTAGGGCGACCGCCCTATAACCAGAGGATTGCTGGTTCAATCCCCCACCAGGAATTCATGCCGAGGTGTTCTTGAACAAGACACCAAACCCCCAATTGCTTCTAAAGGTGGTTTGCACCTTGCATGGCAGCATCCCCATCAGGTATGTGTGTGTGAATGGGTGAATATGATCTACACTGTAAAGCGCTTTGAGTGAAAAAGTGAACACAGGTGGAAAAGTGCTATATAAGTAGAGTTAATTTACAGAGGTGATGTTGTGCAAAATCAGCTTTTTGGAGGTTTCTGCATCAAAAACATTTTTCAAGTGTTTTTCTATTTTAACCATGCATGTTATGGATGCAAGAAGAGGTACAAGCTTTGCCATCTTGACCCCCTTTGAAACCAATTTTAATGTGTCGTGCATGTGCTCAGGGGCTGAGACCTAGGTCGACAGAGTCTCAGGGCCAAAAAAAAACCAATGTGTAACTTAATAAGTGTTTCTGTAAGCTTTTTTTCTGGTGAATACTGCATTTCTGAGCAACAAAATTGACCAGGTTTATCAATCTATGCTATGAGATATGACGTATCACCTTCTTTAAAAACCCTTTCATCATGCAAACTACCTGAAAAAATACTGTTAAGCCATAAAATTTCTAACAAATGAACCACTTTCATTCCTCTTTAGGGTTATATTATTTTAATCTGATAACCAGGTTTAGTATTAGGAATAGGATCTAATTCATGCAAACAAAAAAATGTATCTGAAAAACAGGAATATGTTCCTTATATTTGGGCAAATACTAAAATTCTCAAGTAGATTTTATTTGTCCACTCCACCGGTATATGTTTTTTCTGCTGGCTTGCAAGCAGCGGTGTTTGTTTGCAGATCGCCTGGCTTAAGACTTGACAAGCTCATCATGTTGTTCACTGTTTTAATGTGTTATAAATATGCAGCAACATGTTCACCGTCGCTTTGTCTGCCTCGGTGTGCGTGTCTCTGCGTTCATATACGTGGGCGAGATGAAGAGAGATGAATGTCAAATTTGTGCTGACATGAACCTCGGGCAGACAGCTGGCTGTCTTGTAAAAAGGCAAGAAGAAAAAGTGGTAGTACAACACAAAGACGACAATGGGAGGACACTATTTCTGTCATAAATTCTCCCACTGGAGTTGGTTCCACAGGCGTTTTCTGTTTTATATTCTTGATAAAAGTGCTAGTCTGAACAAGTTTAAAAGCAGGATTTTGGAGTGAGCACAAAATCTGGCTCTAATGTTTTTTGCAGCATGAGGTCAAACATGTTGCTTGTTGATGCAAAGCATCACAAGCCCCAGAAGGTAACTCAGAGTTTGAGAAAAAAATTGTGTTTCTAAAAAGGCAAGACCTTTTTAAAAATAAGAGTAGTCAAAAATGTGACACTCTGATAAACAACCAAAAAAACAGCTGAGGAGGAAAAATTCCCAGCAGTCAAGCCCAAAGATAACCAATAACATTCAATAAAAAAGTTAAAAAGAGAAACAATGTCACACAATAGGAAAAGAAAAATGACTTTATGAGCAACACAAAAGCTGTCATATACGTCACTAAAACCAGTGTGAGGTGGGAACCAAAGAGATAAGCCAGCCAACCAGAGGTAGCCTTATAGTTCGTTCAATATCGCTTACAATTTTCTTCTTTTTACCCCAATATGTCTTTCTTGACATGACCTCATATCCAAAGGACAAACGCTGCTCTTTGTAAAAAAAAAAAAAAAAGTCTTCTGTTTGGCCTCAATTATCTGAGTAAATCTACTTTATTACATTTGTGAGTTACTCGGATGATAATAGAGATAAACGGATGTGTTGATATTTGATGAATCAGCCTTTACCATTTTTGAATGTAGAAACCAAAAATATTATAAAACATTAAAATTGTGTGAGTTTTAAGGTGCTTGGCTTTCCAAATAAGTTGAAAATAGAAAAAAAATAGAATAAAACTAAAATATCACCACCTTGAACCTTTCCACATATGGAAAGATGGTGATGGAATAAGTGGCGTATGAAAGTATTAAAATACCCTTTGAGGAAAGAAACTTTTTGATGTGTCTGAGATGTCTGAAATGACAAAGTTTTATCAAGTCTACAGGCAGCATGTATTTGCATATAAAAGACTTGAAAAGATATACACGAAAATCAATTTTCACACCACAAAGATATTCAAAATTTATCTTAGAACACAAATGATCCCAAAAAAGAAATTGAACACTCATTCAGGCCCAGTTGTTACTCATTTGTTTCTATGGTGGGTTGTGTAAGCAAAATAATACATGACACATTGACAAACACACCATACACATTAATTTGGGAAAAAAATTTGGCCACAATTCAGAAATAGGCACCTGACTTCCTTGATCAATGAGGATTTCTTCCATTACAAAACACAGAACTTTTAAGTTTGCTGTCTTTAACTGCACTAAAAGAAACAGGTTTCCTCATCATGTGTTTCCGTTTATAGCTGACTCTATTACTTTGTCCAAAAAGCTCCCTGTTGAGACAGTAAATTTTTTGCTTCAGTATTTATAGCATTTTATAAAAACAGAAAACATTCAATAAACTAATGTCTTGTAGTCTATAAATTTTGTAGTTCAGATGGTTTGTTTCACCTTACACAGTACAGCCATCTGGGAAGTCTTAAAGCTGTTTAGAAATATTTTTATAGAATTGGGTTGGGGGTTTTACTAAGAAAATACTTGTTTGCAATACTTGTATACTTGTAATGTATCCTCTGCCTATCATAAATTGACACATGTAAAGTGCATGTTAAGTAGGATAGCAAGAAAAATAAAACTCACTAAGGATCAGAATTTGTTCTTAAATTCCGAAGTTTCAAAAATATTTAGAACATGCTGAATTTTTTTTTATGTATTTCTTGTATTTTATTGTCTAAATATCTTGCCGAAGTTTAAATTGGATTTTTTTCTGTACATGTTTGAATTTGAGTCATCTTATAAATTTTACCCTAGCAAATTGCATCAGGAGTTTAACTTTCCTTCTTATTTTGGTGGTCACATAGTATCATCAGTTCAATTGGTAATAAGTAAATAAAAAATGCTTAAAATAATTATTCAGGATTAGTTAATCAATAATACTTTCACTTATCGCAGTAGATGAACCATGAATTTCACATCACAGCTTGTTGAACACATAGGAACACCACTGCCATTATGACCAAGAAAGGTAATAAATTCTTGAAATTAATGGAAGGCCAATTTGACATCTGTCTGAAAACAAATCGTTTTGTTGGGGAGGAGACCAGGGAGTAAAATCAGCAAGAAATTGTAACATTTTGTATACAAACTAGGCCACTGGAAATACACACAGAAAAAGAATTGGCAGAGTTTTCCAAGAGGATTGCTTTAAGGCATTGTGGAAGATCTTCCAGTGCTGACAGCTCAGCACAACAGTGCTGTGAATAAAACTGGACAAGCATTAAGAAATGTCTTGTTTTTTTCTGACCTCTTCTCAGTTTGTGTCTCCCACAAAATAAATACTTATACAGAATGTCACTAAAATGAAAAAGTTGGATAAATTGACTTCCTATGGCCCAGCAGTTTTTGCTCACCTTCCAAAAGTATTTGATTGAGGTTTTTTCAATCCCACTTTCATGATTCTCCTCTCATCTGGAACACGCCCTCAGTCCTAATCCCACCCTCTGCCCTAATTCTGCACACCGGGTTCTGATTGCCTCTTCCTGATGTCTCCAGCTGTGTCTTGTCTTTCCATGGTTTATTCAAACCCTGGTGTCCTTCACTTTTGTGTCAGATCATCAGTGATACTAATGTCATGCACTCCTACCGCAGCCAAAATGGTCCCTTACCATGCTCCTGCAGTCCCGCTGTCTCTCTACCTCTGGTCCCTCATCCTGCTATCACCTCTGCTCCCTCATCCTAATGAGCTCCACCTCTGCTCCCTCATCCTGCTATTCCTCTACCTTTAGCCTGTCATCCTGCTGAACTCTGTCTCCGCTCCATCATCCTGCTATTCCTCTGTCTCTGGTCCCTCATCTTGTTATCCTTCTACCTTTGGTCCCTGATCCTCCTGAGCTCTGCCTCTGGTCATTCATCCTGCTGAGCTCTATGTCTGGTTCTGCACTCCTGTTACATGAAATAAAATGACCATGCATCTGGATCCTACTTTACCAACATGACACCCACAGAGTCTGTAGTTTAATTATTTCATAGAACACCTACCTTTTAGCAGTCCAACTAGTGCTTCATCCTATTGAGCTCTACCTCTGGTTCCTCATCCTGCTACCCCTCCACCTCTGCTCTATCATTCCGCTGAGCTCCACCTCTGCTCCTTCACCCTGCTTCCCCTCTAGCTCTACCATCTTGCTATCTCTCTTCCTCTGGTCCCTCATCTTGTTGAGCTCTACCTGTGGTCCCTCATCTCGCTGAGCTCTACCTCTGGTTCCTCATCTTGCTGAGCTCTTTTCTCTGGTCCCTCATCTTGCTATCTCTCTACCTTTGGTCCCTCACCCTGCTGTCCTTCTACCTCTGGTCCCTCATCTTGCTATCTCTCTACTTCTGGTTCCTCATCTTGCTATCCCTCTACCTCTGGTCCCTCATCTTGCTGAGCTCTACCTCTGGTCTCTCATGGTATGGAGGTCTACCTCTGATCCCTCATCCTGCTGAGCTCTACCTCTGGTCATTCATCCTGCTGAGCTCTATGTCTGGTTCTGCACTCCTGTTACATGAAATAAAATGACCATGCATCTGGGTCCTACTTTACCAACATGACACCCACAGAGTCTGTAGTTTAATTATTTCATAGAACACCTACTTTTTAGCAGTCCAACCAGTGAAGGCAGAATTTAGTTGCATTGCAAAAAAATTATTTTTATAAATTCAAAAAGAAGACTGAAAAATGATAATCTAGTCTTCTTTTGGCTGTAATTTAAACACTAAACTACCAATTCTTTATAAGTGTATCAGCCGAAATTAAAAATGAGATTGGATGATTTTTTTTTAGATTACATCCAAAAGTTGAAGACCTCAGACTATTAGGACTCCCCATCTTTGATGCATTGTGTTTGTCATGACAGGCAATAGAGGAGTGTCCAATCCGCTTGCGCACACGTTGTGAAAACGCTTTTTCTCGCTGTTTCATCTACACACACAACACACACACACACACACACACGCACACACACACGCACACACACGCAGACAGACAGACAGAGGTGAGTCGAGGAGGAGATTCACTTTTCCGCACGACGATCAGAAGAAACGAGAGCTCTTTTTTGGATTAACGATCGCATCACTTCTAATATTTTAGCTTATGCATTAATAAAGAAGGGAAACATATGATAACATCTTTTATATGAATATTTATTTGTGTATAGCTATACACAAATTTTTAAGTATTGGCTTCTTTTTTATTTGCCAAAAAACACTTTTTGTGGTAAAAACACAAAAACTTTTTTTTTCATTTTAAATATTTTTTTGTTATTACTCCGTTGAATCGAAGCTTTGGATAAGACTTTTCTTTGGGAAGATCAGTCATCTTTACATCCAATTCTGTCACAGGATTTGCATCAATTCCAAACTGTAAGTCACAAACTTGTTTTTTACTTAAATAACTTTTATTAGAAATATGCAATTGGTTTACTGCGAGCCTCAGATTAGGCTATATATGCAAGATGATCAGGAGAAATAAGCATGAGTAAATGATCTAATTTTAGATCGGATTTTATTTTTTTTTGTGTATATATATTATATATATATATGCATGCAGGTTCTTAGAGAGAAATACTGGAGATAAAAATATTTTTCCAATGTGGATTTTCTGTTTTGCTTCAAAATTAAGACTCGTAAAAATGTCTGTGTAATGTAATCTTTTGAAGAAATTCTGATTTCTGATTACAACTGATTGAGGTTAATGTTGAGAAATACCAGAGACAGCTCCCGCAGATTGGAGACGCACATCTGCTGGAATTAAAATAAATTTATTGAGAATTTTCCGTTGTGCAGGTTTGACAGCTAGGAACCTATTTTAAACATTAGTTGGAAATAACTCTGACAGATGAATCTTTTATACCTCACCTGTTCAAACATACAAGACATGTCCACAAACATGCATGTATTGTTCTATTATAAGGAGAGCTCTCATCAAATAAGATCTAAAAACAAATCTAAAGCTGCTGTGAACAAGAAGATATCGATGTAACACAAAAGCTAAACATTATGCATCAATGAGTCATATACGGATATTAAAGGTTAATGCATGCATTCTATCAGAAATTGCTGTGTCAACCACAATAAAGAACACTTGGTGGATGAGGAAGAAGCAGAAGCGGGGGCTAAGCAGCTTTCTGTGTCTTCTTTCCCAGAAAGTACATCTGACTTGCATGAGCATTATCTTCGAGAGCTAGATCCAAGAAAGACTTAGTGCACTGCTTTGAACCAGCTCCATGCCACTAGCTTTGCATTGATTGTCTTAACTAATTTGTTTAGAGAGAGAGACATTCCTTCACAGACTCATTACCCACTTGCTAAAAAAATAAAGAGCCAAAACTGTAGCTGAATTCTGTCTCCTAAATAGCAGAGATTGATGAAATTGAGAATAAACAGCCATCAAGTGTTGGGTTTTTTTCTTCTTCATTTTTCTCAGGATTCATGGGACTTAGTTCAGGGTATTAGCTTATGTCATCAAGGGTTTAATTAGAGGCTTATGTGGCATCAGTGAGGATGTAACTGTTCAAGGTATATGGATTCTTCTTGCAGAACTTCAATTGTAACCATGCAAAACAGACGACAGGAATATTAGCAAACACAACTGAACTGTCAGAGAAGCAGGAGAGCGAGCTACAACGAGCCTTGAGGAGGGTCGTGCAGACAGACAAGCTGAGATATGTCAGGTGCCCTGCAGTGATAGGGGTCCGCTTGCAGTGTGTCTGGCTGCTTTCTGGGACCGACAGATAAATTTATCTTTCTTTGTGCCGCAAGCAAACCATCTGTTTGTGTATGTGATGTGGTCAGTAAGAGGTGAGTGATCCCGGTTTTAAAAGGAGAAAAGGGTGAACAAGGTCTGCATCTAAAGATAGATAACATTTTAGAGTTAGTTTGCCATGAGTTGGAAAAATCTTTATTTTAAGTAATCAGCTTTCAAAGCTTTCTTTCTGTCTTTATTCAGATGAATAAATTAGGTGGAGGCAACTGTGCAGCTTTTTTTTTTAGTGCTTCTATGAGGTTTTTTATGCGACAATCCTTTTGTGACTTTGTGGCATTTAGGTCACTCTGTGTGGGGAAACATTATTTACACACAATGTGAAGATGAAAACAGAAGTCTACAGGCTAAGAATGCACAACATCTTTTCCTGCTACCCACACACACATACAACAGCATGGTCTTATAACTGAAACCCACCACTCAGTGAAGTTTAGTAGATGCTCTCTGTCTTTTGTTATTCCTCAGTATTAATTAAACTGATGGTGCATGCTAATCTTGTAGATAAATGCTGCTCTTTTTGAGTGCAAGAGCATCATAATCAGCGGTATTATGAATAAGACTATGCTCGATTTACTCAATAGCGTTGTCTGGCAATTCTTGGACTGTCGAACACTTTCTTGGCAAAAGAAACAAGTGATAAATTGGGAGAATTCAGAAAAAGCTGTCACAATGTTGAAAAAAAAGCTATTTCTAAAGATCACTTCAGTGGTAGGGATAAATTCGGAGTCATACAATTAATTATGGTTAGAGTTAGTTTTCAAACTTTTACAAAGTAGCCACCCTTACTGTGTGTTCCAAGAAAGGAAAATATTATGAATATGATGCAAAGCTCCTTTGTTAGCAAGTCATATATTAGAAAAAGACAGATCCAAAAGTGGGTTTAACCTTTTTGCTGACATTAGAGGTGTCACTGCACTGTTGGAATTAATTCAGGGCTTCATTTCTGCCTGGTTCACTTGTATCACTAAGCTGGGCTTCTTATGGGATGTGATTGGATTAAATGCCACAAAACATGCAGCTGTGCTGATCTTCTGTTTGATTCTGGTCTTTTTTTTTTCTCTTTTTCTCCATGAGTAAGTCAAATATTTATTTTATTCAGCACAAATGGTCTTGCTCGTGATTTTCCATGATGACAGAAGAATCTGCCATCCTAACATTTAATTTCACAGTCATCTGTTTCAGTCATCTACAGCCCATTACGCTGTTCACCAAGTGCAGGTGGTTGGATGAGAAGTAAAAGGAACTTGCGATGTTTGACAATAATTTCCAACAGAAGTTTGGAGGAGATGCTTGTGAAATTAATTAGAAGAAAGGGCATTTGTCCCAACCTGGTTGTAACTGTAATGCAAATAGAGTTGCGCATGTATGCTCCAATGAGGGAAGAAATATTGAACATCGAAAGTGGTAAAAGTATCAATAGGTGGTGCTAGAATAGAGCAGATACCTAATGGGCACAAAATAGAGAAGCAATGTCTGTATGTGACAAACACAGACCGATTTCAACGTTTTAACCGATAATAAAAGCATGTTTTTTCTTCGTTGATATACTTTTGATTTAATGTTTTCGACTTTTTAAGAGCATCAGCAGCTGATGAGAAACACTTTCTTTCAACGCATTGAAACAGTCTTTACCCAAAAGCCAGTGAGTGCTCGCTTCTTATTTTATTTTTACAAAGCAATCATGCAAATGTTTCCTGAGGTCTTTTGGAACAAATAGGGGCACATTAGAAGTTAATTAATTTTTTAAAAGGAAAATTTAAATAACAAAGAAACAATCATATTAAATTTGGGCTTGAATGCCAGCGCTCCTTGATCATTTTTAAACCTCTAACAAACCATTTGAGTTATTGACATGTACATTAGTAATCTCCTTTTAATACCAGTGTTATTATGTGACTGGTAAACAAGTAATTAATTTCATGTCAGGGTTGAAACATAACTGATGTTTTTTATAGTAAATTGAATGTTTAGTGATGTTTTGGATTGATATTCTTTATCCCAGCGTGGTTGCAATAAGTTATTTATTACATAATTTAGCTTCTGTTGACTTCTCAGAAGCAGTCTTTGCAGCATTTGCACACACTTCATTTGTTCCATTTATGTCCTTGTGTTTGTATCAATGACCAAACTGACAAGTTGGCATGTTTAAATTACTTTTCTCCATCTTTTCTTGTCATTTCCGTCCTTTGGCCCTTTATCCTTCATAGTTAATTGCATTTTCTCTATTCTTTTGCTTATCTCTGTATTCTCTGTGTTTCTTTTTCTAAATCCTTCCACCTTGTTACCCTTGTTCTGCTTGGAAAACACTTCCTGAGGGGTTTCACATGCCTTAGTGTCAGCTACTGATAGCCTTCTGATGCTTGGGGAAACACGCACTCACAGTGTGAACATACTGAAAATTACTGGCAACAATTGTCTGGTTTTAGGAAGTTTTTGGATTGTAAAACATTTGAAAATGAATTAACCTACCACTATTTTCTTCTTCTTTAATGGTTGTGAACATCACTGCATACCAGATTACCTCAACAAAAAATAGTGCCTTTTTTTGTTTCCAAATTCTAACATTTTGAGGGGTGCAGTTAGTTATTTTTACAATTAAAATCAGAGGTGCTTTATTGATCCCACACTTTGAAAATTTGTTTGTCACAGCAGCAGAGTGATCATAAAAAAATAATTATCATCATAATAATTTGATCCAAAAAATATGCAGCACTAAAGCGGTTATCTACTTTCATTCCTGCAAGAAGACATGAAGGTGCAAAAACAAAATATTAACATTTTTAAAAGATAAATTAAGATGTGATTAATCAATGTATGACAAGCTATTTTAACAACAAGAAACATTTAGCTTTTTTAACAAGAACACTACTTTATACTGAACAATATTTTCTGCTAAACGTCAACAAAATGAAAAAATCAGAACAGAAGAGTCATGAAGTTTGTTCTTCCTGCAATAATTTGTACATTATTTCCATCAAACAAAGACATTCATCAATAGACCTTCATAACCTTTGTAACCTAAGCAGTAAGTTGTAAGCCATGACGTCCCTCTCTCCATACACTTCATTCAGCACATTTGTTGAAATCTCAAATGGTTTCCAGGCTAGTTGGAGAACACCCCTCCCAACTTGTCTCAGGTCTTCCCTAAAGCCTCTTGCACAAAACCACAGTAAAGAGGCATCCAGGGTAACCGGATAGCCAGGACATGTCATTTGGCTCCTCTGGAGGCAAAGGAGAAGAGGTTTTACACTGAGTTCTTCTAAGAAGACAAGATTTTTCACCCTATCTCTAAAGAGAAGCCTGACTACTTGCTGAGGAAAATCATTGGAGTTGCTTGTATGTGCAATCATATAAACACACATGTATATACAGAATATTGTAGTATGTTCATTAGGGCCAGTGGATAAAAGACAAATAGCTTAGTGTTAACTCAAAGTTTTTTCTTTATTTCCTCTTTCTTTTTACTAGTAAATTCTTCTCATTCTCAACTTTTTCAGCTTGTTTTCTCTCATTTTTTCTCCTCTGCCAAGACCTTTTGTCCTTCTCCAACCAGCTCCTCTAAGCAGCCACAGCTGGGGCTCTTGTTGTGGCTTTTGCAAAGTGGCGCTCTCCTTCCGTTGTCCATCATGGGTTTTGTAGTCTGATGATGGGGAATGTACCAGCCATCCACCAGCCATCCACCACTCTAATGAGGTCATAATATATATATTGCACATATAACGATAGACAAATGCATAATGCATACTGACTTGTACCTGCTCCTAACAAAAGGCTCCACTGAAAGCCATAGAACCATGCAAACCCTGGTTAGAACTATCTACAAAGATGCTGCTGGCTTTTTCATTTTTGGTTGGTTATACACATCCTCTGGGTGCAGGAGCTCCAATTCAACCACATGCTGTGCTTTCTTTACTGCACAGTGGAGGTCCTTAAGCTCGGCTGCTACGCAGACTGGGAACCACACTGTGAGATTGTTTATGATGATGCTCTTATTGATGGTTCTATAGAAGTTCAGCAGCGGTTTCTGGGGAGATGTACTAACCTTGTGATAATAACTACAGCGTAAACTGACAGAATCTTCATGTAAGACAGACACATCTAGCCAGTAGTTTCAGCTTCACTTCCTCTTGCACTGATATCCTACAGAGAAAGCTAGATCAAGCAAAAAAGTCTTGAGGTTTTTTTTTTATTGTTTACTCTACCAAATTTCTGAGTAAGGCATTTAAAGAAAGAAATATTTGGTGAATTAGATGACCAGGATGAACCTATTTTTATCTGCAGCTGCACTCAGCATATATAAAATCCAAAATGATGACATGTTTGGTTTGTTAACAAGCTTAAAAATGAACAAGAAATTGTTAAGGCACCAATTTATGTAGCCTTCACGAGTCCAAAGTGATTTTTAAAACCTGTTTTTGAAGGACAAACATGGTTAGAAGAATTTTTCTTAAGCATTGAAAGTGACAATGTGGTGCAAAACCAGCTTTTGCTGTTGCAAAAAAACAGTTTTCTAAACCTTACCACCTAAGACTCAGAATTGGTAATTAATGTATTGGGCACTTGTTTTCTTTTGCTGATGGACAGCTTTGTGTGCTCCATTAGAACAGTATTTTTCAACCTTTTTTATACACCAAAAAAAAAATAAAATCTTGAGGCACACCACCAAGCAAAAATATTCAAAATGATTTTCTAAAGCTGCCTATACTAACAATATACTGTTACTGTATATAACAATATACGTATATTGTTATATATGTCTGAAACATATTTAGTTTGTGTTTCAGACAAACGAAATATGTTTGTCTGAAACATATTTAGTTTCAGACAATCGGTCCGTCATAGGATTTACCCAGAATGCTAGAGAAACTTTTTCCTCTTTATTGTCTTGTAAAAAATATGTGATTACATTAGAATCCACAATTTTTCTGTCTTAAAACGCAACACAAATTTCTCATGTCAAAAATGTGGACAATACGATCCACTAGCTGGGGTAGTTTTAGGGTGGGATGGACAGCAGCATGTAACAAAAAGCACAGAAGAAGAGTGGGTTGCTATGGTTACCGGAAACAACCTGATGGCAGAACATCCCTGCCTGTTTCTAAAAAAAAAAAAAAAAGACAAGATTTCATATTGATAAACATGAATAAATATGCGGTAATCTATTTTTTACACAAACGCCATGAGATCAACTGAATCAACCTTATGAAGCTGTTGGTAGTTTACCATATGAGGTGATCAGGATTATTTCCCATGAAATATTTGACGACCTCTCACAGCACACTAGTGTGTCAGGGAACACTGGTTGAAAAACGTTGCATTAGAGACTGGTATTTCAGCATAATTTCAATATCTTTTGACTTACAGACTTCCATTTTCATCCTCAAGTGGACTCACACTTAAGATGACTCATAGGATTGGCTTTAATAGTGGGCATAATCACCTACTATTAAAGGCTTTTCGGTAATTGATCAGATGATATAAAAAAAACCTTTATGTAGACTTTAGAAGTGGTGGCTAGAGTATTTTTCTAATTTGATACATTTCTTGTTTTTCTTGTTGCAAAAATGAACGTTAAATGCCCCCCTTTTGGTTAAAAAAAACTAAGACTCTATTACTTGTTCTTTATGTGTGATAAATCACCACTAGCAGAGTATTTGTATAAAATGCTCATGAGTGTGAAATGTTATACTCTTTTTTTTTTTGGTCACTATCTCTCCCTTGTTAAACATTGTACCACTTCAAAAGTGCATGGCAGTATTTACTACCAGGTAAGCCAAACTTGCTCGCCTCTTCACCAAAAGTGCACACAGAAACACTATGTGGGAGAGATTATGTAAATTAGTAGCCAGGCTGGTGCCAGCCAGTGCCTCCGTTCAATTTCATTCTACTTTGACAACTAGTTAAGGATTGCAGGCATTACTTTACGATTGCAATAATCAGAAAATGTCTGATCCAGTCAGTGAACGCAGATGATGCTGTGACATAAAAAAGGCTTCTAGGTCTTGTAGTTCGGTAGCTAAAAAAAAAAGAGGTCAACCATGCCAGTTAAACAATCTCAGTATTAGTCAGTAATAGTTGGTTATTAATAACAAGTTAGTAGCTACAACCAAGATAGAGATTTTTAAAGACATTGCTTAGAAAGTTTAATCGGGGAAAGACGTTTGTTTTTATGCTGTTTTCTGGAGTACACTGACTGTTTGGGCCCCATAGTGCGCGTCACGTCCAGTCCTGACCAGAAAGGAACGATTGGTGAATTAAAAAAATACCCTGCATTGTGGAGTGATGTCTGATGTCTGATGTATCAGGCTTGTAAACTACTGAAGTTTACAAGCCAAGGTGCTCTGGAGAGGTTCCATCAGACTCTTAAAACATTGTTTCGTTCTTATTGTACAGAGTTGCAGAAGGATTGGGAGGAGGGTTTGCCGTGGTTGCTGCTTGCAGCTAGAGAAGTCTGTCAGGAGAGTACGGGTTTTAGTCCAAATGATTTGGTGTTTGGACATAGAGTTCGGGGTCCATTAGCGGTATTTCACGACAACTGGGCTTCAAAACAACCCCCTGATAATTTGTTAGATTACGTGAATGGTTTTCGCCATCGTCTCTACGTGACGGGGCAGTTGGCGAAGCGAAATTTGGTCAAAGCTCAGACGAAGATGAAGTCTTTGTATGACAGACGATGTGAGAGTCGTGAATTTAGTCCAGGGGATCAAGTGTTGGTTTTGTTACCTATTGTAGGTTCACCGTTTCAGGCCAAATTTCATGGTCCCTATACTGTGTTAAGACGGCTTTCGGACTTGAATTATTTGGTTGCAACTCCAGACAGGAAGAAGAAGCAACAGCTTTGCCATGTTAATCTCCTTAAACCGTACTTTAGTCGTGAGTCTTTACAGAGCACGGCAGGGTCTCCTCGGTGTGGTGCGGTGTTGTCTACCTGTGCGGTAACAGGGTCGACAGCCTATGGGGGAGAGGACGTGGCTATGCCGGATGACGCTGTTCTTTCTGGTCGGTTGAAAAATTCGGAAACTCTGAATAACTTGGATTTGCTATTTTGTCATTTGTCAAAGGATAAAGCTGAACAGTTAGTTGCGTTGATTAACGAATATCACGTTTTATTCAGTGACACTCCTACTCGTACCAACTTGATATCACACGATATAGATGTTGGGGATGCAAAGCCAAAGAAAAAATGAAAAGAAAATTGAAAAATTTTGCGAATAGCCAATTGCAAGTATTAATGTTGCAATATCAATTTGTTATTGATATTTTGTTCAGTTCTATTAGCAATGGCTATTATCTTATTACATTTCTGTCTAGTTCATTCTTCTTGGGTCTGGAGTAATAATGATTATTAGAGGCAACATAGCCCGGGCAGATTCTTTTCAAAGGTTTGAAATGGCTTTGCAATTAGAGCTAATGGTGCTGCTATGCAAACAGAAAGTTTTTATGTTTTACTGGACCTCTGGTCACACAGCTATTTGTTTTTAATGATGATTGAAATAAAATGGCAAACATCTCTAATTTATCTGTTTTTGCCCTTTTTTACAGCACTACATTTCTTTTTTTTTCCAACCTATCTATTTATCCCAATGCTGTGAACTTGTCTTGTAGTGATGCCGCTGGCTACTGTTTGTAATCATGAGAGTACATACTATCTCTCACTCCACTTATCTTTCTTGGTCTGTTTACTGCATGTCACACAAACACAACCTGCTTCATGACCCATCAGAGCCTGAAAAGAACTCTTTTTTTTTTTTTTTTTTTCCCCCATGAGAGGAATTGTGGCTAATGCCTGCCAGTGGCAGAGATTTAATTGTTTTCTTTTTGTCCTGTGCTAAAGTGTGCCTTTGGACCAGGTTATCGCTACAGGGTAGAGTACATCCAAGCAGTCAGTACATTTTTTTAGAAAAGCTGTTTTTTAAATCACTCACTTTTTTATTTTGGAAAAAAGCACTCACGGCAAAATGAGCAAATAATGATGACTTAAAATTTTTTGATATGGTAAGCAATAAATTACACAAGTAAAAACCATTACAAAAAACATGACAGTAGCATTGGAAATTAACATCACATTTATTTTGTTGTTATGGAGTTATTCTGAAGCTGTGAGGTATTGTACCTGTACAGATGGAGAGGTAAACACAAGAGCCGTTCAATCACATAGATGAGAGCCTCCGTTTAGCTCAGACCCATCTGTCAAAGCATCTTTTTTTGAGTTTGTAATGTCTCTGGTGATGTCACGGGTTGTTTTCATACCCAAATATGACAAATGAAACATTGAAATAATATGTAAAACATATCCATTTTCTCCATGGACAATAATAATAAGTGTATATTGCATGTTTTCATTTATAAAATATATATTTTTAAATTTAATGCAAGAGGTTTGCTATTATTTACATACAGTTTTATGCAAATTAATAAAGCAGTGAAGTCTTTTTTGTTCCCACTAACAAATATTTTAGATAAATGTGAGACAATATGAAAGATCATAAAGGGTATGACAAAAAATTTGTTCATAGTATGCAAAAACAAATAATAGCACATTCCCAACCCAGTACACATTGCATCAACAAATCATGTTATAAAATGCATTTAAAAACTAATTATCTTCTAAATTAATCCCAACATGTTTGAAATATATTTTTAAAAATATGAATAAAAATAAATCTAAAAACTACTGTATTTGACATATTATACATTTTCCGAACAAAACTGATTCAGCTTAACAGAAAATTGTCAAGTTTAATGAGGGTTGCTCGAATTACACAGTAAAAAATCTACAATTACCACGTCAATCCTGTTAATTCAATCAAAATTGTTTCCACCAGTTAGTTTATAGACCAAAAGATTTTGTGGGTTACTAAGATGTGGTAGAGGCAGTCAGCACTATGTCCTTCAGGCTCAGGAGGTTGCATGATATGCTCTTTGTGGATTGGGGTTATTTCCTGTGCCGGATTTGTAAAACTTGTGAATCTGGTTTGTCTCTTAAGAGCCTTTCTTGCCCAGTTTGTTTTACAGTAGGAATTTGCTATTGTACACAAAAAGTAAAAAAAAGTGAAGAATCTGGCAGACAGAATGAAACCAAAAACCTGAAAACAAAAAAACAAAACAATAATATTCCTAACAAACACTATTTTACGATCGTTAAACCTTTGAAAAGAAAAACCATAAGACTGCAGTTACTACTTTTGCTAGGTTATGGCTAACTTTTTAAAAGTGCTTTATTAAAAAAGAAAGAAAAAAAAAGATCTTGAGAGACTTTTGAAGAACTATTGTGACTAGTACTTTTTACTGAGTTAATTGCCAAAGTATTTAAGTTAGCAATCAGTAAATTTTGTTCTGATGAAAATGAAGATTATGAAGTTTAAGGTCAACTCTGCTGGAGCTTCATTTTTTACCTTGGACATTGGTTATTGTGAGGTTTTGGTAACATTACAGATCTCCAGTCACATCAAAGTACATTCATTCACTGATTAGTTAATAGAGGGGCAATTTGCTGTGTAATTTGCTGGCCATACACTTTTCAGGGCTGGAAATGGTTGCCATCAGCATGGCACAGATAATGGTAATGGCATCAGACAGAGAGGAAATGGGAAACACAGAGACTCTCTTCACCTCTGCCAATGCATGCAAGGTTATGTGTGTCTGCGAATGTGTGAGTGCTCACATGGGACATGTGGAGTGGCATAAAGCCATCTGCCTTCATTTCCAAGATGTTAGCTTCACATATGCAATAATATACTTTCAACCCCAGCAAATAACAAGCACTCTGACAATCTGAAAGATCCCCAAAGTCCAAAGATTGCCGCTTTCAGACATAATCTTGAAGTTAGACAGTAATCTTGTCCAGTTTCAGGTGTTCTGAGAAACTAAAGCAGTCCTTTTCGGAATTGAGATTCAAATCCAGCATTTATAAGTCTTCTCTATGATCGTAAACTTAAATCACAGTTTAAATGAAAGTGTTGCTTCACAAGACGTTTACATTTTTGTCCCAATTATGTAATGAGAGTATTATAAATGTTTGCTTTATTATTGCTGATAATGACATGTTGGTGTTGTAGTCATTATATATTTTGTGTACATTTTTACAGGAATCAATGTTTAAATTGGCATTTAAAGAAGGTCTTTGGCTTTCTTCTCACCCGCTGTCCTCATGTGAATTTGAAACCCCTTGCTGATAGTGCTATTTGGTTTGTTGCTTTGTTTTATCTTCTGAACCGCTTATCTGCGGAGGATGCTAGAGCCTATCCCGGCTGATTTTAGACAAGAAGCAGGGTACACCCTGAACATTCTGTCACCAGTGTGTTCCGGGGCCACATACTTACATCTATCCACATACATACTCATTTCTACGGGCAATTTTGTAGTGTCCAATCAATCTAACTAGCATGTTTTTGGAGGGCGGATGGAAACCGGAATACCTGGAGAATACCCACACATGCACGGAGAGAACACGCAATCTCCACACAAAAAGGCTAGTGTTCCGAGTCCTACTTGATTTGTTGTAATTGCAATAAATTAGTTTAACATTTGCAAATCAATATATTAAATCTTTGAAATACCATTTTTTCTGTGCCAAATTTTTCACTCATTTTTAAGTAAAATGTGAAGGTACATGTTTTTTGGGTAATCTAAACAAAGTAGCTCAATGATGTGGGGAAAAAACAATAATTTTTTTCCTGGCAGACAATGGAAGTGTGTTAGTTACATCACAGACATTTAACTACCACAAACAGTGTGTAGAATGTTAAAGTAAATGACCCTAAAAGCAATAGGCTATCTTCTGTTCTATAGTACATCCTTTACATTTATGACCGAAATCAACAAAAATAGAGCCCTGTTTTGGAATATAATGTTTGCTGTTATGGTTGTTTGATAGTGTACCAGCTCCAACACTGCTGTCAATATGGCACAAGTTTTGAGCTGCCCGTGTCATGCACTTAAATATGCCATCAATTGGAATTTTTTCCTTTTTATCATTGAATGACAATTTTTACCGCAAGAAATGTTTTGAATATATTATAAGCAATACCATATTGTCCATGCCTATAGACTTAGCACTGGTAAATACAAATGAATGAGATGTACCTTTTATTGATTTAGGCTAAACTCTTAAAAGTGGCCAGTTATTCTCTAAAGAGGTTCGTTAGAAAGTAAGGTTGAGTTAATTTGATTTGAGTACTTGCACATAAAATTTAATAGTTTAGTTATATCCAGCTTTCTGAACAATGGCTGAAAAAAAATCCCTGTTAGACTTTCCGAATGTGAGATATCTGTCAGGACGTGAACAATCACAGACTGCTGAGATATAATACATCCCTGTTTGACATTACATTGACCGGTTGTGAACGAGCCCTGTAAAGACAGCAGGGAAGTAATAAGCATCGGGCATAAAGTGAGACATTTTTCGGTTGATAAGGTACCTTTATCCACTGCAGCCCTAATAGACTTTATAAAAAGATAGTCTGCACACAGACGCTGGCTTATTGGAGCTTTAAATTGTATCATTTTGAAGTGTAAATACACCTTGACACTCTTGGAAAATGTGTGTACTTCTGTGGAGGAGCTGTTTGCCTTTCATCCTGCTAACATAATTGGACATGCTATTCAGGGACAATAAAAATTCTCCTGCCATATTTGTTGTTTATACAGGATCTTCAGCAAGGATTCAGTTTCATTCCAACCAATTTAGCTCAGGTTTGTCATCGTCAGCTGCCTCCAATTAAGGTCATTTTTAACACCGTCGTTCAAAACTTCCAGTGTTGTTTTATAACTTTTTGAAGAGCTTTTTGTTTCCTCTTCAGCATATGTTAGAGACATGAGAAGCATTCATATTGAACTGAGCAGCTGCTGAAAGTCAACAAAGTGACTGGAGTTGTGTGTGTGTAGTTGTGTGTGTGAAGGCAAGAAATGCAGCATTTTAGTTTGAAGATCACTTTGATTTTCTGTTTTATGCTAAAAATAATTCAGGATTCTATTAGAGAAAGGTGTAGTGTGTAAGTTTAGAACTTCAAAAGCTTTTTAAATTGATTTAGTGACGTATTTCATCGACAGGTATACTGTAAATCCAAACAGGCTAAGCATGGAAGAATGCTGTCGTGACTCAAAAAAAACCTTCCATGTTGAGGTGTAAAGCATTTTTCTCCTACAGCTACACCTCTACTGTTGTGTTATGAGTGTTTTTTCGCATCCTTTTTGAAGAGACTTGACATTTAAATGGTGCCCTTTTCGTTGAGTTTTTCCCCCGATGCATTGAGAAGACAGGACAAAGCTGATCATGGACACTGTGTGCTCTTGTTTTGGGACAAAAAAATAGCAGTTTGGTTATCTAGTTCAAAATGCAGTGAAATATCTACCTTTTCTATAGGTTTAAGAGCTACGGTCATTTTGCTGGTAATTCTTGAGTTGTACGAAATGTGTACACGGAAATGTTCTACTCTATCACTGTGAATTAATTTGGTTAAAGCGAGCAAGAGCTGCTGAGACATTTTGTTCACAAAGATTGAACTCAATTTTACACCAGTTTATCTTAAAGGAAGAGGTGTAACGATATACAAAAATCACCAGCATTTTTCGTACAGTATTGGAGCGAAACCCTTTGCTCGTTGTTTATTTGTATGTTTACTGAACCAACTATGTATGTACTATGCAATCAGGAAAATACAAAGACAATGCAAAGTGCTACTTCATAATAAGTCCAATAGAATGTTTTGGAAAAAAGCAACAATTTTATGAAAAATGATCTCTATAAACATCCTTGCAAATGGCAAACAACATAAACCCCAGCAGGAAGAGCCTGACTGTATGTGGTCTTAGATTCTATGCTATAAATACTCCAATGAATGCGGCTATAACTCTAGTTCAATCTAAATTAGCAGGGCCAGGCTGCTTGAATGCTGACCAACTGCATTAACTTTTCTTTCTTGTCGGGTACAGGTGAAATTTACTGTGGGGTAGTTCCATTTCAAGTGAGTTTGCATGTTTGACATGCTGCCATGAAGGTACTGGACCTCAGCTGAATAGTGCTGGCAACCCACCTTAATTTTATCCACTGGTATTTCTGTTTCAATATGTAACCAGGAAGCTCAAGTGTTCCCATGCAGGAGACTTTAGCAACAGGAGAGGGTCTTCAAACTCCAGTTTTGGTCGCAGTAGCCACACAGGTAATTTGGGAGGGAGGATTTTTTTATATCACTTGTCTGAAAACTTGTCTGGAAGTGGTTTATGGCATGACCTTTATGTCATAAGTGTCATACAATACTTACATACAATCACCCATGGAAACAAACTACAACTATGTGCAAAACAAAACAGTGCACGGGAAATAGGTGCTTGTCAGTTGTGTGTGAAAACTATACATATGCAGTTGCCCAATTACCTTGGTCGTAGCAGGTGAGAAATACAATTTAAATGTGAAATAATCAATTACGCGCTCAAACAGGTCAAATGACTATTTATCACACAATAAAAGACCAATATGATACCTGTCACAATTCCTAATCCCAACACTGCTAACTTTCTACTTAGAATTTCTTAACATTACACAACATTTTTCATGTCAAAAGAACATCTTTCTCAGCAAATTAAAGTATTCTCTGTCATGAGTACATTTTAAGATGTGTGGATTTTTGCAATTCTTCTAAAACTCTAATACCGTAATCAAAATATTCACATTCTTCTTCTGATTTTTTCTACTTCATCGTTTTTAGAAAGAACAATAAGCCAAGGCATGAACTACACACAGGGGATACGTGGTTACGAATAGTTTCTATTTCATAGGTTCGTTTGTTCACCTTGAGGAATGATAAGGTTGAAGAAATTCCACTCACACAGACTGTGTCGCTGGGTGTAAATGCTTTTAAGGAGATGCTATCCGGTGCCACTCAGCAAATGGAAGGGTTTTTAAATCAACCGAGAACACTGATAGTTCACTGAAACCAGCAAAGCTTTGTTTGAATAAAGAGAACTACTTTAAAGCTTCTAGCACAGTTATGTAAGACTTTATGGGATAGTGGTGCCGCATACATAGCAGGGACATAAAGACAAAAACATGCAGCCAGGAGCAAATCTGTATGATCTCAGTAAACAAAGTAAGAGTACTCATAGTTTGGAAGAGACCATCAATCTTTGGTGGAAACGTGAAATCTAGCAAATGAAAAAAAGCATTTGAAAAGATGTTCCTATCACAGACCTCTGTGTCCTCATACACAATACGACTGTGATGTAAGAACATGATTTAGTGAGGAGCCTGGAGGAATATTAAATGTACAACTCCATCAGCTATATCAGTGGATAAAATGATGGTTTGGTGAGCTAAGTTCTGATTAATAGTTAAGAAGTTTTTTCTCATTATGTCTCTCAAACTAATTTATTAATATGGGTGGCCATTCAGAATGACTTGGGACATTCGAGTGACATATACAGCATTTCAAAAACATCGTGTTTCTTCACCTAATCTTAAAAAATCACATGTTGAAGGAATGCAGAAAGGAAGCAATACGGCATCAAAGTTCTTCCAGAGCAGGAAGAAATGTCAAATAACTGTCTTGGCTCCAATCTTTGCTTCACTGCTTTTTGTATTATCTGAGATTATTTGAAATTTTCTTTTTTTGGAGGATTTTACTGAAATCTATTCCTATTCAATCATTTTTATACAGTAGATATCTCGAGTTGACTCTACATGTAATTTATTCATTTCCTCGAACACAAACCTGTTTAGAATGATCATATTTGGCATTGAGAATGTTGCCTCAGCGGGCACCACATGTCAATAAGAATATTCATTGATTCAGAGGATTATTTGTTTTAGGTCTTACATTTGTGGATATAAATTGGGCGTAGATCACTTTGCGATCAAAGCATGATTGTAAAAAGGTTCAGTCAGAGCAGTGGCATTTTGTATGCATTAAATTGTTTCATTTTGAAGCCCTGTTGGGCTCGTGAAACTTTCAAAGCCTAATCTGGAATGATTGGGTCATGTCTCTAGTGTGCTTTTGTTATGCTTGCTTTTACAGCTATTTTCCTGTCAATTTATATTTTCTTTCCTCAGACCTTGCATGATTTATTATTAAGAGTGTTTCTTCCCCCCAGAGCTAGGTGTTGTTCCAAAAAGTAACTTTCCAATAAACCATTTAAAAAGCTCTTTCAACTGTCTTGTTTGAGTTCACGATGGAGTAGTAAGCTTCACTGAATGCCTGTCCGTAGGGCTTCCGATCTTATCCAGTGAGATCCATTGTCTGTCTGATTGCAGTTCTTCATCCAAGAGGGCTTATCTTTTAGTTCTGATTTGTAGCCTGTCTTCTCCACCACTGATCCTTCATGTTGGTCTCTGTGACTACAGAATACCATTTGTCCACATCATTGGTGTGAAACTGCCATTTAACTCCTCCTGTTCAGCTAGCAAATGTCTGAAATTTCAGGTCTTTTTGACATTTTGGGGAAATTGGTTTAAGATTGGCCCCGCAACAAGTGGGCAACCTGTTCGAGGTGTACCCTGCCTCTTGCCTGTAACCTGACGGGTTAGGCTCTAATACACCCACTATCCCATTAGGAATAAGCAGTACAGAAGATGAATATAAGATCTATCTAACATAAATCTGATTTCTTTCAGAGGTTTATTGTAAGTTGCGGCACGTCATTAAATTGAAAAAACAATGAGCAATTTTGTTTTGTCTTGGTGAAAAGAATTTAGAAAGTTTATTTTTCTTAAGACCACTTTTCAAGACATTGATAAAGGTTTCACCAGAAAGACAAGCTTTGATAAACGAATAGAAGGAATAAAAAGTTCTTCGTTAGTTGTGGCAATTGTGTTATTGATTTTCAAATTTCTCAATCTTGCTTTTGATAATTTGACTGTTTTCTCTAAAAGTCTTTCTCAACAGCACGCAGTTCAGTTTACTCTTCACAACATTTAATGTATACAGAAGGACTCAGAGCGCTAAGTTTTGTAAATCTTTTGCCATTCTTTAGCCATTTATCCTGGGCATCATTTGTATAGTTAGAATGAGGAGATTATTTTTACAAACATCGAACAATGAAGCATTAAAGATGTGGATAGTATTTATTTTTTGCCAATAAATATCACATTAAGATAGATAACATAGGCCAGCTACATTAATTTTGTGCATTTCTGATCACTTCACCAATGGACATTGAGGAACCAATGTGTTGGTTCAACTATTTGCACCAAACAATGAACTCAAAAGAAGCTTAAAGCGTAATGTATTGTGAAAAGAATAGTACAGATGGAGAAAGTTTAAGATCTTCAGGAAAAACACTCAAGTCAACTTGGAGCATGTGAGTAGAGCCAACAATCTGGTAAATGCTGAATGAAGAGCATGGAAAAAATAGGAAGAGCTTGATTGCACATTTGCACCAGGGGAGTTTGGAATTATGCGCAGGGGAAACTCCACCCACACACAAAGGAAGAGGCAAGGAGGAGAGCACAGAAAATAAGCCGATGTCACAGCCTGGAGCATGACAAGTGGGACATCACAGCTGGATTTAACATGCATGTGCAAGATGCTTGCAAGAAACTGCTGGATCTGTAAGACATGTTAACATGTCTTACAAGGAAATGATCTGTGTGCATTTTTGGTGCTACTGCATGCCTACATATACAGTATGTGTGCATATCGTTTGTTTTCAATTCAGTGAAATTGATCTTTTTCATTTTCCCCACTTAGTTTTTATTGAATGATTTTATGTCTTAAAATTTGTTATATTCATTGAATACATTTCATTATTTAAAATGCACTTCCTTCCTTTAGAACACGAGGCCTAAACTTGGCAGGGATCAGACTGTATTCACCATCTGTCCTTTGCAGTCTCATTTTGGAGAATGAGACAAACAAATGTCATTGGTTGGTTGACAGATGCGAGATATGCTCTATGGAAAGTCAAGAGGAAATGAAAAGACTGGGAAGGGACTGGAGATAAAAAGACTTTGATCCCATGAAAATACCCTTTTCGCAGGGACAGATGTCTGGAAGCACCTGATGCTGTCCTTGCAAATAGGTTAATGGTGTAAAGTGACAGATAATCTTTTCTGGAAATAAAAAGAAAATTAATATGGAGCTGTCTTCTCTAATAAAAGAGCAGAGCATCTGCTTCTATAAACCCAGGTCCCTCTGTTTATTGGCCTTGTTTGGAGAAATGCTTAACACAATACCATAAACACAATAAAAAAAATTACTATTTTACCCCTCAAAAATTGGGAAAAACAATTTATTGAATTGCGGATTGCATTTTGTCAGGGTAGGTTACGCCCCAAAAAAGTAACCAGTCTGCCGCGGGGCCACACACCATCCACACACACACACACACACACACACACACACACACACACACACACACACACACACACACACACACACACACACACACACACACACACACACACACACACACACACAGTCATTCCTCATTTTATAGTGGCCAATTAACATGATCAGCATGTTAGCATGTTTTTGGAGGATGGAAAGAAACCAGAGTAGTGGGAGAAACCCCTTGCATGCATGAGGAGAACAGGCAAACTCCATACAGAAAGGTCAGTGTTTCAAACCTCATCTCACCAAGGACTCAAACCTCTACCTTTTTGCTGTGAGGCAACTGTGCTAACGAATAAGCCCCTGTGCTGCCCAGTTGCGTATTTATATATATATACAAAGTATATAAAAAAATATTAGAGATGTCTGAAAACGTTTCTCTTCTCACTTTTAGAAAGTGAGAAGAGACAGAGTTTCTAGAGAGCAGTTCCTATAGAGCATAATCTTTTCTAAGCTGTTTTGGAGCTTGCAAGTCAATTAAAAAACAAAATCAAAGCTTTTAACCAAACTGCCACCTTCAGAATGTAAATTCTCTCTTTACACATAATCCCATAAATTATCATAACGGTGTTGTTATTAATAAATGAGGTGTTACCATCCCTAAAATAACTGTTTAATCCCTTTAACTTTTTGACAACTATCCTGATGCAATTGGACGGTTTTGCAGTTCTCACATTAGGATGATAAATTATTTGCATTGTTTAAATTATTACAGGCACAATTTAAATGATTTACAACACAGAGGACTAGTGTGCTTGAAGTGTTGGCAGAAGGGAGAAGACGTGTGTATAAAGAAATGTGTGGTGGTTGGGGATGTTTGTAAAAATAAAGTATAATGATGCGATTGCTTTGAGGTTTCATAAAAATGATCAACAAAAAGCAGGGGAAACAAGTGGTCCATCTTTCATTGAGTAAACTCAGTATTTCGCTCCCTGTTTTCTAAAAATCCCCATCTATTTATGCATCTAATAATTATCTTACTATTGTTCATAAGGCACAAAATGAGTTGTTTCCTTCTTGTTTACACTGTATTAAAAAAGGTTGATGTAAGAAATCGGAGAATCTCAGCTAGACATTAGCATGTCTTCTCCTTTTGGCATTTACTTTAAGGGGTTGCCACAGCAAGTCAGTTTCTTCCATCTAACCCTATCTGCTGCATCCTCTTCAGTCACGCAAACTATCTTCATGTCTTCCTTCACTGCATCCATGAACCTCCCCTTTGGTCTTCCTCTAGGCCTCCTGCCTGGCAGTTCCAAACCCAGCACCCTCCTACGATGTAGTCTCTCTCCTCTGCACATGTCCAAGCCGTCTCAGTCTGGCCTCTGACTTTATCATGTTACAGAATAATTTTCTGTAAAGTTGCTTTTATTGGTTTGTCAAGAAATATGACAGCTCGTGGAAGATGATCAGTTTATCATCCAGAATGTATCCATATCTTACATTTTATATCTATATTAGAATATATTCCATCCACTATACACAATCTATCCCTCTCAATGTCACAAGGGATCTGAAAACCATTGCAGATGTCATTAGGCAGAGGGTGGAGTACATACTGGAAAAGTAGTTCGTCCATCATGCAGATGAATGAGCATGCACGCTCATGAAGTTTTTAGGTCATGACTGTTTATGATGGAGGGAGGAACCAGAAGTAGCTGAATGAACCTTTGGAAAAGATCTTTTTTGGTGTGTGTTTGGTTTGCACACAAAGGCTTCATGCATAAACACAGTGGAAAATATTTTATCTTGGAAATGTTCCTATTACTTTGAAACCATTCAAACTAGTTCAGTATATTGCAAAAAATGATCTCAGAATAAAATCGATTTGATTGGTGAACTGACTTCAACATATTATTTCCTCATAAATTAAATCATGTGGCTGCATATTAACTTTTCTTTCTAGGAGAGGGAATCATTTTTAGTTACTAATTCAATGGTATTTACCCTAACTTTAATCATGCATCTCCTTTGATTTGTTATTTTATAATATTAAAATATGAATGAAAAAATATTAAATCCACAAAAAAAAAAAAAAAAATCACAAGAGATTTTTATCTTGATATGTGAGTTTTTCTCTGAAACTGCAAAAAATATGTTCACTTTGGGAGAATATTAAGTAGAGATTACTTTCAAGTTGCATGACACACATGAAATTATTCACTATGACAAATTGTTCAGGAGGGGGTCTACATCATTGTAGCCGATCCCAACGAGGGAATTAGTTGGATGGCTCCTTTTAGACTGCCTGGCAAATATCAAATAGGTTAGAATGATACAATTAGACATGATATATGTTTCTACTGCCTTCAAAAAGTCAATACCAGTTAAAAGGGAAAGATAAAAGGAAGAGTGCATACCTTTTTGGATGAAAATGGGCAGTGGATTAAGGTAATAAATGTGGAAGTCTGTGATGAGAATTTACACAAATGGAGGGTTATTGCCGTGCAATCCATGTTCCCCTCATTAATCTACCTGTGTAGTCCCCCCCTTCCTTCTGGTGTCTGCTCATTTTATTTTTTCCTGGCCTTGCAGGGGAAGTGTGTGGGATGTCATGGCATTAGAGATCAGGTATAAATCACTGGTCTGTATGGTCTGCATTAAACAGAAGTTTTGCTTTGAATAGGAGGTAAGCCGGGGCACACAATAGTTCTTCGTCTATCATCGCTAACCATATTTTTAGCCTCCTTATAAATAGCAAGCATTTCAGTGAGGTACTTCGAGATAGAAAATTAGGTTCAGTGAATTAAGTTTAATTTGCTGTAAATTAAAATTAAAATTTGTGGGTTTTTTTGTGTAAATGTGTATAGCTGTAATTTAAATTAATCAAACTGGAGAATACATCTTAAACTGATGTGCCTTCATTTCAGGGAAAAGTGTGCATCCTTTAAAGCAGTAGATTTATTCTATTTCAAACCTTGTTGTGCTACCAAAATTCTTCCAGTAATCACTGGAGAATACATCTTAAACTGATGTGCCTTCATTTCAGGGAAAAGTGTGCATCCTTTAAAGCAGTAGATTTATTCTATTTTAAACCTTGTTGTGCTCCCAAAATTCTTCCAGTAATCACCGCACGTACACAAACACTCCCAGATACACACATACCCAACTAATAACCATTACACATCTAATTTAGAAGCCACCAACACAAAATGTTATTGCTTTAATGCAATGAAAATAAAGCTTTTTGAAACTTGAAAATTTCAATTCTATCCGAACAAGAAGTCTAAAAGGTAAAAAAAAAAAAGGAAACAAAGCTTTGTTAAAACATGTTAAACGGCCTTTAAAACATGAAGATTACAGTACTAATTGTTCCTGGATATTTTTTTCTAAACACTACTGAAGGCAATTTTTGCTTTCCACTTAAATAAAACTCACAATTATACTCAAAATACAACCTGCATCCTAACCCATTAAAATGTGATTGTCCAAACAAGAAATCATAAAACATTATTGAATCTCATCTGAGGTCATCCCCCATCCTCAGATCTAAGAAAAAAAAAATAGAAATGGGAAAGTTTAACACAAGCAGATGGGTTGAAAATAAAATATGTCACTCTCTAGAAAAGCCATTTAATGCTAAAAGCTGTGCTAGCTGCTGAATCTTTTAACTCTCTGAGAGTTTGAGGGGAAATGTGGCTGGAATTGTGGCAAAAGAGGCAAATGGAGTGGGAAGTATGAAAGGATTTTGAGTGCTAGAGATTGTACATGAAGAACGGGAGCAGAAGATAAATGCAGGGGCGGCACGAAGACAAAAGAGAGTGGATGAGAGAAATATAGAAAAATGAAGAGAGGATAGAAATAGATCAAAAGGAAAAAAGGATATATGGGAGTAAAAATAGGCTAGTGAGGACATGAGTGCAGAAAATAAAGGGAGGAGGAAAGTGTGTGGGTATTAAAATGTTTGTGTGATAGCATTCTGGGGTTTTTTTTGTACATACAGTCAAAGATGATAGCTTAAACCAGGCAAGCTGTTGTCTCAGTTCTTAAAGACAGAAACATGACAGCTTGAAAACTTGATGAGCCTGGCAACCAATTTCACAGTGCTACAAGAAATTGCATGGTGGTGACACAATATTTGTAAGTGTTGCATTAAATGCGACAGTGTTCAAGATCCCACTGTGTGCTTATTGAGGCTTATTTGACAAGTATTTTAATGAAGTCCTGACTTTTGCTCATTGTTGCATCAATAAAAAATTGATAAGCTAAATGTTTGAAATCTATGTTATCATTTGGATACTGTAAAACAAAAAAACGACATCTAAATCTCTGCTGGTGTCTGACTGAATGAGTCTGACCTTGTGACAGAAGTGGAGATATCTGCTAGGCATATGATCCCGGCAGAGCTGCCTGCACAGAATCAATCAAAACACTCAATGGGGAAGATTTTTATTATTTTACACAGCACTGGCAGTCCATTTATCTCCCTCTTGTCCAGGAACACAGCTTATATCACAGAAACTACTCTTGTTCACTGACTTTTTACCAACGTTGCAATTCTAAAAATGTATTTGGGTTCTTGTAGTTGTTTTGAAAGAGGATAAAGACTAGACTATTGCCCATCAAAGTGATTAGCAAACTTATTGTTTTGTATTATAGAATACAAAATGACAATATAATTTCCACTTTTGGATTTGCTGAGTATGTGGTTTTGAACATGAACACTCCAGACCACATGGTTAGTTTAAAAATGAGCATAGAGTACACATTATAATGAGCTAATTAAGCTTTAGTTACAAGAAGTAGCGAGTTAGTGATTAGAAGCTGTCAAATTCAGAAATCCTGTCTAGATTTGCCTTATACTTTTTGTAGAGGTCCAAATTTCTGAAGGTCTCTACAATATTTGAACAGTGGTCCCAAATCAAATCCACACCTTGGCCACAGATTTTGTTCTCCATCATGCTCCCATTCTAATGTTAATGAAACATACTTTTGAAGCATGCATGCACTTTTTTTAATGCTTAGAATATAAAAGAAAACGCACTGTACATACTGCCTCATGCTAGATTTATGCAGTGCCATGTAAATGCTCGGGGGGAGCGAGACGAGGGGAGAATTCACAGTCTCATAAGTGGAAGGGAAACTGAATGAATCTGGTTATAAGCTGTTTTTGGCAAATATTGCATCTCTGAGATTATAAAAAGTACAATTTCTAGCTATATATGTGATAAGATTAAGCTTATTACGCCACAAAAGCACAATGCCACCAATACCACTTTTTAATAAGAAAACAGATCTTTAAGAGAAAGTAGATCTTGATTGTGTCGATTGCCAACCAATTTATTCTGTATTTGTTTGGCTGTCTACCACATTGAAAGCTGTAGGGCTAACAACTTCTCAGTCATGTTTTGGGGTTGACTATGCTTACTGATTTGACGTTTGAAGCAAATTTTTGGTTTGTGTGCATAGAAAGAAATTATTCCTCTTTTTAAGAAAGCATGAACGGCAACCCTTTGGGTAATGTTCACATTTTTTGTTCAATATATCAACCAGACCTCCCTGATTCAGTAAAGGTAATGTGGCACATTTCTTCCAGCCAGGGAATGGGATGTCAGATCTGGTGACTGCTCAGACTGAAGGATGGAGTGTGAACTGGTGTGAAATTTATAGTGGGAAGATCCAACTCAAATTTGTGGTGACATCGTGCCTCTAACCTCCCACTATGTGAACGAAAAGAGGAGACAGATGTCTACTTAGTAGGCACATAAATGCCAGGTTGATAGAGCAAAAAAAAAACCTTTATAACAAGAATTTTTGGAAAACATTTTTTCCTCCTAAATCACATTTTTTTTGTATTTTGCAACATTTACCACATGGTGGAAGTCACATAAGAAAAAAATAGTTGGACTTTTTATCCTTTTGTATCCAAAAGGTTCTCAACAAATCCCTGTTGTTAAGACGGAGCTCCCGATTGATATCCCTTAGATTTCAGGTCTTTGGTTTCATTTGTTTGGACTTCCTCATTCTCTTTCACTCCTCCTCACGTTTATCTTCTCTTAAGGGGGAAGGTCATATTAATAGTCTGGTCATGCTCCATGCTTCCTTTTTCAAATTAGATCAGAGCTTCTTTCTTTTTCTAAAAATGCTCTTGGCTTTTCCAGATTGTACATAGAGCAAATGAGAATAGCATAGCAATCTAAAACTTTGGAAAGTAACCAATATATTCTCAAACTCTACGTAAAAATGTGTAGTATTTGCTAATCAGATTTTCTTTTTTTTGGTCTTTTGTTGATGAAAGGCATTAGCTGGGGTATTGAAAGTCCTGTGTTTTTTCACGACACAGTTTGTAAGGATTTTCTGATTTTTACAATGAGCAAGGAAAGAATTTATGCCTAGACTACAGTAATTATTCTTTCTCAAATTAATAGCAGAATTGTACCTTTTCAATTAGAATCACTAACTTATTTCCAACAGGTAACAATCAGGAGACCATTTAAATGAGAATGTCATTACTCTGTGTTTTATTGGCTTTATTTTAATAGCTTTTGTGACATACTTTTTCCCTGTTACATTACATTACGTTTTGTCTTTTTGTTAGTTTAAAAAGCTTCTGTTCTTTCAACTGCTGAACTTGTTTGATTTTTGTGTCAAAACCAGATGAGAGGGAAAAAACACATTAACACCTCTTTAACAAACCACACGATTTAAATTTCTGATTAATCATATGATCCAAGAGAAAAAACAAACAAACACTTTTCTCACGTCCTTTCAGAAAAATAACTCTGCTCTAGCAGAATAAAAACCTTTGGGTGACGCCTTCAGTTCAGTAGAGACCCTAATGGATGAAGCTTGCTGTCAACTCAAATACCACGAGACGTTGACATGGCGTGCTAACTTGTAGCTCCAAGTGTATCTATTTTTTATTCTTTTGTTTTTGTAAAGAGGGTGAAATAATAAATCTTGAAATTTAATGATGATTTTAAATATGGGTTTTATTTTGTTTTCATTGTATTGTTAGGCACACGTTTCCATTGATTTTGATTCGTTTTAAGTGTGAGGCTTGAAACAGTGACCTTTCAGTGTGAAGTTTGCATGTTTGTTGGCTTCCCCCCGTATGAATGTTTGTGGGTTTTTTCCTGGGTACTACGGTTTTCTCCCACTTTCCAAAAATATATGTGTTAGATCAATTGGCCATAATGATATTGTCCCTGGAAAGTGTGCGGATGGTTTTGAGTGTGTGGCCCCACAAAAGACTAGCGACCTGATTGAGATCCTCAGAGATTAGTTGAGGAGCTCTGCCATCCGGGAGGAGCTCGATGTCGAACCGCTCCTCCTCCAGGTCGAGATGAGCCAGATGGGGTGGTTCAGGCATCTGGTCAGGATGCCACCCGAGTGAATCGCGGGCGAGGTGTTTTGGGCATGTCATACCGGGAGAAGACCAAGGGGCAGACCCCGGACCCACTAGAGAGACTATGTCTCACAGCTGGCTGGGGAACGACTTGGGATCCTTCGTGGTGAGCTGGAGGATACAGCCAGAGAGAGAGAGGCCTGGGCTACCCGTTTGAGGTTGTTGCCCCCGCGACCCGGCCCCAGAACAAGCGGAAGAAGACGGAACGGAATGGAAAAATTGAAATTTTTTAAATGAAAAAGGCTAAAGAAACAGAGTTATATTTATATGCAAACAAAAATAATTAAAAGTATCACACTCGTAGCATCACGTTAAGATGAATAGATTTTAGCTCAAATCTTATTTTATAGGTGAAGGTTCTGGCTGTGAGTGTCTGTCTGTAAATGATTGAATGAAGGTAAAATATCAGATGAATGAAAGAACTATCTTCTGGGATTTATTTTTAAAACAAACATCTCTTAGGTCATTTAGAACGCATATGAGAAATTGATTTGTTTGGAGATAAATTCAGGAAGTGGTGACTAAAAATGATTCAAAGAGCAATAAATGAATGAATAATCTAAGATGTACACGCTGGTGTTACAGTTTACAAGAAATGAGGCCAGAACCTGAAAATAAGATATGAAACTACGACGTTACAACTAAACATGTCAGTTGGCATTGTAGACTTGGTAAGGCAACAGTCCGGCAAAAAAGAAGACATGCTACTGCGACAGAAAAATCTGAAATTGTTGGGATTAAAAATGTAATCAGAATGACATGAAAATAAAAATTCTACCGACAACAACAAAAAGAAAAGACCAAATCAGTAACTAACATGGGAACTCAACTTCAAGAAATCTTCTGGTTACAAAAATTATCATTCATTATTCAGGTTCTAAAAGGAGATTTAGACCCTTCTTAATATAGTTTCAAGTGTTGCACCGTCCTTCCACTTTAATAAAAAAAAAAAAAACAACCTGTCCACAATCTGAGTGTCCCAGATGATCTGTAATTACACCATAAGACCGTTTCTGGCATTCATGAGATGTCTTTACGGCACAGTCTTATTTCCTTTATGAGTGACACATAAATCTAGAGCCAATTCCCATCACAGTAGAAATATTTAAGTGATCATTTGAATCAAATTATGTCCAGTTTCTGCCAACTAGATTGTAAGTCTTGTGAAAATGTAATGACTGGCATTTGCTTGAATGTCAGAATCTTCATGTCTCGTTAATCTTTATAAATGTGTCCACTTTAAAGTAGTCATGTGACTCACTTGGTTTTCATTTGACTTAGTCCGAGCTTTGGTACATTTAGTTTGTTCAGGAATCATCATAATGACTGGGCACCTCTGACATGCGTCCATGTACATGTGTGTCTTTCTAAATGAGGACTCAAGCTGTGTCCATCACAGTAATAGTAGTCGACATGTTCACTTCTAATGATTCTTGACAACAATCAATATGATAACAAGTTCTAATAAAATGGACAAAGTAAACAACAAATGATTAAAATGTGTTTTTGTCTCAAAAGAAATTTCAGACCAAAAAAATGTGATGACAAGCTAAAAGATTGTTCTCATCATTGGATGAGAAGCAAATGCCTACAGAAAAAAGCTTTTTTCATATTAAATTCTATTTTGAAAGGACTGTAGTGTTTTTTTTCCCTGTTTCTTTATTCTGACAGGACAAAAAACATCCATCCAAAAAATACAATTTTTTTCAGATTTTTACTAATGTATTTTTGGAGTTTGTATGAAAGAGTGAAGCATTGTCGTTGGCAAAATTTACTTTTTGCATGATGATAATAAAAAATTGTGACTCATTACCATTTTCACCACAATGGTAAGAGGTCATGAACAATCACATCTCTCTGAAAGACTAGTTTCATAAGTCCTTCAGGAACATTCAATGTAGGCAATTACAGTTTTGTAGCTAGCCTGGTGCTGTTTTATTGAAAATATTTCACACTGCAAAATCTTAACCTTCACATTAGAGTAAAACAGGGAAAATATCTCGAAATATCACACGAGGCAAAATTCTCCTCTGCTCTTCTCATTAATTAGGACACACTGGTCAAAAGGTTTGTTTAAAATGCCTTGCCTGTCATAAACACAGAGCTGCTTAAGCACCAAAATTAGACAAAACAGATGTCAGAAGAAGTTAGGAGTAACCAGTATGCATGAAGTAACTCACCAGCAGTCCAAACCTAATTGTGTCCCCTCTAGATTCCTTACACTGTCATTATAATCAACTTGTAAAATGTCAGTCTTTTTACTGGGACAAATGGGTTTTTAGTAAAATAATACATTGGCATGAATGCATTTGAAGAAAGAGTTTATGTAAAATCAACTTTTTAAAGGTTTCTAGCATGTTTGAATGTCATTCCCACATCAAAAGCAAACCTGAAGGGACTTCCTATTGTATCTATGCATTTCTGAGTAGGCAATTCAGAAGATGAAATGAAACAATTCCTGAGTAACTTAAGAGCCCTCCTGGTCATGATCCTTCTGTTGGGTCCAAAATAGATCTTGCCAATATCAGTACATCAGAATCATCAACAACCAGTAAGGATCACTCAGAGACCAAAAAATAGTTTTCAAACAAATTGCAATTTGGAGAGAAGGAGAGACTGCGCAAGTGTTGACCTCACGATCTCCAATGCATCTCCCACCCTTCTACCCCGGTGCTACCTTTTTATTTTTTCAGCAAGTAGATTACACAAAGACACAGGATGTTCTGCAAAACAAGTTGTTTGTCAAATTCAACAATGGAAATGTGCCTGTGTCAAGGTGCGAACATGCGTGGGTGCGAAGAATTAAAAAGTCGCTTATATTGGTAAAAGCTGTAAAATGGTTGACATATACAGACATGTAGTAAATGGCAGTTATGTGGAGATGTGAAAAACACACAATTATATTAAGCTTAAAGTTATGCCATAGTATATAGACACTGTATATGATCTGAGTAAATAAGAATAAATCTGAGAATCTGAGATATATGAGTAACTATGAACACATGAGTATCTGAGTAAACAAGAATAAATTTAAGCTTATCTTACACCTTCTCTCTTCTGAAATATTTTCTCCTTCCAAATCTAACCCTCTTTCCTAATTCAGCACACATGGTCCCAAATGTCTCTCCCTCATCTCTCCACCTGTGTCTTGTCTTCTTGCTGGTTATTAAAGACAGTAACCATCACCGTCAATAAAGAGTTTCCATCACTTCATTGTTGAATCATTTGGTGTTCTGCTCTTCTCCTGCAGCTATGATGGTGTCCCCTCCACACCGTCTTTTAAGCTATATATGACCAACCCATTGTCCCTAATTCCTTATTATCGGCAATAAACTGGTTAAAACTAGCTATGCATCTGGGTCAAACCCCCCACCTCCACCTTCACCACTTCACGACTCTCCTGACTTGTTTTCAGAATATATCAGGTTAATTTTGACCTTCACCTCCATTTTTTTACAGAAGCAGCACGTATTTTTGAAACATGCACGGTCTCTACACATTCTTGGTCTCAACAGATGGTGCCATATTGTCATGTACATGCATCGAAATAAGAATATAAAATGATATGTGCTACATTTGCTAACTTGACGCACTTTAAACTGCATTTGCAGTCTCAAACAAGATTCACACTATCATGCATGTGTGTGAGAGAAAGAGTGAATTACCGCCGTGCAGCCGAGACTGAATCAATTTACTTACAAACTTTTTACTTTTTCTGTAAGAATCACGTTTCTTAGGTGACAAAAGTTACTTTCTTTATTTCTATACATGAGATCAAATTTATTACACCCCAGAAACACGGTACACCTCTTCAACTTCTGTGTTAATAAAAAATAAAGATGTAATTTGACTTGATTAAACAAATATTGAAATTGTATTCGTTTCTTTTTGTGTGATGTATTTCTGGATTCAACTGTAATCTTCTGGAATTCCAAGTGGGGACTTTAAAAAAAATGTAGATGTTTCAAAATGTAAAGAATGTGAACAAAAATCAATAGTGTTAAAGTCTTTGGTACTTTGTTTATTTTTCTAAACTAAAACAGATTACTGTCTTTATGCCACTAAGTCTCTCATGAATACCACTGATAACTCTTCAAATTGACCCATAATCCTTCCTCATCCGTGTCTGCCTGCTGAACAACCTGCCCTGCAGTTCTCTGTGGGGTGCAGAGATCGTGTGAGCTGTTTTTTTACCTTCAAAATGTGGAGTGATGGGTTTCCAGCAGGGTCTCTGCATGAGAGAGGCCTGAGGTAAATTCCTTGCTCACGTCCTCGATTTTCCAGGGGCAGAGGCTCAGCAAACGATGATTAATGATTCTAACTTTTTCTACCCTGCTCTCCCAATCTGTTTTTCTTGAGTCTTTTCTTTTTTTAAATTTAATGTAACACTTTCACGGGGGTGCCATCTCACTGACGGGTGTGAAATGTTAAAAACTGCAGAACTTTTACCGCAGTGTTTTGCATTTTAGATGAATGATGAGACAGTTTTCTCAGGAGAAGCTGTGATCCTGATCAGAAACAAGCAAATGTTTGTTCACTCACTGTACAAAAATGATAGAACTGATGGGTTAAATTTGTTATTTTTTCTGCTTCTCTCCAGAGTTTGCCTGCCAGTAGAAGATATGAGGTTAGCGAGTTCCATTTGGCTTCTATGGTTCCTGCTGGTGGTAAGCTCTCATTTGGATTTTTAATTTTCATTTACAGATGCATTGAGGAGTACACTTGCCAAGGTTTTGACAAAGAAAAAGTTTGTTTTTTTTATGTGCAGAAAAACTTTTCTCAACAAAAACATAAACTTTTGTTTATCATTTTATCACTGACGTAAATTTACAGAAAGAAAGACATAATTGAATCTTTGGCACAACTCCCGAACTCAAAGTTGTGTCATTTAATAAAAACAACTCAGACATTTAGGCATTTATTTTGTCCATGTACACAATATTAGCATCTCAAAAAGATTAAATTAAGTTTCAACTGAGATGTTCAAATCAATCAACAACAATATTCAATTTTAAAAACTTTTCTGCAGGGCCCATTATTCTTAAACGTTCACATTGGTACTTCATTTTTATGATTGTTAATGTATAAAATATAGAAAAATGAATTTATGTACAGTTTAGAATGATTTTCCTTTCTAAAATTTGACATAATTCTAGATGAATTTTTGATTGTAGAAAGTTTTGAAGTATGGATCAGAATCAACCCTTGAAGTATTTTTCTTTGTATATATTTTTAAATGGATTTGGGCTGCATATGCAAAAAAAAAAAGAAGTGGTTTTCTCAGTCCAACACAATCATAATGTATATTTTATTGATCCCTCACCAGAAAAATTTGTGTGCTGCATTACACTGCCATTGCTGGGATGAACAGGGGGTTAGGTGTCTTCTCCAAAGACTCTAGACATGAACTCAGTGGGAATCGAACCGGCAAACTTCCAGTTAACTTCCAGTCCGAGGGTGAATGCTCTCCCACTGAGCCACCGCCTTCCCCAATCATGTCGCCTTTTGAAAACGTCTGCTATTGAATCGCAAGAAAATCTAAATTGCCTCATTTTAATCAAAGTTAGTGACTTGACAGAAACATACAACTAGTCCATTTTTATGGAGATATTATATATTAATCAACAACACTAAAGTAATTAGTTTTTAAACATTCTTTCATTATGCCAAAGCATCATTATTTAATAAACTGAATGTTGTATATTGCATAAACACAAATATACAAGTGTTTGTGTTCCTTGTCTTTAGAAGTTGTGAAAAAAAAGGTTAATTATTTCAATCAAAGAATATTTTAAGGTGTTTGATATTTTTTTGTTTTGGTATTTTTTTTATGTGTTCATTTTGTGTTTTGATTGTATGGATGACCTGATTCAGGAAGACTGAGGGTGTGTGATCGATAAGTAAAGGCCACAAAGGATTTTAACTAAAGCGTCACTTTGTTCACCTCAGCTCTTGATATTGGTGGTGGCCTGGTGGTCGTATGTATGACGTCATTTACTTCAATGCTTGGAGTGACATCATATGTACGGCTGCTAAACTGCTACATGCAACATCTGAATACTCACAAAAATCCACTTTTTAACAATTTCGTTTTTTTTTCTTACGTGTAATAACGGGACAGGTAAGGATATTTTGATCTCCTGCAAAGAACCAGCCAGTTAGGGTTTCACCGTGGTGTTAAGACATGTGGTAACAATCGCCCTGTAAAAGTATTTAAACTCTTCAAATAATTCATGAAAGTCAAGCAGCACATGAGCTCAGCATGCTGAGAGGCTTAGTTTTCAGCTTACGAAGAGAGAAGGAAAAGATAGATAAAACACACAAAAATGGGTTCCTTATCCTTCAGTGAGCATGGTGATCACAATCAATACTTTTTCATTTTCATGCAAACGGCAAATACAAACAATAGAGCAAAGATATGATTCATTTGGAGAAAATCAAGTTCTTTACTTCTTTTGTGGGATCCCACACTCACTGTAATGAGTTAGCACATTTGAAGAGTGACTTGGATTTTTAAGCAGAAGCGAACTGTGATTAGATTAATTCTGAAAAGGTCCAAATTCTTTTATGCATTGAGCATCATATTATGTGCGAAGGTGCACATGTCTACTGATGTAATGTATGTGCATAGGTTTAGGTTTTTATGCACTTTCACCCGTTTTTTTTTTTGAAGGTATACTGCATTTGAATTTCCCAGACTTGTGATTCATAAAGCATTTCAATTTCATTCTTCTTCAGCTTTTGATTGTGACTTGTCAAAGTTTTGTTACATCTTCTGAACAGCTTATCTCAAACAGGATTGAGGGGAAGGGTGGAAGGGTGTGTGGGGCGATGGGTTCAGCAACCTAAAACCTTGCTGATTTTAGGTGAAAGGCAAGGTACATCCAGAAAAAGCCACAAGTCTGCCGCAGTGCTACACACATACAGACAACCATACACACACTCATCCCTGGGGGCAATTTCATAGTGGCCAATTAACCCAACATCCATGTTTTTGGAGGGTGAGAGGAAAGCGGAGTACCCGAAGAAAACTCACACATACAAAGGGGGACCATGCAAACTCGACACAAAAAAGCCTCACCCTAACTCCAGGACTCAATCCCCAACCTTCTTGCTGTGAGGCCACTGGGCTAACCACTGTGCCACCCAGCAGCCCTCACATCAAACGCTTCTTCAAATTAGTTTTTTTTTATTTAGACACTTAATGTGGTTTCATCTAACATTCATCATCCACTTCCTGGCTGCAAGTACTTAAATGAGGAGCATGCTTCTATTTTTGCCTCATATTTGCGGCATACTTTTTTTTCACAGCCATGGACTTCATGTGAGCCAAGCTCAGGTCCAATCGTCAGTCCTGGATTGAGCATGATAGAAGTTGAGGAAGTGCTGAGTCAAAGCCAGTACAAATGTCTTGAATGGTCTGACAAGAATCACAAAGAAAATAAAACCGGTAAGAGGCCCTGCGTTCAACTAAGAGCTTCTGGAGAGCATCACTTATTATTTGATTAAATTGCTAAGCAACATGTTTTTTTAATTAATGGTTGTGCACAGCCATTGTGTGTGAGACAGATTTTATGAAGATGATGAGTTTTTATTAATTCCTAAATTGTCACTCTGACATACACTAAGAAAAGTGACAGAAACAGGCTGATTATTTTTGGTCATCATATTTTTTTCCCCTCTCTTGAGGTGTTTTTTGTTCTCACATGTGGGATGGTTTGTTGTGTTGGGATGAGACGCCAGCTGGAACATCTGTAACACAAATCTGTCCTGATCATCCTGACCTCGATGATAATGGTAAGGAAGTCTTGTACTTTTCCCTGCAGGGTCATAAAATAGCCAAAACCCACGGAAAATTAGTTTGCGCATCTCGATTTCTTTTTGTTTTTTTTTTTTTTATGTCTTTTGTCTTAGCAGTAACAGATCAGAACAAAATGCTCTGTCTGCACCACTGGTAGACAATGAGTGTTTTCTTATCACTCTAAAAGACTGATAACAGTCACTTAAAATGAGTTTTGATGCAAGATGAAGAATGTAGTTGCTTAGTTTTGAGTTAAAAGCTCAAACTTTTGTATTTAACTGTATAAAAAATCTAGCTGCTCAGAACATTTTGCACACATTTATGTCATTTAGACCACAATGGTTTTATTAGTCACATTTGAATTAAGTTATGAGATCTAACTTTGCCCACAACCGTATTAAGTCACAGAGCAAGAGAGATAAGATATCTTGATGCATGTTTAGATAGATTGACATCGAGTGCAGGTCAGACAATTTAGGGGGGGGAATAAATGGAAATAATGGTAACAAAAAGTGACTTACAAATGAAGAATGAAATGATAAATAAAAGTAAATGAGAAAAAGTGATCCTTTCTTTTTGTTCAACCTTAAAATACTTTGTAGGTCTTGGGATGCTTTTAGACTAGAAATAGTTTTTATTTGTGTTTTCAAATATGAATGTATTTTGGAATGTACATCTCTGTTTCAGTTTTTTTTTTCTAATGTACTGTATGTAAATGGAAACATTTTTGTGCTGCAATACACCACATCAGGCAGCTACAGCGGCATCAATGATGGGAGAAACAGGAGGTTAGGCGTCTTCCCAAGGACATTTCGGCATGAGCTCAGTGAGAATCAAACGGCTTTACCCAATCCAAGGGCAGACATTCTGCAGCTGAGCTAACCCCTCATATAGTTTGTCTTGTTGGAAAATATGAGTAGGTGTTTTCATAAACATGCAAACCAAATTGTCATGTCAGTCTTACTGTGGGGTAATTATACAATGACACACGATGGATAGTCAACACCTCCTTTTTTGTTGAAACTTCTAGATCACACTAGAAGTACAGTACAGTACAGTAGATTTATAGAAGTCCTCCTTTGGAACATTTAACACTTATAAGGATGATCACTCAACCTTTACATTCATTTACAGACTGTACACTATGTACCGTCAACTGAATGACTGAACTGAAGGGCAAATATATTCAGTAAATGTACTGTTTTTATGTCAGGAGCATTATAAGTCTCGGTATTGTTGAGCCGAAGAGATCCAGACTCAAATCATGTCTGATTTAGGAGATGCAATATGACGAAGGAAAAAGAGGTGAGACGGAGGGCAGAGAGATGAATGAGGAGTATGATGACGAAAAGAGTGAGACAATGAAAGGAGAAGTAAAAAAAAAAAGAGCAGGGAAACTAGAGTCAGGAAGATGGATGAGGAGAAGGAATGTGAGTGAGTGAGCAGAGGTCTTTTTTAGAAATGCTTTATGAGAGGAACAGGACTCCCCAAAACGTCTCTGACTCTGACAGTCCCTTTATCCCTGCATGAAAACTAAATTTACTCTGACGAGACTTTGCAGGGAGCTTTATAGTTCGAAGTGCATGTTGAGCTGTGCAAGATTTGCCAGAGATCGGCAGCTGCTCTTCTCAGGGACAATGTGATCTTATCCCCTGTCCAGACATGAATTTCCGAGAATGTGTTGGAGAACTTGCTTGTAGTTTAAAAGTTGGCCTTTCAGTTATATTTTCTCTGCTGAATTATTAAGTTTTTTCTCAATATCGGTGTTTTCTTGTCAAGGGGATAGCAATAAACTTAGATATGTTAATAAAACTGGGAGATTTAATACTGAATTTAGGGTAATTAGGATATTAGGTTTTCACTGTCACTGAATCCCGTTTTTCCTACAGAGTACGAGACCAAATATTGTGACGAATCAGGTAATTGGGTCCAGACCAGCTCTACCTGTCCAGCAGCTTTAAAGAATCAATTACAGGTATTTCTTCACTGGCTGTTTGCCTGGAAGTAAATGAAAAAAATACACTGAATGGCCTTTTTTTCTCCCTGTTGTGTGTAAACTAATCCACAAATTGACGTTTTTGTTCCCTGTAGGAGAGAGATTTCTTGAAGGATGCTGCAGGAGAGCCAACCATCGAGGCCACAGGGGTCAGAACAGAAGAGTTTATAGAAGAAAATGAAAAGAAGTGCTTGGAGAAAATGAAGAGCAATTCTCCCTATAATAAGTCAGGTATTACTACTGTGGTAAAAACTAACACTCTAATAACAGTTAATCTAATTTTTATTCACCTTCGTGTGCTTTAAATTCTATTTCTGTGTTTTTATGTTGGTGGTGTTACAGGGCCGTATTGCAGCCGTGTTTGGGATGGTTTGCTGTGCTGGGACGACACTCCCGCTGAAACGCACGCCTCACAGAACTGCCCCAATTATTTTATTGGCTTTGACCCAACAGGTGAGTGGTGCAGTTCCCCCCTCCTGAGGTTAGTTGAAGTTGAAATAATTGCTTTTGCATTTTACAGAAAAGGCAACCAAGTACTGCGGAAAGGACGGGCAGTGGTTTCGACATCCAGAAAGCAACAAAGTTTGGACCAACTACACACTGTGCACTACCACTCCTGAGAAAAGTCTTCAAGTAACATTTAGTTTATATAAATCACAATATTATGCAGGTTTGTATTTTGCTATATTTATGCTAAATTTTTCTGCCCACAGAAACAAAGAATCCATGATACTGAAAACAGATGTCTCCAAAAAATGAAAGCAGATCCATCATTTATTAAAGCAGGTATATAAAAACTCTGCATCTCATTTTTTACAGCATGCCAGAAAATAATTTTGTCTTTTAAACCGCTTGTTCTTAATGGGAAAATGAGGGTAGCCAGAGCCTATCCTGGCTGAATTCAGGCAAGAGGCAGGGTCCACCCCAAACAGGTCGCCAGTCTGTTGTGAAATCACACACATTCATTCCCAGAGACAACTTTATAGTGGCCAATTAACTTAACATGCATGTTTTTGGAGGGTGGGAGGAAACCGGAGTACCCGGAGAAAACCCACACATTCATGGAAAGAACGTGCAAACTACTGCATCACTGTGAACCCCCAATTGTATTTGTATAGCCCAGTATCACAATTGTTTCAACGGTTTTCACATTGTAAATTGAAAAAAGTGCAAAAACAAACAAAGAACTAAAAAAGTAGAAAATATATGTCTCCCAAAAATTAAAGCGGATCCATCATTTAATAAAGCTTTTATATATACTGTATACCGGTATATATATATGTATATATATATATATATATATATATATATATATATATATATATATATATACATATATATATACCGGTATACAGTATATATAAAAGCATTATATATACATATTTTATATAATATATAAAATATATATATTTTATATATATATATATATATATATATAAAACCCTGCATCTCAATTTTATAGTATGGCACAAAATCCTTGTAGATATTTTTATTAATATTTTTGTCCTTTTGGAGGCCTGTTCTGCAGCCGTGACTGGGATGGTCAGTTGTGTTGGGATGTGACACCAGCGGGTACTTACGCCTCCAAGACCTGTCCTGATTATTTTTCTGACTTCAAATCCACTGGTAAGTTGCATTTAGAAGCATTACCTTCCTAAGAAGTTACTGTATCTACATATTATGTCTTAAAGAGATACTACAGAGCTTTTTCAAGAGTGATACATTTATTGTAAAATCAACAGAAAAAGCAACACGGTACTGTGGAGAGGACGGACAGTGGTTTCGCCACCCAGACAGCAATACATCCTGGACCAATTATACGCTGTGTTTTAACAACAAAGAACCATTAAAGGTAATACTCGGAATCTATTTGTACCGTAACTCTTGGTGAGCAGCAACATTTAGCCTCTTTAAAATTCCAAGTTTATTTTAGTGCTGACATGGACCTTATACAGCCTCGTGAAGGACATTACCAGCAATCACAGGCATGTGGGCAACAGTTTAAAGGGCCCATCTCATGCAAAATAACTCTTTTCACATTGTATCCTATGCACATACACACGCAAAATGTGGGGTTTGCAACATGCATTACACGATAGTTATGAAAATATATTGATTTGGTGGAGCGCAGTCACAGACCCGGAACTATGAAAGGCCGGGTATTGGTCATTTCCCCCGCCCATCCTGAGAAAGTACAAGCTCCGGCCTCTGCTCTCACTGAGCCGCTATTCCTCCGCCCATCTCTGAGCGGGAGAGGGAAGGCAGGCGTAAACCCGTGCGTAGCGGTTTGGTGGCGTCTGAAATAAGATTTTATCATGTCGATTCATCAAAAAAGCGTGTTTCAAGCAAGAAAATAAAAAAGACGCAGAGCAGCGAACCAGCCTGTATATCGGACGTTGAAAACGAGTTTGTGAGGGCGTAAGGCCGGGTGGTGAGGAGGGAGGATTTGCTGCGGAGGGGGGCGTGTGCGAAGTCCGTCCTGGATATGTCAAATGCGTCATACTTTAGACAGCCGCATCATACTTTAGACATCTGCTCATTCGTTGTTTTGTCTGAGCATACCAGAAATCCACAGCAATTTGTGAAAAATGGGCTAAATCAATCTAGAAACCCCTTTGGTGACATATACAAGGCCCGGACATCACTCTTACAAGGTAGAAAACTCTGGAAAATCGATTTTGCATGAGATGGGCCCTTTAAATAGCTATTGATCCACGCACAAGCTCTATCGTGTGCTTATTGCCTGACAGGTTGCGTGTATGAAGGAACATGTTTACATGTGCTTTGGTATGGAAGCTCTCCAAAAACATGCATTACAAAACAGTCTGTCTTTTAGTTGCACTCTGTGTTCTCTCTTCAAGATGATCCTTGGTATGGGGAGAAAAAAAAAACAGATGTCAACCTACATAACAAATGACTTTCAATGTATCCGTGCATAGATACATGTGATTCATTCAGGTGTTGCTTCAATCTCATGTAGAAGCAGCTCAGCATAAGATGGAAGTAGAACTCTATTTAAACCAGACACCATTCAAAGGAGAGCATGAAATTAAACATTTTAATGCCTCATGTATTTTAAGAACACGTTTTTCCAATAGAGCAGAACATTTTTCGTTTGAGTTATCTGTGAAGTCTGACTGTGTCGAGATAAACTTTGTGAAGAGATAAAATCTAATTCTCTGTCCTATCTTTGGAGAACCTAATTCTATCTTTCCATCATCTCCAAATGTACTGTCATAAATCATTAAATATTGTGATTATCTTGATAGTTTTTATTGATTGTGTAGTTTCGAGTTATACATTAATTCTGGCTTTGTCGCATGGATATCGACAGCTCCAATTTAATAATAAAAAAAATCACTATTCGTGGTGTGTGCGAATAGAAAAAGGTGAAAAAGTTCTCACATTAAAAAAAAAAAAGTTTCTATTTTTTGTAACTATTGAGTAAACTTTTGTTGGATAGTAAAAATACAAAAAAAAATTCTGGATCTTGTCTTGATTGACACCGTTTATAATTTGAAAACTACAACAAAGCATGACATTTTATGCAAAATCAACTTTTTGGGGGTAACAGTGGTAATTTCAACCTTGTTTGAATTTCATGCTTTTGGTTGGTTTTGTATTTCATACGTCTGCGTATTTCAGCACAGAATTCTGAGTAATTTGTGAGCTCTCGCGTTCAATTTCTGACTACTTTTTGAACGGCAGGCTCATTGTGTTTTCCACCATGGCTTGCGGCCTCGTTGAGATCTCAAACCAGTAGCAGTTGTCAATAGATCGGTGTTCAGAAAAGTGAGGTTTCGTCTGAATCTGTGGCCCATCGCGAGATGTGAGAGATGTGTGAGATTATAAAGAGAGGAAACGACTTTGTTTAAACTTTATTCCACTTAAGAAATTACTATGTTATATTAAATAAGTTTTACAAAAACTTTATTGGAAGGAGGCATGGTAGCGTCAGCGTCATGGGCTGCGTCCTGGGGGCAGTGTTTGGTTGCATCATGCTGGTCGCAACCTTCGACGTTTAGATGTTCTGGAAGGGAGGAGGAGGTGGATGACACATTCTGGGCATGCGCAGAGGCACAGAGTTGCAACTCTCGACGGTCGCAGATCTTGACAGAACACAACACTCTAACATTGAAATGTGTTCTGCCAACAAAAAGTACTATGTTTATATATCTGCTAAGACAAGGAATTTACCAATTCTTAATGATTTTAAAAATACTAATAATGTACTTTATGACTATTTGGGGCAACAGATGATCAAGTTTTAGTTTAAACATTTGTGGGAAAGGCAAAAACCATTCATGAGACATGTTCTAAATCCGGGGTGCCCAACCGGTCGAACGCGGTCTACCGGTAGATCGCTGACTGGTCCCATGTCGACCGAGAGATGTGTTGAAATAAAATTTAAAAAAAAAAAACTTTTTTTTTTTTGTTAATGACAAAAAAGTCAGTGTTGCCAATTTAGCAACTTTGACGCTAAATTTGGTGACCTTTCAGCCGCTCAAAAAAGCTATTAGCAACAATCTAGCGCCTCTCTTGTGATTCAGAGCTTTTCACCCACGCGACTAAAACTCGGAAGTCGGCCAGGATCAGGATGAAACTTCAAAGCAATATTTGTTGTTGACTGGTGGAGAAGATCCTTATACAATTCTAAATAATTTATTTTCGAACAGTCTCGATTTGATGCCTGCAATTCGCCCCTAATTTTTACTCAGCTGCAGATATGAAGGCTAATAAAGGAGTGGATGCATACTTCCGGGTTGATGACATCATGTCAGACGTCATCAACCCGAATGTTGATTGTGTTGATTGTGAAGAGTAGTTTTTCTACATAAATGTTCTAATTGGCTGTGGATCTGGAGGAAGTACTCAGGACCGATATTAGTTTTAATACTGGCTGTAAAAAATCTGTGGTGGTTTGCAATGTTGCCGCGGGACTGGTAGATCTCAAGAGGTATGCTACTTGAAAAGTAGATCTTGGGACAAAAAAGGTTGGGCCCTCCTTTTCTAAATGAATCACTCATTGTGACACTTACTCCTCTAAAACACAGGTGGCGGCTCAGTTTTCCAGGGATGTCGAATCAGAGGCTTCTGGTGAAGCTACGGTGTCCATGGTTAACAGCCAAAAGCAAGAAGAGGAGAGAAGAAAAATTCTAGACAATCAGTACAAATGCTTTGAGAAAATGAATCGAGATCCACCCCACAACAAAACTGGTACATTATACTTTACTGTACTAGTTGACATATATTTTATTCCTGCTCTGATTACAATCATTTTTTCATTGATATCCCAGGACTGTTCTGTAGTCGAAACTGGGATGGCTGGTTATGTTGGGATGATGCAGCTGCAGGAACTTACCAGTCCCAAAACTGCCCAAACTATTTTGACGACTTTGACCCCACAGGTAAACATTTCAAACTCATGGAGTTGATTAAAACTATAGAAAATGTACTAGCTTGAAAAATTAATGATGACTTTCATTTCTACTTACAGAGAAAGCAACAAAATACTGTGGGGAAGATGGACAATGGTTTCGTCACCCGGAAACCAACAGGACCTGGTCCAACTACACACTTTGTAACGAAAACACAAATGCTAAACTGAAGGTAAATTCTGTTCCATTGTCTTCCGCTTAGCTTGGTCTATGTTATGAGGGCAATGACCTCAAACAGGAAACCCAGGCTTCTCTCACCCTGGCTGCATCTTCCAGCTCACCTGCGACAATACCAAAGTGTTCCACGACCAGCTGTGAGACATAATCTCTCCAGTTGGTCCAAGGTCTGCCCCTGTGTCTCGTCGCAGTGGGACGTGCCCAAAACACCTCACCAGTGAGGCGTTCGAAAGGCATCCCAACCAGATGCCCAAACTATCCCATCTTACTTCTCACGACCCAGAGGAGCAACAGCTCTACTCAGAGCTGTTCTCGGATGGCAGAGCTCCTTGCGCTATTTCTGAGCAAGAGCCCAGCCACCCTTGGGAGGGAGCTCATTTTGGCCGCTTGTACCCGTGATCTTGTTCTTTCGGTCACCACCCACAGCTGGTTAACACGGTGAGGGTAGGAACGTAGGTCGACTGTTAAATCAAGAGCTTTGCTTTTCAGCTCATCTCTTTCTTAACCACAACAAACCAATCCAGCGTCCTGATTACGCTGCACTGATCCGTCTGTCGAAGGAGAATTATTTTAGATAAATTGTAGTGCAGCTGATGACTCAGCAAAACTGTTGATAGACGTCTGGATAGGTAAACTTTTTGTCATTGTTTACAAAAAAGTTTATATTGTATTTTAAGTAAATTTCTTTTTTAAATAGACAAGATGCAAATACACATCCAACTTTACCTGAAATACAAATTTGAGAGAAACCGGGGTAAATCTTACCTGCTCGTATGTGTGGTTTGTGTTTTTAGTGAGCTCACTGCTTATCTCGCAGGCAGTGCATCCAGGCAAAACCGGCTTTGTTTGTCCAGACAAACAGACTTTTCATTTATTGGAACAAAACAATCAAAATACTCTGGGCTTTTTCTTCACTGGGTTAGAGAGCCAGAGTGTTTCATTGCCCTCCACGGTCATTGTCACATTTTAACAGCCTTCTTATCATCAACCAAACCAAGCAGCAGAGACGCTGCAGACTGTTTACTGATGGAAACCGGGCTGGAACACCACGCAGCTCAGGGATACATTTTGCCAAAGAAATGCACAATTTAAAAGTGTATTTGAAAGTTGGAAAGAAGTGGCCCACTAGTGCTGAATAAGAGAAGAAGGATCAATACATTTGGTTAAAAAAATATCTGAAAACTCTAAAAGAAAGTCAATACCTTGAAAGTCTTTTGTTTGAATTATTCAATAAAAAAATGTAAAGATCTCATTAAATCTTCCTTAAAATGTGAAAAAAATGTGTCCTCTTTCATTTTATGACCTGGAGAAGGAAATAAATATTTAAAACCACCATAATTAAACTGTCACAGCTAACGATTTCATCATCTGGTTGGTTTGCAGCATCCAGACTTCATATTTCTTAAAACAGTCTGAAATCTGAACGGAGCAATACTATATATACTAAATGTCAAGCAGTTAAAATACAGATGATTCTTTTAAAAATAATTCAATCATTTTTAACAGCTTACATCCACTCAGGCATTAAACAATTTGCTTAAAAATAGGTAATCTCACAAAGATCGATCAAAAGGTACATAGCAAACTATTTTTGAGAAACAATTTAACTTGAACAAATTATTGTTTTTTCATAAAGAAACTTTTTTTTCAATAAAAGAACAATAACAACATTACATCTTTAAGTTGGATTTTTTCCCTATCTGAACAACTCCAATGTGTCTTGTTTGTGTTTGCTTGCAGTCTGCGTTCATTCTGTTTTATATGGCGATCGTGGGCCATGCTTTATCCATAGCCTCACTGCTGATCTCGCTGGCCATCTTCTTCTACTTCAGGTAATAAATTTCTGTTCCTGTCATGCCTGTAAAATCCAAAGAGGATTTATCACCTGCTTATCCCCTCATATTTACTAGTAAAGACACACAACCAATCTTATTGCTGTTATGATTTGTGCAGTTTTCTATTTTCCAGATATTTTTCTGTTTGTAAAAACAGTTGTGTAATTTGTGTTTTTCCCATTATCTTGTAAAGTTTTGCTACAGACTTAAAAGATAAATTGAATTAATTTTAAACAGTGCATTTGCCTGAATTTCAAACAGTAATATTTGAATGAGACCACGGTCCTCGCCCGAGAAAAGGTGGTTTGCACCGTGCAGGTCAGGGACAGGGTCTTGGCCCAAGTGGAAGAGTTTAAGTATCTTGGGGTTCTTGTTCACGAGTGTGGGAAGAATGTGGCAGGAGATCAACAGAGAGATCGGTGCAGCGTCCGCAATAATTAGGACACTGCCTTGGCCTATCGTGATAAGAAAGAACTGAAGCAAAAAGCAAAGCTCTCATTTTACCAGTTGATCAATGGTCCTACCCTCAATCTGCAAAGAACAAGATTGCAGATTGCTGAAATGAGCTTCCTCCACAAAGAGGCAGGGCTCTCACTCAGAGGTAAAGTGAGGAGCTCTGCCATCCGGTAGGAGATCGGAGTAGAGCTATTGCTCCTCCGGATCGAGAGAAGCCCGGTGGAATAGTTCAGGCATCTGGTTAGGATGCCTCCTGATCACCTTGCTGGTGAGGTGTTTGGGCACTTCCCACCGGGAGGAGACCCAAAAGCAGACCCCAAACCCGCTGAATAGACTCTGTGTCACAGCTGGCCGGGGAACGCCTTGATCCTCCTGGGTGAGCTGGAGGATGCAGCCAGGGTAAGAGAAGCCTGGGTTTACCGACTGAGGCTGTTGGCCCCCTAACCCAACTCTGGATAAGCGGAAGACAACGGAACTTAAATATTTTAAGTTTCCATAAAGTACATTGTTAATTATGCATATTTATTCAGATCAAGTCAAGATTATTACAACCTAAAGGTAATGATATACTTTTGCTAAGATTAAATTAGATAAAAGTTAAGAATAACAGTGGTAAGAATGGAAAAACAAATGGAAATCTATGAATGGGACCAGAAAAAAAAATAGCCACATTATCATGCAAAGTTTAGTGGCGTCAGTGTATATTTAGAAATAAGGGAATTTATCTGCATAAATTTGCGGGAAAAGAAAGAGTATATTAAGGCTGAAAAATGATGTTTTATCTGCAGTAAGAATGTCAAATTTAAATTTTTGCAGTGTGAATGTGGATGCGTAGAACTTTTTATTCTGTTGAAGACCTCCTACGTGCAGCTGTTAGTGAGAACAACCAAGAACAAGCTGCACAGATCTGTTGAATTAAAAGCAGAGTTTGAAACTGGTGCATGATCTCACACTAAGAGCTAAACTCAGCAATAAAAAGCAATACAACATGTCAGTTTTGATTTATGAGACCATTTTAAAACAAAGAACCACTCACTTTGTTGCTCTGACTTCAGTTTAAAGCTGAATACTTCATCATAATACAATGGATCAAACAAACACAAAACTTAACTGGATAAAAGCACAAAAACCCTGCCGTAGAGGTTCTTAGTAGGACAGTAAAAATATGCTAGTAGTTGTAATATGACTCATATTTGTGTTAATCTGGAGCTCTTTTTGTTTTGATTTGCCTCGGGAGATTTTATAACTCAATAAAAATGTTCATGAAAGGTATATGAATGGGTTAGGGAACAGTTTTACAGTTAGGATGGTATGTTAGAGTTTGACAGTCAGCAGGACTTCTGATTGAAGTTTACTCTGTTTTTTATATGTTTTTTATTCTGGCCTTGCCAGAAACAAAACAGTGATTAGGACATATGAGCAGTTTTATCAACTTTTCATTGAACTGTAGTTCAGTTGTTGAATCACCACTTGTTTTTACAAGGTGTGTGTGTTGTTCTGTAAATGGATTTTTTGCGGTGAGGTAAGATAATACTAACAATCTGTCTGATTTACAGGAGTTTGAGCTGCCAAAGAATCACCCTCCACAAGAACCTCTTCTGCTCATATGTTCTAAATTCTGCCCTCACCATCATTTATCTCGTCACTGTTGTCAATAATCCTAAATTGGTCGCCAGAAATCCGGTAAGTCTGGTAATTTAATTTATACTGTTTGTTAAACATTCATTCATTTACCTTTTAAACTATCCATCCCTTTCAGCGTCACAGGGGGTGTAGGAGCCTATCCCCGCTAATTCAGGGTACACCAGAACCAGTCGCCAGTCTGTTGCAGGGCCACACACAATCATTCCTAGGGGCGATATTGTAGAGGCTAATCAACCTAACATGCATGTTAATGGAGCGTAAGAGGAAACCGGACTACGCAAAGAAAACCCATGCATACATGTGGAGAACATGCAAATCACACACAGAAAGGCCAGTGTTTCAACCCTCTACCCCTCTACCCCACCCAAGACACGAACTCTCAATCTTCTTGCTATAGAGCCACTGCGCCACCGGGAGGTATATAGAATATGTGTAATAATTATTGGGTAATAACTGTCATTCCTCTCAATACTTACTATTGGCATCATAAGCTAGAATTGCACTCCAATTTAAATTGGTGCTAATTTGTAAAATAAAAAAGGTACAGTTTGCTAAATTAGAAAACAATGTGTACAATTTATATTAAATCAAATGAAAATGCTAAATAAAATATTTGAGTGATTGCTGTTACCCATGTTTTTGCTATGAATGGTTGGCACATGTGGAAGAAAGTGATTGAGATAAGAAATGAGAAACAGGTTTTGTTTCAGACTTTTACGTATGTTTATTTTCTCTTATCCCATCTTGGCAGTGATGCATTTACTCACTACTTTTGGAGTTAGGAGTTTTGCAGAAACACTTAATGTCTGGTCTGAATTCCTTGAAACATTCAGATCTATTTAGATAAAGGTGATAAATCTGTCACGCTCTTAAGTTTCAATACTAAAACTGAACATAAATTTTTGTATTACTCCTGCTTGGAAATCAAACTCCTGGCAGCCTGTAAACTAAATGCTTTCTGCTTCTGTGGCTTTAAAGAAGTATTTGCATTTATATATTTTTTTAACTCCAAACAGAAATTGGGTTATCTCCACTTTTATGTAGATCCAAAAAAGACCACCACACTGGGTAAAGTTGCCAAAAAATTGCGTAACACACTTTTAAAGTCTAGTAGGTACATAAAACTAAACCTGTAAAACGTAAAACCAAAGTGTTTTACAAAAAGAAAAAAAACTCAAAGATTATGTTTTCATGGGGTGATAACTGATATCTAAATCAGAAAAACTTTAATTGCCATGGTCAGTAAACAAGATTCAAAACATATAAAAATAAACAGGGTTTATAATGTGAAATTGGACGAAAAAGCTTCACTTTCTTTTTTGACATTTTGATTCCCGCCCCTCACCCCCTTCTTCCTCCCTGCTTAGTCCGTCCCCTTTGGACATGCACATGACACAGTGTAAATCTTGTTTTAGTGGGATAGACTGTGAAGTGCATCAAGCTGGCAAAAATTTTGATAAATTTTTTTTAATCTAAATTTGGTGCATTTACGTTCATAAAAATGATGCTCCTTGTTGAGGGGAGGGACTGAGCATGAGCAGAGCACTGAAACACTAGATTAGATAAGAATCTGGGTGTGGCAGAGAGAAAAAGGCGTGGCCAAGAACATCTGACATTCAAATTATATCCCAAAATTGGACAGGAGAGCATGCAAATGACTCAAACATGTATGAATAAAACTACTTCTGGTTAGTGTTCAATGTGGGGATGACGTTCCAACATTTACAAGCCTCCGGAAAGTTGATTTAGCATGAAATCATCTTTAAATAAAAATCTGATACAATACCAAGGCTCTAAAACTTTAACTAACAGCTGGGATTGTAGAAGTTGGCTCACATGATGTACAATCTCAGCAGCCTCATTCTACTTACAGCTGAAGCATCTTCATCCGGACAAAATAACGGAAACACTGAGGTCCCTGCAGAGGCTGCATGCCCACTGGATTCATTTCAGAACTCTGCTTTTCCTCTAATTTGTAATTATCCTCCACATCTATCCAGTTCCGTTTGTGCTGACCAAGTCACACTTTGGAATTATTACATCGTAAAACATAGTGGTTACTCTGACCTCACTTTTCAAGTAAATACTTGAAAAAAACAAAACGTTTGAACATTTTTGCTTCAGCTGAGAAACACTGGAATTGAAAAAGCGTCACAGCAGGAATTTCTGCTGGTGATTTAGGAAGGGTGCATTGTTGGAGAAATTTGCTCCTGAAAATATGCTTTTCATATTCACTGTTGTGCACTGATACAGACTTTGGTTTTGTCTGCCAGGAGTGTGCGGCAGTGAAACTCTGAAGCCAAACCAGACAGGAGGCTGAAAACAAAAAAATCTCGGATTCAAAAACAGCTTGATTACTTTTCTGTCTGCAAAACTGTTGGCAACTTAAGACAAAGATTTGTTCACTGCAATCTTTTGAAAACCATGAATATAAGTAGTAATAGATAAGAAAATCCACAAGAACTAGAAATGAATAAATACGGTGCAGGAACATACAAGTAAAGATTTTTAATAAATATGATACATTTTAATTTAGGGACCACACAGTGGTGCAGTGATTAGCACAGTGGCCTCACAGCAAAAAGGCCCTGGCTGGAGCGAGGCACGAATATCTGGCCTTTCTGTGTGGAGTTTTTATGTTCTATGCATGGGTTATCTCCAGGTACTCTGGTTTCCTCCCACTCTCCAAAAACATGTTTGTTGATTAGCTACTATGAAATTGCCCCTAGAATGACCACCTATTCAGGGTGTACCTTGTGTCACGCCTGAAAGCTGCACGGATAGGCTTCAGCACCCCATGTGACCTCATTAGGAATAAACGGTATAGTAAAGGAAAAGAAACGTTTAATTTAAGAAGACCTCTGAGGTGCAACAGATCAACAACAGCATGCACTGTTTTTTTAAAATACTGACAGGAATCCCAGTAAAAATGTTTGACTCTTTCTAAGTCCTTTTCTTGAAAATTATTTTAACAAATAAAAAAACACTTTTACCTTAAGTTAACAAAACTAATCCTTTCAATCTTTAGTATGAGCTGATTGGATTAAATTGCTGGTGTGTGTGCAAGACGTGTCACCTGTCCAGTGTGTACCCTGCCTTTTACCTGCTAATTAACCAAGCTAGCCTACGACAATGCCCACAATGCTGTAATGAATGAATTCATACCAAAAATGAAAATGGAATTTTATTTATTAAACTTGTAGTAATAAAGTTTACAAGTAAATGTTGGATCTATTTTGTAGTCGTGGCACAAATATGTAATGTAATAATGATTGTATTCCTTTGGAATGACATATTAAAATATAATTATAGTCATTGTCTTTCATTATTCTAATCTAATCACATACATTTTTATGAACACATGCTGTCTTTTTGTTGCACGGTGTTGGATTGAAGTGTAGTCATGCAGCTCAACAAGATGTTTTCCCTGTCTTAGTGTGTCGAGCGACATACATAATCAAACACACTCACATCCTGAAAAGAGAACAAAGCCATCATTTACAGCTGACCTCCAAAGGGGGTAAATGAGTAAACATTCTTCTCTGCTTGGAACGAATATCACTAGCTAATGATTTTCTACCAGAAGCAATAAAAGATTTTATTAGACATGTCTGTCTTTCTTTTTTTTCTCTTTTGTTCTCAAGCTGAGATGATGCCAGGAGTATTTTAAGTGACTCATCTTTATAAATGTCTTTTCATATAAAACACTGACAGCAAATGTCTGCATGGGTTTTCTCTCCGCAGGTCAGCTGTAAGGTTTTGCACTTCTTCCATATGTACATGTTGGGATGCAATTATTTCTGGATGCTGTGTGAAGGTATCTACCTGCACACGCTTATTGTGGTGGCTGTGTTTGCAGAAGAGCAGCATCTGCATTGGTATTACCTCCTGGGGTGGGGTGAGTGTATAACTCATCTTCTGTTTTATTTTTGTTTTTATCACCTCTCTAAATGCGAGCGGATTTTTGAAGCTTCCATAAAAAGTGATTAAACAAGATGGAGTAAAAACATGGAGAATCATTGCCGTCACCAGATTCTGTGTATGTGTGTGTGAACAAGCTGACAGGTTTATTGGTCATCTTGTGGCTCAGTATCCCCCCAATGCTATTCATCAAACTGATCCAACCAGAAAATATGAGTTCAGCAGGTAGAACAAGTCGGAATTGAAACTTTTAATTGATACAGGCCATTAAAAAATTATTTTTACAAAAACTTGCGGCTTGTCCTTCAAAGTTTTTATACTGAAAAAAATCTAAGCTGTCATTTGAAGTTACAGCTCATGACTCCTCTGTCTGGTTTTATATTTATCAGGGAGTCTGAAAGTATGGTTGGAAAATTTATCTGTCTCTCTGATGAACCCCAAAACCAATCTAGCCAGTTCAGCTTTGTGATGAATGACAAATGAATTTCACTTCACATATCTACTTTCTTTTACTCCGATCAAGGCTTTCCTCTCGTCCCTGTATCCATCCACGCTGTGGCCAGGAAAAAGTATTTTGATGACAAGTAAGTAAAGCTTCATTACTTCTTGAATCCAAACAAAAGATGTTTCCACATGTGTGTGGTAAATCCAGAGCATGGTGATCTCCACATGTGTGCGTTAGATGTGTATTTTGGGAGCTGCGAGTGGTCCTGACTGATTTATTTTTACCTCCGAAGCTGCTGGATGAGTGTGGACACCCATCTGCTCTACGCTGTTCACGGGCCAATTGTTGCAGCACTACTTGTAAGTTTTTTTTAAATATTCAATCTAATAAAAGTTGCATGCAAGATCTTTATAAATATAATCATAAATCACTCATTTATAATGAATTATAACTTACTTTCTGCAGGTAAACCTCTTTTTCCTTCTAAATATTATAAGAGTGTTGGTTACTAAATTAAGAGACACCCACCGGGTAGAGTCCAACATGTACATGAAGGCGGTGAGAGCCACCCTGATCTTGGTGCCCCTCTTGGGAATACAGTTTGTCATTTTTCCCTGGAGGCCAGAAAATCGTCTGGCGGGTGAAGTCTATGAGTATTTCATGCACATACTCATGCACTACCAGGTGGGTACTGAACTACGGAATTAATCTAGATTCTTATTAAAAATTGAAGCATGAAACAGGATCGTACTGCTCCACCGCGCTGTGGATAGATGCATTTTTAGGATCGACTGGAAATATCTGATGAAGAAAAAAGCATTCACAATATGGTTATCCAAGTTAGTGATAGAAGTAAAACTTTAAGTTGAAAGCTGACATTCTTTAGATGATTCAGTATCTGTTTTCTAATTTGGAATTACTAAGAATGGGTCTTGTTGTTCACTTTTGGATTCCATTTTAAAGATCCAGTCAAGCAACAAAAAACGCATTTGGCATCTTTCTGAGTTAGGTGAAATAAGCTTTCTTTGTTCTCTTTGTGAAATTTGTTTTCTTTTGAACCTAATGCAAGAAAAAGTTTAAGTTGCAAAGAAAAGTAATTGCTGTTTGGTTTTTTTTTTCCTTTGTGAAGGGATTACTGGTGTCAACAATATTCTGTTTCTTCAATGGAGAGGTAAGGCATCATATATTACTCTGTGTAAGAAGTCTTTAACTTGTCCAATAAACAGGAAAGTTGTGAAAACCACCAATTCATCCACTAAAAATAGAAAATTTTTGGGAAAAATTTATAGACAAACAATCAATAGGTGAGGCTTTAAAAACAGGATTGCGGCTCATTCAACGTGAGAGGCAGGGTACACCCCGAACAGGTCACCAGTCTGCTGCGGGGCCACACACATTCAGACAACCATCCACACACATACTCATTCCTAGGGACATTTTTATAGTGGCCAATCAACCTAACATGCATGTTTTTGGATGGTGGGAGGAAACCAGAGTAGCGGGAGAAAATCCACACATACACGAGGAGAACATGCAAACTCCACAGAGAAAGGCTAGTTTTTTAAGCCTTTTCCCCACCTGGGATTCAAACCCCTAACCTTTTTTCTGTGAGGCCATTGTATTAACCACTGCACCCATAATCTTTCAAAAATTTCTAAATAAAAATCTTTATCCATTGATTTGTGTCCTGAGAAACAAAGTTGTTTTTTTTTCTTGCTGTACCTGAATCCAAAATCAATACTATGAAAAAATACTCTCACAGCACGAGTAAAATGTCTCTCTTTGGAGGTTGAATAAAAAGTGTTACCAAAGCAACAACCTGGCTGCAGAAAATACGAGTTCTTTTTTTTTTTACTCCTACTACACTGACAAACTTAAAAAAAAAATCACTGAAATACAAGGGACAGGTAGCTTTTGTTTCCATTCTGTTGGGTTTACAACGCCAGAAAATTCTCATTCATCTAACATCACAGATCATAAAATCAAACATTTTGACCAATTTTCATCCCAACTTTGCAGGAAAAACAACCCCCTTCAGTCCATTTTTTGTCTAAAGCAGAAAAATACATGTGATATGTAAAATTATGCAAATTTGATTACCAGGTAAAAACAGAAAGGTTTTTGCTTCAACACAACCAAATGTGTCATTGTTACATTAGTTTTTGCAAAACAGGAACTGTTTTCATTCTGCAAAGCCAACTTGAAAATTTTATATTTAAAAATATTTTGGGGTTCAAACTTACTCTGTATTTGTATTTTGTACTGCAAAAATGTTGTACGTTACCGCACAGAATCTAAAGTTGCTGAAATTGTCAGGTAAAAAAAAACATCACCAGGTTTTACTTCTCTGAAACAAAGAAAGTATGGAATAGTGTAGTTTATAGGATCTTACATATAATAATAATAATTCATTTGATTTAAAAGCATATGCAATGTGGGAGAGGGTCAACTGTCAAAATCAGAATCAAGCAGGCTTAGGAAAACAGAGAGTCTCAGCATGAGGCAACAAAGACCTGGAAACAGCTATGTAGTCAGTCTGCCACTGCTCCCCCCATGGCTCATATTGCCTATCACATTTTCAGCATGTGCAGTATGAGCTAGAGCTCCCACATCAGCGTATTCAGCCACAGCTTACACTGCACAAACAGATAAGTATCCAGGTGCAGACTCCATTGTCTCCAGAGACAGAAGGATGCCAACATATGAAATCATAAATACTCCTGCTAATATGTGCAGCAGCAAGAAGGAGTGAAAACCTTGGAGTTTTACAACAGAAAACCAAATTAGACTAAAATGCAACAAAAAATTTTTTACTTCTGGTTTTCGGTTTAGAGTGAAAAAACCCCCATAATTTTGGTAAAACATGTAAAAATAGATGTTCAGGTCTGTAAGTTTGACAAGCAAAAATATTTCCTAATTACCAACTTTTTCTTTAGAAAACTTTACACTTTGCATTCTGGTGACATGTTAAACAAACTATTATTGTATTTCCAATGGTGCAATCGCCCTTTTGTAAAGGTCAATGGGCACATGTTGCACTGGTGGCTGCTCAGTCACGGGGAAGTAACGTCTCTTATTGCTTATGGCATTATGTACAAGGCATCGTACTCCATCAGGTGAAACATAGCTCACATCATGTTCTTTCTGGTTACATCTCTACGACATACAGTCCATGAGGGAATGACCCATGAATGTCAAACATTGCTTTTTACTGCTTCAGTTGTCAAATTACGTTTCAACAGGTTATACGGGCGATGAAATTGAACTGCTGTGTTTATCCTGATACAATGACATCAAAAAGCTGAAGGGTCACATCAGGTGAAAAGAAAGACATGTTGAATAAACGGCTGTGGTTGTAGAGTGAACTGGAAATAAACTCCTTTAAGTCATCATGTCAGTACTTTTTAATCTGTCTGTAGCTGTCTGACTCTGATGCCCTGAGAAAGATTCAAACACTTCGCTGAAACCAACAAACCAAACTTCTGCTAAAATTTTGAGGTGATGAGATTGTTGAACCCTTTTGGGCTCTTTAGGCTTGTTCCATGACGGATGCTTTGAAATTAAAAAAATTCACAAAAAGGGTTTGTTTGATCAGATACAGAGCAGTTTAGGATCGTTGGAATTACATTCAGATTCATGTGTGTTTGAAATACAACAAAAGGAGTTTGTAGGTGTTTTGTAGAGAGTAGAAAAAAGCCACAGGTGGCTGAACTGAGAACACAGAAATGAAAAGTGCGTTTTACCCCCTGTACCCACCTGGACAAATGGTCAGCTTTAGTTCATTCATGAGAGGCCACAGAGTCCATTTTAAACCATTTGAATGATTTGTGAAGAGAGACAAAGCATGAGGCATGTGTTTAAAGGGCAAAACACAAACTAGACAAGGGAATTAGATGGCTTGCTGCCTCACTTGCATAATGACCGATTCATGCGCTCTTAATCAGGACACGGGTTCCTGAAGCTAGGTTTTTGATTTCCTGGCCAGACTGCACAGGCCTGCCTTGTCTTTTCAAAAGCTCCATTGTGAGGATGATTCAGTGAGAGAAACAGCTTTCAAGTTGTACTTGTTACATCAACCAAGACCCTCTGCATGGAAGCCTTAAGCCTCAGCTAAACTTTGGTCTCATTAATGACAATTAGTGGGTTCATTTATATCATTAGATTGTTGTGTAGTAATGAACACAGTAATTATACCAGTGCTACGGTGTTATGGAAAAAACTGGTTAACATGCACAGCAGCTTCAGTATGCTGTTTAATTAGTCTGAAATAAGGCAAATGGGTGCGTAATGCTAAGACGTTTTAGCAGAGAATCATCTTTAGAAAGAAACTTATCTGGATCACTCTCACAAATCTGATGCAATCACTGTCTGTGAAAAATGTGAGTAAGATCCTGTTGGAGCACTCACAACAAGTGGAAGATCACTCTCTCCCAAAGCTGATTTTGGACACTTTAGAAGTCTGACTGAAAGTGGCAGGAATTTCTGCTTTTAAAAATCCCGTTTCTGGCTTTTATTTCTGGTTAGCACTGATGCAGTAAAAAAAGCTACAAGAACACTTTTAGCAATCATTGTCAGAATTTTCAGTCTAGCTGCTATTGAAAAAGCCTCGGTAGCTTTCTTAGCACTGCCTAATGATAAAGTTGATCCCCGTTTCTGAAAATCAGGCTTCAAAAAACACAATTTCAGTCAAAACACAGAAAACACATGCATTAACAACAACCTTGCACATCCTGCACCAGTGACGATATGCAAATCGGAATATCTGATAATATCACAATATTAACGTCACAATAAAATATTTATACTATAAGTTTTGTGGCGAAGATCACACTGAAGATGCTACAATTATGTATATAAATAGATTTAGTGGGGGACCATTCATTTCACACCCAGAACTTCAATGGTAATCCATCTAGGATTTCTTTACTTTGTTCAACTTCTTTTGAAAAGTTCATCTCAAAAATGACCATGGAAGTAAATCAGACACTAAATCTATTTGTTCTACTCCTTCAGTTATTTTTGACTGAGAAAAATATGTTTAATTGCTGTAAAAAATTATTTACATTTACATAACCCACCGAGGATGCTGCGTTAGCTGGCTAAATTGTTCTGCTCGGTGACTGTTTGAGCAGCCAATTTGAAAATGGTGATGTTCCAAAAACCTTCAAGAAGTCTCTGTGAGAATCCAGCTCATAATCTGAATGCTTAAAGCCACAATTTTATTGCAGTTTGTTTTCTGTAGAAAGAACCTGCAACGGGAATTCCAAATGCCTTTACGGAATGTGCTGATTTTAACCTACCTAACGACACATGCTGGCTAAAATGTGCTGGCTAAAATCCATCTGTTTGTTGTTTCCAGGTGCAGGGAACTCTGAAGAGGCAGTGGATGCAGTACAAAACTCAGTGGGGTCAGCGACGTAAAGACCACTGCTCCATGCGTTCCACTTCCTACACCGCCACATCCATCACTGAGGTGCCCGCCTTCATGTACCACCATGACACCAACACCGAACAGATAAATGGACACAGCACGGAGGACTCTGAGTTAGTAGCACTCAAATCGGTTGACATGTATGCCTAAAACACACTGAGGATAAAGTGGAAACTCCTGGAGGAGCGTTAGCTCTATTAAAAGGTACAAACAGAAACTCAAACTGAAGTTGGCCTCTCGGGGATTTAATGCCACATCTCAGTGATTTAATCTACGAGGCTTCTGCTGGTTTGTTCAGCACAGGTTAATAATACGGGTCTGGAAACAAAGTGCTCATCTGGAGCTAGATGGATTAGCTAACAAGGTGAACACGTTTTAAATTTTAGTTTAAATTTGCTGCTGAAACTGTTTTTATTTAGAAATTTCTGATGTGGAAAACAGGATGTAGAAGAATCGCTGTTCTGGACATGTTCGCCGACAGTGTTAGAGATGATCGTGGAGATATCGCTCAGAGAACAATGAAGATGATCATGAAGAAACGTGAAACCCAATCATTCCTCAAAAAACCAAAGGGTGCAGTTTCTCTCTCTCTGGCTGCACAGAAACATGCCGCAAAAGACATCAATACAAAAACCCCTGAACTTTTGTGCCAGCAATGGAACACCTCCTGTGCTTCTGAACATGTGTAGATAGAATATTTGTTCACTACATTTCATCTGAAAAATGTTTAAGATGTTTTATTTTCTGTGCCAGTTTCTACTTGTGTGCTACATGTGCGTTCCGTGGTCGCCAACAGCGTTGTTGTTCGCCGTTTGCTGTTTTGTGCCAATGCTAACCATCACACAGCAGAGAGAAAAACTAACATCGAAACGTGAAAAAGAAAAAAAAATCATGTTTTGAATCATTGAAATGTGCCATCACTCATTCCTCCCAGAGATTTAACATCTTTTTCTGATGAACATTTATGTCGTATTTATTACGTTTTTTTTTTTTTGTCAAGATAAAGGCTGATGATTGATTAAATATTAAGAAAAAATTATGGATGTCCAAATAGTATTTTCACAATTTTCTTAGCACAAACAAAGCAAATAAAAGTGTCAGTTTTTTGGATTCAGTCATACTGGTATAACTTTAGTGTCTTTAAATGAAAGGTTTTTATTTTCTTATGAAAAGGTTTCAAATCTCTATTCTTCATGAATAGAGATCAAATGAAGCCACAACAAGTTCAGGCTTTAGATCCACAGAGGTATTGTAGAAATCTAATTTATTGCTGCATATATACTACCGTTTTTTCCCAAATAGGATTGAACGTGTGTGGAAAAGATGCAACACACGTTTATTTGTAGCACAATTGATATAAAAGGTCATTCAAAGTACTTTACAAGACAGAAAAAAATCACAAAATAGAATAAAAATAAAAAAACAGTGATTCATCTTCAGTTAAATACACAATTAAATAAGTGTTTGTAGCCCAGATTTAAACATTGTCACATTAGAGGCCTGTCTCACAGCCTCAAGAAGTTTGTTCTCCATGTTTAGTCCTGACTCTAGACACCAGCAGGAGGCCGGTCTAAGAGGTCCTCAGAGTTCTAGATGGTTCATAAGACACTAACATTTCACACTCAAACACAAACAGAGCAGCTTTAAAGTCTATTCTCTGAGCCACAGGAAGCCAGTGCAGAGTCCTAAGCACAGGACTAATCTCATCATATTTTCTAGTTCTTATTATGTGACGTTCAAAAATAATTATCTGATCATGTGGTTGATTTGTTCAGTTTCGCTCACAACTTATTTCATTTCTACATAAAACACACACCATTTCATCTAAGTAGTAAATCAAATGAACTGTTTTGGGGTTTTAGGACCATCACTACAGTATTACTTGATCATCTGTCTCGAGCACGCATTCATATTTTATTTTGTCCACACAGTGCTACAATGTTACTTTGAAAGGTTACAGTTTGAGTCTCTTTTATTGTCATCTTGTTAACTGGAACAGCTTTTGATTGCATAAAAACAGTATTAAAATGCTTTTATTAAAGGAAATGTTGTTTTTTCACAAGCCTATGATTCCATTAATAGTGAAGTAAAGAGGAGCGTCAGAGTGTCATTGGATATTTTTTCTGAATTCCAAATGGGCGTTTGACTTTTATTTTGTCAATTAAATTGACAAAGTTTATAAAAACATCTTAATTTTACATTTTTCAAATAATTTGTGCTATTTTACTGTAAAAATGGTGCATAAATTTTATTTTACACACAAACCCTTTGTTTAGTTGCTTTTGAAATATTTGGACTTTAGAACCTTTGTTTTTAATGTTTACTTGTTTCCAAGATGGTTCCAGATTATTCATATTAATTTGTCTTTTTTATTCTTGATTTAACTTGACTTTTTACCACTTTTGTCAATGTTTAAAACTCCACTCTGATTGGTTGGTAATTGATGCACCAAACTTTATCAAATCTAAATTTCTTCATCAGTTAAGATATTATATAATATGATAAAAAAATACATTTAGAAATATTTACCATATACACTTTTATGACCCAGTTTTGCACCAATAGTTTAATTAATCAAATGTTTTTTTCACATAAAACTAGTTTTGCAGCCTATTTCCTCTTTTTTTTTTTTTTTTTGCTACAAACAGCCAGGTAGTTGGATTGAACGGGATGACACTACGTTTATATAAAAAAAAAAAAATTGAACAAAAAAATGATATATTTTGGTTTGAATTTTGTTCTGATGAGCTTCTGAAATTATGGTTTTGATCTTGTCCACACTGTAAGAAATGCTGTCGTGTCGTGGGTTTTGACTTGATGTGTTTTGTATGTTCACATCGATGTACAAGCCGCACTGTGGACCCAATGGAATTTTACACTGTGAAAACTGAGTTTTATTTCCTTTTATTGCTTCCTTAGTTTTTTGTGTCTTTTTCTTCCTCTCAGGTTAGAGCTGCGTCGTTTAAAAAAATTGATAAATATTGTATTTAGTCAAAATCCAAAACTGTCTGGTTTCTTTTTGTCATAAAATGCCAATTTTATCCAAAATGATTTCAGAAATGTTCATAAAAAGGACAATCTGCTTCATCAAATGTAAGATATTTAATGAATTTGACAATTTGATGTCAAGTAATAAGTCTTGTCCACTTTTAGAAATGATTTTATTGTAATTTAAAGGCCATCACAAACAACTTTCTCTCACGGTTCTTCTGCATTTTACTTGCCAACACCATTCTTGTCAATATTTCAGGGCTGAGTGATTTGAAATAATGAGTATGCATGGGAACAAAGAAACTCTTACGCCATTTGGTGTCGTGCTTTGTGATCTGCGAACGCTGGCGTCACTTTACAGCCACAATTTATTCTAAAGTTCCAACCGGATCCACATTACTAACAAGCGATGACCGCTGCTTGTAAAAGCTCATGCCATCACTCCAGGGTGTAGAAAGCTTGTTATCACATCAGCAAGGCCAAGTTCATTTCTTTATGAGGACATTTTTCAGCGTTTATGGAGAGAGCTTTTGCATACCCCATCATTTCAGGCTCTACTGAATCCTCGTGAACCATGCAATCCCTTCTCAACTCAAACGTCATTTAACACAACATAAAATCTTTTCAGAACAAAGTGTGGAGTTAGATTTCAGATAAATTTAATAGTCACTAAAATGATAACGTGCCCATTTCTACTTATTTAAATGCATCTTTTGTTTTCTACTTCTAAACTGCTTATCCATAATGAGGTCATGGGCTGCTGGAGCCTCTGCTGGTTGAGTCAAGGTAAGAGGCAGGATACGACCTGAACAGGTCGCCAGTCTGCTACAGGGCCACACACACACAATCATCCACACACACTCCTTCCTAGGGGCAATTTACATGGTGACCAATCAACCTGATGGCCATGTTTTCGGAAGGTGGGAGGAAACCAGAGTACACGGAGGAAACCCACGCATACATGAGGAGAACATGTAAACTCCACACAGAAAGGCCAATTGGTCACCATGTAAATAGTGATCAACCTAACGGGCCTGTTTTTGGAGGGTGGAAGGAAACCGGAGTACATGGAGAAAACCCACGTATACATCGGGAGAACATGTGAACTCCACACAGAAAGGCAAATTTTTCAAGCTTCGTCCTGCCTGAGACTCAAACCGCAACATTCTCACCGTGCAGCCCTGAAACGAATCTGTGGAACAACAAAACTGATGAAAAAAGTTTGAGATTGTTTCAAAAAGTTTTTTCTCTTAGCAGCGAGAGTGTCTGAGTGTGTATCTGGGAGGTTTCAGAAAAGAGTCAGAGGCCAGCTATTTTAAGGATGTTCCTTTGACTATGACAATGTGTGAAGACTAATCCCAGAATATGTGTGGGAAGCTTGGAAAATCACCAGTGGAAACATGCATGTGTGTGGTTTGTTTCACTTCACCTGGGAAAGATGGATAAATCTTTGGTTGTTTAACATCCTTCAAGAGGTCTGGAAGAATCCATTCTGTGATGAGATTTTTATCAATCCAGACAGAAATCTTCATGCAGGGATTGTAGAATGGAATGAAATAATCTCCCCGTTCTGCTGAGCGGGAGTCTGTTAGAGCCAAGCGAGAGACAGCTGATGAAAGTGTTTCACAAGAAAAAGAACAGGCGTCTGACACTGACGTTGTTTCAGAAAAAAACTCAAATGACCATTTCTTTCATTTGTAACCTCATAGATCCTGCTAACTGTGAGCACGAAGCCGGAGAACACGGTGAACAGGGATAGAGAAATCTCTGTCAAAGTCATTGGACCAGTTAGAGAATTTAATCTGGTGTATTTGTGTGGTTTTAACCTCTGTAAACTTTTAAAGACCGGTGAAAACAAGAACTTTTTTTTCTATCGATAAATAATTGCTTTTTGTGCCTTCGTACGATTTAGTCTCATTTTAAATATGAAGGCCAAAACATGTATTTGGGAAAAAAAGAAAATATGTCCCTTAATCTTAAAGGAAGTTCTGTAAAAAGTAAAAACTACCGGTAGTTGTACAAAAAACATAAAAGAAATCATTCAACCTTTAAAAGTTAAACCGTATTTATTCTGGGTTTGACATTTCTACCTCTACAGATTTCTATGCCTGCTTTAAGATTCAAAAGTGACTGCAAACTTGCTTTTTTTTTCTATGAGATGAGATTGCTTCTGTTTTTATTTTTGGTCTCAGCCATGTTCTCGTTTGGAGCTGCCATCCAAGCGTGCTCGTGCCTGCATATCCTAATGTGATGCAGCCATATTTCATTTTGAACACAATGCGTGCTGCTCGGTGTTCACAGCAGCTGCTTCAAAGAAAAATAAACTAATCCATCAAAATTGCTTCACTCCTCTGCACAATCATCATATCTGCTTATGAGAGTTTGAAATTTGTAACGTGATGAATTACCAGTCTGATGTACTCTACTAAATAATTATTTGTGATAAATTTGCATCTCAAAAACTGTATGCTGCACCCCATTATTTCATGATTGGCATGTAATCCCAGAAAAATTAACTTGGTCATTTTGAAAACTTTGTGTCCTCTTTTCAAAATGTTTTTGCAGCACGGTTGCACATTTCAAAGGGCAAGACTATTTATTCTCATAGCCCAGAACAATCAGGATTTTCTATTAGATTTTTATACCCCACTTGATGGAGATTGGCTCCTTAAGAAATGAGCATCCTCCAGATATCTGAAGAGAGAGAGGAGTGAAGTCAGGCTAATGAAATAACTCCTCCTTATAAAGATAATTATAAATTATAACTTCAAATGATTTCTGTTTTATACAACGTACAAATTAGAAGACAATATTCTCTGAATGGTTTTGTAAATGACTCCTTTGAAAATGAGAGTGAAAACAAAAAACCTTCAAAGGATTGAATTTGTGGTCCACATTACAACATTTGTTTGACCTTTTATAATGTACCATCTTCTATTGCTTCATCATGGGTTGTATCACAAAACCCACAGACATTGTTCATCCATGGCTTTGGATTTCGAGGTACCGATTCCCATTCTAGTCACTTTCCATCTTGCTGCAAATTGGCCTGCAATCCTTGGAGATCACAGTCTGAAGAATCCCAATAACGGTTTCTTATAAAGTAAAACATATGGGATGGTCATCCATCGGCATATTGGTTGCTCACCAGTGAGGGGATCAACCAGATGCCAGTACCACCCCATCTGGCTTCTCTCAACCCGAAGGAGCAACGGCTCTACTCTGAGCTCCGCCCAGATGGCAGAGCTCCTCACTCTATTTCTGAGCTAGATCCCAACCACACTACAGAGGAAGCTAATTTCCACCTCTTGTATCCGTGATCTTGTTTTTTCAGTCACCGCCCACAGTTGGTGACCATTGGTGAGGGTGGGAATGTAGATCGACTTGTAAATTGAGAGCTTTGCTTTTCGGCTCAGCTCTTTCCATACCATGATGGATAGATACAAAAATCTGTATTTTTGTCAAATCTTGTAGCAGTGATGTCACATTCACATGCATTTTTACTTTGCCCGTTGTATTCGGCATACAGAGAACGACTGTAATGAGCCAATGACAATCAGCTTAGTTACAGGGGCCTGAAATGGCATGATGTTCCCATCAAACATCATTAAATTCTCTTCACATCTAGGCTTCCCTAAAACCTCTAGTGAACCCACGAGAATGCCTGAAGCATACAATCCATCTTTTAGAACAACCATCTCACACGTCTTTCTGAAAGCACTTGTTCCGTCATTATGCACTGATGAGATTTGTGAATCAGATCATTAATTATCAGAGCACTCGACAAAGAGCCAGCTGCATCACCAGAGATATTTTTCATTTAATAACTTTATATTTCTGTTGCTAGATTTTAGCATTCTCTGAAACTCAGCCTCAACACGGAAACAATAAGCCTCTTACTTTCCAAATGTTTCTTTATTTGCTTCTTAAAAATGCTAAATAATATCACAGCATCAGATTCATGCACATATTTTTTCTGCTTGACTGTTAGATGGTGTTGGGATCAAAGAGTTCTTACTCAGCAGTGAGGAATTTAGCCTCAGACTAAACATTATGAGTGTTTACACTCAGCAGGTCCAGTTTTTACAATCCACTGTAAAGTATGTGTGTCAGGTAAGATAATTAGAGACAACTCCAAGAAGAAACATTTATCCAAAATGAGGAATGAAAAAAGTTTCCCCAGGAGATCCTTTAGTCCTAAACTAAAAACGTACCTCCATTCAAGCGGTTTACTGTGTGAAAAAAACACAGACAGGATGCAGTATAATGATTCCCTGAAAATAAAAAAGTCCATAGATCCAAACTGCTCAACGTGAAGAGCCCGCAGAGCCTCGTTGAATACAGTTTAGCAGCCATCGCTTCATTCCACACAGACCTGTGTTTTTAGATTTTCACGGTCCTTAAAGCATTTTATGAGAGCTGTCAGCACAGCAGTACCAGCACTAACTTATTCCTGTTTTACTATCACTACAGAAGGAGGTCACAGGAGATGTTTTTATAGCTTCTAGAAATGTCTGGAAATGAATGGCAGATGATTCGCTCTCCATAAACATCTAATTTCCTTCATTTCATTGGAGTGAAAGAGCCCGTGTTTAATGATTTAAAGACCAAGGTGGGACTTTCTTTCCTTTAAATATACTGGGGAAAAAAATCACAGGATTCTTACTGGGCTTTCTAAAGACAAGACAGTTTGTATTAGAGCAGGAGAGGGTGTGTTGGAAAAAAAATACTACAAAAGGTCATCTCACCGTCTAAACCCATTCATCTAATTTAAATTCAGGTCAAATCTGGTTAGGTTTAGAAATGGAGCATGTGCTGGGAAAACAGACCAGGATTTTCTAATTGTTTTTCTTTTCCATTCCGTCATCTTCCGCTTATCCGGGACTGGGGTGAGGGGTCAACACCCTCAGACGGGAAGCCCAGGCTTCTCTCACCCCGGCTGCATCCTTCAGCTCACCTGGAAGGATCCCGAGTCATTCCCCAGCCAGCTGTGTGACATAGCCTCTCCAGCGAGTCCGGGGTTTGCCTCTTGGTCTCCTCCCGGTGGGACGTGCCCAAAACACCTCACCAGTGAGGCGCTTGGGTGGGAATCCTAACCAGATGTCTGAACCACCCCATCTGGCTTCTCTTTTTTATTTATTTATTTATTGACCTGGAAGAGGAGCGGCTCGACACGGAGCTCCTCCCAGATGGCAAAACTCCTCACCCGATCTCTGAGTCAGAGCCTAGCCACCCTGCGGAGGAAGCTCATTTCGGCTGATTGTATCCGCAATCTCATTCTTTCGGTCACCATCCACTGCTGGTGACCAAAAGCGACGGTGGGAACGTGGATCAACTTGTAAATTAAGAGCTTTGCTTTTCAGCTCAGCTCTTTCTTCACCACGACCGACCGATGCAGCGTAAAAGTAAAAGCATTAAACATGTTTTAATACAGTAAAGACTCGCAATGCTTGAAAACACACACTCTTCTTTTCAATCATTAGTTTACTAGGGGGGCATAACTCAGTGCTAGAATCACCATCTTTGGCCTGAAGAGTTGTTTTTTAGATTCCTGATGAGCTCATGCCTAAGAAGACACTTGGAGAAGATACCTAACCGCTAGTTACTTCCACCTTTGGCTGCGGTGCAATGTAGCAAAGTAATTACCCCATGAGAGATTTATAACGTACAATTATTAAGATGACATGGGGCTTTTTATGTTAATCTATCCTTAATGTATCCTTTGGAAAGAAAATTGGAAGAAGCAGTGGACGGTGTGCTTTTTGTTGACCAGTGAAACAGTAGCTCAGTGGTGGAAATCTACATTTAATTTTCATGAACTTAAAACTAATCTTTTCTCATATGTTTTTTCCAGTGATTCCTAACCTGTCAGATGGATGAAAGGTTTGTGATTCATTCCATTAAAATATTATTCCTATGGACTGAACTCCCCTCGGATTGACAGGGAAGAAACTTTAGACCCAGTGTAAAATCCAGTGGCTGCTTGCTTTCATGGAACAGACCACCAGCAAGAGCAAACAAAGGAGCTTTTTTTTTTAAGAAAAACTAAAAATGACATTTCATTCCCTCAGCTTACCACAGCATTGAATAAAACCCCATTTTTCATTTTATGTATTGCCAAAAAAGGTTTTAAATTGGAAATGCAATTTTTAAAAGAATATGTGCCATTTTCACATATATTATGACACATTTAAACACAAGCATTTGTCAGAACATACTTAACTAGAGGCACAGTATTAAATAGAAGATTCTGTATTTAATTGTATTATGAAAAAATTATTATGTAATATGAGTTATTTAAATACCAAACATTCATTTTAAATAAAATGCCTGTTGTTCCATTTTCTTCTTCATTTCTACAAATTTTTGGAAGGGAACAATTTTTTTTTTTTCAAAAACTGGAGTTTGTGGTTTTGTTGTTCTTGGTCCTCCAAGGTTCCTCTCCTCGAGTGTCTTTAGAACATCTTAAGAATCTCATTTACAACCCAAAATTTTCACTTGCAACACCCTACTCAGATTTGAAGTTGCTGGTCTTGATCTACGCCAACGTAACACCTGCTAAAAACCGAATAATGGCCTGGAGGCCTGTTACCACTAATAAAACCACATCCTCTCCAAACAGTACATGTTCAATTTCTATTTATCCAAAACATCAACTCAGAGTGACTTTAAATCAAATAAATGTACCTTCCTAAAGTTATATTGTCGTAGCATCTTCTTGACACTTCCTCAAGGTCAGGTTGTGCAGAAGCAACCTCAGACACCCCGCTACTCAAAGGAACGGTACAAAAAATCCTTTCTGCCGTCCTTTATCAAAATATTCAACCTTTCACTTTCAAACCTTTAAACTTTCACTCACAACAGCTAAAAAAAATAATAAAAAATTGCAACACCTTGCCAGCGAGGCGTACGGATGGCATCCTATTCAAAATGCTACTTCGCTTTTTGAATCAGCGGTCATGATGGGCCAATTTAGCATCATAATTACTGCAGATGCTGCACCGACTCAGCCAAATCTCTACTACAACCCCTCCTCACTTGTGAACAAGTCTTTGAGATACTAGAACTCCTCCAATTTGGGCACTCTTTTAAAAACATGTTAATAATATATGTTCCGGGAAAAAAATTCTGAATCTACAAAAACCACTTAAATTGGAACAAGCTGTCAAAAAGAATTTAAAAACTCATCAGCTCAAGATCTCTCGTGTGTGGCGTCTTCCACTTCCAAAGTTCTCATAACATTTGAGTTGTGTGTGTCCTACATATAAATAGATCACTCCAACATGAGCAGCCCACACACTTCAGCTTCTTCACTCGCTCAAAGACTGTGTTCCCTGGATGATAATATACCACCCTGAGTTACACAAGAAGCTCCATAGGAGAGTACAAGGAACACAAAATTGTATTTTCACACAGTGATGAGTCGTTTACTGTTGGGTAAATTTGATTGTGGCATCAGGGTGTCAGGTGGCTGGAACACAGCCCAACATCACCCATCCCGCTTAAACCAAGCCAAGAGCTCAATGTGCTTCACTACAAAGAGTCCTAAGGTAATTATTGAAGTGTATGATTAATGTGAGCAAGGACCACCCATGCATGTGGCAAGCACATAAAAAATGATTGGTGGATAGAACAAACCGGCATACAGTATTAAACCTCAGCATTCCAGGTGAAAACAAGGGAGATAAACTCCTTTATTCCTGAAATTCTTCCTTCTCATTTTGCTTGGACAGGTTGGGTGCTCGCTAATTTGCTGAAACGAATTTTGACAGTTTAATAAATGATATTACTGACGATGAATGAAGTGAAGACGTCAGAGAGAAAAGTGATGATAGAAGCTTCTTATTTTCTTTAAAGCAGAAAAAACATGGCCTTTTTTTCTTTGCTAATTGTGCCAAGAAGATCCAGAAGCAGCTGCCATCTGTGTAAATATTTTACTACCGTAGAAGATTTTGACTGCTTGCAGATGACAAATGCATGATGTAGCCACCTTGAAGAGTTCCCAGACTTTAGCCTGGAAGTCGATACTGTGATAATTTAAATATGTGCATCACATTGATTGAAATTCCTGTGGGACCAAGAGAAGAAGAATGAGCCAGGATCTGTTATCCCTAATCTATCCACAGAGAGACCCTGAAAAACTTGGCAAAAAGTGAGCTCACTCTACTGTCTGGCTATAATCCTCAGTCCCCTGTGACACACTTAAATCCATGGGATTAATTACATCAAGACCAAAAAGGGCAAATCCTGACTACTGCATGAGAAAGGAAATCAAAAGGGCTGATGGTCATCATCATCAAAGCGCTGAGAGACAGAGAATACTATGAGAAAAGAGGATGATGGGAGTTTCATGTCCCAAAAACTTTGATGAACCAAAAAGTCTTCTTGTATGTAAAGATAAAAAGAAACATGAAGAGAATGTTCTTCTTTCTCCCAGAAAACAGATGAGCAGAAAGATTGTAAAGTAAAATGTTCTGAACTGATTTTAAGGATCTGGCAGTTTATCATTTTTAATGATTACAGTTTTTCTAAACTTCGATCGGTCTGCTCAGAGAAAAAAGTGTACTGTGCGTGTGTGCGTGCGTGCAAGCCAACCAAAGTGGTTGGTAATTGCCATTAATAGAAAAGTTGTCATAGTTTCCAAAGTAGGTCTTGTTGAGTCGCTCACTTGGATTCAGATTTTGGCTCCATGATGAGAAACAAGAAAAACCAACAGGAACATGCAGGATCCTGAGATAACAGACTCAAATAAAGGTAGAGCCACACAGAAAATATCTTTTGCTACTTACTAATGCTAAAGTTTTATGTTTTTAAGACAAAGTTAAATAAGAAAAGTGTAAAGTTCTATGTGGTCATTTTGCTAAAAAAACAAAAAAAAAAACAAACAAAAAGAGGATAAAATAGAGACCAAATGTGGGGAGCCAATTAAAACATTTCTTACTTAAATTAAAAAAAAAAAAAGAAAGTTACTCATGCAACCATAGCTCGTTGTGTAGTTAAACACTTTGGAGTCAAGAAAGAGGTCATTTGTACAAAATTTGAAGCTTAGCTGAAATGAGTAAAGACAATCTTCATTAAAGCAGAAAAAAAACGAGGTGTTTTGTGATCGAGTTGAAGTTCAAGTTTCGGTCAAATTGATATTTGAACTTGAATTAAGATCAAACATTAAGGTGCTTAGGTTTTGAATGTTTTTTATATTGCTGTGCAAAATTCATTTTAAACTGACATTTTCTTGTATTTGAAAGTGAAAGCAAATGATTTGGTGTGTTTACACCACCTCGGCCAGTCAGACCCCCACAGACTGAACAAACAGAACTGCTGGAATGGAGGATCTCCATGTGGAAACACTGGACTAAGACAGAATAAAACAATAGAATAATAACTAAAACCAGTAACACAGGTTCAAAACTGTTTAAGAAACGAATCTTAAAACTAAATCAGAAAAATAAACTGTAAAAATAGATAGATACACAGGTAAAATGAGTCATCAGTATTAATAAAGGTCTGTTTAGATTTCTTCATAACATCTCATGCTTAATATGTAGAGCCTACTACACAAAAAATAATATCCTTTTATCCTTTTATGCGTAATCATGAAGCATTGGTTAAAAATCACTTAACATACATGCAATCATTAGAAATATCCACATCCCATGAGGCCATGACCAGCCCTCAACACAATTATTATTGTCAGCCTGTAGCCGATTAAATTCTAATTTGTCGTCTATTAGACTACATATTTAATTTACTGCTCTGTGTAATGCTGAACACAAGAGGTCAAGAACATTAAACCATCTTTTGTCATCAATTTTTGTTTACTAGTGAAAAATAATCAGCCCATTAGTGTGATTGACACAGTTTTGCCGTGTGACGGCAGAGCTCTTTCATGCTTCACTTATCAGGTGAAATGAGTCACTTACAGTCGAGAATGTAAAATCAAACAAAAATTAGAGGGTTTTATAAAATGGCTTCAGGGCAGAATGTTTGAGTTTTTGGAAATAAAGTGACATTAAATTAGATAAATGGAGAAAATTGTAAATACATGATGTGATGCAAAGTTTAGTCTTTATTCAATTTAAACTGATTCTAAACAATAATTCTTTCCATTTCCAGGATGCTGTGAGTTGGGATTAATGTTGACATGAATGTCTGGGTTGATTGTTGGATCCACTGGCCTCACCAGGAGATTCAGAAATCTGATGAAAACAAATGCTGACAGAGGGTGTTTCCAAAACCTCATTCTTGTCTATAAATATCCAATGATGAAAGAAACCAGAATGAATCTATTTTTGGTGTCTTTTCTGCCCATTTGGTTTAAACATTGTGATATTTTGTCCTCGTAGCTTCCTTCCTGAAGATTCAATAAAAAACTCAGTCAGAGCAAAAACAAGGGAATGATCTGCTTTTTTTGCAACTTTTAATAATGCAGGTGATTAAACAGAACTTTAGAGCAGTAAATGATTCTATGGTGTGTAATAACACACAAATGCCTCCTTCAATTCCCATATCAACATATAACATTTCTAAAATGAACGGGCTCAACAAAACATTTTCTACCATCAGGTCAGAGATTCTTATCAGTTGAGGTTTTTTTAGTCATCTGAAGGTCATCTCAGAAATTTTTTTGTAACTGCACCACATAAACAGACGGCAAGGACTCTGAGATCTCATCTATTGATGAACAAATTACATTTTTGAGCTTCCCATGGAAGCTCACACAGACAGAAACTCACTATAAGCCAATCACTACAGTGTCCAAAATGAGGGGGTCACTATCAGGCATTAGATGAGGAGGTCATTTGTCTGGAACTGAGATTATGAATAAAAGATATGGAGAGAAAGTCTGTTCGGTTACAAGTTAACTGATGACCTGGTTGATCCTATTTATCAGATCTCAAACTGAGGGGAAGGAAAACCCAAAAAAGGGTCATGGAAAGAAAGTTAAACACAATTTTTGAGAGATGTTCTGAAAACACAACTTAGAAGATGTCCATGAAACAAAAGAAATGGTTTGATTGATAAGGTTCAACGACGATTTAAGGAATGATAGCAGATTTAATTTGTTTAATAGATCAGGAGAACGGGTGTGATAGGTTGCCCAGCGAGGAAATGTGGTGTTGTATGAGAAAGTCCGAAGTGGAAGCGAACTTTGTCAAAGCAAACCAGGACATGTATGAGCACTGTGAGATAGTGGTGACGTGTTCTGTAGGTGTGACAGAGGAG